>OU744299.1:4805000-7205000 GCA_916610205.1 Griposia aprilina
CGAGAATGCGTAGCTAGGAATATGCGTACAACTAACCAATAACAGCGCTAGCTTAGCTCAAACTATGAAAATGAAGCGATATTATTGGATAGTTTCACACACATCGTTCGCTACGCATCCTCGCTCTTCTCTGGTGGAAACTCAGCCTTAAACCCTTTCTGATAAGCAATTACAATTACCTCCATCTACCTTTTTCTAAAACTGACCGAAAAATCAGAAAACAAGGGAAGATCAATTTGGTAAATTCGACACAAAACCAATCGAAACTATAAACAAGCCTGAGGCGACGGGGGCTAATCGTAGCAAAGCGCACGTACCAGCCAATCATGTGTAATTTGGTACCACTTTGTACCAATAATAAAACAAATTACTATTGTAACGGCCCTTTGGACCTACGGTATGCCACTCAGGTTATTATTGTGGCTAAAATCTGGTTTTTTTTTTGTTACTTTTTTTGTTACTACACAGATTGGGGGACTTAAGATGTGGGGAAACAAGCTATGGGGGCCTACTCTCGAAGTCTGGCAACGAAGATACGATATATTCTCGTTCATCTAAAAATCATTAACAAAATGGTTTTCTGACTGAACCGTGTATACAGTAAAAGAGACAAATGTTCACATAACTTCCAAAGCTAATGTCGACCACGCAACTTCAGTTAAAATTTACAATCCAACTTTTGGCCACTCCACCATAAACTTAATATGCAAAAAACAGAAAAATATCAGTAAATCAATCAAGCGCAACATCGCCGTCGGTCGTAACAGCGATCGGTTTAGTGTTGCCATAAACAACAAAGTATGAATGTACTAATTTAACAATAACCCTATAACGCGGGTGGGGAGGGAGGACCAAATTGCCTGCGGGGGTACTCCCGACCCAACTTGGTCCGGTGTGCTTTAAAACTTGATGCCCCCAAGTGGGAGGGCTGTAACTCTTTAGAATTCAACTGATTTTTAATAGATGCGACGTTTTAGGGTATTTCTACTGTTATTGCTGTCGTTGTGCATCGCTGATATTGCTTTGTTTTTGTGTATTATTTTTTATTCCTTAAGGTCTGGGATATAGAATTAAAATATTACGTAACTAAAGATTTCGATCTCGAAAATTACTCGCCTGTAGAATGGAGCAAAATAACTATAAATCTTAATACCGAAACATCATTATTTCTATCTATAGAGCCAAAAGGCAACTAACAACTTTGCTACGGCCCTCTCAGGTAAATGTGGATGAGTAATGGTTATCATGACACAGCCATGCACAAAGAAATAACACAGGTATCTGTATAGAGCATATATATTATCATGACCAAAGGGGAAGAATCACAAAGGAGAACCATAAATAATTAATAAGGTTAAAGTCCCTGCTGCCTATTCGCATTAATAATCTCCTTTTAATAATGATAGGTACAGAATCTTATTTGGCGAAATTGGCTCCCTGCCCGCACCGAGGACGCCTAGAACGGGAACTTTACATAATTTACTTTTGGCAAAAAACCTACAAAATTATTCATTCTCCGTTCGAAAACCAATATCGGGCCCGCCATGTTGGCTGAATCCGAAATAGGCTTCACAAATTTGTGTTGTGAAAAAAGCGGGGAGATTTGGCAGTTGGCAAGGTACCTGGCACGGCGGCCGGTCGTCGGCATTTGGCAGCGCCCTTAATACGCCTGCCAATGTGCACTGGCCGGCCCGGAGATTTGGCAAGCCAACATATTTCGACACCTTGTAGGAAAGGATTTAGCGTTGTTTCCTTTGGCATGGCGGAGGCACCATCAAAGTGAAGCGACAGCCGCAGACTTGCGAAGCCGTTCCTAACGCACAAATACTTCGCAGTGTAATTTTGTTGTTCGTAATGCGCGGCGGTAAATCAGTGTTGCGAATCTGATGTCGGGTTCAAGGTTTTAAATCAACTCCTTAAAGCTCCCACAGACAGTCGCGACGCTACTTTTGTAGAACAATTTCCATGAAGTTTTCACAGGAATTGTTCTACCAGAGTCGCGTCGCGCGTGTTTGCGGGAGCCTTTACTTAATGTATATTTTCATCGAAAAAATTATCTAAACTAAAAAATTACAGTGTTCGCCAGTCCCTGGGTCGTTGAGACCGCAAGCGGGAGCCGGTTAATAACTCCAGGCGCCGCACGAAACAACCAATTAAAATAGAATTAGTGAAAACACAAAAAAGCTAAGAATTTCAACTCTAATTAACTGAAACTTTACAAAAAAATATCATATAAAAACGTCTCGCGTGTCATTAGACCCCTGCGTCCCTGTGGTGTTATATTACGAACCTAGTTTATCCTTTTTTCGACATTATTTTTGAGTTATTAAGGTACAATTTTGCCTAGCATGTTTGTAGAAGCAAATATGCTCTTACCCCCTCGGAGAGTGGTCCTTTTTTTCTCGAATTTTTTCGTCGTTTCGTACCTGTAGGCTCAACAAAAAGTGTTGCCGGGTGAAGCCAGATGCCTGCACTTGTATCAACACATGGATGTCCCATTGTGCAAAATGCACAGAAATGGGTTGAGCATCTTGAAAAGCTACATTTTGTAAAATAAGTTTCATATTACTGGGAGCTGGTATTGAAATGTCAGCATTTTCATAAATAATGGGTACTTACATGTGTTTGAAAGGAGATGGCATTTTTTGGCATTACTTATTTTGGAAAGGTACAGAATTCAAATCATTTTTTTTTTAAAAGCGCTTATTTTTGTGTGTTGTTAGCCAGATTAACTTTATTAATGACAATGGGGATAAAGGAGAATGGCAGAAGTCCATAGAGCGCTGGCATTAAACTTTTTTAGTTTCTACAGAAATAAAAGTGGCATGGTCGGGTAGAGAATATTATGAGCAAATATTTAAAAAAAAATATATTATGCCAATGGGGTTAAAATAATAATAGAGTTAGAAGAACCTAATAAAGTACAAACCTCACTTACAAAAATTAAGATTTATCTTTAACCCCATTGGCATATTAATTTTTATTTTTTTAATAATTGCTCAAAATATTCCCTACCCGACCATGCCACTTTTATTTCTGTAGAAAATAAATAAGTTTAATTCCAGCGCTCTATGGACTTCTGCCATTCTCCTTTGGCGACGGGTGGCGGCGCGTGCCTTTCAATTTTGGTAAGAATGCAGTACAAACTGTGAGAAATGATTTTGTTTCTACGCGACGCTACAACACAAATAACTTTTGTTATTTAACATGTTTGATCAGAGGTTATTTATCTACAAGATTTATTCTTAGCAGTTTTGTTTTTCACTTTTTCGCAGAACATTTATTCCAACAATTCTTTTAACACGATTTCTTGTTTAAAAACGACTTTTTCTTCCGGATTTTGCTTCGAGAACGATAAAACTTCGAGAAGCGGTAAAACAGCGCGTGAAGTATTGAGGAAAGAATCAGAAATGAGTTTTGATTCCACATCAAAACCCTTTCTGATTCTTTCCTCAAGTCAATACTTTACCTTTAACATTAATCAAAAAATAATACCTTCAAAGGAACACTTCAACCGCACGCCGAATCTGACATTCTGACCACAATACAACCTCACAAATGTACCCAGGCACTTATAACAAAGAAAATTGACACTTAAAACCTATCACTTAAGGTTTGCATGACCTGCACATGTAAGTTAGTTATCTTAACCCGTTGAACGAGTTCGGGCTATTGTTTTGAGCGTATTTTTTACTTCATTTTACTTCCCAGCCCACCCGGATGCCTGCAATCAATAGATTAGATTTAATCTTAGATTATCGCATGGCAGGATACGAAGTGAACCACCTTGTAATAGGTCTTGGATGCCACTAACATGGAAATGGTTTTAGAGTAAGAATCAAGAAGGGCTTGGATTGAGGTGTGGTATAGGAATATTGGGAAAAATACACATTTTTATCATACGTTAGGAATAAAGTTAATCTTCCGTTAAGGGAGCCTTATTTATAAACACCGTAAAGGCTACCGCAAACAGGCGCGACGCGACAGCGTGACGTGACAGCGTGACGCGACTGTAGTAGAACAATTTCTATGGAAACTTCATGGAAATTGTTCTACAAGAGTCGCGTCCCGCTGTCCGCATCACGCCTGTCTGCGGTAGCCTTTACGGTATTTATTAATAAAAAGGCTCCCGAAGACAGGCGCGACGCTACTCTTGTACAACAATTTCCATGAAGTTTTCATAGAAATAGTTCAAATAGACTCGCGAAGCGATGTCGCGTCGCGCTTGTTTGTGGGAGGGAGTCTTAAAGCAGAAAACAGGAAATCTGACGCTAGAGCAGCTCCTTGGAGACGCACGTTTAAACGTGTTATCTTTCTTCTATCTATCTATCTATCTATCTATCTATGTATCTATCTAACTATCTATAATAATAATAATAAAGCTGAAGAGTTTGTTTGTCTTAATACTCTAATCTCTGGAACTACCAGTTTGATTTAAAAAAAACTTCTTGCATTTTATAGCCCAATTCTTGAGGAATGTCTTAGGCTATTTAACATCGCACTAGGACCCTTAGGAGCCCAGCAAAAAGAAAAAAGTCTGAAAGAACGCTAAGCGAAAACAAAGTGATTTATAAATAGTTAAGTAATCCGATTTATTTTAAATTAAAAAGCGGGTGAAACCGCGGGGTACCACTAGTATTTAATAATGTAGAACATGATCCCAAGAATAATTGCGACCCGAAGGACCATAGGTCCAAATACTTTAAAATATGTATTTATTTTTCATAAAATCATAAACAACCATCCATTTTACCAACATTACAAGTTCTTGTCAAACATTGCATCCTCGCAAATGAATCCAAAGTAAATATAAATGGCAGGTAACATCATAAAGATGGTTTTTTAAGGCTGTGCGGTATAATTTCAACGGCAATTCATGACATTCCGATAAAAGGATAAAAATTAGGTAGTTTTTATTTCAATTTCATGGTCTGCACTTACGAGGAAAACTATCTACTAGTACCACACCACCACCACTACCACAGGAATAGGGGGAGATGTTTTGTTTTTTATACAGGATGCCAGGGCCATCGACACGCAAACTGTAACCATGAATTCAGCACAGGATTCTGAACCCCCCTGCGTAATATTTACATACATTTTGAATGCGTTATGTATTACACTTTTCTAGGAAACATCAGATTTCTTTTTTAAATAACCGACGACAAATTTCAACGAATCAATCGATCGATCGATTTTGATTTCAGAATCACGTGCTGAATTCATGGTTACAGTTCGCACGTCGATGTGGGATGCCACCCTGTATACTTCTGTTGTAATTTATTTTTATATGTTTTAGTTTTAATATTTAGCCTGAGTTCTTCCTGTGCGAGTTCCCCTAAATACTCTCTATAAAAACTCTTTAAAAAAAAAACCTTAAATGTTAAATTTCTACATTTATATCTGTAATTTTTATGGTGTACATAATAATGAGTATTCTATTCTATTCTATTCTTAGACGTCGTATAGAGTAAGGAGGTTATTCTTTATTTCTTTATTTTTAAGATTATAAAAATAGATTGACACGTTCCATAATTGACGTGGATATCTTTCGCTTACACGTTTAACTTCTGACCCTATTTATCAAAAGAAGCAATAATTAAGCCCCAATCTATAAACATTGATTAGTGTGTTATTAAAAGGAGATTAATATAATTATTATCATAACGGGAGTGAAAGGCATGTAAACAAAATTATTTTGTATCGCAAGACATTTTAAATAGTGTGGAATTATGATTCCACACTATTTAAAATGTGTGTGTGTGTGTGTGTGTGTGTGTGTGTGTGTGTCTGTGTGTGTGTGTGTGTGTGTTAATGTGTTTTAAATGTGGGTCTGTCATGTGTGTGTGTGTGTTAATGTGTCTGTGTGTGGAATGTGTGAATGTCCGTATTTTTGACGTGTAGAAGTGTTTTTCTTTTAACCAAATTACAGAATTAAATATCATTTATCTTAAGCATTAGGACCGACTAAATATTATAGGAAAAATCTGCGAAAAACTAAAATTTAATAATACTTATGCGCGTAGGCATCTTCTATGAACTAAAAGTACATTTTTAAGCTGAAGAGTATGACAAGTGACTTATGTATATGAAACAATCTCAAATTACCAACTTACAAAATTCTAAATTCTCTGCTAAATTCACATTTTTGTTTAATAGTGCCCACGCACCAAAAAATGCTAAATGAACAAGTCCGAAAGAGTACTTATATTCAAATTGTCCATTAGCAGTGCATTAACCTCTTTTTTGAGTCATTGTTACAAGAATCGTGTAATTGGTGTTAACATTTTTTTCCTCAACTCAATCCTGAAGTTTAAAAGAAGCATTTTCACGTATTTTGACTACATCCGACCTCGACATAGCGACGTTTGACGGATTTACCTATCTTGCCATACTTATAATCAAAGCAGAACAAATCAAAATCAGTTTTTTTTTATACTAACAGAACAGCGCCCTCATATCGTAACCGTAAGGGTAATTTTCGTAGTGAAAGTTTTACCACTGATGTGTTGACTTTCCTAAGTGAATATAATTTTAACAATTATTTTCGTGTTACTCGACAATCGTACATAATATTGCAATTTTAAACCCCCTTATTTTTTAAACAGTAAACGTGGAGTTTCTTGCCGGCTCTTCTCCATAGGAAACAACCAATTGGAACCGTGCACCTAGCTTCTGACGTTTCATAAGTGCCCATGTTGGTTTATGTGAAATAAAATATTTTGATTTTGATTTTGAAACCCTTTATAAAATAAATAATAATAATAATATCATTTATTTGTCAGATCAGTACAATCCATATTGTTAGTAAGGACATAAACAACTTACAAAATAGTGGTACCTATCTGTCAATAAATAAATTAAAAAAAATCCAAAAAAGATGGTTGTCTATAAAGTCGGTTTACGGACGAAAATTTTACGTGATAGCGTTATGGCGGAACGTGACAATGAGTCATGCTTTTTCGTGCGTGCAGCATTGATTTATAAGACGCTATCACGTCAAAAACTACTCATGAAATATTTATCATTATCATCATTCTCCTGTCCTTATCCCAATTTACTTGTGGTCAGCGGAACATGTCTCTATCTTCCAAACTTCTTATTAGGGTACTTTCCGAATTGCACTGTAATCGATTTGAGCGTGCTTATACCCGTTCTGAATTAGCGTGAGCGCGATAACGATATCCCGTGAATCGTCATAGATGACATAATTACATGCGCCATCTTGCTATAACGCCGACCATGCCTTTTAATACTATCATCGTGAGCGCTGTCAAAAATGACAGTTGTCTGTTGTGCTGTTGTTGTTTTGAGTCGCATCTTCGGTGTCATACATCTCAACCAACAAAATGGAAGGCCCAATGCGTAGAACTATATTTTTCAACAAAAAATCCAGTTGGTTTTTCTTTCATGTGCAAGGTTTGGGGTTGACGTTGAGCGAGCACTTGCACTGTGAGCACGAGCGTACCGAATTTTTGACAGTTCTCAGCTGTCGTAATCGTGATATATAAAGCGGAACACAAATTATTGATGTGAGCGCTGTGACCGATTACGGCGTAATTCAGAATGTAACCTTAATCTTCATCTCGGTAGTCACCACCTTTCTAGCCATAATCATCTTTCACACAGTCCATCCATATTTTATTTGGTCTTCCCCTACTCTTATCCATCCATCTAGAAATATTAGTATCAAATAATAATTAAAGCATCTTTGTGTCAAACCCATAGTGCATTTTAAACTAATAGGAGTCCGTATAGGGAAAACTTGTGGGATTACGTAGGCGGAAATGCGAACTGAATTATATTTCAAGTACATTATTTTACTAATAAACTGTCAGTTAGCACGAAACCGATATGGGAAACAACCAGTTTATTTTAATAAAATTACTTTGTGCATTCATGATTACAGAATCATGGTCATTTATAAATAAAGACCTATTTGACTTGTGCACTTTTATAGAAAATTCCACCCATTTCTGTATTTTTATTTAATTACATAAGTATTTTATTCATTGCCTCAACAATCTTCTATAATAATTATGTCAAATATCTAGTAGGATACCGTTTTAAAAACATCTCGGAAGTCGGCTAAAGAATCAATCGGTTAAGTGAAAAAGCAATTCTCACGCTTTCGATTTTCAAATTTGACAGCGAACGTCACAGCAGCCGATCCACCCCAATGTCACCCCAACTCGTATGTTTTGCATTTGAAAGCCTTTGAGGTCCAAATATAAACAGGCCCAACCCTTGCACTGCCACTGACACGCTAATCTAACGTTGTAGACGTTGTAGTGGTGTGACATAACAGTTCATACTGTACTATGTCGTCAGAACTCTTTAGAGTTAACTATTTTGGGATCTATTTTTAGAGTTAACTATTCTGGGAATTTAATAAAAAATATATAAGGTAGACAGTCTCCAAAGTCCATGTTTATTTATTGTAAAGCACTTCAACAAGGACTGCCGCTCCAAGTTTCAAGTCACTGCAAAAATAATACAAGTGTAACATAAAAAGATATTCGTAAAAAACCGTAAACTATTCATATTTTTGTTTTTAATCCCTCGCTTTAGCAACAGCAACAATTATAAACCCTTTATGTCTTCAATCTCAAATACAAAGCCCACAGCTTTTTTTTTTAATTGAACTGTCATTTGTCATGCTGGCACAACTATTAAATCATGAAATTGACAATAAAACCAAACAATTTAGTTAATAATTTGACGGAACCGTTATTCAAATTAAGAATAAAGAAATCAATTTTGACGTTTGGAACTTTGGAACGTCAATTAGTTGCCATCATATCATGTCAATCAGAGATGTCACGTTTAAAGTTTACCTTACAGCCAGTTTCATTGAAATAAATTTGAAACCAACATAGTCAAGGGGGAGATAGAATCCACTAGTCTACATGGTCTTCACATGATCTGACCAAGATTATGTCTGGATTTCAAAAGAGACTATGGAGCCCTGAGTTCGTTTCGCCATTTCTTCTCAGGGGTAGTCAGATAGGAAATGTCGACTCCATCTAGCTTATTATTTATTTATTTTTATACGATGTGTAAAAGTGATTCCGATATCCTATTTACAGAATAAACTATTTCGTTTCATTTCACACTTATTACTTTAGTTATTTGAATCTAATTTATTAATAACTATCTCAGTCCTGTCTAAAGTGAACTTTGCAATAGTCGTAAGCTATTAGTACTGAAGAAGGTTAAACTTTATCGACTACACAGATAATTCCCTAAGGAACTAACACATATACAAGTTACATGAAGGCACATATAACCAATAACAGAAAACGGGTAGAAATTAAATTAGACTAAGTTCGGGCCCTCTGAGCCTTAGATTAAGGTAGATTAGTTGGGCGGGCCCCTTCTATAGGATTATGGGAGACGTATGGGGAATTGGCTTATTCTATGGCTTCAGGATATTTGATTAGGAAGGATGAGATCTAAGTTTATTGCAAAGATACGGTTAGATACAGTTTACGATTTTATTAACGACACTGCAGGAAAAGGGTTATTACAGAATAGGCGTGGCTCTCTTTTACCGCGTAAAAAAGTTAATTAGACTGACATTTCAGCACTGGATCTTGACAGCTATTAGAATGTTGCCAACAAAAAAAAAGAAGTTTATGGTACTTTTTTGCCTATCTTAACGGCTTGACCTTTTCTTTTGTTTTTTCTAAACTAATCAATGATCGCTTTAAAATCCTACGCGTACAGTAAAATTTAACGATCTCAGTAGCAGCAACATTGTACAAAGCGGTCTAAAACAAAAACTGCAGCCTGATGCAGGCGAGAACCGAACCGGCTGCAGTCCGGAAATGCCAGTGACATGCCGACATCGACACGGGTCGATGACAGATGATGCATTGTATTAACTGAGGTACCTTGGTACTATTGGGTCCAGTGATTCAATCCGTCGCGCGTCGATCGGGGATAGTAATTAGATTTTTTCGTTGATTTAAAAGCTCGTGTTTGGGAAGGACTCTGTTCTTCGAAGGGGTAGGCAGAGGTGTTAGCTCTATGTACACCTATATTTCGCGAGTACTGTGTAATATGGGACGAGCCTAATGCTATCAACAGGGCCCAAATCCAAACTGGGAATCCTTCCATTAGGATTTTCTTAGCGAAACCCAGAGTCTGGACAGTATATTGAAACTTATAATATTATTTATTTCAGTATTAATTAAAGTTAAATATTTTATTTAAGTTTATAATTATTAGAGCTTTTGCATTTTTTTTACACTTTTATTAAGTTTTACGCCATGTTGGCTCATGCATAAGCAGTGCATAAGTAAACCGAGGGTGCAGCACCCCTATTGGCCCTACGCATGTCACTGCAACCCGTTGTCCTCAATTAATGACAGCTTGCACCGAATGATAAGCAGTTGATAACACCTAGGGTTCCGTAGACAATCAGTGTCCTTTCATAAATCTCAATACCTTTTACTACAACACAAATTCAGAAAATAAAAATCATATGTTATGCAAAATAGGCTAAGAATCAGCACTTTTTAATGCCATATTAGTATATTACATATTAACGCCAGCCCTTTAACACTTCCTACTGTTCACACACAAACCTGTCCTTGCCAACGCCTAAGGTAATCTTGAATTTGCGAAATCCAGATTTGTCAAGGTAATAAAATGTCTTTATTCGTAAGTAGAATAATCATGAATAAACACTCGAATTATTACTGTTTCTTAAAAAAGAACATTTTATTTTTGAAAATGGAACTAAAAGCGGCGATCTCTTCCGTAGAACGCGTGCATTGCGTTGCGACGACAGAAGAAATTTAAAAAAAAGGCATTGGCGCGAAATCTTTAGAATTTATCTTTAATTACAAATTGAATTGGTGACCGTCATTAATTTTTAATATTGTGTAACACAGATGCCAAAAACCCATTATAATTCGGTTTCTATTTACTCCCTCGCTAAAGCTCGGGAATAAAACTACCTCTACCTACTTTTAGCCCCTTGTATATAAATCTACTATTTCGTTTTTTTAGGCTCGTTGGTAAAAGACAAAAAATTAACTTGTCCGCTAGAGGAAAATATGCTATTTTATACCCGCTCTCGTACGCTACAATGATGGCTTTTTTGAGCAAGAGGAGTGAAAAAACACTTTGGAAATGGGCTATGAACTGATGTGCTGCTTTTAGGAATAAGGTTGCTTCTGAAACTAACATCAGCCCTTGTTTCCTCGAAGGGGTAGGTACAGGTGTATCTATTAGTACACCCACATTTCGCCAGTTATGTTTAAATTCCATGTATTAGGGAGCGAGCCTATTGCCATCAACCGGGCCCAAGTTCAGACTCCGGGTTGCTACTGAGAATTTCCAGATAGAAAAACCCAATAACACTTTACCCGACGTCGGAAGCCACGAACCCAGGTCCTCATGTTCAGCAGTAGGTAGCGATTGCGACCACTGGACCGATGAGGCAGTCAAAACTTCGCTTTTGAAAATTTCGAGATATTTCAACTTAGATTATAATCGATAAAAAACCTGAGGGCCTAGACAAATGGCATTCGCTTCGGAGCGATTCTATTTCTACAATCGCTATCGCTTTCGCTAATGATTCCAAAAACTATCAATAACGCTCGTCAAAAAGTGTCCCTTGGCTATGCATCTCTGTGGAAGTACATAATCTTTCGACGCTGTCGATTCATTTCATAATCGAATGTTGTTTACATTGTCTAGCTAATTTTTATTCGTTGACCTATGATCACGTGACATTTCGATAGCTTATGTCAACCCCATACATTTTAGCTTTTCTACTAGCGTTATCGTTAATCGAATGTTACTTTGTCTAGGCCCTCTGGTAACATAATTTAAAAACGATTACAGATTTCTGTTCTAAAGACATATTGCCTTTCTGAACACCATCGCTAAATTCCACAAGATACACGAGTGAAGCCACACCTTAGTACCAGCTAATATCCCAGCAGGGTAAGTGGGGGTGGGGTCGTGCGGAACACCCCACACGACATATTGTAATGCCCATCTGACTACAAGTTTGTCTGATTAAAATTACTTTTCCTACATATTTATCTGAGAACGTTGAGCTTCGTAGGTTCAGGATATTCTCAGAAAATTCTGTAGTCGGATTTCTAGGCTTTTTTGGGCTCATTCTAGGTTAGCGTAATTTCTGGAACTGACACACTTCATCGGCATCACTATTATCAATTTGTTATAAAATTTTGCTGAAAATGTGTCAGAATTAATGACACTTTCCGTTAGTGGTGTTCCCTCAAATAGAATGGGCCATTCTCAACATAATATTTTGACAAAAGTTGATAACGATATATGGTTAAAATTATTTTACATATAATATTAAAATTATTTTTTTATTCAATGAAGATGTAGCCCTACTTTATGTAACGCGATGTAAGAGTTTTTTTCAGACCAAGCCGAGAAGGACACGACACAAATATTTGGTTTGGCAAACCCAAATTATCTTAACGTTCCCTTCTAGTTCATTATGGTCCCCCCTTGACCCTTTCCTCTCAATAAATAATAAATTGAACACCGTCCCTGGATTACTGTCTCGTAAAACATGCATTTCCTAGCGGTATATTTTTCTGACTTTTGACGCAACTCTGAATTTGTGAGCGATGGAAATGTTTTATTCTCTAAGAGCTTAGAAAATTATCTAATAATAAATGTAACAGAATTTCAAGATATTTTGAAAAAATATTATACGTATAGAAGATTTTTGTAACAAGCAACCCTCTTTTCGTTAGGGGTGTACCTAAAAAAATACTTGGTGAAATATAATAATATAATATATATATATAATATATTATAATATGGAATGGAAGCAACTGGAGATTTTTTGCTGTCCCATATTCTTAAATTCAAAACGTTTTATTTTTTATTTTAATGTTTTGTTACTAAAAAGTTGATATTAAATAATTGGTGTTTTTAAACACTGAAGTATTTTATATTTTACCCTTCGTTAACATTCTTAAACTTTTGGTCCTGTCCTATTACATTTTAATCTGAGATCCACGTTTCATCAAAACTATATCCAATGGACGATCTCAATTTATTTTATCAACCTACTTGTACAGTCGGCAATATAAAAGCATCCGGGAGATAAGTCCACATCCTCGCAGCAGCCATCTTCAATCTTCATGAGTGTATTTAATCTTAGAGCCATGCTTAAGTGGCTCACTTCCCAAAGAAACTCGAGTGGTTCGGAGGCTACTGGGCCCGACTATTATGCTCACATATGGAGTAGGTACCAGAGGTACCATTGGGAAGTAAAGATTCAAAAACTTATATGTTTAAAATTTTGGAACGATAGAGTTTTATGATATTTTGGAATCCACACGATGTTCTTGTTAGACCAGTCTTTGGCAAAGCATTTTGTTAAAATTTTTGCGGATATACAGGCTGTATTTTAGAAAAAAAAAACAGCTTTAAATCCACTCGCAAAACTGATAAATCTTGAATCTCCTTAACCCAATATTGCTACAAATTGTTCTCAATAGGAACCCCTTCTCAAAATAATACAAATTCCAAATTTAAACCCGCAGACCCCACGCTCGCGCCCATTGTTTTTAAAATTCATATTTTATGCAACAGAACAGATGCGTCACGATCTTACAACATAAATGGAACGCACCCCGGTGATAGCCGACATAAATTGAGGCCCCACTCCCCCCTCGCGTCTTTATAACTAAACGCCACAGGGGAATCGGTGTAGAATGTCAGAGGTCTGGCTTTAATGGCGCTTCTAGGCCGAGGGGGCCACACATTGGCGCCATTGGCACTTGATATCGATCTTTGTTCGGGCTCCCCCGCGTCTTAAGCCGTGCTCTCTGAATTAGGGCTAGAAATTTATGTTACTGGCTTACAGCAGAGGGATTGATACAGTTTGTAACTGTAAACCGGCTTAAACTTTGACGGAGACTAATTTCCTGAATCGCTAAAATTGTATTTTGTGGCTCGGTTTGCTAAACGGGTTATTCTGCAAACTATTGTTATAATCGAGGTCGTATAGATGTCAAGCCGCTGTAACTGCTTTCAATTTTGGAATCATAAATAGTAGGGTTTATATTTTTTCGCCTACTTAAATAAAAAAATACTTAGCCAAGTACATAATAGATTTTATAAGTCACTAGGTCAATGTAGCAGGCACAGGAATCTGCAAAAATGTAGCAAATGTTCAGCAAAAACATGATATTGTATTTTGCATGACAAAGCAGGCTGACGAGTTTAATGAGTACAATCTTATCTTCCATTTATTTATCTAAGTACAGAACACAAGCGCGGGCCGCACGTTCATCACTGCTCCGCCCCCTCACGTTCGTTCGTGATGATACATAAAACCAGTCTGCGACATTACTAAAGGCGATTCTAACAAAGCAAAGAAATAAAACGTTCTCAATAACAATGCAGATTAATGAAAACAATGTTAGACACGAACACATTTTTCCGTCGGGCCTGCAAGCCGACCCCCGCAGACAATACGAACTTATCGGTCCGACTAAACAAGTTTTCGAGTGGGGATGCCGCCGCTTATCTGTTCGGGCACATGTGAGCCCGTGCCTTGGGGCCTTTAAACTAATACCACCATAAAAAGGCCCCCTCGGCCCCCGCCAGGCATCATAAAAGAGGCCATAGAAGGAAATGGGAGTGTAAACTCGGAGGTCTGGCTACGCTGGTCGTTCGTATAAAAGCTTTTGCCCGATTACTTGGTTGGCTGGCTCGCGTGCGTTCTATTTTCAAACGTGATAATGATAACCGGATAGTTGGGACGTTGCGAGTGTACGCAGTTCGGTGTTTGAAAGTAGAACAAAAAATATTCTTTGTGCTGAGGCGAAGGTATTTACCATACAACCCTCTCGGCTGTTTACATTTTTTATTGTTTTCCATGATTGAACTGGCTGTGAACTTTGTTTCATCCGATTTATCGATAAATTGCAGAACATTTTTTTTTTTATATCCTCGAACTCATTCTGATTATAAAGCTCGCCGAACTGGATTACAAATCGTTTAGAGCCAAAACTTGTTTATTCACAATTACTTCATACAACCAATGCTTGTAGGTACGTGGCAATATACCGAACAAATCGACATAATAAAAATATCTTTTAAGTACTCTTTCTATAGAGATTTTGTATTTCGAATTCTGGCTGTGGCCGTGCGTGCCTGTGCCACAAAAACGAATGGAACCAAAGCGCTCACCCTTATTTGTTGTGCAGATTACTGAGCTTAGCACGCGGGTGACCACGCTCCACGGTGTTGCCAATACTTGGAACAAAGGAGAAAAACTAAAAAAAATAGATTAAGTATTTTTGTGCAAAAAATAATACCTATCAGAAATTAGAGTTCTAATAACACCGAGAATTTTTTTTTATGTTTTTTCTTTCACTGGATTGAAGTTATCTTTGCAACACCCTGCTTTTTGAAGGTTAAAAAGCTTAATTTTTCAATGAATGCTTTCAACTTTGGTAAATCATTATTAAAACACTGCAATTTTGGATGCGTAACAAATAAAAATCAAGCACTAAATAATCCCTGATAGATAATATACTAAAAAACTTCCTTCTACAACATAGTTAACAAAGATATACCCTTACCGCATAACACCGGTTCAAACCAGTACACTCAGCAAAAGGCTCAAAAAACAAAAACACCTAGCCAGCCCATAAGTCCTGATTAAGTCTAATGGTGGAAATGGTCATGCGGCCCGTGAGGGGGGTTATAGCGCCCAGGGGAAGGGGGGCGAAGTACCATTAGATGGTCATCACTGGCCCAGGTAAACCTCGGTACTACGTAAACTCGCTTCTGTGTCCCAAAACGCGTTGTAATAGAAAATTGGGTGACATTATGGAAGGTCGTTTCACTGATTATATTTTTACTTGTTTAAAGATATTGTGGGTTTTAATTTAATATTTGAAAAATAACAACGTTTTGAAATTCAGCTTGTTTAAATATTTCAGAGGTTTCGTAATAATTTTCAGATTTAAAAAAGAACTAGAGCGGCTAAGGACCAAAAAGAGTTTTGCGCGATATTGTTTTTTTTTTTTAAGTAGGTACCTATTTTAACCTTTAAAATACAATATAGTAGGTACTACTCTGACAAAGATCAAGTCATAGATCTCACTTTTCATAGAAACCATTAAGATCATTCGTTTCTCATATTATAAAGGCCCAGTTAGTGCCAAGATTTTTTCCTCATCACCGTCCGTACAAATTCTTGCCGTGCTGCAGCGGACATACAAACGTACAAATTTATGTTTGCAACGTACAATTTCCGTCGTATTTTACGGAATCCCTACGTAGGATTTATGTGCGTCTGTGGCGTATAAAATATGAGTACGTTTTTACGATGCAGGGTTATTGATTGAACGAGTTTTAGTTACTCTATTTTTGGCATTTGTTTTTTTTTTTTTGGATTATCGCCAGTACTGGATTTATTAAGTGTCAGTTATCGTTGTGGTTTTGGATGTTTTTTGATTCGTATTTTTTTTTGTAATTTTTGGGTCGATAATGTGCGTATGAAACAAACAAATCCTTAAATAGGTACCTATATTATTTTCACAGCTGAAATAATATTTTACCTGTAACAATGTTAACACCAGCCACAAATATCATCCTCCACATAGACTGATCGAACCGAAAAATCCAAAATTAAATCAGCTATCAAACGCAAACGGGAAAAACCTGCAGAAACCCAATTAGTGCTCAAATTCAATCTAGTTCCAGCATCTAGTTGAATATAAACCTCGGGGCTCCGTGTCAGAGCATAATGCCCCGTCCGTAGCTCAGCATAACGCTAATCCTCCAACGGATTCGATTCTCGAGCACGTACGACGGTATTTAGTTAGAAACCGTCCTTCACCGGTCACGTCTCTACTGTTTGTTCTACGGATTCTATTAATTGTACGTTTTTATCATCGCTCTCTATCGCCTCGCTCGCTTAGGTGTGCTCACGTTCTATGACTGTAACGAAAGTGGCTGATTCTTGAAGCCTTTGAAGTTTTTGTACAAACGACGACATATCAAGCTATTCATTTCCAGTTTTAGCTGACCGCGATTGTATAGACTTTTCGTACAATGAGAACTCAGCTTATACTGGAAATGTATACCTTGATATGTCGTTGTGCGTACTAAATTGTTGGCTTTATACAGAATAGCCCATTTTAGTTTGTTTTCAGTTTGACGTGCATTCTTCCGTCCTATCATTAAAATTTATTTATCAAAGTAGGAAACAATAATTTTCGGACATATTATATGCCTTAAGGATAATAAGCAAAAATAAATAATTTGATTTGATTTGATTTAATTTGAAGTTTTAGAGTCTTGGAAAATATTTCCTAACATAGTCAATGCATTGTATTTATCTACAGTGATCCAAATCCACAGATTAAAAACCACCCTTCTTTACAACTGTTATAATTTAAAATAAACTGCGCGAATCGAATCGGCCATCTAAACGTACCCTCGCAAGCGGTGCAGTTACGAAACGCAGATTTCAATGTTTTACGACGCACCCAATTTTTCGTGAGCCCCCCCGCCTCTCTGAGCTCATACTCTAGAGGGCCATTGAGGGGGAGTGGTGGGTGAAGTCTGGGATCATAGCATAATGGTCATGTTTTATAACACGCCCCCCCCCCCCCCGCATTAAGGCGCGGGCCGCGTATAAAACGCGTAATAGAATTTCAGTGTCGACTGCCACCCTTGATAGCGCTTCACTTTACTGCCCATGTAACGATGTTAGCGCCGCGCATGCGCCCACCAGCCGCCGCGAGTTATGTCAAAGCCCAAGACGTGACAATGGCAACATTGTGACAAGGATTATAATTTTGTCGCGTTTCTAAGGAATTACTTCGTGTGAACATATTGCTGGGAATTTCTGGCGGCAATTTGCTTGAGCGAATTAATTTTCCCAGATTAATGATCGAATTAAACTTTACTCCTTTTTAGTCTTAATCAAAATTTTGCTGAATGAGGACTATACAATTTTACATCCTGTTTAAACGTTCGATGCCGTATAAAGAAAATAAGATGGGGTAGTTAGTGTGCCGGCTTGGAATTCTATTATAATGTTTCTCTAAACAAACAGCCAAAACTTCGCCACCCCTATTCGATTAAACCTTACTACCCGCACATTTCCCAAGAAACATCACACAAACAACTGACTACACAAGATGACCGTTCCCGCCAATCAGCGCGTCCAAACTTTTCCCAGCAGAGGCGTTATGTCCAAACCACCAATGGGGGAGGTTGGCGCCCTCATTGTTATCCAATTACGGCCTCCCGCCTGATAATACGCCGCGAATTCAAATTAGGACGGGGAGAGCGGTCGCCGACCCCGCTCTGATCAATCGGTGACCGCGCCCGGCATCGATGTGTGGACTCGATCGTCGCACGCGATACTTAATCGGTTCCCGCGAGCGTTTTTTGTAAATCGGAACTCAGTTTTGATTAGGATGTGATTTGTGAGTGGAGCCATTTTGGAGCTGTTAATTAAACGATGGAGATTTTTTACTCTTTAGAAGAATAATTGGTAATGGCAATGCGCCACCGGTTTTTGGCGAAGTTTTTTAGTTAGAGACAAGAAAATTCAAGAAATGTCTGTACATTCTGTCTGACTGACGGACAAATAACCGAGATGCTACAATAGCTAAGCTAAAAATTGATTGACCTAATCACTACCGGAAGTTATCCCTAAAAACTCAGGAAGCTTTGTCTGTTCAATTTTCAAAGGATCAATTACATTAATTTTTTTACAGAAATGCTCGTGCGTCTTCCTCTCTGTACAAAGATCACATCGTTAGTACAAATACGTATTACAAAACCTATTAAATTAATTAAGAAAATGACCGTTCAAATACGAGCTCTTATTAAACTTACATTAAAATCCCTCGGTATAATTAAGCAATAATTTCGATACATCGTGTGGGAGCCTGAAATGGCGGAACAAGTTCGACGCTTAATATCGGACAATGTAAACGAGAATTACAAGAAACGCCTACCTTTGGCTGTTATTTGGTCAGACTTCTTCGCGTCATGCCATTTTTGGCTGAATACTTAAGAAGATTGAGGAGCATACATTAGTTTTTGCTTTTATTAATATTTTAATTGTGGAGCCCGAAATAATAAAGAAGTAAACTCTCGTGCAAACTCGTTTAAAATTGCAGTTGATTGAGGCTGACTACATTTTAATGCCAAAAAAACTAGCTGACAGATTATCAAATTCATGTCAACTTATTTGCTTGGCTCCGTGTGAACGTCTCCTAAGATTTTTTAAGGTTTTAAAATCAAATAAAGAAACCCACAGCCAGCGTTCCTCTATGCACATTTTCTGTCCAGACCACAATATTGAAACAGTGATATGTCCGAAGTCCGGGAACGCATAACGGTACATTACGCAACCCGGGAACACTTCTCACGGCGACCCGCCATGCTGGATTACTGCGGTTTTTGCCGCCGCGCGCTTTTATTATTTTTAATTTCACCGTATTGCTGCCAGTTGCATCAATAATGGCTCTCGGAAATGGAATCGGTTCGAATTTATATTTCGAACGTAATCATTAATTTGTGGATACAGTTGAATTTATTTGGTAATTATTTCTGGATTCGATAAACAAACTTCAGTTATTTGTTTTTCTATTTGGCACTGGCCATATAGCTTATTATTTAATTCACCGATTGGCCTCCTCTTTCTAAGACAGACCGTACCTTTAATGCCAAGCTACCTTCGTTATTCTGTCTGAACTCATCCAGGTATGACCACCCATCCATATGGCTGTTGGTCTGCCTACCAACAACACGGTAACTATTACCTTCGTGTGTCTACCTTCCTGTTGTGAATTGTCTTGTTTTACATCAAAGTTATCGACCCCACTCTCTGATCCTTATCCAGACAATAATACAGACCTCAGATGCGCCTTGCTTCTCGCCATCATTTACGGTTTTCGGCAGAAAAGCGTAAAAAATTAATACATGTACTAAAATGCTTCGTATTTTCAGTATTGCCAGCATTCCTATACTGTCAGGTGGCGCCACCTACCGCCATTCACACACGTGTACCATTTATTATTAAACTTGCGGCTTTCCGCGGCACTTTCCATCACTGTTAGCGGCTAATGATAGATTTAAAGCTATGAGTTTGAAACAGCTACGGCTCAAATGAGTATTATCGCGTATATTTCGCTTTCAATATTTGATGGAAACTAAAGTGGGGTAACTCTTTTCAAAGCGGGATTATTCGTTTCAAAAAAGAGTCTTACACTTAGGGTTACCATATCTCAGGATTTGTCCTGAGATCTCGGGATATTTAGGCTTAATCAGGGATTTTGCGATTTTTTAATTAAATAAATTATCTAAATTTAGTGTTTTCTTTTTGGTAAGTTTCAATCAACATAAACAAAATAATTATTTTTTCACATAAGCATGTGAAAAAAAATGCGTTGTCGTTAATTACGTTTGCGACAAAATCTCAGGAGTTTTCTATAGAACTCAGGCTTTATGTCAGGACTTTACAATTTTCCATATGGTAACCCTAGTACCCTACCTACACTATCCTACTAATAAATAATTATAAATGTGAAAACTTGTATCTTTGGATGTTTGTTACTCAATCACGTAAACACGGCTGGACGAACTTGGATTAAATTTGGTACACAGGTAGTTTATAACCTACGGGGTACTTAGGAATGGCTTTCATTTTGACAGTTCAGCAACATTCATTGCGTATTTACATTGTCGAGCAGACGAATTTTTCAAACATATGAAGCAATGTATTAGCAATATCCTTAAAAATGATTCAGATTCTGAGTTACGCAATTAGGGAGTCGGATTAGCACAGGACTTTTATCTCAGTAGTAGGTTCCCATGGGTTAATTTCCGACCTCCTCGCGGGCGATGCTGCGGGCGATGCTGCGGGTAAAGCTGCGGGCAAAGCTGCGGGCAAAGCGGCGGGCAAAAGCTGTTCATTAATAAGTCATTCCTTCTTTCCAAGAAAAGTTTCGTGGTTTTTGAAGAGAACGCAAAACTTGACATTGGCCTCCTCTCTGTGAGAGGAAGTGGGCCGTTATCCACCACGCAAGCCCAGTGCGGATTGGAAGACGTCACGTGAATGTAAGGTTCTAGGACATGCCGGTTTCCTCATGATGTTTTCCTTTACCGTTTTGTAAGCAGACTTATTGGAATATAAACACATCTATTTTGTGCTCCGTTCTGTTATGATATTTATATCAGGATACTAAAGTATTTATTATTTGTTTCAGGTAAGTCTGGGATTGCCAGTGAGGTCACATAGTCCATAGTAACAATAAGCATGTCCTTCCTGTTGCTAAAATTGGACTATTGGTAAGTATTGAGATAAACATGTTTCTGGTAAAACCTCAGGTAAAAAAAATAATGGTCGATGTTGAACAGGATGTTATAAATAATTATGACTATTTATTTACTAGCTGCGGTTTCACCCGCTTATGTCTCGATCCCGTGCGAATACCGGGATAAAAAGTATCCTCTGACCTAATCCAGGTCATGATCTACCATGTGATAAATTTCATCCAAATCCGATCAGCCGTTTTAGGATTAAAGCGTAACAAACAAACATACAAGCAAACAAAAAAATCAAATCCATGTTTTTTTTTAATATTTTATTATTATTTTTAAGCTTTTCGCATATTTCGGGTTCATAGGATCCCGGACCTTTAGTGCCTCACGAGGGGCCGAAGCCAACTCGCAGAGGCCCGTTAGACTCTAAAGGAAATGGAGCACAAACCGGCGATTTTCCCTGTATACCTACACTGTGGAAGTGCACCCAAGGACAACCCCCGGTTGGTGTAAGACTTGCTGGACATGTTTATTTTGGACTGTGGGTTTGGGTGGCGTAAAAAGACAGTCTAATTGAGAAGCTCCTCCCTTTTTTTGAAGACGGTTAAAAGTCTACATTCACTGGCAAACAACGCACAGCCTAAGCCGCTGGGTCTAGAACTGTGGTCTAGAAAACGAAAATTTTGCACAAAATTCTAAATTCAGCGAAAGTAAGTAATAAGGCAGGATTTTGTTTTAATTCATCCTTAAAATGGGTTTATTAGGGGTTGAAAGTTTTTATTTATGGAAGTTTGTTTTGTCGACAATGTGGCAAAAGACGTTCTAAGTTTTGATTGCTTACCAATTCAACAAGAAAACTAGACACGATCTGCCAAATAAAGGAAAAAAAGTGGAAAATGCACGATTCTGTATACACAGAATCGTGCATTTTCCACAACACATCGTATCAGAAAAAAAACGATTGTGTAAAATAAAAATTCGACAATATACATTTTTTTTAAGACTGACTTTTCTCTACATTTCTAAAGTTGTTAAAAGTTAAACCAGTTATTCTAATCACGCTGAAATTAATTAAATGATTAAAAATATCTACGTATATGAAACTGAAATATCTCGTCAAAGATGGAAGGAGTGGCGGGAGGCCTTTGCCCAGGAGTAGGACAGGGCAGCCTTAAGAAAAAGAAAGAAATTGCAGTGACCTCCCTCTCACATAGAGGAGGCTTGTGTCCCAGCAGTGGGAACATTATAGGCTGATTATTCTTATGCTTATGTTAAACAGTAACAGTAAGTATATCCCTAGAAGGCACTATTTCATTGAAGCTTTTTCTGTCTAAAAACCTCAATTACTTTGTTTAAATCCTCGTCATCTTGCTTAATGAATCTTAATTTCTATAGCGAGAAAAATACAATTAAGTACAGCAGATAATTTATCATACGTGTATTTTTATATTTTTTGTATACAATTTAATTGGTTATTTAAATATCTACAATTGTACAGGTCAATTACTTAGTACGAGTAGGTACTTTGAAGTAACAAAAAAGACAATTTAATAAGCAATAGATATATGCGAGGAATTGAGGATCATAGCCTTCGTATTACGTAGCTTTCTGTAGTTTCTGCTTATCACCTTTGGAAAAGCCGTGAGTTTGTGTGTGTAAACATAGTGAGGAAACATGGACTAACCATAGTCTAAAAAAACAAGGTCTGGCATTCCGGGAGTGACACGTGCTTACGTCACCATCCAGTTGCCACTCTATTGCAACAAAACACGAATTATGTAAACATTTTTAGTCACCATTCTGTTAAAAAATACATATATAAGCCATTTAAATCGTCGTTTCATTTTTCTAATCAAACGAAACAATTCAATTTAAACATATACCAACGTAATTGTTAGTTAAAATTAAAACCTCTATGTTTTATCGTATTCGCACCGGTAATAAAGGCGATTGGGGAGTTATTATTACACACTACTGGTAACACAGCGGTGATGACGTAGACTTGTGTCACACCCGTGACCGGAGTGCTATACCTGGCGAAGTATATTATTATACCATGGGACTAACTATACATATAATTTGGGTCTGAAATCGCCATTCCGTTTTGAGCAAGCGTGGTGAACTGGTGACCAATGCTCATGCTTTTTCTGTATGACATGAGGCCTTTGCCCTGATATGGGACAATAATAGGCTAGCATAACGGTATGTAGATACTACTTAAAGTTCTATATTTTCCGAAGATAACCACAAAATTTTCAAGCGACTGGAGGTAGTTAGCCATATTCTCTTACAGTCTTATTACAAAAAACTAAATAAACCTTGGTTTAAACCTGTCCTATCAAGTCCAGGCTTATCTGCAGAACCATGGTCTAAATTTGTCCGTATTACAAAACTTAAAAAAACCATGGTCTTCTTAGTACCGTCATTTGAACCATTGTCTACATATCGACCACAGATTAATACAAATATTATTCGTTCACCGTGATATCATTCTATTGCAACGTTCCGTATGCTCAGAAAAGAAAACTTTTTGTTAATACGCTAATGATTATTATGATGATTAGGAGTATTAAAAATATTGAGAGTGTTAATTTGCATGAAACATTAGTTATTTCGTCGATTGTAGTTTAGTATAGGTTTGAGCACATTACTTAGTGTCGTATTAATTACTAATAATACACCTAAGTACGTGTAACGAAGCGTAACATTCTGGCGCGTTATATGAAACCATAACATTAAACAAAACTATCGCAAGTTGAACAAAGTTAATTTAGCATTGGAATTTTTAAATTATCAAAGTCTATATTAGAACAATTGCCTCTTTGTGCCTTCTATGTTAATTTTAACATTATATCGTTATGGACCAACAAAAGAAAAAACGATCTGAGAATTGGAGTACCGAGGAAAAAGTAAGTAAACATAAATTACTTCGATGAACTTGAAATCCGTTTTTAATTTATTGATTTTAAGCTAACCCATAAATGATTTAGGATATACTACGCGAGATGATTGCACAATCACGCCATATAATCGAGGACAAGAGCACGAAAGCTTCCTGCAATATTAAAAAGGCTCAAGAGTGGAAGAATATAGCAAAGAGGTAAGTGTTTTGTTTTTTTATTATTATGTGACCCGTTATCAACGTAAATTAACAATATTAATGAAATATTTTCAGAATTAATGAACTCATGGGAAGAAATAGGACTGATGGTGAAGTTAAATTGGCGTGGAAGAGAATGAAGCTTGCAGCTAAAGCTAACTTGTCCGCTCATAGGCATTATCAGATGCAGACAGGGGGTGGTGAAAAGCCCAAGTCGCCTTCTCAAGAAGATATGGCGATTATGGCTATTGCTCCACACGATTTTGTTGTGGAATTCAATGAGTACGACAGTGACGCAATAAAAACCGTGGTAAGCATAATAATGTTCTTTATTTATTATTATAAAACACTGTTTAAATTATTATATAGTATATTTAATAATAAATACTTGTAGGTTGAATTAAACCCCCCAGAAGATAATGAAATAACAGCTGAGCCTAGTACAGACTTTTCTCCAATAATCATACCTCCTGAATCCAATGATGTGGTAGAAGTTATAATGGACCAAGGTAAAAATAATAATTCTTCTTTAAATTATAATATTCTAATCTTTTAATTTGACCATATTTTGAACATTCAAGAAATATATAACATGAATTTAAAGAATTTTATTTTCTTTCTACAGTCTCTAATCATAAAACATAATTAAAATACTTTCAGGTACCTCAAAGGAAAATGTGGGAACTACTACTCCTAGAAATAAAAACTTTTTTACAAAAAAACAACCGACTTCCAAAAAAAACACTAAAAGACGTGAAAAATAACTTTAATTTCGGAAGTCGGTGTCTTTGGTTTTGTGTTTTCGTTTTTGACCACCGACTTCCGAAATTAAAGTTATTTTTCACGTCTTTTAGTGTTTTTTTTGGAAGTCGGTTGTTTTTTTGTAAAAAAGTTTTTATTTTTCACTTTTTAGTTACGGTACCTACCCCACACAAATTCGTATACCACTACTTGGTGTGTAAATAACAGTGACAGGAAATTATTAACACATCATCCATATAAACTAAGTGGAAAAAATATGCATTATTAAGAATAACTCAAAAACTACTGGTCAGACCTTAATCAAATTTAAATGGGACCACATGTGAAGCACCAGCTATCAAATACAAAAAGAACCATCCAAATCGGTTCAACCAGAAAAAAGTTATGAGCTAACACACATAAAAAAAAAAAAAAAAAAAAAAAAAAAAAAAAAAAAAAAAAAACATACAGACGAATTGAGAACCTCCTCCTTTTTGGGAAAGTCGGTTAAAAAAGAGAACAATCGTAGAAAGAAAGGTCCTCAAAACAAGTAAGTAAGATTATATTAGAATATATTCTTATTACTTGCCCAGTATAAAATATAAAGGGTACCTACCTAAATATTTTACAGAAAAGAAACAATGCAAGAGACAATATTGAAGAGCAACACTCAATTTAAAAAAAAACAAATAGATATGCTAGAAGTGGAGCATCAGTACAATATTAAAATTGCTGAATTAAAAATAAATAAACTGGAACTAGAAATAGAATTATTAGAAAATAGGAAGAACTCTAGTACTTAGTAAATATTAAATGGTGAGTGAATTTTTTTTAACATAAATATTTTCTTAAAAAATTTAAGCTATAATTATAAAAGAGTTACATTAATACTTATATTTATGATTTAATATTTATTTTCAGATCCTACAGTGAAGTTAAAAAATGTTATTTCATAACAAGAGAAACATGGTTGAAGAAAATTTATTTTAAAATGTTAAGTGTAAAATGTTTATTGTAAATTAGTTAAGGTTTAAAATATATTATTTTAGTTAAAAGTGTCTTTCAATAAATTGACGTCTTCTAATATTGCCACGTACATTGTTTTCCACTGGTAAAACTGGCTGACTGGCTTCAGATGTTTGTGTGTAAGCTTCATTGTCATCAAGCCCACTATGAAAAACATCTTCTTTCATATCTATGGCAATATTGTGCAATACAGCACATGCCACAATAGTTTTTTTTGCAGTTTCTATGTTGCAGTAAAGGCCTCTTAATAAACAGCGGAACCTCTGCTTCCACAACCCAAAACATCTTTCCACTGCATTTCTGGTCCTAATGTGAGCACTGTTGTATCGTTCCTCTTGAGGTGTTGTAGTATTGCGTAATGGAGTAAACAAATAGTGTGTGCAAGCATAGCCACTGTCTCCTAGCAATATGCCTGAGAATGCACCAGCCTCAAATCGCTGCTTCAAACGACTTTCACGAAATATTCTTGAGTCATGAACACTCCCATGCCACCTAGTAACAATGTCCATGATTTTTAAATCTGCATCACAAACCACCTGGAACAACAGTTAAATATTTTAGTATCTCTTACTCACATAAATATGCATGACTATTCACTATCACTACATATTATAGAACAAAGTTACTGTCCACTTCTGTCTTTTTGTCCGATTCCATATTCCATCCAAAGCCAGAGTGGGTTGTTATTATTTATTGTATAGTAATCTAACTACATATGGTCACCCTCAACCCTGTACTAGGTTAGACTACTTTTCAACACTATAATCAACGCCTCATCAGGGATGGGGCTGTGGACAAAAGTCGTTGTTCCTTTATATTGGAAGAAAAAAAAAATGTAAAATAATACCTGGACATTAATTGATGCAAATCCTTTGCGGTTAATATACAGTTGACCACCATCTTCACTTAACTTTTTTATTTTTATATGAGTACAGTCAATTGCGCCAATGACTGTAGGGAAATTTGCGATTCTGTGAAACTTTTGTATTGCTTCCTCTTGTTCTGTCAATGTAGCAGGCATTTTTATAAATCTATGTGATATTCTGGCTATGGCTTCTGCAATTTTTTTGCATATCTGACTTATAAAAGGCTGTGAGACTCCGTGCAAATCGGCTGTGTCATCCTGGATCTATAAAAAACAATAACAAAGTATTAGTTTGGAACTTAGGACATAATTTAGTTTAATTATTTCTACCAATGTTTTGATAAATACAATATAAGCTTTGAATCTACTTACTTCATGTCGCGCCCAGCTTCGTAATGCGCAAACCACTTGTATTTCGGGAGACACAGGGCATCCTCGAGCGTCTCTAGTCAAATCTTCTCTTAGTAAGTCCACTATTTTCATCGCATAACGTTTATTAAATCTATACTTTTGCCTGAAATCTTCATCGGATAATTCTACAAAAGGATTGATTCGAACACGATTTATGTTGTGTCGGCGTGGTGTTCCCAACAACTCAGCGGCTTCAATATCATCAATATCAATTAAATCGACCATGTTAATATCCATTTTCGGGTTAAAAACAACACAACACAATGAAAAAGATGCTTTAGCCTAAAATAGAAACTTTGACAGATACGATTTAGACCATGGTTTGATCGTTTAGACTAGGGGCCGCCGAGGTTTAGCGTTAGACCATGAAATGGTCTACGGTTTTTCGAAAAACCACGTTTTGTAATATCAATTTTGTTTAAACCGTAGTTTATAGAGATTTAAACCTGGGTTTTTAGTTAAACCGCTTTTTGTAATAAGGCTGTTAGAGTCTAGTAAAAAAGAGTAAAGAGTAGTAAAGAGTTAAATTTAAATGGATTTAAAAATAAACTTAAAGACTTGCTATGTAATAAATGTTATTATAATTTAAATAACTATTTGAATGATACCTTGACATCCTAACTGTAATCTTTTATATTTTGACATCTTACTCTTTGATACTCTTACATTTTGTGATAATTTGTAATCCTAAATAAATTTTGTGTATATGATCTTATTTTTAACCGACATGCCTCAAATTGTAATTTAATTCGTAATAGGCAATCAATAATATTAATACTTACCTAATAATCTCTGTCCTATATTGAATGTATGTTCCTAATATTTGCACGCCATACTTGGCAGAATGTGATGATACCACTGACTAATCTTAAGACCATAATAATGTACCATATTCTGATAAATAAATGATTATTATTATTATTATTAAATAATAAATACATAAGCAACTATGACAAAGTGGAAAGTAGTAAGTATTTTAATAAAAGCTGGCTTAGCGAGAATATTTTCGCCACATACGACTGTTTCGTAACATCATAGGTACCTACAAGAAAACGAGACTTTGGGTCTCATTTAGATGGTTTCTTATTTTTTTGTTGTTTTAATCTTAATAAATGTTTTTCGTTTTGATAATTGACCCTCTCACAGTTTACAATACAAATGAGCTAAGCAGCACCCCAATTACGTAGCACATTCTAATTCACAATCCGAAGTATTTTGAAACAAATTGCTAATCCATTGCTTCTTAAGTTTGAAAATTTCGTCTTATCGATAACGTGAATAACGCAATGAATGTTGTTGAGCTGTCAAAATGAAAAGCATTGTAATTTTTAGTGTGTTTATGGGCATTGCATAAATGCCCCTGATATTTGTTATTACATCATTAACCAAATTAGAGCAATTCCGAAACAAATATTTAAGTATTTTTAAGAATCTTTTCCGCAAAAGGATACAGGAAAACTAGTAGGGAAAACTACGGGATAAGTTTGCGCAAAATAGTCAGAAATTAATGAGTAGGTAAGTATCCTCATATGTAGGTATTGATAACGGTAAATATAACAATACATAGGTACCTATCCTACCGATACAATTTTTTTTTTTTTCAAAATGGCTTTAATTTTTTAGAAATGTTTGTTTTAATATTGCAAAAAGTAATTATAATTTT
Organism: Griposia aprilina; assembly: GCA_916610205.1. NCBI lineage: Eukaryota > Metazoa > Arthropoda > Insecta > Lepidoptera > Noctuidae > Griposia > Griposia aprilina. Next base: position 4,834,122 of record OU744299.1, read on the forward strand.
TGACATGACCAATGTCTTTTAATAATTTTAAAATAAAAAGAAATAGGTAAATAGGTTGGTATATACATATTATCAAAAAAAAAAAACAGCTCTCCAAACTTCCGTAACTGTTTCTACAGTGGCCTTCAAAACTTAGTACTTAGGTACCACACTTTTAAAATTGCAATTTTTCCTAAATTATAGAAGTCGAGAGTTTTGAAATAAAAACGTTTTATAGCAAATTTCATCAACTTTCTTTGACATTATAGTTTATTGTACATTAGTCTGGGTTTTAACTTAAAAAAGATAAAAACCAAAAATAACCATTTTTAACGTACTGGCAAAAAACTCAAACGACCTTTATAAGTATGTTTTGCTCCTTATTTACATTTTAATAACTGGTATGGCCTCCTCGGGCTCTGATTACAGCTTCGAGCCGGTTTAGCATACTGAAGACGAGGTTTCGGAGGGGACGTTGGGGAATTTTCTCCCATTCTTCCATCAGGGCCTGTTTTAGGGCCCTGAGGGTGATAGGAGGTGGTCTACGGCTATTGACCACTTTCCTGAGCTTATCCCAGGTGTACTCGATCAGGTTGAGATCAGGACTTCTTGATGGCCAAGCCATCAAATTTATACCAACCTCCTGAACGTACTCTTGTACGACCCGAGCGGTGTAAGGCCGGATATGATCCTGCATCAGTATCGTTCCATTACCCATATTTACTAACTATGGCCCTGCATACTCATTAAGGACTCTGTGCGACCTTCTGAAGAGATGCCAGCCCACACGTACGCAGAGCGTCCACCGTATTGGACCTTTTCTGTGAAGCAAACTCGAATGTATCGCTCACCAGGTCGCCCGTACACTCTTCGCCTTCCATCAGAAGTGAATAGTGAGAATCGAGACTCTTCAGTGAACAATTATCTTGCCCATTCTTCTTCACTCCACTGTACGTCTTCACGGGCGTAGTGCTACTCGATGCCCTCTCTAGACTTTGGGGCCGCTTACTAACCTTTGGGGCTTCAGGTTTGCTTCAGCAAGTCTTCTTCTCACTGTACTGTCACTAATGTAGACTCTTCGGGTCTGAAAAAGCTATTGCTGGACTTCTACTGCATTGAGGTGGCGATTTCTCAACACAGTAGAGACAATATAGCGGTCTTCTCGGGTACTACTGCACCTGGGTCTGCCATTACATGGTCTCCTAAGATGGTTTCCAGATTTTTCGTAATTTCGCGTCACCTGCCGGACCGGTCTTAATGTTACATCCACCATCCTCGCAATACGACGCATGCTGATGTTTAGTTCCAAAAAAGCCATGATTCACACATTCCTCAGGTGAAAGAGGCATGATAAGTAAAGTTTACATGCTGTAGATACCTTGGCTTTTGAATTAAAATTCATCGATCAAGAAATGTGAAAACAGTAACAAAAAAGTCAAAAGTAAGACAGCAATTTCAAAAGGAGTGTTTTTGTTTACCTATAAGGTTTTTTTCAGCCATTCCTTAAAAGAAGGTTATCGACCATAAAGTTTTTATATAAAATATTAAATTCTTTTTTTAATCATTTTTATTTCGAAAATATATATTGTGTACTGTAAAAGTAATGGCAATTTTAAAAGTGTGGTACCTACTAAGTTTTGAAGGCCAGTGTATTTACCACTTTATTTATTAACGTTACCTAAAGTTAGGAGGTGTTCAAACGTCAAAAATTTATGGTTATACACTCGCTAATCATTACTTAACTATAAGCAATGTTTCTAAATTCAAACTATATGGGTGTTTGTAAATTAAAAACCCTTATAGCCTGGATTAAAAAAAAAAACTTTTAATTAAGATACATAGTTGTTTAAACTGAACCCTAATAAACATAACACATTAAAATATGCGCAAAAGTAATAAATAGGCAGTATACAGCGCGTCCATTGTGTCCAAAGTAAATAATGTGAACGTTGCCATTGCCTGCGCAAAAAAATCTAAGGTTATTTACGCAACTGGCAACACTTTTTATCGAAACTTGAATGTTCGCACGTATTGTAATTCTATCGATAGACACACAATGATAAAATTTTAACAGTTAGGATGATTTATAAATTCGACCACCAAACACAACACCTATAGGTTATTCTATATTTAAGTATTCTATTGTTGGATTTTGTGCAGAAAGTTATGTATGATAGTATTGATTGATAGGATGACCGCTAAGAAAATTGGCAATTGAATATGGTCTATGTAACGCACTCCTAATGACAGTCGCTTTCATTTGACAGTTCAATAAAATCGATTGCGTTGGATTTCGTGAACACTGACTTTAAGACACAAAGCTGATATTTATGAAATGTCAAAATTAAAGCAGCAGCATTAGCAGTGTGTTACGCAAAATTAGGCCCGAGTCCAAATGTGTCAAACTCCAGGGGGCTAACCATGGCGGTTATTACACAACGTCGGCCATACAAATTAGCAGTTCTTTGTCACAATGTGTCTTCGATAGCCTGCGGTTTGACGTCAGCTGCGACAATTTAGGTACCTATCCCTTTTTCCTAATGACGTAATAAGATATTATCGTTGGTAATGAGCTAAAACGATACAACGGACGATTGCTATACGATTCCGAGACGTCACACGTCCCCTGGACTGTCACATCTGGCCCGCATTCGTACAGCCAGCCCTTTTTATTGCTTTTTTTGTTTTCCTTTACCAGGGCCGCACTTTAGACTAAGGTTTATTAGAAAATGTCTAAAACTCAGATCCAATTGGTGCATCTGGGGTAGGCATATTACTTTATTTAAGTTTACACTGCTGGGGCTCAGACCTTTTCTCTGTGTGAGGCTGGTTAAGTGGCTGACTTACTAGCCAACTTGACCTTACCCTTAAAAATAACTTGAGCAACTTGGTCTCAGACTTATTTAGAACAATCAATTTCAAGCCTCAGCTTTTTCTTATCTTATTGTTGTACAGGTCAAGATTACATGAAATTATCAGACAGATTATGAACTTATGACTTTATGACGCAGAACGATACCATGCCTTGTCTTACTCTTGGAATTTCCGAGTATTTGATGCTCGTTTTGAAGGCTTCTTTGGCTGCCCATCTGATACCTATAAATTACTTACACTTACTTCTTGAGATTATATCTCAGCATTTGTAGCAACAGTCGACTGCGCGATCTATGTGACAAGCGAAGCAAGATTTAGAAACGACCTCGTAACTAACCATGACGCCACAAAAAGCGGAGCCTTGGAATTTAACACTAAAAAGACCATTACAAAAAGAAAGAAAGCTAAAGTTTGAAATACAGTCTGTTAACAAATTGAATAAAAAATCTTGTCCTCCAAACGCACTATTGTGTGTAGGTTCTCCATTATTTATGTAGGACGTTAGGTAATAACTCTAATGACTTAACAGTCAGTATAATGTACAGCAAATACGAGGAATAATTTCGCCACGAGTCATTAACGAGTGCAAAACTCTTTCCGCCTTTGCCCCTAACTACGACCCTCAGCCGGCCGTTGCGTTGTAAAAAGCATTTGCAAGCAATAAATTTGAACATCCAGGAAATTATTTAGCATGCGGTTAGCGTGTGCCTGCCGCGTTTTGTCGCGTTAACCCACCATTTAATGGAAACGAGTGTCACTGGAGGAAAAAATTACAACTGTCATGAGGGCATCCCGCCATGTTTGAAACGTCTTGTCGCGTCATAAAAACGAATGAGTGACTCGTCAACCGATCTGTCACTTGATAACCTGATTACCCTTAAGTTATTAAGAAGTCGTTAAGCTCAGAACATGTTCGGCACGAATTATAGCAGTTAATACTAATCATAAACAACATTAGTAAATTGTTTATTTTACTGCGTAGTTTTATTTTATGCACTCGTAAATCCGAGTTTTGATTAGCTCATAAGTGCAGTTTAACATAAATGTAGACGGTTATTGTGCTATAACACGGTTTCTATCGAAGTATATTGCGTTTCGTACATCAATTCCACTTCGATTGTTCATAACTGCTAACATTTTAAAGCCACACAGATTTAACGAGTTTCCTTCGAAACTCGACATTCAAGTAAAGATAATATCGTCAATATTACCAATAACGGAAAGCAAACATGGCGCCCATAAAGATGGGTTCAAACGTCGCGTCGGAACAAAGGGCACGTTCAGAATACGTGTTAAGTGCTAATAGATTTCCGGCACCTGTAATGCAGGTGTGTTAGCGATTGCGATTCGGAACGCAACCGACACGCCTACACGCGATATTGGATTTACTGTGCGTAGGACGCCTTTGATGTGTATTTAGGGCGCGATGATGTAGAATGGCGTTACAGTCGTTGGTAGGTTTCATTTTCAGACTGTTTTTGCTAGGATAGAGTCAGAAATGGATAAGGATTAGTATAGAAGAAACTTCATTTATTGAGAGAAAATCTATCTACATCACTATATTGTATTTAAATAAGAAGAAACTGTTGAGAATTACCTACATTCAGAGGCACCATCAGTTATTCTTTAACAACCGATGGAATATGTATCAGTGCAATTATCCTTAACTGCGAGGCAACTTTCCAACTGCGACAAAGTCATCCAAAACGATCGTGCCGTTTTCGAGACTTGACACCCAAACTAACTTTCACTTTATTATGGGTGAATTATACCGGTATTGCGGTTATTTAGGTAATTAATATTTAACCAACCGAAGTAAAATAAATTAATATGTTCTGTGTTAAGGCATGTTAGAAACCGCGAACATCTGTTGCTACATAATATTGTTTTAATACAACGTCAGTAAGTATTATTGTCCTCTTTGTGTGGAAACGTTACTAAAGGAAATTATTTTACTAACCGAGAAATTGCCTCTAAATTAATACATACCTAACACTCTAACACACAATCGCAACAATTTTCTGTTCGACATTCGAATATATCAATTTCATTGAACTGTCAAAATGACACCCGTGATCGTATTTCCCGTTACGAGTGTGCTAAATAAAGTCTCTAATTTTTTTATCCATAGCAAGACAATTTTTCGCAGAACTGCTACCTTTTACCATTAAGTTTTCCTTGAACCCATAAGAAATACAGTTTTTGCAGTGAATCATGATCAATATTCAAAATAATGCCATCCATCTCTTTTATAAAATGCCTCAGTGGTCATTTTCAACACATAAGGGGCATAAACGCCCATAGCTTGGTTCAACTTGTGCCCATATTCTGTTATAAACTAGTTTTAGCAACATGCTTGCATGCAAATCTGGATGTGATGGAGAACTAGATTGGCTACTGCCTGCTGTTGCTGATATTTCCACGAATATTTGATACTACTGCCCGCGGCTCCGCCCGCGTGGTAGTCGGATATTATCCCACGGAATCGTGCTACCAGGACAAAAATTTGCCTATGGTACTCATTATAACATCAGCTATCTGTCAGCGAAAGTCCCATCAAAACCGTCCAGTCGTTTCGGAGATTAGCCGGAACTAACAAACAAAAAAATTAAATATAGTTTTTGTTATAAAGTACCATATATGCATTTAGTAAATAGCTGTTATTTTGACATTACAAATGGACACTTTAATTTTATTTATTTGTATAAATGTTATAAGGATCGGTATGTCTCTGGTATCAGCATTTTCTGTGGTGTTCGTGATGGTATTTGGCGGAGCTCTTGCCTTAAGGGCTTCGTTGCAGTTTGGCCAAAAGGGGAATAAAACGCTTGAATTACTGAATTGGTTTTGTGAAGCGTCAAAATGTTGGCATAAAAAGGCTGAGATTCATCTTCTTGATCCGCGGGGTAACTGCGTAACACATTAAATGATAAATGATTTTATTTCTGTAAATAGGTTTGTACAAACACTTTTACACGCCAATCATATTTTTAAAACTAGATGAGGTCGGCGGTTCCTATCTGACTACTGTGAGAAGAAAGGCCGAAACAAACTCAGAGGTCACAGTCTCTTTTAAAGTCCAGACATCATCTTGGTCAGACCATGTGAAGACCATGTAGATTTGTGTCTGAAATGGTCTTTTGAGGAAAAACCACACAGATTGAGTGGACTTATCCAGTTAGTGCACGCATTTGTCAGTAATCGTGCAGCTCAACTCATAACTTAAGGAGCTCAACGATTTGACGAACAATACCAAAGAAAGGACAGATGGGTAGGCCACAAAAATTACTCAAATACCAGACTATGATTAAAACTAGCAGAGAGGGAAAAAAAGCAATACTGACCTACGTAGTCTTCACATTCACAATATTAAAATAATAATCATGTAGCATTAACACTAGCAATGACTTTCAATTTGACAGTTCAACAACATGCATTGCGTTATTTTCGTTGTATAACAGACCTATTTTTAGAACATATGAAGCAATGGATTAGCAATATCCTTCAAAAACATTCAGATTGTGATTGAAAGTGTGTTTGTTACGCAGTTAGGGTGGCGTCCAGTATACCAATTCCATGCATTTCTATCGTTAGCCAAAGGAACAGAATCATGGTTTCTTATCTTCATGTTTTAGGAGTCCCAAGCAGGATCCAATTTCGCTGTTCCACTTCTTGCAAAATTATTTCCCACTTACGACGTTTTTCTTTCTTTCATTCATTCACAAAATTCGTTAAGTGAAATTCTACCAAACCTTGAAAGTAACGTATTTTGCCAACTGATCCGACATTGATTACATACTGCAACAGCGAGGTCGCAACAAGTTCCTCCAATTTTATCCTTCGCTTACAAAACTGTATTTTTCTTAACCCTCGGACCAATACCATGGGAATAAGGAGCAAAATCGCGTGGGACGTTAGTTCGTTCCTCAGTAAATATAATTTTGTAGGGTCGTACCCCTCCCCAAGGGTCGGTCCCCGATGTCGCAGATGTTTAAGCGTTTACAAACACTTGTTACTTACAATACAACGTGCTCCAATACCCAACGTTGGTACTAATGATTTGGACAAACATTTGGGCAAAACTTGAAATTGTTTCGAAATTAAGTTGGTTCAATATTGTTTTGTGATTAGGCCTGGGGTTTTAAAGCAAACTCAAAGACATAATTTTTTAATGCGGTTTGCGTGTATTCCCTGCGTGTAATTAGGACGACACCTAACGCAGTAATAATCCTGACTCATTTCTAATCTTTCTCGAAATCCTACTTAAGAGTTGGTCATAATTTTCACCAGATCATACTTCATAGTTTTTTTTTATGCATCTATCTTTATAGGACACCATCAGAACTAATGCGCAACATAATGCATTCCATTCCTAGAACTTTGCTCGAAAATGCTACAAAAACCTAATTGTCATTCACATTCTAATTTTTTTATCATCCCATAAGACAATAAACTGGATATAAAAACTTGTGACTTCATAGAAATTGAGAAATTGAGTCTTCCGACGTCAAAAAAGAGATGCAGCTATACAAGACGTATAATGCCATCCCTGTTTCGCACTGTCACAATGATGACTAATACGACCATACGACACTTCAGTAGCATTAAGTTTTATGAAGTATTGTAAAAAACAAGGTTTATTGCTGACCATAATGTAACTAGAACCTTCGTTATTTGGGTTTTATCGACGGATAAAATACGAGTTAAGTGGAATCAAGTATTTATGATCATCTTAAATGTGAGATGTTACACGAGTGGATCGATCTTCAATCTTCTTTACATGACCGCAAAGAAGGATGGTGGATTGGTAGTGGTCTGTATAAAGCCTGTTTCTGATGGAAGCCTAATGAGTAAATTAACCGTAAACAGTTAGATTTTCTACTAACATCTCCTTGCTCCTCATTTTTTTTTTTAATAAGTTTTGGTAATAGCGTAACACATTTACAATGGCAATGTCTTTAATTTTGACAGTTTAACAACATTCATTGCGTTGTTTACGTTGTTAAGCAGATGAATTTCTCAAACATGTAAAGCAATGGATTAGCAATATCCTTCAAAATCTTTCGGATTATGATGAAAGTATGTCATGCAATTATACAAGGATCTTTTGGCGCCTGGATGACATTGACAGGGGGGTGTTTTTGGTAATCATTTGTGAGATTGCCACAGAAATCTTATTGAAAAACAAAATGGCGACGTTAGTTCCGATTTTTGCCATGCGCCAGAAGATGCTTGTACAGCTACAAGGTACTGGCTTTTTGCTGATTCTGTCAAATTCAGGATGTGTCAAACATCAGACTCACTCGCAACAACATCAAACACGTTTGGTCTAAGTACAGTCAGCAGCTAATTAATAATTATCTCTTATCAACTCATTCGACCTTGTCATTGTGACCGAACGCTGTAATTGGATGCATTATCAGCTTGTCAATTGGCATACATACCTACCTACTTGTTGGTAATTTGACTAGATATGCGATATTAAAGGTCTAATAGTCGGCCCGTGTTTAAGAATAGACGTTATTGGCTGGCCTTCCACCAAAGCAAAAATTCTACCAATAGATTGCTGCATTTTGGATTCGAACACATTCTATTGGTGGATTTTTTCTTCGGTCTCCGCTCTGCTTCTTCGAGCAGTTCATGTGGCAAATCTTAGAACCTTAATGTCGTTGTATAAGGCTTAAGTGCGAATATTTGTGCTAAATATAAAATAATTACGTTCAGCAGCGTCTGGAAGAGGACCACAACACAAACCACAAACTCCGCATTGTAGGTTTTATGTGTAAAACAATGGGGAAGGCCAGACAAATACATAAATAGAACGTGATTTTGTTTATTTAAAAACTCAATAAATGAAGGTTTTATAGTTTATTCTGGGGATTTCCTATTAACTTTACATACCACTTGATAGCTTAGTTTAAAATTAAAGGCTGAGCAAATAGGTGCGGCGCGACTCTAGTAAAACAATTTCTATGAACATGGAAATTGTTCTGCGTAGCTCCTGTCTGCGGGAGCCTTACGTCATCATCACTCATCAGTCATCACCGTCATCACACACCTACCTTGATGATATCACGATCACAACATTATATTGGAACTCGTTTATCAGTTAACAATACTACGATTAATAATCAACAAACAATACAAATATAAATAGATTAACAGCTTATCTATCTATAAATAATACATTAATCGGTGATGTCGTTTTGCAGGTAAATATTCTTTGCTGGGCTGAATTTTAAGTTGAATATCGTGTATTTTAATTTATTAGGTATACATATTACTTAGATTGGATCTCTATATGCATGAAATTATGCACAAGAGTTCCATAAACAACAAAAGTGAGCACTAGGATTATTGGAAAATTCGTCAATTAAAGTGGACCCCTAATAGGCGATGATAGGTTGTTGGAAATTCCTCATTTTTGCCGATAAGAAAGCCATCGGGCGCACGGCTTGTAAAAGCATTTTCCTTAAGATTTTCTTTGGAACTCAAGGTAGGTGGAGTGAAGATCTTCGCAAGGTGGCTCGTAGCAGCTGGATGAGAGTTGCCGAGGATACAGTTAAATGGCGTGCCATTGGAGAGGCCTATGTCCAGCCGTGGACTGCTATAAGCTGGTGATGAGCGGATGTTGTGATTTCTATACTTTTACGTCTCGTGGGGACAATTTAAATGCAATATAACTTCATCATTTTACCACGGGGTAACTGCGTAAAACGCTTACAATGGAAATGCCTTTCATTTTGACAGTTCAACAACATTCATTGCGTTATGGACCAGTTACGTTGTCGAGCAGGCGAATTTTTCAGTAGTGTTTAGCGACTGCTTAACCATACATTTTTGACGTTTAAACGCCCCAATTAACTTTAAGCAACGTTTATAAATAAACCTCTTAAAGCTAAAGATTTGCAATTTCCTTCAAAATCCTTCGGATAGCGAATGAAAGTGTGGTAGGTAATTAAAGTGCTGAGTCGAGAAATCATTTCTCTTTGACAATATAACCTAAAAAACACAATCTGATTAGATTAGGTATGTATGTAAACAAATGGCAGTAATTTAAGTCAATAGAGTTGAATAATATTGTGATAAATTCTTATTTCGTGATGGTAACATAAATTATGAGTAAGATTGCCAGTTTGTGGCACACATACAAATAAATTTATGATAAGTAGGTAGTTTACTTGGATCTGCGCGTGAGTGTGTATCGGCCATGTTTAAATGTAAATGCCGTTTTAGTATAGCAGTCGTCACGCTTTTGATTTTAAAGGGTTATGCAGATATGATAGCACTTACTTCCTTATTTTAAAATGTAGATATAAACATACTTACCATGAGGATCAGAGAGAAGGGGGGGGGGGGGCGAAGATTATGTATGTACGCTGTGTTATAGGGCGCTAGGTAGGTTTAAAGTTGACCAAGTGTACCTAAGCAAAGCACATCTTTATTTGCATCTTTAATTTTTCTTGTAAGTATTGCCTACATTTTGAATGAAAATGACAGTTCGAAAAGGTGACATCCATGCATGACGTCTGTCAATGTCACCAGCGGGGTAATTGCGTAACATACTAACACTAGGAATGGCTTTCGCTTTGACAGTTCAACATCATTCATTGCGTTATTTACGTTGTTGAGCAGACAAATTCGAACATTATTATGAAGCAATGGATTAGCAATAGGCTTCAGAATGATTCACATTGTGATAAATAGAGTGATAAGCAATTATGGTGTCGGTTTTACCCGACGATGGCTTTTGATCAATTTTTATGATATTCCAAAGTAGTGTTCTCTAGTAAGTAGGTAGATAGACTTTATTGAGCTATTTTAATGTTGTATGTATTTTCATGAAAGCCGAAAGGAAAACGGAATGAATACGTTGTTAAATTAGGTAACGTAGGTAAGCTAAATAGGTACTTTGTACAAAACCCGGGTCTGACGGCAAGAGGCCGGACGGGCTGACCCTGGTGCCTTGGAGGAACAGCAAGTGCCTAATTTGGGACGGAACTTGCGTCAGCACTGTTGCTGCCAGCCACCTTGGTCGCACCGTCCACTCACCGTCAGCAGCAGCGGAGGACGCCGCTGAGAGGAAGAGGACGAAGTACGCACCGTTGGTGGACCGTTACCATTTTGTGCCCATTGCCGTGGAGACCATGGGTGCTTGGGGCACTGAGGCCAGGAAGCTCATTGGTGAGATAGGCCACAAGCTCCGTGACAAAACGGGTGACTCCCGCTCTGGCTCGTACTTGGTGCAAAGGTTAGCCATTGCCATCCAACGTGGCAATGCAGCAAGCGTTTTGGGCACCTTTGCGCCGGGAACAGTTAGGGGTGGGTTTTTTGACTAGGCATTTAATGAATAGGTGTGTAAGTACCTGTATTTTATTAGGGGTAATAAGTAGGTACTCAATAGTAAAAATAACTTAAATACTATTTCCTCATACGCTAATTACGCAAAGGACAAAGATTCTCAACATATTTGACGGTTAAGGTCACAAAAATGTAACATTGACTTGACGGTTGACACGCCCGCGCGCATACTGACGCAAAGTTCACAGATACGCGACTCACACAGCGACGCTCGTGACGAAACGACGTGACGTCACCCGCGGCACGCGAACACACCCACACTCGCGCGTGAATCGCCGTGACGTGTCCACGCACATTATGAAACACGCTGCTGTACAGACGCACACTTACGTCGATGTAAACAAAGTGACGTAAAGACATGACTCACACACGGTCACGTCGTCGGCGCACACTAGGCGCGCTTGTGATTAATGTAAACAAACCAGTCTCGTTCATGTTCATAGCTCTAGCTACGCACACATTGAAGCGCCCTTACAAAAGTGGGCCATCTGGATACTATACTGTCTGTATATCTATACCTACCCACACGTTATACGTATATTGATAAACAAACGTAAATAGAACGTATAGAAGATGATTAAAATACCGTCCTATTTGTGTTTATTTATTTGCGTAATGTAGTACCTAATGAACTCGTTTAAATTATATCATAGGAATTAAACTTATCCTTTGTATTTCTGAATTAAACCAAGCTTAATACCATTATTTTAAAGCCAAAAGCTTCCAATTTCCACAACAAAGAACAATAAAAACCAACGGAATACAGATAGCGTTATAAAAACTTAAAATAAAAATCACAATACAGTCGCGTACAAAAGTTATATTATAACCGGCTGAATGTGAAGCAAGTACAGTCGTAAATAAAAACGAATAGCGCGCGGGCCGACGCGTACTGTTATTACTCGAAAATTTATGGCATTTACCCAAAAATTACCAGTTCCAGCCACTTTATGACGAACTCAATTCCGGCAATAACCGTCCTTTTCTATATAATATTCCAAGTTACTACGTAGTTATTAACTGAAACATGTATTTTTTTCATAATACCGAACTTTTTATATCAATTTCTTAAAGCCATAATCATAATCCAGATAGGTATAAAAATAAAGAAACATTAGGTTCTTTTTTGTTTTTTCCATCCTGTTTGTGGAGTCTTGAGATATAACTATAAACATACCGAATTATGATGTCGTTATGCCGAATATAAAATCGTGAAAGCGGTCGTTATTTGTAATTCTAAACCTAACAACTTTCTAAAACATCGGACATCCTCAAAATGAGTTCGAACATTAATAAATTCGTTAAAAATATGTGTTTACACTACTTAGCGAAGTCAATAAAATTCACATTCGAATGCGGAAACTGCCGCTTGCTCTGCAAGCAATATTTAAAGGTATTCTCAATATTATTATCACCAGACTAAATAGTTTACAGCTTTATTATTTAAACGCCATTAACCTTCATTGTAGATTAATAATAACGTTACATGCAGAATGATCATGATTTATGAATACCTAATGACATTGTTTGTAAATAATTATAATTTATTTAGATTAGGAGGTATAATTATGAATATCGTTAAATTAAAACTTATATGCTAACAAAAAAAATAAAGGATGAGACCTTAAAATAACTAGCTATTGATTATTCAACAATTAATTTTAACTTAGTTGACATAATTATAAGAAATAATTTCATATTCATATCTTTATTTGCATTATTTTGTATAATTAAAAGTGTTACAAATTACAATAGCTTAAAGCTAAGGTACAATTACGGATCCAGTAGGGCCCGGCAAAAAGTATGAAATGAATTCTTAAAATAAAAATTATATTATGAAACAATTTAAAAATCAACAATTTTTATATAAAATGTTATGAACATTAATTTCTAAACACGAATAAAAATTAATGCTGCAAAACATTTTCATTTATTCTACTCTAAAACACACACACACACACACTACTAAAATCTAACAGCAATATTCCTATTCAATCCAGCCAGTTTTCAATTACACACTACAAATTAATAACTAAGTAATTCCGTTTACTCGATTGTTCTGCGTAACACCTCCGTACTCGAGCGTACAGCTGTAATTTGACCTGGATAAATGTATCTAGGTCAATAGCGGGGTCAAGGCGTCCGCCATTGTTCGCTCGGCAATCAGCTGTAATTATACGTAATTGTGTTATTAACTTATTACCAGCCACAGCCATGCTGATCTGCCGATGATAACAGAATTTCAGCCGCTCATCAAGCCATCTTCAGGAGTCACCTGGCCCTAATTTATTTTTAAAATCATCAATTAATTCCCTCTGGTCTACTGCACCCTAATTGTGTAACACACTCTCATTCACAATCCGAGAGTTTTGAAGGATATCGCTAATCCATTGCTTCATAGGTTCGAAAAATTCGTCTGGTCAACAACGTGAATAACGCAATGAACGTGGGTGAACTGTCAAAATGAAATCCATTGCGATCAGTTGTCATTTTATGTGAGTTACGCAATTACCTCGCTGCCTAGCTACAGTACACACGACGCCATATCAAGCTGTACATTTCCAATTTTAGCTGACTTCGCAATGGCTTTTCGTACAATGAGAAGTCAGCTTATATACTGGAAATTGAAAGCCTGACATGTCGTCGTGCGTACAATAAAAAAAAATTGACTTAACACAAATCATCAGCAACGGGGTCCAATTTACCTTTAGTTTGAAAGAAAGAAGAATCTCTTCACAATCCGTGCCGCATACAGAAGTACTGCTTTCTGCATCAAGCTCTAGATCCAGCCGCCCAATAAAAGCCTCCTGAAACTTTGGTCGAGGTTCTTAGCCATGTATTGTGCCATTGACTACAACGACTATCGGCAATGATTGCAGAGTCTACCTCCCAGATGTCAACATTAATTTGTTATTTAGCACATTACTCTGGTGCTTGTATCTCTCCTTATTTGACTGCCCCGTTAGGATCGCGGTCACAACCGCGACTTCTGAACGTGGGGTGAAGGTCCGGTTCCCAGGTCGGGCAAAGTGTTAAATAGGAATTTCTTAATAACAGCCCGGAGTTTGGAAGTTGGCGGTGTGGTACCCCTGTACCTCGGAAGGCACGTTAAGCCATTGGGTCCTGCGCTTGATCTCTCTCCGGTCGAGTCGGGTGGGATTGCATTTCGTCCCATCGGACTATGAGAGTGTGGGAAGAGTCAAGAGAGAGTGCACCTGTGTCTGCGCACAAACTTGTGCACTATAATATCTCCTGCGTCCAAGGCTAGTCTCTGCTGAAATTAGCCTGAGATTGACCGCCATGGCCAAGATACGGTCTGGAGGATTAAAATTATTTCTTTATTTACTTACATGTGTTTAATCAATAGTATTAGAATGTTGATAAAAACCTGTATGAATAACATATTATGCTCTGAATACAGTTTCGTTGCAGTCCTTAACAAAAATGTATATGCCGTTATACTAATTTCATCTTTTATAACACATAACCTCTAACTTAAAAATATAAAATCTGTAGGTGTGCATGTTATTTATATTTTAGCCAAAGGGCAAATTGATAAACTTGAATATTTCTATGCTGATACCGATTTTTATGTCGATATTAATTCCATATTATATACAAGCTACAAGCTACTCAAGCAAGCTAGCAAGCTATCACAAGATACTTACGATTTTGGACATAGGAAAAGACTTAAGAATACGGAAAATAGATTTTTTTACTTTTTGTCTCTTTTGTTCTGCAATAGTCGAATTTTGGACGACCGGGACATAAGACCTAACTGACTTCACTTAATAACTCATATTATATTAAACAATTACGGTACCGGTTGTAGGAAGTACCCTTGTAAAGGGAGGTACTTTACAACATAAAGTACAATACCTACAATATGAAATATAAAGTTGTATGACTAGTATGATAGTTTAGCCGCAGGGCCATTCAACAAGTAACAACAGGCCAGTTAGTCTGGTTTGTGCTGAGGCCAACAGGGATGTATTGATTTCCTGATGAGGATTAAGATGTAAGTTTGCTTTCTTTGGTCTGATGTAACGGTACAGATGGCGTTACTTAATCAAGACAATAGATTAGGGTTGCAGTTATATGAGGCCTATAAAATCAAAGTCAGCTAAATCCAAGTCTGTGAAATGCTCAGGAAGCACAAAAACTAATAATTTTATCAAGGTAGCAACTTTATATTTTATTTTTGAACTGAATTTGCTAGGGAATTAGATAATACACCAAAGCATGTCCAACTACCTAAACTAGATGGCGCCATAGTTAACTCATTTTCCGACTTTATGGCGTTTAGCTGCCTTTAATTTTATAGGCCTCATATGTAGGTAAAAACCAAAGTTTAATTCACTTCCTGGTCCACTTGCCAGCCTTTTCATGTTTAGTTTATTTTCATAATAGCATTAGACTTAAAAAAAAAATGTTCTCTAACGGTTTTGTCTGGGACTGTACTTGAATACGTGACAAAATTGACACAAAATACATAACTAACGTAATTTCTCTACTTAGAGTACGTAAATTCATTCGTTTTTACAGAATATTTTTTGGAACCTACACTGCGGCTTTACTCCGATTGCATGCCACTTCCTCCATTAGATCGTAAGGCAAGGGATCCTTCTCTTAACGAACGTGACTGTACGCGTGTCCCTCGCATCAGTACCGACCTCGTTCCGATTTGAATGTAATTTGTAAATACCCTCATAAGATGAGATTTTTTACATTCATAGCTAAAAATGTATGATTTTTTTTTTGTGTTTCGTCATACTTACAAACATTTTATTTTCGTACATGATATTTTATTTTTTACTCAAAAAGAAAAGCATTTAGAAGCACTCCTTTGCGGATTCAAAGTTTCAAAATTTAAACGGTGATTTAGGTATACTTTTTCAGTAAGATATTAATTTAAGTAGGTACCTACCTATATGGGTTCTTTCTAAGTTGGTTTTGGAAATCACCGACTGACTGAAACATTAGGAGAAACTATGGCCTCTGAATATAGTCGCAAACCAGCAACAAACGACCCTGCTTCTTCGTTCCTTCGCCTCGAGGCCTTTACCCTGCACTAGGACAATTTACAAGCCAGTATTATAAAAAACGCATTTAAAACATACACCATTGAGCCTTGTGTTCCCGATGTGTCCTGCACTCCTGCCATTAGCTGCTTATTACCCAAGCCACTTTGCGTTTCACTCAAGAAACTTGAATATGTATGACAATACACATAATTAACATACATACCGGGTACTTAAAGTGAAGTAAGTTATACCAATACCTATAGAAATTATACAGTCCTATGAATATTATTAAAAATATTGTGAATATCATGATGAATCAGGCATCTGTCCCAATCGATAAAGACTTGGAAAAGGTGGACACATAGGGTACACGTACACATAACAAAACAGTTAGGCAGAAGTGTACCTATAGTATAATAGTACACCCACATTTCGCCAATTATGTTAAATTCATGTAATAGGGGACGAGCCTAAGAAAAACGGAGAGAGCAGTCTATGTACTTACTATAATAAAATAAATACGTTGTACAATTACCTACGGTCCGGTTTTTTGAGGTAGAGCAGTCACTTAATTTTGAGACCGACTGTACACAAGCCAAAGATAAAAATTGCGGAGCCGTTAAACGTAATATTGTTCAGTTTAGTACCTATTAGTACCTAATATGTGGTAAATAGGTACCTAAGTCGTAACTCAGTTCTTGTCAGAAATAATCCTAACTGATGCGAAGCGACGCGATGTAAGGCGATAAATTACCGCGCAATAAAACCGCCCTGCCAACGCAGCTGTGCTAACATTTTTTTTTAACTTTTTCGTCAAACAAAAACCTTACTTACTTTTTCTAGAGATTCCTATCTCCAACCTTAAAAATGTGAAGCTTCCGAAAAACAGCCCAAACTCAACCGTAGTGCGTCAAAATAATTTTGTGGTTTCACTATTGTTCGTCGCTCGAACGCTTTCAAATAGTATTTTTTTTGTCTTTTACAACATTACCGCCATTTCGTTTCGATCGATTTCGCATTGATCCATTGCGTTACGATTTATCGCACCGAATACTTGGGTAATTGATTGTGTTAAAAAAATACTCGATTCGTTCCCGATGCTGATAATCAATAATTGGCTTGGTACGTTCTACGCAAACCGGTCGTTTTCTATTACACTTTTTAAATATAAATAAATTGAATCTAAATTAGTGTTGTGTTCGCATTGGACATGCGTATTGTTACGATATTTAGCATCATAACAACCAGTTGGAATATTTTGATTTTTAAAAGTGAATTGGAGTTACATCACTCGTTTTGTAACACTTGTAACAGAAATAATTGACAAATTAGGACAAGCTTTGTGCGTGGCAAACGGAAAGTAGGCTAGGGTGAGCTAGGTATGAAAAATATTTACTACATAATAATGTATTATGTACATAATACATTATTATGTAAATAAAAAAGAAATAAAAAAAAAAAAATTATATAATTATATAATATAGTACTTACATTGGATATTTACCGCTATAAATTAAAAACAAAAGAACTGGTAGGTATAGGAAAAAACAAAAAATTGAGAGGAAACCGGTATGTTCTATAACCAAGAAATTCGAAGATATCTGACATCCACCAACCAGGAGGCTTGTATATCAGCAGTGGGTATGATGTAGGCTGATTATGCTAAGCTATTAGGATAACAATTTTTTTTTATGAGAACTTTAAAATAAACATTTCATCCGTTTCATCAGTAACAGAAATAACACGCATTTTAGTAAAAAAAAATAAACGCTTTGATATTGCGTTCAAAAACGAAAAATTGAAGAGAGAAAAAAGTTGCACAAAGCAAAAGGAGTTCGAATTTCAAAGCCTGACGAATCGTAATCGATTTGCTTTAGAACTCGATGCTATGATTACTCGACTCGAACAATTTCGTACCGAATCTATTCACTCCAATAACTAGGGTGCCACTATATTGTGATCGAATGCACTTGAATTCGAAGTCTTTCTTCCGTGTTCGTGAGAACTCTAAATTAGTTTGGAAATCAGAGTATTATATAATTTGTTGGTGGAGCTATTTGAAATATCGTGTATACTGCAGCTCACGCCTTTAATTCTCATTTTTGAGTAGGCAATGCAACCGGACGTGGGACCAGAAATTAACTTTAGTAGACACGCACTATTCGCAAATGAAACTAAAAAAGGACATGGAATGGATTACTTTTGGATTCAATATTGACAGAACACTGTAATTTTGCCTCTAAAACATCATAGCGACAGTTTTATTCGTAACCATAACATCATTTAATTGGGTCACCACCAAATTAAATACCGTGTTTATCGTTTATACAGGTTTATTCAAAAATATCCACAGGATATGAACAGTTAAGTTCGTTACGTTCAAATTTAACAGCGAAGCCGTTAAGTATTAATGGCAATCAGTTATTTTGTAAACTGTTGGCACTCTAAGGGGCTATTTACAAAATATTAAACAGTTTTGGAGTCGTTAAAGTTGATGCGAATATACTTTCTAACATGTTTTCCATACTAAAGTCGAAGGGACTTGCTGTATGGTATATTTTTGGAACGAGTTTCGAATAGTCTCGATGCTCCATCAAAGTTAATATTCCTATAAAGATCTTTCGTTTTGCTTCCGTGCTAAATTGATATTGACATAAAAAGCAATGTATTAATAATTTCTCCACGCAAGTTTTTGCTATAAGTAGGTACCTACCACCTTTGCCAAGTAAGTGGTGGTCCTTGGTCACCACTACCAACTCCCGCAGGTCTTATGTACTATCGTAAATTGATAATGCTTACAATATGTACCAGTCTTACCAAGGGGGTATCATGGTATCCAGTAACTGGGTTGTAGAAGTCAGATAGGCAGCCGCTCCATGTAAAATACTGTTATTTAGCTGCACCTGGTTAAATTGGAAGCCGACACCAACACACATAGTTGGTAAAGGTTAGGTAAATTGATTGATAACACAATATGTTCAGAATGAGCAGCATCATATTCGAAGTGGCCTCGCGAGTACAGTACAACATTTTTTTTTCAAATTGGTTCAAATTATTATACACGATAAATCTAATAATTGATGGACATGGAAATTAGCATTCGTTTGTATTCGGAAATGCGATGATTCCCGAGGGACATTAATAAAATAGTGGTACTGTACTTCGGTCGTCCGTAGTTCACAGAATAGCCCAGCTGTTCAATTCCGAGTTCAAGTCACTTATTTTCCATTTACTGAGCATTATATTCTGTTGTTTGCAGGTTTCCATTTGAGTGGCGTGGTGCGCGCGCCTGCCGCGGTGCCGCCATGCTCGGATCCGGAACGGCTATACAGGGTCACTGTCTCGTTCGACAGGTAAGCTCCACATTGTTTAAATGCTAATGAATAAATAGACAGATTTATGATATAGGTACCTACAGGAAAATATATTAAATAAAGACTTAAGAGGGAATGAAGGGTTACAGCAATCGATAAACTACCAATGAAGATGAAAAAGTCAATGAGGTCACAGGCGTCCAATCTTCTGTTATGAAGGTTCAGACAGATTGAGACGAATCCCTCGCGGAAATATGGCGCTTGTACAAGGTTAGCAAATGTTTAAGCGGAATACCTTGAAGCAAAGACGATGAAGCTTATAAAACAAAGACTAGTTTAAAAATCAATCGTCGTTGACGCAAGCGAAATAAATAGTTCCTTCAACCATCAGCTTACCAGAAAACAAAGAAGTTTTAATAGAAAGGGCTACAAAGGTCCTACTATTGTTTGTTCTAAAAGGGCACTTTTTACCCAAAGGCCGATGTACCCGCATAATGGCTATTGTGTAGAAAACTTTGTCACTTCTCCAATAATGGTGATTGTCGTTTACTTTACGATAGTGTTCTCTGGAGCTAAGTTTTTGAGACTTTTGGAAATATGTCATGGATAAATAAACTCGTATGAATTCTGAGATTAGGAAAGATTAGAATCGTTATTCTGAGTAACGATGAGTCTTAGAGATATCAAGCTTGATTGAAGACCTTCCGTCGGTACCGCATTAAAGCGTTCCAAATTTAGTCAGCTATTTCCGGGTCAATCAAAGACCTAGGCAAGGAAGGATAAGGGAAGTAATGAAAAGGTGAAAATTCCTGCGTATTCAAACGAAGTACCTACGTATATATCCAAAAGCGTCGCGCGAGTACGCTGTCGACGCGATGTTTTGTATGAATTACGAATGCGAGTTGATTGATCGCGAGAGTGTATCATCTATCTTCTAAACTAATAATAAAGCTAAAGAGTTTGTATGTTTGAAAAGTACCAGTTTGATTTTTAACATTATTTTTGCATTGGATAGAACGATTCTTGAGGAAGGTTATAGGCTGTATAACATCAAGCTACGACCCTTACGAGCCGAGCAAAAAAAAACAAAAAGAACACGAAGTAATAGCGCAGCCGGGCGATGGGATGCGTCGCGGTGGGTCGGGGGGCGAAATTCCACGCGGACGAAATCGCGGGCAAAGGCTAGTATAGTACGATTCAAACTTAATGGCGGCTGTGAAGTGCGCTATTCGCTGCGCAGTACCTCACCCCTCACCCCCGCTGACACGTGAATTGGTTACTGCGCAGCGACTCGCCTCATGTTCCGAGCCGCCATAAAGTTTGAATTCTACTATTATCCTTGTAAAAGAGCGCGACAATCGCTTTTGGTTAGGAGGCGGCCGTAGAGTCACAATATCACTGAGCTAATTCCATCTTCCCCACAGATGCAAGATAACGGGAGTGACGTGCAGCTGCGAAGCCCGCGACATCTTCTGGTGCCAGCACGTCGTAGCGCTGGCGTTGTACCGCATCAGGAACGCAGACTCCGTCAGGCTAAGGGTGCCTATCTCAGGTAAGATTTCAGCCTTTCTTCACTACTTTAAACACCTGCGTCTGTTATCTCTACAGTTTATAACACTTGAAAACCGCCCTTACTGCGAAGAAAAAAAGGCAAAATGAATAAATCCCCGGTTTCTGAAAACCTGATTAAGTTAAGTGGTCAAAAGTATTTTGATGCGATGTCATGTTGGCATAAATAATAGCCACCTAAATAATGTATGAGGTGGCGTATTATGTCTGGCTTTCCTGTTGAATATAAAACGATGACTGTTCAGCAATCTTAATACCTTTTCATTGTCATTTTTTTAAATACGTTTTAGCAACATTCGTGTAATGTAATTTAAACACCTCTCAACAAAGCACGAATTTAAACCACGAAATTCTCTTGCAGAAACCCTGCTGCAGATGGACAGACAACAGCTCCAGAAGTTCGTGCAGTACTTAATAGCGGAACATCACACGGAGGTGCTTCCAACGGCGCAGAAGTTGGCTGACGAGGTCCTGCAGGCCAGGTCGGCTATCAACAGGATCTGCGGGGCGCCTGACCCCACGGCTGGGCCGCCGCCTGACGCACACCATGCTTGGCACTTGGATGAGCAGCAGGTTTGTGAGAAGAGTAGCTGATAATCCTCTGTAATCTCAATAGTCCAGTAATAAAAGTGGACCCAAGGTCGTTCTTAGATCACTGCCTTCCTTTATATGAGCTATCTTTGTAGTTTGTGGAACTCTTCAAAATATTTTGATGACAATGACCAATTTTTGCACTATCCACTGTAGTTTTGACATTTACATTTAGGTTTCATTGTATCTCTTTGCGTGCAGTTCCTGTAGTACCCATAATTATCCTTTATTGCATTTACACATTCATATTAATTACATTTTTAAATATTTTTATAAAAAGCATTTAAAAATATTAAAAATAGTGGCCCATCAGGAACAGGGTCCAAGCTGCCGGTGGTCAGGGCTCTAGAGAGAGGAACCTCAACAATTTGCGTGCTATGTCTAGGAGTAGGTACTGCTTTCTGAATCAAGCCTTTGACCCAGCCGCGCAATGAGAGCCTCCTGAGGTGTTGGTCGAGGCTCCCCGCTATTAGGCCATTTATTGTAACGATTATCGTACAATGATTGCAGAATCCACGCCCCACATGTCGACAACCTCGTATGCTAAGTCAATATATTAGATTTTTATCTTTCTCAGCTTTCACGAGATTCTCGTCACGAGGGACAACGATATCAACAATCATTGCACGGCGCTCACGTTGATCTATCACCATAATATCAAGCTTATTGGCTACAATAGTCCTATCAGTGATGATAGATCGTTCCCACTACAATGTGGCGTGACCATTCTCGAGAACTGGGTCGGGCACATACCTGTAGTATGGTACTTCGGACTCCATAAGGTTGTACTGCAAGGCAAATCGTTGGTGGATAATCCTAGTCACTAGATTGTGTCTGTGCAAGTACTCGCCTTTATCAAGACGAGAACAACCGGAAACAATAATTATGTCGGATTGATTCACCGGGACGGTAGCATGCCATTGACAATGTATTTCCGATAATTATTCGTCATGATAACTTCATCCATAATCGCACAGACAAAACTTACGGTTTCCCCAAAGAGGTCGCCGAAACGCAGCCAGGATACAGACGCCAAAAAGTCTACATTATGCCCATGGAGTGCGTCCGTGGAGCTCTTTGCCTTTGCCATACTTCCTTACGATCGTTAGTATACAGGTTTCGGCCAGTTCTCTTTCGCCAAGGAGCGGGGTGAGGCCACTTGTCCACTGCTACTACTTCCGGTGCATCCCCACGTCAGTTTGAAGGAAATATTCCCTGACACTGCAAATCTCGCGGTTGTGAAGGGTTTTATCCTTTAAGAAACCTCGACCCCCACACTTCCGCAAGATATACAGTCTCATCACTGATGACCGTGGGTGATGCATCCGATATGCCGTCAGGAATGTACAGACCTCCATAACCAGAGCGTTAAGTTCCATCTGAGTCCATTTGAGTATGCCGAGAGAATACATCGAAACCGGCATGACCCAAACGTTGAAGGCACGCACATTGTTTCCGCCCAATAAAAGACTATTTACCACTTTACTCGGACGGCCAAAGGTAAACGTTGCCTCAACAATTGTTTCGTGTCGGCAGCATGCCTAATGCTACCGACATAATATTACATAGTAGTATATTTATTACGGATTTTACTTTCAAATTCTAATTGTTTCAATATGTTGGTTTCAGGTCTGCGAACAGGTGCGAGCGTACTTATTACAGGGGACGTATTACAATGCAAATAAACAACTTAACTCGTTATTTTCTAAGGTAAGCTAGAGTTAACAACTGACTTTACTTGCATGAAACGGCTACGCTAGGCTTGCCTAGACTTTGCAAATTCTCTAGGTTGGGAACTGGGAGAGCCTTAAAGCTCCCGCAAACAGGCGCGACGCGACAGCACGACACAAAGGCGCCGCTCGTCGCGCGGCACGCGGTCCCTTTGTGTCACGCTGTCGCGTCGCGCCAGTGTGTACGAGCCTTTATCTGGAACTGAGCAAACTTTCTTATCTGCAACCCTAGGGGCACCAGATTAGCCATTTAGGCCCATAATACAGAACCTCACTCAACGCTCAACCAGCATTACTTAAAACTGGATTTAAATTTAAACTAGTTTTTAGTAAT
Organism: Griposia aprilina; assembly: GCA_916610205.1. Taxonomy (NCBI): domain Eukaryota; kingdom Metazoa; phylum Arthropoda; class Insecta; order Lepidoptera; family Noctuidae; genus Griposia; species Griposia aprilina. The sequence goes on from OU744299.1 coordinate 4,857,898, forward strand.
GCTTGAGTTTTGGGTGAAGATCTGTAATACTGGCCAACATTTTAATAAATACATTAATTAATTAACCAAATTAAGAGGGGAAAAAAGTAAACACATAAAAAAAAATGAGCCGTCACGGACGCCTGGCAGATGTGAAACATACCATCGTATAGCGTGGCGATTGTTAAAAGTTGCATTGTGAAATAGTCTGTTCCAATAATAAATGTCGATTATCTATAAATCTAATTAACTTTATCCATCTCCAATCGGCCGGTGGCCTTAATTTTTAACCGACTTCACAAAAAGGAGGAGGTTCTCAATTCGTCTGTATGTTTTTTTTTTGTTTTTGTTTGTTAGCTCAGAACTTTTTTCTGGGTGAACCGATTTGGATGATTCTTTTTTTATTTGATAGCTGGTGCTACACATGTGGTCCCATTTAAATTTGATCAAGGTCCAACCAGTAGTTTTTGAGTTATCCATAATACTGCAGTTTTTTCCACTTAGTTTATATGGATGATGTGTTAATAATTTCCTGTCACTGTTATTTACACACCAAGTAGTGGTATACGAATTTGTGTGGGGTAGGTACCGCAAATAAAAAGTGAAAAATAAAAACTTTTTTACAAAAAAACAACCGAATTCCAAAAAAAGCACTAAAAGACGTGAAAAATAACTTTAATTTCGGAAGTCGGTGGCCGATAACGAAAATACAAAACCAAAGACACCGGCTTCCGAAATTAAAGTTATTTTTCACGTCTTTTAGCGTTTTTTCTGGAAGTCGGTGGTTTTTTTTAATAATAAATGAACTCCTACAAGCTCTTTTTAATACGGAAAGCATTAAATCTTTATAATCCTTTCCTTCCTCCTCCTCCTCCCCCCCTCCTCCTTTCTTTTCCTTTATTTCTTCTAGGTAAGAGAAATGCTCCGAGCCCAAGACTCCAACGGTCCACGGATGCTGATGCTGATGACAGAACAGTTCCTATCAGACCCTCGGCTCCTGCTGTGGAGGAACCAGAACACGCCTATGACAGAGAAGTGCAGGCAGTTGTGGGAACAGCTAGGGGCGCTATGGGTCAGCATAGTGCTGGACCCAGGCAGTAATAAGCACCACAGGGTACAATGGAGGCAATTGTTGGAGAAATGGTCTGCCGTTGAAGTGTGTCCTACTGAAGATCCGGATTATAGGTCCTTTCCTCTGGTGTGTATAATTTTAATACCGATCTGTTTGTTTCTTTGATTGAAATACCCACTCTATGATTATATTTGAATATAAAATCTTAATCATTGCCACTAAGGCTACCCGCGCATTACAATTTTAATCGATGCGATTTTTAAAACTGCGAAATAAAATCGCAAACGAAAATAATTTTTCAAGCGAATTCTCAAGCGATTTTTTACCGCAGTGCGCGGACTCTAGTATAATGGTATTCTTGACAGATTTTAATTCGTAGTTCGCGCTAAGCTTTACTCAAGTATCTACTTTAGTGTAACGCAATCTAAGTTGATTTTTGAGTGATCCAGTTCATTCACTAAAAAGGTCCGAGTTTGCAGCAATGGAATTTGAATTTTGTTTCGTATGACATTAAGTTTGTGTTTCCTTTGATAATTACAGCAGCTTTGCAGGATTCATATTATTATGTAATATCGTTATCCTTGTTCCACAGTACGCAAGAGAAAGGGAAAGAAACGAGAGGGATCGAGACAGAGACCACAGAGACAGGGACAGAGAGAGGCACCGCGACCGGGAGGAGAGGGACAGAGAGAGACTGCGCGAAAGAGAAGAGAGAGATAGGTGAGCTTGAATAGAGATGTTGCGGTCAACTAGCTTCCATAGTGATCCATACAACACTGACGACCGTGCCTACACACGGCGAAAAAACCGTAGTCTTACGGCAAGAGAAACGCATGTGTACAAAGGGCCTAAGTTTTGCCAACTAACAATCACTTCTCGGTTTCAAAAAAGCCTATTTTAATCTGTCGAGTTATTTTATTACATACATACGTATGTATATTATAGTCTATGTATATGGACTCACGCCTTCTTCCCATGGGGGTAGGCAGATGCTACAGAAAGCCACCTGCTACGATCCTTACATAATCCTTCTGCCTCGTTTGCGTTCATAAATCTTTTTTTCATATTGTTTGGTTTTAAACCAATCACGAGAGATTTGGCGACTAATCTGAGATTTAAGAAGACTTTCAGAATGCTAGAGTTAATCTTTTCCTACACTTAAATCTATTGACGAATAAAAACGAACGTCAAATCGCGGGTAGGTTTTACTGATAAAGGTTTTCTTATTTTTTTTTTTTCAGAGAAAGACATAGAGAAAGACAGAGAAGAGAAATGCATTCCCATTCCGAGAGTTCCGACGAAGAATCTATGCCTAATAAGTAAGTAGCTTAATTCTTTTATCAAACAACTTCTTATAGTATTTTTATCTTATGAAGCGACGTTTTATCTAGTCCATTGGCTACTCTAGGATGCATATCCGGTACCGCTCACAAATCCTTTCCTATCCTAAGGGCACGTCTTCCCTACCATTACGGCACTCGTATACTCCTAAATATGCAATGGTCTCTGTAGCACCATGAAACATGAGGCTTCAGGGGCTGGTCCAAATCGCGGGGTTCATTCAATTAATCGAATTTGGTAAAACCACGCTGGGGTCAGATCTTTTCATTCATTCATTCAGGAAGCGACGCGCGCTTTACTTGTGGATACCAAGTGTACAAGCACGCTGTGGATGTGTGTGTAAGCGCTGGAGTTTTCGGTACCGTCGGAGACAATGGTGAAGTCAGAAGTGTGTGCGTGTGTGTGTTATGTGCTGGCGCTACTCGTCTTCACGCACACATTCGGGTGTTTGTACACTTGGTTACAACAAGTAAAGCGCGCGTCGCTGCGTGAGATAAAATACTACACAAGAGTAGATCGCGACATACAATATCCATCTCTGTCTGAATATCTTTAGATAGACAGAGATAGAAATATATCAATACCCTCATCTTCAAAACGCACACGCTGTGTTACTTTTGTATGGTCTTTAAGGATTTTTTTCTAGAAGTTTATTTACATTAATACTGATGATCATTTTATTTGAGCAGTGGTGGCACAGTGGTAATGGCCTAGACTTACGAGTTGTAGATCGTGGGTTTGAATCCACGCCGTTGCTTTAATTTGTGTAAATAATTTTATCACTACTGCTCTCAAAACGGTGAAGGAAAACATCATGAGAAAACCTGTCCTAGAACCAAAAAATCGAAAACATGTGCCATCTATCAACCCGCACTTGGCCCGCGTGGTAGATTACAGCCCACTCCCGCTCGAAGAGAGGAGACCTGTGTCCCAACAGTGGGAACATTATATGCTGATTATGCCGTTTCATTTGCAGTTATGAACGTGAATACAGGAGAGCAAGCAAGAGATTAAGACTAAGCAACCAAAGATCCGCACCGCAACTGACGCCACGGACTGTTTTTCATAAGTAAGTCTATCTGAACTATTACAAAGGAAAACAAAGAGGTAAAACCCGCGAAATTATAAATTTCTTACGTTTTTTCGGATCAGTGTCCCGTTGTATGTTGATCAAAATATGATTATAATTCATCATCAACATCCACAGCCCCACTTTACCCACTGCTGGGCATAGGCCTCTCTATTCTTGTGCCAATCCCCACGCTCCTCTACCAGCCTCATCCAGGTTCTGCCCGCGATGGCAACAATGTGGTCCGCCCATCTCGCGGCCGGACGACCGACAGTTCGTCTTCGAGTCTTTTTAATCGACTTCAAAAAAAGGAGGAGGTCCGCAATTCGCCTGTGTTTTTTTTATTTTTTATGTGTGTTAGCTCAGAACTTTTTTCTGGGGGAACCGATTTGGAAGATTATTTTTTAATTTGATAGCTGGTGCTTCACATGTGGTCCAATTTAAATTTGATCAAGGTGTGACCAGTAGTTTTTGAGTTTCCACTTAGTTTATATTGATGATGTGTTAATCATTTCCTGTCACTGTTATTTACATACCAAGTAGTGGTATACGAATACGAATTTGTGTGGTGGGGTAGGTACCGCAAATAAAAAGTTATTTTCCCATTATAATTATGATACTTGAATTCAGAATCTTAGTGAATTTACAGTCACTAAGTGAATTATAAGCTTTAGCATTATGCATTATTATTTATCAGTAGATTTTTGTGTGACCATTTTTAATAAAAAGGTTCTAAGTTTTTGATTGCATTGGAATTTGAGCTTTGTAATGTATGGCATTGAGTTTATTGTTCTGAACCTTGATAATTATCCAAGATTCTGAATCTGAAAAATTCTATTTAGTCTGCTTATGCCTATTTGTGTCTTAAAACAATTTCGGTTACACTGGAATTTGAACTTTGTTATACGTGATATTGAGTGTTTTGTTACAAAACTTATTCCTGTCATCTCTCCAGGGCGCTGGATGCGGTAGACATATCCTGGGAGAACGAGCACCTGAAGAACATCCTGGGCAGCGACGAGTACTCCGACCCTGATAAGCCGGAGAAGCCGGGCAGTTCCACCACCACAACCCTGCTGCCTTACCCCAAGTTCAATGAGGATGGACAGCCGCTGTGGCATGGTGAGTAGGAGAATACTGCACAGAAAAGCTGGTTTCGTGATAGTCTTTGACCAATAATAGCACGTAAATTGATGGTGGCAAGAAGTATATTCCTAAATTAAAGAAACCTTTGTTTGATCGGTAGCAGTATAAGTGACTGAGTTCTGCACGCGTAGCATGACCAGAATCACTTTACGAAGTGACATTTCTTCATTTTTGCCGTCGCGCGCCTTAGAAATCTTTCTACAATCTGTAATTTTGTCTTCGTGTCTTTCGTTTCTTCTTTGAGCCTATTGAGGCTCAAAGAATAGAATATAGCACTGTATTAATGATTGCATTAATTCAGCTGAAGGTCAAATATTCTACAGTCTATCAATTCCGTTAGAATAACATCGTATTTTTTCATTGCAGAGCACTTGCCAGTAGTGGGGGCTCGTATCGAGGCCTTGAGAGCGCACGGCCGCGCGCCCGCAGCCCTCAGGCTCGCCGTCAGTGCCGCCAGAGCCATGAGGCATCGACAGGTAACGTGGGACCCATACTTCATTGGCAGTAATAGTGGTACTGCTGTTCTGGCTTCTAGTAGATGTATTCTCTATAAATTGACAAAGTCAGTCAGTGATATCCAAGATTAACTAGTGTCTGGTTTCTGGAAAGCCAATCAAGGCAATAGATTTCTCACAAATTGTCAAACTTACGTAGATTTTTACCCCATGCAATGAATTCAAACATCCAGGTACAATTGTGACAGGTACCGCACCACATTGCAAAAATCCTACTACATCATTTTTGTACATTTTCTATAAACCATCGCACACTACAGGTGCACCGCACCACGCTTCTTTGCATTGTAATGCGTTTCGATGTGCTGCGGCCCAATGCGGCTGTTATGTACGCTAACAGTCCTTTCACAATTATACGAGTATCTTACTTCTGATTTTGCATCGCTGTGAAAACAACAGTGATCTTTATGGTCATTGTAGTAAGGTTGCTATTGGGCTGCTGCCAATGACAAGTTAGTGAAAATCACAGTGATCGTTATACTCGTTACAATAAGGTTTATTTTTGTTTGGTGCTGTCAGAGGTAAAATAATTGTGAAAGGACTGTATAGTTACCGGCAAGGAAGTTGGCCAAAGATTTTGTAGTTAGGGAAGTTCACGCATGTAAATATGTATGTAATTGTGCGTGCGCAAACTTCCCCCACTACAAAATCATTGGCCAACTTACGTGCCACTACCTATAGCTATAGAGTAATGTTTTTTCTCTCTGTACAGGAGGTATCCCAACAGCGCTGGCAGTCGGCTGGCGGCGGCGAGGCGTCGTCGTCGTCGGCGTCGTGCGCCAGCGCGGACGCGTGCGCCGGCGCGTGCGGCGAGCGCGCCAAGCTGTCGCAAGTGTGCGCGCACATGGATTCCGGCGCCTGCCTCACCAGCGCCGCCACCTGCGCCCTGTCGCACTCGCAGCGGTGTATCGGGAGAGGTGAGGGTTTATGCTGTCGAATATTTGCTTTAGAATATCTCACCTTACTACACGGGTAGGCAGAGGGTATCTTAAATTCACTGACACATAACGCACAGCCTGAACGAAGAAGAAAGAAAGAAAAAAACCTAGAAGAACGAAATCATGCACAAGAATTCAATTGACCACTAGAGGATTTTTGAAAAATCCTTCTCTTAAATGGATGAAATAGGGGATGAAACTTTGACATTTTTGCCAATGGGAAATCTCATCGGGCATACGGCTTGTAATATAAAAATATGGTGTACTTTTAAATAGTAGAGCCTTCATTTTCATGTCGCAAGTTATATTAAGTCACATTGTTGTTGTCAGTTGCGCGTCATATCCCTGCCTGGGTGGCAGGAACAAGACGCGCAAACCATAAATTCAGCCCATGATTCTAGAGCCCCTAACGTACCAAATTTTAGACGGTTATAAAAAAAAATCTCCTGTTACATAGAAAAGTGCAATACCTACACGGTCAAATGTGAGGAAGAGCTATTTTTTTTTATAACCAACGAAACATTTTTACGCAGGGGTTCAGAATAATGAACTGAATCCAGGTAATAGGTTGCGCATCGATGTCCCTGCCACCTTGTATGTATAAAGGAGAAAAGTCTATAGCTATAATACCGGGACAAAAACCAAGCTCCGTTGGGCTGCTACTGAATAAATTCAATAATTCAATAACACTTTTCCCGACTTTAAACCCAGGATAACAAGTTCAACAAGACCAGAGAGACTGTCTTGGCATAGCTTAAAAATGAATAAAAGTTCACCACGCACCTTAAAACAAAAAACGCGTGCAAAGAGCGAGAAATTACTTGTATTTTTTTTTACGTTTTCAACCCCCATAATCGCCGCCATTTTGAAAAATTTCGAAAAATTGAACTTTCGACGAAATTCCATATAATTATCGAACCTGTTCACAAAATTTCACGAGAATCGGTTGAGAAATGCGACCCGTAGAGGAGAACAGCCGGACATCCGGACATATGAAACCGTTTTTGCCCAAGCTGAAAGCGAGACGCTTCGGTCTCGCGCGGTCACTTATTGTTGCACTAACGGATCACCTTTTATCGCCATCATCACAACCCCTACATAGCATGTAACACTTTGATAAATGAAGTAAGCCATTTTCACGTCAAAACTAAAACCCACTTTTTAACCCCCAACCTTTATAGAGGGGTGTGATAAGTTTAACGGCTCTGTAGTTCTGTGTGTCTGTCTGTCGCATCGTAGCTCTCAAACGGTTGGATCGATTTCAATGCGGTTTTTTTTCCTTACAGACAGTAGATGTTGGACGGGATGGACGTTAGAAGCCATTTGGTGCGTGTACGAGTGTCTAGCGGACGCCTGCTTAGCGCCCGACGACCAGCGGGCGTCTCCTAGACTACACACCGCGTATCTAGACGAGGAGCCCAACACAGGCCTGCCACCTAGGTAAGCTATTATAGTGGTGGAGATGGGAAATTTTAAAACAACGTGCTCGAAGTAAATACAGATCCCGGTCCTTCTACACAGAACATACTTATACTTAAAATATGTGGTATAGTCTGTTCCAAAAGAATCTAATGAAGACTTTGTAATGCAATGCCAATTTGTAGTGCCACTTGCAAATTGAGGGCTTTGATTAGATTATTTGAATAATTAAACCCGAAATTCTAATTTGAAATCACCTTACAGATATTGTCATTTGACAATTGAGGTTAATTTTATAACTTCAACTTTCGTCGATGATTTTTCAATTGCAATTTTATAATGTTAGAAAAAGTGGTGAGATTTAAAGTTGAAACTTTCTAAATACAGATGAACGTGTTTATAATTCCCTTTAGTGAGCCATTGCGTGTGAATTTAATCTGAACAGGGTTTGTTTACACTATCATCAGATACTTTTGAAACAAAGCATAGATATTTATAAGTGACAGTGAACAAGAACTTGTTCTAAAACTCGAAGTGTCGTAGTCACGCCGGAAATTCCGACTTCAGCGAGCTCGTAAAATAAAATAAAAATCCTAGTTACGTAATAATTTAATTGCATCACAGGTACCAACACGTCCCCGTGGCGGGAAGCAAGAACCCAGAGGAGACGTACCTAGCGCTAGCGCTGGAGGCAGCTCTGTTAGGCTTGGGTGTACAGCGCATGTTACCCATGGGGCTGTATGCGCAGGAGCGGCATTGCAAGCAGGTGAGCTTATTATTTTATTTTATAGATGTCCTCGTTGGAGGGCTCGTGGCTAAGTAATAACCAGTGATTGGATTAGGTAGTGCAATTTAGGGTTTAACAACATCAACCAAATTTTCAAGAAATTTTGGTTTTAGAGCAGTGGTGGTGCAATGGTACCGGCCCCGATTCACGAGCTATAGGTCTCGAGTTCGGACCCAGGCAGGCCCATTACTTTGTGTATTTAATTTCATCACAACTGCTCTCAAAACGGTGAGGGAAAATATAGTGAGGAAACCGGCAAGTCCTAGAACCAAAAATTCGAAAACATGTGACATCCACCAACCCGCACTGGGCCCGCGTGGTGGATTATGGCCAACTCCCTCTCACAGAGAGGAGGCCTGTCCCAGCAGTGGGACCATTATAGGCTGATTGTGCTATGCTTACGCTAAAGTTGTAAAGATAAGAAACAGAAAAAAAAGGTTATTTGACCCCGGGTATGTCAATTGTGTCTGCCATTTTTCAAAAGAACAATAGTCTGACACTTCCTATTTCTTTTTCACATTTAATTAATGATAATAATAGGTTATAAGTTTTTTATTTCTACTCACAGTGACAAGCTTATTCTAGGTTTCAAATCTAATTATCTATAACGCTCTTACCAGATTCTGAGAAAACAATGCATTTTGCAAATGTTCTAGTTAAGTTTATGAACAACAATATGGCGACCAGTTTTTAGAAATTCAGTACAATATTATAGCCCGGCTAGTCACAGAGCTATGACTTACTTTCGGTTATGTATGCCTGTCATTAATTTGACATTAAATTGGTGTGAAAAGTAATTTGATTTATATGCTCAGGAGGAGCGCCTGATCGCGCAGCTGCAGCGCGTGGAGGGCGAGGCGGCGGGCGGCGTGTGCGCGCGCGCGGCGGCCGCGCTGCTGGCGGGCGGGCCGGCGTCGTGCCTGGGCGCGCGCGTGCACCCGCGCGCCGCGCCCGCGCACACCTTCGCCAGGTTCCTGTTCCTGGCGCTGCTGCCGGCGCATCCGGACCTCGCCTACCGAGTTGGGCTAAGAGCTATGAGGTTACTTAACCACCTATTTATTTATAATAAAAACACCAATAATAATATAATAATAGTAATAATATTTTTTATTCAATAGTACAGTCATAGGTGACAATTTTAACCGTAGGCCGTTAAACGCAAATAAACAACATACAAATAATCACCAAATAATATACACGCACGACATAGACATATAATATAAATGTTGGACAAAAGAAAACAATGAAGTGTTTCTAGTAGACCTAAATCAAGAACTTTATAAAGCGCTACAAGGTTGTGACGTGACCAAAATCATAACTTACGCCGCTATTTTTTTTTTTAATACATTTCATATGACATTTCACAAAACAATAAGCACAAAAATGTTTACTAACAGTGCCCCCTTGTCAACGTCATTTGAGCGCCAAAAGATCCTTGAAGCAGTGGACAAATACAAATCAATTTGAACTACATAGACGCGCACTGGTTTGCACTGTATAATAAAAATTACTGTATAGTTACTTCAAATTCAGAATAGGAACATAATGGTACTTGCAGCAACCACATGTCCGCTCTATCGAGCAAAATGTTAGACTAAAAAAAAAAAAATACAGCCTATCCGGACACAGTTTAACCTGCTCTTAAGCTGATATCAGACGCTTCAACCCGAGTGAACGGTGCACTCGAATGACTTTTTAATTTTTGGGGGGCCGCACCGTACTCCACCGCACTTTTTTTGTATTGAAATGCGTTGTTACGCGATCCGACGTTGCTGTACCTAATGTGCACTATGAGTAGCCGCTACGTCCCCTTCAGGGGGCGGGGCAGGTGGATAAGCGGGCTATGGACATGGCTCTTAAAGTCCCACTTTCGAATACAATGTCCGTTAATACGGGCACGTTCATTTAATGTGTTGTGTCTGTGCAGGTTACCGATGGTGGAGGAGGCGTACGCGCTGGACGGCAGTGCTGCGGGAGGCGCGGGCGGCGCGGCGGGCGCGTGGCACACGCTGCAGCACGCCGAGCAGCAGCAGGCCGCACTCGCCAGCGCTCTGCTAGGTAACAACTCTCTCTAGATACTCAGTTCCTCTGTACTAAGGATCCTGAACCATATTGTTGATGTCGTCCTGGTTTTGCGCCAATTATGTCGGTACTGCGCCACTCTTGAAGCTTCCTGACTGGAGGATCAGGTCGGTCCAACTAGGTGCATCGTCTTCACATATAATTAATGTATACATAATATTGTAAAACTAAGTTTAATAATCAAGAGCAATTACTAAGATGCACTAGAGAACCACGCGAGCTGGATTTTTTCTACTTCGGAGAGCATGGATTTCCTTATTTATATCCATATCCATATCTTTATGACCTCGCTCGAAACAAGGTGCCAAATCGCCCGTCTTCAATCCCAAAGCCCTTGATATCCCTGTCGTGTGTGCCCTGTAAATGTGTCTTTCGGCTTGGTGACGAGTCTTTTTACACCCATTCCAGTTTGTGCCGATACGAAAACGTTGAAAATTTTCGATTCGCCCTATAAAGTCCTATAATATCCTCTATTCAGGTGCAGCCCGTGGCAACCCGGGCCGTCTGCGAGCCGCCCTAGGCGCCGCCCAGCGCCACGTCCGCTCGGCGGCGCAGCTGTTCCGCCTGGCGCAGGACGCGCTGCGCCACGCCGCGCCGCCCGCCGCGCCTCACCACCACCGCGACTTGCTGGCGGCTGCCTTCGAGCTGGGCTTGCAGGTACTGTACACTCGTACACAACTCGTACTCGTGCCCAGCGCACGTCCGGTCAGCTGCGCAGTTGTTCCGCCAGGCGCAGATTTGGTGAGGTCAGACGAGTGTGACCAGTGTGTAGCAAAAATAATCGAGTTTACGATCAACCAAAAAACGGTCGTACTCATTTTGCGTCGATTGTAACATATACTGCAAAACTGTATGACACCAAATGCAACGCAATTTTTTCTCCCTGCAGGACAAAGGCTTCTTTTCATGCAGAGAAGACACAAGTACTCACTTTGCGTGACATACATTTTACCTTACTCTAGTCAGGACCCTTTAACAAACTTTTTTACATAATTAAATAGGTTCTCTTTAACCTCCAGGTCCTAAGGATGACGCTATCCTCAGTTAACTGGCGTCGGCGCGAGATGGTTCGCTGGCTCGTCACGTGCGCCACGGAACTGGGGCTGGACGCGTTGCTGTCCATCATGCAGAACTGGTTAGTATACTAGGACGACAGAAAAAGTCAGTGATGCATTTCACCAATAAAAATGAACGAGATCAAGACATCTAAACTGCGTTCAGGAGCTGTCAGAGCCATCATTATTGTGAAATATTGTCACTCACAGCTCCTGAACGCGGTTTAGATGTGCTAATAGCGTTCAGTTTCATTAGCTAAATTCACCATCAGTACTGAAAAATGTTATGTTGAAAACCTTGTCAAGAAGTAGAATTTGGAAAAGTAAACAAAAGGCAGTTCTGTGATAAATGATATTTGGTTTGGTAAATTCGTTCACAAAAAAACTTTTACACGTCAAAAATAAAAGTTTGTGTAAAAACTAGATTAAGTCGATGTTCCTTACCCGATTACCCTGAAAAGAAACATCGAAACAAACTCAGAAGTCACAGTCTCTTTCTAATATTTAATTTGGAAGATGACCTATACGAAATCATTGTGTCCCTATTGAAAAAGCAATGACTGTTGAAGCTACGCGCAGAAAATAGCCAGTTTTTTTTTCAGAATAGGGCAGACATCCCTTGTGAACAGTGCCATGAACATATTATGAAAAGCTTAATAAAAATGAGCACCACAAAACAATCAAGTGATAGAGCCAACGCTGTCTACAGTTTTCTTGACAAAAGTGTGGAACCCTACCCCTTCCTCCATGTCTCTTCACGATTATAGATATACAAGTAGCATTGGGCGCGTGGCGAAAATCGGAACTAAAGCCCCATATACACGGTCCAAATTTCTGAAACGCTCAAGAACAATAATCGCATTCCACAAAGCATGTTCAATTATTGCCATTCAAGAATTGCATGCAAGTGTTTACACGCGTGCTATTGCCATAATTTTTTATTGAACGTCTACTCAAGTTTAATTTTTTTGTTTTTCCAAGCGCTTCGTACTCATGTTTGAATGATAGAAAAGTTTGATGGCAGAATTGAATGCGATTTTATTGCACGTGCGATTATTGTATGAGCAATTTAATTGTACGTGCTGTTCACATCTATATCAATTTTCAACGGCAACTAGCTCATTGCAACAATTCTACGTGTTGTTTAGACGGTGCCAGTTAATTGCTGGTTCAATTTTATGGTAGGAATTGGGGCTTGACGCCGCCATCTTCCTTTTCCACAAAGCAAATCACAAATGTTTACCAGCGACCCCCCCCCCCCCCCCTCTTCTCAATGTCATTCAAGAGCAAAAAATCCTTGTACCAATTTAAATTTCGATCAAACCCCCTCTAAACCTCCTTGTCCTGTAGGTACGAGCTGTTCACGCCAACGGAAGCGACGGGTCCTGTTGCCGCAGCGGCGATGTCTCACACAACGGCACTGCGGCTCGGCCTGAGCTTCGAGCAACAGGAGAAACTAAGCGCCTGCGCGAGGACGTTAGCGCTTCAGTGTGCTGCTAAGGTATGAGATTTTTTTAAATATAATATTTATTTAAAATCACAACCACCACTACCACCACCACCACTACCTACTTAAAAAATAAGGCACAAATAGAATCCTTAGCAAAATTACGAATACACAATTTTAAGCTATATGTTGAAATACATTTTAATTTTATATTTTATTTTGTGGATAGGATTTTGTTTTTTTTTTATTTTGTGGATAGGATTTTGTTTAATTTTTATTTTGTGGATAGGATTTGATTCAGATTTGTTGCAGTTGTAATGGCAATCATGCCATTTGGTCTAAATCGGCTTTTATTTTTGTATAGATTCTTCTATATTTTGTGAATGTGAGAATGTTGTAGGCCTAACTTGTAGACTGTAGATTTGTGGACCTTTTTATATTTTGTTGAGTACCTGTTACTTGTTGACAGGCCTTCACTGTCCTTCCATATCTATCAACACTGTAATTGGAAACATTGTAAAAGCCCCTTATTTTTAAAAGAGTAACTGTGGAGTTTCTTGCCGGCTCTTCTCCATAGGAAACAACCAATTGGAACCGTGCACCTAGCTTCTGACGTTTCATAAGTGCCCATGTTGGTTTATGTGAAATAAAATATTTTGATTTTGATTTTATACAACTCCTATCTGCGTAACCTTTTACAACTATGTTGTGGTCTACTTCCAGTCTAACCGGATACAGCTAAATACCAGTATTTTATATGGAGCGACTGCCTATCTGACCTCCCAACCCAGTTACTGGGCAACACGATACCCCTTGGTAAAACTGGTTGTCAGACAAAATAACATTTTAATTTTATACAACTAACTTACTAATTAACATTGAAAGAGAAAATAAAATCAGTCAATTTAGTTCAAAAGCAGACAGCGAATTTGGTTTTGGGACTAATAGCGATACGTTTTTGATATTTGTGTAGGGATACCTCATCTTTACCCTTGTGCAGTAGGGTACCAAAAGCAGACCTGGCAATTTAGAGAAAAATACAGAAATAACAGGATTTACCTTAACCGTTGTAGTTACAGGAAAACGTGCTTACGAGACTGTCCTTAACTTTTTGATTTGTTATCAACTGAATACACAGATTTTGTAAAAGTGGTACCACTATAAGTGAGCTAGAAAAATGTCAATTCTTACGTTTCAAGACCTTACACATTCACGTCCAAAACAAACCTACATTTTTTTTTTTTTTTAAATGAGTCTCAATATGAGTCGAAAGACACCTCATTTATTAAAATTAATCCAGCAGTTAGGATGCTTCGAGGACATAAAGAATCCAATGTCTTTGCTGTCGCGCAGTCGGGTAAAAATAACCGTTTCGCTTCTTTCAGGACCCGCCAGGCTGTGCCTTAAGTGCCCTGTCGGTGTGCGAGGGCTCGGCGGGCGCGTTCGAGGCGGCGTGCGCGGCGGTGGGCGGCGCGGCGGCGCGCGGCGCGCTGGCGTCCAGCCAGCTGTTCGCCGTGGCGCGCTACATGGAGCAGCGCGGCCAGCCCGCCCGCGCCATGCGCCTCGCCACGCTGGCCATGCGGAACCTTCATTTGCATTATAATCAGGTAAGGACGAATAGATCCCTCTCTCGATTTATAACATGCAAAGGATTCTAAATAGGTACATACTTAGTAGGTAGTTTAGAGTTGATTTTTAACAAGAGATTCATTAGGTTCTTTTAACCCTCCATATGTTTCAAGTGTTAGCAGCCAACGAGGTTCCACCCTAGAACAATGCAATAGAAACTTTAAGATATTGTCACTAACTCAGACTAGTGTTTTATGTTTTATCTTTTTATCTCTGGTTGGGCTCTCTCAGCCTTATTACAAAAAGCGGTTTAACTAAAAACCCAGGTTCAAATCTCTATAAACTACGGTTTAAACAAAATTGATATTACAAATCGTGGTTTTTCGAAAAACCGTAGACCATTCCATGGTCTAACGCTAAACCTCGGCGGCCCCTAGTTTAAACTATCAAACCATGGTCTAAATCGTATCAGTCAAAGTTTTTCTTATAGGTTATAGCATCTTTTTCATTGTGTTGTGTTGTTTTTAACCCGAAAATGAATATTAACACGGTCGATTTAATTGATATTTAGGATATTGAAGCCGCTGAGTTGTTGGGAACACCACGCCGACACAACATAAATCGTGTTCGAATAAATCCCTTCGTAGAATTATCCGATGAAGATTTCAGGCAAAAGTCTAGGTTAAATAAACGTTATGCGATGAAAATAGTAGACTTATTAAGAGGAGATTTGACTAGAGGTGCTCGAGGATGCTTAATAATGTTAATTTATGTTTACTTACTTTTTACTCGGTACTCCAATTCTCAGTTCGTTTTTTCTTTTGTTGGTCCATAACGATGTAATGTTAAAATTACTATAGAAAGCACAAAGAGACATTTGTTCTAATATAGACTGATAATTTAAAAATTCCAATGCTAAATTAACTTTGTCCAACTTTCGATAGTTTTGTTTAATGTTATGGTTTCATATAACGCGCCAGAATGTTACGCTTCGTTACACGTACCTACTTAGATGTATTATTAGTAATTAATACGACACTAAGTAATGTGCTTAAACCTATACAAAACTACAATCGACGAAATAACTAATGTTCCATGCAAATTAACACTCTCAATATTTTTAATACTCCTAAACATCATAATAATCATTAGGGTATTAACAAAAAGTTTTCTTTTCTGAGCATACGGAACGTTGCAATAGAATGATATCACGGTGAACGAATAATATTTGTATTAATCTGTGGTTGATATGTAGACAATGGTTCAAATGACGGTACTAAGAAGACCACGGTTTTTTTAAGTTTTGTAATACGGACAAATTTAGACCATGGTTCTGCAGATAAGCCTGGACTTGATAGGACAGGTTTAAACCAAGGTTTATTTAGTTTTTTGTAATAAGACTGTCTGAGTTTGTCTCAGCATTTCTTCTCAGGAATCAATCAGATTGGAAATGCCGGCGCGGTGCCATCTAGTTTTAAAATATTGACCGAATGTACGTGTAAAAAGTGTCCAAACAACATACAGAAAAAAAAACGGTTACAACAAAAAAAATAAGCGTGTTTGCCAAATTTCAGCTCAATCGGTTGAAGATAACTGATTTAAAATTCAGTTGCAAGATTCCACCAGAACAAACATACATACATTGCAAGTTAAATAAAAGCTTGTAATGACTATCTTCATGCTACAGGACAGTCACCCAGCGATCGCGGACATCCACTGGGCCGTGGCGCTGGCGCACTCGCTGGGCCGCGCCGAGCTGCAGGCGATGTTGCCGCTCTTGGTGAAGAATGTGCAGTGCGCACCTGTGCTGGTGAGTAACATTCATGAAAATCTATATACATACATTTAATAAATTAAAGTCGCTTTTCGTGTCTGTCTGTGTGACCGCGTTGTTCTTCTAACTACGTAACGGAGTTTCATGCGGTTTTCATCTTCATTTATAGAATTTATTACGGAAGGTTTATGTAAATAACACATTAATATTAAACTTACATATATTTATAGAACCTCGATGTGATCTAGTGTGTTTTTAAACGGTCATTGAAAACATTGTTAAGAAATTATCTTGTCCTAAAATCAACAAATCGAAGACCATGATTCCATGATGTATTTCTTATATAACATACAGTAGAACTGAATATATTTAATTGAATATGAAAGGTTAAACACAGCTTACCTAATACAAAACTTTTAACATAAATAATAATTATGTAGAATGCCAGCCGGCGCGCTGAGCCTAATTAACATGAAATAAATTAACCTGACACTCCAGCGTGTCCTTTGCTGTTCTCCCAGCGACGCACCAAGCTAAGGCCCGCAGGCGCACCCGTACCGTGTCACTAGTGTCTAGTTTAATTGTTTTAATTGTGCAGTCGCAAACCTTCTGCAACGCCACAAAGTTATTTTGGCGGGAAGCCAAAACCGGAACTGATGCCGCCATCTTTTTTTTTCTGACAACTGACATGCCATTCAGGCGCCAAAAGATCCTTGTATTGTACAGTGCATTCACAGATATTTTACCTCTGACAGCAGCAACCCAATAGCAACCTTATTTTAACTACTACAAAGATCACTGTGAATTTGACAGACTTGTCAATGGCAGCAACCCAACAGGAACCTTATTGGATGGAAACTCAGAGGTAAAATAACTGTGAACGGACTGTAGCACTCTAGCTGGAGAATGACAGCAGTGGGATTGTACTCGTATTAAAAATATAAATGTGAGAGGTGTATCTTGTGTGGTGTACTAACGTGCCCCCCCCCCCCCCCCCCAGTCGGACGTGCTGCGGCGCTGCTGCGTGGCGGCGGCGGGCTGCTCGCGCTCGCGCGGCGCGCCGCCGCGGCCGCCCACGCCGCTGCGCCCGCTGCTGGAGGCGGCCCTGCGCGCCTACGCCTCCACCACGCATGCGCGCCTCGCACACATCTCGCCAAGACATTATGCAGACTTTGTCGAGTTTCTTGGTATGTATAATAATAATACCAGCCTATTATTGTACCCCTGCAGGGCAAACGTCTATTCTCATACAGAGAAAGCACGAGCTTTGATCACCACGCTTGGTCAAAACGGGTTGTACAACATGCTCATTTTATTGGACCCTGAATACCTCGTTGGTCTAGTGGTCGAAAGCGCGACTGCTGAGCTACTCGGTTCGATTCCCTGGTCACGCAATGCGTTATTGGGTTTTTCCTGGAATTTCTCAGTAACTGGCAGCCTGGAGTTGTGACCGGTTTGATGGAAAGTGTCTCGCCCTCTTACATGGAATAGAACTAGAATATAATTAGCAAAGTGTGGGGAATTTGGCCTTTGGAGAATATGGCCATATGGGTGTGATGCTATGGTGTCCAAAGTGTTATATAAAAACCACTGCGTTTTTTTTATTAGAATACCGAATCAATTGGCTTTGAGTTCGGTTCATACCTTCGAACCGCTAATCCTTACCGATCTAGCTCGGGCGTAAGAAAGCCCATATCTTTCAGCCAAAAACCAGCGGGGCCGAAGTTTGTTCCTTGAGAGAGGCCATGGTAGAGCGGACAGATTTGACCTTAGGCCTTGTCTCCCAGTGGGATGATGACAATCTGGTCTCTTTTAACGCCACCAAAACACAGGCGTGTCTTTTTACCGCTAAAAGGAGTCAAATCAACCAATCTCCTACTTTTCGGGATACATCTGTTCCTGTAACTGATCGGCTCGAGCTCCTAGGCATGGAGTTGGGGTCTCAACTTCGGCGCCACCATCGAGTATAAAGCCCAAACTGCGGCTAAGAAGCTGGGCATCCTAAATAAGGTGAAGCGATACTTTACGCCCGGATAGCTTTTAACCCTATACAAAGCGCAAGTCCGATCCTGCATGGAGTATTGCAGCCACCTTTGGGATGGCTCAGCTAAATACCAACTTGCCGCGCTTGACTCGGTGGAACGCAGAGCTAAGAGACTCATTGGCGACATAAAACTAGTGGATGCCAAGCTTCACAGCTTGGCTCATCGCCGTAAGGTTGCCTGCTTGTTGGTCTTCTACAGATTGTACTTCGGTGAGTGTGCCCAAGAACTCCACGACCTCATTCCACCGGCCCCCTTCTACCATCGGACATCTAGGCGCACTGCAAGTTACCATCCCTACCTAGTTGCTATTCCACCAATTCGCACTAAGCGCTTC
Organism: Griposia aprilina; assembly: GCA_916610205.1. Classification (NCBI taxonomy): domain Eukaryota; kingdom Metazoa; phylum Arthropoda; class Insecta; order Lepidoptera; family Noctuidae; genus Griposia; species Griposia aprilina. The sequence continues at coordinate 4,876,470 of OU744299.1, forward strand.
CAAACATCTTTTATAATACGCACAGCAAAAGAGTGGAATTCTCTACCTGCGCGTGTGTTTCCGACCGCATACAACCCAAATCTCTTCAAAGTGAGAGTGAACAGGCTTCTTCTGGGTAAGCTCACTCCATCGTCGACTTTGTCTCTGTCATCTCTGACCTAGACTAGAGTCAAGAGCAAACGCATCTAAAATTAAAAAAAAAAAAAACTAACACGAAAAATAAATATCTACACAAAAAGTTCTTCAAGAAGGTATCTGAACATACATTTTTCATCTTGTTTTTCTTTTGTGCAGGCAAAGCTCGCGACACATTCGCGCTAGCCCCGGACGGGCCGCATCAGTTCGCCGCCCTACTCCAGGAGATCAAGCTCAAATACAAGGGGAAGAAGAAACTCATGTTCCTCGTCAAGGAAAGATTCGGATGATCCTACAATGTAACTCGTTACAGAACCCACCGAGTTAGCAACGGTTTCTAGATACGGCATTCCATATTGATAGAAAAAAGCATTTTAGTTTGGATGCGTGTAAATTTCGTTGAAAACTTTGGCGTATAGCATCGTGATTTGTGCTTTTATTAATCTCACAATGCTACTGGTGTGGTTAAAGGCCTCTAGATGTTTTATAAGGTTGATTATTTTAATGTTATCATGCATGGATGGCTCACACGGAATACAAAAAAAAAACTATTTTCTTGCTTACGACGACTGCGCTGTACTGGCTAGCGACGTGCAATGTAGCCGCCTAAGCCTGTGTAGTTACAGTACGATTCAAACTTAATGGCGACTGTGAAGTGCGCCATTCGCTGCGCAGTACCGCACCCCTCACCCCCGCTGACACGTGAATTGGTTACTGCGCAGCTACTCGCCTCATGTTCCGAGCTGTCATTCAATTTGAATCGTACTATACATATAGTTACCGTTGTATGAGTTCTGTGAAGTCTTTAACCACAGATGTAGCAATAAACCAAGATAATGTGAAACTCATGGCATGCTACAAAATTGTTTAATTCGTGCAATCATTGTTTTCATTTCAAGTTTTTGTTTTTTATTTTGTTATTATCGTGCAATAAGCTGCCATGATGAAAAGACAAATTTAGCTTACGTTGTATGAACATACGCCATAGGCCTCATAAGGCCTTGTCGTGACGCATAATAATTTTAGAAATAAATGTCGTGGAAAATGATAAGTTGATAAATGTATCGAATAAACTTATTTAGGTACACTTTTTGTTAGGAGTTGGTAAAAAATGCCCATGACTTGTCAAGCACTAGTGTGACAATGCTACTTACATTAAAACGAGGATATGAATCGTTTTGTTTCACGGTAATCTAGGCTCGAAATAATTTTACCGTTGCGGTAAATATCATTACCTCATGCAAGGTACACATAATCTCGTGTACCCGCCGTGTACCAAACCAGTCTATTCTAAAGTATTATTTTTTATTTAATAATTATAAATACGGCTGACCTCGTAATTTTCATTTTTTTATTATCGTAAGAAATGATCTCAATAATTCCATTTGTGTAAATAGAAACGAGTTTGTAAATATAGTACGAAGACAAGTTTAGTATTGGAAAATGTTAGTTAATTAATGTAATAATTAGTTATGTGATCTGTGCGAGGACTGCGTGTTGTACAAATTGTGTAAATGTTGGTGTGTTGTGAGATGACGGAGTATCGATGATGTGGAGCGGCCGCACAGATTGCAAGTTGTAAGTAGGTATAGCGCGCCACTCGTATAGCGTCCAATAGCAATGGGATAATTCATAAAATATAACACAACACCAAAGAACTATATCGTAAGTCCAAGTGTGAGATAAGGAACGCCATCATATTTTCAGTATTCTTTAGTATTCTGTATCTGTAGATATTTGTTTATATGTTAGCTACCGGTTTTACACACACACATCTACAATGCTGAACCTGGATGTATTTGCTTATTTTTAACACGAAATGTTGTTGTAATCGGCGCTGCAGTAATCTTCTGTAAACCATTTTATAAATATTATTTGAAAAGACGTTATTTAACTAATAATGCCGTATATCTTGTCTATTTTCTATATCGTTACACAAATCTTATCTATGAGTTGATTACTTTGAATATAATTAATTTTACTACAATCATCATTATTTCTAAAATCCAGCCTTTTTCTTGTTTAGAGTAGAATATAAAATTTTAACAAGAAGTGCATTTATAAAGATAGAAATGATTAATATTTAAATAGAGATGATGTATGGATAATGTTGAGAGAATAGTATGAATTGAATAGTATATAGATTTAATGAAGGACTTTTGTACTTTTTGTGGTGTGTATGAGGGTTGCGCAAAGATTATTTTGACACTGTACAAAGAAACATACAAAAAATATTGTATCCGTTCATTATATCAAAATTTTGGCAACCCTATAATGTGTCAAATAAAAAAACAGGACATTAGTACTCATTATAATATTGATATGAATGTAAATATAAAAAATATGATTTTTAGTTAGAGCGCTGATAGTAGACACATCCAATATCTTCCTTATCAGAGACTTTTACACGAAGAAGTAAGTAATATCAGGTAGGAAAGTGATCAATAGTAACATTAAAATGTATGTTATTTATTATACCGCTTTAAACATGTTACATGCATGTACCTAGCTATGTTACGCCAATTTATACGAAGATCGCCGTAACACAGTTAAGTTTAGGCTTATTTTACCGGAAGCATAATTAGCTCGAGAAAAATCTGATTAGCTATTATACCAACTTGTAACATGGCAATAACCTTTTTATTTTTCATTTTTTTAAGGCACGAGATGTCTTTTAATTCTGTGATCTACATCTCAAGTTAAATATGTTTCCTGCAAAAAAATTGCATAGTTACAAAATATCAGAAAAGGAGTGTTACTATGTAAATGAAGTAAAGCATCTCAGTCTGAACGCAACATGGCGTAAGTGGTGTTTATAAAATTATTTTTTGTATGAAAAGAGAAATTAATTTCATAAGCAAATAAATTTTAAATGTCGAGCAATAATTTTGAAGCCTTCGGCCGGTCTGCCGTGATTTTGTGTACAACTTTATTGGTTGTCGAGAACATGTGTTTGTGTAGCTTATTTAGTCAGTATGCGTGACCTTTTGTTAATGGAGTCAGTCAACATGCGATAGAGATATTTTTATTAAAGAAAATTGTAGCAAAATTATTATTTGGAGATTATTTTGTCTGTAAAATCATTTAAGTAATTAAAAGCATTTTTTATTATAATTTCTTTTTGTTTGCCTAGTTATTTTTTTTTTTGTAACTTCTTATAACTTTATTAATTAAATAAGTAGGTTTTCCAAACATCGACTTGCCAACTTGTTACTCCAAGCAAATATTTGACCTCAAGTGCCTTCAGGCGAGTCCAAATAAGCCAGACCGGCTCTTACTTGGTTTTGTTGTATTTTTATTTTGTACTCTGTCAGTGGTTATATTGTAATTGTGTTGTACGTAAAACGTGGACACCCTTCAGTGCTGGTATTATGAAGGTGATAATTTCAATATAAATAATTGAAAAAAAATATATCTTGTTTTATTCAGAAAAAATCCATAGGCCCTTTGACCGCAAGTGACTAATTTTCTCCACCTCAGACTCCGATTATGTTCAGAGGGCTACAGTCCTGTCGTTGATTGAATGGTAAGTGAATGCGTTCCTGACACCTGTCAGTGCGACAATTCTATTCTAGTAAATAATAAAGATCAAATTCGCAGAACAGGTACCTGTTCGTTTGTATGAAACTGACGGGGGGCGTCAACGTCAAGAATGCATTCTCTCGTCGGTTGTAATAAAATTTCCGTAATTATAAGAACATTCGCAATCTCAGTACCATCTGTCTAAAACTGTACCTATAGATTTACCTAGAGATTATTCTATATTTCTGACGTTTGATAGTCGCTGTGATGCATTGCTGTGATGAGGATCCACCGCCGGACGGATTCGTCAGAACACATTACTCTTGCCTTTTCTTCGTCTCCCCATTGTGCGTGTTCGCGGGTGTAACGTAATCTTGATACCCGATGTTCCCTTTCAAGTTTTGGACCATTTGCAGGTCTATGTGGGGTCAACTTAGCTTCAAGGAGCCGCCGCGATACAGTCCGCTCGCTTACGTCTTTACAGGTCTCCCGAAGTTGATTTGTTGCTTCAACTGCCCTGAGGTGCTGATTTCGGGTCATGGTCGTAACAATAAATCGATCCTCTTGAGCCGTAGTACATCTCGGTCTGCCGGTTCCTGGTCTTCTTAATTGTTATTGCTGTACTTTGCTGATTTCTGCCTTCTTCTAACATTCGTCCACTTCCCAAACCAGGGGGCTCTGCTTTTTGCCAGTACAGAAAATATGAAGTAGGAACATAATTTTTCGTCTCTTTCAGTTTGAGGCCCGTGACTAATAGGAAATGTATTCGTAAAAGAATACAACAGCTCTTCCCAGAAGTTATTTGGAAAAATGTTATTATACCTATGTATGTTCTCCGATGAAGAGTTTTTTCGTGGTGTCCGTAACAAGAGTATTTTTATATATTAGGTATACGATATATTGCATGGATACCTACTTGATTTTGAACGTTTGGCCTTCAGATTAAGATAGCTGACACAAAAGGTCATTCCCATCCCGTTGACACGATGATCGCTTGTCCGTATGGCACATTTTATGTACCTACTGCTGCTACCGCAGGCTGACCGTGGAGCCACAGTCACAAAATATATGAATGCGGCATGTTCAAGCGGAGCAGACTGATCTCTAATCTCTAATGCCACTTGTAGGTATATCTGTGAGTTGCCGGAACAAATTCGGTACCTGTTCGATTATGAAATAAGTACAGAAACATATAAGTAGGTATAATATTAATTATCATCGTCGTCCGACGGCATTTTGTCAACTTTTTTGGAAGCTAGGTGGAGACGAGTGGTGAAATTGTCAACAAAAATGTTCCTCAAATGGGTGACGAGTTACGACCTAAGTTTTTTAATTCTAGAGGACAAAATTTGGACAAAATAGAAGCAGAACTTTGTGACACTATGAAATATTGTAAACAGTTGCACGCACTGAATCGAAAACTGTTTAATCTTAATAAACCGCGCGCTTGGAAAGCCGTAAGTTTATACCTCGTTGTTTGAGCGAGGCTGCGAGGGGAGCGATGCCCGTATGCGGACCCGAATCGGCCAATCACAGCGTCGCGCAACACTTGCGGCTAACCGCATTGTGTAGTAACCCCCCTCAGACCCCTCAACTTCCTGCTCCCTCAGTTACCGTGTGCTATTCAACGGTTGGTCACGTACGCCAAATTGATAAAATGAGTGTCCATTTTACCGAGCCTGAAATGGTACAACTTGTAGAAATCTATAAGGAATACGACTGTCTGTGGAATATGAAGCACGAACAGTATAGAGACAAAGGAGCAAGGCAGACCGCATACAATCAAATCGCGGAAATATTAAACATTCCTAACCTAAGAGCTAAAGATATCCCGAACAAAATCAAAAATTTAAGGTCATCATACTACCAGGAGATCAAAAAGGTTAGAAGAAGTGTTCGTTTAGGTGGGAAGGTTTATAAACCGAAAGTGTTATGGTTTTCAACTGTAGATAGTTTTTTACGACCATTCAGGCATGAACGGGAATTTATTTCGAAGGTAAGAAACAAAATCTTTTTATAATCATATTTTTAGAGTTCCGTAGCCAAATGGTAAAAACGGAACCCTTATAATTTCGTCATGTCCGTCTGTCCGTTCGTCCTGATTTTGTTAGCACCTTAAACTATACAAATTGGAAAGAAGGTGTATTCTGTGCGCCGCTAAACAACGTATTGGTGTAGAGTGCATTAATGCTACAAGATTATTTTGGCGCCTCAATGACATTGACAGGGGGCGTAGTTGGTAAACCATCTCTGGTAAACTTTTTTGTGTAATTATTATAGACAAGATGGTGGCATTAGTTCCAATTTTGGCCACACACCAAAATAACGTTGTAGGGTTGTAATGAAATAATTATGAAAAAAATAAAATAAGGGGTGGCACTCCCCATACACGAAGCCGAAGTATTATAAAAAAATTCAATGCACATAAGCGTGTGGGGTATCGTTGGGTCCCTTAGTTAATAAGATTATGGTGTTCTAATTGACTTTGATATATAAATCAAAAGGTTTGAAATATGGGACATTTTATGGTTACAACCGCGCACATATTTAACTTTGTTGTTTATTCCTTACTAGTTTTTTTATACCGTGTATTTGTAGATATTATTTTATCCCGTCTACGGAACCGTTCACTGGAGTAATGAATGTAGTCAGTCACGGAATATAGACATCGTTTATGCAATCACTCTATAAATATCATTGATCTGATTACATTGTAAGTATAAGGTAAACAAGTACTTTTCCTTTTTACAGAGACCAGTGAATGAAATCAAAAATGTTGAAAATATTTGTTTACCAAAAGACGACAGTAACAGAATCCAGAACGAAATTCAACAAATTGACTCAATAGCTGGAAGGATAACTCCGACAAATAAAAAAATCGAAGATGAGTTTGACAGTTTTGGCAAATACATCGCCTCCTCTCTGCGTTCAATGCCGCAAGAATTTTCAATAATCGCAAAAACGGAACTACAAGAGACTATATCGGACATTCAATTAAAAATAGTAAGGCAAATGAATGCTGGGAATGATCACCTTAACCGGTCACAGTCTCCGTGTGGCAGTGCTTCAACTTCGAGTGAATGCGAAAACCAACGTATTGAATGTTTGTCTCCTACGTCTGATTCTTGCATTTCTACTATTAAGATAGAATACGATAATGATGATGAGTAGGAACACCGTGGTTTTGTTTTTCATATTTTTTTATGAGGCAGTGAATTTGAAGCTGTTAAATGATATTAGGTACTATTGGTTTTCGTCATTTTTGTGAACATTCCTATAGGTAATTTTGTGAATTAAACGTTGGTCCCAACTTTTTAAGTAGGTACAAATAAAAAAATATATGAATGTGTTTTTTGGTTTGCTTTTAATTATTCTTATTTTTCTTTTTGCCATTTGTGACAAATTGGCTGTTAAACTCTGTTCGGGCCACCGATTTATTCTAGTAACACAAGCAGTGACTCGCTAGCGTTTTCAAAATCTCACATCCACACATAGATTTTAAAATAGCTAGCGATAGATCTGCGGTCGAAATCTGTGTATAGACTAGCACCCTAATTGCATAATACACTATCAATAACAATCTGAATGATTTTAGGAAGGATATTAATAATACATTGCTTCATATGTTGGAAAAGTTTGTCTGCTCAATAACGTAAATAACGCAATGAATGTTGTTGAACTGTCAAAATGAAACCCATTCCTACTGTTAGTGTGTTACTCAATTACCCCGGTGGACGTGAGATTTTTAAATCATCAGAGAGACACCGGCTGAAGTCGCTGCGTGTTTACCTAACTTAGAGGCCCTCAGTTCAATACAATACAATAACTACTATGTTTTTTTCTAACAGACAAAAGCAGTTTTAAAAATCTAAAAGGGAACCTCATGAGGAAAATTAAACATACAAAACATCTATGGCAGAAGTGTCATCATTTCAGCTCAGTATGAAACACAGTAAAATATCACCGAAAATAAACCATGGATCTTATACCCGCGTCGGTTCCACAGACCAAATATCGCCAAACACGGCCACACGTGCTACTTCCATGAGCGCAATTTGCGACCAGAGGCCCTAGACAAAGTAACATTTGATTAGCGATGACGCTTGTAGAAAAGCCAAAAAATATATGGGGTTGACATAAGCTATCGAAATGTCACATGATTATAGGCCAACGAACAGAAATTAGCTAGACAAGTCATTTGATTCTATGAAATGAATAGACAGCGTCGAGCGATTACTTCCATAAAGATCCAAGAGAGTTCCAAGTGGCACTTTTTGACAAACGTTATCGCTAGTTTTCGATTCGTATGATGGAAACATTAGCGAAAGCGATAGCGATTGTAGAAATAGAATCTCTCCGAAGCGAATACCATTTGTCTAGGCCCTCTGGAATAAACGTAGCAACGAATTAGGCAGCTAACAGGAAATACAAAATGATAGGATTTATGAAAAAATAAATAATCACGAAAGAGTATTTTGTGGGTCTTACAGACCACTGCGGGGGTATAAGAAGGTTAATTGTACCTAAATGGAAGAAGTCGCTGGTTCCTGAAATACAGGTATTCTACCTAACTCAGAAGTTAGGCTCTCAGATTTTTCTGTAACCTGTTTTTATGTCAATATAGAAATTTATTATTATTAATTCAGAATCGAAAGTTGGCCGGTTTTTAAGTAACATTTAGTCTTTATTTCATTCAAGTTGGTCCACTTGCCACTCTATAAAAAGTTTATTTTCAAAGCAAAGTTAATTTTGTCCTTCAATCCGGAATTAGAAATTCATAGGCCGTTTCACTTGAGTGAAGCCTCGGGCAGAGCCGGGCACAGTTGTGAGACGGAACCCCCCTGGTCGTGAGTCCTACTCGCACTTGTCCGGTTTTTTAATGTTGGTACTTGTCATCTCACATCTGTCAAGTGTCAATTTTGTATAGGACATGACAGACAGACAGCTGTTTTGAACAAGAAAACTTGTTTCCAATGAATAAACTACTCTGTAACAAGAGAATAATTAAACGGCTTGTTTCGTTGCGCCTCTGTGCATTGCGGTTTATGTAAACAATGTCATACACAACATTGATCTTGTCCTTGCTCTCAAATAAACTCAAACGAGGAATAGCATTTGGAGACACAAAATAAGATATACTATGTAAAATTGAAATTTCCGTTATAATCAACTTCAAACTCTCGATTTGTGAAATCTAAAATGATACTAAAGGTTTGTATACCCATATTTAATCTTGTCTATATAGAGTTGTTTCTGTAATTTCAAATGTTTTTTTTTAATGTTTGTGAGTAAATTTCCCTAATTTCTGTGATTCATTATTTATTAAAGTAAGATTCGTAATTTCTAACTTGAAATGTCAGTATACATAATAATTATACATAGCATGCATAGAAAAGAATAATTATTGTATATGGTTGTTGTATGTTTAGGTAAACTAAACTATGCACAAGAACTATTCTAAGAAATACAGGAAAAGCTAGAAATACATTATAAGGCAGGAATAGGCACACATAGATGTACCTACCTAGTAAAAAAGCGAGAAGGTTAAAGTCTTACGAGCCTAAAAAAAAACATTGAGTAGGTATTAACATTTCTGTAATAGTAAAATTCCGTAGCTTTTGTATGAAACTGCTGTGCACACACTGCACAACGTAATTCTCATGCTGCACCTTTGTTTATCGCAAGTTGGGTGGTGACAGGCGCCGTGGCAGTGGGTTGGATCCCCCCTCGGCTTCAATATGCTTCTACCTATGCTCAAAGAGAACTCACCAACAGCGGGAAAATATACACAGGTATTTATTTGTGGTTGATCTTGCCTGCAACTCCATATAAGGTACGAAAAGTTTTGATCATGAAATCAGAGGAATTCCTGCATGTGTCTGGATCTGGGTGCTTAGGAACGGTTTTGTCCAGCAGTAGGCGTACCAATAGACTGGGTCAATGTGTGTAGGGTGTGTGTGTGTGTGTGTGTGTGTGTGTGTGTGTGTGTGTGTGTGTGTGTGTGTGTGTGTGTGTGTGTGTGTGTGTGTGTGTGTGTGTGTGTGTGTGTGTGTGTGTGTGATAATATTTATTGATAACTAGCTGTCCTGCCAAAATAAACAATAAATCATACAAAAAACCAATTTCCGAATTTACTGGACTGAATTTACTGTTATTTGGACTATAACAAACACTTAAAACAGAAAATTAACGATAACAGTCCAGCCGTTCTCAAGTAATGCGCTTACCAACATACAGCATTTAATTTTTATTTTATTTAGACATAGATATGTTTTTAATTATCAATTATTTGTTTATTTCAGATAGCTAAGAACTTTGAAAACACAGAAGGATGTAAACTTGAAAACAGAACTTTTGTTTCTGTGTCAAAAGATATATCAAAATTAAAACAATTTACTAATGTTAAAAAAACAGACTTTAGTAAAATTGAAAATCCCTTTTCTATCTATGTAGGTACTATTGTTTTATTTTCATCACATTATATTAGTATGGTACCTAGAGTATACCATGCTGTCAAAAGTTTAATAGTGAAGCTTTGTTACATTTTTGTGTATACATGGCTACATATCAAGCTATACATTTCAAGTATAAGCTGAGCTCTCATTATACGAAAATCCTATACAATGCGAGATCACCTTATACTGGAAATCTATACCTTGATATGTAGCCGTGTGTATTTTTATTTCATGAAGCGACGCGCCCGTTACTTGTGGTTACCAAGTGTAGAAACACCCTGTGAATGAGTGTGTAAGCGCAGGAGCTCTCGGTACCGTCAGAGACAATAGCGAAGTCGAGAGTGTGTGTGCGTTTCAGGCACACTTTCACAGCGTATTTTTACGCTTGGTTACCACAAGTAAAACGCGCGTCGCTTCGTGAGATAAAACATGTACTATATATCTATCTAAAGTTGCCAGACCAACAGACGATGGGTCGTAAAGATGCCTACCTTTTGCATTGTTGAATGAACTGACTGCATCTATGCAGACATTGATTAGTCTCTTAAGGGGACTACATGAACTAAACGCAAATTTATAATGCCTAAAAATGTATGATCCACTGCAGTAACCAAAATCAGAAAAATATATGATATTCTTCTGAATATATGCTAGTTAGATAGTGTGTTGAAAACATAATACAATTAACTTGATATGATAGAAAAAAATCCCGAAGATACGTCTAAAAAAATATTTTAACGATTAAAAACCATACTAATATTCATGTTTGCATGAAGATTTTTTGTCAGATTATTCTACAAGTAACATACTAACGTAATAGTGTTTTAATTTTTTAGTCCAATGAATTTTTTTTTTGTAAATCCATAATTGCTTTATATTTTGCAATAAATTACCAGCGTTGTGTAATCGCGCGTCTCTTTCTTTTCTATGTAATCCGACAGTGACCGCGCTTTAGCTCTTGCAAGCCTCTTAACCGAAAAGTAAAATAAGTTGGGTATTTTACTCCTTATTTTTCATCAACACATACAAATCCATTTGTATTATATAGGTACTATTTATTTCTGTAAGAATTTTAATTTATTTTCAGATGAATAAATATGGAGATTTGAGATATCATGAGTTTTCTAATAAAACGGAGTTAATTTATGCTAATTTCTGTACATTTCAGGTGGGTCATAAAAAAATATGATAGTAATCATTAATAAATTAAAATATACTTTTTAGGTAAAAATTAAATCACTTTTATTTTTTTATGTCCAATTATTCGGATAGGTAAAAAAAAAAATTACGTTTGGGCACCTATTTTGATGACGTCATCAGTATAATCCTCAGTTTAAAAAAATAAATATTATGTTTTCAGAGTCAGTGGCAGTTAAATAAACGTTCTGGTTTAGTAATGAAGTTATACAACTCATTCAATTATGCGGACGACATCAGATATGAGGGTAGGGTAAGTTCTTCTATTACCATAACACAGTAGGTAAATGACCCACAAGTCATTCTACCAATAAATTAAAAAAAAAACGAAAATTTCTACGCTTTCGTCTCCCTCTTGGAGGTGGGCGTTAATAGTTGCGACACATTTTTCAACTAATGCAGCTATTTATGTACGCAACCAATTTGTAAAATGTGTTTTTGTTCCAATAAAAAATATTTTGATTATATTATAGCAAAGTGATAGTAGAAAAAGATAGATACTATAACATGAATTGCTGAATACTTGAATTAAATCCGATCAGCAGTTTTTGAGATAATTACTTTCGAACAGACAGATTGACTTTATAACTAACTGTTCTCAGCATTGTATTACATTTTTATTACTAAGGGTCCGCTGTCCGTCCATCTGTCACAGGGTTGTATGTTATGACCCGTAATAGGTAGACACTTGAAATTTTCACAGTGTGTACTTACCACTATGGGCGCTATAATAACAAACAATAAAAATAATATCCATATAGCATTATGTTTATATTATTAGCCCATAACAGTGCAATAGCCTCTTCTCATACAGAGAAGGCATGAGCATTGATCTTATATTAACTACTAGCTGCACCCTGCGGTTTCAACCGCATAAGTTTTGAGGAATATCGGGGTAAAAAGTCAATATCCAAATCCAGCCCCCTAATTACATAACACACTATCCATCACAATCTGGATCATTTTGAAGCCTATTGCTAATCCATTGCTTCATATGTTCGAAAAATTTGTTTGCTCAACAACGTAAATAACGCAATGAATGTTGTTGAACTGTCAAAATGTAACCCATTCCTACTGGTAGTGTGTTACGTAATTACCCCGCAGGTCATTGTCTATGTGCCAAATTTTATCCAAATCCGTTCTGCCGTTTTAGCGTGAAACCGTAACAGACAAACTTACTTTCGCATTTCTAATATAGGAAAGAAGGAGGAAGGATTATTAGTTTAGATAAGTCCAGCGGGGTAATTACGTAACACACTAACAGTAGGAATGGGTTTCATTTTGACAGTTCAATAACATTCATTGCGTTATTTACGTTGCTGAGCAGACATTTTTTTCGTACGTATGAAGCAATGGTTTAGCAATAGGCTTCAAAATGATTCAGATTGTGATAGATAGTGTGTTACTTGATTAGGGTGCAGGTTTCCTCACGAAGATTTCCTTTATCGATGTCAGTATGTTTAGTAAATAATAATGATTACGGCTATACTCACAAGAAACTTTCCGAGTTATGAGGGATTTAAAGTCTGATATCTGTCTTCAATTACTTCCAGTTGATGGAACTACCGCTTCATTCCGAAGACTTCAAGCTGGTGTTAGTTCTCCCGAACGAGAGCGATGTGTTAGTAAACTCTCTGTTCGCGACGCTGACCAATCAGGGCCTTGCTGCAGCTATCAACAGCATACAGCCACTGTTTACTGCAAACACTGCATTGTCGACCCCTATGAGCATCAACGTCAAATCAAGAGTTGAAATTGAGGAAGTAAGTTTTAAAATATTATTTCACATCATCCAAGAATTGCTTCATCACCCTCATCTGCCTATCTTATATTGTAGTATTAAAACGCAGCACTGCAGTTTTCCTTGACAACCCAAAATCAACTTTGATGTCCATGAAATAAAGTCGAAAATACTCGCGTAAATTAATTTATATTCAACTGTATTATCAAGTGGCACAATGTTGACATTTGTTTGCAGTGAGAACTATAGTGCATTATGCTGTTTCGTCAGACCTATGGTATAATAATATACTTCGACAGGTATAGCATTCCGAGACAGTGGTCACGTGGGAGACACAAGCCTACGTCATCACCGCTATCTTACCAGTACTGTGTAATAATAACTCCCCAGCCGCCTTTATTACCTGTGCGAGTCCAATAAAACAATGAGGTTTTAGCTAACAGTTACGTTGGTATATGTTTAAATTGAACTGTATCGTTTGATTTGAAAACGAAACGACAATTTAAATGCTTTATATATATTTTTTATCAGAATGGTGACTGAAAATGTTTCCATAATTCGTGTTTTGTTGCAATAAAGTGGCACTCCCGGAATGCCAGACCTTGTTTTTTTTAGACCATGGTCAGGCCTAGGGCGGCCCCTAAATGAGCCGATGATGTAGATATAATAAAGTATTACCTTTCAGAAGATAAGCGCTATATGTAATGGAGTAGCTATCCAGTATGGAAATATGGTCGTGTCTGATGAAGGTACTCGAGTGAAGGTACTGACTTGTAAGTATTTACCGTATTAAGCACATCATTGTAATAATTTATTTATTTTATTATTTATGTACACACAGTAAAATAGATACAGATGCGATATTAGTATTGAGTACAAATGTAATAATTGGGTAATTATTTTTTATTACCTGTAAGTAGGTAATGCCGGGTACGGATTGGTGAAACGTAACATGAAATGTGACACAAAGGAGCCGTCTAAATTAATGCAATGCAACATGAATTGAAACACAACCACTTACATTTCACCACTCTGTACCCAGCATTAAGTGTTTAAATAAAATATTTAGCCCTCAGTAGTTATATTTTATTTATCTGAATAATCAATTTTACCTTACCTTTACATATTTTTTTTCCAGGTTTATATTTACCTGCGGACACGGTAATTAATAAAGTCGAGCATGATACCTTAAAGCCTGCCACGCCACCGTCATCACCACCATTTTACTTCGCAATAGTTTACCAAGACACGCCCATTTTTTACGGAGATTTTAAAACGCGATTGGGCGCTCAAAATATTTAGAGAAAATTATGTAAAAGGCGTACCAATGTGAATGTACCAAGGAGTTCCAATAAGAATATGTAGAGAACACCAACTTGAACGTAGCGGCCGCCATATTGTTTCTGGAACCCAAATTGGCAAATGGTGGAGTAATTAACCCTCAGAACAATAACTAAAGCAAATTAACCAACCACTTACACTGCTATATGAATCTTTTGATGCTCGAATGATGTTGACGAGGGGGCGCTGTTAGTGAACATTTGTGAAATGTCACTTGAAATGTATTAAAAAAAACAAGATGGCGGCGTTAGTTCCGATTATGGCCACGCGCCAAAAGATCCCTGTACTATAGTACCTACCACGTGGGTGTGGTGATGGGTAATGCCCTTTAATATAGGGTGCCCTGTTTTTACTATTAGCGCTCCAAGCTTACTTAGGCACAAAAAAATGTTGTTTTTAATCTAATTTATGAATAAAAAAAAGTGAGTTACAAATGTGTTTTTTTTTAATAGATTGGATATCATAGAGCAACACGGGCCCCGGTAGGTCCGCCGGGGCCCGTGTTGCTCTATGTTGGATATAGATAACACACAGACACTTGCATGACATTATGTGACTTGCTGACGTAGATTCAATTTTCATTTTACAAAAGAGGGCAATCCGCGCGATCTATAAAATGGGTCCTCGCGAGTCTCTTAGAAACAAATTCAAAGAAATTTATATACTAACTCTGCCTTCTCTTATCTTAGAAAGTATTTTGTATGTTCGCAAAAACTTAGGACTTTTCAAAACAAGAAGCGATTTCCATAATATAATACACGTAGCAAAAATGAAATTTTAACACCAAAATTTAGATTAACTAAAACAAGCAAGTCATTTCTCATAAACAGTATCCGCTTTTATAACAAGTTGCCAAAGTCAGTTACAGAACTTAGCGATGGAAAGTTCAAAACCCACATCAAACGTATACTTATCAAAAATGCATATTATAACATTAGAGACTACGTTGAAGACAAGGAAGTTTGGCAATAATTCCTTCTGCACATGTGGCTTCCCTGGTACCACATTAACGGCATCACTAAGTAAATGTCTATTAACTGTTCACAAATTACGAAGTTTTTTGTTTCTTTTTAACCGACTTCCAAAAAGGAGGAGGATTTTGAAAATTCTTTTTTTGTTTGAAAGGGTATGATCTCGAGGTGGTCCCATTGTCACCAAGTCAGAATCTGATGAGGGAATCCCATGGAAATCGAGGGAAATCCTCAAAATTTATAGGCACACGTATAGCGATTTGGGTATTTTTTATAGTAACTCGTGCATTTGCTCTTGGAAAGCATCATTTGGTGAAGTAGAACTGATGATGAAGACCAGAGGTGGCTACCGGAACTTCTCAGTAATAAGTATTTCACGGGTTGCGATTCGATTTTAATATGGTTGCTAAGCAATTTAAGCTCGTCACTATGCATATGGTGAACTGGAGCTGTTGGTGGCTTCACCATAGCTCCAGTGGTTTTGGTTCTTAACAGGAGAACTCCTCAACAATTAACGTCCCTACGTCGGGAAAAGGAATATTTTGTAAAAGGTGATGAGCAGTTGACATTAGGCTATTGTAACTTAGATTTATTAATAAAGGACTCACTAAAAAGTGAAAAATAAAAACTTTTTTACAAAAAAAACAACCGACTTAAAAAAAAACACTACAAAGTGAAAAATAACTTTAATTTCTGAAGTCGGTGGCAAAAACCAAAATACAGATACTTTTCAACCAATTTCAACTCCTTATTTAAGGCGTTTGTGGATAGGATTTTAATTTCGATTTATTACAGTAGTAATGGCAATCATGTCATTTGGTCTAAATAGGCTTTTGTTTTTATATAGATTCTTCTATATTTTGTGAATGTGAGAACGTTGTAGACCTAACTTGTAGACTGTAGATTTGTGGACCTTTTTATATTTTGTTGAGTACCTGTTACTTGTTGACAGGCCTACACTGTCCTCCCATATCTATCAACACTGTAATTGGAAACATTGTAAAAGCCCCTTATTTTTAAAAGAGTAACCGTGGAGTTTCTTGCCGGCTCTTCTCCATAGGAAACAACCAATTGGAATCGTGCCCCTAGCTTCTGACGTTTCATAAATGCCCATGTTGGTTTACGTGTTTTTTTTTTATTTTTTTTTATTGATTACTTATTGACCGGAATAAAATCGAAAAAAAAGAATTAATTAAATAATTGATACGAGTAACTACCTTACAATAACTTAAAATGAAGTCCTAGTAAATTTATTTTTGATTCTTTTGACACAATTTACACCTCATAATGATGATCTGTTCACAGATTTATCAATATACCTCGTCCTGTCGAATTATTTGACATGTTGTGCATTTGTTTTTTTTCAGTCTTTTCAATAAACTTCTATAATTCCTTCTGAAATTTCGTCTGCCTTTTGTGTCTATTATTATAGTGCGTTGTGGTTTTTTTTCGGTTTTCTTTTTTTTTGCTTTTGAAGTTGGTTCCTTCTTTTTTGAAGAGGCAGCTGGTCCCTTCTTCTTTTTTGAAGAGGCTGCTGGTGTCTCCTTCTTTTTGGAAGAGGCAGCTGGTACCTTATGTTTTGAAGAGGCAGCTTGTATCTTCTTTTTGGAAGAGGCAGCTGGTACCTTATTTTTTGAAGAGGCAGCTGGTTTCTTATTTTTTAAAGTGACAACTGTTTTCTTCTTTTTTGAAGAGGCAGCTGCTTCCTTCTTTTTCGGCACTGCCGTCACTTTATTCTTATTTGAAGAGGCAGCTGCTTCCTTCTTTTTCGGCACTGCCGTCACTTTATTCTTATTTGAAGAGGTAGCTGCTTCCTTCTTTTTTGCCGGTGCAGGTGGTTTCTTTATTTCTATCGATTCAGTAGTTTCCTGTACAAGTGGCAGAGCAGTTATTTCTTCTTTTTCTGGTGATGCATTTATTACCGCTTTTTCTGTTGCTGCAACTGTTTCCTCTGTTTTTGGTTGTGCGGTCGTTTCCCTTCTTTTTGGAGATGCAGTTCTCATCTTTTTTGGTGTAAAGTTTGTGCCAACTTCCATCGAGTCATGGTAAAGCTCATCGTAACCTAGCACCAGCGGCGGCAGGACGACTAGACTCGCTATGCGTTCCTTTGTTTCACACTGCAAATAAAAGTCACAATTAAAGCGCAAATATACACTGTGGAAAAAAATGTGTAAAATTCGAGTGCAACACGTAAAGCCCAGCCGATCTATTCTGTAAAAATCTCGCCGTATTAACTTATATGAAGTTAGCTGTCAATCGTGTCAATCTCTAACATCAGGCTGAATGACAGCTCGTTCAAGCTCACTTCACCTATGTTTTGACGGCCTAAGTTTTGCTGACGAGATTTTTACAAATAGCAGTAGTTTGTTGGAGTGGCAGTTTCCACCAAAGCAGAGAGATTTCTTGCTTTGCGGCAGTTTCTACCAAAGCGGAGAGATGTCTCGCTTTGTGACAGTTTCTACCAAAGTGGAGAGATGTCTCTCTTTCCGACAGTTTTCACCAAAGCGGAGAGATGTCTCTCTTTTGCGGCAGTTTCCAGCAAAGCAGAGAGATGTCTCGCTTCGCGGTAGTTTCTACCAAAGTAGAGGGTGTCTCTCTTTGCGACAGTTCCCACAGAAGCGGAGGGTTGTCTTTCTTTGCGACAGTTTCCACCAAAGCAGAGAGATGTCTCGCTTCGCGGTAGTTTCTACCAAAGTAGAGGGTGTCTCTCTTTGCGACAGTTTCAACCAAAGCGGAGAGGTGTCTCGCTTTGCGGCAGTTTCCACCAAAGCGGAGAGATGTCTCGCTTCGCGGTAGTTTCTACCAAAGTAGAGGGTGTCTCTCTTTGCGACAGTTTCAACCAAAGCGGAGAGGTGTCTCGCTTTGCGGCAGTTTCCACCAAAGCGGAGAGATGTCTCGCTTTGCAGTAGTTTCTACCAAAGTGGAGAGATGTCTCTCTTTCCGACAGTTTTCACCAAAGCGGAGAGACGTCGCGCGTTGCGGCAGTTTCTACCAAAGTGGAGAGATGTCTCACTTTGCGGCAGTTTCTACCAAAGCGGAGAGATGTCTCACTTTGCGGCAGTTTCTACCAAAGCGGAGAGATGTCTCTCTTTGCGACAGTTTCCACCAAAGCGGAGAGATGTCTCGCTTTGCGGTAGTTTTTACCAAAGCGGAGAGATGTCTCTCTTTGCGACAGTTTCCAGCAAAGCGGAGGGATGTCTCTCTTTGCGTCAGTTTCCACCAAAGCGGAGAGATGTCTCGCTTTGCGGTAGTTTTTACCAAAGCGGAGAGATGTCGCGCGTTGCGGCAGTTTCTACCAAAGCGGAGAGATGTCTCGCTTTGCGGTAGTTTTTACCAAAGCGGAGAGATGTCTCTCTTTGCGACAGTTTCCAGCAAAGCGGAGAGATGTCTCGCTTTGCGGTAGTTTCTACCAAAGTGGAGAGATGTCTCGCTTTGCGGCAGTTTCTACCAAAGCGGAGGGATGTCTCTCTTTGCGTCAGTTTCCACCAAAGCGGAGAGATGTCGCGCGTTGCGGCAGTTTCTACCAAAGCGGAGAGATGTCGCGCGTTGCGGCAGTTTCTACCAAAGTGGAGAGATGTCTCACTTTGCGGCAGTTTCTACCAAAGCGGAGAGATGTCTCTCTTTGCGACAGTTTCCACCAAAGCGGAGAGATGTCTCGCTTTGCGGTAGTTTTTACCAAAGCGGAGAGATGTCTCGCTTTGCGGTAGTTTTTACCAAAGCGGAGAGATGTCTCTCTTTGCAGTAGTTTTTACCAAAGCGGAGAGATGTCTCTCTTTGCTACAGTTTCCAGCAAAGCGGAGAGATGTTTCGTTTTGCGGTAGTTTCTACCAAAGTGGAGAGATGTCTCGCTTTGCGGCAGTTCCCACCGAAGCGGAGAGTTGTCTTTCTTTGCGACAGTTTCCACCAAAGCGGAGAGATGTCTCTCTTTGCGACAGTTTCCAGCAAAGCGGAGAGATGTCTCGCTTTGCGGTAGTTTCTACCAAAGCGGAGAGATGTCTCGCTTTGCGGTAGTTTTTACCAAAGCGGAGAGATGTCTCTCTTTGCGACAGTTTCCAGCAAAGCGGAGAGATGTTTCGTTTTGCGGTAGTTTCTACTAAAGTGGAGAGATGTCTCGCGTTGCGGCAGTTTCTACCAAAGCGGAGAGATGTCGCGCGTTGCGGCAGTTTCTACCAAAGTGGAGAGATGTCTCACTTTGCGGCAGTTTCTACCAAAGCGGAGAGATGTCTCTCTTTGCGACAGTTTCCACCAAAGCGGAGAGATGTCTCGCTTTGCGGTAGTTTTTACCAAAGCGGAGAGATGTCTCTCTTTGCGACAGTTTCCAGCAAAGCGGAGAGATGTCTCGCTTTGCGGTAGTTTCTACCAAAGTGGAGAGATGTCTCGCTTTGCAGTAGTTTTTACCAAAGCGGAGAGATGTCTCTCTTTGCTACAGTTTCCAGCAAAGCGGAGAGATGTTTCGTTTTGCGGTAGTTTCTACCAAAGTGGAGAGATGTCTCGCTTTGCGGCAGTTCCCACCGAAGCGGAGAGTTGTCTTTCTTTGCGACAGTTTCCACCAAAGCGGAGAGATGTCTTTCTTTGCGACAGTTTCCACCAAAGCGGAGAGATGTCTCTCTTTGCGGCAGTTTCCACCAAAGCGGAGAGATGTCTCGCTTTGCGGCAGTTTCTACCAAAGCGGAGAGATATCTCTCTTTGCGGCAGTTTCCAGCAAAGCGGAGTGATGTCTTGCTTTGCGGTAGTTTCTACCAAAGTCAAGAGATGTCTTGCTTTGCGTTATTTTTTAGATCGCTTAGGTATACTAATAGCCGAGTTATAGTCGTTTTGCGATACGTCATCCCTCAGGGCTTTGGTAGTTTTTTGACTTAAAACTTTAATAGGAAGTTATATGGCAAAAACAGAATCTATTATAAAAATAATAATGGGCTCGGAGGATCAATAATAACATTACGAAATAAGTATAATTTTAATTTTGAAATTCATGACGGTTTTAGAATGGGTCTTAATGATCGAGCGAACGCGAAGCGTCTCCGTTTCAGATTGGGCATAAATGCTTTCTTTAGTCCGGATGACTGTTCTCTTCATGTCGCATTTCTTAATCAATTCTCGTGAAATTTTGTGAGCAGGTTCGATAATTATTTGGTTATATTTTGTGGACTCCATTTTTCGTTTTTTTTTTTTGTAAATTGCGGAGTTATGGGGTTTGAAAACGTTAATTTAAAGACATTCAGCCATTACGCGCTCTTTTCGCGCGCTTTTTGTTTTAAGGTGAACATTTCTGTAGTTTTAAGCTATGCAAAGACAGACTAGCGAGGTCTCCAGTACACAGAGCCACTAGTTTAAATATCTAATCCGTTATTATTCTAAAGTACTAATGTTGGTAAGTACCTACATCGCAGTCTGTAGCTAACACCATCTTGCTGATATGCTAATATTTTTACCACATCAGAGAGACAAACAATAAATCTATACGTACTACTCACCAAAGTGAAACAAAAGGTAACTGCGGTCAAAACCAGCAATAAGGACATTCTTACATAATCACTAACAATTCTTTATACTTCACACTTTATAACCAGTCGTAAACTTTCAATTTTATTTTCAAAATGCGATACGTTACAGCACGCGTTTTATTGATATCAATATTAGTGGTATGTTTTCATGTGTGTAATCGGAAGTTAGTTGGGTTCGAATAACGTTATTCTATTTTTCTTTGAATGCAATACCTTAACCCTTAAATCGACCTCTATCAGATTTTGTCCATAATGACGGACACAAATTATCTTAACGGATCAACCTATAAGCCACTTAGGTACAGTTGCCAGCACAACAAGTTACAAACTGTCATAGTTTCTCATTCGATTTTAAACGTAAACTACAACATTTTAAGGTTTAAAATCGTTTGGAGAAAGTTTTGACAGTTTCGTGTAGCTTGACCTATTAGCGACTGTACCTATCTCCTTCCGACTATAGAAAAAAGCTCTCCCGAAATGGTCTTACATAAATTATACTAATGTATATGAACCAACTTCATTCTTACGTCAAAACACCATTTAAACTTCATCCGGTGCAAACTGTTCCTCCTCCGCAGCTTTCACGGCTGGCAGCTCCTCTTCAGCATCAGGGATACAAGCTGGCGAACGAGACAGCCCAGCCTCACTCAGTAGCTCAAACAGTGATACCATCGAACTGGTAAGCTGTAACAAATAATCAGATCATCGTGTAAAGCCTTATGCAACAGGATTATGCCAGGGAAGGCTAGAACCAGCCAGGACCTATTAAACCGCAACTTGGGGATGCCTATGTCCAGCAGATGTCTGTCAAAAACTGAGTTGATGGCAATGAGACTGAGGCCCATGTTCACAGATTGCACATTGCGTTAAGTTTGCTGAGTACCTATAGAAAGCGTTTCATACGAATATGAACTTTATTCTTAAGTCAACAGTATTCATATTCGTATACGTGAATCTTGGCAAGCGTTTCATACGAATAATCCATAGTGAAATTAAGGTTATTCTTTTCAGATAAGGATTATATTCGCAGGAAATGCTAACTTTACTTAGTCAAGTATGCTTTTCGTACAAATATGAATCTTATTCTCATGCAGGTGATGTTCAATCTTGCCTTATGTGCACATCTACCTCATCAGAAGCAGAGTATTACCGTCTGTTGCTTTTGCCCTATTTACAATTTTGAATTAAGCAAAAATAACTGGCCATAAACAAGAGATTATTGATAGTTTGCTAGCCTTTTAAATTAAAAATCCTCTCATATAGTAAGGGTAGTTAGAAGCCCGTAGCCAGAAACCAAAGGAGCAGAGTATTCTTGATAGAAGGTTGCATCTCATCTTTTACGCAAATAACCTCAACTAGTAGCCATATTATACTTTGTGCCACCTATTTTCTGTAAACTCAACAATGGGCCCCCCTTTTCGAGGATGACTACGAATTTTAAAGGTATCTTAGTAATAACTATACAAAGTACCAAAAAAAATGAGGATTTTGAGTTTTAGACTCAATTTGGTGGAAGCCCGGGGGGGGGGGCAACTGCACCCATTGCCCCCCCCCCCCCCCTATTACTCAATTCCCTAATGGGGTTCAATAATGGATGGAAGTAAGAAGTCTGGTATAGTGTCTTTTTCAATTACTTTCCAACTACTTTCCAAATGTATCTTGGGCATTATTGACATCGGTGAAGGAAAAACATCGTGGGGATAATCTCACCCTCATAACTTGAACTATCATACCACCCACTGGTACCTATATCAATGACTCCACCTAATGCTAGGGATTGACACCTTAAACCCACGACGTCACCTAAGGATCACGGTGAGATTTTTACAGAACAGCCCGGCTAGACTTATAGCCAATATTAGTCAAAAATCGCCAACCCGTCTTGAGCAAGAGTGGGGATCAATGCTCATGATGTAACCTTGCAGAGCAAAATGTATTGTCTTTGGTCCCTGGCCATGGACAAAATTTTAAACCTTTTAATTTTTTGGTACGAGGCTTTTGGCTACATTCTATGCTTGTATTATTATTAATGTAATTTTTTTGTAATGTGCGTTTTGTTTGTGCAGAATAAACTATTTTTCTTTCTTTTTTTTTTTCTTTCATGCCTTCTCTGTATGAGAAGAGAACTTTGTTCTACAGTGGGACAATAATAGGCTGGTATTATTACACGGCTTGTTCTCGAAAAAAAAGCTTATACCTGTGCATCTGCCGTTTCCTCCTTCGCCAGCAGCTCAGCAGTGACCCCGGCCTCCTGCGCGGCCTCATGCAGGCGCCCCGCCCGGGCGTGCCTGCCCGCCACGTTGAGCCTGAGCAGGGGGTCGTCCGGCGCCAGAGCCCGCGCGCGGCCGTACGCCGCGTCGGCCCGGCTGTCCCCCAGGCGCTCCAGGGCTATGCCTATCAGCAGGACCTGTATCAAAACTTAGATTGTCCAGATTGTGGTCGGAAAAGATGGTTTTGTTGCCTCGCACAGACCAGAGAACCATGGCACTAAAAGGAGGCATTACTCACCAGAGGCTACTAATGTTTATAGTGTTGAATGGTGTAGGTAGGTGCCTTATTTAAAGTAGGCATCTTCCTACTTATTTCTTGAAAGAAAATTTGAAATCTATGCTCTATGTCAGTGCCAACACTGCCAACGTATTCACTGCTGTAGGTAAGAGTACCTATGTCCATGTAGTTTCTTGCCCGTTCTTCTCCATATGAACCTACTACGCTTTGGAATGGGCAACTGCTTCATCTTTCTAACCTAACTGAACAACTCCTTGACAATTCAAAAGTGCCTATAATTGGTTTGATTGAAATAAATGCTTTGCGTTTGAGTCAAACGCGGAATGTTAGTTCATACATTAAGAACGCTATGTAGTTTAAAAGAACTTGAATTGAACAAAGCCATCATGCTTGGAGTTTGGAGCACATTATGCAGAGCACGATTCGTAGGTTGTCGTCCCTACCGTATAAGGCTGGAAGGGCTGCAAGGCCGCAGCTGTGGCGAGCCGGCAAAAAGCCGAAGCTGGTCTCTTGCACACGAGCAGTGCTACTCCAAGGTCATGCGCTGCACGCGCACTCAGCGGCGCCGCCCACGATGCGCGCTGGAGACACGTTAGGGCCTGCATGGGAAATATCTGTCTAGAGTTCGTCTCACGAGAGAAGTAATGGGCAATAAGTGGACCTAAATCCATACTATATCCATACTAATATTATAAATTCGAAAGTAACTCTGTCTGTCAGTCTGTATGATTGTTACTGCACAAACGGGGTGAATAGGGATGCAGGGGTGAATCTATCTATCTCCTTGCCAAATTTGATCGAAATCCGTTCAGTAGGTAGTTTAGGCGTGAAAAGGTACCTACCGTCAAACGGGGTGAATCGAGACGAACCTCTAAAAGGGATTTTAACTTTGAAATAATATAGTTTGTTGCCAACAAGGGCACTTAATCGTTAATTATAATACATTAAACACATTAGAGTAAAAAAAAAAAAAAAAACAAAACCAGAAATATAGTCAGAACCCGTAACTTGAGGTATTATTTATTTCAGTTTTTTATTTATTACCTACAAACTAATAAGTTATATTACTTAGCTAATATGTAGGTTGTAGGTAATATGTGGCCAGCAGTGGCGCCGCTAGAGTATTTCAAATGAATGATGATAATATTAAAATAACTTTTGTAGCAAACCAAACGCAATTACGGCCAGTGCGAGAGTCCCGCGGTCGCGTTCCGCCACGATACAGGGAATAAGCTGTATATATCTCTTTCGCTCGCCTGGCTGTTGCGAGGAAGGCGCGGCCGTCATGCGCGCCAGTCCACTGCCCACACCGCTTACTGCGTAGACGCGTATTTGATATTACCGCGCATGTCGCGACGTGCCTACCTCGTGCCGCCATTGTTACGCGAAAAGTACTATTTTAGTTTAGGGTCTTAGTTCCCAAATGTGTATTGTGTTAATCTTAAGTCCGTGTACCAATATACTATATTACTGAAAAGGTGGTTTCTCTACGATAACCTCCCTCATACTTTCTTTTTTATTATTTCAAATCCTAAAAACCTGTAGATAAGTATAATAAAATAAAAAAGATTATTTGCATTTATTATCTGTCAGTCAGATAGGTACCTTTTTACGCTTTACCGGCTGAATGGATTTGGATGATAGGATACTATTTATCCCGGTAGCACATTCCCGTGGGATAATTTCCGACATCCACGCGGGCGAAGCCGCGGGCAGAAGCTAGTACTAAATAATTATAGCCATGGCACTTCGATCAATTATTGATCGAAGCAGTGGCACGTCGCACGACCGTGCGCACTGGGTTTTTGAGACTTCTTTCGCGAGACGGACTTTATGTATGTCACACTTTGAAATTATATGAACCCTCCCCGACTCCTCCATACTTACTATCCGTTTGTTTCTCTTTTTAACCGACTTCAATTTTTTTTTTTTTACAAAAAAACGTCTTTTAATGTTTTTTTTGGAAGTCTGTTGTTTTTTTGTAAAAAAGATTTTATTTTTCACTTTTTAGTTGCGGTACCAACCCCAACCAAATTCGTATACCACTACTTGGTGTGTAAATAACAGTGACAGGAAAATATTAACACATCATCCATATAAACTAAGTGGAAAAAATATGCAGTATTAAGGATAACTCAAAAACTATTGGTCAGACCTTGATCAAATTTAAATGGGACCATATGTGAAGCACCACCTATCAAATAAAAAAAGAATCATCCAAATCGGTTCACCCAGAAAAAAGTTCTGAGCTAACAAACACTAAAAAAAAAAAAAAACATACAGACGAATTGAGAACCTCCTCCTTTTGTGAAGTCGGTTAAAAAAGGCGGAGGTTCTCAATTCAACTATGTTTTTTTGAAAGTGTGTTTTTTGAATGTGTGTTTTTGAATGTGCTCAGATTTTTTTTCTAGGTAAACCGATTTTGATGATTATTTTTTTATTCGAAAGCTGGTGCTTCTCATGTGGTCCGGTGGTCCCATATAAGTTTGATCAAGTTCTGACCAGTAGTTTTTGAGTTATCCTTAATACCGTAATACCTTACAAGATTGCCCAACTAATCTGAGTTTGCCCAGCAAGGTACTTTTCAGAAATATTTAAAAAACCGGCAACATTTTTTTTGTTGCGTTTATTATTTAATCTATGGAAGAAATTTGAATATGTCTCTAGCAACACTACGTAACTAATTTTATTTAATGTCACTTCAGTCGACTTTCAAACTGTGTCAATTTGTCAAAGTTGGTGGTGTATTTTGCGGGCCAAAAGTCGTGTGAAAAACTTTTTTTTAAACTCTGTGATAACAGCAGGTAAGTAAGTTTTTTACCACTGTTCGTTTGTAATTAATACACAAGAAAGATCGAATATCTAACGAGTAATCTCTCTTGAATTCGAAAATATGATGGTGGGCAATGTCAAATTAGTTTTTCTAAAGCAGTTGTTACGACTTTGCCCACCAAAATATTAAAGTTAGGGTTGTCACCTCACTGTTAAATTAGATCGGAGATAAGTAGGTATACACTTTGTTTTACATTCATTTCGGAACTACCTAAGTAATGCTGATAGAATGGGAGAGTATACAAAGGATTACAATAATTACATGTGATAAAAACGAAAATATTGTTGTAAATAGTACATGGCATATATTTGCAAACTAACAAGAATAAGAATGAGCAACAAAGTTAATTTCTATTACTTTTCTAGGTTTTTGTCTGTGTTTTCTAAACAGATTTCGATGAAACTTTCGTTTTAGTGTTACTAAAAAGTCTGAGAAACATCTTATATAAGTACCATTACGCTATCTCTTAAAGGTAGTGAGCAGTATACTAAGTCTGGCATTGTGTTATGTACCTGCATTTTTGATACTATTAAACCGAATATTTGTTTTTTTCACACACATACGAAGTGGTTTCTTGGGAGCTCAATCACCTTGTTTTGGTTAAGCGTATTTGTTAATCTTACTGAGGTATTTTTTTTAAAATTTTATCGCCATTTACTTCAGGATGAATAAAAACTCAAGAAAAAAAAGAAGAATATTAGGATCGAGAGCATACAGAAATTATTCAGATGAAATGTTAGAGTTAGCGGTTGACATGGTAAAAAATAACAGGATGTCAAGTCGGGAGGCAGAAAAGAGGTTCGGGATCCCTCGAAGGACGATAGTGAACAAAGTTAAAAAAAATCACCTGAAACCAGCTGGAGGACAAAAGAAACTCACTGACGAAGAGGAAGAAAAACTGGCAAACGTGTTGTTAGCTTCAGCAGATTACGGCAGCCCCATGGCGAAAATGGATGTCAAAATGTTAGTCTATAAATATGTCGAAAAAAATTCACGGACTGATTTGTTCGATGGCAAATTACCCAGTGATACGTGGGTGGAAGGATTTTTAAACAGACATCGTTCGAAATTAACCATCAGAACGACTCAAAATATAAAAAAGGTACGGGCTGAGAAAGGATTAGAAGAAATGGAGCAATTTTATGGTAATTTAAGTGAAACGCTACATTATGTATCACCGATGAACATACTGAACTACGACGAGACTAACTTGTCCGACAATCCAGGCACTTCAAAATGTGTCTTTAGAAGGGGCGTCAAACATCCTGAAAGGGTTCTAAATAGCACAAAGAGTTGCATTTCCATCATGTTCATTGCAAGCGCAGCTGGGACATGTCTACCAACATATGTGGTTTATAAATCCTCAAATTTGTATTCCGAGTGGCTTGAAGGAGGCCCAGCTGGGACTAGATACAATTGTTCCAAATCCGGTTGGTTCGATACGGCTTCATT
Source organism: Griposia aprilina (assembly GCA_916610205.1). Taxonomy (NCBI): domain Eukaryota; kingdom Metazoa; phylum Arthropoda; class Insecta; order Lepidoptera; family Noctuidae; genus Griposia; species Griposia aprilina. Next base: position 4,904,129 of record OU744299.1, read on the forward strand.
CGAAGATTATTTCAAGACTATAGTGATTGAGTGTGCAAAACAAATTCCCGGGCCAAAAGTAGTAATTGCTGATAATTTGTCTTCCCACATAAATATTGAAGTTGTAGAGTTGTGTCGAAACCACAATATAAGGTTGGTATTTTTACCACCAAACTCCACTTACCTAACACAGCCGCTGGACGTAGCGTACTTTGGCCCACTAAAAAGGGAATGGAAAAAGATCCTGGTAGATTACAAATTGAAGAATCCAGGACAAACCACCTTGAAAAAAAAACACTTACCAAAACTTTTGGCCCAATTACTAGAAAATATGAAACATAAGGAAAGCAATAACATAATAAGTGGCTTCAGAGCCACAGGAATATGGCCTGTAAATCCACGAAATGTTTTTAAGAGAATCCCTGAGTATTTCGACGATTCAGAATATGGAATTGATACGACTTTATTGGATTATCTCAAAGAATCAAGGGCTCCTAAGCCAATGCAAGTGAAAAGAAGTAAGAAATTACGCACCGAACCCGGAAAGTCAGTATGTGCTGACGATATCTCGACAATAAATAGTCAACTAACAGCACGAATAAAGCGATCTGCAAGAAAAATACTAAGGAGGAAACAATAAAGACTGACCAAGAAAGAGAAACAGAAGAGATTATTGGGTCGTGGGATACAGAAAATGAGATATACTTAGATGAAAATACAGGTGAAGTGATAGGATGGGAGGAAAATATTGAATACGATATGCCATCGACCTCATCTGGACTCATCGGTTGCGGAAAACTAGCGCTACCAACCCAATTTTCACCGGTGATCTATAATCCAGCCAGACTTGACGCACTTAGTATCAAAATTATTAACATGCATTTAACTTCACCAGCGCACGATACTAACGCTCAACTACCCGACGTCTGTATTGTAATAAAAAATTTAAAAGTGACAGCCAAAATCGGCCTTTGGTGACTCAGGATGAAAATAATACTCTAGGGTGTTTACGATCAATCACGAATAGTTCATCTAAATCTAAAGTTGTAATAACCTCAGATGTTAAAGTAACCCCTAAGGAATGAATGAAAACAAAGGTTGTGAAACGGAAGAAATTGAGATCATATTATAGTGAAACCAGTTCTGAATCGGATATTCAGAGTATTGGAAACACAGATGATTCTGAATATGAGACATATGATGAATATCTATCAACATGTTTACAAGATAATATAGATATAGACAATGTGGAATACTGTGAGCCACAAAACTTCACTGCATCATTTGGGTTCAGTGACATCAACTATTTTACAAGCGACGCAGATTTAAAAGTAGAGAACTGGATTGTTGTAAAATTTGCGACAAAAAAAAGCAAAAAGCACTTTGTCGGTCGTATTTTAAATATGAAAAACAGTATTCCTACTGTAAAATTTGCAAGAAAAGTGAAAAATGCAAAAGATGGTAAAGTGATTTTCACGTATCCGAACGTGGAGGACGTGTGTGAAGTGAATCGTGATGATGTGGAAATAGTATTACCTCCACCAAATATTTCTAGACGAGGCCAAATAATTTTTGATATTACCTTTAATCCTTCCTACAACATACAATAATAAAATGTTTTAATTAATATAATAAAGGAATCGCCAACACGTGAAGCCAAAATCTTCCTGCAATTAGATAATTTAAAGAAATAATGTTCCCATATTATTATAATTAACCTCAAGAAGTACCTCAATGATTATTGTTGATTTTTATTACTAGTTTGTTTCAATAAAAAAAATGTTCCTATTACTTAGGTATGCTAAGAGTTGCTAATAAATCTATTATTAAGTATATGGTTTGTTTTTGAAAACTTTTTTTATTTAATTTAGATTTCACTAGTCGTATAAAGCCAATGTTCCTATTAAGAGTTAATATTAATCAAAATCAAAATATTTTATTTCACATAGACCAACATGGGCAGTTATGAAACGTCAGAAGCTAGGTGCATACAATATTATATTGTTTGTTTTAAAACTAGAAACATTGCATTTGTTTTAAGATACTACTAATTTTATGATTGTGCAAATATTTTTAGATACATGTTTTAGAGCGAGCTACGTGATCGGAACGTACTTGCGTCCACAGTACCTACTGCTTAATAATAAAAAGTGACAACCCTAGTTCAACGATTTATTTGAAAGAAAAATGACAAAAATAAAAAAATTGGGACTTTGCCCGCTCAAATTTGACAGGTAATATGAGCGTTAAAACGTTTAGTATTAAGGTCCTATGATAGATTGATTATTTTTCTAGAATGGTTCTTAAATTTAATGTTCTTAAGGTAGAAAATATCAAAGTTACAGAGGTTTCTGCAAAATGGGCAAACTTGTAAAAAGTACTATATGTTTAATTAGCCCGCTGTCCAAATTAAGGTTTTTAGCACATAAACATTAATTGTCTTGATAATATTATATATTCTATGCAAAGAACACTACATTTATCAATGATGTAGCACAAACACAAATTGAAAGAAGCATTATTAAAAAAATAAATTAAAGTAGAATAAAAAATCACAACAAATCTGGTACTGCGTATTTTTTCCACTTAGTTTATATTGATGATGTTTTAATTATTTCCTGTCACTATTATTTACTTATCAAGTAGTGGGCTACCAATTGTATGGGGTAAACTAAAAAGTGAAAAATATAAACATTTTTACAAAAAAAAACAACCAATTTCCAAAACAAAAAGTGAAAATTAACTTTGATTTCGGAAGGCGGTGGCAAAATACGAAAATATAAAAACAAAGACACCGACTTCCGAAATTAAAGTTATTTTTCACTATACCTATTTAGTTTATTTTTTTTGGAAGTCGGTTGTTTTTTTTTTCTAAACTTATTTTTTTTTTTTAACCTTTTGACCGCCCCGACGGTTTTATAGGTAGGTAGGTACTTACTACAAATGTTTTCGTGCCTGTGCCGCCTTAGTCGTGTCTATACATAATTATACGATTGAGAACCTATGTTCGATTTTTCGATATATGTAGGTATTCTTGGCATTCGCATTGTCGTAGGTAAATCGACCAATAAATTTTGTCGATTTTTATGCTAGGCGCTGGGAGCACGGCAATAGATATAAGACCAAGCGGTTAAAAAGTTAAGCATCCAGTTCTCTATCTGTAGGTACGTTTCTAGAAATTAAACAATAAACCGATCTAGAATACCACCATAGGAAAAAATGGATTAGAAAATGCGATTGGATGGGACAGGGAACATTGTGCTCCTCCTACTAATTGGACCTATCGACGTACCTACCGTCTTAGCACCTATTCCCTACCATGCCGCCACCATAAGTACTTACCGCAATATACTTCTTCTTAGCCAACAACGCCATTCCCAGATTGGCATGAGCCGCCACGCAGGTTGGATGTGCTGTAAGGGCAGCTTTGAGCCTGGATAAGGCGGCGTCCAGGTCCTTATGCTGCAGCATCATGGCTGCCAGGGCCAGAGCGGCTGCGTGCTGCGTGGGCTGCTGCGCCAGAGCTGCCCCCAGCAGTTGGAAGGCGCGTCGAGGGTCACCAGCTCGGAGACGTAGCGCTCCAGCGGCCGCTAAAGTGTCCGCCCCGCATGCGTGTGTACTGCGAGAATGCGTGGTTTAATTTCGGCTGTATTTATTGGCTGAAATTAGGTTAAGTTGGGTTAAACCCTATTTAATTTTCTTTATTGTAAAAGTCCTTCACACATGGATTGCTGCCAGGCATACCGCACTAAATGGGTGGAATGTAATCAACAAACCATTGTTAAGGTTTTAAGGCATTGCAGTTGCAGTTCACGAACTTTGTGAATACGCCAACTGCGCAATCGGTTGGCAGTTTTAATGCAGTTACATATGTCAACTTCATCCAAACTGCGATTTAGCAGATGGCGTGCAGTTCAAATGCAGACAGTCTTTTTACAACTTTAGTAGGTATAAGGTACGCTGCAAAAACCGCATCCTCCATCGTCGTTGATCAAAGACCGTCGATCCACCTGGCTATAGCTGTTTAGAGGAAAAAAAAACAATTAGATTACTCCATTAGTTCTACGTATTCTCCCGCTTTTGTTAAAAGAATAGTCATACTAACGTCAAAGCCTGGTCGTATGCCACTAAAGCGCCGGGCACATCGTCACAGGCCACGAGTAACTTTGCCAGGAGAGCGCCGGCTCGCTCCCCGCCGCCCGCCTGTACCGCAGACCTGGCCCATTCCACACCCTTCTCCAGCTCGCCTAAGTTCCACGAACACTCCGCTGAAAATATTTTATTAGGAACCTCTAGGGTACGTTTTCAAGGTTTAATTAAGCTTATCGCCGTTGCTCTAACTTTCACTAGTTGAACCATAACACCCAGCTCTCCAAGTGAGGTACTAATCCAGTGTTTTCAAGGACCCGCTGCTTTATAGAGGTTCATTTCGCTGGAGACTGCAAATCATCAAGAGACTACAAAGATTTGCAGTCTTCCTTCAGGGACTCGTCTGCTTCAGGGTGCAAAGACCTTAAAATGGCGGCTATGTGACAGGCTAGATGCTGAAGGCTGAGAACAGGGTGTAGTGGTGTAACTAGAGACGCCTGTGGACTGCAATAGGCCGAGTTGAATTTACCTAAAGCGCAGTATATATCAGGATCAGGATGTTTTGACAACTTATCAGCTTCTAAATAGGCCTCAAGAGATAACTGGAACCGATGCTGTCGAGATCTGCAATGTTATTTAAAATTGATTTATGCTGAGTGTGGATGGCAGACTGATCATAAAACTTTGACGATGATAATACATACAAGCAGCTGGCAACTTGTTTCAAAGGCTCAGGGTCCTGAGGATGGAGTCGTATACAGCTGTGGTACCTTTCCAGAGCTTCCTGCAGTCTACCAGCATCAGCCAACACTGCACCCTGGCCAATAGAAAGGTATAAATCGATATATATACCAGTCTTCTTTATCTATAGTTACCTACATATTATAAATTAAGGTCGCTTTTCGTGTCTGTCTGTGTAACCCAGTTGCTCTTCTAAATTACGCAATGGATTTGAATGCGGTTTTCACCATCATATAGATAATTTATTCCGGAAGCTCTATGTGTACCTATAATACATTATTATAGTCTAACTACACAACCGACTTCCAAAAAAAACACTAAAAGACGTGAAAAATAACTTTAATTTCGGAAGTCGGTGCCTTTGGTTTTGTATTTTCGTGTTTGGCCACCGACTTCCGAAATTAAAGTTATTTTTCACGTCTTTTAGTGTTTTTTTTGGAAGTCGGTTGTTTTTAACCGACTTCACAAAAAGGAGGAGGTTCTCAATTCGTCTGTATGTTTTTTTTTTTTTATTTTTTTATTTTTTTTTTTATGTGTGTTAGCTCATAACTTTTTTCTGGGTGAACCGATTTGGATGATTCTTTTTTTATTTGATAGGTGGTGCTTCACATGTGGTCCCATTTAAATTTGATCAATGTCTGACTAGTAGTTTTTGAGTTATCCTTAATACTGCAGATTTTTTCCACTTAGTTTATATGGATGATGTGTTAATAATTTCCTGTCACTGTTATTTACACACCAAGTAGTGGTATACGAATTTGTGTGGGGTAGGTACCGCAACTAAAAAGTGAAAAATAAAAACTTTTTTACAAAAAAACAACCGACTTCCAAAAAAAACACTAAAAGACGTGAAAAATAACTTTCATTTCGGAAGTCGGTGGCCAAACACGGAAATACAAAACCAAAGGCACCGACTTCCGAAATGAAAGTTATTTTTCACGTCTTTTAGTGTTTTTTTTGGAAGTCGGTTGTTTTTTTGTTTTGTAAAAAAGTTTTTATTTTTCACTTTTTAGTTGCGGTACCTACCCCACACAAATTCGTATACCACTACTTGGTGTGTAAATAACAGTGACAGGAAATTATTAACACATCATCCATATAAACTAAGTGGATAAAATCTGCAGTATTAAGGATAACTCAAAAACTACTAGTCAGACCTTGATCAAATTTAAATGGGACCACATGTGAAGCACCACCTATCAAATAAAAAAAGAATCATCCAAATCGGTTCACCCAGAAAAAAGTTATGAGCTAACACACATAAAAAAAATAAAAAAAATAAAAAAAAAACATACAGACGAATTGAGAACCTCCTCCTTTTTGTGAAGTCGGTTAAAAACATAGAGACTTCTATAATGTATTTATCTATGTCGTGGCCAGATCTTCAAAATGATCAATCTAGGAGTTAGTGTTCGGTCATTTCATGAAATGGTTTTGTTTCATGAAATGGCCAGCTAAAATTGACCATATCGTTTAAACGTCAACGTTCAATGATATGTCAGTCGACGTTTGGCCATATCATTAATGTAGGGTATTAAGGGCGGGGAAGATCACGTGGCGGGTCTAAATTTGCTTCCAAGCAATAATAATAAGGCGTAGTCGACGTAGCCCCGCCCAGCCGAGCTCATACTTCTGAATGGTTTAACAAAAAAAAAATAACCACGAAGGGTATGGCGGGTCTTTGTGGGCTCGATTCGCTCGTTCACTAGACTCCGCCATCCCCTTCGAACCTGTCCGAGTCGGGTTGCCCCAAGTCCCGAGCTCGCTACGCTCGCACTTGCATCTTATGTTCTCCTAGAGACATTGCCGTTTTATTAAGTCTAGATGTGTTATTTAAGCAACATCAATGCCTCTACCGGTGGATAATCTAACAATTTTACGATATGATCGCTATTGATAAATAAATGATAAATCACTTAGTTTATTTCTGTAGGTAAGTAAGTTTGTATGGTTTGTACAAACACTTTTACACGTCAATCATATTTTTTAAACTAGATGAGGTCGGCGTTTCCTATCTGACTACTCTGAGAAGAAAGGCCGAAACAAACTCAGAGGTCACAGTCTCTTTTATTGTCCATATATAATCTCGGTCAGATCATGTGAAGACCATGTAGATTGGTGTCTGAAATGGTGTTTTGAAGAAAGAACCGCACAGATTGAGTGGACCTGTCCAGTCAGTGCACGCATGTGTCAGTAATCGTGCAGCTCAACTCGGAGCCTAAGGAGCTCAACAATTCGACGAATAATACCAAAGAAAGAACATTTGGGTAGCCCGCATAAATTACTCAAACTGCCAGACTATGATTAAAACTGAAACAATGACCCACATAGTCCTCACATTGACAATATAATACTTTACAAAGTAAATACTCATGTCATTGTATATATAAAATTCATCAATGTCAATGTGTATATAAAATTCGGTCATAATGTTTGAGGACCATGTAGATTGGTGTCTGAAATGTCCTTTTGAGGAAAAAACTATACAGATTAAGTGGACCAGTCCAGTGCACGCATTTGTCAGTAACTGTGCAGCTCAACTAAGAACTTAAGGCTGCTCTCTCGAAAAAGCTTGAAAAAAGCATGCAGATGAAGCAACTTTTCGTCGGCATTTACAGAGAAATTACATCTGAAAAAAAATGTTAGTAATCTACATGATATAATACGTAATTTGGTATAGCCATAATTTTTCTATCGGTATCACAAAATAAAATAAAAATACACCAAATCACCTCCAAATCATTGAGATGAAACCAATTTACTCCTTCGTTTTTTATCAAAAAAGTATTAAAAAAATATATTTTATCTACTGCTTTGCAATACAAAGGAAAATGATTTGGTTTTGTTACTTTTTTTAAATATGTATTATTTTTATTGTAATAAATTAAAAACGCGTCCGATTAATGACTGCGTCTACGTCGCCCCCGCACTCGTCCTTAGATTCAGTTGGTCGTTAGCTCCGCCCAAATGCTCAAGGGTATTGGCATTATTACAAGCCTTAAGGAGCTCAACGATTCGACGAACAATACCAAAGAAAGGACATTTGGGTAGGCCACATAAATTGCCAGACCATGATTAAAACTGAAACAATGATCCACATAGTCCTCACCTCACATTCACAATAATTAAAAAAATATAATGCTTTATACCTATATAGTAAATATTCATGTCTAAAATAGTTAGCCAAATAAAATCAACATACATTCAGCGTAAACTTATTGGAGCAGCTGAATCCCAAGCCTTTTTGTCCTCAATATAGTCTTTCACAGTATAATAGGTTTTCTGGCATAGTTTCCGCTATAGAAAATATTAATGCTGATGCAAAAAGGAATGATGTCAGAAAACAAATACACATGGCATCAAATTCTAGTAAAATGATATGGCAAATAGTAAATCGACAGCGCAACGCTACCAAAGACATGAATAATGAACCAATTATACTCAAGATAGATAACGCAGCAACTAATAATGCTTTAGAAGTGGCTAATATATTTTCCAAAAGGTTTGAAAATACAGTCCACTTAGAGGCTTGTGACAAGGAATTGGCAATGATATTCTTAACTGAAGGTATAAGTCGGGTAGAATGTAATATGAGTTTTGATGCAGTCACACCTATAGAAATTTTTAATATGGTAAATAAAATGATTAACAAGCCCTCTTCGGGTTATGACGAAATTCCCTTAACGATAATCAAAGGTAATATAGACTTATTAGCGACTCCACTAGCATCTCTTTTTAATGAATGCATCGAGGAAAGTCTGTTCCCCGATCAGTTTAAAATCGCACGTGTGCTTCCAGTTTTCAAAAAAGGATCAAAGACGGACCCTGGTAACTACAGACCAATTTCTCTTTTGCCTATATTATCAAAAATATTTGAAAAGATAATGAAGGATAGGCTCATTAAACATTTAATGATGTACGGTATCCTAAATGACCAACAGTTTGGTTACCAAGCATCATTAGGAACCACCGACGCTATTGAGGCGTTGGTAGACGAAGTTATTTGTAACTTGAATAATAGGCATAAAGTAGCTGGTATATTCCTAGATCTTAGTTCTGCCTTCGACACAGTAGACCATGGTATTCTTCTAACTAAGTTAGAACATTATGGCATACGGGAAAATGTGTTGAAGTTATTTGGCTCATATCTGCATAACAGACGGCAGTATGTAGAGATAAAATCGGTGGTAGATGGAGAAGAAACAGTTTATGGGTCTAATCTAGTTACGGTATGCCGTGGTGTTCCTCAGGGATCCGTTCTTGGTCCAATCTTCTTTATTATATTTTTAAATGATTTAATGGAGTATATCAAAAAACGTGTAAAGGACACAAAACTAATAATCTTTGCTGACGACACCAATGCGATAGTTACTGCAGACGATATACTGGAATTAGAATCCAAGATCAATGCTCTCTTGAAAGCTTTTGAAAACTGGTTCAGTACTAATAATTTGAAACTTAATGTAAATAAAACAAAATGCGTCTTATTTAAGCCCACGGTACGGAATAACGTTAAGTTGGAGATTGTATCTTGTGGCAACAATGTCGAAATAGTTGATAGTGTCAAGTTCTTAGGTGTGCACATTGATGCATTGTTGAATTGGAGGGTTGAGACATTGTCTATAACGAAGTCTATTAGCTCAGCATGCTATGCGATTAGAACACTGAGGGAAGAATTAAGTTTACCTGAACTTAGAAGTGTGTACTTGGCCTTGGTGGAGTCTAGGCTAAGATACAGCATCGAGTTTTGGGGCAATAGCTACAAGTACAACATACAAATGGCATTCGTGATTCAGAAAAGAGCTTTAAGGACTATGCTCCGCATGAAACAGACGGAATCATGTAAAGATCATTTTATTAGACTCAAAATCTTGTCAGTTCCATGCCTTTACATTTTAGTGTTGCTAACCAGCTTAGTTAAAAATTTGCACAAAATTGAGACTGATGAGCAAAGACAAACTAGAACTAGCACACGTAGGAAAGATTTGCCCAACACTATTCAACCGAAATTAAAAGTTGTCAAACATAGTCCGAGATATCAGTCTATATTTTTATACAACAAGTTGCCTATAGAATTCAAAACCATATCCAGTGTTAACTTATTTAAAAACAAATTAAGAAACTATTTATTGGGGAAAGGCTATTACAGTATCAACGAATACCTAGATGCCAGATGACATTGTAATTTATGATTGATTTTTATTACATTGACATTTATTATTTATGTACTTGAATTCTTAATTGACCGTTATTGTTTTATCGACTTTTCTAAATGTATTTGATGAATTTTATTTTAATTGCAATTGTATAATGTTATTTTCTAATTTAAATTTTTCAACACAATGTATCTATATTGTTATGAAATAAATTACTTATGACTTATGACTTATGATTAGAATTTATTAAGGCTTAGATCTTGAATGTGGCTAGGAAGTTAATTATAAAAACGTATACATTGGCATCTAAACGAGCCACCTATTTTCTTGAGCCTGGTTGTAGGCACATAAATTTTGTGTTTGTTCCTAGTATTTATATTATGGATAGTGGTGCCGATTCTCTTGTCACAAAATTCTCTAAACTAGACTAAATATCACTAAAATTTTGTTTAGTCCTGTCAAAAGACGATTTCTCTGATTATCCTGATAATCTGATATCTCTGAAGAATTCGGTGTAAGTACAAGAGAATCGGCACCAGTGTCTGGCCACAGCATGAAGTATTTGTGCGTTTAACTGTTCTTATCGTCAAACGTTGAGTAGGTACATATTCAATGACCTGCCCAGACCACATCATGATGTGACCAGCGGTCGATGTTCTATTTAATGAAATATAAACATTTTATGATATGGCCGCAATATCTATACAATAAAGAAGTCTCTATGTTTTGTCAAGTCGTACAAACCGTGCGATGCATGGGCGGAACGCTAGTGCTAAAATAAACGGATTGCGGCACTAGAATATATGTCCTTTTTCGATTATCTCTTTTACCTTGAACTCTTCTGACACCAGACCCTCCTACTTGGAAGAATGCCACTCCAGGAGCAGGAGGAGCAGATAAAATAGTAGATATCTTCTACATTGTGGCTAGGCATGGCATGAAGTAACAAACATAGGCATGAAGTAACAAACTAATTGTGATTATGTAACCTGTACATAAGTACTTTCTTTTAATGGTAGATACGCAACAATACCTTTATGTAATGCGCATATCTATGTTTGTTGCCGTGTTGTATCTGCAGATCATCGGCGAGGTCCAGGCATAACGAATGCTCTCCTCTAACGTAGCGCGCGTGAAGCAGCCAGTTCCGAGAACCAACGTTGAAGCCTGTTAAAAGACATGCAAAAATCATAATTACTATATCATCGTCTGCTTTATCACAACCTACCTTCTTCCAGCCCAACATTTCGTACTCTTTCTGGACAGATAGCTCGATATCAAAGAAGAAAAGCAACGATAGACTGGGTTCAGAAGAATGCTAGTTACCTTACGACAAACAAATATCGATTAAAATTAAAAAAATGTTGTACTAACCATCCGCATTGCTTTCTAAAGAGAATCGGCGTTTCTTCATTGCTCCTTAATGCGAGTGTTATTTATCTTGTTTGTTTGTATCGGTACCACTATGGTTACTATAGCAGAACCTACGTAAGTATATATAGCGCAGTGTAGGTATGTACCTAGATACTTTGATTAAGATTTTTACCTGTTTTTTACACGTAATAGTTAGGTATTACAAAATAAGCAATTTCAAAAATGATTTGGTAGTACAATCACCAGCACATCAAGTTGCCACAAACGGTCAGATTTTTTCATTCGATTTAGAATTTAACCAACAGCATTTTAAGGTTTAAAATCGTTTGGAGAAAATTGTCAGTTTCGTGTAGCTTAACCAGCTGGCGACTGTGTATTAACTATGTTTTGAAACGAAATGGGTTTATTTCGTCTATTGAAAAAAATAACAACTTCCTACTTTATTTTAACTATTCTTTGATATTTTTTAACATATCTTTAGAAATAGGACCAAGTGGACAACAAAATAAAATAATCTTACTGTCATGAAAACTGATTCCAAGAAATTCCTGCCTCCGCATAAAAGTACCTATTCAAATCGACGTTTCCGAACGAAAATGACAAATCAAAATTTGACAAGTGTACTGTTGCAATGAATTTTACAGATTCGTAAATACGACGATAAAAAATCATTTATAAAAGTTTTAAGCTTCGAACATTCCAAAAAACATATTAAATCGATAATGGAGGATATGGCGAGACTTGCTGTGGTAGAACAAAGTTTGAGGGATGTGGATAAATTTCATAAAATACTGTATGAACTTTTGCGGCATATTAATCAAATTTTAGAAAATCCCCATGATTATGAATTGAGGACAATAAAAAGCGATATTCTTAAAGATTTGTTAAATTGTGAGGCTTTCAATGAATACTTGAAATATGTCGGCTTTCAACCGGTAAGTACAGAAAATTACCTTTATCTAATAATATTCTCATTAAATTTAAATTCTGAAGGAAATAAAAACAAAATCTATAGGGACAAGAGAAGGAACCATTATTTTATAGACACTGTTAAATGCCCTTCTATAGAATATTTCTCTACACATCTTAAAACTGTGATAACATTGAGTCATTCGTTTTTTAGGTACTTAACACTTCTTATCTTCATCAGTTGTTATCAAATATAATCAATCAATTGTGTTTAATTATAAATATGATTTCAAAATATTATATTGTTGTGTTCCAAAACGGCCAGCTATTACCAGCTTAAAATGTCCTGTTCTTCTTGTAGACAGAAGTTCATTAAATTATATCAATATCATCATCATCTACTTAGCCTTTTCCAAAATATGTTGCGGTCAGCTTCCAGTCTAACCAAATACAGCTGAATACCAGCATTTTACATGGAGCCACTGCCTATATGACCTGGGGGCCTAGACAAAAACTTTTCTGATAGCGTTAACGCCAGACGCTAACTTCAAAATGTATGGCAATGACATTACCTGTGGAAAGGACTCATAATTTCACGTGTTAAGCAAATGTCAACTCCATACAATTTGATTTTCTGTTGGCGTTAACGCTTACAGAACAGGGATTTTGTCTAAGAGGCCTGGGTAACATAATACTCCTTAGCAAGACTTGTTGTCAGACTTTTGGGTTTCTGACTACCCGCAACAACCGTCAAGGATCTACAAATGACAGCCAGGTATTAAATTATATCAATAAAATGTCTATAATTACAGAAGGGTACCGAAGTTATTTACCCGAAGGAACAAACACTAAACAATTTGAGAATGGCACAAGCAGCGATTGAGAGAAAGATAAGTTTTTGTTACGGTACCCCGAGCAAGCGGACTAGTATCAAAATCAGTCACAGTCCAAAGATGAGGATGTTAACACCCACTAAGATTCTGGTATTGTATGTTAATGTTTTCGCTTTTTGTTGCGCTGTACCTGCTTAATGCATAGTTTACACAAGTGTATGTACTTGTCATTAACACTTGATACATATTCCTTGGGTGTATACATGCTAAACTAGTACTTACTATTTGTAATGGTGTATAGATACTGATGCTATTTAATAAGAGAAAAGTCAACTAAGTGACAAGGACAAAACACTTGAGTAAATAATGGTTGTTAAAAGATACCCTAAGTAGTCTTTTTTCTGATAATTCTGAGCCTTAATAGCTAGAAGCCGGATGCATTTACGTTGTAATAAGCTTATTTCCACCACCAGTTATAAACACAAGGGTTAATTTTTTGTTGTTGTAGTCGGTTTCAGTAATGAGTTTTCATATTATGTGATTTTGGAAAATTATCCTTAATACCTACACATACAGTTTATAGAGTTCCAACTTTTATATTTTTATGGCCTTTTCTATTTTTTCGTTTTTTTTTTTAAAAAAAAACACATAAACCAACATGGGCACTTATGAAACGTCAGAAGCTAGGGGCACGGTTCCAATTGGTTGTTTCCTATGGAGAAGAGCCGGCAAGAAACTCCACAGTTACTCTTTTAAAAATAAGGGGCTTTTACAATGTTTCAAATTACTGTGTTGATAGATATGGGAGGACAACGCAGGCCTTTCAATGGCACTAATCATTCTGTAACTAACTTAATTTACATTCCTATTTGTAAAGTTGATATTTGTTCCACATAATGTTCAAATTAAAAGCCCTTCATTTTTATAAACACTTCACACTCCTGTATTATTTCTTTGCAGACAACAAACAACCAGTTACTATTAAAAATCGAGAGGCTGTTCAATGACGTCCTAATATATGAGAAGGAAGAGTTGTTGGAGCTCGCACGGGAAGAAATACCCTTGGTCACCCTGCAGCTTATGGCTCTCGACAGGGTTCGTGAGGTCCAGAAATTGATCAAAGCTGGTGAGGATATAAGTTGCAATATAGTTGGAACCTTGAATCTCTTGATGTACAGTCCAAATAAGTTTGCCACCTCCCTCCAACTCAACATTGATCAAAGGAGTATGCTATTTTGATCTTTGTTATCAAGTAATTAAATTTATTTTTCTATGCAATAGTCTGCCCTTGTGTTGTAGCTTCAAAAGGTATTATGTATCCTGAGTTTATAAAGGAAAGGATTTGAATACTGATGAAGATAAAGCACTTGACTGTACAATCAGGGAAATTAATTGTTTGTCAGATAGGCACACTACTTCAATTTGTCATTTGCCATTTTATACCACTTAAAAAGAAATACAGTGGTGATTTGAATTTATAGACAATTTAAGTTGATTGTCAATTTGTACGTAAAGAAAAAATCCTACGCTGATTCCAAAAACATTTTGAGCTTTTGGGTTTCTTAACCTTATTTTACTATTTTTAGTGCATAAAATTATAAGATACAGTTTATTTTAGCAAAAACACATGAAACCACTAGACTTTCATTTGACCTCCAAATGACGTCAAAAGTAGGCAGATTGGGAAAATTTTCAGTGCCTACCTTGATAAAAAAATCAAGTCATATAATGTCAACTTTAGGGATGACCATAATTTTATTATAATGCAGTGATGCGAAAAATAAAACAGTATTTGAATTGATTTAAATCAAACATTGGAAATCAATTCAAACAGAAACCTAAATCCCGAAGCCCAAATGATTGTTTAGCAATATAATGATAGCTTAGAGAAAATCCATTCACTATAAACAATTATCATTATAAAATCATTCGAACACTCACCAGCAAAATTAGAGGAAGACAAAAAAATAATTATTCAGAAAAGATAGATTCAAACAGATTGAGAAAAGTTGCGAATGCCTCGGCCCTCTTAACGGCATATCATGCCTATTTAGTTCAACTCTAAAGTACGGTGTAATATCTTGGAGCAATAGTACAGACAAACAAAGTGCATTTACAAACATACATAAACTCACGCCTTCTTCCCATGGGGGTAGGCAGAAACTACAGAACGCCACCTGCTACGATCTTTACATACTCCTTTTGCCTCGTTTACGTTCATACATCTGGTCATACACGCATGCCGGTTGTGAGTACAAAGTGCATTTGTTGCTCAAAAACGCTGTGTCAGGTCTATGGGTAACCTGCAACAAACTGACTCCTGTAAACCATTTTTTAATTGAAAATATTGACAGTATCGAGCCTATACTATAAGTTTTTGTAAAATTAAATATTAATCTGTTTGAATTTTGGACCCGAATACGGCATCGCGATAAGTTAAACACAGTTGCTAGCAAGACACATTTCTTCAACGCAAGTATATTTTCTACTCCTCCACGTATCTATACATCTATACAGATAAATAAAATTAGAGTGTCTGTTTGTAATATAAAAAAACCGCTTTTTACTAAATGCATATGGATGTTACACGGTACATATACCAAAATAACATATTACAATTTTTGTCTGTCTGTCTGTTTGTTCCGGCTAATCTCCGAAACGGCTGGACCGATTTTGACGAGACTTTCACTGGCAGATAGCTGATGTTATAAGGAGTAACATAGGCTTTTATCCGGTAGCATGGTAGCACGTTCCTGTAGGATAATTTCCGACGTCCACGCGGGCAAAGCGGCGGACAGCAGCTAGTATTTAATAAAATCCCGGGTATTATAAGAAATATTCAAGAAATAAAAATATTTAAAAAGAAACTGTATGACTTGTTAGTGGACCAATGCTACTACTCTGTAAAAGATTTCGTAACGGACAAAACACTTGCACAATATTTTAGTTTACCTCAACCATAATGCGTACAGTAACAGTAAAGATACTATTCAATATTTACTAGTATCTTTTCTTGACATTCAATTAATTAACATTTGTGGATAATATTTTTTTTATTTTTTTATTGCATTTGTTTAATTCTGACATTTATTGGAATTTGTATACCTTGACTTATTTAAATTCATTTTAATCTCAATTACTATGTGACTGTTATTGTTTGCCTACACGACGGGACATATCTGATCCTATTTTAACTTATAAGAACATTGTATGTATTATATACAGTCACCAAAAGAGATAAGTAACCAGGGTCGGCGGATATAGTTGAAGTTTAGTAAGAAACCGATGGATGTTTCCGAATGAAATTAAATTTGATAAATGACCTGTTTGTTCTCTATTTTTTAATTTATTTTTTATTCGAAAACTTTCATCGGGTTCTTACTAAACTTCAACTATATCGACGACCCTGGTTACTTATCACTTTTGGTGACCATACCTATATGTGATCCACAACAAAGAATATGAATATACATATGTATATGAATATAGAAAAATAAAAAGTGCCATTTTTTCATATAACATTATTAGCTTTCTTGACGTTTTTCAACGTTCTAACAGAAATTGTACCCTCTTATGTGTTGGTTTACACTTTACGCTTCTGAGTGTTTTTGATAAGAAAGTTGGTTTATGCTGTCAATGGTGGCCCTAGCTCATTTTGTATGTTTTATTTGGAGAGTTAACATTGTGTTGCATACAGAATGATTGGTGTGCCGTGTTCCGTGTTTTCCAAAGTAAATAATCACCAGCCTTATGCCGAAAGTGATTAAAAGTGCTAGCAGGAATTGCTAGTTTTGAAGTTCAAACACGTGTGCAAACTTATCTTGCGCGCATTTTAAACTCGCATTTCTAACAACTAGTAAGGACAGATTAGTAATACTGGTATTATTCGTAGGTAATACGTAATTAGTAACTATAATCGATTGATAAATGATAAATGATTTTATTTCTGTAAGTAGGTTTGTACAAACACTTTTACACGTCAATCATATTTTTAAACTAGATGAGGTCGGCGTTTCCTATCTGACTACTCTGAGAAGAAAGGCCGAAACAAACTCAGAGGTCACAGTCTCTTTTAAAGTCCAGACATAATCTTGGTCAGATCATGTGAAGACCATGTAGATTGGTATCTGAAATGGTCTTTTGAGGAAAGAACCACACAGATTGAGTGGACCTGTCCAGTCAGTGCACGCATTTGTCAGTAATCGTGCAGCTCAACTCAGGAAGTCAGGACTTAAGGAGCTTAACGATTCGACGAACAATACCAAAGAAAGGACATTTGGGTAGGCCACATAAATTACTCAATCTGCCAGATCATGACTAAAATTAATTGCGAAAAAAGCAATGACCCACATAACCCTCACATTCACAATAATTAAAATAACATAATACTTTACTAGTAAATACTCATGTCATTGTGTATATAAAATTCAACAATGTCAATTTGTATATAAAAAATCGGACATAATGTTTGAGAACCATGTAGATTGGTGTCTGAAATGGTCTTTTGAGGAAAGAACCACACAGATTAAGTGGACCTGTCCAGTCAGTGCACGCATTTGTCAGTAACCGTGCAGCTCAACTCAGAACTTAAGGAGCTCAACGATTCGACGAACAATACCAAAAAAAGGACATTTGGATAGGCCGCATAAACTGCTTAAACTGCCAGATCAAGAATATAACTGAAACAATGACCCGCATAGTCCTCATATTCCCAATAATGAAAATAATATAATACTTTTTACAGTAAATATTCATGTCTAAAATAGCTAGCAAATTAAAATCAACATTCACCGTGTAAATTTATTGGAGCAGCTCAATCCCAAGCCTTTTTGTCCTCAATATAGTCTTTCACAGTATAATAGGCTTTGTGGCATAGTTTCCGTTTTATAAAAGATTTGAATTTATTAAAGCTTAGATCTTGAATGTGGCTAGGAAGTTTATTATAAAAACGTATACATTGGCATCTAAACGAGCCACCTATTTTCTTGAGCCTGGTTGTAGGAACAATAAATTTGTGTTTGTTTCTAGTATTTATATTGTGGATATCACTGTATTATTTAAACAGATTAATATTTTTATGTGCATACAAAAGATTTTCATTAATATACTGAGAAGGCACAGTAATTATATTATATTACATAAAATATAGAAAAAAATATACCTAAAAAGAACTTTACACACCGAATTTGCTTATCAATCAAATTTTCTGACTTTACATTTCTTGAGTAGATCCACCAAGGCTCGCCATTTGTTAAATTATTCATTTAAATTGTTAGATAGTCTGTACGGAACCAGAAAATTATATCCTAATTATACCTGAAATCTCAGGAATGAATTTTAAAGTAATAACTTTAAAATTCATTTCTGATATTTCAGGTTTTGGCGATTTAGCCATTTTACCTTTCCACTGTCGATATTAGTTTCGAAGTTTGAAGCGGCATGCGAATTTTGCACACAGTTTTGAAACATTGTGCCAATTTTAAAATTACATTCTCAAAACAAATCAAAAATGCCTTTTACAGCCAAAGGGCAATTCCAGTATTTTTATGTCCGTTTGCATTCTAATCTGTTTCATTCTGTAAAAAAAATCTCTAATTTTCCAAAAAAATTGACATTTGATGGTCGCTGGGATGAGATTGCGACTAGATTTTGAACGTTTCAATTACGAGAATTGGCCTTCTTTTATGTTTATCTTTACGTATATTTTCATCATCTCATAGGCCAAAAGGATACCTTGGACCTGCCGTTCCACATAGCTCTTCTAATGGAACTGATGGGCTGGTTCAAACACAAGTTCTTCACGTGGGTCGACCAGCCGGCGTGCGAGGGTTGCGGTGGTCGCACCACTTTCAGCAAGAACTATACCATCAACACGGAAAGGGAGACTTGTAAGATGGAAGTGAGTGAGAATAACATTGACGGCTCGTTTTGGAGCGAGATAATGCGGTGGCAATGGCTACTACAGCCCGATTCAAACTTGATGGCGGCTCTGAAGTGCGCTTCTCGCTGCGCAGTACCTCACCCCTCACCCCCGCTGACACATGAATGTGTTACTGCGCAGCGACTCGCCTCATGTTCCGAGCCGCAATTAAGTTTGAATCGGGCTGTACTATAGCTGTACCTACAAGGATCTTTTGCAGCGTGGCCAACATCGGAACTAACGCTGTCATATTTTTTTGTCTATATATACAATTTCATAAAATGTGGTAAACATTTTGTGAAATTCCAGCACCCCTCTGTAAACGTCATTCGAGCGTCAAAAGATCCTTGTAGCTCTACCACCATTTGCGGGAAACATGTTGCTAATAAAATTTATTGTTACAGTGTTACAAGCAACATGTTAAAGTTTCGTATTTTTGGTAAAGAGAACTTGCGTAACATTCTCTCTTCATGTTTAGCAAATGTTTCTTAACTTTTGGTCACCATGAATACGGGGTTTAGTTAGCTGTATATCATGATCCTGCGCAATTTAGATAGAGAGCATATAAACAAATATATGATTTTGGAAAATTAACTTTAATAACTAGTTTGCAACTTAATTATTTTATGTCTGTTTCACTACCACTGGTCATTGTGATATCAACTTAATTTACATTGGTTTAAAGTTGATATTTTGTTTAAGTGGACTTGACATCAATTGGAAACAAGGATTTCAAATCAAGTAATATCTTTCTTTCCAAATTTGGGTGGTGGAGGGTGATGGACCTGTTCTTGCGAGCGGTCAGTAATTTTTTAAATCTTTTAGTTAGGTATAAGGGATTCATTAGAACTTTTTAATTATTTTTGGGAATATGCCATCAGAAATAATAATTATACACATACACATACATAAACTCACACCTTCTTCCCATGGGGGTAGGCAGAAACTACAGAACGCCACCTGCTACGATCCATACATACTCCTTTTGCCTCGTTTACGTTCATACATCTGGTCATACACGCACGTCGGTTGTGAGTACTACGCACCTGACCTTTCTGAAGAACATCACCAATAAGGTCACTATATGTCTTCCTAGGGCGTCCCCTCCCGGCGTTTCCACTCACATCTGTCTTGTAAATACCTTTTGTTAATCGCACTTCATTCATCCTCTCAACATGACCAAACCATCTTAGCATACTCTTTTCAATTTTTGTCACTACATCTTCCTTTAAACCGCACCGTTGCCTTATCACATCATTCTTCAGTCTATCATTCGTAGTCACACCACAGATGCTTCGCAAAGAACGCATTTCCACAGCATTTATTCTACTTTCATGCTTCTTTTGCCACACCCAACACTCACTTCCATACATAAGCGTAGGCACCAGCACACCATTGTGAACAGCCAGTCGTGCTTTTTTGGACATCAACTGGTTGGTTACAATTGCATGTGTAGCGCCATTCACTTTATTTCCCGCATTTACCCTTCTTTCCACATCTTCATCAATCTTAATCATACAACACGCTTATTGTCCCACTGCAGGGCAAATTTCTCTTCTCATACAGAGAAGGCATGAGCATTGATCACCATGCTTGATCAAGACGCGTTGGCGATTTCAGAATTATGTTACTTAACTATAAGTCCAAGTTTCTTCACTATGGTTTCCTTAAGGGGGATGCGCCAAGGTAGCCCGCGAAATTCATTTTTTTGCAATTTGCAGGTCACTGTCAGGTTGTATGTTGATTAAAATATGAGTCGCGGCCGTAACAAATATGGCTTTACAGAATTATAATCATTAAAATCAGCAATTACAACTCCTTACAATTGGCGTCAAATGTCATGATTTTATGAAATAGTCATTGAATACGATAATATGAACTCGGAGAGATGTATTGATGATTATTATGATTATAATTCTATAAATAAATATTCGATAAGGCCGCGAATCATATTTAGTTCAACATACAAAATTGCAAAAAACCTATGAAAATTTGAATTTCGCGGGCTACCTTGGAGCGGCGCATCCCCCTTAACCGACGATGTCAGTAATGTCCAAAATAAACTAAGAAATTACATATGAATTAAATTAGTCACATTGTTAATTGCCCAGATTTGACCCAACTACCTCGTGCATGAGAGGCGAGGCCTTAACCACTGGGCCATCGCGACACCATCAGCAATACGCAAGTTAATTATATGAGCTAATATAGTGCTATTAATTCTTTGGTAAATTATACTTTTGTAGAAACGCTATCGTATCCAACACTGTTCATGTTTTTTAGGCTTCAAATATTTTTTGTTATGTCGTTGACGACATCGTGATGTGACGAATCGTACTACATACATGCAAACCGTATCAATTGATTGATACAGTTTGCATGTGTGTAGTACGATTCAAACTAAATGGCGGCTCTGAACATGATGCGAGTCGCTGCGCAGTAACGGAATCACGTGTCAGCGGGGGTGAGGGGTGAGGTACTGCGCAGCGAATAGCGCACTTCACAGCCGCCATTTAATTTATATAGTACACTAGTGAATTTAATGTCTGATACACAAAACATACACTGTTGGTCATTTATTATTTTGTTAAGTAGCTGGTACTTGTTGACTTGAGGACTGTAATTTGAAAACAATGTAAAAGCCAATTTATTTTTAAAAGACTAACCGTGTAGTTTCTTTTCGGTTCTTCTCCTTTGGAAACGACTAGTTGGAACCTTAGACCTAGCTTCTGACGTTCCATAAGTGCCCATGTAGGCGTAGGTGTTTTTTTTTTAAATTGTAGCTATTGTCTAAATCTATCTAGGCGTACACCTGCGGCGCCTGTGGCATAGGCTCGAAGTTCGTGCGGTTCAACGACCCGCGCACGCTGCTGCGCACGCGGCGCGGGCGCTGCGGCGAGTGGGCCAACTGCTTCGCGCTGCTGTGTCGCGCGCTCGGGTACGACACGCGCTTCGTGTATGACACCACGGACCATATGTGGTGCGAGGTAACACTATACATTATTTATTTAATATCTAACTACCCGCCCCTGCTTCGAACGGTTTTTACGACTTAACAAAACATAGAAAATTCTTTATTATGTGTTATTTTAATACCTATGTATTATACACATACACCTTCCGGAATAAATTCTAAATGATGGTGAAAACCGCATGAAAATCCATTGTGAAGTTTAGAAGATCTCAATGGTCACACAGACGGATAGGAAAAACTACTTTGTTTTATGCTATGTATAGACGAACACCAACAGCATAAACATTCAACATTGGCTTACAATAGTAATTAGGAAAAGTTTTAAGTACTGTTAATATACAGGGTTATTAATAATACGTCAGCAATCCATTAAGGGGATGTAGGGGAGGTCATTTGCAACCAAATGACCCCTGATGACCCATATGCAAATGTCAACCATTTTGGCGGTACATAACATTGAAAATTTATTAAAAAAAAAATGATGCATCATTTAAAATATATTATTATCAGCTTCTACTTCAATACATAATAATCAACCATAAGCTGACAATTAACTTTAATAGTTTTTAAATCAGAGCTACAATATTTTTCATCATTTTGAGCAGGATATTTGACTAAAATAGTCGATATCTGCAAAAAAACACGGTAGACTTTATCGGCAGAACATTCGAATAACATACAACAGTACAACTTCTCAGCTATCCAATGAGATAGAATAAGATACCAGATATCTTCAAAAAAATATAAAATGTCAAATTACTCGAAAATGGTTGACATTTGCAAGGAGGTCATAAGGGGTAATTTGGTTGCAAATGACCTCCACTATATCCCCTTAATGCATTGCCGACGTATTACCAACAACCCTTTATATACACAAATTATAGGTGTACACACGGCTACACATATTCCACGGCCATATATTTCCAGTTACGCTGACCTCGCATTGTAAATCGGAAATCCTATACATGGAAAGAGCTTCCGCTTTCATTATTTAAAAAGAGACTCCGAAGCTTTTTAGTGGCGAAAGCATATTATAATATTAAGGAGTTCTTAATTGAGAAAGATTTTTTAAGCTAGTGTATATAATATTATATTTTGTACTTAGTTATTATGCCTGAACTTCTATATTTTTTTGTCATCATCTACTGTTACCTATATTTGCAAAATAAAATTATCTTTATCATTATACAATGCGAGATTAGCTTATACTGGAAATGTTTAGCTTGATGTGTAGCCGCGTGTACATATCATTACAAAAGAACATACGTATATTGCACAGAAGCTGCTTGTAAACTAGATGATCTCAAATTTAAATAAAGTAATTAACTTCGTCGAAGCGGCGGTGTTTGGGGGAGGCCTGTGTCCAGCTGTGAACGTCTTTCGGCTAAAATGATGATGACGATGGAGCACTGAAAGGGTTTTATCGAAATAAATCCAAAAATGATAAAAGGAATATCATAAAACGCCTGCACAATTTTTTCGTATTGTAATAATCACGGAACAGAAAAAACAGTGGAAGTGCAAAGAGGGCGTGGCACGCGTGCCACAAATAAGCGTGGTTACGCTTACTTGATCGCAGTCGTGTTCTAACATCACGTCGAGTCGCTAGTCTCGCGATAAATTTATTTTTCCGTAGCTATGCCGTATTGTTCCATTTTAGAGTGCAAAAATGATAGTAGGAGAAAACATTTAAAAAATGGAGTCGTTAGGTACTATCGATAAGTACGATTTTATTGGTTTTCTAATAAAATCAACGTTAATTTTAATTCACTAATAATTTAATAGGACGTCTTGTAAAAAGCAACCTTATGCCATTAAAATACAGTTTATCTTGGTTTGAATATATTCATTATTTCGTTCTCGAAAGTTCTTCGCTACTCAATTAGTGATGTAGTCTGGTTGGATGTTGATTTTATCGATTGATATCGATAAAAGAAAATAAGTTATTTCATATTTATTATAATCATTACAATACAAATTCAGCGTAATATACTTACGCTGAAAACATTCAGCATAAGTATTTATTTATTTGGGATTTATTAATTTATGTAAAACACATTAATATATATATAAAGTAATTAATTTATATTAGTACTTAAATATTTTATTTTTAGATAATACGTACTACGTTATTTGTCCTACAGTTTTACTGAACTCCCAACGAGTCTTATTTTTTTCGAATTAAACAAGAAATAGATTATCCATCGATATCGATAAAGTAATTTAAAATTTAACATGTTCTGCACTGGTCGAGTAGCAGTAGATAACGACCTATCACGCGAATGTAAACCTTATGTTTAACGCATTGAAGTTTATAATTGCGACCACTGAGAAAACGGCCATCTATGGTCGGGTAGCGGAATTTACTCGGCAATCGAATATAGTTTGATTATAGATTACAAAATGTTTTAAAAACTTTTTGCAATAGAGCAAAATAAATCCAATTTGTAGAGACTGAAGGCTTATTCTCAGATGAACGATCTGTGACATAAGCTAGTTTTGACTAAAATTAAAACGACAAATCAAACGAAACGTTTATTTGTAGTGGACTGTATGTTTATCAGTTTATTTGTGTGAGTTTGGCGACAACGGGTACCTATTGTGAGTTTGTTGCATTGCACTTCCACTGTTTTTTCTGTTCTGTGGTAATAATCATCACCTATCAAATTTGTATCCTAAAAGTAATTATTTTGCATTTTAAGTACAAATCGAAAATGCATGAAAAGAGATGAAAGACTTGATGATTTTTTTCTATCAAGAAAATTTTACTTATTATGTTTCTATTCCACAAGAAGTTTGGAAATCATGTAGTTACTCATATTATTTTTATTTTATACCTATATCAATGTTATGAAAAATCTAATTTACGATTAATAATTTTTCTTTCGGCCCGGTCTGCTTCACTCGGTTGAATAAACGATATTGTATTGATTTTTTCTAGATTTTCGACTACGATTCAAACACGTGGATCCACGCCGATCCGTGCGAGGCCAAACTCGACGCGCCCCTGTTGTACTCGCACGGCTGGGGCAAGAAACTGTCTTACGTCATCGCGGTGTCTCGAGACGACGTACAAGACGTCACCTGGAGGTATACTATGGATCACAAAGAGGTAGGTCATTGGCCTTTCTTTCTCTATAAGTACATATTTAAAGAAGTATTTCGACATTTATAAAAAATTAATAGTCCTCCAGACCGAATTTCGGTCATGGCGGCCAGTCTCAGCGGAGACTAGCCATCGACGCGGGAGATATTATAGTACACAAGTGTTTGCGTAGACACGGGTGCACTCTCTCTCTTCCCTCACCTCATAGTCCTCTGGGACGGCACGCAACCCGCCCCTCGCCCCCCCAGCAGGTACAGCACGCAGCGCCACGTGCGCGAGGCGCGGATGTATCCCACCTCAGTCTTCTGGGACGGCACGCAACCCGCCCCTCGCCCCCCCAGCAGGTACAGCACGCAGCGCCACGTGCGCGAGGCGCGGATGTATCCCACCTCAGTCTTCTGGGACGGCACGCAACCCGCCCCTCGCCCCCCCAGCAGGTACAGCACGCAGCGCCACGTGCGCGAGGCGCGGGTGTATTCCACCTCAGTCTTCTGGGACGGCACGCAACCCGCCCCTCGCCCCCCCAGCAGGCGCAGCACGCAGCGCCACGTGCGCGAGGCGCGGGTGTATCCCACCTCAGTCTTCTGGGACGGCACGCAACCCGCCCCTCGCCCCCCCAGCAGGTACAGCACGCAGCGCCACGTGCGCGAGGCGCGGGTGTCTCCCACCTCAGTCCTCTGGGACGGCACGCAACCCGCCCCTCGCCCCCCCAGCAGGCGCAGCACGCAACGCCACGTGCGCGAGGCACGGGTGTATCCCACCTCAGTCCTCTGGGACGGCACGCAATCCGCTTCTCGCCCCCCCAGCAGGCGCAGCACGCGGCACCACGTGCGCGAGGCGCGGGTGTATCTCACTTCAGTCCTCTGGGACGGCACGCAACCCGCCCCTCGCCCCCCCAGCAGGCGCAGCACGCAGCGCCACGTGCGCGAGGCGGGTGTAACACATCGCCCACTTCCAAACTCCGGGCTGTCACTGAGGAATTCCTAATAGAAAAACTCAATAATACTTTGCCCTACCTGGGATTCGAACCCAGGACCAGCAGTCACGCTTGCGACCACGAAAAAGGATGTAGCTGCAGTACAACGCGGTGCCGAGGCGTACGTGCGTGCGTGTGCGTTACGCCTGTGGTGTAACATAGTTCATCCAAACTATAGTAATACAATGCGAAATTAACTCTGTCTGTCTGTTTACATTGTAACGGCTAAACGGATTGTGATGAATTTTGTCATGCGTAGGCAAGCCCCATCAAAGACATCTTGAATTTGTTTGAGTCTTTTAGTTTGTTATGCCGTGAATCGATAACAGCTGCAAGCTTCCATATTGATTTCCAAACTCATAAGCATCCAAACTTTCAAGAACTAGAGAAATGTGCTTTGTAAGGAACAATGGCGAAATAATATTTGAAAAAAAAATTGAACGTCTAAAAGTGACACTTAAATAAAAGGAATTCAACAAATTATCTACGTTTTTTTAAGTATTATATTATCTAATTCAGATCGAGTAAAAAAAATATGTTTAGTAAAAAGTTATTTGACTACTTCGTTCTAAAAAATTAGGAAATTGTTGGTTGGATTGGTTTAGTATTGCCATTTTATATTTATTTTCATAAATAGTAGGTATAGCGAAATTGTCGGGTGTTGTTATCATTTTTAGTTTGTTATTATATTAACATGGAGTAATTAATAAATAACTCATTTATTTTGTTGTATCTATATCTTATTCTGTGTTCTTACTTAGTTAAGAATATTGCAGTGGTGGCATATATAGGAAAAATAACAAGTGTTATGGCAATTCTGAACAAAAAAAAAAACTTCTTAAAAATATAGCTTGGTTGTTGACATTGACAACCGTTGACAATTTACAACTCTTGCTTGACCAGAAGTTTGCGTTCTGTCCTGTGTTGTCCAAAAGTTCGACACAGAATATCTATTAATCTCCGCCTTCTCTAAAAAAAAATCTTGCACAAAATAGCTCAGAAAATGACACTGGGTTTAATAAGATATTGTTAATTTAAAGACGTAGTAATTTAATTTCAAATAAATCAATGTATGGGAAGCTGCCATTGTTCTTAGTTCATGACAAATAATTTATTTCCACACCTTTTAATCGCGATTAAAATTAGACTGATTTAGTTTGACAATCAAAATTTTAGGCTTAAAACGTCAAATGCAGAATAGCAAAATTGTCATTTTCACTAAATTGAATGACTAAAATGACATTAGTGCTATCAAACAATGATATAGTTAAATTGTGTCACTTTAGTCAATTTCAGAATGGGAAACGTAGTTTGACAGGAATAAACTAAATTTTGGTGATTTTTAGCCTAGTGTAGAGAATTTTGTGACAAGAGATTCGGCACCACTGTCTCTTCTCCGTTTAGCTTTAGTCTATCCAAAGGTTGTCTTGAAAAGAACGCTTTAAGCGATGAGACCGCCCAGACATAAGATGCATTTGTAAGTATCTGTAATACATAAGGTGTGCATAATAGAGAGTATTCTACACTAATACATAATTATATAAACTGACGCCTTTTTCCGACGGAGGTAGGCAGAAACTACAGACCGCCACCAGCTACGATCCTTAAAAAAGAGAGAGTAAAAAAAAGAATGAGACGTAGATATAAAATATTGACCAAAAAATGTATGTGTAAAAGAGTCAAAGTCAAATCATTTATTTGAAATAGGCACATAAAAGGCACTTTTGAACGTCAAAATTTACAAGAAAATTTAATTTATTCTAGTTGCCCCTTCCAAAAGGTAGTTTCGTATGGAGAAGAATGGTCAACAAACTCCACCGTTACTCTTTTAAAAATGTCTTACAATATTATGAAAAAAAAATTCAAAAAAAAAAAAAAAAAAATATGTGAAAACGATGCACCTAGAATAAAGTTACTATACCAGAATAGGTAAAAAGAATTAAATATAATGCAATGACAGGCTAATTAATGATTAATGTGCTAGATAAATGGTGCTCACATAATTATTAAAAAATATTGAAAAGTAGATGATTTTTCCAAAATTTTAACAAGTAATAATTTAGTGTGTGAGAAATCAATGTCATAAAAATATAAATTATACAATTAAATTAGCAACCAGTTTGATTTTGTCTAGACACTAGATTGTCCTATGGAGCAGGACCAGCATGTTTCCAAGCATTCTAATCTAGGATATAATCCTCTAATTTGTAATATGCTTGTATACAGAGTGTACTTTTAAGTGTCTTAAAAGATCATGTGAAAGTGAAATAAACGTGATTTAACGTCACCAACATCATTTTATTTAATTTCAGAATAAAGGGTATTATTCTATTATGTGCTATTATTGTAGGTGCTGTTACGTCGCACGGAGTGTACGGAACAGGAGTTGATTGAGTGCATCCTGACGCTGCGCGAACATCGACAGAGACAGGTGTCGGAGCCGCGGAGGCGGTACCTCGCCAAGAGAACTCTGCAGGAACTGGCTGGCCTCATGATCGAGAAGTATGATTCACGTATGCTTACTAAAGAAAGAAAGAAAATTACGTTTATTTTAATTACAACAAAAAAAAAATAGATTAATTTCGGAAGTCGGTGACAATAAACGAGTATACAGATAATACAGAACCAAAGACTGACTTCTTGACTGCTTTTTTTCTCCAGACCTCCGAAATTGAAGTAATTTTTAATTTTATAGTGTTTTTTGGAAGTCGGTTATTTTTTATTTTTTTGTAAAAAGTTGTTTTTTTTTCACTTTTTTGTTATGGTACCTACCACACTAATTCCTATACTTGCTATGTAAACACCAGTGACAGGAAGTTTTATAACATTATCAACATACACCAAGTGGATTAAATGCTTATTATTGAAGCTAACACAAAAACTACCCTGGCAAAGTTAATAAAATTTGTATGGGACCACCGCGCAAGCTTCCTCTACCAAATGCAAAAAGAATTTTCAAAATCCTTCCTTTTTTAGAAGTCAGTAAAAAAAACTCCTTATCAATTAACAACCTTAATCTCATGACAATAAAGATCACTGTGATTTTGACAAACTTGTCAGTGTCAGTAACCCAAAAGCAACCTTACCGTGATGGGAATAAAGATCCCTTTGGTTTTGACAGTGATGCAAAGTTAAAGGGAAAATAATTGTGAAAGGACTGTAGCTACCGTTCCCGTACTTTAAAGAAGATAAATTATACAGGAATAAAATCAAGTAATTAGTTAATTACCGAATCATCATGCAATGTTGGTTATCATATTCATTCATTCCGTTCATAAAGGCAGCAGACAGGCGCGAAGCGACGGTGCGACGCGATTCTGGTAGAACAATGTCCATGAAGTTTTCATAGAAATTGTGTCGCGTCGCGCCTGTCTTGGGAGACCTAATGTATAAAAGCTGTTACAAAACTACTTATAGCCAGCGGGGTAATTGCGTAACACACTAACAGTAGGAATGTCTTCCATTTTGACAGTTCAATAACATTTATTGCGGTAGTTACGTTGTTGAGCAGACAAATTTTTCGAACATATGAAGCAATGAATTAGCAATAGGCTTCAAATTATACAGATTGAAATTGATAGTGTCTTAAGCCATTAAGGTGCAGGTAGAAATTATGGACCCACATCAAAGTTAATAGAAAGGGCTTTAGGTACCTACGCGCAAACTGTATTTTCATCCTTCCAAAGATTAAAGATGGATACCAATCCATGGATTGAGTTTCACAAAAAAAATGTATTGAAATATTAATTTCAGATCAAGATTTATTTTATTTTATTTGTGGTCTTTCCTGTAAATCATATTGTAAATGGCCAACATGATTGAAATAGACTATCACAGGCGTATTGTGAGGGGTCGGTGACTAAATGATAAATGATTTTATTTCTGTAAGTAGGTTTTTGCAAACACTTTTACACGTCAATCATATTTTTTAAACTAGATTAGGTCGGCGTTTTCTATCTGACTACTCTAAGAAGAAAGGCCGAAATAAACTCAGAGGTCACAGTCTCTTTTAAATTCCAGACATAATCTTGGTCAGATCATGTGAAGACCATGTAGATTTATGTCTGAAATGGTCTTTTGAGGAAAAACCACACACATTGAGTGGACCTGTCCAGTCAGTGCACGTAATTGTCACTAATCGTGGAGCTCAACTCAGAACTTAAGGACTTATTACGCAATTTAAAATGTTTTAAGCATTACGTTACGGTCAGCCTTTGTGCTGCTGTAAAATATGTGTGTTTATAAAATTGTATATGGGAGCTACATCTGCCAACAAACTGCTTCGCAGTTTGGCAAAAGTATTTTATTTTTTTGTGAATCTTTTTATTTCACCACGAATAAACGCTTTTTGATTTTTAAAACTCGTTTTCAACTAACACCATTATTATTATGGACACAGGAAACCAACAGACTACGAAACCCACGGCCGGATTTCCGGATCTGAGCAATGGCGTGCTGAACGCGGGGAAATGGGCAGCCAGATCTCCAAAACGTTCGAGTTTAAGAAACTCGGCAACTACACACTCTGTTACTTCATAACCACGGACATGTACCGCGTCCAACACCAGAATGAGGAACTGGAATCCGTAGCCACCTGGTCCGCAGGAGTCTACCATGCTGAAAACGTCTTCAGAAAAGTAGAACATGATTGGAAGCAAGTTTATCTAGCTAGAAAAGGTAAAGACTGTTTGTGGCCTTCCATTTTTTTTTTTGTGACAAAGCGTCAAGCGCGTGTAAACTCTGCTGTGGCTGTTGAGAAATCATTCAACCAATAACAGCAGTTTACGCGCAATTGTCAATTTGTCACATTAATTTTGCGATAATATTCATTCGAGTAACTGGCCCTAGACTAATGAAGTTTTAATTTTTATTTGTCATTCTGTTATTTTGATCGGTAGAGGGTTCGTCGGTGGGCAGTGTGTCGTGGCGCGTGTGCGCAGGCGCAGGCATGCAGCTGTCGGAGCTGCAGCTGCGCGTGAGCTCGCAGCTGTACGACACGGGCAAGCTGACCTGGAACCTGCAGTACGATGACCAGCCGCCTGTAGCCGCCGACTTCGACTCCGAAGACTTGCGTAAGTGGCCTATCTATCTATATAAATAAACATTAAATGATGTACGTTGGTAAGCGTTACGAGAGAACTGCTGGACCGATTAGCTAAAAACAAATCAAAAGTAATTCTAGAGGGCGCTACTCAGCCATAAATTTGAACTTGACAATGTCTCTCTGGACAGCTAGTCCCAAATAAATCCTAAATATTTATTTATTTATCTAGTTACATCTACCGTTACAGGATAACCCAATGTGTTAAATGCGCTTATGCTAACTTAATCTAGACTAACATCTATACCTAATTATAAACAATGCATTCTTTTTTTCTTTTTTTATCAAAAACCATGCCCCACGCTAGGAACTTCTCCTGTATAGTGGGTGAGTTTACAAACATTTAAACTCACATACACAAACAGTAAGACCCGGAACAACTACTTGTAGGTCATAAAAACATTTGTTCCGTTTGGGAATCGAACCCGCAACACGCAACGCAGCAGTCAATCGCTTAACCACTGCGCCAACCGTGCTTTCGTTCCTTGTGAATTCACTCCAAGAACAACCGAATAAGTGTGTCTCAATCGCTATGAGGTTGAGCGTGCGGAGTGCACGCGTCAGCGGCGCCTCCCTTAAAGGTTGGTCCGAGCGCGCGGTTCCACTATTGATTTTATAATCGCAATTTTACCATTTTTCGTCCCTAAAAACCTTATTCGGACTTTTACGACCATTAAAGAAAAAAAATACTTGTGCGGTCAACGGACCCCCGTCAAGAACGAAGTTCCTTACGCGATACTCGCACGCTCACACACTCGTTTATATAGTAGAAAAAGACAGAGAGAGATAGTGTGAATTTAATACGCGTTTTTAATACAGAGCCATCTAGTATAAGTTTTTAGAAGCTCTTATAAAGTTGTCGCCATCTTGAATTTTCATTTTAACCACACTATTATTAAAACACGTTAGCTTTTCATAATCGACTGACATTTTAGTACCAGACTGCAAGGAAAGGGTTTTTTTTTATATATAAGGATGTTATAGCGTAAAACATAGATAGCTTTGCTTGTATCTAAGCATAAACACACTTTATAATTTTGTTACCTACATACTAACAACTATTGGCTTTAGTACTTTGGAAAACCATGAAAAGGACACCCATGACGATTTCTTTTTTAAATTTTCGCTGCCTCTATCTTTGATTTTCATTTTGGCCTTAATATCGGTATATAGGGAAAGTCGCATGGAGCATAACGCTTTTTCGTTACAATGACGATTTCTACCAGTCAACTCCTGCCGCAAGCCTCGTTGAAGAACTTTTCATTCCAAAAAACGAATTGATCCAGCCATTTCAAGTGATGCGTTTACCAAAGAACAGCATTTAATTTTTATTTATATGATTGGTAATGAGTTCGATTCACAGGTCGGGTAAAGTGTTATTGGGTTTTTGCCACCAGGAATTTCTCAGTAGCAGCCCGGAGTCTGAATTTGTGCCCGGTTGATGGGGCCGAATAGGCTCGCCATGTAATAACATGGGACTTAAACATAACTGGCGGAATATGAGTGTACTATAAGTACACCTCTGCCTAACACTTCGGAGCTTACAGGCGTTATGTAAATACAGAGTGTAAGGGACAGCCCTCCGCAAACTTACAAGGTGCATTCAGCTCCTTATTTTGAATCATTTTCCACCGGAAAACTCAGGACAATATACATTTTTTTATCGTTTTTTTTGTTTTTATTCCTTTATTTCAATGTAAAATTATATTCTCGGTACGCAGCACTCCATTTATGTAAATAAAACAGCTTAAATAAAAAAAATGAATCTTCAAAATCGGACTACTCTGTAAAAAGTTATGCGTGGTCACACATAAAAATATATATATATACGGGTCGACTTGAGAACCTCCTCCTTTTTTTTCGTCAGTTAAAAACAGCAATGCATGTTGAAATTCTTTTTGAAATTCTCTAACGAACACCGCGAGGAATCAGCTGATCACTTTCTGCCTAGCTACAGAGTTCAACGAACTCACCGCATACTTCTTTTGTACGTCACCCGGCTATCTGCACAATTGTCAATACTCAATACTCAACTACTACTCTTATTGTTCGCTCTCGCTCGCTTCAATGAGATGTAATAAATCACGTGGAGTGAGCGCGCTTGGGGATAGATCCTATTGACCCCGTGGCGAACGAAACGATACATTGCGTGTGAGGTAATAAAACAAATCAGGTTTATTAGATTCCCATAACGTTCCTGAAATAATTTCATGTACCTGTCATCTTAGTATGATTTACTGGATTCACCCCATCAGTCTGCGGAGAGCTGTCCCTTACATTGTGTATGTATTTATATGATTGGATTGTTAATTCCCCAGAGAGCGGCGTGAGGCTGCAGCGCGCGTGCCGCAGCGTCGTGCTGCGCGCGCAGCTGGCGGGCGGCGCCGGCGCCGTGGCCTGGCAGCACGCGCAGCTGTGTCGCGCGCCGCTGGGCCTGGGGGGCCCGCCCGGCCTCACGCTCACGGCGCGCGTCTCACTGCTAACATAACACCACCATCCAAATAAACAATCTAAATATTTTAATAATAATAATACCAGCCTATTATTGTGTCGCTGCAGAGCAAAGTCCTCTTCTCAGTCGGAAAAGGCACAAGCATTGATCACCACGCTTGCTCAAGACGAAACCTACATGGGCACTTATGTAACGTCAGAAGTTAGAACGGTCTAACCATTTTTTGTTTTTTGTTCCGGGTTGGAAAATCCTCATGGATGATGTTCTGGGGCGGGCGGAGGGGTCTGTCAGTCTATTACTGACTAAAAACCATCCCGTGTTCCCTCGCACACTTGCACCGGGAGCACTTAAGCACTCTTCAACTTCGATCCCGGTTGGTGCCGGCCGTCTGGTCGAGCGGGGAGAGTGAAGTGTTTGACTCCCCCCGCAACGTCTAAGAGGCCTCGCCCACGACGACTTTTTGTAGCGATGCTATCGCGCATGTGTATCGATACAATCGCGATGCTATCGCTGGCTGTGTACCTTCGCCCAGATTCTGTATAGCTACTATCGCACTTCAGTCGCGATGCAAACGCGATTCAGCGCTCCTCCCTCCATTCTACTCCCTTCGTTCCCCCGATGTTGTCAGAAACGGTCGCACATTTGCATCGATGCAGTCGCGCATATGTATCGATACAGCCGCGCGATTGCATCGTTTCTATCGCGATGCAAACGCGCGACAACATCGCTACAAATAGTCGCCGAGGACGAGGGGCATAAGAGGGGCGTGCGTGAAACATTACGCGCCGCCACCTCGGGTCTTATATTATAGGGGGCAGCGGACGTCCCCGAGTCTGCCGTCTCTGGACCCATTTAGGAGGCTGGAAAAGGGCATTATTTGCCCTCTGCCGACGCCCGGTGCGCCTGCTGCGAGCCGGGAGAGCACACGTATTATCCCTCTCCTTTTCCGTTGCCTCCTTCTACGTCATGACATTTTCGCTGAAGGAGATCATCGCGTCCCACGACGCTGCGCCGCCGACCATAGAACGAATTACTGCCGGCAGCGACAGGTCGCTTCCCACTTCCGAAACGAGGTCACGGCGTGGCTCCTCCCTAGCTGCACACTCTGCAAGCGTATGCCACGTCGTGTCCTCCCGACAACGGACGCAGTGATGAGGACGGTCTAAGGTAACCCCACTTGATAAGTTGTAGAGACTTAAACCTTGCAAGGTTATGCGTCTAATACCTCTAGTGCTAACGTATCTCATTACGTTATTGGTCGATTCCTTTGGAGAAGAAAAGCAAGAAACTCCTCCACAGTTACTCTTTTAAAAATAATAGGGTATTACGATATTTCCAAATTTCAGTGTTTATAGATATGGGAGGACAGTGTAGGCCTGTTAACAGGTATCATCCGGTCTTGCCAAGAGGTATCGTGTTACCCAGTAGCTGCGTTGTATAGGCAGGCGCTCCATGTAAAAGACTGACTGACTACCCTTAACGACTGTCAAAGATACACGACCGACAGCCTGGGCCCACAGCTTACGTGTTTTCCGAGACACTGCGCGTATAATAATAAAATAATAGGATGTTGATTGTATATTTTAGTTATTAGTAAGATAAGAAAATCATTTGTAATAATTATTGTTAGAAATTATTTCCTTACTTTCTATACAGGGTCAAATTGAATTAACCGAACAGATATGATGGATTTCGATGCTGATTACGGAAAAAAAAACTAAACTTATCATTTCCATTACATAACATACACAATACAGGGTGATTGGAAGATGGGTGCAAAGCTTTAAGGTGAAGATAGTATAGACAATTTAGAACTATTTAAGCCATGGTTGTCTTAGACGAAGTCTTACCAAATTTTTTTAACCAAATTTTTAAGTTTTTTTTCGGAAATTCTCAAAATTTAATGTAAACTGCATAATTATGGCCAAATTGAATGATAAATGAATTAATTTTTTATTTATTTAATTAAAGTAATGTGTAAACAACCAAGCAAAACATGTTTTAGGCTTCTGTGTCATTAGACATTTTTTTTACAGGTATTTAAAGCTCAGAAAAAATAAAAAATTTGTACAATACGTCTATTAAACCTTATTTAAAAAAAAACGGAGGGTGCTTTTTTTGTTCAAACCTTTTTGAAGACATGCTTGATAATCGCTCTTTCTTTTGAGGTATCATTTATGCGGATATCTTACAAATTATTGAAATTAGGACCTACAAACCAATTCGAGGGAGAAATTTTAAATTTTAGGCAGTCTAACAAAACACAAAATTTTTGCTTAAAATAATACTTTATGTGCTCGAAATGATAACATTGTTCAATTCTAAGAATTTTTGGCACATGCAGGAACCAATTGAGGGGAACCCATTGAGGGGATTCTCTAAACAATGGCCACCGAGCGCGGTGCGACCGCATTTCCAGGTAGAACGCCCAATGAATAGCAAAAAGCGATAAGAGTTGGTTTTTACAGCAAAATGGTCTTTGTTACTGAGGCAACAAAGTCGTTTTTCTTTAGTCAGGGTCAGTCGGTCTGTGATGAAGCCGTTACATCTTTTACTTATTAGTCAAACTACTGCCCTTGTGAGTGGACGTTGTCGTGTTGATTCACAATTTACCGTGTTCAGTTGTAGCCCTTTGCGTTCCTGCACGTGTTGTTTGCGTTAGTTTTGAACTTTTTTATTTCACCGTGTCCAGTCGTAGCCTCGCGCTCCTGCACGTGTTGATTTTTGACTTAATTGTGTTGAGTTGACATTTAGTGCGCTCCTACGCCGTTTTTCTTAATTGTTAAGTGACTATGGCTACTTTTTCCAATCAAGAATATGCGGATATCGTATTTATGTACGGTAGAGCAGACGGCAATGGATCTTTGGCGCGACGGATGTATCAAGAGCGCTATCCGAATCGCAGGATACCGAATGTCCGAGTGTTTTACAACACGTTTCGTCGTCTTGGCCAAGATGGGTTTCACCGCGTGGAACCTGGAGTCAACCCGGGCAGACACGAAACTGCCGTCGACGAAGACATTTTAGCAGCATTTCAAGCGGATCCTACGACCAGTACTAGAGCAGTAGCTCGAAATTTAAACATTTCTCAATGGAAGGTGTGGTATACAATGCACCAAAATGATAAGTATCCGTTCCATGGCAGGAGTGTGCAAGGTCTAGTAGAGC
The DNA here is from genome assembly GCA_916610205.1 of Griposia aprilina. Taxonomy (NCBI): domain Eukaryota; kingdom Metazoa; phylum Arthropoda; class Insecta; order Lepidoptera; family Noctuidae; genus Griposia; species Griposia aprilina. The sequence continues at coordinate 4,940,907 of OU744299.1, forward strand.
AAGATCCTCAAAGAAGAATTCAGTTCTGCCGTTTCCTCCTCAACAGAGACATCGAAGATGCGTGGTTTCTGAAATCAATCTTGTGGACGGATGAAAGTAAATTTTCAAGGGAAGGTATTACAAACTTTCACAACATCCATGAATGGGCCGACGCAGACAACAATCCACATTTTAAGAAGCAGGTGTCATTTCAGATGAAATTCTCTGTGAATGTATGGGCTGGAATAATTGGCAGAACATTGATTGGGCCGCACTTTTTGCCTGATCCATTGAATGGCGAAAATTATTTGCAATTTCTGCAAATTGATTTACCACTGCTGGTAGAGGAATCAGGTGTCCCGATCTTCGAAAGAGACCGAACAGTCATCTTTCAGCAAGACGGCTGTCCAGCGCATTGGACTTTAAATGTAAGGGAACACCTCAACAATTGCTTTCCTGATAGCTGGATCGGCAGGGATGGACCCATCCCTTGGCCCGCTCGCTCCCCAGATCTGACCCCGTTGGACTTTTTCGTGTGGGGCCGGGCCAAGGAACTGGTGTATAACAACATAGAAATAAACACTAGAGAAGAATTGATACAAATAATAAATTCAGCGTTTGAGACAATGAAGCAGGAGATGATGTTGAAAATAACGACTACAGAAGTTAGAAGACGGGACCGTGCTTGTATTAGGAATCACGGCCGTCATTTTGAACATGAAAAATAAATAATTTTAATTCAAATGTTGTTTTAATTAGTCTGCCTAAAATAAAAAAAATCTCCCTCTAATTGGTTTGTAGGCCCTAATTTCAATAATTTGTAAGATATCCGCATAAATGATACCTCAAAAGAAAGAGCGATTATCAAGCATGTTTTCAAAAAGGTTTGAACAAAAAAAGCACCCTCCGTTTTTTTTTTAATAAGGTTTAAAAGACGTATTGTACAATTTTTTTATTTTTTCTGAGCTTTAAATATCTGTAAAAAAAATGTCTAATGATACAGAAGCCTAAAACATGTTTTGCTTGATTGCTTACACATTACTTTAATTAAATAAATAAAAAATGAATTCATTTATCATTCAATTTGGCCATAATTATGCAGTTTACATTAAATTTTGAGAATTTCCGAAATAAACTTAAAAATTTGGTTAAAAATATTTGGTAAGACTTCGTCTAAGACAACCATGGCTTAAATGGTTCTAAATTGTCTGTACTATCTTCGCCTTAAAGCTTTGCACCCATCTTCCAATCACCCTGTATAATCAGCCTATGTTTCCACTGCTGAGAGACAGGCCCCTCCCTCTGGCACACACTGACAGGCACTCCCTCTCAAAAGAGAGGACTTTTGAGAGGGAGTGGGCCATAATCCACCACGCGGGCCCGGTGCGGGTTGGTAGATGACACATGCCTTTGAATTTATGGTTCTTGGCCTGGTTTCCTCACAATGTTTTCCTTCACCGTTTGGAGAGCAGCGGTCATAAAATAAATTATATAAAGTACCACGTACAACTGGGTAAGTCGGGGCTGTTACTACTGGGCCACCACTGCTTTCACGCAATTTCCATTAACTACATAAAAACAGAGAGAGAGAGAGAGAGACAGTAGAGTTAAAAAGAGAAGAGCAGAGTATTCTATCTATCAGTCTACCCGTGGCCTTTCACCTTGTTATCAGAAGGCCTAGTCCTGTAATTAAAACGTTCAAAATTGTGTTGCAATCTCAACTCCGCGACAATCAATGTCAAAAGTGGACTGAGAAAGTCTATATACATATTAATATTAGAATAGAAGTATATTAGTATGTAGAGGAAGTGGGTAATATGTGGAACTCCTAGTCTGATTTAAAAAAAATGTTTTTGCGTATTAGCCCAATTCTTGAGGAAGGCTATAGGCTATTTACCACCACGCTAGGACCCTTGGGAGCCGTACAAAAATAAAAATAAAGTCAGAAAGAACACTTAGCGAGAACGAAGTAATAGCGCGGGCTGGCGAAGCGATGCGATGAGGTGAGTCGGGGGAACCAGAAATTTCATGCCGACGAAGTCGCGGGCAGAAGCTATATAAGATATACCCATCACGTCTGTGAAGATGCCAGTTAATTTAATTTGAGCCTTTATGGACACTTTACACACACCATCACTCTCCACTATGGCTTGAGGTGATTTCACATCGGCAAGTGTTTGTTTCAATTCAAATCAAATCAAAATATTTTATTTCACATAAACCGTGCACCTAGCTTCTGACGTTTCATAAGTGCCCATGTGCACTTATGAAACGTCAGAAGCTAGGTGCACGGTTCCAATTGGTTGTTTCCTATGGAGAAGAGCCGGCAAGAAACTCCACGGTTACTCTTTTAAAAACAAGGGGTTTTACAATGTTTCCAATTACAGTGTTGATAGATATGGGAGGACAGTGTAGGCCTGTCAACAAGTAACAGGTACTCAACAAAATATAAAAATGTCCACAAATCTACAGTCTACAAGTTAGGCCTACAACGTTCTCACATTCACAAACTAGAAGAATCTATATAAAAATAAAAGCCTATTTAGACCAAATTACATAATTGCCATTACAACTGTAATAAATCTGAATCAAAGTCCTATCCACAAAAGACATAAATAAGGAGTTGAAATAAGAATCTGAGGTATATAATGTCAAATAATGAGATTATGTCAAAGAAGTAAGTAAAAAGAAACAAAAAACTTGTAATTTGGGAACAGATAATAGATATTTACTTAGTGATGCCGTTAATGTTGTACCAGGGAAGCCACATGTGCAGAGGGAATTATTGCCAAACTTCCTTGTCTTATTTACTTGTTTACTGGGCTTATGTACAGAGGGAGGGGCCGTTGTGTATACAGAATGTTGTTACATAAGTTTTTCAAACTGCCTGAGCCTGTGTGTCGTTTGCAGTACCCAAGATCATTAACTTTTAATAAAAACATTTTTTACCATCGATTTTTACATTCCACATTAAGCTAGCATAGTTTTGTATGGCATAGTGTCAGAAAATAAAGACTTAATTTTCATTCCATGGGTTTTATTAGAATATAGGGTGGCAAAGACATCGACGCACAACCTGTTACCATAGAGTAACCAGTCTACCGAAATCTGTCAAGCGAGCGACGCATATGCATCCGATGTATTTACGTCACAGGCACGCATCGCGCGTTTTTTTAAAATGAAAATGAGGTCTAAGTATTCGAATGTGGAGTAGTTGGATATGGTGCATTTTTACGCAATTGCTGGTGACAATCTGGCGGAAGGTAGGCGCGTGCACTCTCAACCAGATCAGTTAGCCACGCTGCGCAGGGGAGGGAGCTCGAACCCTCAGATTCCCACGCCTGCTACAATACTGGCAGCTACACAGCGGCTACTGGATTTAGGGCCAATTAATTAACGTCAGCTAGAATTTCTGTCGGTCCTAAGCCCGATAAGTATGAAGGGAAAATTGGAGTCAATGTTGTCATGGTGTCCACAGAGCTAACCCGGTTTTGTGGTTAGTTTTTTGTCTTGTTCCTGTAATATGCCAATAAATAAATAATACCTAATAGCCGGAAATAAATAATACCTAATAGCCAGAAATAAATAATACCTAATAGCCAGAAATAAATAATACCTAATAGCTAGAAAAATAGTTACACTCGTCAATAGCCAAAAATACACAGAAAACAAAAAACAACCTGTAGAAAAGCAAGACAGCTACTATGAAGAACTACATCCTACAAAAACCAAAACTTGTTTACAACACTGAAAGTACCTCACACGAACCATTACTAACGGGAGAGCACTATGTAACAGATTAGCAACTACAGAAGGCCCCTCCTGACCTCCCAATCCGGCCGGTCCCCGTGGGAGAAAAAGACCGTAACCCTCCAGAGACTTATACCCCGAACAATACTGAACCTGCGAACAATAACCTACTCTATATTGCGACATACAACGTAAGGACTTTATCAACACACGCCCGTCTACTAGAATTAATGGAAGCCCTGAAAAATACTAAATTCGATATACTTGGCCTATCTGAAACAAGAAGGCTAGGAAATTCAATTCAAGAATATGAAAATGCTATCTTTCACTACATAGGAGAAACCCCAGGCCTTTATGGTGTGGGTTTTCTCGTGAAAAAATACCTCAAAACCCACATCGAGAGCTTTACTGGTCTGTCAGAACGAGTGGCCCTATTGACGCTAAATATCAACAATTTCAGAATAAGTATAATACAGGGGTATGCCCCAACAGACGCTGCTAATGATGATGAAATAGAGCTATTCTATGACACTATCGACGAAGCCCTAAAGGCGTCAGAAAATAACATAATAGTCATGGGGGATTTTAATGCCAAAATAGGTCATCCCAAACCAGAAGAAAATTTAATAATGAAAACCCACTGATCCACGACAAGATCGAACCCACAAGAAACAACAGAGGCGAACGTCTAATAGAATTCGCATACGAAAACAAACTTTCTATAACTAATAAACACTTTTTATAAAAAGAAGAATAATCAAAGATGGACCTGGCGATCACCAGACGGTATCACTAAAAACGAACTAGACTATATATTGACTAACATGCAGAACAACGTGCAAACAAGTTATCAACTTGGATTTCCCTACGGACCACAGATTCGTAAGAGCAACATTTGTTGTACAAAAATTAAAGGTAAACAGAATGAACTATGCTAACAACTCAAGAAGCTCACTAAAAAACGAAGATTAAATTTCGAGATATAAACAATCACTCAACGAATGCAACGAAGACCTTATGAACTGCCAAGAAATCAACTCTGTACAGGAATGTTACGACAAAATAGTTAACATTCTAGAAACTAGTTTGAAGAAAGCCCTCATACATAATAGAGATAAAGCAAGAAGCAGCGTGATATCAACTCATACTACAAAGCTATTACAACGCAGAAGTGTTCTACAAAAAATCAAACCAAAGACGCGAGGTATGAAAAATGAATTGAAAGCGCTGTATAAACTAGTCAGCAAATATGTTCGAAAATACTACTCAAACCATCGAAAATCACCTAAATTCTACAAGAAGCCTTAAACAAGCTTACAAGGAACTGCGATCCCATAAAACATGGATAGAAGGAATTCACGACCCGCAAAAAACAACGCATGACCGGAAAGATAGATATATATATACATAGCAACTAACTTTTATGAAAACTTGTACAGCGCCCCACTACGTCAAGATATAGACCAAAATGATTTAGAAATTAATGACAATGATGTAGACATAAAACCAGTCGATGAATTAGAAACTATAACGGGAATAAAAAGGTTAAAAGCAGAGAAGAGTCCAGGACCTGACAGAATAACAAACGAAGCCATAAAAATAGCTGGTGCTTTTCTAGTAAATCCTCTGACACATCTATTTAATTTGATACTAAGCTCCTCTACAACAACTACACAGTGGTCTGAGTCTAATATTATCTTGTTGTTTAAAAAAGGTGACCCAAAAAACATAGGCAATTATCGTCCAATTAGTCTCCTTCCATCACTTTATAAATTATTCTCTTCAACTATAGAGAAAAGAATCAGCATTACATTAGAAAAATGTCAACCGATAGAACAAGCTGGTTTTCGAAAGAGCTATTCCACAATAGACCACATCCACTCTTTAGAATTGCTTATTGAAAAATACCGAGAATATCAACGCTCACTCTACATAGGGTCTGTAGACTATCAGAAAGCTTTTGATACAATACTGCACTGCACCCCTCAATATGGAAAGCTTTACAATCACAAAAAGTGGAGAAAAAATATGTGCAAGTCTTGAAACACCTTTACGAGAACAACACTAGTAGAGTGAAACTGGAGACCGCAGGGCCACCTATCCCCATCAGAAGTGGTGTACGACAAGGTGATCCCCTATCGCCTCGAATCTTTATAGCAGTATTGGAAGCGATTATCGATAAATTAAACTGGGATAGAGCCGGTACCTATATGTACAAAAGGAAAGCGTAGTCACCTAAGGTTCGCTGACGACAGAAAACAGAAAATAGCGCAGAACTGGAGTCAATGTTACACATGTTACAACAAGCAAGCAGAGAGGCAGGATTAGAAATTAACCTGAGCGAAATAAAACTCATGACAAATGCCGCACAAAACCCTATATGTCTTGACAACACACCAGTAGAGTACGTTCAGAGCTATATCTACCTAGGAAAACAAATTTCCCTATACGAACCAAACAACGATGCAGAAGTGGATAGAAGAATAACAACGACATGGAAAAAGTTTTGGAGCCTAAAGGAAATTCTAAAAAGTCAAATGCCGATGAAAATCAAGAGCAAAGTCATGGACTCGTGTCTTCTACCTTCGTTAACATACGCCTGTCAAACGCGAAAGTTCATCAAAAGAGTTGAAAACAAAATCACGTCCTGCCAGCGAAGCATGGAGAGAAGTGTCGCAAAAATCAGAAAGTGTCAAAAAATCCGTCACACTACCATCAGGCAAAAGACAGGAGTAAAAGATGCTCTCACCTACGCTCTAAAGTTAAAATGGAGGTGGGCAGGACACGTAGCGAGAATGAGTGACGATCGATGGACAATTCGCATGACGTCATGGCCAGGTCCTACAGGCACTTGGAAAAGAGGAAGACCTGTAACTCGATGGGCAGACGACATCACAAGAGTCGCAGGCAAAAACTGGCTGACAAAAGCCAAAGACCGAGATCACTGGTGTTCTCTGGAGGAGGCCTTCACCCTCACTACCTGAGGGGTTCATGCATGCTATTTCTTATTTTATTTCAAATTAAGTAATTATAATTCAACAAATTTATAAATATTACAATAACTCAAATTTAATGTATACATACATTATAACTACCTATTACTATACATATTGTTATTATATTTTACGTTTTTAACTATTATATGAAAACTATATAGTTAAAAATAGAAAGATGTTAAGGAAATTATTAAATAATTATTAGCTAACTAATGTAGGTATTTAAAAATTCTTACGAAATCAAATAATTATGTTATAAACAAAAATGTTAAGCAAATATTTTAATGCATGAAATAAAAGGCTTTTTCTTTTTTTTTTATTAATAGCCAGAAATGCCTAATAACCTAATAGCCAGAAAATACCTACCAAAGTTTACCATAGCCAAAGCCTTACCAAGCCATATAAACTGTTTTAAAGTAGCCACTTAACAGTGATAAAATACCTACCGAAGTTAACTTTTAACTTTTGTATTTTTTAGTAAGACCACAATATAAAATATGAAGAATAGACTGCGGTAAGATGTATAAAACTAAGTTCTTACTAAATTTCGTTTATGGAGTGTACATTTCCGTGTAAACAATGCTTTCAGTGCGTGAGCCGCGCGCTGCGGTGTCTGTTGTAGTTAAGGATCCCACGAACATCGCTTGCAACTCACAATTCGAGACAAGTGCAAAATTCGTTGAATATCGCTATCTCAGTTTGACAAAAGAAGGCGTGCGGCGAGCGGGGGACAGACGCGGTGCGCAGCCATGTGTGTGTGACTGATAGCTCTTATTAGCTGTACTTACTATTCATTCTTATCGTCTCGAGTCGTAGATATTTATATTTATTAATAAACCTAAGTTTACTAATAAATATTTAAAAAAAAAATACTAAACGAAACAATGAACATAGGTACCTAAGTACCTATGTTCATTGTTTCCTTTATTTTTATCGACTACTTTATAGAATCGTTAGTGAATGTACAGACTAGTAATGCATTTTTTGGAAATTTCTTTACTATGCCGATATCTCAACATATTAGGATAAATTCTCGATATCTAGGCCTTGTAGAGAAAATCTAGCAGATCAGATACGTGATACCTAATCCTATACATTGTCATCGAGCGTGGCATTTTTTTTTTTAGTCTGATATTATCAAATGACCTCTCCCACTCTGGGCGGAGGGGAAGGGCGTGTCAGACTCTTACTGACTAAAACCCACCCGTGTTCCTTCAGTTGCCTTTGCGCCAGGGCCACTATAACTCTTTCGAACAATCCGCGACCCCGGCAGGCATCGGCCCTATCGGACCCCGTCAATGATGCTGACATATCTTTGAGACGCGCGTGGAACACGACGCGCCGTCGACCCGGGCCTGGTCCTTACCGGACGGCGAGCTGCCCATTGCTCGCCATCCGCAAGCCCGCGCCTACGGTGGCCGGGAGTCGGCAATCGACTTCCGACGCCCAGGGTGTCTCCTCCTGCGGCGACTAGGGGCGTGAGGGCGCAACGATTGCCGCACCCTCACGCGCTCCGCCTCCTCCTTCGCGAGCATTACTGCTTCGCAAAAGGTGGTGACGGCTTCCCATTCCCTCTCGCTCCGTACCATGGCCTGTACCAGGGCCGGACGCGAGATCGCCGCCGCCGGTCGCCGCCACGAGGACACGGCGGTGCTCCGCCCAAGCTGGGCAGACCTCCACCGTATCCTCCCGTCGATCCCCACAATGCCAACACCCGGGCGTTTCCTCCCGCCTTATCCGAAACAGGAACCTCCCGAAACAGCCATGTCGGGTGAGGACCTGCGTCAGGCGGAAGATGAGGACGCCGTGGTGCCTCTCAAGCCACTCCTCAGAGGGGACTTACCGACGCAATTGTGGCGTGGCGTGCGTGGAGTGCGCGCGTGGCCTGGCGGGCAAATCGACTGACGAACGGCGCTAGAGTTGTCAGACGCACGTCGCGTAAATACTTAGCTATAAAATTGTTGGGATATTTATTATTATTGTCTTTATTTATTGTAAGCCTGTGTATTATTATTATTTATTTCCTTTATGATGGTGTCGGCATTAAAAAAGTAAGGCTTCTTCTGTGTTATTTCTGTAATCCATAAAAGAAACTTCAAATATTGTTATTACTTACTGAATAATGAATACAAGTCAAATAATAAAAGTGTTATACAAAGTCGGTAGGTATTAGTAAAAGACAAATATTCCAATCATTTATATTTATCACGTAAATATACATGACTGGAATATTTGTCTTTTTTGTTGTCCGTAAATTCATATCGTTCTGAGCTAAGAATAATAAAAAACAAGGATTTTTTAAATAAACATTTATTTAGTTGTGTCCTTACTTCATAGATATTTATACATTCATATTTTTTTTTAAATATGAATCGAAACGTGATAAACACTTATACTTAAACTTACTGTGAGATACATCCCAACGTTCGGAGTCCATGTCGCCAAAGCAAACCACCAATTCGTAAATAAATTTCCAAGTCCGTAAACAAAACAATGGTCGTAAGAACATAGGTTACTCGATACCAATTATTCAAAAGCAAAATCTAAATCCAAGTTCATAGCACAGGTCAATAGGGAGTGTCTGAAAAATATAACAATACAATTTGCAAACAACAATAATTATGCACGCACGCACAGCACAGCTGATAGCACAGAGTATATAATTATGTTCTGTGGCAGCGTAAGCCAATGTACGCCACAGTATACGTATACTATTATCAGAACATTTGAACTACCGCCATTTGCGTAAACGTATCGTTGTAATATAGACATTCTGTGGCTTCTAATGGAGCATGATGGGCCAACGTGTAGATGGTAAATCGTGACACTGACAACAAACACCCCGCCCGCGCCTCGCGTGCCCTCGTTGCGCTAGAAGAGTGCAGCGATACACACAGAAGCTATCGTGCGTGAGCAATACGATCACGCACACATTGATATTTCCTTGACGCGAGATGGCACTACTAGCTATCGCAAAACTATGATGAATTTGAATGTGTTCCGTAATTCCTAAAATGATCAATGAAAATTTAATGTTTTACGATTTTTTTGTCGATAATTTGTAACTTGATAATGTAAGCTATGTTTCTGCAGAAACAATATTACAAATATTGTTGGTTATAATACAGAAAAAACAATATGAAAACATGTCATTTACGCTGTAAAAATATGCGAAATGCAATTCACTCAAACTTCATTTTAGATAAGTTTAAAAAAAATTAAAAGATGTAGGAACCTAGATAAATATTGTCTTAATCCGAATATCAGCATAATATGGTGGAAATATGCTGAAATTGTAAATAATACGGGAATTACGTTTGTATGGACAATTCACTCGTCGTCACGCTCTTAAGATAATCCTGACTCTGTCTATTTTGCGTTTTTTCGAAAACCAATGACTTTTTGACGTGATAACGTCTTATAAATCGATGAACGCCGGCTGCACGCACGAAAAAGTATGACTTATTGTCACGTTCCGCCTGAGCCGAGCGTGCAAGCGAAAGAGATCCACGATCAGCCTAAGCGTTCGGCTTGTGACGCATCTATCTCTGTTCCACTCCTTATGACGTTATCACGTAAAATTATCGTCCGTAGACAGACTTTACTGAAAACCATTTATTTATTTATTGGATGCTATAGAATGGGAGTAGACCATGGTCTGAACAACGTTTGTTCTAGCAAAACTGTGATTCAAATGTCACCGTGTATAGATATATTTACACACGGTGGCAGGGACGTCGACAAGCAAACTGTTACCTGGATTCAGTAGGAACATAATTCTGAACACCCCTGCGTTGAAATTTTTAGGTTATTTAAAAAAAAATCGTTGTTCCAGACATTTTGACCACGCATGTAGTTATTACACTTTTCTATAAAACAGCATTTTTTTTTTCGATTACCGGTAATTATTTCTACGCTAAGGGGTCTAGAATCATGTGCGGAATTCATTGTTACAGTTTGCTCGTCGATGTCCCTGCCACCCACCCTGTATATTATAATTCAATTTTGAAAATAATCCTAAATTCGCTTGAGTGCTCGAATGCAACCAGTTATTTTTCTACCAACTTGAATGATGTAAGGTTCCTTTCTGCAGGCAACCCTTACAGTAGCTTTTTCTTGTTTCGGGTGGAAAATTCCCATGGACGTCCTGCGCCCTGGGGCGGGCGAAGAGGTCTTTCAGACTCACACTGACTAAAAACCGAGCCGGTGTTCCCTTCCCACAATTTGACCAGGGGTCATGGGAACTTGTGCACGTTCTATGATCCCCGGATGGTGCCGGCCCGCCTACCTCAGGCTCGCTGATGGAGTGAGCTGTAAAACATTTTATGTCGTGTAAGAGACATTTAAGTTTAGCGTGGTGGTTTAATTACGAAGGCGACTATACCTACGTGTAAACGCATAAGTTACTTAAGGCGGAACCTTCAGGGTAGCCCGCGAAATTCAATTTTTCTTACGTTTTTTGCAATTTGTAAGTCCCTGTCAAGTTGTATTTTGATTAAAATATGATTAACGACCGTAACAAATATGGCTTTACATAATTAGAATCAGCAATACATCTTACCTTATTGAATGACTATTTCATGAAATCATGACATTTGAGGGCAATTCTAACTTAAGGAGTTGTATTGCTGATTCTAATGATTATAATTTTGTAAAGCCATATTTGATACGGTCGCGAATGATATTTAGATCACCATACAACCTGATAGGTACTGACCTGCAAATTGCAAAAAACGTAAGAAAATTTGAATTTCGCGGGCTACCTTGGCGCACCCCCCTTAAGAACATTAATTTCATAGAAATGAGCTTCTATGAGCATTTTGTATTTTCTACGCACGACACCGCAAAATATGTCAATAAAATGTTCGGATGAAAATAAAACTGCAGTATTATTATGAAACCTTATAAAAGTTTTTAATAGTATTCAATTTTAGTATGATATCCGATAAGTAACAGGTTTTAGAGACGTCTTCAAACTTGTTCAAGACAAGTTTGATTGTATCTAAACGAAATTCTTACATAAGACATGCCATGACATGGACTTAGCAATTCCTATTACTGTGTAGCTCTTTACAGGAACCGAGCAACGTCTTCTAACAATACTTCTAAACTTTATGGAAAGAAGAAGAGGACAAAATGAACAAAAGGACATTACTACCATTCAGGGCTAGTGTAGACGTGACAAGTTGTAGCACAGCGCGGTTCACTGCTAAACAAGATATCAACATTGTGTCCCTAAAAATAAAGTCGAAAATCAACAATGTTAACTGCGAGTCTCTGGTGACCTAGTGGAAGTTTTTTTATCTTCTATTTTATTTCATTTAGCGCGATGCTGATCTTGAACTAAAGCGGCGCTTCGCTACGCCAGGTCTGCGCTGGCCCTTATTCTCTATTCATAATTAAGTATTAATCGCTATTCGTGTAATTTACCTGTTTTATAAAATTAATTACTAACAATTCTATTGAGTAGTAGGTAGTACTTAGTTTGTATAAAATCTTGCCATTGGATTACGGGGCGACAAAACTAAATGGGGCCCCCCATTTAGTTTTGTCGCCCCGGGCCCCCGATATGCTTAGTCCGCCACTGGACAAAACATCAAGATTTCTTTATTATATGCAAGTTTGATATTAATTTATGTATTATGCACTTAAACCTTCCGAAAATAATTTCTTAAAATGATGGTTAAAACCGCATCAAAATCCATTGCGTACTATAAAATAACAACGCGGTCACACAGACAGACACAAAAAGCATCTTTAATTTATATTAGGTGTAGGCAGTCAGATTTGTTTTTTTTTTAATGTTTAAATCGAATATTCTAATGTTCCGACAGAAGTATTAAATGAAAAATTAAGTTTGTACGCAGACAACAAAAGGGAATGTGACGTAAAAAACTTTGAAAAAGTATGACACTCGACCCGGCATGAGCCCATGTCGGTACCTATGTTCTGTTTTGGCAATCAAATTGAAATTGAGTTATAAAAATTAACAATTAGTTCAGATAACATTAATATTTCGCTGAAATAGTCATATTTTGGGGTTATAAAAATATGACTATTTCAGCAACCACCACAAGGAACATTATTGATTTCTTACAAACTCAACTAGCCTATTCCGTGATTCGAAAGATGCTATACTTACCATATTAACGGCCGCGTACCTACTGTAAACTCTTGCCAAACTTAGTGGCCGCTCTGTCCCTGAGCTCAGAAGCGAATGTGTGTGTGATGATGATGACTGTGATGTGTGCGTGGGAGTGGACAGGAAAAGCGACCATCAAGTTCGTAGAACTGCACGTAAACTAGAACTCGGTCCGGGATTTTTTGAAATACTTCTTTCTCGTTTTGTTTTTGCCATCCGCGATATCTACACTATCTATTTACAACCAAATTTTTCAAGTCAAGAGTGTTTTCAGTGTTGTTGGCAGTGTTTGGGGCATCACTCGCTCTCATCGAGGTGGTCGCGTATTTCCGTGACACTGATGGCGCCGTTCTGCACGCACTCGAGCACCGCGAGCAGCAGTCGCTTTACGTTGTTCTTGGCCGCGAACTCGATGAGATCGCACGCGTTCTGCGCGCTCACGCCGCGCACCAGTCTGTCCACGCAGAGCCGCTCCAGCTCCGGCATGATGTAGTATGAGGACAACAGCAGCAGCTGCTCCAAGCCCGACTCGGGCAGCATGTGTAGGTACACATAGTTCTTCAAGTGCTCGAGAGTGGCCTTGGACGTGCCGGTGACGTCTACGTGCCCCTCGGTGGTCTCGCGCCACGCGCCCCCCAGCATACGTCGCAGCACGGGGCTGGCGGCCGCCAGCACGACGCGGTGCATGCGCACGGAGCCGTCCTCGCCGCGCAGCTCGAAGTCAGTCAGCTCCGTGTCCCCGTGCAGGCCCGCGAACGAGCTCGCGCTCGGCCGCAGGCGCATCTCCACCGCCACGTCGAACGTGAACTGCTGCTTCTTGTTCTCGTGTATCAAATGCCACGTGCCATCGTCGCTGGTGAACGTCTTGCCCACTATGTTCAGCTCCACGCTGTTGAAGAATATCATGTAGGTGAGGTCGTCGGTGTTGCGTCGCTTGGTGAACCGCACGAACAACAAGTTGTTGAACACATTGGTGTGTCCGTTGTGCGTCTGCGCGGCGATCAGTCGCACCTGGAACAGCGCCGCGCCGCTGATCACGAACTCGGGGCTCGTCCTTGTAGCGAAGGGAGTGTTGTAGTTCGTTACGGACAGCTTCGCTGTAAGTAAGTTGCCTTTTTGTGTTACTTCTCTTGATTCCATTCTGCAAAAAAGAAAAAAAAAACATTTTACTTGAGACACCGTGCATGGCAGATCAGGTAGAACCAATTGCAATTTCTTAAACAGTAATTAAATGAAACGCCATCTGGAGATTGTTATTTCTTCTAAGCAGGCTTCATGGTTTAATTGGCCCATAGATACCTACCATAATTATTATTTTCTGAATTAACACCTCGTTTATTCATACTATATACTAATATAATACTTAATTATGAAAATAACTATCTGTCTGTCTGTGTGTGTCTGTCACCTTTTCGCGCCTTAAAGGCAGAACGGATTTCGATGTTTGACACACAGGTAGACCATGAGCCGACCGGAAGAGGATAACAAAAAAAATTGCTGTTCTTTACATTTTGACCGTGTAGGTATTGCACTTTTGTATAAAAAGACTGTTTTCTTTTTTAATAACCGAGTAACAATTTCAACGCTTGTGCGTGTAGACTCATGTACTGACTTCACGGTAATAGTTTGCACGTCGATGTCCTTCACCATGCGTACTGACCATTGAAATATAAAAAACGTATTGACTGACCGCATTTTTTGCCGGCTGGTGTCAGGCAGTACCTATCATCGTGAGGTGCGAATGTGCGATGAGCACCTATTTTTTAGGTATACCTACAACCGCGAGGTTATATTATATCTGTACATAGGCTCACCCCCTATTACATGGGACTTAAAAACATAACTGGCGAAATGAGGGTGTAGGGTACTATAAAATATGTCACCTCTGCCGAACCCTTCGGGAAAAGCATGGGGCAAGTTGTTCTGTTACATTTTCTATTACAGACTACCCACTTGACTTTTTTATTATTATTACCATAAACTAGCGGATACCCGGCGTGTGCTTACTACGCTAAAAAAACAAATACATTTTGTTGCTGTTGGAAAAAAAATGTTTTTTTTTGTCTAATACTATCCGCGCATTATTGCCTTTCTAATGAAACCGGTTTGGGGCACATCGGTTGGATGGTTTCAAAGTCTATAACGGACATAGGTAGAAACAATTTTTGTGTTTTATGTACATTGATAAGGTATTTACAATAGTAGGTAAAACCAATATGTAATTAACTAAACGTTTTTGGTAAAGTAGTTGGTATAACTCAGATTAGAATGTAGGAAATATCCAAACATTAATCGCTTTTTAATGATCAATATAGATAGATGTTCTCGATAGATGAAGAAAAAACATCTGTAAGTAGCAAGAAAGGGAAATATTATGCCTTTTCATATTGGTGACCAGGACAGTCTTCAAAATTGGAAATATTTAATTGACCCTCTAAAAACTTATTGACCGTATAAAGGCTCGTCCACACTGGCGCGACGCGACAGCGTGCCACAAAGGCACCGCGTGCCGCGCGATTGGCGGCGCCTTTATGTCGGGCTGTCGCGTCGCGCCTGTTTGGAGCCTTTATCATGTTGGTAGGTAAGCTTTTTAATAAATGAGTCTCTGTAAAACGTGTTATATCCAAGTTGGTCGCAGCCTCGCTGATAATACAAGGTTACAAATTAAAAAAAAAAACAAGTACCCACTTGAACTTTTCCTGTTTATTTATTCATACACATCACCCATTAAGAACACATAAGTACTTTTTTTCTATCACGTACTGTTTTTTATGTACGGCAGTTAAAAAAAAAAGCAAAAAATTGAAAAGTAAAATACAGTATACTGTACACGTAGCTTTATTAAATTCATCAATAATTCGAATAAAACTGCCAACAAAACTTATTATTAATACATTTGCACAAAATAAAATATAAGGTTTGCGCCACACTGTCGTTAGGTACTGCAAATGACATAGATGCTGTTTCTATTCAACCACGACAGGAGAGTAGCATAACATGAACAGTTGCGGAATCCAGGGTTTATCTTGCGGTTTTCACGGTATTCCACACGGTACGTGAGGAGGCGGCGACGTTCGCCCCTGCTTGCTGTGCCGGCAGCCAGAACCAACCTACTGGCGAGAACTCCTCTCACTAGAGCCTTGCGTGTGGTGAACGAGGTTCACGAGAGGGTTGATGTACTGTGGTGCAACTTCAGGGAATTCGCAAAAGTTACATTATATATTATTATAATATGTTATTTTGATGTAGGTTAAGATTTAGGATATTTGATTTAATTTTATAGGATGTATTAAGGATTTAGCATGTTAGGCCACTCTATCGCATTGGATCACTGATCTGTAATGGTAGTTGTAGGTAAGATTTCCGTAAATAAAAAAAAATAAAAATAAACTTGATGCACAGTACGTCCAAAATATAGAAAATAGGCAGAACATTACTTTTTCAGTTTTTTTTTTTCATGTGACTTAATAATGTACTGTATTATTATACTCACAAACAGGTAATCTCAAATATAATAACGGGAAATTACCCTATTTTCTCAATAGATTATCTAGCGATTTAATTTACTAATATAAAAAGGTTATTGGCGTGTACCTTAAAAACAAGACGTGGCTAGAAACAAAAGACATCCACTGCTTACATACTATAACTAATAGAAAATTAAAATAGCAATCAGTTTTTTGGGTACCTACCAAAATCATGTCACACAGTGTAATTAATAATAATAATAATAATAATGGCAACACCGCCGTGTCAACAAAACGTCTCGTTTTCAATTTTATTTCATAATATCAACAAAAAAAGTAATTTTAACTCATATTTGCAATAGTTTATCATTAACCAAATCTAAAACCAGAAAATCACTTTTAAACCCTTTGATTACATACATAATACCAGAATGTAAATAAATTTGAACAAAAACTGCCGAATCGGAGGTGACATGACAGATGTCACCTCCGATAAAACAAACAAAATAAGAAAGTGAAGATAATATGTTGACTGTCGGATCAGGTGCGGGTCATCCAACGTAATCATTTGTTGGATGACACTGTACTTGATCGCCTGCGAAATGAAATGCAGAGTAGTCGTGTCATCGCCCCCTCGTCGCAGACTGTGGTAGTACTACCACAGTCTAACACAAGTCAAGCAGACGAGGAGAGTGATGATAGGGCTACAAACGTAAGTACCCACTGCAATGATGAATTGAGGAGTGCTTTGGAAGATGCGATTCGAGAATATCGGTTCATATCGCCCGAACTTAGACCACGC
Organism: Griposia aprilina; assembly: GCA_916610205.1. Lineage (NCBI taxonomy): Eukaryota > Metazoa > Arthropoda > Insecta > Lepidoptera > Noctuidae > Griposia > Griposia aprilina. The sequence continues at coordinate 4,958,043 of OU744299.1, forward strand.
TTACCTCGTTTACCCATGCATAACAAAAATAGGGCACTGGTGGCGGCAATGGATACGCAGTTGTCAAATTATTTTGATGACTGCGTAGACCTCACCGATACACATTCGATCCTGTACTGCGCGGCTGTAGCGGCATGTCGTGTAGCTCACATCAAATTTGCTAATGATTCTAGACCTACACGACCGAAACCAGCCGTTCCAGCTTGGCAGTGCAGAATTGAGCGCCGTATTGGTGGGGCCAGAGCACTCATCGGCAAACTAATCTGCTTCAGGGAGGGCAATACTCGCCCTAGAGTGATGCGTTTTGTGAGACGCGCGTTCGCAGGGACTAATATTAGCCCTCAGGACTACATGTCCTGTGTCACAGAATGCATCGACTTCCTGAAGCAGAAAGTGTATGCATGGGCGAACCGTATTCGTAGGTATAAGCGGCGAGTGGAGCGATACACTCAGAATCGCACCTTCCAGCGCGATGAAAGGTGGGTTTATAGGGGTTGGGAGCGACCGGATATAGGTGTGGCTGACACGTGCCTGCCGGATGATGACGCCATGTGTTCTTTCTGGCGCAATATCTGGTCGGTGCCTGTCAGTCACACCGAAGGTGATTGGGCTCGGGAAGTCGAGCGAGCCTGCGATCCAATACCAGAATCCTCTAAGCACACTGTTGGAGGATTCAGGTCTAGGCTATCGGCTGAGGAGAGGTGGTCAGGTTATATCTCACCTCCTCTACATGGATGACCTAAAACTCTTTGCCCCCAACAATTTGCAACTGCTGGAGCTACTGAAAGTAACTGAAACTTTCAGTAGCGCCATCAGGATGGAATTTGGTGTGGATAAATGTGAGGTCATGCATGTAAAGCGAGGGAAAATTGTGGAATCCGTCGGAACACAACTCTCGGATTCCATAAATCTTAGAGCCCTCTCCGCATCCGAAACCTATAAATATTTGGGTATGTCGGAAGCGTTGGGCATCAATAGTACTGACATGAAGCAGTCGTTAAAGGAACGCTTCTTTGGCCGCCTGAAAAAAATATTTAATAGTCTTTTATCAGGCGGAAACAAGGTGCGCGCCTTTAACGGTTGGGTCATGCCGGTTTTGATGTACTCTTTCGACATACTCAAATGGACTCAGACCGAACTCGACGCCCTGGATAGGAAGGTCCGTACACTGTTGACTGCAAATCGAATGCATCACCCACGATCATCGGTAATAAGGCTGTATATCCCGCGAAAGTGTGGAGGTCGAGGCTTTTTAAATGCTAAGACCCTCCATAATCGCGAGATATGCAGTCTCAGGGAATATTTCTTAGAAGCCGACGTGGGGATGCATCGAGGTGTGGTCACAGTGGACAAGGGCCTCACCCCGCTCTCCTTAGCTAAAGAGAACTGGCGCAAACCAGTAGTGCTTGACACTAATGATCGCATGGAAGTATGGCAGAGTTAAGGAGCTTCACGGACGCTTTTTTCGGGCCCTACATGGGCCCGATGTAGACCAACTAGCATCCGTAGCCTGGCTGCGTTTCGGTGACCTCTTTGGAGAAACCGAAGGTTTTGTCTGTGCAATTATGGACAAAGTTATCTTAACGAATAACTACCGGAGACATATTATGAAGGACGGGACGGTTGACGTGTGTCGGGCATGCCATCGTCCGGGTGAGTCCATCAGACATATTATCTCTGGTTGTTCTCGTCTAGCTAACGAAGAGCACTTGCATAGACACAACCTTGTAGCCAGGATTATCCATCAGCAACTTGCTCTGAAATACAGCCTTGTAGAATCGGAAGTGCCGTACTATAGGTATGTGCCCGACCCAGTTCTCGAAAATGGACATATCACATTATACTGGGATCGATCCATCATCACTGACAGGACTATTGTTGCCAATAAGCCTGATATAGTGGTGGTGGATCGATTAGAGCGGCGCGCAATGATTGTTGACATAACGGTCCCGCATGACGGGAACCTCGTGAAAGCCGAGAAAGATAAACAAATCAAGTATCTTGACTTGGCTCGCGAGGTTGTCGACATGTGGGATGTGGACTCAGCGATCATTGTGCCGATAGTCGTGACAGCCAATGGCTTAATAGCCAAGAGCCTCGACCAACAACTGAGGAGGCTCTCGTTGGGCAGCTGGATCAAGGGCTTGATTCAGAAAGCGGTACTTCTAGACACGGCTCGCATTGTTAGGAGGTTCCTCTCTCTGGAGCCCTGACCGCCGGTAGCTTGGACCCTGTTCCCGATACCGGTGGGTTACAATTTTTTATATTTTTAAATGTTTTTGTATTTTTTATATTCTAATATTTAAAAATGTAATTTATATGTATACTTAGTCTGGCCATAAATACTGTTAAAGTTAAAAATAAGAAAGATATTACATTTGAATTTGGAATCTCTCATTTTTATACGATTGTTCATTGAGTTTTCTAATTTTGGCGCCAATACATTGTACAATATTTTGCGATATTAAAATGGAGTGGGGTGTTAAAGAGAACCGAATCGCTGTGATTGCATTACACAAAGTTGGTATGGAGCCAAATGCAATTTTTAAAACTCTCCATACGCTTGGTATTAGTCAAATGTTTGTGTACCGGGCTATTAATAGGTACAATGAGACCTCCTCTGTTTGTGACAGAAAAAGATCTGGCCGTTCACGTAGTGTTCGTACGAAAAAGGTGGTCAAAGCAGTAAGGGAAAGAATTCGAAGAAATCCTGTCTGAAAGCAAAAGATTTTATCTCGGGAGATGAAGATAGCACCCAGAACCATGTCGCGTATTTTAAAAGATGACTTAGGACTTGCAGCCTATAAGAGACGCACTGGTCATTTTTTAACTGATACTTTAAAAAATAATAGGGTGGTAAAATCGAAACAACTACTGAAGCGGTACGCAAAGGGAGGTCACAGAAAAAATCTGTACAATTGAGCAACATTTTAACAAACAAAATGACCGTAGGTATTTATGCTCAAAACTCTAAGGAAGCTTCCCAATTAGTCGACAGAGTGCAACGTGGGCATTATCCGACTTCAGTGTTGGTTTGGGGGGGTGTTAGCTATGAAGGAGTGACTGAGCCATATATTTGTGAAAAAGGTATCAAAACATCGGCACAAGTGTTATCAAGATACCATTCTTGAGAAGGTAGTTAAGCCCCTTAACAACACCATGTTCAATAACCAAGTATGGTCCTTCCAACAAGACTCGGCGCCGGGTCATAAAGCTCGGTCCACGCAGTCTTGGTTGCAAGTGAGCGTTTCGGACTTCAACAGAGCTGAAGACTGGCTGTCGTCTAGTCCCGATCTTAATCCGCTGGATTATGATTTGTGGTCAGTTTTAGAGAGTATGGCTTGCTCTAAACGCCATGATAATTTGGAGTCCCTAAAACAATCCATACGATTGGCAGTGAAGAATTTTCCCATGGAAAGAGTGCGTGCTTCTTTTGATAACTGGCCTCAACGTTTAAAGGACTGTATTGCAGCCAATGGAGACCACTTCGAATAAGCTTTTTATATTTTAAATTGTTTTATATTTATGTATTAAACTAACACACTGTAAAAGTAATAAAAATTATTTGCAATAAAAAAAAATTTTTTCTTCGTGACAATATTTATGGCAAGACTAGGTATAATGGAATAAAGGAAATAATAATAATAAAAATCTTTATTTATACAAAAACCTTCAACAATGATTATAAACTAGGATGCATGAATTACAGTGAATAAAGGTAATACAGATAGAGTAATCCTTGACTCCCAAACTAGGTGATCCTGTGACTTAGGAGTCAGTGTTCTGCTGTCACTATGATACCAAAAAACCTTTTACTAAAGCAGTGTGTTATATCTGTATACAAAATCATGGAAAAAAAACATAGGTTTGAAAGTACAATGAAATTATTTCAAGAAAAAATAAACTAGGATTAAAGGAATTTATTAAACGGAGTTACAATTATGTGTAAGTGTGTAATTGTTTGTGTGGCCGTGAGGGTGTGTATGCGAGAGTGAGCGTGTGTATGAGGTAGTGTAAGTGTGCGTAAGGGTGTGTGTGGACGTGGGTGTGTGTATGTGTGATTCAGTTTGTGTATGTCGCATATATATGTGTTGTAGTATTAGTATCTATTTAATTAGCTATCCTGGCTATCCAGTAATTTAAAACAACAATATGTGAATTATTTGAGGGCACAAAAAGAAGCACATTTATTATGAGTATTATTAGCGTGTATAATAATATATCCATACATTTTATGGACGTCCACAATAATATCGACACGTTAGAAATTATAAAAGCGCACAATCACATTCTTGTGATCTTGTTAACTATGCTGTGATTGACTTCACTGAGTTATCAGCAGCTAATCAGATCCCTTGACATGAGTTTAATTTTGACGTTACAAATTTTTGCTCCAGAAACCGCTCAATATGGCCTCTTGTCTAGCATTATTTTATTTAGTTCTGATGGTTTAGCAGGAAGAATTATAAGTATTTTGTTTTCTTTAATGATTGGAAACACAATGTACCTAATTTAATAAAAGTCCAACAGATCACGTACTTATTCCGCCTTTCGACCTTCAGTAAAAAGTGTGTAAACACGCGCATGATAACATAAATAATGAACTTAACAGATAATAGTCCTATTTTGCCAACGAACTTCGAAATAAGTGTTATCTTCATTTTATTTCTTTAAATATTTGTTTAATACAGAGGGCATGAACATGACGCGCAATCTGTTACCATGGGTTCAGTACCAATATTATTCTGAACCCCCTTTTTTTGTGGGAAATCATCAACCCTCTCCCGCTCTGGGCGGAGCGGAAGGGCGTGTCAGACTCTTACTGGCTAAAACTCACCCGTGTTCCTTCAGTTGCCTGTGCGCCAAGGCCACGGTAACTCTTATTAACCCTATTCTAAACCCCCCTGCGTTAAACTTTTTCACTTCTATCAGCAGTCCCCAAAGACTACCCCTATATTTTTTTATGGTGTATATAATAAAGAGTATTCTATTCTATTATATGCTTAGTTCTTTGTTAATCTGGTTGTAAAGGTGGGATTGCCGCACATACTGTCGTTTAGCAAAAGCAGATCTTACTGTGACGGTTGGAGCGACTGCGTATTTCCTTCGTCTATTGACCTTTGAGGGATCGTACGGGAGGGATCTGTGTTTTCTTAGGATGAGTTGGAGGGTACAAAATTTCTTACAGGGAGAGAAGGTCAGAAGATTAGGTAGGGAATCTGAAGGGTTTAAAGTGAGCCCTCTCTAGTTCTAGAAAAATAATTTGTGGCCCCACCCCAGCATGTCAAACTGTGCGTGAAGATCGATTGGGCCAGAGAGACGTCGACTTGCTGAAGAAGATTATTTGAAGCTACGTGCCGGAGAGTTGAAGCTACGTATCAGAGATCTACAACACACTCATTAAAAAATAATAAGAGGAAAACGCTGCAGACATTTACGTGAATACGTCACCAGTCTGCAGTCACCACACAAAACAGTCGGGTTTCGATACTTATATGAACTTGAGAGGTAGCTACAGAGGGTCAGTGTTGTGCGACAGCTCGGACAGACAACATGGCAAAGATACTCATACTACTGGGTACGTACCTACTCAATTTTATTGTTATGATAACATTCACACCGCTCATCTTGCGAGATACCTACTTAATTACGTAGTCTAAATGCAAATGGTCCAATTAAAATAAATGGTTCGACTTTGAATCAGTCGGACTATAAACGCTTCCTCGTAGGTAGATACCCCGAGCCGTGTTTTTTTGACAGTTTATGATGATTTGAAAAAAGACGTATCTATTTTTTTAATTTTAGTTTATTTTTTTTTTAATTTGATGACTGCATTTATGAATGTCGTTAATTGTTCGTTTAGATATTCAAGTTAGGTTCGGTTTTTTTTTTAAGTTACGAGTATTTACTTTATTGATGAATCTGTTTTCCGAAGATTGATTCGATCATTAACTATCAGAAAAGTATTAGTTTTACGTCCAGAGTTTCTTACAATTTAAAACTAAAAAAAAAGTACTTTTACGGCCTTGTTACAAAAAAGGTTTTTCTTTCGACCCAGGTTTAAAAACTCGAGCCATTTTTTGATTCCGAGCTACTAAAAACCAAATTTAAACCCAAGTTGAAAGTTGTCAATTACCTACCTGACTTTACTTTGTCGGAATAAGCTTAGGCCTATGTTAGTAGGAACCTACTCGTTGTAGATAGAGACGGTGTAGTGTAGGCACGTGTAGGTAAGCAGTATTCGTGGTCAAAGTTGTAAATTAGCTCTAGTAATTTACCCATATCAAGGAATGCACCCAATTACCAACCAGTCTGTATAAAATACTGTAAAGGCTCCCACAGACAGGCGCGACACAAAGGCGCTGTTCGTCGCGCCACGAGCGGTGCCTTTGTGTCGCGCGCGATTCGCGTCGCGTGTCGTGCCTGTTTGTAGGCCTTAATGATCATTTTGATTGTAGTAGTGATCGTTGAGTTGTTACTTAATCGATACATCAACTTTTATTATGTTTAAAACCTGTCAAACAAGTGTAAAGTCTATGACGCAATAAATCTTGGAATCTAGCAATATATACTTGTCCTATCTATACTATAAACTAATAATAAAGCTGAAGAGTTTGTTTGTGTGAACGCGCTAAGTTCTGGAACTACCAGTCGAATTTGAAAAAATCTTTTTGCATTTGATAGCTCAATTCTTGAGGAAGGCTATTTAACATCACGCTACTCGTACGACCCTTAGGAGCTGAGCAAAGAGAAAAAGTGAGAAAGAACGCTAATGACAAATGATTTTATTTCTATAAGTAGGTTTGTACAAATAGTTTTACACGTCAATAATATTTTAAAAACTAGATGAGGTCGGAGTTTCCTATCTGACTAATCTGAGAAGAAAGGCCGACAAACACTCAGTGGTCACAGTCTCTTTTAAAGTCCAGACATAATCTTGGTCAGATCATGTGAAGACCATGTAGATTTGTGTCTGAAATGGTATTTTGAAGAAAAATCACACAGATTGAGTGGACCTGTCCAGTCAGTGCACGCATTTGTCAGTAATCGTGCAGCTCAACTCAGAACCTTAACTTCTGAGTTGAGCTGCACGATTACTGCGAGCTAAAAAAATAAAGTAACAGGACCTGTTGTTGACTCCGGTCAGTTTAAACCATCATCTTCTTTATCTATCTTCTAAATAATATGATGATGATTTATAAATAAAAAATAAATTCTGTTCCTTGATTAGCGCATCACTTGAGAGCCGCTGGACCGATTTGGCCAATAAGACGACCCACTGGCCCTATTTTTTGTTTTAAAATGTTTTATTAGTCTGAATCAGGTTTTTATAGAATGAAAGGTATTTTTATGAATGAAATATATACGGATCGACTTGAGAACCTCCTCCTTTTTTTTTCGTCGGTTAGAAATTGGAAAACTCTCCCAGTAAATTTTAAAATTCCTGAAAAACTGAACGATCTTATTCTATGGGATGTTTGTACGAATTACTAATGGTTTGGCCAGGACGTCTGTCGGGTTAGCAAGATAATAATATTACACTGTTGACAATAACCTAGTAGAAACGACATAGGTACAGGGTGGCAGGGACCCTGCCGGGGTCGCGGATTGTTCGAAAAGAGTTACCGTGGCCCTGGCGCACAGGCAACTGAAGGAACACGGTCGGGTTTTAGTCAGTAAAAGTCTGACACGCCCTCCCGCTCCACCCACAGCGGGAAAAGTCATATGACGATTTCCCAACCAGAAAAAAAAAGGGTGGCTGGGACATCCGACGCGCAACCTGTTACCATGGATTCAGTAAATGATTCTGAACTCGCCTGGCGTTGAACAGTATGGTCGGTTATTAAAAAAAAAAAATGCTGTACTTATTGCACTTTTTTATGAAACGGCAAATTTTTATTTTAATAACGGACGAAAATTTTCTACGCTAGGTGATCTAGAATCATGTGCTGAATTCAATGATTACAGGTTGCGCGTTGATGTCTCTGTTTATGTTTTCTGTATATTGTATGATATAATTATGCTATGTGCTAGGGGCTCGTGGCTAAATAATAACAGCCGAACGGATCGATCTGCGATGTTTAGCAACGATTGCCGAGGTCGATCCGTGGATGTGACCATCCATTACACATTACACGAGACCACTTCGTGCCTCTGAAAGCGCGTTAGGCCGTTGGTCCCGGCTGTCAATCGAAGATCATTGACAGTTGTTACCGGTAGCGACTGTAGTCAGAAGGAAGTACAAAAAAAAGTCTGACAAGCAGACTTGCCAAGGGATATCGGGGTACCCAGTACCTGGGTTGTGGAGGTCAGGTAGGCAGTCGCTCCATGTAAAACACTGGTGTTCAGCTGCACCCGGTTAGCCTGGAAACCGACCACAACGCAGCTCAGATAACGCGCGGCAGATTGATACAGTTTTGCTAGGTATGTAGTCTGGGATCAACATTTCCTAACCGCGCTTGAGTAAAGGCTCCTTCAAACAGGCGCGACACGAGACGAGAAACGCACGCGACTCAAAGGGCGGTGCCTTTGAGTCGCGTGCGTTTCTCGTCGCGTTTCGACCAATGTTTATTGAGTCAATTTTATAGTTAAAAAATACACTTACCGCTTTATTGAGTCTCAAGAAACACAATCGCATCAACCTCTTTGATTCTCATATGGAAAGGTTTTTCTATGTTGTTTATCACTTAGTTGCAACAACTGATTTGGTTATAAAAATAAAATATTAAAGAAAAGGACTTGTCAACAGTATTTGTGCGTTGTCATTAGTATTAAAAATAAACATTTAACTATTTGTCACCGACTCGCAGTATTTTTTTTATCAATATACTTACCTTCTCTTTGGTAAGTTTTAGTAGACGTGTTGCTTATTAATACTTACTCTTTAACCTTTCAACCTTAATAACAGCCAGATAATGATTAAAATCGCTTAGCAACATGATTTACTGAAATGCACGAAGGAGTATTCCAAATTCGCGTTAAGGTTCAAATTGGTTAAAACTAAAGGGGGTTAGGTCATATTGATCACAGACTGTACCAGTAGGGTTAGGTACCTACCTACATACTATTTTAGGTGTTCTGTGGTTATATCATTGTTATTTTTATTAATTATAGTGAGGTTAAAGGATTATCCACACATATCAGGGCCGTGCCCGGGACGTGGACGGACCGTGCTCCGACAGGTGCTCAAAAAATATATCGGTGTGTACATTTTATTTGAACTCGTTCACACGTCCGTGTCCGGCCGGCGGCGGAACTTCAGTGCTACCTTGGGTCAGTGTGTGCCATGGCCCTGAAATGTGTGGATAGACCTTTAATTTAAAGGTCATAGGGTAACCTTTAAATTTAAGATTAAGTCAACAACAAGGGAGGGTATTTAGATAACGTTATTTTGTGAGAAAATAGGTATGTAACCATTTATTATCATCTGTTTTTTTATCGTGTGGAGTTGAAATCCCTCCTGTTTCTTAAGAAAGTTGGAAAGTTTGTTCGAAATGCTTTGACCGAGTAAAACCACACCCTCATAAACGGAATAATGTAGCAGTAGATAGAGATGGCAGTTTGTGGTGTGGAGTTTCTTGCCCATTCTTCTCCATACGAAACTTCCTTTTGGAAGGGGTGATTAGAATCAATTCTATTTTCTTGTAAATGTTGACGTTCACAATTGCCTTTTATGTGCTTATTTGAAATAAATTATTTGACTTTGATATTTAAACTTCAGGTTAACAGTAAACCATAACATAAGCCCTGAAAAAATATGATAACCGTAAAGGCTCCTTCAAACAGGCGTGACACGCGACGCGAATCCTGCGTGGCGCAAAGCCACCGCACGTCGCGCGACACGCGGTGCCTTTGTGTCACGTGTCGCGCCTGTTTATAGAAGCCTTTAACCATAATTTTCTCTGGAATTAAGTTTGGCATAACTTTACTCCGGTGTTTATTAATTAGGGTCTGACGGTACCTATTATAAAATAATACCAATGTAACACGTTTGGTAGGTAGAGAGCGAATGAATTGTGGAAGTCCAATGCTATTGGCTAAAATCATAATCAAGAGCATTACGGACTGGAATGCTTAAAGCATAGGTAGTATAGTAGGTAGCTAGCCGTCTTCAACACTTTTAATATATACAAAAACTGATTTTAGAACCGACACCCTAATTGCGAAACACACTTTCAATCACAATCTGAATCATTTTGAAGGATATTGCTAATCCATTGCTTCATATGTTCGAAAAATTTGTCTGCTCAACAACGTAAATAACGCAATGAATCTTGTTGAACTGTCAAAATGAAAGCCATTCCTACTGTTAGTGTTTTTTATTTTTTTATTTATTTTATTATTTATGTACACACAAAGATATACACAGATATATTAGTATTAAGTACAAAGGTACTGCTTATTTCTTAAGAAATTTCTTCCAGCAGACCTGCGAAAGGAGAAAGAAAAAGAAATGTAGATAATAGTGTTCCCACACTAAATAATTCTTCAAGGAATTCATATCTTCTTGTTCTCCCGAACAAGAAGATAAGAATTTGATTTATGCCGTCTAAAAGTAGAATATTAAATATACTTACATTATAATACAAAAATAAATATAAATACTTAAATACACATAATGCTAAAATAAATAAACTTACTTAGATCTATATATATATATATATAAAAATGAATCCCTATTTCCCTTGGTCACGCCATCACGCGTGAACGGCTGGACCGATTTCACATTTTTTTTTTTTGTTGTGTTCGTTATTGTCAGGAGAAGGATCTTATGAAATAAAAAAATAAGGAACTTGATCAGAACGTTACAAAATTTAAGAAAACTTAACGCCAATATTAATTTTACATAACTGTCAGTTGTTTGAAATAACTGTCAGCGATTGACAGAATGCGCGCTGCAAATATCGTTTAAAACAGATGGATCGGTTGATAAATGAGTCGATAGTTTTAGTTTTAGGCAATAGTCAAAACTAAAACTAAACGACATATGACATTCATAGTTAGGACAGGACAACGTCTGTCGGGTCAGCTTGTAAATATATAAATTCTCACAGTTAAAAGGAAAGAAAGTTAATGCTCTTTTATTCAGTATTTGAAATGAGAAATAGATTTTAAATCTCGACATGCTAGGCCGAAGTGAGTTCCACAATCTTACAGCATGAACAGATGTTATGCAATTAACACGCTGATTTAGCTTGTTGTCTTATTAAGAACTTTACCTTCGTCGGAATAAAGTTCGAAATACAAAAACTAGCTGGTTTTGGACTAAAGTAAGACCTCGTAGACTGCTTAGATACACCGGTCATCACAGGTCCAAGCGGGCTCGTCTATAATAGCGTTACGTGTTGGTTACGTTAAGAAAGCTAAGTGGTTTGTAATTACCTCCTCCTTTTTGAAGTCAGTTAGATTGATAGCGCATCCCTGCCTACCTAGGGTTACCATATCTAAGGATTTGTCCTAAGATCACAGGATTTTAGGCTCCTAACAGGATTGCGGCCGGATTGAGGGAAATCTCGTGAATCTTAGGATTTTGCGAATTTTTAATAATATAAAGCACTCTACCTACATTTTTCAGTTACAACTTTTTTTATTGGTAATTAAGTACAATCAACATAAATAAAAATATAATCTTCTTTGGATAGTATCACAGCAAAAATCACAAATCAACGTGATTAACATCAATATATTAAGTAGTATTTAAAAAACATACTAAAAAAAGAAAGAGACGTGAAAAAAAATATGCGTCGTCGTTCATTAAGTTTGCGACAAAATCTCAGGACTTTTCTATACAAATCAGGCTTTTTGACTTTTTAATTTTCCATATGGTAACCCTATGCCTACCTCTATAGTAAATGTAAGCCTGATGTTATACACATACATACTCACGCCTTCTTCTTGTTGGGGTAGGCAGAAACTACAGAACGCCACCTGTTACAATCCTTCCTTACATAGGTACTCCTTTTGCTTCGTTTACATATACATCTAGTCATACTGTACACGCCACGCCGGTTGCGAGTACAACGCATCTGACCTTTCTGATGAACATCACCAAGAAGGTCACTATAATGTCCTCCTTAGGGCGTACCCTCCCAGCGTTTCCACTACCATCTGCCTTGTAAATACCTTTTGTTGGTCGCCTCTCATTCATCCTCAACATGAGCTCACCAAACCATCTAAGCATACTCAGGTTATATTATAATGCATACGTACTTAAAAAGTATATAAGTATGTATATTGTTGTTACATCAGCCATTCACTGATAACACTAGGTACTGTGTGTCATTTGATAATAATAACTATAATAGGTACAACCATGTCCATAAAATTATCTAGAAGGCTATACACGTAGCTGCATGTCGCTAATATCTTCATCATCCACCTAGTCTGTTCTCAACTATGTTGGTGACTGCTAATCAGTTTCCATTCTAACCGGATGCCAATATTTTACTATCCTTTTTTGTCCTGAGTCTCGATATAGATAGCGACGCTGTCGCAAACTATCGATCGCTAAATATTAAGGTGAAATCTCAGTTGTAGCCCGCTAAATTCAAATTTTCTTAGAATTTGTCGATTGATATGCAATTGATGATTATTATTCGATAAATATATAATTCCCACAGTCGAGAATCGCGTTTTGATCAAAATACGACGTAAAACAGAGCTGCAATTTTCAAAAAACTAAAGAAAATTTGAATTTTGCGGGCTACAACTGAGGATTCACCTTAATATTTAGCGATCGGTAGTTTACGGCAGCGTCGCTGTCTAGTCGAGACTGGCGACCCAGGGCCTGCAGTTTCGACATAGATAGCGACCCTGTCGCAAACTACCGATCGCTACAGTTGTAGCCCGCTAAATTCAAATTTTCTTTGAATTTGTCGATTGATATGCAATTGATGATTATTATTCGATAAATATATAATTCCCACAGTCGAGAATCGCGTTTTAATCAAAATACGACGTAAAACAGAGCTGCAATTTGCAAAAAGATAAAGAAAATTTGAAATTTTGCGGGCTACAACTGAGGATTCATCTTAAAATTTACCGATCGGTAGTTTGCGACAGGGTCGCTATCTATATCGAGACTGCCGGCCCTGACCTAACTGGGTAACAAGATTCCCCTTGTTATGACTGGTTGTCCGGCTTTCGGGCTTCTAACTACTCGTAACAACCGTGAAACATCCACCAGTGAAAGACCACGTAGATTGGTGTCTGAAATGGTCTTTTGATCGATCGAACCGTGCGGTTGTTTACCCATTTTTTACTTAGCCACGAGCCCCTCAGAGAAATGGAAAGAATAAATGCTTAAATTAAATACGTACTCTGAGCTAGGTTTATGTGCCAACAATCTCTGGTCTCGATATTCATTTGATTCAAAACCTCTATAAATTGGATACATTTTAGGTCCGTTTATAATAGGTCTTTACCTATGAAATTGCCGTTTTGTATGAAAAAATTTAAACGAATTTTTTTCATGAATTTTTTATTTGTATTAATCGAAGTAATCACCCATGCAATCAATGCATCTTTGACATCGCAGTGGCAGTTTATTGATGCCCTTCTTAAAGAAATCAGCTGGACGGGAGGCAACAAATTCTTCAAAGGCATTTTGTACTGCCTCTCGGGTATTAAATTTTTTTCCCGCCAAGAAGTTATCCAAATTCTGGAAAAAGTAGTAGTCTGTAGGCGCAAGGTCTGGTGAGTAGGGCGGATGACGGAGAGCTTCCAACCCCAGTTCTTGCAACTTGGAGACCGTCTGCTGTGCAGTATGAGGTCGCGCGTTGTCGTGCAGGAGCAGCGGAGACGAGCGATTGACCAATGCTGGTTGGAGATGCGCCAGCTTCTCCATCATTGTGTTCAGTTCTTCACAGTACACATCTGCAGTAATGCTCACCCCGTTTGGTAAGAAGCTGTGATGAATCACACCGGCGCTAGACCACCAAACAGTGACCATCACTTTTCTAGGGGTAAGTTTTCGTTTAGGGCATTGTTTAGGTGCTGAACCAGGATCCAACCAACTTGCTGAGCGCTTACGGTTATCAAACAGAATCCATTTTTCATCGCAGGTAACAATGCGGTTCAAAATTCCTTCATTTGTGTGTCTGTTGAGCAGTGCAAGGCACGTCTCGACGCGTACTTCGCGCTGGCGATCATTGAGTTCGTGGGGCACCCATTTGTCAAGCTTTTTTACCTTGCCAATTTGACGCAAATGGACCAATATTGTTTTGACGCTAACGTCGAAAGCTGCTGCTAATTCAGCCGTAGATTGTGTATCATCAGCTTCCACAATCGCCTTTAATTCGTCATTGTCGACCAAAGTCTTCGGACGACCGCGAGGTTCATTTTTCAGGTCGAAATTTCCAGAACGGAAGCGAGCAAACCAATAACAGGTGGTGCGTTGGTTTGTAGTGTTAGCTCCGTAAACGTCGTTGATGTTGCGTGCCGCTTGTGCCGCGTTGCTGCCACGACGGTACTCATATTCCATAATTACTCGAATTTTTAACGTATCCATGATGACGAAAAAGATTGAAATGCGATGAAAATGTAACACTAATCAATAAAGAAATGACTACTTTTAGAAAAAAAAATCCATGTTTTTAAAATAAAATTAATTTGAAATTAGAATTCTTAGCCAAACAAAAATTATTTTGATTTGAAATGGCCAGTACTGCAGAACGGCAATTTCATAGGTAAAGACCTAATATTACTTCAACGCGACGATATGTTACAAGTATTAACACGCTACTGTATGCAAGTTACTATTTATTATTAGGTATTTGATATATGTGTCATGCTGGATATTTATTACAAGCGTTAGGGAAGTAATTCTACTTATTCGAATTACTGAACAGCTTTTCCTAGTGGAGCCAACTGGGCCCGTGCCGAGCAATAAGAAGGTAGGTAATTTATTGGGAGCGTGACCGTGAGTGTCCGTTCCGCATCCACAAATTGAGGGGCTCGTGGCTAAATGATAGGTAACAGCCACACGGTCGATCGAAGGCTAAGTTACGCTTGTTGCGGTCGTTTTAAAAGTCAAAGTCAAAGTCAAATCATTTATTTCAAATAGGCACATAGAAGGCACTTTTGAACGTCAAAATTTACAAAAAAATAGATATGATTCTAGTTGCCTCTTCCAAAAGGTAGTTTCGTATGGAGAAGAATGGGCAAGAAACTCCACCGTTACTCTTTTAAAAATGTTTTACAATATTATGTACCTATACATTAATTATATGTGCAGACGATGCACCTAGCATAAAATTACTATGCCACAATAGGTAATAGGAATTAAATATAACGCATGACAGGTAAATTAATTATGAGATAGATACATGGTGCTCACATATTTACAAATATTGTAAAGTAAATGATTTTTCCAAAATTTCACAAGTAGGTAATAATTTAGTGTGTGAGTTAAAGTAGTTACATAATGTAAAAAACAATGTCATAAAAATTATAAATTATATAATTAAATTACCAACCAGTTTGATTTTGTCTAGACTCTAGATTATCCTATGGAGCAGGACCAGGTTCGTGGATGGGTGACCACTGACCATCCATTACAAGCATGTTAAGCCGTTGGTAGATCATTCGTAGATCTTTGACAGTCATTATGGGTAGTTAGAAACCCAAAAGTCTGACAACCAGTCTTACCAAGGGGTATAATGACTGTCATGTTGCCCAGTAACTGGGTTGCGGAGGTCAGATAGGTAATTGCTCCATGAAAAGTCCTGCATCCAGTTAGTTAGACTGGAAGCTGACCCCAACACGTTTGGAAAAAGGCTATAGACAGATTGATTGATACACTCGTTAATTAGTATAGGGTTCCATTTTTATTATTAAGACTTCTTACTCATCCGTTTTGCTGTGAGGTTGTATTGTTTGGTACATCTCACGACAGGGTTGTATCTGTTGATGTCTGTTTTCAGTTACAAATCGTCTCATATCTCTTGCTTCCTCCTGTTCCTGCAAAAGAAACGAGCGCAAACAGTTTTATCTGTGTTATAGTGAACACACGCTAAAAATATTATTAAAGTGTTTGAAATATTAATTTTGATATGCGTCTAAAGCACAAACACAAACACACATAGGCACAAACAGGCGCGACCCACGACGTGACACTAAGGCACCGCCTGTCGCGCGACGAGCAATGGCCTTTGCATGTCGCACCTGTTCCAAGGAGCCTTAAAGCTGTATAATCATTAGGGGACAAATGTCCCTTGGCTCGTGTAACCAGCCCGGACATGTGATATGCTCCCGCACGACAAGAGCGACGCGACTCCAATAGAACAATTTCCATGAAATACCTATTCATGAAAATTGTTTGTTTGAGTACTAGAGTCGCGACGCGCTGTCGCGGCCTCCTTTCGAGAAAGTCGTAGTTGCAAAGGGGCAAAGGGAGCCCTTCCTATCCGCAGCAGTAGTTGATCAGACAAATTAAGCTGCTTACTATCCTGCGAAGCTCACAAATCTACAAGTACCTAGATTAGCTAAAGACAACTTAATTCGTTCTTGTTCTCTGAAAGCCAAATCGTAGTTAAAATTAAAGGAATCCCTTAGACAGCACTAAGATTAACATGATAATTATTTATGGACGAGTGAATTCTGTTAGTTTTATTCTCGAAGGTAAAATCCTCCACAAATAGAACTATGTGTTGTGGATTCTTTTATTATCTCTCATTGTATGCTGCACCGGTTGACGTCATTACGTCAACGCAGGCTGTCGTTGATAACCAGGCGCTCGGGCTCTGTCTCGCATAGGGTCGCAGCATTATGCTGAGCGACGGCAGTTTTACGTGGATCTGACGCATATTTTCCCCCACCTTGTTCTTTTTTGTGCTTGTGCTCTTTCTTTGCGTCATGTGCCATGTTTACCGCAAATAAGCGTATTTTCCTTATTTCTTTCTAAAGACGCCCAGGCCTTACGAAGGTTTTAATTACACGCGAAAATTTATTTTTTGAAGTAAACTTCTATAACCGCGTTGAGCGATTTTTGGTAGGGGCAAAACTTATGAGTTCGCGTCACCGACATGCTAACGTCACCGGCATGTTAATTGCTAATGTGACGTGTTGCACCAGGGCCCTAATTCACTATGACCACTTAATGATTCCTTATTTCGAAACCACGTCAATTCCTTAGCTAATCACGACATCTGCTAATAACGTATTCTTTCTATTTTTCTCTATGGCAATGGTGCCGATGTCGACAATTCTGCCAATGTCAGATGTGCTATGAGAAAACGTGCGAAATGAATAATAATAAAAAAAAAAAAAAAACTATAAACCAAAATCCTAATTGAATTTAATGTGAAACTTGTTGACGAGAATTAGTACACAAAACGTATTCTCTAAGACACAATGAATGCGAAGTTGGCCTGGTTTGAACTGTCAAAATACCACGCTTGTTTGACAACCGTACGGAATCGTTACTTTCGAATATAGGAAGATTGTGTTCGGGTAAAATCCAGCAAAACATAAATTGAAGAAGGTAAGAAACAATTGTGCATACACACACACAAGGGACATTGTAGTTTCATGTAAGTACTTATAAACTATTGTCGAAAATCCTTGATGTATGTGACCACACTAAGTACCTACCTAGGTACTTTCTAATGGTTTTTTTCACTTTGCTAAACAGCCCGAGATCGGACAACAACATACATTTTTCTGACTGAAAAAAATGTAGGTAAATACAAATAAATCAATTTATGATACGAAACTCCAACTAGTAAAAATTTTTATAAAAATAATGTACCTACCTACATTTAGAGCAAGTTGATAATACTTACGATTATTTCCTACAATTACGAAACGGTTCAATCAGATAATGTTGCTAATATATTATTTCAAAATCAACAAGAACCCTCAGAACAAATAAATTAGGTAGATACATGTAAACACACTCGGACAGCTTTTGAAAACAGACGTAAGTAGGTACGTTCGAAAGCAACAATCTCAATAAATTTTATTAACACTGCTGTCAAAATATTGTCATTGTACTTTTTTGTTCAGTAGGTAATAAAAATTAGCCATAAGATTTTTAATGTCATAAATAATGATAAAATAAAATAAAAAACGATACTTTAGGAATTATTGATGTTCAAAATGGAGTATTTGCAATTACCAGTTTTAGGATCAAATAATTACCGTCGAACAAAACTTCAAAACGCACGCGTGATTTCATGTGCCATAGACAATTTGTCTTTGAGCATACAGAATATGAGATTTTGAATTCGATTCCTTGCCGTTACCGTTACAAGGGCATTTAAAAGACACGATATTGACGTGGTTTGCACGCGGTAAGATTATGCGGGGAATAATAATAACATACAGAATTGGGGCCCAGACTGGCGACGCGCGCCTGTGTATATTTTGGGGTTTTCACTTCCATCGCCAGTCCCCATGACTGCCTATTTTTTTTACATAGTTTTTTTTTTCATAGCTCTGTTTGGAGTGAAAATTACGAATGCTAAAATGTTTGAGGTTGGCCTTATCATGCGCCTCATTGGGAACCCCCAATCTGATCAGCCAACGGTGATGTCACATCATATTGTACGCACATAATAACATTTAAGACCAGTTTTCCTTGTTTTTTGTACAAAAATCACTACCCAAGGTCAAATAGATACGAACACTGATCGGCTAGATAGTTTCTTTATTTTTATTGTGTTTCGATGAAACCGACAGCCCATCTGATGGTTATTAAGCATCCCGTGGTGTCTAACTAAGTCCAATCTAATTGCGTGACACACTATCAATCACAATTTCAATCATTTTGAAGGATATTGCTAATCCATCTTATCTTACTATCTTACTAATATTATAAATGTCAAAGTTTGTGAGGATGGATGGATGGATGTTTGTTACTCTTTCAAACAAAAACTACTGAACGGATTTGAATGGAATTTGGAAAACAGATAGTTAATAACCTGGATTAACACGTAGGATACTTTTTATCGCGGTAGTTTTTTTTTTATAAAGCTAGTTGCTTCATATGTTCGAAAAATGTGTGTGTTCAACAACGTAAATAACGCAATGAATATTGTTGAACTGTCAAAATTAAAGCCATTGCTACTGTTAGTGAGTTACGTAATTACTCCTCTGATCCTACACGGTGCAAAGAAAAAAATATGGTGCAATAAAAATTATGTATCGTCCTGCCTTATACTTGCGACCAGAACACAGCAATGCCGCTTGATGGCAGATATAGGTACCTATACGTTGGTGCTTTCCCGGACGTGTTCTTTCACGAAAACCACCCAAAACTACAATTGCCCAATTTAGAAATTGCATAATTTCAGGCATTTTACCTACTAATCGACGGAATGTAATCTCTTATCAATAGATAAATAGAATACTGTTTGTTGTTGAGTGCTCTTTACATGTATTGTTTTTTCAGGTCTGGTGACCATCGCGATGGCGTCGCCTTATCCTTCTTTTGACTTCCCTAGCCCGCCCAACTATGTTAAAACACCGCTTGGTGAGAGCATTGACAAATCCACCATGAAACTACTCAAGGTAATTTTATTGTTATGTTCTACGGATAGTCTTGCATATAAGGATATTCATCTATCTATACAAATAAATAAAATTCAAGTGTCTGTTTGTAATGTCAAAATATCAGCTTTCTACTAAATGCATATGAAAGTAGGTATATATACGGTACCTAAACAAAAACAAAAAACTTTATATTTATTTTTGTCTGTATGTCTGTTCCGGCTAATCTCCGAAACGGCTGGACCATTTTTTATGAAATTTGGTATGGAGATACTTTGAACCCTGGGGAAGGACATAGGCTATTTATCGACATACCACGCGCACGAATCCGCAGGCGGAAGCCAGTCTTCTATTAAATACTTACTACCTATTGTGTAGTGCAAGCTTTCCACCACAAAACAAATATCTGGACTAGTATTAAGTAGACTTGGGTAGAGCCCAGAAAAAACTACCGTCAAATAAATAAGGAAAATTCTGTCACGACAGTGTCTGTATGCAAATAATGACGTAAACTAATCAAGGCCACTCCAATCAAATCTATTATAAAAGTGCATGAATAGGTATGCCTTCGGAGATGACATCATCCAAAAATTGTTTCCTCTTATCATTAGTTCAAACTTGAAACCAATATTGAATTGAAGTACCTACGGTCTATGTAGAAGTAAATCAATGTTTTTGAATATAATCGATTGTTCTCCTTAAATAAACTGCTGCTTGCACTCTGCGGCTACCGGATGCAAAATGACGCGAACATATCGCTCAAAGAGCAGTGGTGGCCCAGTGGTATCGGCCCCGACTTACGAGTTGTAGGTTGTGGGTTCGAGCCCAGGCAGGCGCTTTACTTTGTGTAAATAATTTCATCACCACTGCTCTCAAAACGGTGAAGGAAAACATCGTGAGGAAACCGGCATGTCCTAGAGCCAAAAATTCGAAGACATGTGACATTTACCAATCCGCACTGGGTCCGCGTGGTGGATTACAGCCCATTCCCTCTCAAAAAAGAGAGGAGGCCTGTGTCCCAGCAGTGGGAACATTATAGGCTGATTATGCATATCGCTCATTTGGAGAAACATCGACGTAAATGTAATTTTTCCCAAAAATGAGTTATCGGTATTTGTGCTCCAACAAATTTTCAGAGGAGCAGAGGCGTGAAATATTTAATATGTATTGGGATCTGTCAACATTTCAGCACGATACGGTAACCTATTACAAAAAAAACATTTAATCATTCTCCTGTAAAATTTTAAAAGCACCAGTTATGTTGAATGTTTCTCACTATCAATCACTAAGCCTATTGCTAATTCATTGCTTCATAATTATGTTCGTAAAATTTGTCTGCTCAACAACGTTAATAACGCAATGTATGTTGTTGAACTGTCAAAATGAAAGCCATTCCTACTGTTAGTGTGTGGAATTACCCCGCTGACTTGGATATTTTTTATGTGTTTTTGGAAGCAATGAATATCATCAAGTGTTTTACAAAGGAATGACTTTGACAGGTGGCCTACGATTTGGCAAAGGACAAGAACGTGGTGGCGTCCCCTCTCAGTCTCATGATTCTGCTGTCCTTGTTCAACACTGGCGCAGGTCCCATCACCAAGGAAGAAATTACCCAGTTCTTGGGTGGCACAGATTATAAAAAGGTAAGTAATTTTTTTCTTTTCTGTAGGTACGTTTATTTGGCTGGATCCAAAGAGCTGATGACTATGTTTTAATACTCATTGATAAATTGTTGACTTACTCACAGACTTACTTATTTCATCGAGTAGGTACTTATGTGCTGATTGGCCGTGAATTTTATACGCACGCGAGACCTGAAATCATTAACAGTTATGATTAACCGTTCGAGATATTTCTAAATAACGAGAATTCATATATCATTTCATTACTTAAATAATTATGTAGGTACCTACTATTTACGAATCAACTTACCTTATCGTGGCAGTTTAAGTGTATGAACTATCAACAATGTGATTATTTAAACATTTGACTAAGTAGAAGCTATTATAGTAAGCGATAATGACAAGAGTCTATACATGACGCGCGATAAAAATGATAACGAACATATTTAATACCTAAACCTGTCCGAAAATATGATTTTATGGAAGTAGGTACACTATTAAATAAAAAATTGAGCCGCCACGGGACGCCTGGCAGATGTGAAACATACCATCGTATAGAATGGCGACGCGTCGCTACTGCATGCGTCACCATGCCGACAGTCGGTTATACCCGCGGCTATAAATGTTACAAAAAAAAAAAAAAAAAAAGGCTTTTGTTCCATGTATGTTAAGTTTTACAAAACCTGTAACGATACAGTTTTTTTGTATATTTAAATTAATCATAGAAATATCTATTAATTTTTATATTTATAGTTTTCGTGCATCGACCCCCTTAGGCGAAGGCCTCCTTTCCATTTGTCTCTATTTTTTGCTATTTGTAATCAATGTGGTATTAATATCACATAATTATGATATACCAACACACATACCTATGTAATACAAATAATTTTGATCATTTAAAAAAAAAATGGTAAAAGCAATTAAAGTTTTAAAACGACTTGGTTTCAAATATTGATAAATTAATATCAAATGAGTCACACACAGTAGATACCTGGCTGTCAATATAACACAACGGGAAAGAAAGATACTGCCACACACAGTAGGTACCTGGCCGTCAATATAACACAACGGGAAGGAAAGATACTGCCACACACAGTAGGTATCTGGCCGTCAATATAACACAACGGGAAAGAAAGATACTGCCACACACAGTAGGTACCTGGCCGTCAATATAACACAACGGGAAGGAAAGATACTGCCACACACAGTAGGTACCTGGCCGTCAATATAACACAACGGGAAAGAATCATAGTGTCACCCAGGAATAAATTATGTAATAGAGACGAAACTCTTCAAAGCTGAACCAAACTTTTTCAAAAACTTGATGTAGATGAAAGATGCACGATGTATTCGTAGCGGTCAACTAAACTCCATCCACCTAATGATTTTGTTTCAAACTAAACGTTTACTTTATGTTATTTCCAGACTTCGGACTCTTACAGGGAGTTGAGCGAGAGATTCTCCCAACTCAACCCTGAAGCTTTGACAGTCGCCAACAAGGTGTACGTGTCCAATAAATTCCGTCTGCAAGACACCTTCACCTCGGCAGCGCGCTCCTACCGCAGTGAAGTCGACACCATCGACTTCAGTCAAGCGCAAGAAGCTGCTGACATTATCAACCAGTGGGTAAGTACATCACTTACATCAACTACATCTTTCTAAAATCATATACGAAATTATCTACGAACAAACGCTTGCCGCAGCCTGAATTCTGCAAGGAACACTGCCATTTCTGGACTTACATACGACACTGGCAAGTGAATAAATATCACGTTTTGATGTTCACAGGCTGACGAGAAGACCCACGGCAACATCAAGAAACCTGTCAGTCCAGACGTGCTAGGCAGTGATGTAGCTGCTGCTCTTTTTAACGTCATATACTTCAAGGTATGTAATTTATATTGCTTCTAAATGCTTTAAAACAACTCTTTTTCCCCAAACGATTTCAAGTTTCATAACCGACTACGTATGTACCTAAATTGAAAATGATCTTGTGCCAAAGCAATCACAAAAAGATCCAAAGCCTTTGGTGATCGCAGGCGCAAATCAATTTTATAAAGGCTACAATTTAAATGCTCACCAAAATATTTTTTTGACCCTAAGACTTAAGTACCAAGTAAAATATTTTAACTTCAAATAAATTAAATCCACTCTATACCGAGGTGCCTAAATAACAACGTTTTAAGTTCCAAAATAATTATACACTCGTCAGAATAATTGTAGGTGTTGTATTTATATTCTTTTTGCCTAACAAAATGGATAAATGCTCACCAAATCTTGTTTAAGTTGCTCACCAGAAATAAGTTTGCTTCAAAATGCAAGGGTGGGATAGGATGCAACAGCGAGCGAAGCGAAGTCGGGACTTGGGGCACCCAGACTCGGACAGGTTAGGTTAGAAGGGGATGGCGGGGTCTAAGAGACCCCACCATCCCCTTCGTTTTTTTTTTTTAAACCACCCAGATTTAGGAGCCCCGCCGAGCGGGGCTCCGTCGACTACGTTTTATAAATAAAAAAGGAACATGGGTTCATTTCTACAATACTTTACGAAACACAATTTGGTGAGCATTTCGAATTTTACGTCAGTAAAATAGGTACTTTTCTGGTAGGCGTTTAATCACAAGCCTTTTATAAATATGTAGAAAAATTATAAGTTCCTTTTTATGGCATGTATTGTGTGTAACTTTTGTTGGGTATCCTAAATAAATAAAGAAAAATAATTCTTCAATTTCCAGGGACAATGGCACGTTCCCTTCAAATCGGAGGAGACGAAGGACAAAGATTTCCATCTCAGCAAAAGCTCTGTAGTTCAGAAGCCGACGATGCACTTGCTGCAATCTCTGTATTATACGGAGAGCCCTGAACTTGGTGCTCGGGTAAGCGTCATTTGTTATGTACTGTTCGCTGAAGGACATCTATACAATCAGTATCTTTTGAGCAAGGCTTTTAAATCATTTTTTTGGTACTTTGCAATCATTTGTTTGCTTTGTCTGTAGATGGTTGAGCTGCCCTACAAACAAAAGGGCTTCCGCATGGTCGTGGTGCTCCCGAACGAGGTAGACGGTCTACCATCAGTGCTCGAGAAAGCATCGGAGAAAGGGCTTCTGAACGACGTGTTTAAGCTAAGGCCTGCTGGATCTGATGTGGAACTAGACATCCCGAAGTTCGATATCAAAAGCAAACTGGACTTCAATGAAATCTTACCAAAGGTTTTTGTACTAAATATATAATTCCTTATTTCTTTAATAATATCGAGTTTCCCTAGATATTTAAGCCAATGAATGCGTATAGTTAAAAAAAATCCTCCTTTCCGATGATCGAAAATCTATGATCTTCTACAAGGTTATTAATTGAATAGTCTTTGTAATTACAGCTGGGAGTATCCAAACTATTCGAAGAGTCAGCGGGCGGTATTGTGCAAGACCATTCGGTGGTAGTGTCCAAGGCGTTCCAAGAAGCCTTCATTAAGGTTGATGAGGAAGGAGCCACTGCTGGCGCATTCACAGGTTTGTATCATTGAGGCAACTGTAACTATATTGTTGGACAGTACACGTGTTACCATGTAACATTTTATAGGACATCAATGGTAATGTTAAAAAAATGTATTTTGGTTCTGTTTCACAGGATCATTTGCAGTAGCAATATCTGCAAATTACCAACGACCGCCTCCTAAGAAGTTTACAGTTGACCGTCCATTCTTATATTTAATTATCTTCGAAGACGTAGTTCTTTTTGCAGGCACACACTCACACTGATGAGGTAAAATATAGATAAACGACATGGTTGCTTTCTATGGTGTTCGCAATGTTCGCATCGCAGGCTATTAATTTTGCTTTCCTTATTGAAAACCTTTATTAACTAGATAAAACTGGTTCCATTCACATAAGTTGCATTAAGCGCTTTAAAATATATTTTGTACTTCAGTCTCCTTTTTTTGTTTAATGCGTCCTCCTGGCCTTTTCGGATGCTAAAAATCGAATTTAAAATGTCTTCCCAAACGTTTCTTGCTGCATACGAGTATATGCAGAACCACTTCAGAACCGTGGTCAGAAAAACCGCAGCACCACAAAGTCTCCAAATGTTTACGTACACTTATGAAGCAAGTTCCATCGCTATGAGGAGCATAATGATTGAACTGTGGATTAGTCTGATTAATATTCACAGCATTAATATTGAGAGAAATGTAACTATCTCCTCAGCCCCCTTCGACAATCAAAATAATTGTTGATTGTCCCTTTTTCTATCCGAAAATGTATAATAGCCCATCAATAGTAATGTATTTTACTAAAAATGTGTACTGCATGTCTTTCCCAGGATTATTTAGAGTACCACAATATTTAAATTACGAAGCACCACCTCCTATGAAGTTACGGTACTGTGGACCGTCTATTCTTATATTTGATCCTCTTCGAAGACAAAATTATTTTTGCTGGCCAACTTTTTTTTTTTACCTTCATTAATTTGAGGTAAAATATCGATAAACGGCATGATTGCTTTTTATGATTTTCGCAATGCTATTCATTTGATTTTCCTATTGAAAATCCTCTCTTCGCTTTTATTAACTGAATATAGGTAATTGTTTCCATTCACATAAATTGCATACAATATGTTTTAAATTAATTCTCCTTTTTTATTTAATATGTCGGCCTGTCCTCTTCAGATGCATTTTTTTTATTTAAATTGGCTTCCCAGACATTAATATTATCTAACTTCAGAACTATCGGTCCAAAGAACCTCACCCACGAAATAAATTCCGTCGCTACAGCAATTGATTTGTTTGATTCTCATCCAAGGATTGATTTTGAGGGAAATGCCACTATCTTCCCAGCCACCTTCTACAGTTAAGTTTACCTACATCAACTAATCAGAAGACGTAGGTACCGTCTTTGTAAAATAGGATAAGCAGTGGCTTTAGCTTATCGAAGTCCCGTCATCTTTGCGTCTCCATGTTTAGTAACATTGGCCATCAGCCCTACTTCAACTGAATTAAAAAATTCTATTGACCTCTATCATTTCACAAGTTATTCCTTGATATATAAGTCTGTCTTCTGTGCTGATTTCAAATTAAAAAAGTCTTCTGTGCTGATGTCAAATTAAAAACAAGTACCTATGCTGCAATTCATTTGTACTTTGATTGTTATTCACAGGATTGATCTTCATGTATAAGTCGGCATTATCGGAACCACCAACGCCAATTAAGTTTACAATTGATCGTCCCTTTTTGTATGCTATTCTCTTCCAAGACAAAATTCTATTTGCTGGCACCTACACCAACTAAAGCGAAAATTATTAATAACAACGTAGGTACAACCTTCTTATAGCATGGGATTTTCCTTTTGCATGCTTGTCAAGATGTGTCATGTCTGCAATTCCTTATTTTCATTTGACATCGATCCCCAAATTCTCATACTTGATTACAAAAATATCAAACAAAATTGAACCCACCAGTAAACAGTGTAACGGTGTAACCAGTGAACAGTACAAGTAGAAGATTCTGTAACCGAACTAATTCAATTTCTATTTGCCTGTACCCACACCTATTGATTGCCTGTACCCACACCTATTGATAGGTACTTATTAATTAATAGGTTTTGTGTGTGGATTAGGATATAGGATTTGGATTATGCTTCTCCATCCATTCACTAAACAGACTAAATTGTTACTACAAACTACCAACTTTTATAATAACGAATTCCTTCGTGTCAGTGTACATTTAATAAGTTGTCAATTTTGATTTTTATAGATTATATAGATTTTTGTTTTTTATATTTTTTTAATTTTTTTTTGGTTTTATTGTCATTCACAGGCTTGATCCTAGTGCCGACAAGTTCAGTCTCTGAACCACCATTATCAAAACGCTTTACTGTTGATCGTCCATTTTTATATACCGTACTTCACGAAGATAAAATTCTGTTTGCCGGCACCTACACCAACTGATACTTAGGTATTGTGTTCGTCTTATATTATAGGATTTGAACTATGCTTTCGCTTATTAAAACCTTGTCATCCTTCCATTTAAGTAGGTGTTTAGGATTCTTGTAATTATTTCTTTCTACCATCGGCTTCGCCATGAATTTCTACTCTTGCTTAATGTTATTTTTGTTTTTGTTTCTTTCCTAAAATGCTTGCCAGTGTTTTTAATTTGTCTTCTTAACTCAAGAAAGAGCAACTTTATTATTCCGTATGTCAAATAAAAGTAGGTAGGTAGGTACTCGTTTGTCAAAAATTCAGCGGTAGGATGGTCACTTTTTCAGTAAATGCGCTACTGTTTAATCAAATAGCTGATTAACCATTTATAGGCGTCGTTTTACATCAATCCACTTTTTCTTCTTCATTACGTGTTGATTTGACTAAAATTTTGTCTGACCATGATAGTTGTATGTGGCCACATTTCATAGACTAATATATCAGCCTATGAAATGTGGCCCATTTCTTCTATATTGATTGTTAGTCACAAAATCTTTCTCAGAAGCGACAACCACACAACCAGTGCTAATGAGTTTTACTGTTGACCGTCCATTTATATATGACATCCTCTTGGATGATATCATTCTATCGGTCGGCACCTACATCAATTGATGCATACAAACACTTAGGTATTGTGTTTCGTCCAGATTTAGTTATCACTTTTGCTTACCTTGTAATCTTTTCACTCAACTTCTTGTTATTTAATTTTTTACTATGATCTTTCTTAATTTCTACCATTTTTAAATAGTTTTCTTCGAATATTTTTTTGTATATTGCTTCGATTATTTTATTGTTCACGATTTTAATTTCTCGTGATATTTACATCGGTCGATGCTGGTAGGTGCATCACTGCTAAATTATAAAATGTTACAGCATGTTTGTCTCCAATTTATTACAGATGCCTTTAGAATTAGTCCTGGATGTGTTATTCGCCGCAGCCTTTCTTTGCGTTTAAGATGATTCTTAAGCTTGTGTTCGTTACGTAGCGTCCTTTTGTTGTTTAAACACCGTACCCATGATGTGCAATTTTTATTTACGAAACAATGATTCTTCGTAGTCTATTTTGAAAACTTATGCCACTCCCTTTGACCTGTTAAGACGCGTGCGTGTCACTTCTTTAAAAATTAAGCATTTATTGTTTTATTTTTTGCCATTTACAGCACTTATTGTAACAGACTCTCTACCACCAGAACCAGTCAAGTTTACGGTGGATCGCCCATTTTTATACTTAATCCTCTTCGAAGACAAAATTATTTTTTCTGGCACCTGTATTGGTTAATTAAGGTGATATATCAATAATATACGATTAAAATAAGAATAGGTCCAGCCTCGACCAACTAATAACTTCACTAAGAGTTCACACATTCTTGAAAGATCTTAGGTAAAACGGCTCAACAAGTTCGTTTTATATCTATATAAAAAGTTACAGTACTGGTCGAAGGTCAATCCTGTTCTCATTTTGATCGCATAAATATACCTACTTCCTACTTCCAATGTTATTCGGTGATCGCTTTCCGTTATAGGTACTATTCAAGCTTTCCTATCGACTACATACTAACTCCTCATTAATTCCCAGAACAGCCATGTTACCACTCGCCTAACGTAGGTAATCATCTTGTTCTTACTTGCGCTCATCTGTGTCATAGGTGGAATAGCGTATCTGATCTTCGTCAAATCAGGTTCGCTAATTAGGTACGTCGTTTTCTCAGGGCTTCGTATTTGGCCAACGAGTTGCTTCGAAATTCCTATGATTTTTTTACGACCTCACCTGTCCACTTTCCTTGATATTTTGTATTCGCGACTCTCGGGCTGTCTGACATTTATTGGTATTGTTTGTCCTTTCCAGGAGCGGTTATAGTACCAGAATCATTAGATTCACGGCCACCGGAGCCCGTGAAGTTTACCGTGGACCGTCCATTTTTGTATTTGATCCTATATGAAGACAAAATTCTGTTTGCTGGCACTTTCACAAAATGAGTTGACAATAAATTGAATAAAATATAAAAAATCTAGGTTGTGGAATTTTATCGTTTTAATTTTCCTAACTTTCCATCCATTCCGTTACAAGTTGATTTTATATATTTTCTTTCTGAAACCCTAAAAACTTAGGGTTGTATCTCAAGGGTCTTATTTCCTAATACTGTTTAAGGACCTCTTGGCTGTGGTCTGTTCCCAGTCGAACAATAGCCGCTTCAGGAACCTGCACGGTATCCTATTTTGTAGTCCAGCCGAAGAGTAGTTTGAAAAGATGCTTATTTTCTTCGTGGTACATTATTATTTAAAAGTGCCTGGTTTTACAAGTTTTTATTCACTTACAATAAACCGATTGTGATCCACAGGTATTCTTGCCGTGCCTCCGTCTTTGGATTTTCAACCCGCGCCAACAACTAAGTTTACAGTTGATCATCCTTTCCTATATCTGATTCTCTTCGAAGACAAAATACTTTTCGCTGGCATCTTCACAAAATAAGGTGATTTATTATGTCGTGTATTGTGTTGTATGGTGATGCTCTGTAGTTTCTGCCTACCCCCATTGGTTTAAGGTGAGTTTATGTATGTATATGTTTAGTTCCTACTTGGCACGGGCACGTTATATGTTTTGTTCGCTTGTTCATTTTTCACCTTTTTTGGACGAGTATCCCGTTGAGTTGACTGACTGCCAACTAACCAAAACCTCATTAAGGATAATGGTGGATTTTAGATGGTATCCATAATCAGCATCCATTTTTTTCTCCAGTGGAAATTTTCATGGATGTGTCTCGTGGGGAAATCTTGGATTTTGTACCGAATTATACCCTCCCATTCGGCGGAGGAGAAGAATTCAAAAAATCTATAATCGCTGCTACTCACTCGTCGAGTGGCATGGGAAGTAGCGAGGAAAGGACGAAGAGTCGTCAGTTTTTTAGCGCGAATCTAACGACCGGCAATACGAGCGCGAGTGACCGGCCACATAATCGCGCGGACGCAGTCCGATGATTCACCACGATTTTGTATGTCATTTAAATAATTTGCTATTATAAATACATAGAGCGTACGCTGCCAAAGTTTCGACGTCCATTGTGTTGGAAAGGCGAGCGATGTAGTGCGGAGCGTCGCAATTAATTGCGCTAGTACCTAGTGCAGGGAGGGCAACATCGCGGCAGCGCAAAAAGCATCGCGAGAAGCATAGTGTTAGCTCTGCAGCATACGCCGTTAGAAAAAATCGTGGTTTAACTGATTTAGAGACAGCCCGTTTAGTATACTTTAGTTATTTTCATAGTGTGATGTCGTACGGTATTCTGTTGTGGGGAAATGCCGCCGATATCCAGACAATTTTCGTTTTACAAAAAAGGGCAATTCGTTCAATCTATAAATTAAGTCCCAGACACTCCCTCAGAGATAAATTTAAAGAGATTAATATAATTACTGTGCCTTCTCAGTATATTTATGAAAATCTTTTGTATGCACATAAAAATATTAATCTGTTTAAAAAATACAGTGATATCCACAATATAAATACTAGAAACAAACACAAATTTATTGTTCCTACAACCAGGCTCAAGAAAATAGGTGGCTCGTTTAGATGCCAATGTATACGTTTTTATAATAAACTTCCTAGCCACATTCAAGATCTAAGCTTTAATAAATTCAAATCTTTTATAAAACGGAAACTATGCCAGAAAGCCTATTATACTGTGAAAGACTATATTGAGGACAAAAAGGCTTGGGATTGAGCTGCTCCAATAAATTTACACGGTGAATGTTGATTTTAATTTGCTAGCTATTTTAGACATGAATATTTACTGTAAAAAGTATTATATTATTTTCATTATTGAGAATATGAGGACTATGTGGGTCATTGTTTCAGTTATATTCTTGATCTGGCAGTTTAAGTAGTTTATGCGGCCTACCCAAATGTCCTTTCTTTGGTATTGTTCGTCGAATCGTTGAGCTCCTTAAGTTCTGAGTTGAGCTGCACGGTTACTGACAAATGCGTGCACTGACTGGACAGGTCCACTTAATCTGTGTGGTTCTTTCCTCAAAAGACCATTTCAGACACCAATCTACATGGTTCTCAAACATTATGTCCGATTTTTTATATACACATTGACATTGTTGAATTTTATATACACAATGACATGAGTATTTACTTGTAAAGTATTATGTTATTTTAATTATTGTGAATGTGAGGATTATGTGGGTCATTGCTTTTTTTTCGCAGTTAATTTTGATCATGATCTGGCAGATTGAGTAATTATGTGGCCTACCCAAATGTCCTTTCTTTGGTATTGTTCGTCGAATCGTTGAGCTCCTTAAGTCCTGACTTCCTGAGTTGAGCTGCACGATTACTGACAAATGGGTGCACTGACTGGACAGGTCCACTCAATCTGTGTGGTTCTTTCCTCAAAAGACCATTTCAGATACCAATCTACATGGTCTTCACATGATCTGACCAAGATTATGTCTGGACTTTAAAAGAGACTGTGACCTCTGAGTTTGTTTCGGCCTTTCTTCTCAGAGTAGTCAGATAGGAAACGCCGACCTCATCTAGTTTTAAAAATATGATTGACGTATAAAAGTGTTTGTACAAACCTACTTACAGAAATAAAATCATTTATCATTTATCATTAACGATATATCAAAAAATAATAACACTTACATTCGCGACGTCGCCATTTCTACTATTGCGCGTCTTTCTCAGTTTCAAAGAAAATCAAATCCACGTAGTAATCTTAATATAGTATTCTTAAATTGCATTAATTTAAAATTTCCTTAGAGTAAAATATTATTTACAGGACTGGTTTTGGATGCCCTGTCTTTGGATTCAGAAACACCACAACCACTGACGTTTACAGTTGAACTTCCATTTTTATATTTGATTCTCTTCGAAGACAAAATACTTTTTGCTCGCACTTACACACAATGAGGTGATATATATTTTAAGGTTCCATATTAGTTTGAAAACTGTTTAGTGCCTAGGTATTCGTATTGCTTTAAGGCCCGACCATACGTACCACAATCACACCATATGGCAGGGCAACATAATGAAAAACACAACATATTAATTATTTAATGGGAAAAAGGCTTTGTCAAAAACTCAAACCATTTATTTCAATATTAAACCAATGCACTTTTGAATTGCCAAGGGATCTGTGAGTCAGAAGGATGAAGCCAGTTGCCCATTCCAAAGCGTACTAGGTTCCTATCTCTTTATGTCAATATCTACTACAATTTTGTTTCGAAAGTTTGCTTTTTGATTCTTTCTAGGTAGGTACGGAAATCTGGTTTTAGTGTTCTGGTCTGGTCTGGTATCTAGGTACCTATACCGGTTACAGTCATGCAGTGCCGGCGTTAGGGTGGGGCACGGCTGGGCGACCGCCCAGGGTGCCAGAGGTGAAGGGGCGCCGAAGGGGCTGTGACTAGGCGCCCATCCACCTCTGGCGCCTGCAGAGTACTTTTTAACCGACTTCACAAAAAGGAGGAGGTTCTCAATTCGTCTGTATGTTTTTTTTTTTTTTTTTTTTATGTGTGTTAGCTCATAACTTTTTTCTGGGTGAACCGATTTGGATGATTCTTTTTTTATTTGATAGCTGGTGCTTCACATGTGGTCCCATTTAAATTTGATCAGGGTCTGACCAGTAGTTTTTGAGTTATCCTTAATACTGCATATTTTTTCCACTTAGTTTATATTGATGATGTGTTGATAATTTGCTGTCACTGTTATTTACATACCAATTAGTGGAATAGGAATTTGTGTGGGGTAGGTACCGCAACTAAAAAGCGAAAAATAAAAACTTTTTTACAAAAAAACAACCGACTTCCAAAAAAAAACACTAAAAGGCGTGAAAAATAACTTTTATTTCGGAAGTCGGTGGCCAAAAACGAAAATAAAAAACCAAAGGCACCGACTTCCGAAATAAAAGTTATTTTTCACGCCTTTTAGTGTTTTTTTTTGGAAGTCGGTTGTTTTTTTGTAAAAAAGTTTTTGTTTTAGTTAGTTTGGAGTTAGAAAAACAAAGGAGACGTTTCCTTTTTGTATGGAACTTTGGCTAGGTCGTGTACATTCCCAGAAAATCTGTGAAATGTATCTATAAACACGTAACATGAATGATCAATGATTTATTGAATTAATTTGTATTGTAGAAGTACAAAAATAAAATTGAAAATGTTTCCCATTTGTTGTGAGAAAAATAGGAGACATAATGACAGCTGACAATGACATTAATTTCATCATATACCGCCGATAATGTAAGATTGTTAACGACACTTCCGACAGTGTATGTCAAAATAAATGGTTCGGAAATCGGAAGTACACTGGCCAAGTAGATTTTATTAATCGAACTAGGATATTATTACATGTTTCCATTAGTAACACATTAGAAATAGGTGTAATAGATGAATTAATAATACAGCGTTATCTTTTTATAATTATATTTAATATTTTTGTATTTACGGTTTCACATTAATTTCAGATCCATTCTGATTTCAGAACGCATGTTGTCAGGATGCTGCCATAGTGTGGCCATAACGACAACAATGGCAATCATTGAAAAACTTGAATTTGTGTTTACGACAAAAATATCATTATCAAATTCACGGATTAATATTTTTCCTTAATACAGTGTATTTTTCCCCGCTTTTCGATATAATGTACATACAAGTGCTAGCCAAAAATGAAACATCTCCTTTGAGATCTCTTCGCTTGCTCTTGCATCCAACATTCTACGATTTCGCAAACTTTTCTGCATAAGCTGACAAAGTTGAACTCCTATTTCTTTATGAATGGATATAAGAAACCCTAGGCGGAGTGCTGAAATGTTTCGCTTCTCTCTACTCTCCAAGAGGGTAGAATGGAACTGCCGAAACGCTCAGGGCCCTAATTCACTATGACCACTTAACGATTCCTTACTTCGAAACTACGTCAATACCCACAATATTGACGTGGTTTGCACGTGGTAAGATTACGCGGAGAATATTAATTACCATACAGAATTGGGGCCCTGAGCGCCTGTAATGTTAAAACCGGCACTGCAGTCATGTTGATAAAGACTGTGATTCGTACTCGACTTGTTTATATTATTCCTTTCAAATGAGACATTCAATACACACACATAGATAGGTACGGTGCTTCACTTTCGATATGCTTGGCGCGGAGTCCTTCTTTTTTTTCTAGTCCGTGGTCTAATATTAACATTTGGTTCAAAACCTCAACATATCCTGGTTAAAATAAACATAAACTGTTTTAAGGACCTATTTATCACGTACGTAATTATTGGCATTCTTAAAAAAAACAAAAGTATGCGCTCACTATTTATTAAGTTTCTTTCGATTTCTGACCTAGTGAAAACCTGCTCCCTAATTACGTAACACACTATCCATCACAATCTGAATCATTTTGAAGCATATTGCTAATCCATTGCTTCCTATGTTCGAAAAATTTGTCTGCTCAACAACGTAAATAACGCAATGAATATTGTTGAACTGTCAAAATGAAACCCATTCCTACTGGTAGTGTGTTACGTAATTACCCTGCTGGTTATGTAGTGGTTTTGATCCTAACCTCCTTTATCACTGCACTGTACGCGCGGCTAACTTTTTGTAGGTCTTAAAATCGGTCAGATTATTTGTATGACTTACTTTTTGTAGAACGTGTGCGTTGATTTATTTGATCTCTACTGTTCCATTTAGCTCCTACAAAAAATCGGCAACCCATTGTATGCTGTCTGCTAACACTCTAACGGCTCTAGCGTTTTCAGGGTACAGTCACACTATGGCATTCACCAAGTTTTACATCGTCTGTCGTTCGTATTACCCAGTAACTTAGTTGTTGAGGACTGTGCAGTCGCTCCATGTAAAATACTGATATTTAGCTGCGCCTAGTTACACTGGAAGCCGACCCAAGGTGCGAAAAGGTTAGGCAGAAAATGAAGTGCTGACACCTCGCCTACATCAGTCGTTGCTAGACTAGTGGATATGTTCAGATTATGGATTCTACCTAAATATTATCTTTGTTCCGCAGGACTTATTTTGCAGAATTATTCATCTTTTAGTTTAACGCCACCCGCTGTGAAGTTCACGGTGGATCATCCTTTCTTGTTTCTAATACTTTTCGAGGACCACATCCTCTTCGCTGGCACCTATGTTTATTGAGGTGATGTTACAAAGCTTAATTTCTTCGTTTCATCAGTCATTACATTACCATAAGCAACTGCCGATGCCGTATGTTAATACCGTATCTTACTTAT
Source organism: Griposia aprilina (assembly GCA_916610205.1). Lineage (NCBI taxonomy): Eukaryota > Metazoa > Arthropoda > Insecta > Lepidoptera > Noctuidae > Griposia > Griposia aprilina. The sequence goes on from OU744299.1 coordinate 4,993,345, forward strand.
CGTAAATTACTTTGTTTGTTTATTTACTTCTAAATAATTGGTTGTATTGCACCCATTTCTATCTTTAATGCACTTGGTTTTGGTTGATACCTACTAATTTCTTGGATACCTACATGGGTTTATTGGCACTGACATGATATGCTCTTGCACCCGGTATAATCCCCGAATTAATAAACCACTTTCATTTTGAAGATTCATCCTTAAAAGTTCAGATGCAGTTGTAGTTAAACGTACAGTGAACTGCACTTCAATGGTAGTACTTTCAATTCGACAGCGCCTTTATTTCCTAGCAGTAAATAGGCGGTGTACTATTGACGTGCGTTTGACCATACCTATGACTTATTAGCTCCAATGGGATTATGTGTCAGAATGAGATCAGTTTATTCTTAGGCTTTGATAAGCTTTGCTTGAAGAATTAAATGTGAGATTATATGTAATCCGCGTTCAAGAGCTGTCAGAAGGCTGTCAGCGTCATCTGTTTTGGGAATATTGACACTGACAGCTGTTGAACGCAGTTTAGATGTGCTGATCGCGTATAGTTTCATCAGTGAAATCAACCCTTATTGACAAGCTCACAATTACTTCTTTGATTGGTGGTGTTGCACGATTGGTTGCCCTGCGACTTCCCGGAAGTCTTCGGTATTCGTCTGGGTGTCACTGACTCGACCAGGCATACAGGATTACTGTACTCGGCTGTAAATATGGCACACCGGGTTTTACAAAAATGTCGGCTTCGTAGAGGGTAGTGGCTGTCACTCATCCCTTTATCATCGTTTCTTTGTGTTCATTCTGAATGAATGAAACTCCTTCACTCCAGGTACGCACGGGCAATTTTTTAACGCGACGATTTTTTATCGCACACTGGATTTTCAACTCTGGGTGTTAAAAACCCAGCGCACGATTAAAATCGCCGCGTTAAAAATATCGCCCGTCGGTGCGAGGGCTTACAGGCTTACTCTATTCCTAGCCGGGATATCGCACGCTTACTGTCTTACTATCTTACTTCGGGACTAAGGAGGATAGCAGAACTAAAAGGTTTTTTTTTTAATTTACAGGTATGGTAGCCGTTGCCATGTCGTCGATGTCAAGAGCACCACCGCCCATGAAATTTACTGTGGATCACCCGTTCCTTTACCTAATACTTTTTGAAGATAAAATTATTTTTGCCGGCACCTACACACTGTAAAAATTGTACGTCATAACTAATTTAGTAAATGTAAGCGAAAAAATAATGTTAAAAAAAAAACAACTTTTACTACATTGTATACTTACTTAAAATATCTTTTTTTACATTTTAAATTTTGTATGGCGTGTCTGTCAATTGATTAAAGTACAATCAGCAATAGAGATAAGTATCTAGGGTCGCCGGATATCGTTGAAGTCTAATAAGAAACCAATGAATGTTTTTGAATAAAATTTAATTAAGTAAATTAATAGAAAATAAACTGGTCTATAGCAAATTAAATTTCATTCAAAAAAAAACGTTGGTTTCTTACTAAACAACTATATCCGGTGACCCTGAATACTTATCTCTTATGTTGACTGTACATTAAAAATATAAACATACAATATTATTGTTCAGTGTTTTACTTTAAACCAGTAAAATGATACTTTGTTTATCAAGTTGATTTAGCTGCTTTCCATGTAAATACATACAATCCTATGAATTAATAATTTTTACAGTAAATCTGAATTAAGAAAAAAAGACCAAGTAAAAAGGCTATGAATAATTGCTGAGAATACATACATAAACGCCTTCTTCCCATGGGGGTAGGCAGAAAATACAGAACACCACCTGCTACAATCCTTACATACTCCTTTCGCTTCGTTTATGTTCATACATCTGGTCATAAACGCACGCTGGTTGCGAGTACTATGCACCTGACCTTTACTGAGAATAATATCATTATAATAATACTCACACTGATATAGCTGACAGCTATTTACAATAAAATAAATACACAAGTAAGTACCTTTACCAAACTAAAATGCTTTGTTCCTGAGCTTGTATCTGAGTTTTTTTCATCTTTTTGTGCAAAGTCAAATCATTTATTTCAAATAGGCACATAAAAGGCACTTTTGAATGTCAAAATTTACAAAAACTTAGAATTGGTTCTAGTTGCCCCTTCTAAAAGGTAGTTTCGTATGGAGAAGAATGGGCAAGAAACTCCACCGTTACTCTTTTAAAAATGTTTTACAATATGATGTATACATTAATTATATGTGAAGATGATGCACCTAGAATAAAATTACTATACCACAATAGGTAAAAATAATTAAATATAACGCAAAGACAGGTAAATTAATTATGAGATTGATACATGGGGCTCACATATTTACAAATAATGAAAAGTAAATGATTTTTCCAAAATTTCACAAGTAGGTAATAATTTAGTGGGTGAGCTAAAGTAGTTACATAATGTAAAAATCAATGTCATAAAAGTTATACAATTAAATTAGCAACCAGTTTGATTTTGTCTAGACTCTAGATTGTCCTATGGAGCAGGACCAGCATATTTCCAAGTATTCTTATCTAGGATATAATCCTTTATGTAATATGCTTGTTTACAAAGCATACTTTTAATATGAGTTTTAAATTTCCTTTCATTTAATTGCAATATATCACAAGGTATTTTGTTGTAACTTTTAACACAGTATCTACCCCAAGATGTATGTACTTTAAATAAACTAAAAAATGGTTGATCTATTTTATCTTTATTTCTAGTACTTATTAAAATGATGTCTATCATTTATTTTATTAAAAAGATGTAGATTTTTTCTTACATACATAGTATGTAAATTATTAAATAGTATAATAGCCTATAACCTTCCTTAAGAATTAGTAGAATTACCGCAACCAAATACAAAAATATGTTTTCTAATCCAACTGTTCCAGAGATTAGTGCGTTAAAAGAAAAATACAAACTCTTCAGTATAGATTGGTGTAAGAGAGTAGAAAGTAAACCAGCATGCATGAGTCACAATAAGTTGTATGTAGGGATAGCTACCATTCCAATTGGTTGGTTATTTAACATATTATTTAGGGCATGACTGATTTAATTAAAAACCAAATAATTCCCATTGTTTTTCTACAAATATTAATAGACAGTCATATATAATAAATGTGTGTGGCTTAAATAATTCCCATTTTGTTGACCTAAAACAAGTGTCTAATTTGGGACGCAACTTGCGTCAGCACTGTTGCTGCCAGCCACCTTGGTCGCACTGTCCACTCACCGTCAGCAGCAGCGGAAGACGCCGCTGAGAGGAAGAGGATGAAGTACGCATCGTTGGTGGACCGTTACCATTTTGTGCCCATTGCCGTGGAGACCATGGGTGCTTGGGGCACTGAGGCCAGGAAGCTCATTGGTGAGATAGGGCACAAGCTCCGTGACAAAACGGGTGACTCCCGCTCCGGCTCGTTCTTGGTGCAAAGGTTAGCCATTGTCATCCAACATGGCAATGCAGCAAGCGTTTTGGGCACCTTTGCGCCGGGAACAGTTAGGGGTGGGTTATTTGACTAGGCATTTAATGAATAGGTGTGTACCTGTATTTTATTAGGAATGTAACGGAATTTAATAAACGTTAGATAGTGTGTTGAAAACATAATACAATTAACCTAATATATATATATATATATATATTTATATGAATCGCTATTTCCTTTGGTCATCGCATCACGCATGAACGGATGGAACAATTTCGGTAATTCTTTTTTTGTTGTGTTAATTATTGCCAGGAGAAGGCTAACAAATTATAAAAAAATAAAAAATTACACCTTTTGGTTGGGGTGCCCTAGTTTAATTACTCTAGCTAACTTTACTTACTTTACATCATTAAAAGGATATAAAAAAAAATCGAGGATTATATAGATATTTGCCATTATTTAGTACTTGAAATCTAAATTACCTACCTACTAGTAAATGAAAAACCACATTCTATTCCATTGTTAAGATAAAATTTAAATAAATATGAGTTGGCTGTAACAAAAAATATTACGACGTCCATAATTGTATCACAAACAAAAGATTTTACTTTTGTTTATGCAACGTAATAACAACGTAGGTACCTAACTATTTATTTTTTCTCAAACAATTAAAGCGTTAAGAAAACCCGCACCTCGACTTGTGCACTTTCAGAATTGCCGCCTTGGTTATACCAAATTACTTGGAACTCATGTATTATAATGCTCAGGAAAACACTTTGTTTAAACTTGTAAAAATAATCAGTACTCACTCTGTGCTCACATCATTTTGGCACCAATACCTTTCCCTTTCTGGTATTGACATAGGTACTTTGATACTTTCTTGATTCACCTAAACTTGTCACGAAATAATAAAATAAAACAAACTATTAAAAAACTATAACGAAATTGTTACTGTTCAAATGCTTTGTTATGACTTCTTTCATGAAAACTGTAAAGTTTTGCTTTGTTTTGTTTGTTTGTTGCTGTTTTTTTTTTGTTATGACATAATCTTTTGATTTTTGAAGTTAGTTAAAGTAGAATCTTAAAACTAGTTTTTTTTTCTAATTATAGCTACGTACTTGGCTCTATGAATATGAGGAAAACCATGAAATTTTGACAATTTATTAAATTGTACTTAGTTATCATTTTCTCTCATCTGCAAAACGGCGTAATTTCTAATACGACAATAAGAACATTTGGCATTTACAGGGATTGTTTTAAAATATCTTATTAAAACGATTGAATAATTTGTCTGACACAAAAGACATTACTGAAAAATAATATACTTACAACATTGTTTTGGACAATGGTCTGAGTTAAGCTTTGTCCTTTTATTTTCTATTTTTACCAGCTTGAGTCTTGATTGAGTAGGTAGTTGAAGTATGTACATTCGCCAGCACATCAGATTACTACAATCTGTCAGATTTTCTCATTCGATTTTGAACGTAAGCGTGAACATTTTAAGGTTTTAAATCGTTTGAAGAATTTTGACAGTTTCGTGTAGCTTGACCTGCTGATGGCTGTACATAAGTGGCCTTAATCACGGAGGCCATAATTCAGTGATGCCAGACTGGGGAGAATCCCCCCAAATTTGGGGGTTTTTATAGTAATGGGGGGATATTTGGAGGGAAAAATTTGGGTTTGGAGGGAATTGGGGGATTTTTATTACCAAAACTGTAACCCGGGAAAAGCAGCGGCCAGCCGTGATGATTAAATCAGTAGTTTCATAAGAAATTTTGCGCACCGTTATCAATTACGTTTTTACGGCTTCCGGTTGTTTCTAATTTATGATTTTGATCCATGACACGAAAGAAAATATTACCAACGCACGTTATTAAAATCTTCAGTTCTTTAATTAAATAAATATTCTAAAAGCTTTAACAAAAAAACCCAGTAATGGAAGCTATTGCTGAAATAGTATAAAATAACGTTACGGTTAACCCTCTTGATATTTTGAGAGGGCTAACTGTAAGTCACCAATGTTTTTAATAGAAGTGAAGATATAATATATAATGCAAATCATAGTAAGTGAATCGCCATCAGCACGCCGAATTAGGAGTCTTCGACAGCACAGCGAATCAGGGAACAGCATCAGCATGGCGATTCAGGAATCTTCGGTAGCACGGCTGATCAGGGAACAGCAGCAGCATGGTGAGTCAGGAATCTTCGGTAGCACAGCTGACCAGCTCTAGATGAACGGCGGACCAGCTCCAGTAGCACGGAGGTCCAGGTACCTCCAGCTGCATGGTTAGTAAGGTACCTCCAGCTGCATGGTTAGTAATGGACCTCCGTCAGCAATCTGGAAGATGTTATGAGCTGGTCGCTGGTGCTCACCGGGATGAAAAGGTACTTGAGCTGGTCGCCGGTGCTCACCGGGATGAAAAGGTACTTGAGCTGGTCGCCGGTGCTCACCGGGATGAAAATAAAAATGCAGTAGATGAGGTATGTTCTGTTTGAAACTCTGGTTGAGACTCTGTTTATTTTGGCACGGCCTGTATTTATATCGAAAATGACATTCATATTTTGAAAAATAAATTGATTACTTTATAAATGGCATGTTTATTAAACTGCCAGCATTAATAAGATGGTTTTGAGAGACAACCTAACCTTATTAACACTGGCTTTAACACGTTAGCTACTTAAAAAAATAAAACTGACAAGTGAAATTTATAAAAAAATGTCAGTGTATAAAAATATTACAAAAGGATGGCATGAAACGCAGATTTGGATGTATTATACAATTAGGTTTATTTTTCAGATAGTGTATGAGTGTTCTGTAATTGCTAATTGTTCGTACACGAACAGCCCCTTTCAATATATAATACATAAATTAAAGACGTGGTTTCGTTGAAACGAAATACCACATTTCTATAAATAAATATTTTGCCATTTAAAGGGTATTTTTTTTCAAAACCTGAATTTTGGGGGGATTGCGGGGAAAGTTTGGGAAGTGAGCTATTGCTGAAAAAGTATAAAATTATATTTCATTTATAAATTAATATTTTGCCATTTAAAGGGGTTTTTTTTTTCAAAACCTGAATTTTGGAGGGATTTTGGGGAAAGTTTGGGAAGTGAGCTGTTGCTGAAAAAGTATAAAATTGTATTTCATTAATAAATTAATATTTTGCCATCTGTGGGGGTCTTTTTTGTTCAAAACCTAAATTTTGGGGGTATTTAGGGGAAGGTTTGGGGAGAACGCGAGACGGTCATCTGGTAGGTAACACTGCCATAATTCATTACGTCTGCTGTGGTTTTCATAATGTCTGATCCAGACGTAATGAAAGAAAATCTAGTATATAATTATGTAGTTATCTGTGAAGAAAACCATTGACGTGCTGACGGCTGACATAACCTAAAAGATAACTAAGTAATTGATGTTTCAGTTTTTCAATGTACAAGATTTATTACACTTAATTAACTGCGTTAATTCCCATGAAAAGAATGTCTACATTAAGAAAATACATTGGTAAGTTATCCTACTTACTACGGTATGGAAGCACAAACCTAAAAATAAAGTTTGTTGTAATCCTTGATAAAATCAACTTCTTTGAAACTTTAATCAATATAATATGTAATTGGCTCTAATCTTCTGTCAATCTCCGTTATTATTACACTATTTATGTACTTAAGTACCTATAGCTGAAAAAAATGTTATTAAGTATAAAAACTGATATATTTCAGACATTGGAGCAAACCTTACAGATGAAATGTACCAGGGCATATACCATGGTTCAAAGAAACATGAGCCTGATTTAGACAAAGTGTTGGCTCGTAGCTGGGCTGCAGGGTTGGATAAGATGATCATAACTGGAGGCTCCTTAACAGACAGTTACAAAGCTATTGAATTGGCACGGTCTGATCGTAAGTAACTATTGGAATAGGTATTTCGAATTATGGTTGAGGCCTGATTGACTGCACCATGTATTAGGGGGTTGAGTACAATCCCAATGGAACAATTAATATTGGTAAACCCTACAGTCTAAGATGTTCTGGGTCTGATTGTTTTTGAGATTAGTGTTCTTAAATGCTCCAACACCAATAATACTTACAGGAGTAATTCCTTATTTGAGGCAACCTTTCTATGACTTTTTCTATATTTCAAAACCAAACCAAACCATTACCTTTTAGGTAAAGGTTTGGTTTTTTTAAAAGAAGAGTGAAAGAACAGTATCTTTCAATTTCATCATAATTCTATGTTAGTGTATTCTATGTATTATTTAAATATTTGAATAGCTTTTTGGTTTTATATTTTTATTTTCTCTTCTACTCTTACACACTGTGTCTACATCTCTTTTTATCTATTCTCCTGTCACAGGAATGGGGAAAGTGATTTCTGTAGAAATAAGGATCTCCTTTGTATCTATTCCTTTTTCCTTGCCTGTTTATATGTGTTAACAAAATAACAAAAACTGTCAAATAAAAAGGTCTAATTTCAGCCAGGTTATATACAACAGTAGGCTGTCATCCTACCAGGTGTAAAGACTTTTTGCCTGATGCAGAAGCTTACCTGCAGAGTCTCCGAGACCTAATAACGGAAAATAAGGACAAAGTTGTTGCTATTGGGGAGTGTGGATTGGACTATGACAGACTTAACTTCTGTGACAAAGATGTTCAGCTTAAGTAAGTGCTTTGTACTGTCTTATAACTAGCAAAATCAGAAATAACTAATCTTAGATCAAATTAAGAGTGAAACTTTTTGAAATAATTTACTGAAGTAAAGCATTTGTATAAGATAGATTATTTTTATGTCAAAAGACTGCTAATTTGTCTACACCACTATTTTCAATATACAAGGTTCTGAATGCAGAAGTTTTCAAATTAGCGAATATGCTGGCACTCATTCATGAAATTCGCATCGCAAAATATCGGCTACGTCTGATTTTCATCCTACTTGACTTCTAATGGTTAGGAAAACCATTAGGTATCCAGTAGGACGTACTTACCTCATAATTATGAGTAGGTAAACAAGGAAAATAAAGACACGGAGACACCAAATTATTACAGGTATTTCGAGTACCAGTTGCAACTGAGTCGTGAATTCAGTCTGCCGTTGTTCCTGCATTGTCGCGCGGCTGCCGAAGACTTGGTCGCAATACTGGAGAAGAACCGCGACTGCGTCGTAGGCGGAGTCGTGCATTCGTTTGACGGAACGGAGGATGCTCTGCAAAAGATACTGGACTTGGGAATGCACATAGGTATTAATGGATGGTCAGTTAACGAATATGCAGATCAAACAAGTACATAAAGGGGTTCGAACATTTTTCTATGGAAGCTAGCATATCCACCCGCCGCCATTTTTTTTTTTCGATTTTTCCTTGTACGGTGAAATTAGTTTATATGGGTAGGGGACACATAAACAAACAACAAACGTAAATTGTAACATTTCCCTTATATTTGGAGGTAAACATCGCCTTAAAAACTATGAAAATCATTAAAAATGCAGACGTGACTCAAATATTTGACAGTATTAATAAATATTAGCACGAAAATCTTAAAAGTTACATAAGTACCTACTTTGATAAAACAACATTTGCGATTTGATGCGATTTAGTAAAGTATTTAATTAAAGTAGTTTTTTTTATATTTAAAAAACATTCGATTGAAAATCAACCAGGATACTATTATTTGATTAGAATGGATGAATGCGTATAGGTACTCACGTAATTCTTACTGCATTTCTAATGATTTTAATAAAAAAAAAAACATTTTAATTTTTTTAAATGTATCATGCCACTTGGGTTCGAACCCCTTTACCTCACGCTGCTGCTTGCCGGAAAATAGTTTTCAGCTTATAAGAATAGTACCTATAGTTATAAAGTAAAATTTTGGAATGCCTGGTTCGCAATAGCACTTTTTGAAAACCTTAAAAACAATTAAGGGAATTCTTGTTGGTCTAGAGGTCGAATGCACGACTGCTGAGCGTGAGATCCTGGGTTCGAGAACTGGCGAAATGTGGGTGTCACTATACACCTCTACCGAATCCTTCGGGGAATCCAACCGTGATGTTATGTAGTTTTCTAGCTTGTCACTGTATTCTTAATATTCTTTTTGTTTTTATTAAAATACTTATTTAATTTATTTTCAGCTCCTTGAGAACAAAAGAAAACTTAGAAGTGGCATCAAAAATACCTAGAGATAAGCTTATGGTCGAGACCGACTGTCCATGGTGTGAGGTGAAGCCGACCCATCCTGGCTATACCCATGTGGTGACGAAGTACCCAACAGTGAAGAAAGAGAAGTACTCACTTGGGTCTGAAAGTCAGGTGAAAGGCAGGAATGAACCAATTAATATTGTGTAAGTATTTTATGGACAGGCGGCAACCGCTTGCCGGAAGGTGCAGCGTGTAGGTCCTCCAGAAGGTGGAGGTGGTATGAGGAACAGGGTGTAAAGTTCACTCATCCTCTATAGAAAAGGGAGGATCCTCCGACCAGACGATTGTCGTGTCTGGTGGGCAACTGCCCGACGATTGATGTCGGGACTAGCATTGAAAATAACATGTAAAATACATTTATCTAGAAACTATCCGCAAGATTTTCGCCTTTTATTGTTAAATAAGAAAATGACACAGCATTTAACAAATATTATACGAGTATGATTGTATTTTTCAGACTAACGTGAAATTAGTTATTTCGAAAATTACATGTATTTTATAGGAAGGATAAAAAGTAAAAAAAAAAACAAAATGTGTCTTTCGCAATTTTCAGCGCTAGTCGGGGCGTTGTTTATACGCTAGTTGCGCGGTAAACTGCTTGCACGATGTAGGATTTTGCATGACGTCACGTCAGTGTGGCGTGTAGCTCGCATGAGGCGATGTAGATACCGCTACAGACCGATCAATGACCTGATATGGGTCGCGGGAAGCACAGTACTGATATCTTGTTGCTACAACTAAATACCTAACTCGTCTCTGTATGAATTCTGTGTGATTTTTGATAGGTAACATTTTCATCCTACACTCTTAATTCTTGAGCTTCTCTGTATAAATCGACAGTTAGGTACGTTGTGCTCAGGTAACTGAAGAAACACGGGTGGGTTTTAGTCAGTAAAAGTCTGACACGCCCTCCCGCTCCGCCCTGAGCGGGAGAAGTTATTTGATGAATTTCCACCCAAAAAAAAACGGTACGTTGTACACGGCACGGTTTCTTTGCGGTACGGAGCGCTAGCCGCACCGCACAATCGTGTGAGCTTGTATATGACACGGCAAGCCATTGCACCGGTTGTATGGTATAAGGCGACAGTGAGGTGCCGTAGTGACGCTGTCTGCCAACAAACTTCCATAGTGATACAACAGTGACGGCCGTGTCTACACACGGCGAATCAACCGTAATTTTTCCCAAAAAAACGTGTACAATGGGTCCTCTTCGACGGTCGAGCCGGTTCCAACATAATGCACAATAAATATGATAGCAAATTATGCTATCATATTTATTGTGCTGTCTTTTGTGTGCACTGAATAAATGATTTATCTATCTATCTACATAACGGCCTAGGGCGGCCGAGATTGCTAGGCCGTCTTAGTCCGCGTGAAATTTCGGCCCCCGACCCACCACTGCACCGCGTTGCGTGGCATCGCCCGCCCGCACTTTACCTCGTTGGCGATTAGCGTTCTTTCTGACTTCGTTTTGCTCGGCTCCTAACGGTCGTAACGTGGTGTTAAATAGCCTTCCTCAAGAATTGGGCTATCAAATGCAAAAGAATTTCCTAATCCGAGTGGTTGTTCCAGAGATTAGCGCGTTCAAACAAACGCTTCAGTTTTATTACATCAGTATAGATTTGGCGACACGTTTATAAAAAAAAAAAAAAATGTTACAAGCCACGTTTTTTTACTTTTCAGGCAAGTTCTGGAGATTTTAGCAGCAATACGGAAAGAAAATACAGATGAGTTAGCAGCAGCCATTTACGAAAACACTAATAGATTATTTTTTAATAAATAAATTGTGGATATTTTTAACGATTAAATAAATAAGCGAAATTTAGTTTTTACAAAATGCATACTTTTTCATATTCTCTTTTTGTTGTAATCTGAACTTTAGTTTTACTGCCTAAAAAACAAAAACGTATAAAGCGGTTGATGACCCTACAACCCACCACAACCAGTTTTTACATAATGCGGTCTTTAGCACTAGCTAGATTTGGGGACTGGTATAGCAGCATTAGTCACAGCATCAGTCAGCATCAACTCACTGGCCGCTTTCGTGAAGAACGTGTATTTATTTAAAAGATAATTAAATTAAATTATTTATTAAGGAAACTAACTTGGATCGCTTTTACACACCTCAAATATAGCATAATGTGCAATTAGAAACAAAAGGATGATTCATTATGCTAGACCAAGGCTGGCCAATAAATTTTCCAGATGAGCATAATTTCTTAGACTGGCGGCGCCGGGCCACGGTAATTTATACACAAAAAAGCCAAAATATGCTTTATTAAATTGTCACCAAACTGATCAGTAATCCAATGCACCCGAACATCCAAGTGGTACGTAGAAATAGCGACAATACCCGAACGACGCGAATCGGCTGCGTTCGGGCGGGCATGTTTTCGTTTCGTTTCAAACGACGGTGGACGTGGAAGCGGTGACACCGCGCGCTGGCTAGCCGACGGACCGAAGCGCTGGCGAGCAAATTCACAATGCCTTGGCTGGCCACCTTGTGGCCCGCATGCCTGGGTTTGACCGGCCTTGTGCTAGACCGTGCTACGAAGCACGGATCGAAAACTTCATAAAATATGAAGCCAGTTCATGTTTACGCTACACGGTCTAGCATAATCAATCGTGAGTGTAAATTAAACGCTTAATAAATCACTAACAATATTTAATTGTGATTTCTTACAATTATTTCGTACAACACAACATTTATCATCTTATTCAGAGGAACAAATATCTAAATTAAATGGTTGATGTCCACCGGATCCATATTTCATTCACTCAAATAAATAGCTTACAGATGGGGAATTCTAATTTGTGTGATTATACATTATTTTCGTACGTTTACTTCCATCAAAATAAATAGAATCGCAAGAAAATAAAGTGGTTTTCTATGTTGAATGATAGATTGGAAATGCATGCTTAGCATTACGTAGATATTTGATCATGCTATATGGTATGAGCTTTTATTAATCGCAGGACCAATATTGCTTCGGGAAGCGATGTTCCGGCGATAAATTACAGATATTCTATACAATGCAATTTTAAGTTGTTCCTCTATCATTTCCTTTATAAACATCTTTAAACACGATCTCTCAACACAAAATAAATATACTACAAAAAGCTTATACCCCTATTATATCATTTGTTAAAAGATTCAATAATATGAACAATGAAGTTATTTGGATGACAATAAGAGGTAACTTAATGATTCATTATGAAATGATACCAGTCTGTTAGGTATTTAAATGCATCAATAGGGAATGTATTCAAATACTGGATTTTGATTTAAATTAAAAACTAAAAATTTCATTGATGGTTGTCATGGATAACCTTTTTTTGTAAAAATATATTTTTCAATGATATGATTTAATTATTTATTGCATGTTTTAATAAATTCAGTGAAGTATAGGTAGATTTTAAATAAAGAGGTTGTAATTACCTATTTTTGGCACACAATGCTTCGAAATTTAATTTGCTAATTAATAGTTATTTATTGATATAAGTAGTTGGCACTGGTTACAAGATCTATGGGATGGTTACAAAACAACCAATCTTATAATTACTTGTGTTGTTAACACACTTTTATATTACATAGCTTTGTAATCTCATCAATGTGTGCCAATAATAGTTTGTCTCGTAGTAGTAAATAGGTCCGTTTGTTGTTACAGTCACTAATAGCTGTGTGTATTGTACTCGATTTAAATTTTTCTTCTTATAGGAAACAGATAAATATAAAATAAAACAGATTTGATAAGGACACATTCAGGCAGAGGACTGTGTTTGTTTTGTGCAAAGACCAACTTTGGATAAAATAGACAAGTGAAGTGTATGTTAATATTATTTGATGATTTTTGATTTGAACACTGATGGTTAAATATTGTGCTTTACAAAAAAATCACCAAATAATTTCAAGTATTTATAAACATTGTATTAATTGAATTGACCGAATAATCTTATTTGAGCATAGATACAGTTATAGACATCACTGCTTGCATGTACATACATAAATACATATATATTTTGATACCTTTGTGGAAACGGTTACAATTCGGTCAATGAAATTATTATATAGGATTAATATATACATGGGTTGTATATATTAATTCTAAATTTAGTAGATGGATTTTGATCACTGTCACAAAAAGTATAGAAAATGAACACAAATAACACGATAAACTCAGTCCTCTGTCTGTGTAGCACAGTTATCACTAAAGTGGGGAGTTACTCTTCAAGGTATCTTGGAGTAGATGTGCACCTGTTCCCGGAACCAGTGGAAGTATGACGTCACGTGGGACCGGGTGACGTTGAGAGCGGTTTCCGTTTTGTTCTGCAGTATCTCGGGCGCCCATTCACCTCTGAAAACGTAATAGCATACAAATTAGTGTGGTTGGATAAAAACTCATTTTTTTTATGTGAGAGTTTGTTTCTCTGTGGGTAAAAGACGCGAGTTTTTGTATAGTATGGATTTATTAAATGTTTCTGAATACAAACAGCTTTGGTTATTATTATTTAGTTATATATTACCAAAAAATATTCAAATCATAGTTACAAAAGGCACGCGGTTTCGGATGTTACCCTAAAGTACTTATAATACTAAACAGTTTTTCAGGAGCTGTTTTAATATAACCAAAGTCATTTTCCTAATATTGTGTTTTTCATTTTTCTTTAGTCATCTCTAATTAGTTGAAAATAAGTGAGCAATTTGTAACGTCTCCAATAACCTCGGAATTTAAATGAACACAATGGACTAGACGAAAAATGTTTTTTTTATCTCTTATGTCCTACAAGATAATTCGTAAAATAAATATTGGATTGTCGTTAAAATCACCTAATACTAAGTTTCACGAAGCAATAGTTAAAATGTGTTTTTACGTCTGTAAAAACACATTTTGCAAAGATGCGCCAGAATCGTAGGCAAATGTCTACTTGCTTACGATTCTGGCACATGTATTGTGACAGCGCAAATCAAGAGATTTTGTGACAGCCTCGAGAAAGAAATACTCGATTAATCGTGTCTGCAAGCCTCAACAACATTAGTAACAAAACATCACGCTTGATTCCCCACTCACATTTCGCCAGTTATGTTTAAGTCTCATGTAATAGGAGGCGAGCCTATTGCTATCAACCGGGCGCAAATCAAGACTCACGGCTGTCAGGGTCGCGGGTTTGTCCGAAAGGGTTACCGTGACCCTGGCACACAGGCAACTGAAGGAACACGGGTGGGTTTTAGTCAGTAAAAGTTTGACACGCTCTCCCGCTCCGCCCACAGCGGGAGAAGTTATGTGATGATATACAATCTAAAAAAAAAGGGGCTGCTACAGAGAAATTTCAGACGGAAAAACAATGATATTATAGTGTGTATTGACCAAAATCTACGACTAAACAACGCTTAGAATCTTAAAATAGCATCATAACATCCTACGCAACTCGTTAAAACCGAGCTATGTTGATTGTTGCAAACCTTTATAGTTGACAATGACGACTTTTCAGACTTGCTAATGCAGGGTTTTAAATTTTACGATCCCATATTTTTTGTGCCAGACTTAATAATAGTCGTTATCGTGCTATCATTAATTACTTTGAGTTAAGTAATGATACATTACTATTATCACAATGTCACATGAATAAAATTATTGACTTTTGACTTCTTACTTGATACTTGCTTGATTGCTAACACATGTCCATTTTCTGATTGTAAAACAGGTTTATCTATCTATGTAAAAAATTCTCATCTTTGTCCATTCTCAAAAAATATTTTAACTTTGCTCATGATTATATGAGGGGTCAGCAAATATTGCAAGACTATGTTTGTCCGAAAGTAGAAGAGTTATTGGTTCCATGTTGTGCTTAGGAGGGGTCACAACCTTCGCTGCAATTATTATGATAAAGTTTTAGCAGACCATCCAGGGTCACACAAAAAACCATTAGACTGAACAAATTTCCTTATTAACTGAAAATGAAAAACTTTGAAGGTATATAACAACGATAGTGCCGGAAAACGATAGTATTTTCGTTACTGGACTAGTCAGAGAGTATCTTCTACCAGACATTAGCCGTGTTATTACAAAACACGATCTAACTTTAGCCCGAGCGTAAACCTTCGAGGCAGTTTTTGTATTTCGAACTTTATGCGGACTTGTAAAGTTATACAAAATTGACAACCTAAGACCGGACTACGTTGTTAGTTTTGTAAAAGGAACTGTATTTCGATTTGTTTGGTTCTTATTTCAAAAACTGGCTCGAAACCATGTCTAAAGAAAACCCTTGTTTTGTAATAAAACCGAATTATGTCTTTATCGAAGTTTTGGTAAGAGACAGTTATAAGTGAAACAGACGACGATCTATAAAACCGAACTCGATGTGGCATAGTAACTGTCGGGTACTCTAAGCAACTTTGGATCCATACGCAAAATAATAATAAATATATACTCACACAAAAACTTTAGTCGTCAAGTACTCTGTCGTCAGCTGATAGTAGTCATTGGAATACTTCTTGACTGCTTGAAAACCGCTTGCAGTGTAGCTCTGCACATTGTCCACCAGGCCTGGTGCATACTGCTCAATAGTTGCTAGCACGACCGGGGTTTTCTCGGCCATATAATCTACAGTGTTAAAATACAACACGCCTATTTTCTTCGTGGCTAAGTAGACAAACTCTCTTGAGAGGAGTACGTAAGGTGTACATGTTTCGACAGTCTGAGTGTAGTACACTGGAGCGTTGGTCTCAAGCCAGAGGTACCCGCGTGCTGACGTTGATAAAGTCTTCTGCCAAGCCCGCTGACTGTGCTCCAAGACTCCGAGGTCGTTTAGCAAACGGCCCGTTGTGCTTTCTGTCAATCAGAAGTGTTATGTTAAGAATTTGTCCATATATTTTTACTTTAATTGGGTTAATATTAATTTGTTGTTGTTTTGGAATGCATTTAGTGGTCTTGACGCAAAAGGAACCTCAAAATGAACAGTTTGTTTTAAACCGTAGGTATATTTTGCGAATTGGACGTTCTGCGTCACTGCATTTGCGTACACACATGTTGTATGATATTAATATCAACCAACATTTTAGTTATGGCCGTTATGGGAAGTAAGAGCTTATAATATTGTTATAACAGAAAAAGTATCTGTTAAGGGATAAACATATTAATTAAATATGACGTCATTCTTACACACATCGCTCTAATATTCCGTAGTTCACAATATGAATGCCATGGACGGATCGGCAAAGGTCATAGTATATTAGCACTGATTACACCACTCTGTAATTGAATGAATAAACGCAAACAAGAAAGATAGGCAGATTCAAATAAACTAACTATCTATGAAGGAGGAATAAACATTGCCAGTAGAGTCTATTAGTAATATTGAAGGTACTAAGAAACAGGAAAAATTTAATGATTGATTTATATTCTATATAATATGTACACACAGCTACACATTAAGCTAAACATCTTCAGTATAAGCTGACCTCTCGTTGTACGGAAATCCTATTCGATGCGAGAACAGCTTATACTGGAAATGTATAGCTTGATATGTAGCCGTGAAGGCCATTAATCTATTTACGGGTATGCAATCACCAACCACTCTATAACTGACGTTATCTACCATAAACTATTCATTTTTTTAAATTCAATATCATGTTGAAGGTTACAAAGTTTAATGGACTATCAAAACCTGTTTTCTTTCGTATTTATTCTGAGATTATAAGATATGCCACGCAGGCCACAAGTTATTGTTTTTTATAACACCGTCTTATCATTGCAAACTCTGTTACATTTGAAAACATGGGTCTTATCTGACACGATAATACAGAGTCATTACCGCCATGTGACAGACCATGCCATGGTCATTAAGGAGGCATTCTGTCTTTTGTAGGATAATTTATTCTCGCTTGAGGAAAACTAATTGAAAAATCATTTATGGGACCATGTCATACATAAAAGTTACATAATAGAACAAAGGCGCGAATTAGATACTACATTTGGTCATGGGCGAATCGAGGGGGGCGGGGGAGAGCAGCTGGCCCACTGGGACCTTCCTGTCTCTCATACATTGAGCTAATAAATTGCGTAGCTACCTACATTCACAGACTTAGTATAAGTTAGCATACGATTGCTCTTTATTTTCCTAAGCAGTCTGTATTTAAATTTTTGTAACTACTCCAGTCCTTTGTGGGACCCTGGGCTGACGAACTTTAATACAGTTTCTGATTCACTGTAATTCTAATTTGTTACTTCTTTAGTTTTGCTATTAATCACTTATTTGTGAAACTTGTAACAGACTGCACCACAGTTTTGAAATAAATAAACAATTATTAGTAAAAAGGCCTAAGTACGAGAGGAGTTTGATTGGTGATTTGCCATCCCTAGTTAGATTTACCCCCCCCCCCCCCCCCAAGAAGATTTAAATCTTTGTCACCACACACAAAATTCAGGGATGCCCATGCACTTGGAAGTTATTCAGATATCAGTCTGCATGACTACCGAAAGACAACCGACGTGTAGGCAGGTAGGTTTACATATGCAGCCACAAACTAGGATGTCAATGCAATTATGGTGCCTTTGGACGAAGCAAAACGAAATTGTATAAAGAGAAATTCGAGGTCATTCATTCATTTACACTTGGTGACTTAGGTCAGGTGATGGTGAACCAGCAAGTCAACATCTGTTTGTGTTTAACTTGCTGCAAGTTCTGCCAATTGATGTTACTTGCTCAGTTTGATTATGAGCTTGATAGTTATGACAACTAAGTTTTCTAATATTAATAAGGTAGATAGTTTAAATCCAATTATTATTTACCGGGAGCGAATACCATATTGAGTTTTTAGATAATACGATTTGCTGTAGTGCTAGTAGATGTTCATACTTCATTCAGTAGTGCTCACACTGGAAAACACCGCATAAATTGGTGATGCGTCTTAAATGGTCGCGATCCTCAGCATTGAGGGAACAACAAATAAGAAGATTTTCCGGAAAGCGTTTTTTTTTTTAAGTGCTGGATTTCAATGCATAGTTATTGCTGTACTTAGCATATAAACTTAAATATTTCACTATTGTACTATAAAACTTGACATCTTGGGTCGTTCTTGTGTCATCAACATCAAAATCATGACAGAACACAGCATTTGTTTTTTCTGTTCAATAAATTATAATGGTATTGCATAGGAGTATTTAAATGCTCCTTTTCTTGGCAAAAATTAAATTGTGAATGTAAATTGAAATAATGGTTTTCTAAATAAATAAACAGGGTAGGTAATAAGCTTAGAGATATTTCATAGCCTGGATAACTCATAAATAAAAGCAGATATCCCAGTCTTTAGAACAATGCCACTGCCACCCCAACAAAATACATGATTGTTTTTTTATGTCGTAAAAACATACTCACATATTCTAAAGAAAAAAAAAAGTGGGGTAATTGCGTAGCAAACTTCATTAATCCAATGCCTTTCATTTTGAAAATTTAATTACATTAATTGTGTTGTCATGCAGACACATCTTTAAAACATATGAAGTAGGTAATGGAAAAATTCTTCAATAACAATTGTGAAAATAGTGTTGAAGTGTGTGCATGTGTGTGATGAAATTGGGGTGCAGGTCACGTAAATATCAGTTTCCATCAGACAAGATTGAGGTAAACAAGGGTCCATTACAACTATACACTTACTTGGGAAGTTGCCACCTGCTCTGGAGACATCGTATGAGACCAGCCCAGCTATGCCAACCAGCAGGAAGAAACTGGCCCAGATCCAAGGGAACCTTCTAGTGCTTGTCATTCTGTCTAGAATATCCTGGATAGAAACACATATTAAGCTATTAAAATTCAAACTGGCATAAAAGTAGAGGTAGATAAAAGCTCGGTATCCAAACTACCCATGCAAATATTTTAGTGTCTATTTGTCTGTTATCTTTTAACACTTGAACCACCAAACAATCATTATAAAGTTTTACAATTAGGCAGCCGGGGACAAGGAGAAGGACATGGCTACTTTTTATCCAGGATATTTGTACTAATTATTAAAAAAAAAAAACAAGGCCCAGTTGCGGGCAACAGCTAGAAAAAATATAATAAATAAATGCTATCTTGGTCAGCAGCTCAAGTGTGAACATTCATAAAATTTGTAACAGTTGAGTTCTTTAACAGATTTTTGATGGTCAGTCCGCTTGGAACAAAAATTATCATTATCATTTGTTTTTGGCTTTTTAAATATGAGGAAACCAAGTAGTAATAATGACTACTCAGTTTCCTGAAAACCTACATATTCAATGAAATTAAATATAATGTAAAAACATATTTGGTTAAGGATATATTGTACAACTGACCAAAACAGCTAATGTGGGAGATTGGGTGGGAATAAATCCAGTTTTTGATAGCTCAATCAAGGCTCTGTGTGATGTATTTATTAACTCAGTAAGCATTACTAATGAGACACAATTGATTTTCTATTGTTATAGCCGGCTAGCTGGTTACCTGGGGCTGCCTAGTTAAGATATTCTGATCACGTGATCTGTGACCAGAACACACTTTTAAATAAGCTTCCTCAAACTGGCGATGTGGAAACAAACTACATTATAAAGGAAAAGCATAAATGCATTAAAATTTAATTGTTTCTATTAAAAATTGTTGTAGAATGTCATCATTCTTGAATGATGGTTATTGAAATACTAACAAAAGCTTGTATATGTGATGCAGAACTGTTACACGATTGTGTGAAGAACCTACCTATTTGCTACTAAGGACTATAAATTTTGAAGTATTCAAAGGCACATTTTTGGTTCGGCTGAGATTTTTTTTGGTTATGTTTCCTGGGTTATAAGAAAAATATTTCTGAAATTTCCTATTCAGTACATACACTATGCAGCAGTAACACTATCACAGACTACCATTATCAATGCAGGTGTAGAAAAATAAATTAACACAGTGGTTTATGAGAACTTATCAACTAAAGCACAGTAGGACACAGATTTCACTAAAATTCAGTCAGATTGGAATAGCACTACTTTGAGAATTTAGACAATGCACGTTAATCATGTTGATTTTACCTGGATTTTAAATACAAACACATAAATTGAAACAGCTTGCGTGAAATGCCACCCGCAGAGTAACGGATGTAACACATCAACATTTACTGTTAGCACTACGGCCGCGTACACTACACAACGCCTAAAGTCGTTTTTCAACTTCCATTCACAAGCTAACTGCGCGATTCTTTGAATTAATTCACTATTTGCGCACAGATAAGTACCACAACCATTTATAAAATTACGCACACATGGTAGGCATGTGTTCTTCGGGTCGTTAAAAACATATTACAGTTTTCTTGTTATAATTAATTACCTTCAACGAATGATGAATACGCTACGAAAATTAAAATAGATTCAACAGTGAAAAAATATGTCGCCCCCGAAACTCGTTTTTTTTTCTACTGCCAAACTTAGGGTGGCCACAAAATAAGACAAGTTAATTACCATATTGTCAAAAAATAATACCACAATCCAACTCTTTATTCCGCCTAATAGAAAATTTTGCTTATTTATTTTATAGTCTCAACATTAAACGAGTTGTAAAGAATTAAGTTATTGAAGTTATCATCATGTACTATACAATGAAAACTTTCTATAATAACGAATAAGTTCAGCAGAAGACATATTATACAAGTTTTTACCGTAACGTTTCTATACTTTTTCGAACATATTTTAACAGTACCCAAGAAAATATTATTGAAATAATCAATAATTCATGTGGATTTAATTTACACAAAAAATACTAAAAATTATAAAAGTGGTTTGCTGGCAACATCCTTAAAAGATAAGGACGTGACATGACATTTAACCTCAATAGTGTGTTACGTACGTCATCAAAGTTACGGTTCTTTTTAGTCGATATCTGAATCTTCCTTGCGATGGTATGGTATATAAATAGAACTACACTACGAAAAAATCTACAGGGTTCATATTCGATTTTGGATGGTTTTTGTGCATGTTAGCTTAATATTAGAGACTCGTTTCGGAGTTTCCGCATATCTCCTTCTAAAGCTAGAAATAATTACGATGTGAAAGCAAAATACGGCAAGTTGCTTACCTGGCATATTTTATTCGTTCTTTCAACAGTCTCATCCTTCTTCTTGCCTTTCAAAGCTTCGCCGCAGACTTCTTTGTATTGCAAGACAGACATTTTTAACGATTTCTGCCTCAATTTCTTACTGACTTCGGCCCAGTTAGTGTCTGGTTGGAAAACAAAATCATTAAATATTTACGTTTTTAAACAAAAACCTCAAGAAATGATGGTCAGCAAATTCGATACTATACAAGTAAAGCTGACCAGCCTTCTTGTTTGCAGAGCATTTGTTATAACAAACAGGGTGCAAATGAAGTAAAACTTACCAATATAATCGAGTAATGTAGCAGACTGTTTGCTGCACCGATGGAACAGCTGTCTCCACGTAGCATTGCACGAGTCGTCTCTCACGAGACAGTCGACCAGGCAGTCTACGAGGACCCTGTGGTATGGGTCCAGGGACGGGCCACCTAGGTACTGGTTGGGCAACTTCTTCATTAGTTGATTGAAGGTCACTTGGAGCTTATTATTGCTTTTATTGAAAAATATATCCTGAAATTTAAGATAGTATTAGTTTATTAATATTTCTCATGTGTCAAGCCACCGCATTTCAATATGCATGGAAGACAGTTTCAGATGTTGGAAATGTTGTACTACTGTTGTTTAATGTTGTATAATGATTAGATTTTGTAACCAGTAAAAAATATCCTATGGCTTCGTATTTATATGTCTAAGGAGTACCCGTGTGACGTAACTATATAATAAACATACCTTATATTTACTTAATTGCTTGATAAGGTCACTTGACAGATCCTTGGGCAGTGCACTTCTCTTGTTATTCACCATGTCAATCATGGCGAATAGCTGATCCTGACTGACTTTAGTGTTGTCCATGGTTCCGTGTTCGTCTAGAAGGTTCGACAAGTATCCCACTACGTATTTAGAGTAGTTCTTCAACTCGATGATGGGAAGGAACAGGTCTTGCCAAGCTAGAAAGGGAACATCCAATAAATCCAAATTTAAAGTTTCAAATACCGTAAAAAGTTAGAAAGTAAGTAAATACTAATATGCCGTATCTGTGTCTCTTTTACTGTGTGTACAATAATAAAATAAATAAATGTTTAGAGTACACCCAGATGTGTTTTTGATTACATAGTTAGCATGTTGTTATTTGAACTGGGTGGTTAGTTAATTATTTGAAACTGGTTTATTTTAAAACTGTTAATCTTGTACCATATCAATCAGGGATTTTTTATTTCAAGTACAAATGACTGGCACTGTAAGTATTTACAGCACACACAAGAAAAAAAAACGAAATACAGATCACTTAAAAAGTTATAAATTTCATATTATAAATATAATAAATATTTTAAGAACACGTACCTACCAATACTTTTAACTAATAAGTCTAAAGTTATCTCATCTTTACCTTGGGAAGTGTCAAAATGACGCGAGATAAAAAATTATCTCAACTGACCGAAAACAGTATCTTGGCTTAGGCATGCCTCAAGTAATTTCACTCTTATCTCGTTTTTATGTAACCCAAGTGATTGCTGATCAATTTGCATTTTATAAATAACATGATAACTAGCAATAAATATTCTTTTAAAAACGGTGATTTAAAGATTTACCTTTCAAACCAACAGCAAAATCACTGCTGCCACCCTGACCAAAAGCCCATAGCAAGGAGAGTCCAATAGGCGGCCTATTTTGGTAGGAGTTCCGGAGACTAGCACTCTTCTGTATAGACGTGACGCAAAACTCTGGGTAGTCTTGCGCTAGCATTTGCAGTAGTAACCTGTGACCGTTCACAGATTGACCTGGAATGGGATATTTTTGTTTCATAATGTTTTTTAGGGTATAAAAGAATGTTCTTTTGTAAAGTTCTGTAGTATAAGTGTATGATCTACTCTCTGTTAATTAACAATCACAGGCAACAAAAAAGCTTAGCAACCAAGCAGGTAACATAGCAGATATCTTGCAACTACTTCTAATCCATGTTGTGCTGAGAAATCTGATATTGCTCTATCAAGTGTGTTTTGAACTAAAAAAAAAACACATTAACAATGACCAACATTGTAATTTGGCTGTCTACCACTTTTGTTACCCGTAAATCGTACTTACTACTGTTATGTCACAGAAACCAACAACCATGAAATTCAGATAAAAGTGAAAGGTAAAAATAAAAGAATGCATTTTATAACACAAACCTCTGCTAATATCATTTGCAAGTGATGTAAGAGTCACATCAAAGAAAAGTTGAGCATTTGCTTTGCCAGCGTCCTGCAACACATTAGCCAGAGATCTCCTGATCTCCTCAGGGACACTAGACAGTGGATACAGAGGAGGGTAAGAGGAAAACGTAGGGTCATCCACGTCTATCTGAGTCTTGGAGTTGAGGAAAGCTGCTACTTCTTTCAGCCATACGAGAGGAGCATTTGAGAAACGTATCTTATTCATTGTTATTATGTTGGCTAATTCTGCAGCATCAATCTGAAACAACAAGTATGTTCATAAAGTACATACTGCAAAAAGTACTCTAGTTAACAGCATGTTTTTAACATAAGTATTTCCTATAAAAAACCATGTCTAAATTGCGTAGGGTTAGCATTCTTTGCAGTCTGGTAAAATTAAGAGCACCCTATTAGTGTGCAAATCAAAGGATAACCAGTGCATATGTATAACAAGTAGTGATATACTATTGTGTAATCATTTTCTATTAGCATTTCAACTGCACCTATTGTCTTACATGCGGACAAACAGTTGTTATGAATATATCATTGAACACTTACTGTTGCTGTGTACTTGGGCGTGATCATTAATAGTATTATTATATATATATCTATCTCAAAATCTAAACTGAATTTACTACATAAAATTGTTAACATTATTCATTCTGCTGGACTCTTATAAAAAAAGACTCGTCCTTGGCAGGTCTGGACAGAGAAAGGTGTAAAGAGGGTATCAAGGCCTTTGCCCAACAGTGGGACATTAATGGCTAATAATAAATATACATCATGCATGATACCCCAAATAAATTAGGATTAGGGCACAGGAATGATGAAGATAATTATGCTGATCAGGTGGACATCCAACTACTGCAACTGTTACAAATTACGCTGAAAAATGTTAGCTTGTAAAAAAAATGCAACCGGCTATCATTTTTACCTGGATACATAAAGTAATTCTCCTACGATGCAACTGAAACTGCAGGAGATAGCTAGTTTTTTTTCAATATATCTTCTAAAATATTTATGAATTACTTACAGCCTCAAGGGCTCCCTCAATGGTCTTAGGGGGCTTAGGTTTGGGAGGCTCAGCATTCTTCTTGTCTTGTTTCTTTTTCTTATCACCTTCTTTCTTTTTATCTTTTTGAGGTTTCACATCATCAATCTCCATGCCAGAATAGAAAGATTTTATTTGAGAGTGGGAAACTGAAAATTTAAGACTTTTTTAGTTATTTTCATTTAGCAATTAGCTAAGACATAGCAGTTTTGTAATTTTAAATGGTTAGTAATTAAATTAGGGTCAGTGGGTCGTCTTAGGGGCAGTTTAGCACAGCATTATTTTATTGGAAATAGTTACTGCAGGTTTTTTGAATAATGTTTAATATTTTAAATAAATACATCAGCATGCTCATAAATAACCTGGTCATATTCGTCAGCTGATATAGTGCTGACCCGGCTTGCCCTTGCCTTCATTAAAATTACTATGAAGCTCTATAATTTATAGAATTTTTAAAGGTTTTTAAGTAGTTACTGTAACTACTGTAAGTAATGAATAACAGAACATGTATGTTCCGTTTATAAACCATGGTATTAATAAGAATGAAGAAAAATAATTGAATTTCTAACTAAATAAGTAAAAAGCCGTGTTGTAAGCAATTTAAAAAAATACCTACCGACGTCCTCTAGTTTCGGCCCATTTTTCACAACCTTCTTGTCGTCCTCCTTAGTTTTAATTTTACCATTCTGCGACTTCTTATTCTTCCCAACAACTTCCCATTGCCCACTCGACATTATTATAGAGGTTCTAAACAGATTTTTATTCAATTCTCTGTAAATAGAGGGAAAGCATCAAACTAATAGGTTACACGTCAAAACCAAACAAATACCAAAAAAAGAACTAAGTGCAGCGGTTGAATTCTGAAATAACTTTGTCTTTAGCATAAACCGAAATATCACACTTTAAGAAATGTGCTTGGAGTGAAAACTATTCATGCTTTGAATACCCTAATAAGCGGTATTGGAATACACTAAAAAAACTAAACCTCTTTGTGATTGGTCAAGGAACTCCACCTTGGACAAAACGTGGCAGGAATATCAGAAATGCATTTTTGTAACATTGCAAAGTAATTTAATTTATTCACGAATTACTATTATTTCGTATTTTGAACAACAAAAGTTGACAAAATGAACGAAGTAAAAAAAAAGCATATAAAACTTAGTTTAGCGCAGTCATGAAATTAAAAAAATACGGTTTTCTGTATCTGCGGAAAGTAGTGCTGGCCCCATTGTGACTTGGAAAAAATATTCATAGTCGATTGTGGTTGATATTCAAAATACATTGATTTTTTGCACTGTTCGTTAGAGGGTTAGTTTATTATTTGGTCTCACACGCAGCACATTGAATGAAACATACACAAATAGTTCTTTATATAAGTAGTCTGTGCATACACACAACGCGCATCACTAGTCGTCAGTTTTTCATTTGTGAAAAAAGTTGATTTGATATTTTGCTGCTGAGTTGTTTTAGAAATTTATCTGTAGACATACGTGCCCGTGTTGTGTTGATGAAATAAAATTGTGGGTTACAAAGAACAGTGGCTAGATAATGGAAGACAAATTGATGTTAGAAGATGTGACTAGCTCCTTGCGAGAACGGGTGTTTTTCGCAGCCAGGGATGGAATGTCTTTAACCCTTTACGCTTTATTATACGAGAAAAACACAGATGAAATTGACGACCTATTAAATAGCGTAAGTACTGCTATGCACCTCTCATTCATGATATATAATCAGAAGATGCATCAGGACTTAGCTAATGTCATTTAATATTTCTGATGAGAATGATGATAATCTATTTTTATCGTACAAATTGACGGCACGTTACCTTTTGCGCGTTACATACGTTCGGTGTGAGTATTTAATTCATTTTTTATGCGTCGTGGAATGCGATTTTGCGTCGTAACGCACCTAATATCGTCTTTGTAACCTTGGTACCACTTGCCAGTTTCATTTCCTTGAGTCCGTGCGGTGGTTGTTGCGAAAGACTCCGATGCTCGGGGTCGCTCGCTCGTCTTTTTAATTATAATCGTAATTACTTCACATATTGCCTTGGATTGATTGTTATCATGATGATGTTGCAAAAATATGTTTACCTTATTTCAAGCAGTTTAGGTAAATTCCTTTGCACTCTGTTATTTTGTTCAATAGTTAATTAAACAAGGTATCTAATATGTTCATGACTAAAAGTTGTTGTTTCATCCCTTTCATTAGCTTTTCATTGAATCAGCTGTGCTGGACAACATGGACACTGTTCAATGAATAAATATTTCACAGTAATTTTTATGTTCCTAACCATGTAGAAGCTATATTTCACTTGTTAAATGACTCACCTTATGAACAAATTCACCAAAGTATAAATAAAAGATTAATTTGAAATGTCTAAATCACATATGGATCTAAATCAATGCTGAAACACTCCCTTTAATATCATCAGTATAAGAAATAAAAAACAAAATAGTATCATGGATAAGAGCAATTCTTGAAAATGGATTCTTCCACTTTCCTCCCAGGACTCATTCACAATAAAATATGTAGCATACATACTACATTGGCCCCTAAATCAGATTGAAAAAAAAAATAGGCAGTCCTGGGGACTGCCGACAGAAGTGAAAAAAAAAATGTATACAGGCCACTGCGCATCGCTGTTCTGGCACAACACGTCACTAGCATGTTGGTGATGAAAACCCATAAGTTTTGCCCCTATCAAAAATCGCTCAACATTGCTAACGAAATTTTCACTTCAATAATGAAATATGTGTACAATAGTCTAATAACTTGTACCACTATGGAGAAAAATATTGCTTACTTTTTAACTGTAAAATTTCTAGATAAATTACAGAAGTATGTTATATAAACAAAACCACATCCCTTTGTTTTTACATGTACAAAGATGTGGGTTAACGACATGTCAATGAACTTGGGAATGTCACGTTTTGCGTGAACAAGAAATAAACATATGACATGACACATATCAACAAACACAAATATATACACATCCGTAGGGTTTATTTTTATGTCCCAATTTGTACCATTGTTGTGTAACAAACCTTCAACCTTTTAAGGTTTATAAGAGCAAAACTGTGTCTATTACATAGTGCTGATTATAGTCAAATTAAATTAAAGTGATTGTTAGAGTTTGTGACTACCGGGCATTTTGGAAGTTCAATCATAACATGCCTATATTACCAAAAGAGTTGAGTTATAGTACATCCACATTTTGCCAGTTATGTTTAAGTCTCATGCAATATGCAAGCCTATTGCCATCAACTAGAAATATTATTTTTCCTCAGGTGTTGATGTTCTTGGCTCCAATGTATTTTACATTTAAATCCAGGACCACTCACTACCTGTGTGCCAAAATTCACCAAAAAACTCAGCGGTTTATGAATGACTAGCTTTTGCCCAGGGCTTCATGGTCAAGATCAGAAATTATCCTATGGGAACATACTAGGAGGATATAAAATATCCTATGGCCTAACCTGGGTTATGGTCTATATATGTGCCAAATTCCACTCAAATCCATTCAGCCATTAAAGCATGAAAGAGGCAGAGTTACTTTAGTAAAATTATGGATTCCCATACGCAAAATACGCGCTTGGTCATTGAGTTGTAGACAGCAGCCTATTATAGATAGTATGGTTTAAGTAGATAGACATCTAAATAACTTCACAAAGTTTACTTTAGCATGAAATTCTCTGTCCACAGGATGTATGCTGCGATGGAGTCAAATGCACGCCTTTAATAGCAGCAGCTCGACACGGCCGCGAAGGTGCAGTCAGGATCCTCTTAGAGAAGTTCAGACCACCGGTCAGACTTGAGACAGAAGGCACTGTTAAATTCGACGAGTATGTTATTGAAGGTTAGTAGTGCTAGATAGGTCTAAGCTTTATATTTCTTTGATGTAAATGCAGTATCATCATCGTTATCCTTGTTCCACCCACTGCTGCGTACAGGCCTCCTCCCTTTTGTGTCTTGCCTCCTCCTTGTGCCAAACCTCCTCTCTCTTGCGCCGTGCCTCCTTGATCTGTGCGAGTTTCATCCAGGTCATTCCCGCGATCGATCTTCTGGCTGTTGGTCTGCCAATACCCCCACCAGCTCTGCAAATGCAGTATACGTATGGCACATCGTTTTTTAAAAGGCTTTGTAGAGCATCATCCTTCTGTCACTCAGACTCATACCTTTGTGATGTCTTTTTTTGTAAATCGATGTACAATACTAACTAACGCCCGCAAGGCAGCATTTGCAGCATTAGTATAATCAGCCTATAATGTTACCATTGCTGGACACAGGCTTCCTCTCTGTGAGAGGGAGTGGGCTATAAACCACGACGCGGGCCCAGTGCGGGTTGGTGGATGTCACTTGTCTTCGAATTATTGATTCTAGGACATGCCAGTTTCCTCACGATGTTTTCCTTCACCATTTTTGAGAGCATTAGTGATGAAATTATTTACACAAAGTAAAGTGCCTGTCTGGGTTCGATCTCACGACCTACAACTCGTAAGTCGAAGTCGATACCACAGGGCCACCACTGCGCAACGGTCAGCACTTGTAGGACTGAGTTTATCTAATAGGTCCTTCTGAATAAATTATTGGACCTGAAAATGTATTTATATAATCCTGACTAAACCCCACTATTTAAAGGCTTTCATCCAAGGTCTAAGAAAGATAACAAGGCTTCTAATGAAAGAAAGATAATACATATTTAACACAGACTAAAGGGCACACACCATATTCTTGCTTCAGATCCGTCTTATTTGACCAAAATCCCTGTCGTATGTGGCGTAATCCATTGCACTAACCCGCACTGAGCCCGTGTGGTGGATTACGGCCCGCTCCCTCTCACTGCTCACCGGGAGGAGGCTTGTGACGCACCAGTTGGAACATTATTAATTTAATCCGGATCTGCATCAAAAGGTGCACATAAATAATGGGCAACATTAGGAATACAGTTGGTGTATTCTTTCATATATAGGAGACCAAAGTTCTTGGAGAAGTTCAAACAATTATGGTAAAATTTGAAAAACGAATAATTTTTTAAAGGTCATAAAAGAAAACGAGGAATTGAAAAGATACTTAAATTAAATCTTACAAACATTTGTTATATTTTCACAGAGACTCGCAGATGTGTAAATTATAGGTCGATTATGCTATGTTCTATGTTTATGTGGCTGTTACGGCCTCAAGATCGATCACCTGTGACGGCTGGAGCGATTATTGCTTGAAGCAAATAGTTAGTAAACAAGTGGTATCGCTTTGTGTATGTGAAGATCCACCCAGATCGAACTGATGCAGATTCGTCTGTTCAAATTAATCCCTCCATGTTTGCGTGTTAAAGGCTAAAGGCTACTGCTTCCGGGCATACGATACGCCGCTTTTATGAAGTATGATTTCTTCTACTGTAATATATTCATGATGATTCGACTTCCCGACTAGTTTCGAATTCAAAAACTAGCTCCCAATCATGAGTCTATGTTAGGAGCTGATTATACAGCATGGTTTTAGTTTCTTTATTAGAAACTTTAACCTTGAATCTGACTACTTCAATTAGAAATTCTAATTGAAGTAGTCCCACAGGTCGTTGATTCGAGTCGATTACCGAAACATGTGTATTCAAAATAAACGTAAACATAAACATTGACTGAAATTCATAATTTATTATCAAATCTAATGGAGTAATCATCGCTGTATTCAGATTATTTATCACTTGATAGCAGCCTTTGTTAATGATTTGATGATGCTGCTCATGAGCATCATTCCACTAAACTGCGTATTGGATACCATCGATAGCATCGCAGAATCTTAAAAAAAAACTTTTCGTCGCATATTATCAATAACTACCCACTCAATCGCGTTCCCAGAACACAGATTTAATTCCGTGCAACATAATTTTACGCCAATGTCAAATGTTATTTCCCAAATAAAGCATCTGGCACGTCATTCGGTGCACAGACACACAAAGCGCCCTGCAACGACCAACGTGCTCCTCCGTCGTACAGCGCGTTGACTCTCATTTTTTTGTCCAAGTCGGGAACTCACGGTTTAAATATAGAAACGTGTGAAAGTTTACACACAAAGAAACTGAAAATCGTCTCTGGGAACGTTTTGGTACGTAGCTGGCCGACTTCCAAACCTCTTTGTTTCCTCGTATTTATGATTTACCAGCATTATAAAGGATTTGCACGTTTGGCATGGCGCGTGGTGACTGGATGCATTTCCGAAATCGTAATAATGATAGAGAACTAGAGTAGCTCTTGTTTATGGCATACACTTTCTAAGAAGTTCTTATTCATATTTTATTCTCGATTGTAGCTTTGTATTAGCAAAACGAATGATTCAGGTTTTTGGTTTTATCATGAGTTGTTAATGAAAAATTCAATGCGTGACATTGAAATGTATTTTTGTGTGATATTTTTAGCAATAGTGATTATTAGAACGCAGTCATCGTTGAACCGTGGGTGTGCGAAAACTGCCTAACCAATAGTGAATCTCTCTCGATGTTTTGACCTGAGGAAATTACAATCGCCAGATTATTTTAGGAAATATACCAAACCTAGAAACTTCCGACTTTCATATGGGTGCTATTCGGTTTATGCGCATTGTATTCTTTAGTAGACTCGACTCATTTAGAACGTGCACAGTAAATACCAGATATATGGCAGCATAAATAGCATCTTTTTTGCAGTACTACGGTCCTTCACAGAACAAGGCGCAGCGTTTCTTCTCCCATACTTCAAGATGTATGGAAGAAGACGCGCGGTGCCGATCCCAAGCAAAACTGCAGTTTTGAGTGGACGCAGGACCTGTCTGTTTGGCGCACAGAGGGGGACTCTGTCCGCCCACCGAGTGACCCCAGGGAAGATGGTGGCACAGTGGTCACGTGCTGCCGTACATAGCTAGGCTCAGGGGAGGCCCCTTTACAGTCTCCCTAGCGATGTGCCTTACAGGCGTTGCACAGGGGGGGGTTCTGGAATAGGTCTTTTAAGAGGAACCGGCACCCCCCCTATGTGCTGATGATGATCGCCGGGGTGGTTTTAGTGAGGTAAAAATCCCACACTCCGCGACCTCCGTCCCCAGAGGTCGGGTGCCTTTTGAAGGTATCCCCCGAAAACAAAAAAAAAAGGACCTGTCCCGAGGTCCTCACAGCTGGCACGCATGATAATTCATTATAAATCTTATCCATTTCGCTTCCTGTCAAAATACTCTTCTAATTATCAGGAAATGTAATCAGGGCAATAAGAAACATACAAATGGTTGGTAAAAGCCGTTATACTATTAACGAGTTTTACGTAAGCGATTATGTAAATATTTATGGACATACATTTGGCTTCTGTTTATTGTGTGTAATACTATATTGCTAACGTCTTTATTGGATGATATAATTCATCTCGTATGGCTTTGTTCGTGTGCACTTACATCTTTCCTGAAATAATGTAATGTTCCACTGCTGGGCACAGGCCTGCCCCTCTCCCTTTTACACTACTCCCTAAGCACGAAATCCGTAGTTTCGGCCTTTTGTTACGGCTGTTTTCTACTTCGTATCACTTACGAACGTAAGATTAGTTCGAGACTCGAACTTAGAATGAATCACAACAAAATTTGACAGGTGTCCCTAATCCCGATGTGTTTTTGCCCGTCGACTTAGAGAGTAGACCCTCAGTTCTTTCACTAGGAGTCAAGTTCGTCTCTCCATCTTCGTCTTGGGTTGCCACGATGTCGCCGTAATGGCTCATGTATTCGTAAAAATATTTACCTGTCTGCTAGGTAGTAGCAAGTTTGACTGCCCAGGGTACGCCAGACGTATACGCTGGACATAGGCGTCCCCAAGTATAGACATAACGACCGGTTCTGTGCCTACCGCATCCAGCGGATTCTGCATTTACATAATCGATGCGTCCACCCATTCTTCTATACTAATATTCTCAATATAAATGCAAAAGTAACTCTGTCTGTTCGCTTTTCACGCCTAAACGGTGGAACGGACTTCGATCAAATTTGACACACATGTAGACCATGACCTGGGTTAGGACATAGGGTACTCTTTATTCCGTTAGTCCGTTCCCATAGGATAATTTCCGACTTCCACACAGGCGTGAAGCCGCGTACAAAAACTATTTTAAAATAATTATTTTTCAGGAGCCACGGCGTTATGGTGCGCTGCGGGGGCTGGTCACCTCGGCATCGTGAAGCGCCTGGTCCGCGCCGGAGCCAATGTGAACCACGCCACAAAGACACTAAGCACGCCCCTCAGAGCCGCCTGCTTCGACGGTCGACTCGACATTGTCAAGTACTTAGTCAGGCATGGCGCGGACATACATAAAGCCAACAAGTATAATAATACCTGTTTGATGATAGCGGCTTATAAGGGACACTTAGATGTGGTAAGCAAAAAAAAATATTTTTTTGTTACAACTCAAGACAGCAATGTAATACTTACCAATATTATCTTATAAATTCAAACTCCTATATAAATTATATAATTGCGACTAGAACGCTATTCCATGAATATTTATGTATTATATGCAGCATTGTCCTTTGCGAATATTATAATTAAAAGCTCTACGGAAGACGTCAGACCGGTTGCCACGCACACGCCAAGCAGCCGATTTCACATCTTCCATAGATTTTCATACATTACAATCGGTGCGTGCTCGCATTTGGTCTGTTCTTTCAAAACACCGCTCAGACCTTTAATAATATTGTGTAAAATTGCTCATACTAATCTGTGGTAGAGTTTTAATAGGATTCTAATGTTCAGTGATAGCAGTCTTATAAGTATTAACAAAAAACAAAGTAAATTAATCTATTTTTATAATTGACGTGTTCATTAAATGTAAATTATACCACGTTTTATCATCGTATATCACGGGTTACGTTCTTGGGTCATGTACTCCGCTAAAAGTACGAGATAATTATTATCTTGTACTTTTACTTGCAAGTTCAGAATATTATCGTGTAGTATATGTTTGTGGTAGGTATTTCTTTGGCAACGCGTAGTTTCATGGTGGGGTGACAAGAATTAAAACGCCACATCTTCCCTTTGTCCTGAATGAGTAATGATGCTAAGCATGAGGGCCTGAGTTCGATTCCCAGGTCGGGCAAAGTGCAGCAGCCCGGTGTTTGGCTTTGTGTCCAGTTGATGGCAATAGGCTCGGGCTCGCCCACTATTACATGGGTACTTAAACATAACTGGCGAAATGTGGGTGTACTATAGGTACACCTCTGCCTTACCCTTCGAGGATTACAGGCGTGATGTTATATTATCTGAGCAACAATGCTTAGCACGCACTGCGATTAAACGGATGTTTTGGAAGAGCTGAAAAAGCTACACCGCGTAATAACACGTCGAACAAGAATTGTAGGCTGATTTTGTAGTTAGTTATCACCAAATGTCGTAGACTCGACGAACAATATAATCTTGAAATGAAAAATCTGGTGTAATACATTTTTATGTTCGCATAACTATAATAAAATGTAGGCAACTCATTCTTTTTGCGATTTCAGGATTGGTCCCATAGTGAAAGTTGTTCATAATCATAAATACGATGACCCCTTTTCAGGTTAATAATCATTTTAGTTACATCTTGTTTAAAAAACGTGTTTAGTAAATTATATAAAGTAACCAATACCTCGTTAAATGATAAATGATTTTATTTCTGTAAGTAGGTTTGTACAAACACTTTTACACGTCAAACATATTTTTAAAACTAGATGAGGTCGGCGTTTCCTATCTGACTACTCTGAGAAGAAAGGCCGAAACAAACTCAGAGGTCACACGTTGTTTCCAGGTACAGTTTTTATTGGACAGCGGCGCCCGCGTCGACGAGCGAGCGCTGTGCGGCGCGACGGCGCTGCACTTCGCGGCCGAGTGCGGCCACGCGGCCGTCGTGTGCGCGCTCACAGACCAGCAGGCTAAGATACTCTTTAATGAAAATGGTAAGTACACCTCATCATGGTGAAGGGCAGGCGTTTTGTGGGACTTTCTCATGTAATTCTCTTCATGTCTTCGAAGTCAAAACCAAATTAAAAAACTGGCTGTATAATCAGGACTATTCCCGTACAGAAGACCTTATTTCTAAAATAATGTAGGCACGTAATAATGATTATTATTCTACAAAAACTGATACAGAAACATGCAAGGTCACACGAACACAACTTACACGACTACACACATCCTCACGCACACGCAACCTCACACATACCCCCCTACAAAACATCTCCCCTCTCATACACCACACTCCATCCTACTCACACAGAACTCGCTTTCCATCAGGCGGGATCGAGGTCAAGAGCTGGCCCATTCTGGAATAAAAACTAATAAAAACCTGGTGGCCTGTAATTTAACAGATTAAAGAGACAGCGTTCGAAAGTCTGGACGTTATTTGCTGGACTAATTGATCTGATTGGAATGAGAAACTTGACAGCGAAGATATGACCAAGGTCCAGTGCCTAATAAAAAAAAACCGCCAATACTATCGAACGAAAATGTGGGTTATTATTGTTGACGACAGATTGCTGCGAAGCAGAAAAATGTTTTGTGTCTGCGGTTCACTTTGCCCTTTATTTATTTCATTTTAACATAAAACGGCCATCGGCCAGCTAGATTAGTTAAAGACAAAATTGACTCGTCTCGCCGAACTCCAGGCACACAGACATGGTCGTCTACCAATCATCCGCGAACACATTACAGTCAGGTTTAGCGTCCAAGAGAGCGTAGAGTGTAGAGAAAGAGCGAGGCACAGGGGACTAACTTAATGTTCAAAGAAAATAGGAAGAAACAAAATTGAAAGCAACAAAATGTTTCAGTCCCATATCATAGGGGGCTCATAAAAAAAAAAATGTTTCTTGTTATTTCTTTCTACAAAAAAGAAAAGAAAGAAAAGAAATGAAGAGATATTAAAAATGGATGTGAGAGTAATATACACCTTCGCCTACCCGCTTTAGCCTTTTGGTACACTTGGTTACCACAAGTAAAGCGCGCGTAGCTTTGTGAGATAAAAATACTGTAGTAAAAATCCAATATTTTCCAGGTATGACGCCCTTACAATGCGCGGCCGAGCGAGCGCGAGCTTCTGTAGTCGAGATGTTGGCGGCGCGACCCGAAGTGTCCCGAGCGTCGGCCATCGAGGCCTACGAGCTGCTCGGAGCTTCCTTCGCGAATGACAAGGAGTACTACTGCCTCAGGGTATGTGGTTTATGGAGACTTGAGGGCCTGTTTTAGCCTGGAGGCTATAATACGCTGGTTGACCGTTTTTGAGAAACCGATCCATAATGTTCCTTGTGGTCTATTTTCTTCAAAATATGAATATTTCACCAAAATAGTAACATTAACAATAACAAAACAATTTTTTTACAACGTAAATTGATTTTATTGTCAAAACAGGGTATTCTGTCATAGAATGGTTTAGTGTTGCCCGCACACAAACTTCCTTTATTATTTCTATCGAAATATTATAATGTTCGTTAGTATGTACAATATGAATCTGTCGTCGGAGGTAGTGACAAGTCGCGCTCTGATTCCAGGTGAATGTCACGTTCACGAATGGCTTTATTTTTACACAAAAATATTAAGTAATCTAAAATCATTTACAAAATTAAGTTGGTTATTTGTTTTTGGCTCACTACCATTCTATAATATAAAATGCAAAAGGTATTTTTCTTACTGTCAATTAGACTATTATACTATAATTAAGGGTAAATTCTTAAAATAGACCTATGAATTTAACTGCCAGATAACCTCAAACTTAACTTTGAAACTGATCACTAAAATAATAAATCCCACAGATGGCGTACCAATACTTACACAGAGCGATGGCGATGCGGTACGACACTCGCTACGGGCTCATACTGAAGAAACCAGCCGACCCTATACCGGCGTACGATAACTGGAAAGAGAGTACTACGATAGAGGTAAGATAACATAGTATCACGCTTGAATTCCTTGGAGGGTTAGGCAGAGGTGCACCTATAGTACACCCTCATTTCGCCAGTTATGTTTGAGTCCCATATAATAAGGGGCGAGCCTAATGCTATCAACCGGGGAGAAATCCAGACACCGGGCTGCTACTGACAAATTCCAGATGGAAGAAAAATCAATAACAGTTTGGCCGACCCGGGAATCGAACCCAGGACCTCATGCTCAGGCAGTAATTTATAGTATGAATAGGTTAATTGTTGTTTTTTTTTTTTTCAGGAAGTGGAACAACTAGTCGGCAACGCGCACGCCCTTCACATGGAAGGCCTGGCGGTGCGAGAGAGAGTGCTTGGAGCGCGCTGCCCAGACCTGCCGCACCCCATCGTGTTCCGAGGCGCCGTGTTCGCGGACGAGGCGCGCTTCGACCGCTGCCTCGCGCTGTGGAGGCACGCGCTCGCGCTGCGGCAACACAACGAGGTGGTATATAATCTATTCCAAAAGAATCTGATGAAAATGTAAACAAATGGGTCATAAAAAACATATCTGTGGATGCCAATTTGTATTGCCAGTTACAAATTGAGTACTTCGTTTTGATTATTTGAATACTTACTTATACACGAAATTCCAATGTTAAATCACCCTATATATCATTTTCATGTGACAATTGAGGTTAACTTTATAACCTTAACTTTCGTCGACAATTTTTCAATTACATTTTAATCATGTTATTCAAATAATAATTGTTAGAAAAAGTGGTGAAGTTTAAACCTTCTAAATGCAGATGAATGTGATACTAATTCCCATTAGTGAGTGATTGCTCAAGAATTTAATCTGAACAAGGTTTGCTTACACTTTCATCAGATACTTTTGGAACAGACTATAGTGAGTCATCTACCTTTCTTTTATTTATTGGGTGCCGAAATCGTAAATAATTTCTCCCGCTGTGGGCGGAGCGGGAGTGTCAGACTTTAACTGACTTAAACCCACCCATGTTCCTTCAGTTGCCTGTGCGCCAGGGCCACGCTAACTCTTTCGAACAATTCGCGACCCCGGCAGGCATCGGCTCTATCGGACCCCGTCAATTAGTACTGATATCTGTTTGAGGCGCGCGTGGAACACGTTGCGCTGCCGACCCGGGCCTGGTCCTTACCGGACGGCGAGCTACCCATTGCACGCCGTCCGCAGGCCCGCGCCTACGGTGGCCGGGAATCGGCTATCGACTCCCGACGCCCAGTGCGTCTCCTCCAGCGGCGACTAGGGGCGTGAGGGCGCAACAATTGCCTCTCCCTCACGCGTTCCGCCTCCTCCTTCGCGAGCATTCCACAGCATCCCCCGTAGTGAGTCATCTACTGATGTGGCGTCAAGTCAAAACGTTGAAATTCACGTTCCGCATTAATTCTCTAATTGATGGTGAAAACCGCATCAAAACCCATGATATAGTTTAGAAGAACTAAGCGGTTACACAAACAGATACGAAAAGTGACTTTGTTTTATACTATTTACATTAAATATAGATATGATTCTCTAGATGTAAATACCAAAATTTCCTACGGTGAGTGGTGACATATAAAAAAGGGAAATTATTTGAGGTTCACAAAAGGAGGCGCATTCTCTTTATTATTGTTTAATAATATTTATAAGAAAGCAAAATGGGAATTATTTGAGGTTCGGTTAAAGACATGCCTATTAAAACTGATTAGGTATTTGGGTCATTTGTCATCTTCGAAAGTATTAAACTATTAAAATCTACTTTGACTGCCTCGTTGGTCTAGTGGTCGCAAGCGCTACTGCTGAGCATGAGGTCCTGGGTTCGATTCCCGGGTCGGGCAAAGTGTTATTGGGTTTATCCATCTGGAATTTCTCGGTAGCAGCCCATAGTCTGGATTTGTGCCCGGTTGATGGCAATAGGCTCGCCCCCTATTTACATGGGACTTAAACATAACTGGCGAAATGTGGATGTACTATAGGTACACCTCTGCCTAACCCTTCGGGGAATACAGGCGTGATGATATGTTATGTTATGTTATTAAAATCTAATATTTTGATTGTTATTTTCAGGTTTCAGTAACAAAGGACCTGCTCAGATTTGCTCAAGTGTTCTCGCAAATGATACACATAGGAATTGAATTACCTCTCGCTCAGGTAAATATTATTAAATTAAACTTAACTTTATCATTGTTCCATTGTATTGGTCAGCAAAACGATATCAAGGAAATATGAACCTTATTGCTAATGCGTTAAAGTGCAAACGAAATCATGCCGAAGAGCCGATTGATGTGAATTATGTTTCAGGCAATACAAAAATATGTTGCTGCAACAATGTTGCGCAACGTGTTTATACTATCATACAATGTACTTGAATACACGTTGTAGGCCTAACTTGTGGACTGTAGGTTTGTCAGTCTGAGTCGGACTTTGTTAGTCAGGTCCGAGGTGGCCCGCTAGAGGGCCATAACAATAGATAATCAATTGTGTCTCTTTGACAGGCCTACAATGTCCCCCCATATCTATTAACACTGTAATTTGAAAACATTGTAATAGCCAATTATTTTTAAAACAGTAACTGTGGAGTTTCTTGCCGACTCTTCTCCATTGGAAACGACTTATTGGAACCGTGCACCTAGCTTCTGACGTTTCATAAGTGTCCATGTAGGTTTATATTAAATAAAATATTTTTATTTGATTTGATTGAACACAATCTTAGATAATTTACAAGTATTGCCACTTTATCAACTAACTCCTTTATCAATATTGTAAGCCTTTGATTGACCGTTGATAAAAACAGGTCCTTAATAAACGGTTGCATTGGAATTTGAACTTTGTCATGTATGAAATTGAGTTCGTATTCCCAAAACATGATAATTATCCGAAATATTGTTTTCAAAAATATTTTTCTATTGACCCAGGTGTGTTTCGTGCTCGAAGCGTGTGCCAAAGAGCTCCGAAGAGGCAGGAAGCGGCTGGAGAAACCTCAAGCGAACAATGACCCGGAATCCCTAGTAGTATGTAGCTACTCTGTAAAAATTGTCACGTTGCTTCTCATGTCACATTTCGGTAGAGGAATATAGCGCTACAAGGTTATTTTAGCTGAACTAAACCCGCCATCTTGTTTGTTGAATCCATTTCAAGTGACCTTTTGCAAAAGAATTTCACAAATGTTTACCAACTGCGCCCCCTGTCTACGTCATTCGAGCGGAGCGCCGAAATATCCTTGTAGCAGTGTACGTACGGTCGACTTACGAAAACCTTATCTATATTTAGAATCTTCTCATATAATATTATTGGTACGACGTTAATGGCGATGAAATTTTTGCTATTGACTTAGAAAGTTCTAGCTATCGACGGTTTCAGCCTGTCATTGATCAATATAATTGATAAACTTATTGCGTAACACACTTTTAATCACAATCTGAACCATTTTGAAGCCTATTGCTAATCCATTGCTCCATATGTTCCAAAAATTTGTCTGCTTAACAACGTAAATAACGCAATGAATGTTGTTGAACTGTCAAAATGGAAGCCATTGCTAGTGTTAGTGTGTTACGCATGTACCCCGATGGATTGATATTTCACTCCAATCCACAATAATGGCGATCTGTTGTGTCAAGTAGCGAGAATTGCCTGTTTTAGTACGAAATTATAGAGATTGAGTTATAAAGACATACAGCGTAATCCTTTTTACGCCTTAGCTTGCATAGTTAGAACTTCTTACGTCAAAAATAGGCCAAAATGGGTATTTGACAGGTTTTGTAAATTATATTTATAGCAAAAAGATAAGTCACAGTAAAAATACATTATTTAAATATCTCAAAAAATGGCGAAGATCTAAGCGTTAAAAAGTTTATGCCAGACTGCACTATATTATTACTATTGCAATTTGACGTCACAACACCGGAATGAGCAATACCATAGTAACATCGCGCCATTCAGTACAATGGCCATTTGCGTGACAAGGATAGAAGATATTTATCCAAAGCGTGTAACTTTCCATATTGCCACCGTTTTTTTTTTTTGCAATAGTCCTTTTCTTTCTGTAACATCTAAACGGACAAAAAAAAGTTGTGTATATCAAACGTACTTGTCTTGTAACTTAATGGTTGGGTACTGTATGTACTGTGGTATGGAAGAAATAATACATATTGAGCCGGTAAAGACAGAAGAATGATGACTGGAACTGTAAGGCATCGGTCGGGCAGTATATTCACTCACAATCCACAATCATGGCTATCTGTTCCGTGTAACGTAGCGAGTAGTGACGCGTAGAGTTTGGTGCGCACGTTCATGTTGCAGGACGAGTACGAGAGCAACGTGCGCACCGCGCTGTACCTCGCAGCCGTGGCCGCGCGCCTGCTGGAGAACGCGGGCAATACTGAGGTTAGTACAATTATATGCCAGCGTCTAAGTTCCCTTCCACGTATAACCCGTCAGATTTCTAAGCAAGAGGCAAGAGTGAACAGGTGACTTCAGGGCATGCTCGTTCCATCATAGACCTCATCCATCACTTCCCATCAGGCGTCATCGAGGTCAAGTGCTGACACATTTCGCAATAAATAAAAAAAACTGTTTGATTGTCAAGTTTCAGCAGATAATTTAATTTGATCTTTTACAATTAAGAGCAGTGGTGGCCCAGTGGTATCGGCCCCGACTTACGAGTTGTAGGTCGTGAGTTCGAACCCAGGCAGGCACTTTATTTTGTGTATTTAATTTCATCACCACTGCTCTCAAAACGGTGACGAAAAACATCGTGAGGAAACCAGCATGTCTTAGAACTAAAAAATTCGAAGACGTGACATCTACCAACCCGAACTGGGCCCGCGTGGTGGTTTATAGCCCACTCCTGAGAGGAGACCTGTGTCCCAGCAGTGGGACCGTTAAAGGCTGATTATGCTTGTATAATTAAATTAACTTGTGAAACTTTACAGACAGCGTGTTGATAATCGACATCTGAGGGTTGCTACAAACTTGTTCGGGTCACACATTCGTTTCAGCAGTAATTGTTTAACAACAAAACCGACCCGAAGCAATTACTACACATATTCGCCTTTCATTA
Organism: Griposia aprilina; assembly: GCA_916610205.1. NCBI lineage: Eukaryota > Metazoa > Arthropoda > Insecta > Lepidoptera > Noctuidae > Griposia > Griposia aprilina. Next base: position 5,035,254 of record OU744299.1, read on the forward strand.
AGCTCGTGCCGATCGGCAATCTGCGATCAGCATATGCACTTGCTGAATCATGTTTGGGTCGGCTCGGCACTATTTGAGCTAAGCCGAGCGGCTTTTTCCCGAACAACTGTGTACCCATTATGGAAATAAAAACACTAATGCTTTCATATAATTTAAATTTTAAGTACCTATACACGAAGGCATTTTCCCCGTAATCAGCTGTTTACTTAAAAGTATGATTTTAGCCCAGACCAAATCCAGATACAAATTCGGATGAGGGGTTAAGTTTTAAGACCACTTTTGGGCTTGCGACTGTCTTTAAATCTACTTAATAGACCTAAATTCATTCACTCATTCATTCATTCATTCATTCACTGACAGAAAACGCACAGTTTAAATCGCTGGGTTGAAGCATGACATTTTGCACAAGAGTTCTTTTTATAGAGAAAGTGAGCACTAAGGAAAGGTTTTTGAAAATTCATCCCCTAAAGGGTTTATATAAGGAATGAAAGTTTGTATGGAAGTTCGTCATTTGGCCGACAGGACTGCCATTGGGCGCACGGCTTATATAGTTATAATTTTTCAAAAATTACACAATTTATTAGGTTTAGTAAATTGAGCTTGCACTTAATTTCAATTTATTCACAGGAAACGACAAGTTCAGTTCGGCGAGCGATCTTTAGGCTTCGGAACGTGCGTTTACGCAGTGGACAGACACTGTTACACCTCGCGGCAGACAGACGGACGCCCGTCGACGACTTCCATACCAGTGATGTATGCCAGTGAGTATACCATACATTCTTATTATTGCAACTATACCAGCTGAAAATGCTATTAAAATTCATAATTTATGCTCATTACAGAATAGAGAAAACCGGTTGTTTCGCGATTACAATGTTCTTTCAGGCGATTTTTCCCCTCATTGTTTCGTATGATTGCTCTCGTAAAATAGACGTTAATTTCACATACACATAACATCATAACATCACGCCTGTATCCCCCGAAGGGATAGGCAGAGGTGTACCTATAGCACACCCACATTTCGCCAGTTATGTTTAAGTCCCATGTAATAGGGCGTTAATTTCACATTTGTTAAAAAAAATGTCCATTATCATGCACAATATTTTCGCTTTAGACTTTTGCCATAATATTTAGATTTCTTGATGGTTCGTGATGGTGGTTGGTTCATGTTGTTTTATCGGTCTTATCATCACTCCAGAACAGACTTTGTCCCATCTGCTAGCGTCCTAGATGTCCGCTCATCTGCACCCTTGACGATCTGAACAACGCCTCTGACGCCGCAATAAATATGGCCATCTACTGGACCCCAACGCTATAAGAAACATAGATGTACAGACGGTCTGGTTTTCAGGTTTCCATGCAGCAGAACGACGCGATTGCTACTAGAGTGTGGCGCGGAAGTCGACGCGTCCGACGACTCCAGACGGACCGCCTTGCACGTCGCACTCATTTCATACCAACTTATACCTGGTCAGTAGTTATTTAAGAAATATTTTTGTAAGTAAACATAATTAATTATGTTTTGTTTTGTTGTTGTTTTCTACAACGTCACATACGAACCGTAGTTCGTATGTGACGTTGTAGATGGTGGAGTGTGATGGTGGAGTGAGCGCAAGCAGAGTTGTCCACTCGGATTGCACATAATCTATATCTATACTTACAATAAAATAGTAACAAAGTCAAAATTGTTCATTGAATATTTTTGAAAAAAAGTAATTGCAACGAAGTTTAGGAACGAGTCTGACGACGAAAAAATTTTTATTTTTTATTTTAGTCAGATTTTCTGTTTGTCTGGATGTATGTTCCGGATTGGCGCCAAAACGGCTGAACAGATTTGGATGAAACTTGGCACACAGGTAGTTTATAACCAAGATTAACACATTTTTATTCCCGGTAGTACGTTCACGTGGGATTGTTTCCGACATCCACGCGGGCAAATCCGTGGGCAAAAGCTAGTGAAAACATACCCGACATAAACTGTCTGACCATCCCATTAGACACAACACCCGTCTGGCCGGGGAGGATCCTCCTTTTTCTGCGGAGGATTAGGAACTGTACACCATGTTCCTTATACGTCTATAATTATATTCTTACGACTGCAATTTTGTTTTAAATTTTTATGCCTGTGTCGATAGAAGAGCCAGTTTACTAATATAAGGTTGTTTACAGACGAACGGGAACAGTGGAGCGAGTCTCTATGCGCTGTGGTTTGCGAGTTGATCGTGAGCGGCGCGCATGTGGATGCTATGGATGCGGATGGCATCACGCCCCTGGTCGCATCTATTGGTGGTGAGTTTTAAAACCTTTTCGTATGTTTTGTAATCTGCGTTCGCAATTTAGTTGCCAAAAACGTAAACTAATTTAACCGAAAGTCCAGTTTGTGCTAACTCTTCAACATTTTTTTATGAGTTTTTTTAATAGTCCTAATCAACTTAATTGTTAACGTAAATGTTTGTAGCAAAGACGTGATTGTTATTAAAAAAGGTTACGATGACGTCGCGTTTGCACATCGTCTACATTTCGTCAGCGATCGACGAACGCCTACGCAGGACCAATGATAGATCGGCGGCGATCTCTCGCGTTCGGCCCTGGTTCAGGCCATGGTACGGAGCGAGAGGGAATGGGAAGCTGTCACCTCCTTCTGCGAAGCAGTAATGCTCGCGAAGAAGGAGGCGGAGCGCGTGAGGGTGAGGCAATCATTGCGCCCTCACGCCCCTAGTCGCCGCAGGAGGAGACACCCTGGGCGTCGGGATTCGATAGCCGACTCCCGGCCACCGTAAGCGCGGGCTTGCGGACGGCAAGCAATGGGCAGCTCGCCGTCCGGTAAGGACCAGGCCCGGGTCGACGGCGCGTCGTGTTCCACGCGCGCCTCAAAGAGATGTCAGCATAATTGACGGGGTCCGATAGGGCCGATGCCTGCCGGGGTCGCGGATTGTTCGAAAGAGTTACCGTGGCCCTGGCGCACAGGCAACTGAAGGAACACGGGTGGGTTTTAGTCAGTAAAAGTCTGACACGCCCTTCCGCTCCGCCCAGAGCGGGAGAGGTAATTTGATGACTTCCCACCCAAAAAAAAAGGACCAATGACAGATCGTCGGCACTTTTAAATTGTGTGGTATTCCGTAGGTGTACATTCACGATCACTATGTATACACAACTCACAACACAACTCAATAACACACAACTTCTAGAAGTAATTTTCTCCTACAGTACCGATAAAAATTTCATGTTGGTACGAACATAGTAATCATTTATGATGCATCTGAGCAACTTGTGGTATCATAAATAAAGTCACATGCTCAGAGTGGTAACGATATTAAATGAAAATACAATCCCCAATAGTTAATCAAAACACTTTAAAATTATCAAATTAGGTATTACACCAAAATTAAAAAATCTAATTTTTCAAACAAACTAAATGCGAAAATAGTCTAAATTAAACGCAACAGCCTTTATAATATTGTTTAATAACCTGATCTGACCTGTGGGCACTACACGTAAGAGCGGCACCCTTTATTTGGCGGTCCCTTGTGTGCGTAAAGTTTCATTCGTGTAGGTAACAATAATGTAAAAAAAATGGCGCGCGGCATCAGTCTATCCCCGCCCCGCTCGGCGCCTACCGCCTGCCGGCCCGCGCGACTTTTCTATCACTAGGTTCACTTTTAATATTCTAAAACTATTTGTTCTAATGGCACTGCTATTTCTTGACGTGGAACACCCTCGCGAAGTGGGACCAGAGGGAACACTCACCATAAATCAAGATCGTATCGGTATACTCCATAGCAGTGTAATTGAATCGAGGCATTCTGATCTTACAACCAAATAACACGAAGTAACTATCATTGTTCACACATTAGGTAGGTACCGTAACGTACCAAACTCTACTATACTTAAAACTTATACACAATCGAATTATCAATAAAACAACACTAAAACTATTAAACCTCTGCATTGTATGAAATTGCAACAAAACAATGTTCAAGTACAAGTACGCATCGAAATTTAAAAAAAACATGCTCTCACAAGGGTAGCACGTTACGCACTAGTCAGTGGGTCAGGAACAAACTCCAGCAAAAACCCTAGATGTTTTTCTTTCCTCTTCTTGCACAATAAATCTTCCGAATGCGGAAGTGATTACGACCTATTTTTGCCTACACTTACTTTGCTTAGACAAAAATGTCGAATTGACAGCGTAGCTATCTTCTCAGTTTACGAAGCGAATAGTGCGCCGCGGCAATCTTTGTTTGCTTATGATAATAGGAATTTTATCGTTATGGTTATTAGGTCTAAATTCAATCAGCAATACAATAAAATATTGTATTATTTTAGAGTAGCGAGCCGCACATTGCATTAGGTAAATGAAATCGTTTTGATGTGAATGACATAATGAACTGGCGTGAAGAAATAGTGATGTATTCACATCATGTGTTAAAATTGTTAAAGTAAAAAAAAAAACTGCGGCTATACCGTTGATTATTATTTGATCATTTCTGGTATACGTACCACTAACGCGATACCCAGTATGTGGTTTCTGTTCAGGGGGTCTAGACAAAAACTTTTCTGATAGCGTTAACGCCAGACGCTAACGTCAAAATGTATGGCAATGACATTAACTGTGGAAAGAACACGTAATGTCACGTGTTAAGCAAATGTCAACTCCATACAATTTGTTTTTCCGTTTGCGTTAACGCTTACAGAAAAGGGATTTTGTCTAGGCCCCCTGAATCAGAATCAGAATCAGAATGCTTTATTTGTAAACATAGGTCAAATTACAACAGTGTGTGAGATGTTACAGATTGGTAGATCCTCTATGTTTTGCCCAGAGGCATACAAATATATTTAACGAGGACATTAAATTATTACTTGTATCTATCTTAAAATCTCTTTGATATTTAACTAACATTGTCGAATTTTTGACTTTTAACACAAATTTAACTTGGTGGTAGAATTATGTAAACTTTCACATTAGTAATAAAGTCAATATTAATAGGTACATGCATAACAATAAAAAATAAAAATGTTAATGTGTGTGTGTGTTAATGTCGTATTATCCCCACCACTCTGTATGTGTACCAATATTATAATGTAAATCAATATTGAAATACGAAAATCGCCCGTACCAGACTAGTAAATGCTCCCATGAAAGAGCGGTTGACTGTGTTTAGTGCATAAGGCTTATTTTGGTTTGCCGTGTTTTTTTTTTAAGAAAACAACGTGTGGTTATTATGAAGGTTTATTCGCAACTAAACTAGAACATAGTGGACTGTAAATACATGTATAGGTAGCTACTACTTAGACTTATAGTAGGCTCACAACACACAAAACGCTAATCTATTTGGACAATTGAAACAAAACAGTATAAGTATGAGTTGTGTCGCCAGGCCCCGCGGAAGGCGTGGTGCGCGGAGCGCTGCGGCCGCGCCTGTCGTGCTTGGCGGCCGGCGCGCTGGCCGGCGCCGGCGCGCGCTACCGCCCCGAGCACGTGCCGCGCGACCTGCACGCCTTCCTCACCATGCACGGCGTGCGCGCCATGCACTAGCAGCACCGCCTACTGTGAACCTTCCACACTGCAAGCCTGATCAACATACTGCTTAACCTAACGAGACAGCGGATTTAAAATGTTCAAATTAAGCCGTTATTCATTATGTACAGTCGGAGAAATTAATTGTTAACCAAATTGATACCCTACGTCAATTAACCGTGTTATAGCAAATTCATGCCGCTGTCAAAGAAAGATAGTTCTGATTTACACATAATTTAAGTGGGTAGTCAATTTCAATTAATTTCTCAAGACTTTACGCGCACATCTACTCAAATGGGGGTACCGTACGCGCATTATGTACATTAAACTAAGCACTGACCACGAAAGTACGTACGTAATAGAAGTCCTTTTACACTGTTACATTGTGGTCAACAAGTTAGCTTTAACGAAAGATGAAATTGATTAAGGTTTCAGTGTATGGGGTAAGTCTCGCGCAGAATAAGTCTTAGGACGTCAATATACAACGAAGAAACTGAAAAGTCCACTCTTTACATAATACTTTTATTCTAACCACTGCTTCATATAAAATAATAACTGTCCTAGAACTTAATCTGTGTGAAACGGCCGAAAGACTTCGCAATTCCGCATATATGTGCGTTGAAGACGTCACACCCACAACAACAATGAAGGACTCTTCACTATAACCCGTCGCGGAGTCCCTTAGGGCGGGCGCAGACCTGGCGAAGCGCGGTCTTCACTTCCATACAAATATCAACCTTGCAATAGTTGAATCGTCCGAGTGCGCATCAAAGCGGACACAGGAGCGCGTCTCACGTTATCTATTTTCGACTTTATTTTAAGAAACGCAATATTGATATTTCTTTGGCAGTGAAAACTACGCTGCGCTGCGCTTCGTCAGGTTTTTTCCGGCCCTTACTCGGGATTCGGGTTCGTCTTTAGTACTGGTGACAGTTGTCTAATTTACTCACTATCGCCTGATATTCACGCCGGCATGAAACTATCATCATAATTATTATATCTACGTAGAGCGTGCTCTAATTATATCGTAATTAATTTTATAGACCCTGTAATACAACCAATATTACTACATATTTGGATTATTACTTTCAGGTAAAATCGAAAAAGTATAACCCTTTCATCTTTTCTGTTTTTTTTTTAATATACTATGCTACATGCCAAATCTAAAACAATTAAAACTAGGATTTCCCATCTTTAAATACTATCTTTCAAAAATATAAGTTACTTTCTTGAAACTCATCCAAAATATAATGTAATCATGATGTCAGAGAAAAAATTGTTCCATATGCTGAAGTACACAAATGACTAGAAAGTCTATGCTACAGACTTCGTTCGAAACTGTGGGTATCACTTAAACACGAAGTTCGTAGTTTCGACCGAAGTTACGGGCGCTTCCTACACCGTGTCACTTACATAAGAATTAAGAATGAATGAAACTCAACGATTTGACAGTAGTCTCTACTGCCAATATGTACTTACATGCCGATTTTTTTTTTTAGACGTTTTGCCAGCACAACTACTTTCGGACGGGCCCGTATCTTCGTCGACGGGCTTAAGTGTAGGTACCCGAACAGTAAAGTTTAATATTTTTTCAACTATTATACTAAATATTTCTATCCTATAAAAAACTTAAAAAATATACGCTTCCATTTAGCCTCAGCAATAAAATAAAACTCAAAATATGTATTAAAAGTATGTAGTTCCAAAGAACACAGGGCTTTAAATGTGTTCAGACGATATTGTCCAAAGCGTGGCTCAAACTCTAGAATAGTGAAGAAACGATTAAATGAAATAAAATCGATTAAAATAATCGACTAAATAATGATCCATCATTATAATCGAATCGTAGGGGACGACGTATTGTGATAATAAAATAGAATATTAGCTTTAAGTATAGAACGAACATTGCTAGTAATGCCTTGTTGAGGCAGAGTATATTGGCATGTTACCTTGTCTATGATGTTAGAGAGAGACAGATATAGAAACGACGCGTTTATTTACAAACTTTGTATATAGTTATTTTGTTGATATGAACGCACAGAATCAATATATATTGACGAGAGAAGTTTTCTTTTGACTGATAGTTAACGTACTGCTGAGTTATCGAATCGGCTGCACATTGACAGAAATTGGCGGTGAAGTTCCTTCTTTTTTATTTTTCCTTTATCTTTTTAGTTTTCTTTGTAAATACAATTGTTTCGAGGAATTTTCTTTTTATAAAAACCAAATAAAACGCGAAAAACTTTTTAAAATATTTATTATAATTTCTTTCTTATACAGGGTCCAATTAAATTAGCTAGCGAAACTTCGCAGACATGATGGGTGATATTTAAACACGACACAAACAAAAAAAAATTTTTTTTTGCTGTGATATCAGTTTAAAAAACCTTTTTTTGTGTATACTTCACAGACGTGATTGATATCGATATCTAAACACGATAGAAAATGTTTTCTCAACTCATACTTCAAGTAACAACACTACCAGGGGTCGTTGACCCATAAAAGAATCATCAAATCTTTTTTATTTTATCGTGTTTAGATGCCTCTACCCATCACGTCTGCGGAGTTTCGCTGGCTAATTTAATTTGACTGTATTTTTCGCCATTATAAACTTTAGTAAAAACTTCTTAACCCGCTGAATTAACCACCACTGAATGAATATCAAAGATTGCTTTAAAAAGATGAGGCAAAGCCATTATTAATTTTACCCGACTAAAGTTAAGATCAACTGGTCTAAGTGATTGGTGTTCTAACGCCTTTATATCGCACAAATTATATCATAGTACATATATTATGGCCTATAGGACAATTCGTTAGACTTGTAATGTTCCTTAATGTGCGGAAAGTAGTATGACGTTATAGGTCATTGTATAGTGGTAACATTTAAAAGTAAATTCTAGTCAAAAATATACTTGTTAGCATTTCTGTAAAATTTCATAGAAAACTATACTAAACGCCAACGTTCGTAGCAGTCACAGTCATAAAACGAGGGAGCGAGACGATATGTACTAAATAATCACCGTCCTACTCGCACGTTTAAAGACCGCGACTGCTACGAGTCTTGAAGTTTACTATAATGTAGCTTACAAAAATGTTGGTATCTAATTAGAATGAAACTGATTAATAATTAAAGGATCGGAGTTGCATTTTATGTGAATATTCTTAAAAATGTTCCCGTTTTGACCATTTGACATTACAATGTGAAATATTGAAATATAAGTGTTTAGTTTTCATTGCGTTTTATATTACTTGCCTAGCAAACACTCGATGAGCATATCTTAGGAATAACGCAATGGATAGACAAATAGTGTTTCGGTAGTTGAAAAATATTATATTAACTACCTCTAAAGGAATTGTCTCTTAATTAATAATTTATCATAGAAAAAAAAATATAGGCTGATATCATTGATAGCAACAGAAGTCAATATCTAGAATGTTCGTAATTTTTTCAATTATTTGAATAACTAAAAATAATGATTATTTAAATAATGATTATAACAATAGATATTTGCTTTACTTGACGTTTTATCAAATTTTAATTTGATCAATATTTTCTTACACTTTTTATATATTATATAAGAGGTCACAAAAAGTATTGTCCTAAATACCTCTAAATATATAATTTATTTTTTGTATCAACCAAAAAATATATGTATGATAGTAACTATGTATACTGTGTATAGTATATAATTTTTCTATAAATTCAGCTATTTTCTTAATCCATGCCATGTTATTGTACTTATCCTATGTACCTGGTTTATGTTAACCTAAAGCAATAGTTTAAAGGGATATTAGATATGAAATACAAGGACGAGCAAAAGCACACCCAGGTGCACAATTAACAAAGCATTATTTCTAACAAATTATTCTGTTGGTGAGTCTTTTTGCTTGCCATTGTAAAGGTAAACAGAAAACTGACTAATACGTAATATTGTACAGCTTATTATAAGGTAGCTAAGCCATTATGCTATGCTAATATTATTCTTTGACTCAAAACACAAATTAACAAAATAAAAATAACACAGCGTGCCAAATGATATTCACTTTATAAATCATAATTAACCAAAACATTGATATTATTGCCGTAGACTTAAGATCAGGAATTCATCCATTTATATTTTTAAAGTTACTTAGCTCCAAAACCGGAAACGAATAACATAATTACTGTGTAACATGCATATCTTTCATTTTGTGTTCAATTTTGTTTTATAAGATTAATCTGAAAGTAAGAGTTGTTATAGAATCGAACGGTGTTATAAGAATATTGAAACAATGTTTCGCATTTACAGCAGAATGAATACCGTAGGGTAGTTGGAAATTAGAAAGTTTAAATGAAATCTACAATGCGGTCAGAATAAGAACAGGGGCCGTATAGGGTAGTGTCAAAGTTATCATTGTCTCAATGTGAAAAAGAGATGGAGCTATGTGTGACACGTACAGCGTCATCCGTTTTTCGGACTGGGCCACTTTTCCTGTATTGTCCTTTTCCAATTACAAAAGACACCTAGATCAATGCACTCATCCTAGTGAATAAACTTCTTATTTTTATCGCATTGTGTATACAATTTTATTGGAAATTAAAATATGAGCTATATAAATCTAGATAGACCAATTTATCTAATAACGTCAAAAAAAAAAACTATACCAATAAGTGTGTCTAAGGCAGCTTACAGAAGCAGGCTACAGTTCCAATATACGCTTTATCATTACCCTTACAAGAAAATACGTTTAGAAACAATAGCTCTTACAATGTGTATGTAAAATACGCGGCAGTTCTGTCTCTATATTGAATAATATCCGTTACAGTATTTTTATTTCACGAAGTGACGCGCGCTTTACTTGTGTTTACCAAGTGTACAAAAACGCTGTGAACGAGTGCTTGAAGAAGAGTAGCGTCAGCACATAATACACACACTTCCGCCTTCACCATTGTCTCGGACGGTACCGAGAGCTCCTGCGCTTACACACACATTCACAGCGTGTTTGTACACTTAATAAACACAAGTAAAGCGCGCGCCGCTTCGTGAGATAAAAACTCTATACTGTTGTTGAGAGACCACATTTTCAAGGATGACCTTATTGTGAATCATCGATACGACGAAGACGAAGATTGTGAAAAGAAAAAAAAAAGATAAGTTGGACTAGATCACGATGTTAAGAAAATTTTTACTCGCTCAAGTTCGTCTAAAACGGACTTACAATCAGAGCAAGTTGACTTGCTGCAAGTAGACTTGATGCAAGTACCAACTAAAGCTGTCAAATAGTCAAATGGCGCAATAGAAGTTGTCAGTCGGCTTAATGAGAGTCCATAGTCCAACTTGTTTTTTAAATGGAATTGTATGGAAAGACTGGGTCTATGGGGGGCTGTCTATTGTGGTCATTCTACGCCGGAAATAGAAGAATTTAGGCTATTATTTTTAATGCAAATTATCTTAATAATTATAATTACCTGAAGCAAGCAAAGTTGCGTGCTAATACTAGTCACAAACGCAATGTGATCGATGTGGGTGTATCATCTAAAAGCCCGTTATGTATATTATTGTAAATAAGATTATTTATCTGGAGTTTAATATAGTGATATTTTTTGTCAAGACAATTATTCGACAAATAAAATGTTATATTGATTGTTTTTCTTTTATTTTGTTTATAGGCAGGCTACTCCTTGATTACCAATAAATGTCATTGACGTTCCTACTTTCCGGCGCGGTTGCGTTATATGCGGCCGCCATGAACATTTGTCATTGTCAGCAGTATTTGATGTGTGCCTAATATGGGAATAATTTCCTGAAAAAAAATTATTATGATAAAAGCCAGACAACTAGTGCCTGATGCTGGATTTCAACTGGACCATAAGACGTCCTCGTTACATAGGTAACGAGGACGTCTTACGGATGTAAATCAATTTTATAGTGTGGGTAAATATCTAAATAAAAAATCGGTGTGAGTTGGGTTGGCACTAACGAAAATTGATGTGTAAACATGTGAGCTCGCATCAGTTTGCACACATAGACACGGGTCTTACGCTGACGTCATCTGACGCTCGAAGTCTTACGCTTACGCGTCTGACGCTCGAAGTCCCAACTAGCCCCTACCGTAGACCGAGCGCTAAGCACATCAAAAATAAGTACATAAATAATAATAAAATCGATTAGATATTTGTTTAAAAATAATTATATATAATAAATTAATAATATAGTGGTGACTAAGGATAGAAATAAAATTTTATAGCATCTGCTAACTGTAGGTACTCTCTGACGGCAGATTGTAAAATATCCAATAACAGAGTTAGAGTCAGCCGCTGTGTCCTTCTTTCTGCTTGTCATAAAGTGGTCCCAGATGTGATATTTAATTGCATCTGATTCAGTCATAAAATTTAACTTGAATTTGAAGGACACCCATATTTCAGATGGAGACACTATTGCTCAGAATTGCTCATGTAGGCTCCCGCTCGTATAACATTCGAAGTTTTTATAATTATAATAAGTACCTACGTTCATAATGACAGGTGGGAATGATCACAATGGCAGTGTAAGCCACTACAAATCGACAATGAGCCGCATCCGTGTGAATCTCTTAGAACAATGTTGCTAATGACAAGGAGAAAAAATACCTATGTTATGGCTCTGGCGACGTCGGGCAGGTACGTAATATAATAGGTACTTATGTTTAATAAATGTATTTAGTTTATTCTTTCTTTCTAATAAAGTTGTCATTGTGAAGTGCACGGTTCTAGCATGCATTTGTCTCGTAAGATAAGGTACCCGGAGACCAATTTGTGCTGTTGGAGACAGGAAGAATCCCATACTCTCCGGTCATATCCCCGGAAGCGGGGCACCATAAAAAGTAGGTATAATGATAATCACCCTATAATGATTCCACTATTGGCACACAAGCTTACTCGCTGTGAGATACTCGTAGCGTAGGCTGAAAACCACCACGCGGCCCCATTCGAATTCAAATGTTTGGTTCTAGGACATGCTGGTTTCCTCAGAAAATTCCATTCACTGTTCCAAGAGCAACAGTGATGAAATAAATTGTAAAAAGTTAACTGCATGCCTGTCTGAACCCCACGATCAATAACTCGAAAGCCGTGGTCGTGGTGGAGGTAACGGTGAAACAAATTCATCAATGGGGTTTAATGCTTGAACCTTCCCTGCTTCCACGCTTGCTCTCTGCTTTTTGGCCATCCCAGACCTAACCTGATTATTAAAGACCGATTTTCTATAGGATACGTACACGATGTTTTCCTTTAGATATCGTAAGTTTCGGTTAGTCCCGCTATGGTATGGTCCCGGTATGGCACCCTCTTAAAATACCTATCAAAAAGTCCCGCTATGGTACCCTTCAGTTTTTGGTACTGTTGTAAAGAAAAGTTATACAATGCGTTAAGAAAAAAATAGTATTAATAAAAAATATCTTTTCTTAACTAGTAAGCTATCACCAATTTAATTAGTTTTGTGTTTCTTAAATAATAGGGTTTGTCCTCAAAATAGTAGATCTGTCACCAAAATGTAGTCACCAAACAATGCAAAATCAGTTCCACAATAGCCGACGGAGTCCCGCTTCGCGGGACTCCTACTTCTGGGCGGTTTAAAAAAAAATAACCACGAAGGGGACGGCGGGGTCTTTCAGACCCCGCCGTCCCCTTCTAACCTAACCTGTCCGAGTCGGGGTGCCCCAAGTTGTACCAAATACCTGGGAACAATTTTTGTTTATCTGAGAACGAAAATATTTCGTGGCGATAGATGTATTGATACCCTAAATCAAGGTGGGATCATCCCAACGAGTAACAGTGTAACAGTAACTGTGACTCGTTGGGAATTATTATCCAAAACATTCCCAACGAGTCACACTGTTACCCGTTGAGGTGTGACTCGTTGGGAACAAGCTATTATTTTTTGTAGTTTATGTTTACAATTTGCGCCTTTTTCTCCATGTTGATTATTTGTAATTAATATTGTTGATTATTTTAAAAATTACATTGCAATTAATATTTCGTTTTACTGTTTGATATTTTTTTATAAATATTTTGAATTAATAAAAGACTGATTTAATATCGCAAACAGACGTTTTATTGATACACTCCTAAAAGTATTTATTTATAGATACACTTTTCTTTTCAGTTGTACCTTCTATTGTCTAACGTAGATCTAAAAGATGGGTACCATAGCGGGACTTTTTGATAGGTATTTTAAGAGGGTGCCATACCGGGACCATACCATAGCGGGACTAACCCGTAAGTTTATGTCCCTACCCAAAGAAAAGAAATTTACAAGATTTTATTTTATATCTTTGTAGACCTGCGGGGTCATTGCGTAACACACTAACACTAGGAATGGCTTCCATGTTGACAGTTCAACAACATTCATTGCGTTATTTACGTTGTTGAGCTGACAACTTTTACGAACAAATGAAGCAATGGATTAGTAATATCCTTCAAAATGATTGAGATTGTGTTTTGCTGATTAATAATTATGTACCTACTTATAACCATGCCAAATTATGTACTTATAAGTACGGAGAGTCTCTGGACCGACGGACTTCGTGATACCACAAGGGTTCCTTCATTTACTACGGAAACCTAAAAATCTAATATTACTTACTACTTTTGTTGCAACACGATGTGGAAGGCTCCCATAAGCCGGCGCGACGCGACTCTAGTCGAACAATTTCTATGAAATTTTTATGGAAATTGTTCTACAAGAGTCCCATCGCGGTGTCGGGTCGCGCCTGTCTGCGGGAGCCTTTAGGGTCACGACATCCTTCCACACAAATTTTCGTTTTCCCCAGTCGAGGGGTTGCATACTGATTTCCGTAAAAAAATATAATACTTAGCAGCAACCCGGACTCTGGATTTGTACCTGGTTGATGGCAATAGGATCGCCCCCTAGTATCTACATGAGATTGGGACTTTAACATAACTGGCGCAATGTGGGTACACCTCGGCCTAACGCTTCGGGGAATAAGGGCGTGAAGTTATGTTATGTTAAGTGAAACTAGATATTAAATTGTATTCTCCAATTAGTTGGATACCTATGCGCCATTGTTTTCGGCACCGCGCAACCGAAGTGAAGGTTAGTGCACCTACCTATGTGTATCTATGTGGGTTGTTCGTTTGGGGCTGCTTTACTTGTGATCAACAGAGTATAGTTATCCATGTAGGTACTTCCCCAATAGTTACAACTTTTATGAATAGATCCTGCGAGAAATCTTCAATTACAACAACAACAACAACAATACCATTTATTTTCAGGCAACTCAGGCCCATAGATAAATACCTTAACCTAAACATACATATTTTAATGTAAACAAAACTCCTGTTAATAAATAAGGCTTAAAACTATGTTAGTAACACTTCACTTATTTGCACCAGCTTAATTAAGTGCTGCACTGTGGAACTTGTCCGCGGAAACGACGGAATACCACGTTCAGCGGCCAAAAGTCTTCTTCCATGACGTGGGGCAGATAACAATTAGGTACGCGCACCACAAACGCCTTAAAATTGACGTTGCGGCGCGACTCCAGTAACTGCACCCTCGGCATGTACCTCGTCTTCTGGCGCACGTACTCCACGATGTCCTCCGCCTTAGTGGTGTAGTGCAGGCGGGAGATGTACACCGGTGTGTTCGGCATAGCGGCACGCAGGCTCACTTCAGGCCCCGTAGGAGCTTTGCCGCAGCGGTTCCCGTTGGTTCAATACATTGGCCTAGTCACTGTCTAGGGTTGCAAGCCCAACTGCTGAGCATGAGGTCTTAGGTTCGATTCCCAAAGTGGCAAAGTGTAATTGGGTTGTTCCATCAGGAATTTCTCAGTAGCAGCCTGGAGTCTAGATTGGTGCCCGGTTGATGGCGATAGGCTTGCCCCCTATTCCATGGGAATTAAACATAACTGGCGAAAAGTGGGTGTATAGGGCAGGCAGGGCCTTCTTTTCAATTAGCCACTTTTGGCAAGTTTTCAGGGCCCTTCGATTCATGGGGCCACATTTACTGCCAACGTCGGAGCTAGGAGCTATCAGAGGCAGGCTGCTACAAATTTCGAGCTCAATTCGCTCGCTCTTGAATCCTACATTCTCCAAAGTGGCCCCAGCATCCTAAAGTGCCTAGGGCATCCAATAGGTTAAAAACGGCCCGGATTATAGGTGCACCTCCGACTAAACCTTCGGGGATTGCAGGGGGCTACTCTGTAAGTCCGTCAACGAACAACCCTACTCCCGATTAATTAACCTTTTTGGAGGTGCAAAAAAACATCGGTATTAAGGACAACTGTCAAATGGTGTTGTCATTCATTCTTAGTTCGGCCTCGAATTAATGTTGTGTCCGTAGGTGATATGGAGTAGCGAACATCCGTCCTAACTTCGGCCGAAACTACGGATTTCGTGCTTAGAGAGTAGGCCCCCAGGCGTGATGTTATACCTATGTTATTTATTACATAGGCAAACGAATCCAAACAAAAAAGCGAAATTGTATATCGCCTATCTACAAAAAGACTTTATTTTACCTACATCTTAGAAAATGACAAAACAATAGTTCTTAGAATTCCCTAAGTACATACCTAAGCAACAACTGGCATTGTCGACGAAGCATCGGGTTATCATTAGCAAAAACATCGGAATAAGCTCCTATGGAAACGGGATTAAATGGAAATAACTCTGTGTTACCTAATCACGCCCGTCGTCGGGGGGTTACCAGTGATGTGCCACGCGCTTGAACATGCTGCATTATTCGGATTTCGCGCGATATTCAAAATAAAATGCGGGATTTTGCTTATAATGGTTCCGGTGTTCAGCTTCAATGTGAAGAAGAAGGGAAGTAGTGGGAAGTAGTTGTAGGGATATAGGACTTTCTTAGACTTTTGGGGACAACTGTTCGTTTTCCGAAACCTCTATGGGTGGCCGGTATTTTTAATATGTAACATAATTGTAAAAAAAAAAACGAAGTCAGATTTTCTTATTTTTGGGCCAATCGAGTAGGTATGTAGGATTTAAAACAAAAGATAAATCGCTGCTTTTTTAATACCTAAACTTGACGTAATGCTGATAGCTAAGATGTTAAAATATAGCTCCTGCATTAAATATTATACAATAGGGCTAGTTATTGTACCTAAATAAATTGCCGTCAAAACTCTCTTTAAAATCAAACAAAGGAGCAACAAGTTCGCGGTTTAGTATTTAAAATTATGCGGATGCCTCACCAGTCGCGTATTACCGCACATCCCTTGCAGCAAGACGTTCGTCTGGAGTCCACTTCCACTTTCAGTTTCTACAAGTTGGTCGAACAGCAAACACGCATAGCGCCTTACGCAACTTACCGCGCCCGCATGCGTCTGGTTGGCACACTTAAAAAAACATTTCAAAATTCGAACGCAGATAAAGAAGTATTTGCTTATCTGTTTGTGCAAATCGTGTCAAATTTTCGCTACAGATTAACAAAATTTTCGCGACATTTTGTTTTTGTAACTTTGTTTGCGCGGGAATTATTTTCGGTTTTTTCGCAATTATTAAGTACATAATGTGTTTGAGGATTAAGAGTTATGTTGTTGTGAAAAACTGTGATGTGTTTGTTTCGTGAAGTGGACCATAAAAAGACATCATCTGTCGAAACGTAAATATTTTTTTATTATTTCTTAATCTTTGGCCATTAAGAGTTTTTTTCAGGTTGACAAGTACCTAAATGTTAAAAAGCGCTTTATGTATGATTGTTTCCTGGTACATAGGAGTATAAAAGTGCAAACGTAAGTATAGTAATTTTTTAATGGACTGTGACCAATTACCATAGTAAGAAAAATATAAGTGCTTCTATAAGTAGGTACCTCAGGCTCCGGTTCGATTTGCGTCTCTACATTACCATTATTATTTAAAATTAACAAATTCACGAAAATATTAAGGAGGCGAAGCTTTTCAAATAGGTATTGTAGTTCCATTTTCATAATTATCAGAAATAAATAAGCCTTTTTTCCCGTAAACTCCTTGCGCAAGTAGGTAGGTACCTACCTGCCTAATAAGGTCATCACTATGTTCTCAGTTAGCCCTTGTTTTCTCTTTGACCGGAGTTTAAATACCTATGCATAGGCGAGGAGTGAGGAAGAATTCCATCAGAGGTCTAGAGGACAATAGGTCAACTATGACCCTGTGATCTTATGTATTGCACAACGCTGTTGCTTCGATGACGATAATGACATTATAATCATACACATTATTTATTTTATATTATGTATTAAAAAAAAATAACACAATAATCATTTAACTTTGTAAAATAATTTAAAAAACAAAATTAGCCACTAAATAGTAATAGACGGCTAAATATGCGATGAAAAGCAGCATAATAGAATAAATTATCAAACGAGCAATGGCCAAACGCAGCTGTTTGCAAAATTAAAGAAATTATTCAATAAGGTCACGACAGTCGCGAGTTGCGGTTTATCAAAATCTTGACCAAACTTCAAGTCTTTGAACTTTTGAGTACTTCATTTCTGACATTAATTTAGCTTTGACATAAACATACAGACATGATTTACAAAACAGTATAGTTTGTAACCTGCAGTATCTAACTGATGTAGATTTTATCTTCTAAACACGAAATTGAATTGAATCGAGGCCAATCGGTCATAATTGGTACCTACTTATAAGATGCGTTTGATTCGACTCTACCAAACGAACTAAGGAATTTTATAGATTCAACTCCCTAAGACTATATTAATTATTGCAGCTATTTTCTATAATGATTCTACAAAAACGAAAACACCATACCAAATTTGACCTATTTTCGGCTGAAAAAATTAGCATTTTAGAAAAAATTAAGACTTTATTGTTTGGTAAAATTAATGTGTGACTTAGGTACTACGTAGACCCGCATAGTCTTACTGACCCATATCTGTCCGTAACTGGGTTTTAGTTGAAGGAAAATCTTTCTAGTTCACAGTCCCCAAATCTGTATGGATTGATGCGAGAAGAGTCTTTTAGTTTTTGGTTAATCTTCTGATGAAAGTTGTAGCTAAAAGGGTGACATACCAGTAGCCGCTATTAGGTATAGCGGATACTGATGTCCGAAAGTCATCGGATATCCCAAAGCTCCCATCTCCTCCTTTGCTTGAAACTGACGGCTTCCGTATGCTTATAGTCTTCTCAGATGACCCACTGACTGTCTTTGAGAGTCCGACATTTCTTTCCACCTTCCCAGACCGAGTATAGAGTATACCCGTAAGAATGTATATACTAAATAAAGGCCACAATATGGGTCCGTGGGGAACTCTTTAATGGTTCCTATATGTGTACCAAAGTCCGTTAACGTTTTTGCCACTGTTCACTCCAAAAGGGAGGAATGTCAATCGTACTCGGTCCCACCTACATACACACCCACAGTTTATTTTTATGTCTGTCCAGTCAAAATTAGGACAACGGTTTTGGCAGTGGTCATTATGACATAATAGATCTCAAAGGCGCTTGCCTATATCTGACTAAGTCCACCCACTAGGTATTTGTGTTAGGCACACGTTACATTGGTACTGTTTCCTTTTTTATTCGGAGTTGTAACTACATATGATAGGAAGTGGGTATAGAAAGAGGCACATGTGGCGAAAGAATATAGAACTAAAAGAAATGAGACAGGAAAAAGGTGAGGATATGAAGGACGATCAATGTTGGAAGTTAACACTAAGATGAAGAATGATGACTGAAAGAGATGTGTAAAGGAAAAGACGGGAACTGCATCGACTCTATGTTGGCGGAAACTCATTGGAAGGTCAAGTTTAGTGGTAATATAGTGGTATGAGGAACATGGTGGAAAGTTCCACATCCTCCATAGAGGATCCTCCGACCAGATAGTTGGTGTTTCTTGTGCCCGACGGATGTAGGATTTGCGTGACGTCAGGTATGATGCATAGTTCGTACCAATGTGGCGTTTATAGATGCCGACACAGTAGTTAATGGGTAGAAAGGAACAAGAAGGGAAATAGAATACTGATTACCGTATCTACCTAATGCAACTAGACAAAATGCTTTAAAAGATTATATTTAATTTTTACAATGAAGCTATTTATATTCTCAATGGCATTCCAAAAGATATATTGAAGCATTAAACGCAAAAAAATAATCTGATACGTTAAAGAGCTCTAAAATTAATCTAAAAAAAGTCTGTAACTAATAAGTTAAACAAGCTACTCACAGTAATTCAGACGATAAAATCACTGCAAACAAGTTCACAAACATTAAAACATTTCGTAATAATGAAAATAAAAATTGTTCAATTAAATTCGGCCTAACTTTCCTCCATTATGCACGGGTAATGGTATTTCGTAACAAATTTGACGCACAATTTGGCTCGGGAGATGGTTCGCTTCGCACACCGTACTTGCATCCGTGTCTTTCATTAGTAGGGATGGCAGAAATATAGGTATATTAAATAGTTGCAAGAAAGTAAAAAAAAAAAAACTCAGGCAAAGAATTTTATCATGAAAGTCACCAAATTATTTATATAAATTTTATTACAATAACAATTTACATTATAAATGAACGTCAAAAACATTTGCTGCATAAACGTTCACTTTCACATCCATTGTTTAAAAAGTACAGTAGTAAACCAAATATAATACAATTCTGGAATCGAATTCGATATGGAATCCAAATACTTCAATGGAATGTAAATCAATGTAAGTAAAAAAAATCAATTGTAATTTTTATTACAATGACGAACTGTAAGTACGTGGTACTGGGCTTTCCTCCAAGGAAAAATTAAGCGTTTCATCTTTAATTGAATTTAAGTATAAAATAATGGAGACTTGGCAACCCTAGCGACAGAGAAATTATTCACGCGATAGAACTCAGAATTAGAATGATCATTAAAATGAATTTTTAAACACACATATCAACTATAGTGAAGTAATAAAAGTACCGTCTATTTGTATGTATAACGACTGGCTTTTAAGTAAAAAGTTTATTTTGTTTGACTAACAAAAGTAAATTGATATGAGAATATAACATAGAAAGACGATCCAATAGTAACCACGTTTCGAGTGATAAAGGCGCTTACTTTCGCAGTGTAGCTGCATCATCTATGACTAATTTTGAAACTGTCACCTGCTTAAGGACATAATGCATCGTAGGAAGTGGATATTAAGTGATAACGCTGTAAACGTTTAAGTATGTCCCAACTAAGTCAATAGATAGGGCACGAATTTTAAACAGGTGTTGATATGGATATAAGCAACCATTCTTTTCTAAAATAAACATGAATAAAACTGCATCTTAAATTGAGAAAGGTGGCTGAGGACGTCAGGAAATACAGGAAAAATGTGCAGTAATAGTTGGCCCAAAATGTGACATTGTGGGACGCCTAACAAATGAAGAAAGAATCATTACATCATGTTGAGTGCTAACATCAAAGTATCCGGAGATATACTGTCTGGGTTGCAAAATGGGTTAACCCTCTGAAAAATGATAGGTAGGTACTTGATGAACACGGTAACGTAGAACAAATGAGTGCCACAAGACAAATATATGCATATCTGTATAACAAAAGAGAGAGAAATCATTGCGTTACATAAGAATGAAGACCAGTTAAAATAACTGTAATTAGCACGAAACTTTAAGGTCAAATTCGCACGGTTACTTTTCATTAAAATACAATGGAATACGTACCTCTTTTTCTAGAGTATTTTTGGTGAATCACTGATATTAGTCTCGTCTTAGACCCCTACCGGAAAAAGAAATGATAATGACCATATTTTTCCAAAGATAACTTCGAAAATGTTTTGTCAGTTCCCCATCATTCTAATTTAATTCTTTTTGTTGACTGAACCGGAATTTTTTACAGTAAATCATAATTTAACTTTTTTTTATTAGCTTTATTGGCAATTACAGGAACATTAGTTACTTAGAAACGCTTTCTCATAAATGCTTGCTGGTAGGTTCGATGTCATATAATTTCAAAAAGTTGTAGTTAATGCAGACACCCTATATGCACTATCGCCAGTACCGTCTAATTTACTAGATTCTCGCATTCTTTGTGCTTTTCTAATAGCTACCAACCGACTACACACATTCCATTTGATTTAATTGCTTCATCAGTTTTGATCCCAATAACAGTTTACTAAATAAAAAATTGGAGCTATGGACCGTCGCTTGGTACAGTTTTCTCTCTCTATGAGACAAGTTTGGCTTAAAGGGCCAATATTCTTTGTTTCTTCATCATTGGCCAAGGCTTTATTTTGCAAGTTATTTTAAATTCCGAAGTACATTTTAATGCTTATAAAATGCTCGTTAGCGTCCGTGACGGAAAGTCGTGAAGTTTCCAAAGGTTTGCGGTTACATTACTCAACGGCGTCAGTAGTAACTGCCAGTTTTGAATCAGTTTCCTTGTCTAAATTGAAACAAATGGTGTCTGGTTAGAAGATTCGCTGCGGCAAAGGTCAGTTTTAAGCAATAGGTAGGCGGTAAGCATAGATATATATATTTCTATGGTGGTAAGAATAATTTGCATTTAATTAGATGAAAGTTCGTTTTGATGTTGCTTGTTTTGAACTTTGGTATCGAGTTCTTTTATAAAGTATTGGAATGTTCTATGTGGATTGAAAATCATGTTATGAGCTGACCGTTACCCGTCTCATTCTCTCCTCATTTTATTTTATTTCTAAAATTAATGTCTCTAGCTTCTCTAGGCTGAACCTGATACTGTAGTATCTACACAGTAGCCTATAGGTCTGCATCATATCACGTAATTGACCTCAACACATTTGGGATCACGAAATTCTTACTACGTCTCGCCTAATTAAAATGTATGATTGCTAATCACAAAACACAAGACGTTGCTCATCATGCATGATATAATTAAATACGACATTACATTAAGTTTTTAAATATTTAAAAATGCAATTTCAACACAACTATGTCGATCTTTAAAAGGTCGAGTGTAGTATTTGTGTTGATACATGACGGAAAACTTGTAATATTATAAGCTGTCTCTAATGATAACTAATTCGAAGATTTCTAATGCTTTGGGATTCAGTAAGAATTCGCCTTATTTGGGTAGGGGAATTACTGGAATATCGTATCAAGTATTCTGGCACTTATCTCGTTGTCTTTATGAGTCGAAATTCTTTTGTTTTTCTCTGCACTGCACTCTTATCTATTTCCGCCAATTATTGACATAATCTTCTTTTTTTATTTAAACGTTGCTCCACACTAGGAATTTCTCCTGTATTGTGGGTGCGTTTAAAAACATATAAACTAACATACACAAACAGCCAGACCCGGAACAACTATTTGTAGGTCATACAAATATTTGTTCTGTGCGGGAATCGAACCCGCGACACGCAGCACAGCAGTCAATCGCTTAACCACTGCGCCAACCGTGCCGACCAAATCTAAATCATCATCGTCATAATTTCCGCCAAGAGATCATCAAGCTTCATCAACTCTATGCACTACCTACATGTAAAAAAAAGGAAAAATTGGTTATCAACGATAGAACTATTTCCGCTAAAACCATAGATTTGCACTTGTCTGATTTCAGCAACTAATGCTTTAGTCAGTAGGTAAATGTATTTATAATCTAACCAACCTACTGCAATACCTGTGTAACCAGATCTACGAGTCCACGTCTTAAAGGCTTATTCTTAATACTGCTTATCCGCCATTAAAACGTCGTGTAGAAAGGATTATCTGGCAATAATACCCTATTAACATTATGATAGCATCCCAAAATGGTATCGAGCGTTAAACTTGTATACTTTTGAAATCAGGAGATAGGCTTAGAATGTGTGAAGGTTAGCCACCCGCCCCTGCGTCGCACGGGGGCATACAGGGTGGTAGGGACATGGACGCGCAACCGCTACCATGGCTTCAGTACTTGACTCTAGAAAAATTTCAACGGTTATAAAGAAAAAATAGCTGTTCCATACATTTTGACCGCGAATACATTTGAACCACTTTTGTATGAAACATCAGTTTTTTTTTTAACAACCCTTGAAATATTTCTACGCTAGGGGGTCTAGGATAGTTTGCGTCCCTGCCACCCTGTATGTAAGCCAAACATTAATGTTTTATGCACGTAAACCTTCCAGAATATATTCTCTAAATGATGGTGAAAACAGCATAAAAAACCATTTTGTACCTATTTATAAGAACTAAGTGGACACAGAGATAAACACGAAAATAATCAGAACTTATCATATGCAGCCCATTTTTTCCAATCATATCATTGTCCAGTTTATTTTGGCACTAAAATACTGTTTGCCTGTAACATCTTCTCTGTTTTGGGCTGTTTGAAAAAGTATATGATGAATGCTAACGCACTGACTAAGTTCTATCGAAGTTATACCACATTGCCTGCATATAAGGTTCTGTGTATCGGGGGCCTGCACTTCCTTCTTCTTAAACACCCGCAATAGGTAGGTAATATCTCGAAAAAATCGTCAGTAAGAATAAAAACACTTCAGCAAAAGTAATGGCTGCAAATCCATAAATTCACACGCCATAAACTCTAACTGTGTTATTTATGCAAATAGGGTATTAGTCTCCAAAATATTTCCACGGCTATCATCGAACTTCGGCTACTTAAGTGTGGGTATACAGTTTCGTTGACATTTGAGATGTTGTGTAATGTATCCCTTTGATTGACAAGATTATGTTTCTTAGAGTGGTAGCTAAGGAATACCTAGTGTCGAGCATAACACCAGCAGAAAAATTACGTCAACTTCTACGGTACTCGCTATCTACGAGTATAACTTCCAATTCAAAATAAATCGAGAATATCACAATATCTTTGTATATGGGCCTATGGTAATGTTTTTTGTGAATACGATCATTGTTTCTGATTCACTGCTCATTTTCCTAGGCTAGTTATCAAAACATCGACCACTGGCGATGTTTGTGGAAATTCGATGGCTGAGGTGGAACAGTACACCCGTATTTATAATAAGATGACCTATGTTTTCAAATGTCAGTCATGCTTGAGTTAACCTAAACCCATGTCGTTTAAAAACATAGGTAATGTTCAATATTGTTGTTATAATATAATAGAGCTTCCTGCCAGCTTACTTCATCTCTTCTCTCCCGTATACGATTTTTGTTAATGGCTTTCGAACATTGATTTGAAATGAATCTTGTCAATGCCTCATGGACTATCATCTTCACCATCTTTCATTGTCTAAGCATTTCTCTTACCATGTGCAAATAAAGGTCAAAACAATCTTGAAAGTTAACGACCAAGTTATGCATTCAGTTTATAAGGGGGGAAATTGTTACTCGTTTACAACATATCGCCACTAAGTTATATATTAAGTATACTAGAACCTAAAATTCAAAATACAAAGATCGCAAAATTGTATCTTTGAAAGATTTTCGTTTGCGCTCGTTCGTTCGACAGATGCAACCGGTGGCATGCGCGGACGCCGAAATTAATCGCAAGGCCGGAATGTCGCAACCTCTTATACATTTCACCTAGATTATGTTTGTTTCTCAGCCGGCTGTCAACATCGTCTGTATGGAATCCGGTTGCGAATCCAGATCAACAATATTGCTAGATCTCTTTTGAATGTAAAGACGATAATTAGTATGTTTTGGTTTGACATATTGCAAAGAAAATTTTGTAAGAGTCATCAACGTTGCTTGTGCGCAGTGCCGCTGTAGGTCGCAGTGTGCGTTTGGTAATTGGTAGCAGTTTTTTACTTTAAGTGGAAGCTGCACCCTTCTTTCCTATTACTAGACCAACAGGAGCAAGGACAGTTCCTGAGTTGGCACTCCCCGAGGCTGCACTTATTTTCTTTAAGCACGCTGAACAGTTTATTAAGATTCCGAACTTATTATCTCCAGACAGAAGTTTTGTTAGTCTTCCTTATTGGCATCGCTCACTGTTGTGGATAATGTAAACTCTCATTGTTTTGTGAATAGTGGGTCTATATTATGATTTGTGGCTTGGTGGTGGGCCACGTTCACCGACACCTTCAGACCACTACTTAGACACCTAGCTTGATCATATCTTTGGGCTAGGTCTTCTTGGTTTTTTTGGTCCAGCCCAAAGAGCCGTTACGCCACTTCTTCTTCCCAGCTAAAGCACTAGGAAGTGGTGAAGGGCGGGCGTTTTGGGGGCGGTCTTATGTTATTTTAACTTTCAAAAAGTGCTGATTGTGAGCCTAATTTCGCCATAAATAAATAGTTAAATATACTTACACTTTTTTGTTGCAAATTCAACACTAAAGCCTTGCCCAACCTTACACTGAGTCCACAAAGAGCTGACCCTTCCTTGTACCACATTGCAGTGCGTTAGTTTACTGCTGTTATGAAACCTGACCCGGTTACTGTACAGTCTAAACGTGGGTCACTGCATGTCACTTATCACATTCGGTACGGCCATGTTTGTCAGAGTAAAATGTTACGGATGGAATTGGGGTAAATACTGAGGTCTCAATGTAAGGGCTTAGCAATTATTTTTTGGTTGCAACTGATTAAACTTATTTT
Source organism: Griposia aprilina (assembly GCA_916610205.1). Classification (NCBI taxonomy): domain Eukaryota; kingdom Metazoa; phylum Arthropoda; class Insecta; order Lepidoptera; family Noctuidae; genus Griposia; species Griposia aprilina. Next base: position 5,061,221 of record OU744299.1, read on the forward strand.
CTAATCATAATGGTTCCAGCAAATTATTTAGAGCGTTTTTTTACCAAGTTTTACTTCATAACTACGTTATTAATGTTTCTGTTCGATAGCTTTAACCACAAACCACACTACCACAGAGATATATTACCACATTTATTTGTAGCACGTACAGTGTATAGCATTGTCTAATGTTCAGTGAATGACTTGTTTTTTCTGGGGAGAAAACGTCATGAATTACGAAATGTAATAGTAAATTACAAAGCTTTCTTCAGAACTTGTTAAAATGTGGGTAGGAGTAATATTTTTAAGAAGTATAAAGTTTTTTTAGCATTGAGCTGTGTGATGCTGATCCATGCGTTATGTTCGTGAACGGGCGCCGTCAGCTGGGACTGGTCATCTTTTAGCTGCAACGGCTTATTTTAATTAATTTATTTTTGTATTGTTTATTTTTTTGTTTGTTTGCTGTACTGGACGCTTTTAACGTGTACGTCTTTTTTTTACGACGTTCTCACATATAATTATGAGTTCAACATTAATGATGTTGTAGTTAATATTTTTGTAACAATTTATTTTAAAAGAGTGTCCATGGAGTTTCTTGCCAGTTCTTCTCCATAGTACCTACTACGCTGTGGAATGGACAACTAGCTTCATATTTCTGACTGACAGACTCCTTGACAATACAAAAGTGCATGTAAATGGTTTAATTGAAATAAATGCTTTGAATTTGAGTTTGAGATTGTATAGTCTAGGATGGATAGATATTTTTACAACGACAAGTGCCCCAGCACTGAAGTTTTAGATGGATGACTCTCTGATGAGTACTGTTCCTAGTTCCTACGTAAGACCTAAGAACTCTTAAGGATTGTTAGAGAGATCTGAGCCCCTTAGCAATCACAGTGCTAGCCACTGAATTAAGGCGCTAAAACGTTTAGCACGTTTCAAATGACCGTATTTAAATAGTACCAAAATGCCAACGTAATTTTATTTTCAAGTGCTTATAAATAATAAATTGTCTATCATCATTCATCAATCAAAGCTTCTTGAGATGTATCAAAACGGCACTTAGGAGGCTGCTGTCAAATTATTAAGACAGGCCATAGATTCCTTCGCTTTATTATAAACAGATTTATTGAATCTTTTAAACAATGATCTCATCGAATTCCTCATTCAAAACGATATAAAACAAGTCGCTGATTGATAGACAAAGAGATTACATACATAAACATAAACACATAAATATAACATCACGCCTTTAATCCCCGAAGGCTTAGGCAGGGATGTATTTTTATTTTTTATTTTGGATGGGTTTGCTCTTGACTCTAGTCTAGGTCAGAGATGACAGAGACAGTCGACGATGGAGTGAGCTTACTCAGCAGAAGCCTGTTCACTCTCACTTTGAAGAGATTATATTAGATTTAATTTGTACCTATAATATGCCCACATATCGCCAGTTATGTTTAAGTTCCATGTAATAGGGGGCGAGCCTATTGCCATCAACCGGACCAGATGGAGAAACCCAATAACCACCAAATTAATAAAATGCCTAGTAGTGCTTTATAGTCTTAAGATGATTATTAATGACTAATCAATCGTCTTCTCAGCATGAAATATGTCTTAAGGTGGCCATTAACCTTCTGTAAGCATTCAGCTTCCCAAGAAAATACTTGCTTACCAGAAAAAGAAGAAAAAAACTCATTGTAGTACATTTTCAAGATAATCCCATATTGTTATCGAGTGGAGTACTCGCACCATAAGAACGCGGTCAGTCGGTCTCAATGTCGTTTGTATAATATGCTGTAATCCAGTGAAAAGTGTTGTACGTACGTTGCGTCAGCGCAGGTCGAGTTCATGCGACATGCGCTAGTCAATCACAAACAAAAATTCTTTTTTTTATCTCTAACACATAAAATGGAAATGTTAGAAATAAATAAAACTGTACCTTACTGTAACTTATCTCGAAATAATGTTTCCATTGATGATAATAATGATTGGTTCGCAATAGAATTTTCGCTTTCAAATCTTCGCAGTGTGGATGCATCTTTCATTTAATTTACTTAGACTTTGAACAACTCAATAAACGTACCTAAACGTCAATAGTTAATTAATATAGATTAGGTATAAGCATATAGGTACAATAACTACTCATTTAATGAATGTTTAGTTAAAGATCGAACGATCTTTTGCTTGCTGTCTAGTAGATATTAATCAGGAATTGAATGAAACAGAACATCATAAGGAAACGTTAATTACTGCGGGTAATATCTTTATGATGATTTGCAGACATACGTACAATACATTGGCTCATACTAAACTTGATTAACTATGCACATTATGTACTGTACACAGGCGTTAATAAAACACATCCAGCTTTATAAAAGAGAATCAAGTTCTTATAACTTAACAGACAGCTGTGTCGCTGGGGAGTTTGTTGTGCTTACTTCTTCCTAGCTCAAGCACTAGGAAGTCGTGAAGGGCAGATCTTAATGTCAATAGACAAATCAGTTGATAGAGCAATTAAACTTGGACAGTGTATTAAGTTTGTACCATCACGTTGTCGCCATCAATTGGCCGAGCTATTTTCTCACGCATTCTCATTAGGCGTGGGATGCATTTGACTGGATTTATTTTTTAAACTTTTCTTAACATAACATTACTTCACGCCTTGTTTCCCCGAAAGGTTAGGCAGAGGCGTACCTATAGTAGGTCGCCCACATTTCGCCAGTTAAGTATGTTTAAGTCCTGTGAAAGAGCGAAATGAAAGAAAAGTGCGAGCCTATTTTGTATTTTTTTTCTTGTCGTGTCGTTTTCAGCATTTCGTTCTTTTGTTCAGTTATAAAATTAAACTAAAGGGATCCGAGAAGAGAGTATATTATCAGCGGTAAACACTTTAAAATGTGATTTATAGAAAACTTCTTCTTCCTAGCTAAAGCACTAGGAAGTGGTGAAGGGCGGGGGTTATGGGGGACTGTCTTATGTAATTTTGACGTTCAATAAGTGTTGATTCGCAACCTAATTTTAATAAAAGCCCTTTGATTTTGTTTTGTAGGTATGGGACAGAAACTACAAAGTCGAACCCCAATTTTTCAAAAACTAAAGTAACGTATTTTTAAATTTGTCATACTTCCCTTACTCATTAAACCGTCCCGTCCGGAGTTGCGGTCACCATGCGTGCGCGCAGCTTTCTCCTCTTTGTTTGACGCGCACCGAAATTATGCTCAAATGATTTATTGACATTCTTAATTATGTACCTCGTACCTTAGTACCATACGTCATAATGTTAGATAGCTTTGAAAAGGGATTTTAATTTAATTATATTATGGAGTATCTACACTACCTACCTATTGGACTTGACCTTAATTTGTATTGATTCGTTCTACATTTAATGGTTTTCATCTTTATTATCATCATCATTTCAGCCGAAAGACGTCCACTGCTGGACATAGGCTTTCCCCAAGCACCGCCATTCGACCGGTTCACATGCTCACTCTAATGTCTCGCTGATGGTAACACATGTGTTGGATCATTTATCTCCCCTCAAAATGGTTGAGCTGAATGGTGCTAATCCATGCGTCATCTTTGTGAACGGCCGCCTTCCGTAGGGACTGGTCATCTCTTAGCTGCCACGGCTTATTTTAATTTTAATTGTTTTTATCTTTTTAATACAGACGCTTTTAACGTTCTGCATCGTTTTCACATGCATAATTTCAACATGAATGATGTAACCGATATTTTTGTAACAATATAATTTAAAAGAGTGTCCATGGAGTTTCTCGCCCGTTCTTCTCCATAGGTAGCTACTACGCTTTGGAATGGGAAACTAGCTTTATCTTTCTGACCAACCGACGACGCCTTGACAATTCAAAACTGCCTGTAATTGGTTTATTTGAAATAAATGCTTTGAGTTTGAGTTCTGTGCATCCCGCATTCAGCGGATTCCTGCGGCCTTCACAAGGTAGTCACACCTTGTGGAAGGCATTCTAACGCTACGTCTTCCGGTACGCGATCGTAACTCCAGAACTTTTACCCCTATCAGCCATCTACATTTTACGGTTTTAAGTTTACTTAATTCATATTGTTCAAAGATGTTGGGAGTCTTAAAAAATTAAAATGATTTTACAAAAGTACTTCAGTATTGCTTCAACAACTCTGTCAAAACTACGAATTAAAAAAATCTCTTTAGATGCGCTATTGTATAAAATTAACATGCATTAATGTGTACGTAATATACCGTGTAATCACAGATTTCAATAGCAATTGGCATTGTAATCTCTCAACATTGTATTATTATTATTATTGTTCCTTAGTTCTAAGTAATCTCTATGACCATAATAATTGGCGGATTTAAGATAAATACTATGGGAAAACGGATGCTGACTTCATTCAAATGTAGAGGAGGTAATAACGTGATGATCTTCGAATGTTGCTACAATGCGGTGTTATCACGCCATGTCGCGTTTTAAAGTTATTCCAAATTAATGCATGTTCATGCTTATAGACCATTGAGAAATTATGATGCTGCGAATTAGATGCTATCATGATTGTGATGTAAGATTTAGATCCCGGTGTCTTCCTGTTTAAAATCTCTTGGCTTTTTTAATGGAGTTATTTCACAAATAACACGGCCTGTGATTGGTTGTCACCGACGACGACCGGAGGGTTTTATGAAAACTAAATCTGACGGGTCAGGGATGGTAAGAGTTGTGTTGAAATAGCCTCCATGAGTGGTGATACTACAATGTAAGTCAAACGCACCCTTAGTAGCCCTGCTACCATCTTGCTAAGGCACCAGTCCCATCGCCCGGTGAGCAATGAGAAGCGGCGAGGAGAGCTAGTAACAAAAAAAGAGTTGGCGAGCAACGAGAAGCGAGTAGAGCTAGTAAGTAAAAAAGAGTTGGCGAGCAACGAGAAGCGAGTAGAGCTAGTAACTAAAAAATAGTTGGCGAGCCACGAGAAGCGAGTAGAGCTAGTAACAAAAAAATAGTTGGCCAGCAACGAGAAGCGAGTACAGCTAGTAACAATAAAAAGAGTTGGCGAGCAACGAGAAGCGAGTAGAGCTGGTAACAAAAAAATAGTGGGCCAGCAACGAGAAGCGAGTAGAGCTAGTAACAAAAAAAGAGTTGGTGAGCAACAAGAAGCGAGTAGAGCTAGTAACTCAAAAGAATTGGCGAGCAACGAGAAGCGAGTAGAGCTAGTAACTAAAAAAATTGTTAGCGAGCATCGAGAAGCGAGTAGAGCAACTATCTAAAAAAGAGTTGGCGAGCAACGAGTAGCGAGTGCGCGACGGCGACGAGTGATTCCTCGCTGGTATACGTAGCAAGCGTGAGTCTCTCAGCGAGTGTACTCTCCGCTAATCGAGCTTAGCTGAGCGGGTACTCTGATAGCTCTTACGGATGCGATAAACGAGTACTCGCCAGCGATCAACTATTAATATATTATAATTATCTATTACTGACACGGGATTTACAATCTTTTGTACGTTTCTTGAGCGATAAAAGAATCTTTGGTAGCTAGTCGCTTCTTTGTTGGCGTTGGGACATTGTGTCTAACTGCCTGATTATTTACAAAAACAAAAATGAATAGACGCTCCATATTATAGCTGTAAAGGAGGTTCTTTTGTTTGTAATCGAACCAGAACAACAATGCCAATTAATTGAATAACAAATACTCTAAAATTTTAATACGAGTAAGCCTAAGCAACAAGATAAAAACATAGCCATAAATCACAGCGAGTCTTGCAAAACTTTGAACATTCTACATACCCTTCAAAAAATGATAAATTACAAATAAATAACATGATTAAAAGAAATATGGTATAAAATAATTAATTACGTTTCTCTAAATGTCAATTAGCGATTGTTAACGATTTATATTCGTCTATTATTTAGTAATATTCAAGGTTTTCTTCTGAAAAGTGAGTATTGGTACCTAAATATTTAGGTCAGCGTATATATGAATAAAGAATAAAGTATTGTAGTAACATCAATTTGTAGTATAATTGGATTCTTAATCGATGCGATGAGAATGTAAGGGTATGGTGGAGGTGATAAGCGACTAGCGAGTATAATGAATTATTTAATTAATATAATAATATAATATAACTTTATTTTTCTCACCACAATAAACATAAGTTATTTTACATTGGGCAGATTGACAATGATACATAATTCAGGTAAGTATATATCGTGGGAGACTAGTGCCTAAGCTAGGCTCGTGGCCTGTGTTTCAGGACACCAGCGGGGTAATTACGTAACACACTACCAGTAGGAATGGGTTTCATTTTGACAGTTCAACAATATTCATTGCGTTATTTACGTTGTTGAGCAGACAAATTTTTCGAACATATGAAGCAATGGATTAGCAATATGCTTCAAAATGATTCAGATTGTGATGGATAGTGTGTAACGTAATTAGGGTGCAGGATCCCAGGAGAAGGAATTAAAGCTACTCACTGCTTTACTTTCACATGTCATCCTTCGTGAACTTAAGTTCCAGCACTTCCCGTAACATAATTTGTTTTGCCATAACAAACATTATTTGAGTTGAGTTTTCCTTTTTTATACATGATATCACTATGGTGAAAAATATATTTTCAGCTTCTGCAAAGAAAGATTATAAGATTCGATACTTATAGAGTAATACCAACCGCTATACTAAACCAAATGGGCTCTGAGTTTGCCAAAGAACGATGGAACGCAGCATTCTGGGTGTAAAAAAACAGGACAAAATTCGGAACACCACGCTGCGTTCCAAAACGGGTATAATTGACGTAGGCAAGAAGGCTGCCAAGCTCAAATGGGGTTGTGCGGCTCACATCAGCCACATGCACGATGGCCGCTGGGCAAAAGTCTTCACACAATAGGTGCCTGAAGATGGATGGGAGAAAGAGGTGGCGGGATGCCCTGGACGCGTACCGCGAGGGCTGGTTTGAGGTGGCGCGCGGTACGAGTTCATGGAAGGACTTGGGGGAGGCTTTTATCCAGCTGTGGGACAGCATAGGCTAGACAAAAAAAATAAAAATAAACGTTTTTACAATAAAAACTTAATAAAAAAAAAATTAAAAGTTATTTTTCACATTGTGATGTTTTTTTTGGAATTCTGTTGTTTTTTGTGTAAAGAAGTTATTATTTTTCACTTTTAGTGGGTCAGATAATAATTTATCTAAGTTACAATAGCTTAATGTCAACTGCTCATCACCTTTTACAAAATATTTCTTTTCCCGATGAAGAGAGGTTAATTGTTGAGGAGTTCTCTTGGTAAAAACCAGAAGAACTGGAGCTGATGGTGAAGCCACCATCAGCTCCAATTCACCATATGCATTGTGACAAGCATAATTTGCTTAGCAATCGCAACCCGTGAAATGTTATGTTATTGAGTAGTTCCGGTGGCCACCTCTGGTCTTCATCATTATTTCCACTTCACCGAATGGTGCTTTCCAAAAGTAAATGCACGAGTTACTATAAAAAATACCCAAATCGCTATAGGTGTGCCCATAAAATTTGAGGATTTCCCTCGATTTCCATGGGATCCCCTCATCAGAATCTGACTTGGTGACAATGGAACCACCTCGAAAGCATACCCTTTCATACAAAAGAAGAAATTTCAAAATCGGTCTACAATTGACGGAGAAATCGGTGAACATACATAAAAAAATAAAAATTAATACATACATACAGCCGAACATACGAGTATAACCTCCTCCTTTTTGAAATACTAAAAACACTTTTAGCTTTTAGGTAGTTCCGTATTTTTTTTTTTTTAAACTGAATTTCCTCACCTAAAATGGAAATCCGCTTTTAGCTTAATTCTTGACACCAAAGAAATAAGAGTTTTAATGTCGTTTCTAACTGCAACATCGGAAGTCGGGGTCAGAAGTCGAATGACATCATACCGGACAAAAAACATTTTTATATTAAAACTACATTGTTTCAATACTGTTGTACCGAAAACTGAACGATTATAAACATTGTTATAGGTTAATTGACCCGAATTAAACGTTTACCTAAGTTGTAGATTGTGTTACCTACATACTTATAATTTTGAACACTTTTTAAGGGGGATGTGCTAAGGTAGCCCGCGAAATTTGAAATTTACATACATTTTTTGCAATTTGCAGGTCAGTATCAGGTTGTACTCGTATGTTGGTTAAAATATGATTCGCGACTGTAACAAATGTGGTTTTACAAAATTATAATCATTAGAATCAGCAATACAAATCTTTAAATTAGAATTGGTCTCAAATGTCATTATTTCATGAAATTGTCATTCAATTGGGTAATATGAACTTAAAGAGATGTATTGATGATTTTTATGATTATAATTCTATAATTAAATATTTGTTACGGCAGCGAATCACATTTAGATCGACATACAACCTGATACTGACCTGCAAATTACAAAAAAACACGAGAAAATTTCAGCTTCGTGGGTTACCCTGACGAGGCTTTAAGACATGAGTATGAGATAATAATTTGTTGTAGTGATTAAAATTCAGGTTAGATTTTATATTTGAATAAGCTTTGTGCCCAATGGGATTTCCCCATCGGCAAAAGTGACGAACTTCTCTACAAACTTTAAAATCTTATTTAGCCCCTTTAGGGATGAATTATCAAAAATCCTTCCTTGGTGCTCACTTTCGTATTATAAGTAGCTCTATTCCATAGCTCTTCGACCGCGAATACGAATTCGAACACCTCTCCACCCCCTTCAAGGTGAATCCTCAGCTGTAGTCCGCTAAATTCAAATTTTATTTGTTTTTTTTTTTAATATTATGCAGGCCTTTTTAACATCGTATATTGATCAAAATGCGATTCGCGAATGTAGGAATGATATATTTACTGAATAATAATCATCAATTTCATATCACTCGTCAAACTTTGGAAATTTGTTCCACCTAAGAATTTTTCAGAATATTTCATAATGACCATCCTTCGTAATGATGATCATGTATTCCTTTGCCATATTAAACTGATTTAACGATAAACACATAATGAAGTCCGTTAGTAATTAATGTTTGTTACATACAATCGTCCATTCATTTTAGTAATTCTGATCAGATAAGGCTGTGGACATAAGAGCCGTTTGTATGAACTTCAAATGATTACAATACGCGCATTCTTCTCTGGTGTGTGGTCATGGCCTTTCACACGCGTTTACAAACATATTGATGTTGTGTTAAGCTTACATACCTCTTTGTGTTAACCAGAAACTTCACCGTTAAGGCTCCCATAAATAGGCGCGACGCAACAGTGCGACGCGACTCTAGTAGAACAATTTGTATGAAACTACATAGAAATTGTTCTACAAGAGTCGCGTCATGCTGTCGCGTCGCGCCTGTCTGTGGGAGCACTTCTGGCTAGCTTCGTACACCATTTGTTAAGGTTGGTAGGTCCCTTCTTTACCATAATATCATTATGGCATATACACACACACACATAGCATGACGCCTGTAATCCCCGACAGGTTATGCAGAGGAGTTCCTATAGTACACCCACCTTACGCCAGTTATGTTTAAGTCTCATGTAATAGGGGACGAGTAGCAGTATAGTTTAGTTGAAGTTGGTTAATATCATTGTAATTAATCTATACAGTGTGGCAGCTAGGGACATCAACGCACAGCCAGTTTACATTGATTCAGAAGGCCTAGACAAAGTAACATTCGATAAGCGATGGCGTTAGTAAAAAAAACAAAAAAAAATTAGGGTTGACATAAGCATATCGAAATGTCACGTGATCATAGGTCAACGAATAGAAATTAGCTAGACAATGTTAACATCATTCGAGTCTATGTAACGAATGGATAGTGTCGAACGATTACTTCCATAGAGATGCGTAGTCAAGTGGCACTTTTTGACAAGCGTTATCGGTAGTTTTCGATTCGTATGATGGAAACATTAGCGAAAGCGATAGCGATTGTAGAAATAGAATCGCTCCGTAGCGAATGCCATTTGTCTAGGCCCTCCGTACTGTATGATTCTGAACCCTGCTACGTTAAAATTTAACGTCGGTTATTACAAAAAAAAAAAAATGCTGTTCAGTACATTTTGACCGCATAGGTATTGCACTTTTCTATGAAACAGCATTTTTTTTTTTATATATAACCGATGCAAAATTTCAACGCTAGGAGGTCTAGGAGCCCACCGCAGGCGCGAGCTTGCGGACGGCGAGCAATGGGCAGCTCACCGTCCGGTAAGGATCAGGCCCGGGTCGACGGCACGTTGTGTTCCACGCGTGCGATGTCAGCATAAATGACGGGGTCCGATAGGGCCGATGTCTGTCGGGGTCGCGGATTGTTCGAAAGAGTTACCGCGCAGGCAACTGAAGGAACACGGGTGGGTTTTAGTCAGTAAGAGTTTGACACGCCCTTCCGCTCCGCCCATAGCGGGAGAGGTCATTTGATGATTTCCCATTCCAAAAAAAAGGTGGTCTAGAAGCATGTGCTGAATTCGCGGTTACAGTTTGCGCGTCGATGTCTCTGCCACCCTGTATAGCTACTATTATCGAGTCTCCAGTACATGGCAAAGCCTTCCCTCCCTAGGCTCTATTCACATGCTTCTGTTTTCCTGTTTTCTGCCATCTGAGACCAGCATCTTAATTGCGTAATACACTATCAATTAAAATCTGAATCACTTTGAAGGATATGACTAATCCATTGCTTTACCTGTTCGAAAAGTTTGTCTGCTCAGCAACGTAAATAACGCAATGAATGTTGTTGAAATGTCAAAATGAAAGCCATTGCTACTGATAGTGTGTTACGCAATTACCTCGCTGTCTTTTGATTATGAGTAGATTTCATACTGACATCTCCCGTTGATCCTGCCACAAACAAACTTGTCGCTGTTCCAAAACTTAAGTATCTAGAACCCAGATCAACTTATATAACAGTACACTTAAGGTAATAAATTGTGCATAAATAAATAAATATCTTATTTATCCATATCTTCCAAATACGAATAAGGCAATTAATCGTAAAAAATGGATGTTTAGATATTCGAGATTACGGCATTTGTAATTCATACCTGACACTCAGATAAATTTTGAATTCAGGTGTGCGGTAATTGAGTAGACCTATTAGCGTCCTTAATCAATAGATACTTTAACCATTAGAACGTTTAAAACTACTGCTGTAAGGCTAAGCGCGCACTACGAATTTTAATCGTTGCAGATAGTAATCGCAAATCTGTGAGCAATACCAATGAAGTAGAGGCCACGCACTGCGGTAAAAAATCGCTTGAGAATTCGCTTGAAAAAATATTTTCGTTTGCGATTTTATATCGCAAAATTGCAACTATTAAACTCGTAGTGCGCGCTTAGCCTTAATATAGACAAGAACTTACACAATAGTTCACTAGGCTATAAGGTACTCACGATCGGAGCGAACCAACGCCTTAATAAGTTTTAGGGCCATAATATAAACTGCTAGCTTCTGTGAACGGGAAATTGCATCTTATGATTTATTATTTTATAAACTTGCATCTAAAATACCTGTTTGCCTGAAACCTTTGACCCTTATTGCATCAAATTTGCCTACAAGCTAGAAGCAACAAATACTAGAAACAAGTCGGATAATGAGGCAAGTATTATTTTGCCTAGATATTACATCTACTAACAGGACAAAAAATATTCGTTCTATCCTCTGCATCTCATAATTCGAGATTCATTAACTTTTTACCCGTCACGTAAAAACTGTATGCCATAATTTTCAACAGAAATAAATTTGTTTTTTTTGGAGCACAAATATTTAGTAAGGATACGCGCCAAGGCTTGTCATACAACCCCCTTATCTAATTTCAAATTAACAAATTATAATCGGCTATTTTCTATTATACACTAAAATAAAACATTAAAATAAAGAATGAACTGAATCGGACATCTTCATTTATTTAAAAAAGATACAATCAATATTGTGCTTTGCGTCGAAATATGACCCGCCATCTTGAATTCTTTTCTGACAGGACAGACAGGTTGTCGTTTTCTTTATTTTTATTTAAAAGACAGTTTATTAGTTGAAGACTGGAGTTAATTTATCATGTCTTACATTGTATGTAAGTTCGTCTTGTTTGGTTAACGTTTCTGCATAGCTGATTGTTAACTCCAATCTGACGAGAAATAAATGTGGGATCTTTATGTGGAAAAGATAGAGAATGTAGATAGGTAAGTGACTACTAAAATTGTATTCCGAAGAGTAACAGTAATAACAAAAAAAAAAATTAGAGCCGAAAAGCAACAACATGGTACAGGATATACATTTTTCTTTTGCTAAAAACTGTAGTTTTTAATAGTGTCAATTTCACACAAAAGTTAGCTTATAATTTTAGATTCGTTTTTAGTTGGTATGCATGTAAGAGATAACGAACAATTACTCACCTTGACTAATCATAAAATATATTATTTTAAAATACTTAAATATGATTTTCGCATTCAAAGCCCGGGTCAAGGTATTCTTATTATGTCGTTATCATCGCCTTGATGTCAATTTTCAAATATTTCAAGTTTTTATCGATTTAAAGAATAATGTATTATCGATTATCATACCGATTTAATGTCGGGTCACGATTTAGACATCTGTATTATTGTTTGCACTTAAGGTCTTGCACATTTGAAATTTGTTGCATTGACATAAAAAAATGCTAAACTTTTTAATGAATTCATGATTGTTTTGTTGACCTCTAACGCTAAATTTAAATTAATTATTAGTGTATTTTTTTATTAAAAGCGTACGAATTAAGCTAATCAAGTCTCTTGTTCAGGTGTTGACATCGCCTGTATCCTTTGTTTCAACACTAATTCCTAATTCGGTGGCGACCTTGCGACCTGTATTTCTGAGTAATTATCAAAAAAATCGTTTCACTGATACTTTTGCCAATTCGTGTAACACTGGGGACGACACATACCATAAATCATAGTATCATCATACGATACATCATAGTATCATCAAATCATACGATATATATGATACATCACCAATATCATCATACGATATATACGATACATCACCAATATCATCATACGATATATACGATACATCACCAAAATTATCATACGATATATAAGTACGATACATCATTGTCTTTATTTTTTTTAACGTTAGTGTCAAAACTATAGGTGTTCCGATGATGGGGATGAGCAGTGAGGTGAAAAGCGAGCATTTCCATACTCAATATCGTTTTAATTCAAAAGTTATTTACAATATACCCTTAATTTAATTCAACATTATTACCGAACACATAACGCATGTATTATGCAAGAGCCTTAATAGCTTGTTTAAAAAGATATATTGTGCATTCATTTTTAATCTACAATCGGTAATACTCGTAAGTATATAGTAATAGGCGGTAAGATGGAGCTGATGTCCTTACTTAACACATTAATATGAAATATGATGTGCGCAAATTGAACTGATTATATCGCCAACTTTACTGCTGAATACAAACTTAATGTTCGAATGTCAGAATAAATGATTATGTTCCCTTGTGTGTGTTGAAGAATGGGTTTCTTTTGTTTGGTTCAGAGGCAGCTCAAGGGGGTAGTAGTTTTAGTAATAGGTAGTAAAGTACCTACTCTTTTTGAAGGAGCTCGTAGGTACGGAGTAGTACTACCATCATATGATAGGTACCTATTTGGCGCCAAGTACTATTAGGCTGCATTTCCACGTGTGAAACTATCCAATAACAGCGCTTCATTTTCATTGCTAGAGCTAAGCTAGCGCTGTTATTGGTGAGTTGTACGCACATTCCTCGCTAGGCATTCTCGATCCTGCCTGGTGGAAATGCACCCTTACTGTGCTCCAATTTCAAGAGCTCAAGGGTGTGTCGGAGTACCTAATTGCAGGCACATAACACATTTCAGGTTTGTCTCTGTAATTAACTCAGATGAAACGAAGAAAACCATACTTAGGGTTCGATGTTGCCGACGCGACGGCGCGGCGGCGATGATCCGAATACCGAATGAGGTTTATCTTAAACCATACCTTGTGTTTTAGATAACGGCACTTGTGCCACCGCCGACGAGGAAGCGACTAGCTATCAACTATTTTCTCGCTAATCAAACGTAAAATACATGTAGGTCCCGTGTCAGTAAAAGACATGCATATATTAATAGTTTATCGCTGACTGTTGACACTGCTGGCGAAAAATCTCTCTCCACTAGTTAGTCGCAGCGAGTAGAGCTATCAAAGAAAATACTCGCTTAGCGACGCTCGTTTCGCGGACAGAACACTCGCTGAGTGACTCTCGTTTAGTACATAGGTACGCATCCCAGCAAGTGACTGGGCAGTCATACTACTCATCGCACTCGCTTATAGCCCAGTGATAGTCGTTTCTAGTTCCTAGATCTACTCGCTTCTCGCTAATCGTCGGCGCGACAACGACGGTGAGACGTGTGCTAAACGGTCGGTAAAACAATTGAATAAAATTAAACAATAGTTTGGAATCTCAGCATCTGGTATGGCATGAGACAGTAATGTTTAATTTTTATTCAATAATGTAACTAATACTTATACACATTGCCCAATTGTATTATATTTTAAAACGTACAGTCACGCACTAATTGTGTTAGTCCGATCACGAATCGATTTATAATCAAATAACACCTCTTGATCGATGATTGATAACGGCTAATGTTTACGAAAATGGTACATCTCAATTATTCGAATATATATTTTTTAATTGATTGGTTATTAAGTAACATACAATATTATTACGAAACTTTCCTTTTTTCTCTTGTTTATTTATATTATTTTGAAATTAGTACGTTTTCCTAAAGTATTTGTAATTATAATGACGTTTATTAATAACCTTCAGTTTTGTACAAGATAAAAATAACGTACAACTTATGAAATATCGATATGCATTCTGCATTATGATTAATTAATGATGTTATAGAATCCATTTTGAAATCGTTACAAATATTTTTCGAACAATCTTTTAGCAAGCTTGTAAGATCTGGTGATTTATTTTGCAACTGTTTCTTTGTGGAATGTTTTCAAGCAGGCCATTTAGTTAAACATTCGAACAAAATTAATTATTATTTGGAGTCTTATTGGGTGATTAATTGATTGCCATATTTATTTATTTATTTATTTATTAGGGACAAAAAACAGTTACATGTAAAAAAATACAGAAAATTACTTAAGCTAGGAATTGACAAACATGCAACCCACACCATTGTCCACGGATTAACTAAAAATTAAAAGAAGTGATAAAAGAAGTGATAATATAAAGCGATAAACAAAACAAAACAAAAGAATCATTGTCATATTAGCGCTGAGATTGCCTCATGTTACACAATTTACTCTGCGGACAAAATATCCAGTGCCATTTTCTTAAATACCTGCTTAGATAGATAAAATATATCAAGGTCCATGAAACGCGCGTTGTATGCATCAACAAGACGGCGAAGAGGTGCTCGTTCCCCAGCATTAGTCCGACATATATCCGTGTCTGTTTCTTAATTTTTTTAGTCCTCTTCATTATGTGGTATTTTAAATCTCATGTCATTACTAGATACCTACCTGCTAGTAACAGTTGCTATGAGAAACGTATATTTTAACATTAAATGCATCCATTTGAGGTATAGGGTGTAAAGTAATGTAAATAATTACAAACGTCGCCCTACTAAAAACACGTGTGTCGTAATAGAAAATACATTTTCATTACGTATCTACCTGAAAATCCTGAGTCACTTAGTTTTCTTATCTACTCCCGAAAATCGAGCCTTAATTAAACGACTTCGACTTTAATTAGATAAGTAAATAAGCCATCAGTTGAACCAAATAAAACATTAAACAATGATTAATGTTTGTATTAGTTCCAGGCAATTAACAGATTAAATAATTAAATGGATTTCGATCAATATTGACTAGTGATCTAATCTCGGATGTGACTACTAACTTCAATCTACTTCACACCTTGATTGATGTGCTTCCTCGAAATTAAACTAAAAAAAAACCGAGAAGGCATTACAGAAATCGATTTTTGTTTATTCAAAAATCTCTAATCGATTTTTGTTATTGCCGATTAAATTGCAGCTCTTAATCGGTTATGTGGCCTTTGGTTTGGGCCTTACATAATAAAAAAATACCTAAATGCCATTGGTATTGACATTGCAATAATGAAATTAGTTAGGCAGAAACCAATAACATAACTTTTCCTTATAAGTCAAATAAACATTACATGATTAATATGTACAAAACTACAATTGTAAACACTTTTGTTTACAAATAAAAACTAATCAAACATAATTCTCAAACACGTTACATGACGTGTTGTGCAGTGTAAACACAGACAATAAGTAAGTTCATAACAGTATATATTAAATGTTACTTAATACTGTATTTCCACGCTAGAGACAAGTGGAACGAGGGCGATCTGGGTAGTTGATCTCACAAATTAACATCCGTTATAAGCGACAATAATTGTATAATTGTTGTGTATCTCGCGATTAAACACTTTTCTACTTGACTGTCCCATTTTGCGGTCGAGAGGAGACAAGCGGGAGACACCATTTGACCCAGTCGCATCTGCGGCTTTATGCTTCGTTCATTCCATTAGCTTTCAAAGGAAAAGTACATTGAGCAACATTTTTTTTTTTTTGAGTGGGATATCATCAAATGACTTTTACTGACTAAAACCCACTCGTATTCCTTCAGTTGCCTGTGCGCCAGGGCTACGGTAACTCTTTCGAATAATCCGCGAGATGCAATTTGGAACATGGTTCGGCGTATCAAATAAAGCCAAAAATGGATTGGACTACAAACTTCTTAATAATCTGACTAGTCTGCTTGGTGAATATGGGTAGATATCATATACCATTTTAAGTTGAATGTTCCTGTAGTCGTTGAATGTTTCTTTAAATAATTCATTAGTAATCTACTTGCACTTAATGTTAAGCTAGCTCTAGCTAAACAAACAGTGCAAGAGACCAATGAATGAAAATATTTATATATTGAAAGGTATGTTGAATGCAATCAGTGGCTAGTCATATCGACACCTCCAAGGGATAACATTGTAACTAATATTTAGTAGCTTTAAAGGAGAGCGCGTCAAAGATTTAAAAAAATCTCTCAGATTTTTGTTAAGTCTGATAGGATAGAAGTATGATAGGAAAATGTAGCTATTCCCTCGTTGACTCATATTTTCAAGGTTGGTTAACCGAAATCTGACTTAAATATTAGTAACAATGTTATTGCTTGAAGGTGTGGATATCGCTTATCTCATTGATGCCTGTAGCATGTAACAACTAACCAAAGTCAAAGTCTAACATTTATTTCAAATAAATGTTTTGATTTTGACTTTGGAACGTCAAAATTTTACAAGAAAATTGAATTGATTCTAGTTGCCCCTTTCAAAATGTAGTTTCGGATGGAGAAGAGTGAGTAAGAAAGTCCACAGTTAATCTTTGCAAATATTTTACAGTATTTTGCATACATTAATTATATAAGGTCGGTCTATTCATACACGAAATATCTTAAGGGGTCATTGTAATCATCTTTATGAATAGGTAACGTTTATTATAGGACAAACGTGAAATCGCAAAAAAAGAAGTTCTGCGAACATAAATGTAGGGAACAGCTTATAAATTTTCGCGATTTCAGGTTTGGTCCCATAGTAAAAGGTGTTCGTAATAATGAATACAATTACCTCTTAAGAAATTTCGTATATGAATAGTATTAATTCGTATTACCTTGCATAATAATATGGTAAGACGATGTACCCAAAATATGCCATAAATCCAACAACAAGAGTAACTACTTACGATTCGTTTCTTGATTCAATAAAATTCGAAGTATTGTGTAAAAAAAACAATGCACAGCACACTTCCGAGATTCTTCATAAATTATTCAAAGTTAATGCGATATGTGAATAGATAACAGAGTAAATAAGCGGATGAAACAGATGGTACACTTGATAAAGCGACCACAGATTTTTTTGTATGTATGACTAGCTTTTGCCCGCGACTTCGCCCGCGTGGATACCGGAAAATATCCCACGGGAACGTACTACTGGGATTAAAGGTACCCTATGTGTTAATCCAGGGTATAAACTATTTGTGTGCCAAATTTCATCTAAATCTGTTCTGCCGTTTTTGCGCTAATCTGGAACATTCATTCAGACAAACGGACAACAATTCAAAAAATTATATTTCCGGGATCAGACTCATTCCCACACATCTTCTTCTTTAGGGTTATGGTTTCCGCACTTAGTCCTTCATGTGGACCACTTTTCGTGTTACTACCCACACTTCGTAGCAATTACTTTTTTTTCAAAAATATCCTATGTACAGTTTTGTCTTTTATTGTTTTATTATATGTATACAGGGTCAAATTACATTAGCTAGCGAAACTCCGCCGACGTGCAGATGGGTATGGATATAATTATAAATACGATAAAACGAGAAAAAAAATAGGATCTTTTTGGCGGTTACGATCTTATAAATGTTTAATCGTGTTTAGATATTGATACCAATCACGTATGTGACTTTTACGCAAAAAAACTGATTTTCAATACTCAAACTGCAATATCTGCGGCTGTTGACTCCAAAAAAAACCTTTTTTTTTCGATTTTTAATGTTAGATACATACATAACATCACGCCTGTATTCCCCGAAGGGTTAGGCAGAGGTGTACCTATAGCACACCCACGTTTCGCCAGTTATGTTTAAGACCCATGTAATAGGGGGCGAGCCTATTGCCATCAACCGTGCACAAATCCAGACTCCGGGCTGCTACCGAAAAATTCCAGATGGAAAAACCCAATAACACTTTGCCCGACCCGGGAATCGAACCCAGGACCTCATGCTCAGCAGTAGCGCTTGCGACCACTAGACCAACAAGGCAGGCAGATAATTATATAATATATGTATATCGATACCCATCACGTCTGTGGAGTTTCGCTAGCTAATTTAATTTGACCCCGTAGATTCGATGTTGAAAAATTTGAAGGAATATCTCATAGAGCGATGCTTAGCCATAGTGCGGAAAGTCGCAGCTAACGTTTTAAATTTTAATATAATCTCAAAAAATGTCAGTCAGCAGTTTTAAGTTACGGTACCAAATTATTTATTTTGTAGCTTATCCATAGACAACTTAAAAGGTTAACAGTAGGTGACTGATAGAGATCCGTATCATAATTATTTCTGAATTCCAGTAATGCAGTTTGCTGAAATACAATACAGGCTGTAAGAGAATAAGACGCGCAAAAAAAAAAACTGCTCTTTCTTACATTTTGACCGAGTAGGTATTGCACTTTTGTATGAAACAGCGGTTTTTTTCAAAATAACCGAAGCAAAAATTCTACGCTGGGGTATTTAGAATCATGTGCTTTGCCTCTTAATGGTAAGAGTTTGCCCGTCAGTACCTAACACCGTGTATCAAGAATGATCATCACTTCATCAGTTTTACATATTATGTGGTGTACCTGAGGGCCTAGACAAAGTAACATTCGATTAACGATAACGCTAGTAGAAAACCTAAAATGTATGGGGTTGACATAAGCTATCGAAATGTCACGTGATCGTAGGTCAACGAATAAAAATTAGCTAGACAATGTAAACAACATTCGATTATGAAATGAATCGACAGCGTCGAAAGATTAGGTACTTCCACAGAGATGCATAGCCAAGGGACACTTTTTGACGAGCGTTATTGCTAGTTTTTGGAATCATTAGCGAAAGCGATAGCGATTGTAGAAATAGAATCGCTCCGAAGCGAATGCGATTTGTCTAGGCCCTCTGAAACTAATAAGACTTCAACAATCTAAACAACTCAATATTTTATAATCTATGCTCAGAGATTGTATCAAGATGGTGCACTATGAAACAATGAGTGTAGTTCTTTGTTCGGCATTATGTAAGTTAAACTAATTGTCTGTGTACCTGCTGCCTAGAGCCTTGTGGGTATCATTACGATCATGTAGATATGCCTTTATAGACTCGTGTGAGATTGCTTTTGTTTCGTTTATGGCATCGTTGGTTTGATTTGCGTCTTGTTGGCAGTGATAATAATTATTTTTGTAAGTTAATGATCGGGCCAATCAATTCAGTGGGTGCATTGGAAAACCATCAGCGACGAAACATCATCATCATTATAATTTCAACCGTAATACGTTCACTGCTGGGCATAGGCCTTCCTCAAGCATCGCCACTGCGACCGGTTCTATGCTTCAGCAAGTCATTGGTACACCTTGGATGCCTTCCAACTCTTCGTCTTCCGGTACGCGGTCGCCACTCTTCTCTTTCTTCTTCTCGAATCTTTCGGCTCCATCGGCCATCTGTTCTGCGAGCAAAGTGCCCTGCCCACTGCTACTTAAGTTTGGTAATTCTTCGGGCTATGTCGGTTACCATGGTTCTCATAAGGATCTTTTAATTTTTGAAGAATGATGATACTTAATTCATCATAGCACCTAGAGTAGCCTGGGGAACTCAGGCTCCAATATTTTTTATTCTCCTTTTCCTTTTTATCTTATTTATTGTACAGCTCGTGATTTGACTGCCTCTATTATTTCAAGATGAAGGTCTGCTGCATCTCTGTCTTGGTTGTCTTTTAGAGCTTAACTCTTGGATTTTGGTTAAAAGCTGATTTCGGTACCATCATAAACTGCATTTTTAAGAAGCCTATGTTTCTATGAGGACTGGGAACACCAGGATCCGTCTGTTTAAATAAAAACGTCTCCCTTTCTTTTATAAGTAGCTCTCACGAGTATAATTCCATTTGCCTTTCCTTAGTTAGTCTCACGACACAACAACGATGAAAGATTGTCAGGAAGTCATCGATATTGAGGTAGCTTACAGTCCGGGAAATAACAATAGCCAAGTTTTAATGTAAATCAATCGACGGTATGCTAAGATGGATCCTAGTAAAACTATTCCCTGTTCAGTTCAAACTATTGTCTAAGTCTTCAGTTTCTTACGCTGAAAAACGAAGTTCCTATTGTGTTTCAAGTTACTACTATTATATTTTATTACTTGTTTCTTTTGTTTTTGTTAGTTACTAAATTTGCAATTATTAGCAAATAAATGTGTGTCCTTTATTTTTCTTTCTTTTCTATATCACTTGTTTGTTCTCAGGGTGGAGGGCGACGCGAGTGCGAGGAGGCGGCAGGGTGCGCGTGCGGCAGCCGGCGCGCTCCGCCCGCGCCTCCCGCGCCGCCTGTGCATCACCCGCTGCACGCGCTTGACCAAATGCCGCCGCCTTTACTCAGGTAAAATACTTTTATCTCTATCTCTTCTCTCCTTCTATCTTTGAGGGGGGCTTATATGTCCAGCAGTGAAAGTCTTTCGACTGAAATTATGTTGATGTTGTACACTTCTATAGCATACGCATAATCAGTCCATAATGTTCCCACTGCTGGGAGACAGGTTTCCTCTCTATGATAGGGGGTCAGCTATACACAAAGTAAAGTGCCTGGCTGGGTCGACCCTACGACCTCGTAAGTCGCGGCTGTTTCCATTGGGCCACTAATGAAGCAACACTTCTATGAAGCACTTAATATTTTGTAAATCAATATCATCGGCCCGTGATCCAATGCTGGATTGGACAAAGGCCTTTTCTATTTGCTCGCCACTAAGCTAAATCTTACGAGTACGAGCGGCTTATGAGTTCTAAGTCATAGGTTCGAACCCGCAGTCAGGTGCTTTACTTTGTGTAAATTATTTCATCGCCACTGCTCTCAAAACGGTGAAGGAAAACATCGTGAGGAAACCAGAGTGTCCTAGAACCAAAAATTCGAAGACATGTGACATCTACTAACCCGCAATGGGCCCGCGTGGTGGATTACGGCCCACTCCCTCTCACTGAGAGGAGGCCTTTGTCCCAGAAGTGGGAACATTATAGGCTGATTATGTAAGCTAAATCTTCGGTTTATACATATATTTAGTTCTGTAGTTTCGATAAGGCTAACTAGCTTAACTGTTACCAATTTCAACGTATATAAAAATGTTTTATTTAATGGCGCCCAAGATAGAGCCTGTGCCTAGCTTGGGACGAACGGTACCTCCACGTTGTAATTTGAATGTTGAAATAAACGATTTTTATTTTTTACATCTAGGTATAGCACTAAAAGAGATAAGTAACCAGGATCGTCGGATATAGTTGAAGTTTAGTAAGAAAGCGATGAATGTTTTTGAATGAAATTTTATATGATAAATGACCTGTTTGTTTTCAATTAATTAAATTACATTTTATTCGAAAACATTCATCGGTTTCTTACTAAACTTCAACTATATCGACGACTCTGGTTACTTATCACTTTTGGTGACCGGTACATATTCAACTTAGGAAAAAAAAAAAAAAAAAAATATTTTCATCTTCATCATTAATAGCCTCTAATCCTTAACTTAATTTAATTGGGGTCGCTGCAGTATGTCGTTTGTTTCAGATAGGGAATTTGTGGCGCCACTTCCTTCTTCCAAAAAGAAATATTAACTAATTTTCCTTTTAAAAAGTGCTGATTCTCAGCCTAGTTTGAATAAATAACTTTTGATTTTGATTCCATACCTCTCTATCTATTCTATTTATTCTATTGACTAGATAGAGAATGGTAGTGAGACTTAAGAGATAATGATCTCAGTAGTCTTGCAACCATACTAAGGTTGCATTGATAATTCAATGGAAAAGAGGAACGCATCGTTAAAATTCCAAATTGTACAGTCACTGTATATCAGAACAATACGTAACCACAAATAACTGAACATTTCCAAACAATGCCTAAGTTGTCAGGAAATATCCAGGAAATTATGATTCATCGAGGACCCTAAAAACAAACACTCCAGAGCCTTATTAAAACGGTATAAGGTTGATATTCGGTTGAATCTTTTTCTACGAAAAGGTCGATGACTTGAAGAAATTGTACATTCGTAAAGGGTATCTAGATTGAGTGCGTGATTAAACTTAATTTTTACACTATTGGGGCTTAAGTCCATGTGGCGGTCAAGGATAATAAAATTATAACATGTTTTTAGCTCTATATGTTAAGATTGTGCCATCAAATCGGTACTTAAACGCCCATTAAAGTCTGTACAACGTCATCTTAACATATCGTAACTTAACCTATGTTGTTACTTTACAAGTATCTTGATAATTGTATGAAAATGAGTAACGAGATACACGGAATTAATGTTACTTAGTGCTGGCTAGGTAGTTGACGATTGTGTATAAAGAAGATGCGATTCATTTTGTAAGTGGTTTATATTTTAAGTTGTAGAATAAAAGTTTGATTGGCGTTTTAATTAAAAAGTACCTCAAAAAATAACTGAAAATTAAAGTTTTTGATGAATATCAATTAGTCTTACAGTAAAAGCATTCGAACGGATTCCCATAAAATTTAAAATTATTAACTGTTAGGGGAATACCTTAAATTAACGTAACCTCTATGTTATAGATACAAGGTTTGAATTTAAATAAAAAGGTAACCGTACTTACACGTTATTTGGTGAATCCCCGTAACTTATGCTTAGGTTGCCACTTCGGGAAAGGTAATCCAAATTACCCTTCCAAACACACACACATACACACACACTTGACAAACTAAAAAAATTGTAGTTTAAAATGTTTAGTTTTGACAACAGCGAACCTTGGGTTCAACTCATAGTTTCTTGTGAACGTTATGCTATTTACAAAAATTCTTCAAGCAAAAAGTAAAGGACTCTTGAATTAATTTTTTATGCTTTAGATGAAACATCAGTGAACATCATCCTGTCAGTTCGTTATAAATTATTGTAATCCCATAAATTATTAGTTATTAGTTCTATATTGTTCTATTATTTGTATTATTGTTCTATTATTTCTATTATTGTTTTGTTTTGGCAGGTCGAACCCCCTGTATACAGAAGAGGAGGAGCAAGAGGTAGTAATAATCGTGGATTCGCTGGACGAAGTGCCGGAGGGCGAAGCCTCGGAGCCGCCGCGGACTCCGCGTCGGGCGCCCTCCACATCCTCAGGTCAGTTACAAGTCCACAAGAGCAAATGCGCATATTTTCCCCCACTTATTCTTTTTACCCGACTACGGAAAAACAAAAAAGAGGGTTATGACTTTGACCGGTATGTATGTATGTATGTTTGTTCATCTGTTCCCTCATAACTTCTAAACTACTTATCATAATTTGACAAATTATGTATCGTTGGAAGCGACAACTCATCTTCACAACACAACCCAAATTGCGACCGTTAATCGGTAATCGCAGCATGAATTTGCAGTGTGATGCTGTAAGCAGACAAAAAGACGCTACAACATTCACTCGATATAATGTAAAATCATCTTTCACGATAGCCAATGAGTGCAAGAGGGTTGCCAAAAGAAATTCACATCACCACCCTACTAATCTACCTGTACCATTCTCTATCCGGCAGGCTACGGCAGCGGCGGTGGCAGTCACGGCAGGGTGTCCCCCAACTTACCAAAGAGCGACCAGTTCGAACCGCCGGCCCGCCGGCTGTCCGACTCTGACAAGAACGATGGATCTCACACCACTTCGGACTCCGATGCCAGTCCGATTTGCACGCTTAGCAGGAGTCTTAAGGAGGACATCAGGTCCTGTTTAGGAGTTTGCAGGTACGTGATTATCACTGATTCTGGCACTTGGCGGTTTTTTTCTGTTCTTCATTTTTGAGCCCAAAGGGCAATCGTCAACGAATTATCTCTGTTTGCTTTGTCAAAGAAGTCTCCTGAGACAAGTAGTAGCCAGTTGACTTAATTAACTACCTACTTAAAACTGCTTTTCCGAATCTATTTGTGTTCTCTTTCAACTCCAAAATAACCATTGCAGACAGTTTTATAATCATAATGCATACAATTTAAAGTAATATAACTTAGACTGTGTAGTTATAGCTTACGGCAGCATATATCACTCCCTCTCCAGTCGTAAGCGGCGAATAAAGAAATAAACCAAGTGAATTAGCTGTTGCTTCCACTTTTCACATTGCAACTAAGTTAGATCGAACGTTGATCCCATCTTGAAACGTACTAACGGATGGACGTTGAAATCATCTATGAAGATATGCCTTATTTAATTGCATTTTATTTTCCTCCATGTCTCAGAGAGGACGTAAAATTATTGTTCTTGCAACAAGTAATTGGTTTGTGGAGGCCAGGTGGCCGTTTTTGCATCTAAAGTCTTAGAGAGTTGGAACTGGAAGCTAACCTTGGACTAGGCCAGGCAGATGATCAGTCGATGGTTGTTTCTCTCCTATACCCAATGTATACATACTAAAATATTCGACTACTCTGAGAAAAATCACCAAAACAAATTCAGAGGTCACAAGATCTTTAGTCCAGACATAAGATTAGTGTCTGAAATAGTCTTTTGAGAATAAAACCACACAGATTCAGTGGACCTGTCCAGTGTGCACGGAATAATCGTTTTGCTCAACTCAGAACTTAACTTTCTTCACCGCCAGATGGGAGAAAGACGTGAACGATGTGGTGGAGGCCGCGGTGCGGGGCGCAGGCGGCATCAGCGCGGCGCGTGCGCGCTTGCACGCGGCGCTGCTGGCCCTGCACGAGCCCGCGCCGCGTCTGGCCAACCGGGGCCCCTCGCTGCCCTACTGCGGGCCTGGAGTCAGGCCGGGGGACGTCACCATGATGCCTAAGAACACTGAGATGTCGTTGCTGGTAAGTGAGATACGATTTTTAGGGTTCCGTACCCAAAGATTGCCAACGGAACCTGATTACCAAGCCTCCGGTGTTCGTCCGTCCATCAGTCCGTCTGAATGTCAGCGGGCTGTATCTCATGAACCGTAATAGGTAGACAGTTGACATTTTCATGGAGTGTGTATTTCTATTACAGTGCCGCTATAATAACAAATAATAAAAATTAAATAAAGTAAAAAAATAACGGGGGGCTCCATACAAGAAACGTGTTTTTTTCGGTGTTATTTCTCTTGTGTGGTACGGAGCCCTTCGTGAGCGAGTCCGATTAGCACCAGGCCGGTTTTTTTTTCAATGAGCAAAATACCGTTGTCCATTTGAAAATCAGCATCAGGCAGAAGTTGTCTGGCATTTTGCTTTGCCTATTTGGCGCCACGGTGAGGCTCAACATCTTTATTTATTATTATATTCTTCATCTTTTTTAAAGTGAAACTTTTATTACATCGCCTCAAACTTTTTCGTCTGTGTGTTGCATGTCGCGTGACGGTCGGCCGCGGAGTAGGGAAAAAGTTTCACTTTTACCGTGGTTTTTTAAAACCACACAATCCTTCTTTTTTTTTCATATTGTGTGATCGTAGGTCATGTGCCAAATAAATATAATTATTGTCTTTATTTCTTAAATATGACAATGACTTACAAAAATATCAATCAACTGATCGATAGATGAGAGATCAAAGTTTTCTTTACGTATTTGTTTCTCTGGAAAAGTGGTTCAATTTCATGTTTAGAATCACCTGTTAAAAGAATTCTGATTATTGAAATACCTAAGTCGTGCCAACCTGTGAAAAAAATGTTGTTTCACAATAAAATGGCCTTACTTTTTGCAGAGATTGCAACTTTTATTTTCATTACACTCGTTAACTGTCGAGAGTGCATATCATCGTAATAAGTAATTGTAATAGGCTGCAATAGGCTCTACTATCATAAGTATCTAATCTCTATGTAGTGGGGCCAGTTATTTATATAAAGGCTGGAAACTATCTCGATACTTTTTTTCATAGACCGTACCCTAAAAAAACGAAACTGTGATACATAAAAAATATTGATTTGATATTTAAATTGCTTGTGTAGCGGTGTCTACATCGCCACATGCGAGTTACACGACATACTGACGTCACGCAAATCCTGCATCGCGCAAGCAGAGTTTACCGCGCGACTAGCATATATTTGTATACAACGTCCCGACATCAACCGTCGGGCAGTTGCCCACCAGACATAACACCTATCTGGTCGGAGGATCCTCCCTTTTCTATAAAGGATGAGTGAACTTTACACCCTGTTCCTCATACCTCTATACTTGTATTGTGTCTCGTTTACATCCATGATTGTTAACATAACATAACATCACGCTTGAGGTGCACCTATAGTAGGTGTACCCACATTTCGCCAGTTATGTTAAAGTCCCATGTAATGGGGGCGAGCCTATTGCCATCAACTGGGTACAAGTTCAGACTTCAGGTTGCTAATGAGAAAATCTTGCTGCCAAAACCATTAAAATCAATATCAATCAATCAATATTACAAAAAAATAACGATAATAGTACAAAACAAACCAAAACATAACCAAATAATCACTACCACCACCAACATCAACCGCCAAACCACCACCGCCTCCACAACTATACCACCAACCACCACCACCACCATCACCACCACCATCACCACCATACCACCACCATTTAATTACCTATATCATTGAATATTATTTTCGTCATCATTTTTATTGTATCTATATACTATTTATTTGCACCTATGACAAACCCATTTTGTGTCCAGGGAATTACTGTCCATTCCAAGGTTGCCCATTGTATGTTTTATAGTTTAACTAATTTTCTTTGGAATGTAATTTTCTGGTGTAGAATAAAGTATTATACATAAATACTATGGTAACCCTATACGGTGCTGAAGTGAAAAGATTGCGATCACAACTTTGTATTAGCTGCAGTAAGGAAACACTTAATTTGTTAGTTTATTACGTAAAACTAGTATTTGCGTACTATGTGTTTGTTTGAATCATTTGTGAAGAGATGTCCATGATATCATTTTATGGCAAGGTTTGAATTAGGTTCCCGAGTACAAAAATAAAGCTACGATCCATTACATACTGAGAACCCTCCGTGCCTCGGAAAACACTTTAAGCCGTTGGTCCCGGCTCTCATTTGTAGATCTTTCATGACAGTCGTTCTGGGTAGTCAGAAGCCCGAGAGTCTGACAACCAGTCTTACCAAAGGGGTATCGTGTTACTTAGTTACAGGGTTATGGAAATGTGGAGGTCAGATAGGCAGTCGCTCCATGTAAACTACTGGTAATCACTAGCATCCGGTTAGGCGCTAAGCCAACCCCAAAATTGTTAGGAAAAGGCTATGATGATGACAGGTCACTTGATCAGTTCCGCTACCGTTTTGCTGGCAAATCAAAATCAAAAAATCTAAAGTCATTTATACTTAAAGTATTCAAACTGGGCTGAAAATCAGCACTTCTTGAACGTCAAAATTACATGAGACAGTCTCCGAAAACGCCCACCCTTCACAATATTTTACTACTCAAGAGCTTTGAGATTCTCAAATACTTTGTGCTGATACGAAAAAAGAATGAACACACATAGATTTTATTGTATGTTGACAGGCGTATTGCAATGCATCTTGTTAGTCAGGGAGCGTGGGCGTGATGTGCTCATTAGACAAGGAGCTAGCAAATAAAAAAAACAATATAATCGTAATTTATTTTCAAAATATAAGCATAGATGTGTTGCGCTGACGAATGGTGATTTCTCTGACGTTATCTTTAATTATTTCAATGTTCTTCAAACACTTGTTTAGACCCGGTTGTCAATCAAAATTGCTGGTAGGTACCTAAATAATATTTTATAGATAGAAGAGTGTCACTGTTTTATTTATAACTAGATGTTCGTGCCCGGCGTCGCTTGAGTGAATTTCAAGTCTCTATCCCCAGATTTCCGATATTTCCGGTGGACCTTACAAAACTTTTCTTTCACACAAACATAAATGCTGAAAATTACGAACACTACAAAAAAAATACAACCGTATCTGTCGAGCCGTTCTAAAGTGGTGATCTTTTATACATGCGGCAATTGATTTATATTTATGAAGATAGGTTGGTATTTTTTGTTCAATACGTTTTTGCTGGACAGCCTGAGGATTTTATTTTTCATTTTTCGTGGATAGTTAGTCCGTTAAACCGTGCCGAATTGTAAATCTGCGATGTTTGTTCACCAGACCTAACGCTCAGTCATTTGAACATGCATCATCATTTAATGAATAACTGCAGCAGTGTTTCGGTTACGAGGTTTGCGTGCCAAAGTAGCGTGCAGTCTTAACTAATTACGATTTGCGTGAACAGTTTCAAATTGTAGGTTTTACGCTGATGAGCGCATAGTTTTTGTCCTCTTTGTATTGTTTTGGAGCTGTGAAAAAACCTTACTTAATTACAAAAAAAAGGGATTTAACCTACTTCAAAAAAGGCGGAGGTTATGCATTCATTTATTTACACCATTTTCTCCGTGATTAATTGGCCAATTTACGTGATACTTTTATTTAAATTGATAGAGAACACCTGCGCGGTTAGTTTAAAAAAATAATCTAATATACTAATAATAAAGCTGAAGAGTTTGTTTGCTTGAACGCGCTAATCTCAGGAACTACCAGTCGGATTGTAAAAAATATTTATGCAATTGATAGCCCCATTCTTGAGGAAGGCTATAGGCTACTTAACATCACGCTGCGACCCTTAGGAGCCGAGAAATAACAAAACATGTCGGAAAGAATGCTAAGCGTAAGCAAAATATAGCGCGGTTAGGTGGCGGGGTGGGTCGGGAGAACAAGAAATTTCACGCGGACGAAGTCACGGGCGGAAGCTAGTTTATTATAAATTTACTTCAAAATGATTCAGCTTGTGATAGATAGTGTGTTACGTAATTAGGGTGCTGTTCCCCAGTTGCCTAACACACCTTCAATCACAATCGGAAAGATTTTGAAGGAAATTTGCTAATCCATTGCTTCATATGTTTGAAAAATTTGTCTGCTCAACAACGTAAATAACGCATTGGAAGTTGTCAAACTGTCAAAATAAAAGACATTACCACTGTAAGTGTGTTACGCAATTACCCCGCAGGTGACCTAAATCGACTAAAACCATTAGTTTTGGCCATCCAACCCCGCACGTGACCTAAGTCCATTAAAACCCTTAGTTTTGGCCATCCAGCCCCGCACGTGACCTAAGTCCACTAAAACCCTTAGTTTTGGCCATCCAGCCCCGCACGTGACCTAAGTCCACTAAAACCCTTAGTTTTGGCCATCCAGCCCCGCATATGACCTAAGTCCACTAAAACCCTTAGTCTTGGCCAACCAGCCCCGCACGTGACCCAAGTCCACTAAAACCCTTAGTTTTGGCCATCCAGCCCCGAACGTGACCTAAGTTCACTAAAACCCTTAGTTTTGGCCATCCTGAAATAAGTGGAATAATAGTGCTTTTTACATACTCGTATAATTGGACGGCCCTGCAACACTCCTAGCTAATAATAGCTTTGCAGAACAAACAATCGACAATATCTCAAAACGCCTCGTTACACTTACTGCGCATGCATTGACTTACGAGCCGTATTTCAGAAACTGGAGGAATATTGATGAGTGGAGTGGTGCAGTCAGAATTATAAACACTAGTGTAGAGGCAAGTCGGTCATTGCTACGTTGTGACGTGATAATAATGTGTAATAGTTTTATCTGTGGGTTCTGACGGGGTAAGTTACCAGTCTTAACCATTATTTTTATGAGTATTATCAAAGTATTTTGGCCATAGGCTCGCCCCCTATTACATGAGACGGCAAAATGTGGACGTGTATTGTAGGTAAACCTCTGCCTAACCCTTCGGGGAAGTACAGGCGTGATGTTATGTTATCAACGAAAAGGAAATAATATTTAGGAGAATACGTCAGGGTAGCCCGCGAAATTCAATTTTTCTTAAGTTTTTTTGCAATTTGCAGGTCAGTATCAGGTTGTATGTCGATGTAAATATAATTCGCAGCCGTAGCAAATATTTATTTATAGAATTACTAGCTGGTGCCCGCGACGTCGTCTGCGTGAACGCTATACAGTGCCAAAAATACCTACGATTATACCTTTTAAAATAACATTCATTTACCCGTTTCTTCTTTACATTTCATATCTACAGAAAGTGCAGTAACAGAGGGAGACTGTCTTTTATAAAATTGACCTTCAAAAAGTGCTGATTTTCAGCCTGCTGAATTAAGTCATAAGTTATGACTGAAGCAGATGGAGAAAATAAGGAATACAGAATAGGGGAGAAGTCCTATAAATACTTATATACTATTCTGTATGTAAGTATTTATAGGACTTCTCGATAAACAACATTTATACGTCAACAGAGAGTGCCCATCAGGCTGAACAAATCTTGCTAAGACGTCGTTCCATTATATGTTATAGTGTAGCTGGGCTCTTGGAGTTCCACATCAGGTGTTCCAGATCTTCAAATTTATTCTCTCAGCAGAAAATGCTCATCACGTGGAACAATTTTTGCTATGGTGCCATTTTTGTATCTCTTATAGTTTAGCTGGTCTGTTGCGGTTCTGCATCAAGTGTTCAAGTTTCCAAGATAAATTATAGCCTATATGTTGCTCACACTTAATACCTATAAAACAAAAAAAAACATTCTAATCCGTTCAGTACTTTTTGAGTTTATCCCGGACATACATACTGACAAACAGACAAACAGACAAAAATTCTAAAAAATAAATTTTTGGCTTCGGTATCGATTGTAGATCACACCCCAAGTATTCTTTAAAAAAAATATTCAATGTACAGTTTTGACTTCCCTACCATTTTATTATATGTATAGATATATAGATAATCACAAAAATCATCAACACATCTCTATAAGTTCATATTACCCTATTGAACCACCATTTCATGAAATCTTGACATTTGAGGCCAATTCTAAGTATGGAGTTGTATTGCTGATTCTAATGATTATAATTCTGTAAAGGCATATTTGTTACAGCCGCAAATCATATTTAAATCAACATACAACTTGACACTGACCTGCAAATTGCAAAAAACGTAAGTGAATTTGAATTTCGCGGGCTACCTTAGCGCATCCCCCTTAAGCCTACAGCTTCAGAGCGTATACTGAACAGACAACTGCACTGCTGGGGAGTTTTTTTGCACCACTTCTTCTTCCCAGCTAAAGCACTAGGAAGTGGTGAAGCTGAAGGAGGACTGTCTTATGTAATTTTGATGTTTAAAAAGTGCTGATTCTCAGCCTAGTTTGAATGAATGACGATTGATTTTGATTTGTCTTCACTTAGTTTTTTTTTCAGTGATGATAATTACAATATTTAGGTAAGCATATGAGCTAAATTATTTTTTATGTTTCCTCGTCTTTACACCTTCTAGCCTCTTTTTAATTCTCTAACCAAGGGCGTCTCATTGAGGATCTCTTAGTTGTTAAGATAATAATCAAAGGGCATCTGAAATTAGACCTAATTATAACTTTACCTACCTATTATTTTAATAAACTACTAGTATTATTAATAGAGGATGTGATATGTTCTAATAGGAATTAATGGGCCTTAGAAAGGCCACCTATGTATGTATACAATGTGTATCTAAAATGGTGTTGGACCTGAAAAGGGGTATTTGTACTCATCATTATTAACAACTTTAACTATGGGACCAACCGCGTAATTGTGGAAAAATAACATTTAGTCCCTACATTTATGGTCGCACAACTCGACAAAATGTACGACCTATACGAGTATTAAAACTTGTGATAAATGATAAATGATTTCATTTCTGTAAGTAGGTTTGTACAAACACTTTTACACGTCAATCATATTTTTTAAACTAGATGAGGTCGGCGTTTCCTATCTGACTACTCTGAGAAGAAAGGCCGAAACAAACTCAGAGGTCACAGTCTCTTTTAAAGTCCGGACATAATCTTGGTCAGATCATGTGAAGACCATGTAGATTGGTATCTGAAATGGTCTTTTGAGGAAAGAACCACACAGATTGAGTGGGCCTGTCCAGTCAGTGCACGCATTTGTCAGTAATCATGCAGCTCAACGCAGGAAGTCAGGACTTAAGGAGCTCAACGATTCGACGAACAATACCAAAGAAAGGATATTTGGGTAGGCCGCATAAATTACTCAAACTGCCAGATCATGATTAAAATTAACTGAGAAAAAAAAAAGCAGCATGATTCTCAAACCCCTGCGTTGAAAGATTTCGGTGGCTATTTAAAAAAAAAATGCTCTGCCATACATTTTGACCGCAGAGGTATTGCAAAACTCTATGAAACAAAAGATTTCTTTCCAAGAAATTCTTCGCTTGAAGTTCTAGATCATGTGCAGAATTCATGGTTTCAGTTTGCGCATCTATGCCCCAGCCACCCTGTATACATAAGTCAGTTGCTAACTTCCCCAGAAGAGGACGCCACCGTAATGTTGGACTTAATTACTCTACAATAGACAACAATTATTTGGTTAGTTAACTTATTCACACTGTATTGATTCTAAAGTATTCTTAAAATGCAATTCGTGTCACGGCTTAACGGATTAAAAAGATCGTATAAAAGACCTAAATGTGAAAGTAATTGTCTGTCTCTCTGTCTGTTACCTTTTTAAGGCTTAATGGCTGAACAAGGTTTGGGTTTGGACAGGATCCTTTTTATCCCAGCAGTACGACCGTACCCTGGAATTATTTCCGACCACCACGCGGGCGAACCCGTGGGAAAAAGCTAGTCGTTGATTAAGTCTCATCATAATTAATTTTTTTCTTTGTGTCGCTCGACTCCTCAGTCTTTTAGTATCTTTGTCTTTCTTTATCTGTCTAAGATTGGAATGTGATGTGTACATACTCGTCATCATTGGTCTATTAATGTTTCGACCAATCGTTGTCACATTTTCAACCATTGTTGCGTTGAATATGTTTACCTGTGACCTGTTTTGTACCATATAGTCTTCAGCGTTATTATCAATAGTTGCATAGTTGGGAAATCATTAATGTTTATTCATATTATATTAGATAATTTTAGCACTTGCAGCCTTGATATTTTACTGGCATATTTGTAAACGCTTGTAACATCTTGAATACTAATGTAAGTATTACTTCGTCGATCTTTATCTAAAGTTATGCCCATTATAATCATTTACGAAAAAAATATTAAGTGTTAAAAACTGCGACGTCAGATCTTTGGTACCTATTTCAGTTTTTTTTTTTATAACATTACATTCCTAACAAGATAGTTACCCGCTTCTAGGATTTTTTGCACTAATTGAAGCACAAGCAAAACTAGATGTTCTGTTGTTTAACGGGTGTAAAACTACAGCCTTTCATGCTAAGACAATTTTCGCAATCTGAGGTATTACAAGCCCTTAACGAAGCCGAGAGTCACTTGCACTTCCCGTCATTGTATTTTTTTTTGTACTGGACCATACCTGGGAACCTTCTGGTTACGGAGATATTGAAGGTCAAAATTACAACATTTCCTGAGTTTTTTTTTTTACGAAAAACAAGTTTTTAATGTTATAAGTTTATAGCACAACTTTAAATACCCCCCACGACCCTTGTACCGTTGCATGCACCTGTTAGAAAGTGGATGAAACACTACATTTATAGGTATTTGCATCCACTTAATTAGTAAGCTTTGAGTGTCAGAATGGCTAGTTATTTAATATGTAAGAAAGTATCTATGATTATGGTGTGTCGGGAAGGGATTTTATGAAGAAAAGCACAGAAAGACAAGACCAGGCATTTATTTCAATTAGGCTTGTCAATAAATATATGTAGGTAACGTTAGTGAGAAACCTATTATCCGTTCCAAAACTAGGTCTTCATGGAGAAGAAGGATAAGAAACTCCATGGCAGCTTGTTTTAGTCTTTTGTCAACACATTTTCACATTAGCATATTATTATTGTTAACACAAGGTCCGTTTCTCAAAGTTAGCAACTTTGTCAATGTAAGGAAAGAACATGAATATTTCTTAATTCGATTTAACACACATAAGCAATATTAGCTAGGTATATGTATAACACATACATAACAACATAGATCAGAGCAATACTAATCAATATTATAATATCAATTATATACTTAACTTACATGAACATTGTGGTCAGTCGATCTTTCACTAGAAGTGATGATATGATGATCTTAATTCAATCCATTTTACAATATAGGAAGAACTTCGCTATGCAGCGTGATTTCCTTATGTACATTGGCTTTTAACAAATTAATATTATGGACATTGGACACCACTCAGGATCTGTGAGTCTGTCCTCTCTCGTCAAACCATCCGAACCAAGATCCCCTTCAAAATTGGCGGTAACTCATTAAAATCCCTCCATATTACCAGTCAGTACCACAAACATTGCCGCCCATTCTGCCGCCATTTTAGACCAATCAGAGATGGTTGTACATAATTGCTAAATATCTTATAATATAGGTATTAATTAACAAATCTAGTATAGTGGAACTATTTTAAAACTTCATAACATTATTTAGCAATTTAGTGTGTATTTATTTGTAATCTTTAAGTAAAATCTTATATTAGATTACCATCATCTATAAGATCTGAGAATCGTCTAAAACAACTTGTTACTTTTAAATTGCAATATTAAATCATGAGAAATATTACTAGTATCATATTAATTATTATTTAATCATTTATTTTAATACTAAGATAATATACATTTGTTTTGATTAAGTAAAACCACCAAACATGAGTTGTTTGAAAACTCTAGAATCGTTGTTTGTGAAGCGACCTTTTAAGTCAGAATAAATACCATTTACATTAAATACTTCTGTCTATGAAATATCAATTAAATAAATGTTAATAACATATATTTTAAATTAAGACCTTTCTATTTATAAAATAATAATTTACGTTTAATAAAATATAGTTGAAATGGAACGTTTCCATACGTCAATGTCTTTGTCATCTGACAGCTGACGTTCATATTGTGATTCTAGATTTAGAGATCATTAGACAACATCAATATTTGTGATCAATAATCAATCAGTTATTCGCCTATAAATATGAATACTCTCACACACCCATAGGCAACATCTTCAGGATGATGTTGGGGCTGCCCCGTTTCTGTAGTGCATCGGGGATGTTTGTGCTGTTTCATGCCTTCATCCGCAAGAAAACTGTATCCCTGATCTGCAGAATGCGTGGCAGCTGCAACGGCATTCTGAGGACTGTAGCAGATAGGATCTCTTCTCCGCTATGGAGATCCTTGGTTAAGCGGCTAATATGAAGATATGAAGCTATGTTAATAATGCTATGTTAATAATGCATGATCAGTTTATTTTATTTTATTTTATTTTATTTTAATAGTCTAGTGGCTAGAATTTGGTCCATCAGTTATGTTTCTTAAAGTGTATTAATATGGACTGTTATAATTGTCTGAAATAAAAGTTATATTATTATTTCCTTTATTCCATTATATACATATAAATTACATTTTTAAATATTAGAATATAAAAAATATAAAAACATTTAAAAATATAAAAAATAGTAACCCACCGGTATCGGGAACAGGGTCCAAGCTACCGGCGGTCAGGGCTCCAGAGAGAGGAACCTCCTAACAATGCGAGCCGTGTCAAGAAGTACCGCTTTCTGAATCAAGCCCTTGATCCAGCTGCCCAACGAGAGCCTCCTCAGGTGTTGGTCGAGGCTCTTGGCTATTAAGCCATTGGCTGTTACGACTATCGGCACAATGATCGCTGAGTCCACATCCCACATGTCGACAACCTCGCGAGCCAAGTCAAGATACTTGATTTGTTTATCTTTCTCGGCTTTCACGAAGTTCCCATCATGCGGGACCGTTATGTCAACAATCATTGCGCGCCGCTCTAATCGATCCACCACCACTATATCAGGCTTATTGGCAACAATAGTCCTGTCAGTGATGATAGATCGATCCCAGTACAATGTGATATGTCCATTTTCGAGAACTGGGTCGGGCACATACCTGTAGTACGGCACTTCCGATTCTACAAGGCTGTATTTCAGAGCAAGTTGCTGATGGATAATCCTGGCTACAAGGTTGTGTCTATGCAAGTACTCTTCGTTAGCTAGACGAGAACATCCGGAGATAATATGTCTGATGGACTCACCCGGACGATGGCATGCCCGACACACGTCAACCGTCCCGTCCTTCATAATATGTCTCCGGTAGTTATTCGTTAAGATAACTTCGTCCATAATTGCACAGACAAAACCTTCGGTTTCTCCAAAGAGGTCACCGAAACGCAGCCAGGCTACGGACGCTAGTTGGTCTACATCGGGCCCATGTAGAGCCCGAAAAAAGCGTCCGTGAAGCTCCTTACTCTGCCATACTTCCATGCGATCATTAGTGTCAAGCACTACTGGTTTGCGCCAGTTCTCTTTAGCTAAGGAGAGCGGGGTGAGGCCCTTGTCCACTGTGACCACATCTCGATGCATCCCCACGTCGGCTTCTAAGAAATATTCCCTGAGACTGCATATCTCGCGATTGTGGAGGGTCTTAGCATTTAAAAAGCCTCGACCTCCACACTTTCGCGGGATATACAGTCTCATTACCGATGATCGTGGGTGATGCATTCGATTTGCAGTCAGCAGTGTACGGACCTTCCTATCCAGGGCGTCGAGTTCGGTCTGAGTCCATTTGAGTATGCCGAAAGAGTACATCAAAACCGGCATGACCCAACCGTTAAAGGCGCGCACCTTGTTTCCACCTGATAAAAGACTATTAAATACTTTTTTCAGACGGCCAAAGAAGTGTTCCTTTAACGACTGCTTCATGTCAGTACCATTGATGCCCAACGCTTCCGACATACCCAAATACTTATAGGTTTCGGATGCGGAGAGGGCTCTAAGGTTTATGGAATCCGAGAGTTGGGTTTGACGGATTCCACAATCTCCCCTCGCTTTACATGCATGACCGCACATTTGTCCATACCAAATTCCATCCTGATGGCGCTACTGAAAGTTTCAGTTACTTTCAGTAGCTCCATCAGTTGCAAATTGTTGGGGGCAAAGAGTTTTAGGTCATCCATGTAGAGGAGGTGAGATATAACCTGACCACCTCTCCTCAGCCGATAGCCTAGACCTGAATCCTCCAACAGTGTGCTTAGAGGATTCAAGGCTAAGCAGAACCAAAGCGGACTCAAACTATCACCCTGAAATAAGCCTCGCTCGATCCTTATCGGTTCGTTATCCCTCTGGATATTTCGACATCCTGGATAGTGAAGGACCGTTCTCCATTGCCCCATACATGACTTCAGGAAGGTGCGCAGAGTTGCATCTACTTTATACAACTCCAGCACCCTCACAAGCCATGTATGTGGCACCGAGTTATAGGCCTTCTTGTAATCTATCCAACATGTCGACAGATCCTTTCGGGAACGACGAACCTGTTGGCTAATGGCCATATCAATGAGGAGTAGCTCCTTAGTACCACGGGACCCGTTCCTACATCCATTTTGAGAAGGAGACATGATGTAGTTGGTGTCTATATGTTTGTTAATTTTAGCTCTCAAAATGGATGTAAGAACTTTATAGACCGTCGGTAAACACGTGATCGGCCTATAATTTTTGGGTTCCGCAGTACTACCTGATTTATGGAGCAGGTGGGTAACTCCTGTTGTTAGGAACTGGGGTAGCGAACCATTTTCTATATATATAGGATTTATATATATTATTATTATTATTATAGGCACAATGTTTTGCGTGTGTTACATTGCGCACTACTGCAAACAGCAAATATTCTCATCACAAATAAAAGTAGTTTCCTAGCAATTATTTTTGTGCAATGTTAGGTATTTAGTTTGATGTAAAGAATGCGTAGTGGACGGCTATGTGATGGGTATTTTTATACCCTGTATGCTGCATGGTATTTAAAGCGGATTTTGTCGTCCACTATGAGGGTCAGATGCCTTGTTCTGCCCGTTTACATTCAGCTTTTCCACATAATTGAGCTGAGTATTGTGGTGGTCATCTCCGTACGTCCCGTTGTCATTCGTTACCGAGCTTGGTTATGTCCTTCATGTGATTCCGCTTGACGACTTTATTCTAGGGTCTATAGCATGACGATCTTGCAAATAAATGACACTTAGATATAATAGTGGTATTTATGACTTAATGCCATTCCTGTGATCTCCTTTAGTTTATATTTTACTTTTACCATTATCGCCCAAAATCCCTACCTAGGTCACATTCTTTGCAACCTGGAAGCATCATTCAGCGTCTGTTTATACCATATAAAGAACTTATAGCATACTCACATCTAATGATCTAAAACAACCATCTTGATATTATCGCTTTACCCGATGCCTATCTGTAGCATTTACAGTTAATTCATGGCTAAGACCAGTTAAAAAATATGACCACAATAAATCCGCATCCATTAATTTCAATTGGAGAATGTTCAAATATTTTAGCGCCATTTATAATCGAGTTACGAAGTATTCGGGTCCGAAGCACCGATGACCGATTATCACAACTGCGATCGCTATCACGAACTGTGGCATTCAAACCGGTTCCACATGTACTTACAACATATCTTTCGGAATAGACAGCGTCCAAAATACTTCGCATGTTTTCTTTGTGAAATTACTCAATTACTAATAAGGGAAAGTTGGTAATTAGTTGTCTAAAAGGCGATCTGTTATAAAATGTAGGATCATCAAATCGCAAAGTTGCTTGCGATTACCAACTACAGCCTTTATTTAGCAGTACATTTTGGATATGTAATCAATTTACAGACATTTAGTATCGGATAGCTGTATCATGATTGCTGTTCCCATCTGCTCAAAATATTTCCCGTTCTTTTTCTTCTGCCTGCCACGATTCCATGTTACTCGGGGTTGGCACACTAAGTTTTTTTCCAACATTCTCCACTTACACATATCAGTCATTAGCTTGTGTCCCCGGCTTCGCCCGCGTGGATGTCGGAAATTATCCCACGGGAACGTGCTACCGGAACGAAACGTAGCCTATGTCTTTTCCCA
Source organism: Griposia aprilina (assembly GCA_916610205.1). Classification (NCBI taxonomy): domain Eukaryota; kingdom Metazoa; phylum Arthropoda; class Insecta; order Lepidoptera; family Noctuidae; genus Griposia; species Griposia aprilina. Next base: position 5,100,867 of record OU744299.1, read on the forward strand.
GGATGCCATCTATCTCCTAGCCAAATTTTATCGAAATCCGTTTCGTGGTTCAGGCGCGAAAAGCTAACATAGGGACAGACTTACTTTCGAGTTTATAACATTATATAAAGTATGGATTAATTTATCATTCACTCCCTTGTCCTTCATATCATCCCTCACAAGGTCCATCCATCTTTTATTTGGTCTCACTTCTACTTTTTTATTTAAAACATTTCTAGTTGTAAGAAGCACCTTATAGAGATGACTTCTTATTAGCGTGTGGTTGTCATCGTCGTGTATTCCATTTCTTCATTATTCCATGCAAATAATAATATAACGGTCTGCTTCAGTTGTTTACCTATAATGTGTCTAATTTGCACTTCTAGATCGTTTAAGGAACTCTTGAGTATTGCAGGCTTGCCAGCTGAAACTACAATTTTATCTCCATTTAGTTTGTTTCAAGCACTTAATGAATACCAACATAAATAACTGAAAATCATTAGAAATGGTACAATATCTGGCTTCTCTTAGGGTTTACTATTAATGTTTTCCTTTTATTTCTGTGTGTAAATATATGAAACATCATTCGCAATTTGTATGGCTATAAGATTGGTACCATTTATAGTGATAGAGGATCGCAGCGAGTGCTACTAGTTGCTCAATTCTCGCCACCAACTTTATTTCCACTACATTTGCGAGTGAACGTATATAGTTCAAGATCGCTGTGGCAACACTGGCTTGTATTTTGCATATAACACGACCAACTTACTTCTACCAACAATTTCAACCTTATCTCAAAGAACTAAAATTTATTTTTGTATGACCACGAAATGTTGTCTCAAGTTTCGTGGTGTCAATTCGCAAAAAAAAAAATTGGCTTCTTGTATCTTAATTATATGGTATTAGTGTGCATAATTGATTGTGATTGATCATTTTCGCCACCGTTGGTAATAGTCGTTGGTTTTTTATTATTATTTTTTTCAACACGTTATAGTGTGCGCATGGTCTGTTACTATCTGAAAAAAGAATTTTGATTTTATAGGAACTTGATTCTGGTTTTTGTTATTTTTGTGTGTAATTCTTTACTCTTTGCTGTCAGCGCATATCTGTGTATTATTATAATGTTTACTAACATCCTAGTATTTTCCATATACTTAGGTACGTATATAGGTTTTGGTAACCAGGCCCAATCGGGTAGGAAGAATTCTTTACCAAGACAATTTGTCATTAAGATAGATTAAACGTGTTGGAGACACCATTATTATTGAAGATAGGTACAGGGAAATTTCTCACTAAATAATTCAATTGATAACATAGATTCAACAATAAGTAAAACTAAACCACTAAGCTATTCAGTTGACATATTGTTCGCGATAAAAATCGATATTGTTATTGGCATACGATTGACGATTGTCGATCATAATCGAATAGACGTCAGAAATGTTTCGTGACATTATAGTATCGATAAAGTTTAATCGATTGTAATGATTGATGTTTCGATTTAGCAATACGTTTGTATTATTTATCAAGAGATCGCGGCGATGAATGTAGAATTGTAGAATAAGCATTTACGTTGTCCTAGTTAGTGTCTATCGTTTGTCTTATCGACTAAATTTATCTAGAAAATATCATTGCAATAATCACAAAAAAGTTTGTTTGCAAAACATCTGCTTTGGTCCGACATATGCATGTCTTTTCAGTTCATGGAGTCATTAGTCTTAAAACTATTTAAAAAATGTTAAGTTTACCATATGGAATTATCTTGAAGTACTTAACATCAAGTTATTTGCATTCCATGTATAATGGAACTCATACATTTTATTTTTCTCATCGTCCTTTCCTTATCCTAATATACTCGTACATATTAGAGGTCAGGACTCAAAGACTATATAACCACACTCTATGTCAGGACTCCATGGCTTCTTCTTTTATACCTATATATCTATCAGCCGACATTTCAGTATTCACCTTCTATCTAGCCGTATCATCTATATACGATTATAAAGAGGTATTTATGAGTTTGCATGTAGGGTGTAATCTTCGAAACTACTGATCTTAATCTGAAAATTCATTCATTAATGGGCAGCTACAGTATTGCCAAGTGTCATAAGATGTATTTTATGTTAAAACAAGAAATTGTACGCGGATGTAGTCGCGGGCAGAATCTAGTCTTTCACAGAATTCATCTATCGTTTATCAATTATCGTAGTCGTGCTCTGAAGGGCTCCCGCAGACAGGCGCGACGCGATTCTGGTAGAACAATTTCCATGAAGTTTTCTTGAATTATTCTGTTAGAGTCGCATCTTGTCTGTCTGCGAGAACCTTAAACCAAATTTATTCTGCTAGAGTCGCATCTTGTCTGTCTACGAGAACCTTAAACCAAATTTATTCTGCTAGAGTCGCATCTTGTCTGTCTGTGAGAACCTTAAACCAAATTTATTCTGCTAGAGTCGCATCTTGTCTGTCTGCGAGAACCTTAAACCAAATTTATTCTGCTAGAGTCGCATCTTGTCTGTCTGCGAGAACCTTAAACCAAATTTATTCTGCTAGAGTCGCATCTTGTCTGTCTGCGAGAATCTTAAATCAAATTTCTTAGGGGTTGGTGCAGCATAATTATCTTATTTCGTTTTCTTTCATACATCTTTTTATCCATCTGTTGCCATATAATTATTTTTAATTCAATTTTAATTTGATCAAGCCTCAAAGCTCAGCTTATTTTTGGCTATGCAAAATTTGCCCAATACTTAAAGCCTAGAAGCAAATGCATGGGATTATCAATCTTTATTTGCCGTTGAGCAATTTATTGTATAAGCCGCAGTTATGTGCATAGTGACGTATGTACTTATACGATATTACACGACTTACATATTGTTACATAAACGTTACCAATACTATTGTGCAAGTGATCTGATATGTAATGTAATGTAATTGTCTTAGATTAAGGTAATTTTGTACCAGTGGCTATATTTCTTTAACTTTTTTATTAACGTTGCTGTTCTTTTCTACATTTTCCCGATTTTCTTTTCTGCGTTTTTTTTTTTAGATCTTCTTGGTCGGAACTATTTACAAAAGTGAAGCTGTGCTTTAAAAAGTGGCTCTATTTGGCGAAAGTGACACTTTTTTCAAATTCTGAATTTGGGTGTCGGAAAATAATGCTAGGAGAAATCACATGTGCGTGCGCGTGGTGATAAATAAATGTATGAAAATAAGTATAAACTGCAGTGGAACTGCGTAAGCTAAATGAAAGTACATATTATTATTTAGATCATTTAGCTAGACCGATGGTTGCAAAAAATAGGTAAATTGAATTTAGTTTGAACGTCATATTAAATAATCCTAGTTCGATCAGAAGTACGTAAGTAGATTTTGAAAGGCATCCCAAATAAGGTTTCGTAACACGAAATTGTCAGCAAACTTTATCTTTAGTTGTAAAGTACGTATTCAAACCATTGTACAGTCAAGGCTTTCATTCGTCAGCTTTCAAATTAATTCCTTTATCAAGTCAGGACACATACTACCCTTTCAAGATACGGCACTCAGCAGACTACTGCATAAGAAACTATATTTAATTACTTGATAACAAAGACGACACGACGGCACGGTTGGCGCAGTGGTTAAGCGGTTGACTGCTGCGCTGCGTGTCGCGGGTTCGATACCCGCTCGGAACAAATATTTGTATGACCTACAAGTAGTTGTTCCGGTTCTGGCTGTTTGTGTATGTGAGTTTGAATGTTTGTAAACGCACCCAAAATACTGGAGAATTTCCAAGAGTGCGGTAACGTTTTAAAAAAAAACAAAAAAAAAGCATATTAGACTTTTGCCCAATGTCGAGTTAACATCAACCTAAAATATTTTTAAAGGCCTTTTAATGGCCTTTTGTTGAAATACAAATAAATAATTTAAACCAAATTTTCAGTCTGTCAGTGTCACATTTTTTATTCCGAGTGTAAGAATGTTCATAATGTATGAAGATGTCAGAATGTCAATTGCGGTATTAACATTACGACGCAATATGTAATGCTGAGTGGGTAAAATAGATTCTAACCACTGACTACCTGAACTATTGTCTCTCCTTCTTCCTCTAATCCATCCAAAGGTTGTCTGTAAAAGATCGTTTTTATCGATAAAATCGCCCATTGTGCCACCCTATGTAAAATTTCTACATTTATATCTGTAATTTTTATGGTGTACATAATAAAGAGTATTCTATTCTATTCTATTCAATGAGCAGAAAAATATCGCCCTTAAGGTGACGAATATATTTTGACTGTGACTATACCCTAATAGCTACAATATTTTGGCAGGGTACTTAAAGTGGAAACTATCAGGTACTAAAGTTCAGGCTCTTACTGTTACTTACGATTGTAAAATTAGGTTAATGTAACGTACCTTTAAGTACTCATACCTACTCGCTCCATGCGAACAGGTTTCTTACGAGTACTGAAACATTTCTCAAACACAACTCATTTTTAAAACATGGAATTCTACTGGAAAATGAGCATCAGGTATCTTTTAGTAGCAGAGACAAAATGTTTTTTTCTAAACTAATATTACAAAGAGGAAAGATTTGATTTTTTGTATGTTTGTTTGTTACGTTTTCACGCTAAAACGGCTGAACTGATTGGGATGAAAATTTGGCACATGGGTAGACCATGACCGGGATTAGTACATAGGATATTTTTCATCCCGATATTCCCACGGGATCGAGACTTATGCGGGTAAAGCCGCGGGGCGCAGCGATAAATAAAACTGTCAAGCTGTACTTTTCAGTTTCCGTTTACCTAGATTCCTAGAAGCTTCATCTTCCGGTTCACATGGTGACAATATAATTTTGCTTAGTTTTGTTACTCAAGAGATTAATGATTGTTAAATCATTGAAAGCTCTATCTGTTACCTACTACCTGTTTCTTATCAATTAATTACTCTTGTGTGACGTATTCCAATCCCTCCGTAGTATTTTGGTAAAAACATGCGAAAAATCATCATGCAAAATAAACAGCAGATATTCTACCATAACCATCGAATACATATTTATAAGTAAACCATCTGCACAGCTGTATAGTAAAGTCATATGATCACTGACCGGCAAGCTGCCTTGCCGCGGGCGAGGCCGGTCGCGCTTGCGACAGAGAACGTGGCGCTGCGCGTACGCATCGCCACGGGATAATGTTGTATTTGCGGTTTCACAGTAATTTGGGTAGGATTGAAGATATTAGGTATATGAAGGAAGGGAGTATTATAAGGTAGGACGTATCAGTTGGTCCTAGTTAGGTAGGTTAAAAACGAAATAATAAAATATTTCGGCACCAATTTCATGAGTAACGTGCACGTGCACTTTCTAGCCTGAAGCACGGGGTCAACCTAGTTCAGGCAAATAAGCAACTGTGCTCTATTTGTTTTTTTTTTTTTTTATGTGTGTTAGCTCATAACTTTTTTCTGGGTGAACCGATTTGGATATGGATGATGTGTTAATAATTTCCTGTCACTGTTATTTACACACCAAGTAGTGGTATACGAATTTGTGTGGAGTAGGTACCGCAACTAAAAAGTGAAAAATAAAAACTTTTTTACAAAAAAACAACCGACTCCCAAAAAAAAAACACTAAAAGACGTGAAAAAATAACTTTAATATCGGAAATCGGTGTCTTTGTATTTTCGTTTTTGGCCACCGACTTCCGAAATTAAAGTTATTATTATTATTATTATCAATTTTAAAAGTAATATGTTATTGCAAGTAGGTACATCTTGAAATGATGACAGGTACAGACCACGAAATCCTTTCGCGTTAAAAAGTAACCCTAAAAACTTATGTCTTATGTAAAATGGTCTTTCATTAAATCCTCCAGTTCAGGTAAATGCAAGAAAACTGAAAAAAATACTGTGCTTACTAATAAAATGCTAGTTCTGGGGCGTAGTTACTTCTAGGTACTTGTATTATGTACCTAGATTTCTATGTAAGGATCGTAGCAGGTGGCGTTCTCTAGTTTCTGGCTACCCCCATGGGAAGAAGGCCTGAGTTTCTGTATGTTTGTATGTGTGTTTCTAATTTATTTATTTCGATCATAATCTCATAATAAATTCCACATTAAGTTGGTATATCATTGATTTCATAAATTACCTACTGCCTCCATAAATATGTAGATGAGTACCTACCTTAGTTAATTATCTAATGGAATTGGAATTGAATATGCATAACATAAAAGGAACACCTACAGCGCGAGGAAACCATAATAAAACATTGACATACTCAGATTACCACAGGATGTTCCGAAAATTATTTGGTTTTAAATAATCTCTTAGGTCTCCCAGGCAAGGCAAACAGGTGCGACGCGTCTGTAGTAGAACGATTTATATGAAAACTTCATGAAAATTGTTCTACAAGAGACGTTTGCTGGAGCCTTTAAACTCAGTAATTTCTACATTTATATCTGTAATTTATATGATGTACACAATAAAGAGCATTCTCTCTATCTATGTCTAAATCTTGCCACCGTGAAGTACTACATATCCCTAATATACATACACAGAGTTCACTCAAAGCCAAACCTAATTTTGACAGTAGGTAGATAAAAGTAGGAAGTAAGAAGTAAGGAAAGCTTATTAAACTTACAACGTAACTTCGTAATATGATAATGATCGAAGTTTGAAAAACTAGCGACAAAATACTACCCAATTTAAGAACGAAAGAAATTCAAATGACGAGGAATGCACTGCCTAAAAAAAAACAACAGACTTCCAAAAAAAAACACAAAAAAAGTGAAAAATAACTGTAATTTCGGAAGTAGTTGTCTTTGGTTTTGTATTTTCGTTTTTTGTCACCGAATTCCGAATTTAAAGTAATTTTTCACTTTTTTTTGTTTTTTTTTGGAAGTCGCTTGTTTCTTTTTGTAAAAAAGTTTTTATTTTTCTTTTTTTGTTACCTACCCCACACAAATTCGTATCCCACTACTTGATATGTAAATCACAGTGACAGGAAATTATTAAAACATCATCAATATAAACTAAGTGGAAAAATTACGCAGTATTAAGGATAACTCAAAACTACTGATCAGAACTTGATCAAATGTATATGGGACCATTTGAGAAGCACCAGCTTTCAAATCAAAAAAGAATCATCCAAATCGGTTCACCTAGAAAAAAGTTCTGATAACACACATAAAAAAAAACAGTAGAATTGAGAACCTCCTCCTCTCTTGAAATCCGTTAAAAAAAGACGGCAAAGGAATTGTATACCAAGCACCCTGAAATTCGAATGTAAAACCTATAACGATTCTTTGAAATATTCAAAGACTCTACGCACTATATAGACAATCAGATAGTACATAAAACGGCAAAACCAAGCCACGTTAATTACAATCCAATAATAATAAACATACACGGGTAATATACAATGAAAATTAATACCAACTTAAAACCTGCATTACTGGCAACAATATCTGTAGCCATTAAACGAATTTGTGGTCATCATTACCTAAGATTTAATGTCCTAAAGTTATTAGATTTCGAAACATCTTTGTACTGCCTCGAAGTAAATTACTAGACAATCGAGGTCTGGAGAACGGATGGATGTGACAAAATGAATGAAGGCTAAGCGAGGAGCGGGTGATCGGTGAGTTGTAGGGCTGCCAAAGCTTATTTGGCTAGTAAGTCAGGGATATAGGCACATGCTGACACTAGCGTGCCTTAAAATATAAAGAAATAATGCTTGGGTAAAGCTCTATAAGCTGCGCATAAAATATGCGTCACATCCACGCAAATCGGCAATCGATCTTCATTTCATGCTGATAAATGTCTGTAGTGTCAGTTTCTAAGTATATTTTATGAACAAATTGAACTTATTGACAAATTATCTCGATTTCAGAGACTACTTTTGTATTCAGCAAATATGCAAATAAGTATTGATAGTATAATCTATGTGACGAACTTTATATCTATTTCCATTGCCATAAAAAATTTAAGCATCAATTTCAGTTCATCTTAAAACTTCTCCGTCTTCAGTTATCTGAGCGTTGTCGGTAACTTGGCAGCCCTAGATATAAGTCCAAGATGCACACACAATAGGAAAATATGTACTACTGTGTTGCAATGTTTGTTTGTTCATTGTTAATGCATTATATTGTCTGTACCATGTAATGACTGGCGTTGGTTTAGCTATGGGAGATGAGCCTTGTGGTCTCTGCTATTGCGGTCGACTGCATGATCGGCGGGGTAATTGCGTAACACACTAACAGCAGCAATGGCTTTAATTTTGACAGTTCAACAACATTCATTGCGGTGTTGAGCAGACAAATTTGTCGAACATACGAAGCATTCTCGCTGGTGGTGGCGTGTGTTGGATTATTAAGTTCCCTTCAAAATGGTTGAGCTGAATGGTGCTGATCCATACGTCATGTTCGTGAACGGGCGCCGTCAGTAGGGACTGGTCATCTCTTGGCTGCCACCGCTTATTTTAATGTAAATTTTTGAATAGTTTTTTTTTGTTTTTATGTTTTTTATACGCTTTTAACGTGCACGTCTTTCTACATCGTTCTCACATGTATAATTTCAACATGAATGATGTAACCAATTTTTTTTGTAACTATATGTTGATTTAAGAGTGTCCATGAAGTTTTTTGCCCGTTCTTCTCCATAGGTACCTACTACGCTTTGGAATGGGCAACTAGCTTCATTTTTCTGACTGACTGACCACTTGACAATTCAAAAGTGCCTGTAGTTGGTTTATTTGAAATAAATGCTTTGAGTTTGATTTTGAGAATAGATTAGCAATATCCTTCAGAGTGATTCAGATTGTTATTTATCAATTAGGGAGCAAGTCAGGTACTGTACTGATGCCTTTTGACCTCATTTCGGTCTATGTGATATAGATATGTTCTGGTTTCAAATGTTAGATAAGTTCAGGAATTCTGCTAAACATTAGGAGTTCTTTGATATCCTGTTTCATGATGACATGAACGGTGTTTGTGTATCACAATTCAGGGCAATTTCATAATATTTTTTTTCTTTTGCTTGTCTGTCCTTCACGATACAGGATTTTCCTAGTTTGAAAGGCAGGGGTCTTATTCATCTGTAATAGCCATACCCATCTCTTATTGAAACAAAACTGATGTTACCTAGGCTAAGTCTTTTGGTCAATATATAATTGACGAATTACTTTAAAAAAAAAAAAACAAGCTTCATGTTCTATTTCTTGTTCTAATTCTTCAACTCGTGAATGTTAGTCACCAGTTCGGTAAAATAGCCCCCTGTAGATACCGTGTTCTGTATTTCTGTTGCTGGTTTCTTTATTACAGTAAAATTGATGCTGTTTACTCTTCGTTAGCGCTCTTTCGTAGTCTTTTGGTTTACCAACGAACGTCTTTCCTGCACAGAGGGTGCAGGAAAGAAGTTTGTTTCGTTTTGGATATAGATTTAGCTTTATACTTGTCGGAAATAAGTTAAATCAATAGTTTGACTTTGACTAATCGGGACGCCAGTGCCACCAGGCGCTCGACAGTCTACAACATAATACTCCACCAGAGTTAAAGCAGAGTTGGTCGGCGGTGGTCAAGCAATGAACACGTTTAGAAACTGCCGCGCGTTCTGTATAGTTGTGTCGTGTATCTACAGTGTGTGATGCGCTACTGTGATTAATTTGTTCGTAAATTATAATTTGATTTGAACTGCAAACGGTTTTTTTATTGCTCAATAACCAACACTTCCCATCCAACCCACAGTAATTAAAATATGGCTGATGATAACAATAGACACGTACCTTCTCCGTCATACTTATGAGTACCTACTTATGACCTGACTCGGCAACAGTCTTGTCTTGAGCCCTATAAAATTATAAAACAACAAGTACTCGTATAATAGGGAATCCGTGACTTATATTAGTCTTATATATAACGTTTTCGTAATTATCATGTTTCATCTTAACTCTTATAATAATAATGATGTACACAGCAATCTAGTCGTAAACTTAACTACTACTACGTATTCTACGTTATAGTTTATATTTTAATGACTTTAGTATAGTATAAAGTGATGCTAATAATAAGACGGTTTATCAAGCAGTTGGAATCAATGAGGCTAATTGCTTGCATACATAATTAGCTATACTAATTATATGGGACGGAATTGTTTTGGATTGTTAAAATATAGATTTAAGAAGCTAAGATAGTCCTAGCATGACATGAGTTTCGTAAGTTAAACGTAACTTTTATGTAATTAAATTCTAATCGAAAATAGTTCAAAACACCGGTCAAGTGCGAGTCGGAGTCGCGCACGAAGGGTTCCGTACGTTTATCTATAAAAACGGCAAAAAATAAACACGTTTGTTGTATGGGAGCCTCCTTAAATATTTGTTTTATTCTGTTTTTTTAGTATTTGTTGTTATAGCGGCAACAGAAATACATCATCTGTGAAATTTTCAACTGTCTATCACGGTTCATTAGATACAGCCTGGTGACAGACGGACAGCGGAGTCTTAGTAATAGGGTCCCGTTTTACCCTTTGGGTACGGAACCCTAAAAACAATGGCTAATAAGATACCTATTGATTTTGGTGATTACTCGTTGATATTCGACATTAATTGAGAAAACTATAGGACCCAGGTGTTAGAGAGTAATACATTTACAGGGTTCAATCACAAGTTTGTTCTTATTTTGCAAAAGGTATTATTTTTTCCTACAGAATTAACATAACATAACATCACGCCTGTATTCCCCGTAGGGTTAGGCAGAGCTGCACCTATAGCACACCCACATTTCGCCAGTTATGTTTAAGTCCCATGTAACAGGGGGCGTGCCTATCTTACAGATTTATATCTTATTAATACCTAAATATATGTAAGTACCCCGTTTTAGAATAAAGCCGAGCAAAACAACAATATCACGGCAGGGCTTCGTAAAATGATAATTTTACATTATTTCAAACTACTACACATTACTAAGAGGCAAAAATGGAAAATGTCTAAAAACCCGACTGCAACTAAAACGTTCAAAACAAGCTCACTTTTATTATTTATTTATTTATTAAAACTTTATGCACAAGTATAAAAATACTGTACAAAGGCGAACTCAATGCCCGAGACATTTTCAGAGTCAAAACATGGAGCTTACTTTTCAAACAGTCTGATGAAGTTGGTGGCAGCAATATAAGATTTGATGCATGTAATTCATCCAACCGTTATGATGCTTCGAGGGTTTATAGAATCCTACATACAAACATACATAGATACGCGTGAAAAACATAACCCAGTCTTTGCTGCCGCGCAGTCAAGTAATAAAAATATCGCCCAAGTACCTACGCCATACCTGCCGTACCTCGCCCATGTCACAGCACTTTTAATTTAATAGAACGGACACACACTTCCCTATTATTATTATTTTATTCTAGCGTATGGCACTCGTGGGTTGCAGCTGAACATCAGCGTCAGGTGGTACACCTTGTGTTGTCATCTGATAATATGCTGAGCTGAGGCCCCTTTGACATTATAATCTTTATTTTTCTGTTTTTTTTTAGTTTTAAGGTGTATTTTGTTGCTGCAATGCCAATAAACGCATTTTTCTTTCTTTCTTTCTTTCTTTAGATTCATCTTGATAAGCTACATAACTTAGTTCATATGTAACACCATTTAAGTCGGCATCCTCGTGCCCATAGACAGTTTTCTCGTAGGTATTCGTCATAGTACCGTAAAGCTTGGTATGCCAGTGATGTAACTATAGTTCCGTGGTCTAGGTACCACTTACAACCTAGTGGTTTGGCGCACTACCATGTTGTGTTGATTAAATTGTGCTTCTTCTTAAAATTGAAAACGTTTCTTGTGTTGGTTAAAAGTATAGTTATTCAGTGACAAGGAGGACTGGCAGCCCAGGGTGTATCGAACGAACTTCAGTGCCGTTTCCATTTTCTGGAAGTTATTACGCCAGATTTTCGTTTTTGCATCAATCGTGTCAGACAGAAAACTTTCCCGATATACAAAACTTCATTATACTTAAAACCGATCAAAAGTTTTTCGAAACGCTTGTCGTGAAATATACAAAACATACTCATCCATTAGGTTTCAAAATAAGGGCACAGACATGCGTAGTCGTAAACTTAATTTCAAAAATATGTAGTCCATGATCTAAATAAATCAAAATATAAATTAGTCGCTGCACAACATTGATCGTAAATGCAATAAATCTTGCGCCGACGCAGTTCCGAATGCTGCAGCGTTTACTACAGAACTAGTTTACGTGGTTTAAACGATGATCATACGCATGAGAAAGTAGCACACGTTTTAATTACAAAGAAGATTTTAGATGTAGGTACCTACCATAATAATTATATTTTTTTTAATCCAGTCATTAGAAATACTTTTTGTAAGTAAAGTTTTTGTTATGTCTAAGTCAAAGTCAAATAGGCACATAAAAGGAACTTTTGAACGTCTAAATTTACAAAAAAAAAGAATTGATTCTAGTTGCCCCTTCCAAAAGGCAGTTTCGTATGGAGAAGAATGAGCAAGGAACTCCACCCACCGATACTCTTTTAAAATGTTTTACAATATTTTGTATATATTAACTAGGTATATACATGAATGTAGCTATGAAGGAGCAGACCACAGAAACGATCGAGGGATTGTATGAAAGATGATATGGGTTGAACGCGATCATGAATTCATGACTGATAGAACGATGGAAACAGATGAAATTCGCTGACGACCCCAAGTAAATTGGAATATGGGCACAAGGTTGATGATAAGGTAGAAAACAGCTCCTTAACATAATATTCGATCCATGGTGTGAGCGAAAGTTTTTCCTCAAAATCCTAAGTAGTACCTTACATTTAGCTCTACTTAGACATAACTCTTTCTATACAAAGTGATAATCTTTTCTTCAATGATAAATGATTTTATTTCTATAAGTAGGTTTGTACAAACACTTTTACACGTCAATCATATTTTAAAACTATATGAGGCGGCGTTTCCTATCTGACTACTCTGAGAAGAAAAGCCGAAACAAACTCAGAGGTTGGTCTCTTTTAAAGTACAGACAAAATCTTGGTCAGATCATATAGATTTGTGTCTGAAATGGTCTTTTGAGGAAAAACCATACAGAATGAGTGGACCTGTCCAGTCAGTGCACGCATTTGTCAGTAATCGTGGAGCTCAACTTAGGGCTTAAGGAGCTCAACCACTCGATGAACAATACCAAAGAAAGGACATTTGGGTAGGCCGCATAAAGCACCCAAACTGCCAGATTACCATTAATACTACCTGAGAAAGTGAAAAAATAAAATAAAAAATAAAAGTGACCCACATGGTCCTCACATTCACAATAATTAAATAATAATATTATACTTCACAAAGTAAATTGTCATGACATTGTATTTAGAATAATTATCAAATGTCAAAGGTTATATAAAATAAAAAAAATAAAGTATACCAAAAAACAAAATAATAATAAACATTCAGTATGCAAAAATTGGAGCAACTCAATCCCAAGCCTTATAATCTTTAACGGTATAAAAGGATTTCTGGCACAAATAACGTTTAATTAATGATTTGAATTTATTAAGGCTTGTAATAATTCCAATAACCTTGAGCATTTGGGCGGAGCTAACTTCAAACTGAATCTTAGGACGAGTGCGGGGGTGACGTAGACGCAGTCATTAATTGGACGCCTTTTTAATTTATTACAATAAAAATAATACATATTTAAAAAAAGTAACAAAACCAAATTATTTTCCTTTGTATTGCAAAGCAGTAGATATATATTTTATACTCTTTTGATAAAAAACGAAGGAGTAAAAAGGTTTCATCTCAATGATTTGGAGGTGATTTAGTGTATTTTTATTTTATTTTGTGATACCGATGGAAAAATTATGGCTAAACCAAATTACGTATTATATAATGTAGATTACTAACATTTTTTTCCAGACGAATTTCTCTGAAAATGCCGACGAAAAGTGGCTTTACCTGCTTCCTTTTTTCAAGCTTTTTTCGAGAGAGCAGCCTTAAGGCTTAGATCTTGAACGTGGCTTGGAAGTTTATTATAAAAGCGTATACATTGACACCTGAACGAAAACCTATTTTCTTGAGCCTTGTGGTAGTTACAACAAATTTGTGTTTGTTCGTTTCTATTCGCTTCGTTTTTATTTCCGCCGTAGGAATATTTCCGTCGTCCGTGTCTTTCGTTTCTTCCCTTTCTAGGATGGCCATGCTACGGCTACTGGAAGAATATATTAAAACACCGAAAATACGGTACACAGTAGACGCTGCTATATTTTTAAATAAACGTCTTTACGGTCCCATTGAAGTAACACAGCAAAGTACAATAATTATGTTAAATAAAATATTTGCAAACGACTCGGAAACTGTATTGAAGCATGCTTGGCCTTAAATCGAGCACAGATAAGTAAACAAACAGAAGCTCGTTATTTCCTAAATGTGGCATTAAAGTATAGAGTAAATATAAACAGGTAAAAAAAATCTCAAAATTGTGGTAAATTGTTGAACAAATAAAGTACTACTACTTAGTTACTTGTTCTAGCATTGATGTTGAGTTGAGCCCTTGATTTTTAAAATTTCTGTTAAATTATCTACGTTTAGTAGAATTATTGGCATCATTCTACATAAAGCTAGACGTAATTTAAATTAATTCTTTAGCCTTATTAAATAGCGGTTGTAATTAAAATGATTTTTAACGTTACATTGATTGTTTGTCCCGAAAACCGAAGAATTGAGGCTAAGTCTCAGAAATATTAAGTATTTGGACCATATTCTTGGCACCGCAAAAACTACCTGATATACCTACAATTTTCACAAATTGACATATTTGAAACCTATTTTTTTCTAAGAGAAGGATTTAAACGCCAATGTTTACCAATCTTCACAAGTATTTATACAGTACTGCAGGATAAGTTACGTTAAATTACTAACACGATCAAATGTATTTCCATACATTACTGATTTATTACAAGCTTTTATTTAGTTTTTTTTCATACTAGCTTCTGCCCGCGACTACGAACAGCTAGAACTCTATTACTAAAATTATGTATGAGTAGATTGTAAATACACGGGATTTCTCATTAACAGTCACCTAACCATAGATATCCGTGCACCTAACCATAGATACCTATTTATTTTGATTACAACCAAAGATGACAGAAGAGGCCTAAACTTAATGTTTTTCTGTGTACGTTCTACGTACTATCATATAAAAGTTAGTATACAAAAAAATAAAAAAAGAAGCACAAAATATGTCAATTTATTGTTGGGAATCGAACTTAGGTTTGCAAAGCAGTCATCGAACCTTCAAGCTATTTGCTTTTTTGAAAGTTGACTAAAATAGCCATTCTTATATTATGTCATGATTGACTGCTTAGCTCCGTAAAGGAAAGCGGGATGATACTCATTTATTAGGATAAATCTGTAACTATTACGCTACTATATTCGTTCCTTTTTCAGCCCAGTCTTCTTCTTGGCTTGTCGATGGAAAAATAACACGAAACAAGATATATAGCTTTTTAAATTTGGTTGGCGCAAAATTTAGCAACGCGAACACCGTTCGCTAATGCCATTAGGTCCTCAAATGTGCAGGTGACACAGCATGCGGTGCAAGATGGAAGGTGAGCCATTGTCTGTGGAGAGACGCCGCATTCACAACGGAGGTCTGAGCCGTCCATGAGCCCCCGCTTGTGGAGGTTGTCCTTGCTGCGGCTTACTTGGGTACGAAGTCTATTTAAGGTTTTCCAAGTAGGCCACGGTAATTTGTGCCCGGATAGAGGCTTTCTGATGGTTTAATAGAGAAATCAGGAGGTTTGGAGCAGTTCTGGCCAAAGATCACATCTTCCTGTGGAGGCGTTACCACCGGCTGGACTCACGCACCCAATTCATTTTTTGCAGCTTTGAGCCTCTATGCCACTGGATTAAAGTTGTGCATTGGGTTAGTAGATACAGCATTCGCAATGGGTCGGTTTTAAGCAACCAGCTGGCATGTCTCGTTTAGAGCTGTATCCACTAACTTAGCGTAAGCAGATCGGCTCCATACTGGACCATTTCTGTTGGATGTAATGTAATAATTCGACTGTTTTTATTATTGTGTTCTCTCATCTCCGTCTCATTTCCTATGAAATGTATGGGAAGATTTTTTGCGAGCTCTGACTTTTCTGGTACTCAAACCTCAGTGGATCCATAGAGTTTTTTAATACTTATAAGAAACAGACTCGATTGGCATCAAAAAAAGGTTTTTTGTAAAAAATGCCCATTTTCTTGCTAACTGTACGTTATTTCAAAATCTGTGAATGCGGATCAAAATGTTTCAAAAAGTTAAGGACACTCCTAAGACCGTTTTCTTGTAGTGACAACAGTTAAGGTACCTGTCCTTATTGCCCCATCACAAAAATCGACACTGTATATGTCGTGATTGAGTGCTCGTTAAACCTGTAAAAAGCTGCAATATTCTAACATTTCGGCTCGTCTTTTTAAAATTTGCGATGAACTGTAGACGAATACGAAGACAGCAATATTGCTCATCTCCCATAGCAAATAGCGTGATACTTTATAGCTTACAGACTGGACTTATAAGGAATATCTATGCAAAATGTGAACGAAATCTATCTGGTAGTTTTTGCGTGAAGCTGAAACATACATTGAACCAACAGGAAAACAGACAAAAATTCAAAAAAATATATTTTCGGCATTAGAATCGATACCAGAACTCACAAAATTTCTTTAAAAAAAAAGAAAGAGAAAAAATGTACAGATTTGATTTTGGTTCGACTTTATTTTAAGTATAAATTCCAGTGTTGGTCCCACAGTAAAAGTTATTCATTGTCATGAGTAGTATATAATACTCCCTTAAAGCCTGCCGTACTGTACAATAATCATGGCAAATAGAATTCCTGACGCGATATCAAAGTAAACATTCTATGGTTACGCCATATTTACTGGTGATCTTGACACGGCGTTCGGTCTTGGACATTTTCGCAATTATTTATCGCATTCTCGTATGCGACGACGACATATGCATATTACGTGCTATTGGTGTGGAGAATTAAACTTATCGTTCATGGTAATAATTATAATATAACGTCGATTCTTAATTGTATTTTTCTGACACTGAGTGTTTGCTTTCAAAAGATGTTTAAGTCTTTTATCTTTTACTTGTTTACTGTTGTTTTTTATGTTAATTTTGTTAGTTTTAAATGTTTTTTTTAATTTTTTTTTAGTTTGGATTTCCAGTGCGTAAAATATTTTCTTGCTTTCTTTTGTTTCATGGTTTTCTTAAATTCTTCATCTTCCTGCTCATAAACCATGTTCCTTGGTGTCGGCGCAACACGGTTTTTTTTTCCGTTCTCCCCTATCAACCGTCACGCTATCTTTTACTAATGTTTCTTTCATACATCCCTCACACAATCCATCCAACTTTTAAATTTGAACTTATAGCAGGTTATAAAAAAAACTGCTGTTTTATAGAAAAGCCTACGGAGCCAATATGTATGGAACAGCATTTTTTTTTTTAAATAGCCGACGAAAAATTTCACCGCAGGGGAATTAGTAATATATAATATATATTATAATATAGTTATCATTTACTGAATCCATGATAACAGGTTGTGCGTCGGTGTCATTCCCACCCTGTATGGGGACTAGGTTTTCTTAAATTGCATAATTTCATTCCGCAAACCGATACTTGCTAATGGTACACTCTGATTTCACTAATTACCCAATGCGTAATTAAAAGGGTTGAGTAAACGAAAAAGGAACGAAAAAAAAACAAACGTAACGAACGTACGTGAATAAACGTTTTTTTCTTACTTTATTTTCTTTTTTTCTAGAATTTTGCTATTTTCTAGCTGGGTATTCCAGTTTTGGACTACTATTTGACTATCCAAACTGAAAAAATAAAAACAAAAATACCGCGGTTGCGGTAGCTAGATAATCTGATGAATGAAGAGGCGTCATCTATTCATCAACACGATGACGCTATGATACGTCCACTGCAGCACTACGCAACATCTCAGCTTCACGTACCGTGCACAAAAGTTTGACATGACGTGACGTATGTCCGTCAAACTCTATCTTTGGATAGAGTTACGTCACAAACTTCAAGACGCAGTTAATTGAGCGTTGCGCTTGCGCTCATCTGGTGAAAGCTGACTTATATTGTCCGTTAACTTGTGAAATAAATATTGCGTTAGGTTTGATGATGTGTGCTTTATTAGGCTTATGTGATTGATTTATACGGGAATGTGGTAAACGTGATTAATTAATTTGTTTAATGAGGTCAGATAGTTAAAGCTGCATTCTTGGTTACTACTATCTTTATCAACATGGATAATAATAAGATATAAACTAACTTCCTCGTAAAACTCCACAACCTTCTACAACGAAGAAGGACAGGCGCCTTTTTAAATTATTAAGTTGGGGAAAAGTTCTTTCGTATTTTATATACAAATTCAAGAATAAGAGCTCGTGTGGCACCCAATATCGAGTTTTTTGTACACCCAGATTTTTTCAAATGAGCCAAAACTGTTTTGTGGTCAACCCCTAACTCTTCAGCTATGTCGTAACTACTAATATCTTGCTTACTCCACTTTTTCAAAAATTGCATCGACTTTGTCCGTAACAGGGCGACCAGAGTGAGCTGTATCTTTACATCAAAATTCCCCGACTGAGAACACTTGCACTAACTTTGTGCTACTCTTACTGACACTGCGTAGAATCCATAAATGTCACATATTTTTTTCGCGGCTTGTGTCGCGTTTTTCCCGTTTTGTAATAAAACTTCAAAATGTATCAAATTTCCTCGTTAGATTCACTCATTTTGGCGGACTTCTGGTCGCCAAAATGAGTGACTCAATTGAAAAATGACGGAAAATCGTATTGACCTTCCTTTTTTAAAAAGTCATCTATTTAATAGTTCAAAACCAGCCAGATACAAAAAGTACAGTCAAAGAGATTTTACTACAACTTTATACCTATTAAACAAAACGTTTTCCCCGACCTTATTATATTATCCCTGTCACTAAGAGGCAAAGTAAAAAGCTTATGGAGTGAACATAACTTAAGAGACACGAAGCAACAAAATTCGATCTAAAGAAAAGCGGCCACATTCCTCTAGATCGTATTTTGTTGCTTCGTGTCTCAATATGAAAGTTTATAAAAGGTATTAGAAAATTCTAGGCACACTTACCGAGGGTTCTTATTGAGCCGTTATTCAAAATTCCTTTTCAGTCACGAGATAATATTTTTTTAAAGGAGTAGCGCTAGTGGACCGGTGTGCGCCCTCTTAAGCTGGCTGGAAAATTACAGTTTTAAAGCTGTTGAAATAACTGCGTCGAATCCGTCGAAGATTGCGCAATTGAAGGAAGTGGAGATCAAAAAGTAGGTATACTTAGTTCAAAAAGCTTTCCAAGCACACATAAACTGAATCATGATAAAGCTATTCAAAGACGAAATAATCTACTCATGCGATGCCGTTACTTTTCTATTAGTTTAATACTTAAGAAACGGATTATGATAATTCAGTAATGCGTGAGTATACAAGTGCACAATGGTTTATACAGTTAATCCGCGTATTAAAGACGCTAGGTGAAGCTTATGCCAAGCTATATTGATATATCATATACCAAGCTTATTATAAGATTAAAGACTACGTTGAAGAGAAGGAAGTTTGGCAATGATTCCTTCTGCACATTTGGCTTCCCTGGTACCTCATTAACGGCATCACTATATAAATTTCTATTAACTGCTCTCAAACTACGATGTTTTTTTTTTTTTTTACAATTGTACTTCTTTGACATAATCGCCATTATATACCTTCAATTCTAATTTCAACTCTTTACTAACGGATTTTGTCGCAGTTGTATTGGCAATCATGTCATTTGGTTTAAATAGGCTTTTATTTTTATTATTTTATTTATTTTTTATATAGTCGATTCTTTTATATTTTGTGAATGTGAGATCGTTGTAGGCCTAACTTGT
The DNA here is from genome assembly GCA_916610205.1 of Griposia aprilina. Classification (NCBI taxonomy): domain Eukaryota; kingdom Metazoa; phylum Arthropoda; class Insecta; order Lepidoptera; family Noctuidae; genus Griposia; species Griposia aprilina. Next base: position 5,120,797 of record OU744299.1, read on the forward strand.
AGACTGCAGATTAGTAGACCATTTTCTATTTCGTTAAACTTACCTGGTACTTGTTGACAGGTCTACACCGTCCTACCTACCAATCATACCGTCATAACTATTAATATTGTAATTTGAAAACATTGTAAAAGTCAATTATTAATAAAAAATAACCATCGAGTTTCTTGCCGACTCTTCTCCATAGGAAACGACCAATTGGTACAGCGGGCCTAGATAAGCTTTTCCTTCCGAAAATCTAAACAAATGTCGTCGAATAAGGCATTTATGTATTGTTTCTTTAGGTAGGTAAGCTTTGTAATTTTAACTCACTACTTCACCAGTCACTAGTTCACCACACTCACTCACTAGTTCACCAGTCTCACTTACTAGTTCACCAGTCTTTCAGCTTGATAAAACTTCTTAAATTCGACAAATCTAAGAAATATTTCTAGGTACCTATTTCTTAACGAATTAATCTGAAGTTGCGATAGGGCGCACTGCGAAATCAGTAATCTGTTCTACAATTAATTTTAGCATTCAATCGTCCGTTAAAAGTAAACTTCCAGGCTTCAATCCATTTTGCAATTTCAATTACAACCAATTTTTTTTTTTTTTCAATTCTTTTGTTTCAACATAGACGTCAGTTTACATACACATACAGGTTACGCTCTTAAGTGAAGCTTTTGCATCCATTTCCGTAACCCAAGGCCTATGTAAAGAATGTCCACGCAATGAAGGTGTGTCGACATTTAAGATACCCGCATTCCAGTACAACCATACAAAAGAAAGGGTACCTACCGCAAGAAAAATGTTCATGTTGACCGTCAACAGACACACAATTAATACGAGCAATTTGCTAAAACCCACACTAAGAACATAGATTTCGTATTACACTAACATATTATCTCATTAGTTCACAAATTGTTTTGCATAACTGCAGACCTTAAATGATTTATTATGTAATAAATAAGGTTTGTCCGTTGAGCTTGGCCTTAGGCGCATTCGTTGCTAGTACTTGCTTCCATTATTATTTTGACATGTGCCTTTGCTTGGTCATCATGAGGCAATAGTATACTTCTTCGATCTATTGTGTTGGTATCGCTGTGACTGGACCCTAACAGCTGATAACCATCACTTTGTGGGACATTTTGTTGGTGATACTCTGCAAGAAAATTATGTTTTCGGAAGTGTGATTTTTCTGAACCATCATTCATTACTCATAGAAACTCAGCTCTCTTCGTGCCATCTATACCTGCTTGAACTAACCTTGAAGCGCTGTGGACTGAAATTAGCGCAAAAACAATAATGTTTCTAACTAATTACTACTTCTTTTCAAGTACCAAATAATTTGCCAAACAATACAATCAAAGCTAAGCACACTCCACTAAGCTCTTTAGAGGTCAATAGTGTCTTTACTCATTGTCTATGTTTTTCAACGCCTCAGGTGAGCCCGGAGATTAGCTAATGACTTTCAATATGTCATCAGTTTAATCGCTTTGAGAAATAATATCTTGGGCACGAAGTAGACAAAAAATAATAGAATCTTGTGGTGTTGATTCGTAGGGATTCTAACCTGCGGGGTAATGGCGTAACACACTTACAGTAGCAATGGCTTTCATTTTGACAGTTCAACAACATTTACGGTGTTATTAGCCATATACTTCAAAATCGTTCAGATTGTGATTGAACGTGTGTTACGCAATTAGAGTGCTGGTGTTCAATTCTTCTCTTCCAGTTTTTGCCGCACCTTCATTAGGCCATACTTGCCTCTCATTATGATAATTTTCTTCCACATAACCAAATTTATTTTGAGTCAGTACAATATGTCTTTTCCTTCCATATCTACTTCTCTAAGACGTCATCTCGGTGGTCACCCCCTTTCTAACCATTCATCTTTCACACAGTCCATCCATAATTTCTTTGGTCTTACCCTACTCTTATAGCCATGAGCATACTTGCCTCTGATATCTGAATTAAAGTAATTCATTATTTTGGTTTTGTGAATGCCTGCCCAACCGCTAGAATCGCTCTATGTATTCCTACAAAGCCAAATCGTTTAAGCCATTAATGTTATTCGTAAGTCTGTCAATAACCATCACAACCTTAATCAAAATTAATATAACTTAGCTACTAGATGATCCTTTCAGTAACAACTCCAAGGCTGCAAATAAATAATTCAGTGTGCTATAAATTTAAATAGATTCTGTTAATGCAGTCGTGACGGACCGTAAAAGCAGATGTAACAATGACGATTGCAGCCAAACGTTTATATTCAATATAATTTATATTATTGAACGACAGCTGATCTGATCTTAACTTGAAACTAGCCTTTATTTGTGACTGTGCTTGCTTATGAAATATTTGATTATCATCAAGGGTACATTTAACAAAAACGTTTTATTAAGGAACTATGGCAAATAAAGGCATACACCTACCAAAGGTTTCAATAATGATGCTTTGAACTAATACATGTTTATGGTATTGCTTGATTGCATATACATATTCAGATTTTATGCTTAGACATGGAGTAATATTAAACGGACAAAAATTTATATTATTAATAAGATTGATTTAGAATTGACGTGAAGGAATCCTGTATTAAATAAGTAGCTACCGTGCAGATCAATCTGCGAGGTTAAGTCACACTTGCCAGGGTCGAGTCCTGATGGATAACCATTCGTAACTCATCTGAAGTCTCCGTGCCTTTGAAGTTTTTCTCTCATATACTTTGGATAGTTGTTCGAATGTATGTTTTATCAAATTCTTTTTTTCTCCTAGACATTTCGTATTTGTATTGCAAACTCTTGCTTTCTCTCTCTAATTTAGTCCTATAAATACATGGTGTTCGGGTCAGCTTCGGCTTTCTCGTTTTCTCCCTACACTTAGCCCTGTTTTTCGGTGTAGCCTATATAATTAAAGCTATGTGCTAACATGAACCCATCTAGCAGCTGTAGAATGGAGTCTGCAATTATTTTCAAAGATTGCCTGTTGTAGCGTAGATAATCGAAAATTGTGTAAATTAGTAGAAGTTGTACGTAGGTACAAGTCGATAAACTAAGGGCTTGGCTCAATGTTGTGGAGAACGTAATCTTTGAAATTAATTAATTTGAAGTTTGAATTTTTTCGTTGTTGTACGTAACGGACCACAGAGATGATTATATTGTGATAGTACCTCCATAATTTAACAGTTGGTATTGCAGTTACAATTCTTTTAATCAATATTACTACTTATTCGGTCCACATTAAGTTGGTAGGGTAGGTAACCTTTCTTTTTCCGGGGTGGGAAGTCCTCATTGCTGTCCCCCGCCCTGGGATGGGCGGAGGGGTCTGTCAGACTATTACTGACTAAAAACCACCGCGGTGTTCTCTTCGCACACTTGGACCGGGGAGCTTGTGCGCCTTTCACGATCCCTGGCCAGTGCCGGCCTGCATAGGGGCGCGCGTGGTACACTACACGCCGCCCCCTCGGGTCCAGCAGAATGGGGCGCGGCGGACGTCCTCAAGTCCGCCGTCCCTCAGTACCTGTGTACGGGGCTGGAAGAGGGCGTTGCCCGCCCTCCGCCGACACCCGGTCCGCCCTCTGCGGGTCGGGAGAGTGGTCTGGATCTCCCTGTCTCTTTCCGCAGCCTCCTTCTGCGAAATGACGGTTTCACAGGAGATCACCGCATCCCACGATCGGCGCTCCCGACCATCGAACGAATGACAGCCGGCCCAAGCCCAAGTTTTAAGCGAAAACTGCATTACTAAGATCTTTTAGCATACTTTCAACGTCCTTACTCGAAACCTTGGCTCCCGAGACATTCGGTATACTTTTACAAAGCAAACTCAAGTATGTTCAAATCACGTATCAATAAGTAGTAATTATTTTGAAGTACTTCATTGACACCCTTGCCTATTTTTTACAACACGTTGTTGTAACAGCTCACGAGATTCCAATTTTTATGAGATTGTTTATACAACAAGCTCACAACAAGCAATTTATTTAGTTTTAATTGTTTTTCGTGACACACAGTCGTCTTGTACATACAGCGAGCAAATATGTGCACATGTTAAAAGTTTAGGTTTTTATTAAATACTGCAGAACACCGTACGAACTCTATCTCTTCTAGAAGCTTAGGAAAATCTAATTTTAATTAACCAACTGAACTAGAAAGCATGCTCTTTTGCACTTAATAAACAATAGAGGACCTTTTGCTGGGTTTTGTTTTACTTACAGTAAACAGACGTAAACAGACCCATCACATAGCCGTTATGATGATCGACGTACATGAAACTAAGTAACATTGGGCAAAAATTATTGCTGAGAAACGACTTACATTTTTGGTGTGAAAAATCGCTGTTTACGGCGCGGCAGCGCGCTATCCAACGGTACAAAAGTTGTGGTGGAAAACTCGTATTCGTAAAGAAAAGTAAAAAAATGTTGGATCTTTGACCTTCAATATCTCCGTATCCAGAAGGTTCCCAGGTATGGTCCAGTACAAACAAATAATCACAATGATAGGAAGTAAAGCGACACTCGGTTTCTTTAAGCATTGTTATATTGCGAAAGTTAGAGTATTTACATAATATTACATCACGCCTGAATTCCCCGAAGAGTTGGGCAGAGACTTCAGATAAACCTCGGTCACGACTGTCTACCTATAACATATATAGATTGAAACATGGCTTTTCGCCAACAAGTTGGACTAACGGGTCGACATGCTCTCCGAACGTTAAACCAATGTATCACACACAACTTAAAGCACCCAGATAAATTTTAACGATATTAGTTAACTCTTATTAATTAAAAGTAATTATTTTGCAACATCTATTAAATTTTAAGTACTTATCTGATTGACCTACTGACTCAAATCGGTCGTCATAACAAAATATTTTGACGAAATTATCTGTTTACTTAATTTAAAAGGTAATAAATGTATTATTGCACTGATGTACTTTGAGATAATATTCAAAAATAAATGGTCAAGAACAATGAATGTCTCAGGGTAAGAAAAAGCTAACTAAGTAGGTACGTTGTCTCTTTTTGAAGGTATAAAGTAAACAAGTTAAAGGCTGCCAACAAAAGCGGGATAGTTTTAGAACCTTCTGAGTCTTCATTCATTCGAAATTCCGTGTAATCTTCGGGTTAGACGGAAATTCAAACGAGTGAAGACCCTCGTGTCATCTTGTTATACTCAACTCACACACTCATAACTTTTTGTGGGGGAAATCCTAACATCTTAAAGCCATTTCTTTGATAAACTTACCTATAAAATGCATGCAATCTCCCATTTGAACTAATTAAATATACCTACAGTTTATTTTTTTACTTAAGTCGGTACCCCGACCAAAACCTTGCCATAGTGCGTTATTCAAAGGCTATTAACTCATTCACTGTGGGTAATAAACTACATCTAAAAGCACAATATTAATGTTCGATATCCTATCATCACATCGCACGTTCTTATTTGTTTTTATGTGTTATTTAAAATCTCCTTGTAAAAAAGTGACTAAAATTATTGATTGCATTGCATCTTTTGCTAAAGGTTCTATTAATTTGAGGATTACACTAATGGATAGATAATTTAAAAATCTAAATAATTCACGTTTTATTTTAATTCAAAACATCGCCTTCGTCTTTTTTTTTGTTTGTTAATTCTATGATAAATGAGCGTGCGCAGGGTGCGAGACAGAGCGAGACTCAGCGACGGAACAGAGAAGACCGAACGCTCAAGGTCGTTTGGTCGGGGAAGCGCCTTAAATCTTATGCAACATGTATAAAGAACACAGGCGGTATAATTAGATCTCTACTTCTCCCTCTCTGTATGCACGGTCACCTATCGAAAACATTGATCACTTTTAGAAGTGTGTTGCATCGTATAGGTACTTTGAAAAAGCTGATTGTATTCTTTGTATTTTTCTACTCTGTTATAAAAATCCTTTCTTTCTTCACAGGCTGCCAGCGCTCTCTTCACCCTCGACGGAGCGCGAAGCGAAGCCCTATCTCGCCGCTTGGCCCGCAGCGAGCGTCGCCGGCGCCGCTGCAGGGCTGTCCTGGCCATCATAGCCTTGCTCCTACTCCTGGCGGCTGTCGGAGCCGTGGAACTCCTCATGTCGAGAGGACAGAGAGTTTTTGGGGCTGTACTACGCTGAAAGGCATTGTATGAAGCTGATGAATAATTGACATTAAGAATACATTCTGAACGTGTCTTGACCGGTTTCTGAAGTATTATATCATAACCAGAATTGTTCTATTTCGATAGTGTTTCAATCTTGGAAGAACTTTGCTCAAAAAATAAATTGGCCAAATGTAGGTCTCATTTAAATTACCTGTCTGAAATTTATATAAGGCTCACAGAAATCGAACATCAATGATTTTATACGTTCACTAAAATGCAGTGTATGTTGTGTTTATTTTACCTGGTAGAACCAAACCTTTGTTTGTTACACCGCCATTGCAATACTTATGACTTGTTCACCATGAGTGTAGTAGCTGTTCAATAATGTGACTTCTGGTAATTGGCGCGACGCGACAGCGTGACACAAAGGCACCGCGTGCCGCGTGACGAGCGGCGCCTTTGTGTAGTGCTGTCGCGTCGCGTCAGTGTGCACGTGCCTTAAGGCTCCCGCACAGAGGCACGCCGCGACAGCGTGACACAAAGGCGCCGCGCGTAGCGCGAGGAGCGGTGCTTTTGTGCCACGCGCGATTCGCGTCGCATGTCGCGCCTGCTTAGTAGCCTATGTAGGAGCCTTTATTCACTTACCCCCTTTATCTGGTAAGTACCCATACATACTTGGGGAGTATCCAATAATGCCGCTGAACATACAACCTAAAATTTATGTTTGCCTTGAGATTCTACGGTTAAAGGAAAGTCTTCATTAGGTATTCTAACTCCTTGACTGCCTTACGTATCTCCTTATGAAATATCTGAAATTCCCGCCAAGACGTTGGCATCGGCTAAAGCTATTTGGAATGTTGGCACTCATATCTAATCCTTATGCATTCACGACACGGGCATTTGAGGCGTGGGAAGGTACATTTAGATCCTGGTTTTAGAGCTTTAGAGCCTGTAAAGATAAGGCTACTAACTTATACAATATGGGGACGACAATACACCAATAAATTAAGGTGCTGCGTAAACGTAGGACACCGTAAAACGCTCAGTTTTTTGTCGCAGAGTTAAGGCTCGTTCACACAGGCGCGACGCGACAGCGTACACAAAGGCACCGCGTGCTGCGCGACGAGCGGCGCCTTTGTGTCGTGCTGTTGCGTCGCGCCTGTTTGCCTATACCAATACGCCTAAAGACTCCCCTTTAGGCGTATTGGTAGGTACATATTGCAAGTTACAAATCATAAAAATAAAAAAAGTAGTGGATTTTCAAATATCAAATTACAAAGAGAAGACTTATCCAAAAATATTTCTTATAAAAATTGTATTGTATTGTATTGTATCATGATAAAAAAAATCGTAAAACAGAGCTCAACAAAATATTTTTCGTTGCATGATTCTCAAAATGTTGAGCGTATACTATCATATTCTGTGTAATGATAATAAAGGGAATTCAAACAACTAAAGAAATAAGTAGGTACCTAAAAATTATTCCACTGAGCCCTGCATTTATTTTTTAATTTAATTAATACTGCAAAATGACTTTTATTTTGGTGGTCATTCGATTCAACTAACATAAAACGCATCGCTGTTTTGAACCTTAAAGCTCCTACAAACAGGTGCAACACGCGACGCGACACAAAGGCACCGCCTGTCGCGCGATGAGCGGTGCCTTTGTTTCGCGTGCGATTCGCGTCGCGCCTGTTTGAGCCTTAAGGTATCATAATTGTACAATTTTTTATGCTTCCCACTTATAAACAATTTACCTGCCATGTTATCTCTCCCCCACCGTTGGTTGACTGCTATAGAATGCCTAAGGCGTTCAGTCCGCCTTTGTGAATTATAATTATATATAGTCCTCCAGACCGTATTTCGGCCATGGCGGCCAATCTCAACGGAAACTAGCCTTCGGCGCGGGAGATGTGTGTGCGCAGACACAGGTTCATTCTCTCTTGACTCTTCCCACACTCTCATAGTCCGATGGGACGGCAATCCGACACGACCGGAGAGAGGTCAGGCGCAGGACCCACGGCTTAACGTGCTTTCCGAGGCACGGGGGTATAAAACCGCCAACTTCCAAACTCCGGGCTGTTACTAAGAAATTCCTAATGGAAAAGTAAGCAAAGAATTACATATATCTAGTGCATAAAAACTAAATACATACATAAACTCACAACTTCTTCCCATGGGGTAGGCAGAAATCACAGAACGCCACCTGCTACGATCCTTACATAATCCTTTTGCTTCGTTTCCGTTCCTAGATCTGAGGGCCTAGACAAAGTAACATTCGATTAGCGATGACGCTAGTAGAAAAGTTAAAATGTATGGGGTTGACATAAGCTATCGAAATGTCACGTGATCGTAGGTCAACGAATAGAAATTAGCTAGACAATGTTAAAAACATTCGATTATGAAATGAATCGACAGCGTCGAAAGATTAGGTACTTCCACAGAGATGCATAGCCAAGGGACACTTTTTGACGAGCGTTATCGCTAGTTTTTGGAATCATTAGCGAAAGCGATAGCGATTGTAGAAATAGAATCGCTCCGAAGCGAATGCCATTTGTCTAGGCCCTCTGGCCATACATAAGATTAATACTTATAAATTCTTTGGGCGCCCTAATGCTTATGAACCAGGCATTGTCTAGACATGCATTAACGGTTAAATGGGTTTTTAGGTTTGAAAAACACCTTGACATCACAGCCAGCGATTTCTGAGCTCAGTGTCCCTTCAGAAATAGTAAAAGGATTTTAGTGCCGTCTTGAAACAACAAGAGGGTCCCTAATGGATTTCAGATTGATGGATTAACAGAAACACTATTGAGTAATAAGCTCAAATCATTATTTTCGCAGTAAAAACAGAAGTGAGATCTATTCCAAGTTTCCTCTAAGGCCGATATCTATAACCGTTCTTAGCACGTGATTTGACTTAGACATGTTTCCGTCTCCATCATATACACTTGTAGTTTGACAGTTGTACGACCGTGGCTGAAATAACATTTGGCCAAATTACCTACGTCCTTAGTAACGATTATAGATCTCGGCATAGCAATCTGACCAGCTTAGCTCTGAGAGTCTACTCTCTAAGTACGAAATCCGTAGTTTCGGCCGATGTTACGGGCATATGCTACTCCGTATTGCCTGCGGACATAAGATTACTTCGAGGCCCGAACTAATAATGAATGGCAACACCATTTGACAGTTGTCCTTACTCCCAATGTGTTTTTGCCTGTCCAAAAAGGTTAATTAATCGGGAGTAGGCTTCATTCTGAAGTATCGAACTACTTTTGGACGGGCCCGTATCTTCGTTGACCGACTTACAGAGTAGGCCCTTAGGACCTCAGTATGCTCAAGAATACATTTATTCTGAAATATACTGGTGTAGCTTCGGAATCGTAACACTTAACTTAGCTTATTAAGCGAGCTAAGTAAATAGGTAAGTTATATTAAGAATTCTTGTTTAAAAAAATGTAGATACGTGTAAAATTTCCATGCTTCAAAAGCAAACGATTTGGATTCCACTATCGAAAATATTATTAAGTTACACTTAAGTTAGTTTTAAGTTAATGTTAAGTAGTTAATTTTGTAAATATGTTTTCCTATTCGGACCATTTGGTATTAAAAATATTTATCTACGTTAAGTGTCTTAGTTCTAACTTAAAGTAAACTTAAAATGAAATGAAAACTCTCGGTACAGACAAAGTTTCCCAAATTCACATGTTAATGAAATCCTTCCATAATATATTAATACTTGCTGACCGGACAGACGTTGTCCTGTTTCCTACAAATCGATCGCAGCGCCACCTACTGGGTCCAATTGTGAATATAAAGCATCCAGGGACTCACTCAAACACACAAAAATATTCATCAAAATCGGTCCTGCCATTTAGGAGTTCAGTGACAGACAGAAGAATTGTAAATAAAGGTTGTAAATGCGAAAATAACTTTGTCCGTCTTTTACTTTTTTACGCCTAACGGCTGAATGGATTTAGATTATTGGCACACAGGTAAACCGTGACTTGACCTGGGTTAGGTCATAGGATAGTTTTATCCCGGTAGTTCATTCCTGTGGCATAATTTTCGACTTACACGCGGGCGAAGCCGCGGGCAAAAGCTACTAGCTTGATAAGGTAGAAACTTTTAACCTCTCATATTTAAACACCAGACGATTTTAACGACTTGCTGACGACTCGGACACAATATATTCGGACATAGTGAACGAATCCGAATTTTTTTCACTGATGATTCGGACACCAATAAAAAAGGTTTGTACATTCAGATAAAAAACTTTCAACGATAACATAACTGTAGAAATGCGTCCTCCGCCCAGCCTTTTTTGTTTTGGATGTGTAATCATCAAATAACTTCTCCCGCTCTAGGCGGAGCGTGAGGGCGTGTCAGACTATTACTGACTAAAACCCATCCGTGTTCCTTTAATTGCCTGTGTGCCAGGGTCACGCCGTCACGGTAACCCTTTCGGACAAAACCGCGAACCTGGCAGGCATCGGCCCTAGCGGACTCTGTCAGTGTGTGTGTAGTGTGTGCTGACATCTCTTTGAGGCGCGCGTGGAACATAACGCTCCGTCGACACGAGCTTGGTCCTTACCGGACGGCGAGTTACCCATTGCTCGCTGTCCGTAAGCCCGCGCCTACGGCGGCCGGGAATCGGCTATTGACTCCCAACGCCCAGAGCGTGAGGGTGCAAAAATTGCCTCTCCCTCACGCGATCTGCCTTCTCCTGCACGAGAAATACTGCTTCGCAGATGGAGGTGACGGCTCCCATACGCTCTCGCTCCGTACCATGGCCAGGAACAGGGCCGGACTCGAGAGATCGCCATCGCCGATCGCCTCCGCGAGGATACGGCGGTGCTCCATCCAAGCCGGGCAGACCTCCACCGTATGCTCCACCGTATCCCCCAGGCGATCCACACAATGACAACACCCGGGCATTTCCTCCCGCCTTATGCGGAATAGGAACCTCCCGTAACAACCGTGTCCGGTGACGACCTGCGTCAGGAGGAAGGTTAGGACGCCGCGGCGCGTCTCTAGCAATTACTCAAAGAGGGGACTTATCGCCGCAATTTTGGCGTGACCAGCGCTGGGTTGCGACAGTCACACTCTCCATGTCGCCATGAGATCCCGCCGGAGCTCTGTCCGCTGTGCCGTGATTTCTCGCGGCAGCGGAGTTAAGCCCCGGCGTTTCGCCTTCTCGCGCCTCTCCCATAGGTGCGCAAGGACTTTTGCCTCCAGATCCCACGGCGGCAATCCGGCAAAGAGGCTCACCGCCTCACCGGAGACCGTGTGGTATCCCCGGACCACCCGGATGGCCATGATAAAAAATAGCAGCTTTTGTTAAAATCCCGTTAAAAATTGTTTTTTTACAACTATTGGCTTAGCGGAGGACGAATTTCTACAGTTAGGGTATCGTTGGAATTTTTTTATCTGACGGTTCAAACCAGCTTTCTTTATTGGTGTCCGAATCATCAGTGAAAAAAATTCTGATTCGGACACTGTGTTCGAATATATTGTGACCGAGTCGTCAGCAAATCATTTTAACAACTAAATCATTCATTTTGATGGGAAGATTCGAATAATCTTTAATCTAAAGAATTTTAAAATGCTTTTATTTTAACTTCCTACCAACTCAAGGATTCGAAATAGAAAGGGAACGTAGGTAATTAAATAAGACTTGTCGATTAAATTAGACTCAATTTTGATGTTTTAACCTGTTGTTGTGGATTTAAGACTCCTACAAACAGGAACGACACGCGACGCGAATCGCACGCGACACAAAGGTATCGCTTGTCGCGTGAGATTCGCGTAATAATAGTTAATATTTTAAAACATAATTATTAGGTACATAAGAAATAAAATATTTTTTTTGGGATAAACCGATTTATCATCTTAAAGTCTTACAAATTACAAATAAAAGACATGTAGTTATGTAGATATACCTTAAATGTTGGGAATCTCTGTATCCTCGCTCACGAAAATTTTATTTTTATTTTATTAATTAAATAATTAATTATTTTTTATTTATTATTAATTTAAAAAAAAAAAAATTTTTTTTTTTAGACAAAACTATTTGCTATATTTGCTTTATAAGTTTTATTTAGCATAATAATATCATTAATGTCATAGATATAGTTTATTTAGTTAAAAATTAACTTTGATAGTGGGATATAATCTTTTTGACAATTACTTATATTTTAGGCATTTTTTTCTAAAGGTAAGTATCTCTTACGGCATTAGCTTTTCCTGAATAGCTCGTGCCTATACGGCAGGAGAAGCTTACATTTTTTTTTTAAATTTTAGATGGAGTTAAATATATTGGGTTACGTGACGATTTGTGTTTTGATCGAAATAATCTTTTGAATGTTTATAACTTTTGATTTTGTCGTCTAGCCATCAGAATGGCGTACCTACTTACCTTATGATCGCCATTCTGACAGCTAAAAGTATTATAATATTTAAAAATAAATATATACTTAATTTAATTAAAACATGGGTAAGAAATACTAGTAGGTAAGTACTTACTTGATTCAATAAATCATCCAATTGAAAAATACTATTATGACCCTAGATTATATTCTATTGAATTATGATGTATGAAAAGTAAAAGTAAACTTTATTATTGGTATTTTTTTCTGTTGGTGCCATAAAACATAAAAGTATGAATACCTACTACGATACAAAATCTATACAAATTGTTCTCCTTTTTTTCGATATTATGAAAACCATAAATAGTTTACTTTTTAGGTTATGTGGCCACATACAAAATAAATGCGAAAAACCTACATTTATATAATGTATTTTTTATCTAAATTATATAGTTTCCAACACATAGAGACTCATGTCCATAGCATAGATTATTCGGCTGGCTAGATAGTAAATTTATGCTATTTTCTAGTTCTAGGTTATTGTTAAGTGTTACCATTCTATCAAGTAATTATATTCAGCAGAAAAACAGCACTGTTGCCATGTTAAAATTGCTTGTATTGTGGCCTTTTTTATTTAAATTGAAATATTTGTGATCGGAATAAATGTGATTATTGTACCTTTTAGCATATTTTTATAAGTATTCGACTTTTGTAATCTGTATTAGTGACCATTTTAAATGTCTGCACAAAGTGCGAATGTATTTTTTCAGTATAAATTAATAAAATAAATAATGTATATTTTTTTGGCTTTTTATTTATTATAAGTACTACAAGATAGACTTATCTAGTGCCTAAATACGGTACTATTTAAATATCATTTGGCACGACGCGACCGCGACGGTTCAAAATACAAAGTAAAATTAAACACACTTACTCAGGCCCACTTGACCGCCAATCACTGAACACATTTAGCGCTAAACCAGTTTAAAACATAATTCTGTTTCTGTCAAATCTTTGAAGATGACAGAGACAGAATGATGTTTAAAACTCGTTTAGCGCTAAATGTGTTCAGTGATTGGCGGTGTAAGAGGGCTTATGTAGGAAAGTTGCGTAACTACCTAAATATGCAAACATCGACTCATAAGACTTTAAACTTTATTAAGTATCTATTGTTGCGAGATTCTCGAGGGTCTTACGTCGCTTTGTGGTAATTATTGGCTAGGTATGTAAACGTTTAAGACACCTACAAACAGACGCGACGCGCGACGTGAATCGCACGCGACACAAAGGCACCGCTCGGCGCGCGGCAGGTGGTACCTTAGTGTCGCGCCTGTTTGAAGGAGCCTTTATTCGTCGGAAATGACGGCATCTACTTTCTGGTCATGTTCGTTGGTTGGCACATCGTCTACCACTTGGCACGAGAATGCTACTGCTACCACCTGAAAAATAAAATTAAGAATATTATGAATAAGCTATCTTGCTGTGGAGCACGGTGGAGTTTCTTGCCCATTCTTCTCCATACGAAACTACCTTTTGGAAGGGGCAACTAGAATCAATACTATTTTTTGTAAATTTTGACGTTCAAAAGTGCCTTTTTATGTGCCTATTTGAAATAAACGATTTGACTTTGACTTTGACTTTGCTACAAGGCTCTTTTGGCGCCTGAATGACATTGACAGGGGGGCATTAATGATAAACATTTGTGAAGTTGTCACAGAAATTGTATTGACAAAACAAGATGGCGACGTTCGTTCCGAGTTTTGCCGCGCGCCAAAAGTACCCTGTAGCGTTGTATCTTATTCGACCACCTGTGAGTGGAGAATATCGACTATCAGTGCCATTCTGCAAAATCGTCTCGGAAAAACTTATACTAAGTAGTAACTTGACAGTTCAAAGAAAAATAATGAAACTGAAACTAATGTTGTACGTAAGAGCCCGTGACGGCCAGACCTTCGTTAATTCATAAAAGCTACAAGTTTCTCTATGTATGTCCCCTATACAGGTAAGAATGAATCCTGCCTATGAAATTTGGGTCGCGGTGGCTGCGGCAGGTAACAGATAATAAAGGTGTATAAAACTTTGTATCAAATTTGTTATAGTATAAAGCTCAGTTTTCACATATTTTATTTGTAATATAGCGGTATCAACATCGCCAGATGCGAGCTACACGTCATACTGATGTCACGAAAATCTAGCATCGCGCAAGCAGAGTTTACCGCGCGACTAGCATATATGTTATAGTCAAAGTCCGATACACAGTCTCTTCGCGGAAGGACTGGTTTATCCTAGGTTTGGCCAAAGCCATCAGGCAATCCCCGAAATACATTTCAATTTCGCCCTTTGCCTGAAGTATTTTTAGTCAAACCCAGGAGCTCCTAACTTTTCAGTCAAACGTCGAAAGTAAATTATTCTGTTTCGGTTTTGGCCTAGTCAATCCTAGAAGCGACTGCAAAACTCGGTCAAACGTTGATCTGAACATGTTTAAACAGGTTCATAATGTCTCTCGCGGTGTTCCGACCGATTGTTTTGTCATTTCATGTTCGTTCATTGAGCGTGCGGGCGTGTAATTGTGTAAAATTGAAGATGAGTGAATCAAACGGTGTTGTTGTTACTAAAAGCGTGGATAAAGAAGCTTTAAAAGTAAAGTTTAAAGAGAAAATTTCTAATTTGAATAAAAATAAGTGTTCATTTCACATACAAAACAAACAGTTGTATGAGCAGATTATCAGTGAGGTAGAATCCGCTAAAGTAGCTGAAAAGAAAACGTCTTTGCAGTATCGCCGTCTCAAACGCTACGACGTTGTTTGTTTTGGGGACGAAAAAAAATTGATTAAGCCATTGTCAGATACAAAAAATATACAATACTACGTTACGGATGACGAGTTATACGATGTGATTGAATGTGCTCATCAGGAATGTGGTCATGGTGGTAGAGATCTCACAGAATAATACTGATGACACTAGTAAGTAGCAACAAAAACCGTTTCAAATTACTATATTTTTAAATTTCAGCTGAGAGTAGGCGTTCCTCGAACATAAATTACGCGACGCGAGCGCTGCGCAAACGGTACGCTTGCGTCGCGTTCTATGAGCGGCCGGCCGGCCCATAGTGCGTCAGTCAGGCAGCTGCAATGCAACGCGAAGTTTTTTTTAAATTATAAAATAGGCCCGCACTTGTCTGCCATCTCACCGTGGTAAGTGCACGCCAGTACAATTACTGCATGCTCATAAAATGCGACGTAATCGCCGGGTTGTCGCGGCGCTTACGCGGCGTTCGCGTCAAGAACACGTACGCCCGGCGAATGCTATGTGGGGACACCCTCACTTATAATTGCTATTTACATGTGTAATCTGATTTAGCTAAATAGGTACTTAAGTATATGAATTTTAATATAAGATCGCTTGCATTGCATTAAATTGGGGGCGGGCGGGCGGTGCACTTAACAACTGCATAACTTGCCATTTCTCGTGTGGAAGTAGCTAAATATTTTTCTATTTTATATTATGATGGACTTCTGCAAAATAACGCCTGATTCCATTAATTACTTATATAAATTTTATTTTAGTACAAAGAAATGAGATGGAAATACCTGGACCGTCGTCGTCAACTGTGAAAGAAGATAATTCTGTCACAGAAAAAAATAAGGATCACCATATTGACAAAGTTCCTGGATTGTTGCCACTAAGAAAGGAAATAAACTCTCCAACAGTTGAGATAACTTCTTCAGACATCGTTTGTTGTATTTGCCAAAAAGAGAGCTCCGGCGCACATACGTGCATTATTTGTAATCAGGTCGTGCATGTTATTTGCACTGACAGCACACTTGGCGCAGACTATGAAGGCTTCGGAAGTAAAATTACATGCATACGTTGTGCGCAGACAGAAAATATAAAAAAAAATAAAGAAAAGGCGATAGAAGGTCTTCAAGCTCAGGCTGATATTATGAAACAATTATCTGATCAAAAATTTCCGCCAATCGCGATTGGATAAACTGTAACCTTACCTATTCCCAGCTTTGACAGAGCCAAAGGAGATGCTCGAAATGTTTTGGGTATCATACAAGATAAAACAGATGATGGTTTATACAGAGTAGGCACGAAACACGGGACAATAAACACACTTTTTTCGAGGAATCAAATAAAAGAATGCAAAGAAAAATTTCTTAAGATCGAAGATGTGCCTGACGTTCGGCTGTCTCTTAGAGAAATCAGTGCAAAGGATTCAAAATTTGGTGGCCAAGGCTTTATAAAATGCCACTGCAATAAAAAATGCTCTTCAAAATTATGCAAATGTAAAAGATCTAATGTATTGTGCAATTCTAAATGTCATAATGCCTCACCATGCCAGAATAAAGATTAATTTTTCATTTTAATTACCTAAGAAATTATTAAAACAATTAACATTAACATTAATGCCTCACCATGTCAGAAAAATGATTAATTTGCCACTTTAATTACCTAAGAAATTATTAAAACAATTAACATTAAAGTTAATGCCTCACCATGTCAGAAAAATGATTAATTTTCCATTTTAATTACTTAAGAAATTATTAAAACAATAAACATCAAAATTTTAAAAATGTTATTTTTTTATACCTAATCTTACAAACTAACCTCCGTATATTCCAAAGCATTTATTTATTTATTTTATACTTTATTGCACATCGTACAAAAGGCGGGCCTAATGCCACACGGCATTCTCTCAAAGCATCTCAAATATAAAAGTGAAAATCACGTAAGCTGACCAATCAGGTGTCAGAACTGGCAGAGTTAAGCGGTTCTTAAGACTTGAAAGCTGCTTAAATGATAAAATGCTTCCAAATATACGAAGATAAGACACTTCATACCTATATCGGAGTTTGACTCGTCAAACCCCGATTTAATAAAATTGTGTTTTGACGTTTGCCTGACCAAATTAGTCTCTCCCAGGTTTGACGAAAATTGTTTAGTCAAAGGCCGAAAATTTACATTTGTTTGGGCTTTGACTAAGTCATTCAGTCTGACCTGAGGATTGACCAGTCCAACCTAGGAGCGCCGGAGCTTCGGAGTTTGCCTATAACATATATACAACGTCCCGACATCAACCGTCGGGCAGTGGCCCACCAGACACAACACCCGTCTGGTCGGAGGATCCTCCCTTTTCTATGGAGGTATGGGTGAGCTTTACACCCTGTTCCTCATACCTCTATAGTAATAACATTAGAAATCGCGGCGTCCATTGCCAGACAGTTGCAAGCCCCTGCCAGGCACCCTTAAACTACAAAAAATTATAATGAAGGAGCCTTGAGGATTGTTTTTCCTGTTTGAAGGAGCCTTTATTGTGGATGTATACCTACATCTTTTTGAGGCTGACTGTACTTAACAAAGAGTAAATCGCCAGAACAATGAAGCGGAAAAGAAAAATATACTTATAGACTTTGCACGTACCTTGGGTGCAGTTTCGGGGTTACTTCTAAGATTAGCGAGAAACTTGTCATAGTAGCCACCGCCGTGGCCGCATCTGTCACCAGACTTGGAGAACGCCACTCCAGGGGCTATGACCAGGTCCAAACCACCTGGAAACGGAGTATTTTTTGGCAGTTAGAAAAGGAAAACCTACCCACCCCTAGCTCAACAGAAGGAATTCGCTTCGACTTGCTTTATCTCCACAGTGATTGTGAAATGTTAAACGATCAACATGACTAATATATCAGTCGCAAGCGTGACTGTCGAACGTTGAGTCCTGGGTTCGATCATAAGAACGTGAAGCATGAACACTATAGAAACAAAAAAAAAAAACGCAAGACACGAACAGATTGTAGTAAGATTTCTACGGCGCGATGTCAAAAAATAATAAATTAAATGTCAATTAGTACGGGAAAATATCGAGAGTCGTTCTTCGTAGAGTTAATAGTGATAAATGTGATAATGCAACAGTTGCGACAGTGTTTTTGGGTTATTGCATTAGGAATTTTTCAGTAGCAGCTCAGATTTATGCCCAGTGATGTTTTATTTGTGTGT
Source organism: Griposia aprilina (assembly GCA_916610205.1). Taxonomy (NCBI): domain Eukaryota; kingdom Metazoa; phylum Arthropoda; class Insecta; order Lepidoptera; family Noctuidae; genus Griposia; species Griposia aprilina. Next base: position 5,139,245 of record OU744299.1, read on the forward strand.
TTAGGCTCCCGCGACTCGATGCCTTTGCTTCGCGTGGCGCGCCTGTTTGTAGCAGCCTTTTGACTAGCTTCTGCCAGCGTCTTCGTTCGCGTGAAAATTCTTGTTTCATCATAAAATATTTCCTTTGACATTCAACGATACTGTAGCTTCCCTTTAGTGAAATAGTTTTTGGTATCGGATCAGTATTTCCGAAGATTACCCCTACATTTGTGAGTTTGTATCATAAAGACATCTTTATAATATTAGTTTATAATTATGTAGAATTCTGAAAGGCATGTCTACGATACCAACCTGACTCAATAGCATTTTCTCTCTTCTGCTCCTTCGCGTGCTGAGCAATGCCATGTCTAGTAATGAACATGCTCTTCTCATCATCAGTCTCGAGGAGCAGCATCTTCATCACGCCACCAGCGTACTGCGGGACGAAGGCTGATGCCCCTCGTGCCTTGACGTGGCTGATGATGGGAGCCGTGTCGATCTCCTGGTCTGTGCTCATGTATAGAGCTACGCGTTTCGCTGATTTGTAAAATGGATGGTTGATTACCTGGAAGATTATTATAATAAAAGTTTTTGTTTTATGTAAATCTAGATAGATTTATTGAAAACTAGCTTCTGCCGCAACCTCGCCCGCGTGGATGTCGGAAATTATCTCACAGGAACGTGGTACCGGGATAAAAAGTAGTCTATGTCCTTCCCTAGGATGTCGTCTATCTCCTTGCCAAATTTTATCGAAATCCGTTCAGTGGTTTAGGCGTGAAAAGGTAACATACAGACAGAGTTACTCTCGATTTAATCATATTAGTATGGATATATTACGAATGATAACTAATAGATATAAGAACTCATAAGACACAGCACAAATGTTTATAAACATTTTCGATTGCTATTCCATTGCGATTTGAACAAGTAACAGTTTTAAGTCAAGACGCCTGACCTTGAATCACTAAGATAATTTTACATAGAGCAACAACCCTCTGACAATAGACAATTTATATAAATTATTTATGAATGGTTAAATTAAATTGGCATGTATTTAACGCGGCGACAAATTAATCTGAATTTGGGATTAAAAAATAACTAAAGCCGGTAGCAAAAATAGTAGGTTGGCAGCTACAGTGAAGGATAATTTTAAGTTACTAGAAAGTAGCAGCTTAATCATCTTAGCTTTGTTTTAATTTATATTGGCATCGAGGTTTTGTTTTGGCGAGGCTTCCTATTTCTGAATGGCAAAAATAATAAGGCGTAGTCAACGGAGCCCCGCTTGCTAGGCAGGGCTCCTTTGACTAGGTGGTTTAAAAAAATAACCCCGAACCTGTCCGAGTCGGGGTGCCCCAAGTCCCGAGCTCGCTTCGCTCGCTCTTGCATTCTATCCCACTGTTAATATTAGTCGCCATGTCATTATTTATAGTACCTCACCTATGACTGCAATTGGGCTTGTTTAATATGTTCGCTACCTCAAAGTAGCAGCCATTATTTAGTTTTTATAATTCCTTGCATTTTGAAGCTCATCTAATATAATTATTGCTAAACTATTTTATCGCTGCAAAGTTATTTTTTTAATAGCAAATAGTTAGTCGCCCTGTAAGTTGTTAGTCGTCCGGAAAATAATTAGTCAATTCAATTCTTAGGGCGAGTTTCACCAATGTAACTGAACGCGATCAGCACATCTAAACCGGGTTCAAGAGCTGTCACTGTCATTATTGAAATTATATCTGAATGTAGTGAGGACTGAGTTGTACTTGTACCTACTCTTCTTTCTCGCAAAAGGAATATTTTTCAGATTAGCTTAAAAGTTTACCTTATTGTACACAATCTCTGACTGCCGTTTCTTGTCCTCGGTGGTGAGTGCTGCAATGCGAGCTGCTATCTCAGTCCTCAGCAGCGCTTTAGCTGGATTCGGGGTTATTTTCGACATTTTGCCGTTCTGGAAGATCAAATCAAATCAAATCACTTTTATTTGTTAACACAGGTAAAGGAATACAGATGTTATATTTGATGAAAGAGCGCTATGTTATGCCAGGAAGCGTACAAATATGGTGTGCATCTAGCTCAAGATTACAAATTAAATTTTCTAAAAATATATTTGATAATCATGCATAATTATGGTATTTAATTAACAATATAAATTTAAAAAATTACATAATATTATTTAACACCTTAAAAAAAAATGAAAAAAAGATCAAATTTTGTCTTTTAAATCAGTATACTAGCTCCTGTCAACGAATTCGTCCGCGTGAATTTTCTTGTTTCCCCGAGCCACCCCGTCGCATCGCATCACTTAGTTTTCGCTTAGCGTTCTTTCTGACTTTTCTTTTTTTGTTCGGCTCCTAAGTGTCATACCGTGATGTTAAATAGCCTTCCTGCCTTCCTCGAGAATTGGGCCATCAAATGCAAAAATAATTTTTGCAATCCGACCGGTAGTTCCAGAGATAAGTTACTCCCTACATACAAACCTTACAGACAAATTTTACCTCTTTATAATACCATATTTATTTATTTATTAATAGGAGAACCAACAGCTATAATAGATGGAAAAAAAACTTGAGAAGTGTCAAGGGACACCCGGATGGAACGAAGTCCCATTAAAAAAAAAAAAAACTGGCTCGCTTTCTATGAGAGAGAGAGAGAGAGAGAGAGAGAGAGAGAGACAGACAGACAGAGAAACACGCGCACGCCGCACGGCTTACAACTATAGCAAAAAGTGTCGTTACAACTTTTGGTCTTAATTTTTTCCGTCTAGCCCCCTTTCGCAACGCGCGATAAGGAACTTCGTTCCAATAACAATTGACTAAATATAACACAGAACCAATTACAGGGTCCCACGGATAAAAACAGAAAAAGTAGTAGAAATCTTAGGATCACTAACAAGCACGATAGAACAAATTATATTATACTAGCTATCCGCCCTGGCTTCGCACGGGTGCAATGTAGATACCAATGTGGTGTCAGTGTGGAGTGATTAATAAGTAATATTAGGTCTTTACCTATGAAATTGCCGTTCTGCAGTACTGGCCATTTCAAATCAAAATAATTTTTGTTTGGCTAAGAATTCTAATTTCAAATTAATTTTATTTTAAAAACATGGATTTTTTTTTCTAAAAGTAGTCATTTCTTTATTGATTAGTGTTACATTTTCATCGCATTTCAATCTTTTTCGTCATCATGGATACGTTAAAAATTCGAGTAATTATGGAATATGAGTACCGTCGTGGCAGCAACGCGGCATAAGCGGCACGCAACATCAACGACGTTTACGGAGCTAACACTACAAACCAACGCACCACCTGTTATTGGTTTGCTCGCTTCCGTTCTGGAAATTTCGACCTGAAAAATGAACCTCGCGGTCGTCCGAAGACTTTGGTCGACAATGACGAATTAAAGGCGATTGTGGAAGCTGATGATACACAATCTACGGCTGAATTAGCAGCAGCTTTCGACGTTAGCGTCAAAACAATATTGGTCCATTTGCGTCAAATTGGCAAGGTAAAAAAGCTTGACAAATGGGTGCCCCACGAACTCAATGATCGCCAGCGCGAAGTACGCGTCGAGACGTGCCTTGCACTGCTCAACAGACACACAAATGAAGGAATTTTGAACCGCATTGTTACCTGCGATGAAAAATAGATTCTGTTTGATAACCGTAAGCGCTCAGCAAGTTGGTTGGATCCTGGTTCAGCACCTAAACAATGCCCTAAACGAAAACTTACCCCTAGAAAAGTGATGGTCACTGTTTGCTGGTCTAGCGCCGGTGTGATTCATCACAGCTTCTTACCAAACGGGGTGAGCATTACTGCAGATGTGTACTGTGAAGAACTGAACACAATGATGGAGAAGCTGGCGCATCTCCAACCAGCATTGGTCAATCGCTCGTCTCCGCTGCTCCTGCACGACAACGCGCGACCTCATACTGCACAGCAGACGGTCTCCAAGTTGCAAGAACTGGGGTTGGAAGCTCTCCGTCATCCGCCCTACTCACCAGACCTTGCGCCTACAGACTACTACTTTTTCCAGAATTTGGATAACTTCTTGGCGGGAAAAAAATTTAATACCCGAGAGGCAGTACAAAATGCCTTTGAAGAATTTGTTGCCTCCCGTCCAGCTGATTTCTTTAAGAAGGGCATCAATAAACTGCCACTGCGATGGCAAAGATGCATTGATTGCATGGGTGATTACTTCGATTAATACAAATAAAAAATTCATGAAAAAAAATCGTTTAAATTTTTTCATACAAAACGGCAATTTCATAGGTAAAGACCTATTATTATGTTACTAATAAGTAACATTTTGGATTGATTTATATGCACGCGCCCACCGGCCGCTTCCACCGGACGGACGTACAGCCTGACGGCTGCTCTGCCCCCGCATTTTAAATCTCTGATATCTTCTAAGATATTCGTTTTAATGATATGCTGTAAAGGGCCATATTGATCTATATTAAATGCACAATATATTTAAGGTACTTAATTGGATAAGGATTAATGCTGTATTGCTTAAAATCGCTTCGTAAATAAGCCATTATTTCTCGTAAAAAGTAAAGAATAAAAAATGGTTATTGTGGGTTGTCCCCAAGAGATAGACATATACCACCGCGGCTTTTTTTGTAGACTTTTTTATGGTGTACAATACTGTAGTACATTATTTTGATCTATCTCGTTGGGTTCAGCCAGCGTTTGCAATGTAAGCGCAAAAAAATGTGTTTATTTACGACATCACATTAGAAACCTCTAAAATTATCAGTATTTCCCTACTATATTATGCATGTATTATACATATAAACCTTCCTCTTGAATCATTATATCTATTAAAAAAAAATGCATCAAAATCCGTTGCGTAGTTTTAAAGATCTAAGGATACATAGGGACAGACAGACAACGGGAAGCGACTTTGTTTTATACTATGTATTGATACGTATATAATTATATAAGATACAATAAGTACTAAGCACTTTTAAAAAAGTCGGCATTTAGCTGATAATATTAATTAGTGTATTAGTAAAGACTTAACAAAGCCTCCACGAGTAACAATCAGATACGTCTGAGGACAGACAACTTTTTAGGTTACCGACTGAAGGTTACATATTTTTCAACTGTTTTTTTTTTGAGTAAACATAAAAGGCTTTCTACAAAGAAAATATTACCAAAGACAATGTTATCTATAGCGTAATGTTATGTTATTTAGTATGGAAATATATTAACACTGCTGCAGGTTTTAGGTATTCTTAGGTAAGTATGTATTTTCACTTTCTGTGACCATATATAAAGGCTCCTAAAAACAGGCACGGCAAGCGACGCGAATCGCACGCGACTCAAAGGCACCGCTCGACGCGCGACAGGCGATGCCATTGTGTAGCGTCGCGTGTCGCGCCTGTTTAAAGAAGCCTTAATAAAAATTAGGAATCCCTTCAAGGATGACCAATAATAATTAGATAATCCTTCTCTTGTGACCGCGAAGAATACCTACCTTATAATAACACCAGCTTATTATTTTCCCACTGCAGGGCAAAGCCCTGTTCTCATACAGAGAAGGCACGAACATTGATCACCACGCTTGCTCAAGATGGGTTCGCGATTTTAGACTTAAGTATATTAACTATAAAGTCCAGGTTTCTTCACGATGTTTTCCTAAACCGATGTCAGTGATGTCCATCATAAACTTAGAAAGTTCATATGAATTGAAAAAGTGACATTGGTTCGTGCCCGGCTTTGAACCAACCACCTCATGCATGAGATGGGAGGGCTTAACCACTGGGCCATCACGACATATACCGTGGTAAAAATAATTAGCCAGTCAGCAAGGGACTAGCGGGACTGACTGACTCCAGGGTGCGCCTGATGAACAGGATTAGGTATCGGTATTTGATTGAAACCCTGCACCGTAATTGCGAAACACATACTTTCAATCACAATCTGAGTAATTTTGAATGATATTGCTAATTCATTGCTTCTTATGTTCGAAAAATTTATCCGCTCAACAACGTAAATAACGCAATGAATGTTGTTGAACTGTCAAAATGAAAACCATTTCTACTGTTAGTGTGTTAAGCAATTACCCCGCCGCCGAGTAATTCACCAACTTGTCCTACATGCCTACGGTCCATTTAGGACGACTTGCAGAAAATCAAAATAAATAATATTTTCATTCTGCAACTCGTCCCACGTCTCATTTTGTGTGGAACTTTAAACTTTGTCAACGTTTGGTACAGTTTGGTACAAGATATTTCAGTCCTAATAATATAATTGTTAAATCTTTTAAAATTGTTGATTATTTCAGTAATAATTATTGATTATTATCTTTATGACTATGGCTTCAATCAATCAACTCAATCTATCGCAGTCCACTGCTGGACATAGTCCTCTCTCATGCTGCGCCACAACACCCTGTCCTCCGCCTTCCGCATCCAGTCTGTCCCAGCCACCTTTTTGAGGTCGTCGGTCCATCTAACTGGGGGCGTCCCACACTACGCTTACCGATAGGCTTGTATAGTACATGTACGATGGACTATTAAGAATTCATTCATGACACTGTACTAGAATGAACTATTCCGTTGGCTTAATAGTACTTCGGTCATTTAGTACGTCGTTTCGATCAATTTCCGTCCGATCGGTCGCTCGGATTTGGATCCACACTTACTACTACTTGTACACTAAGATGTCGGTCAGGCATATTCTCGATTAGTGGATCGAGCGGGAAATTGTAAATATTTTGTTTTATTTATACGCCATTCCTAATTAACCTAATGCATGTACCTACTTAATAGTACGTAAAACATTACAGTTCTATTTTCACGAGCGCTCGTGAAACAATTGAATTAATGATACCATCCAAGCACTCGTAAAACTTTTCATTCAGTCAGTGCTTCATTCAATAGTACTAGAAGACTGAACTAGTACATTTTACAGATTGTACAAGATCGGAACGCTCCGTTCAATGACCGAGCAAGAACAAGTCTACTTGCCGATACGCGGTCACCATTCCAGGACTCGTTTGCTGCACCGGCCATCAGTCCACCGACAAACATGGCCAGCCCACTGCCACTTCAAAATGCCTACTCTGCAAGCTAAGCATTTTCCGGATAACTTCGCTTCTGATTTTCTCCTTCAAAGAAACCCCAAGCATAGCCCGCTCCATACCGCGTTGAGCGACCTTAAATTTGTGGACCAGCCCGACTGTCAGTGTCCACGTTTCGGCACCGTATGTTATAACGGGCAGCACGCACTGGTTGAAGACCTTACTCTTCAAACATTGCAGGATTGGTGACGAGAAGACTTGACGAAGTTTTACAAACACTGCCCAACCCAACCGGATCCTTCTGTCGGCTTCTTTCTTAAAGTTGTGTCTACCGAGCTGGATGACTTGCCCTAGGTAGACATACTCCTTCACAACTTCGACAAGCGACCCATCGATGTAGATTGGACTCGGCAAGACGTGCGAATTGTACATGATTTTCGTCTTGTCCAAATTCATGCCGAGGTCAACCCGCCGAGAAGCTCCATTTAGGCTATGCAGCATCTGGTCTAATTGGATGATTGCTGGTTATTGTATAATTTTAGGTTTATTATTATTAAATCTATAACATGTATGAATGTTCACTATTACCTCGTGTGTTAATTGGTGTCAAATTTGTAATGAGTTAATCTTTTCTGTTTATGTGACAATGTTGTGATGATTAAATATTTTCTAACATTTATTTTATTTTATTATTTCCACACTAACACTTTTGCTACTGATTGTACCTTTTCTCATTTTGATAGTAACGTGGGACGAGTTGCAAAATGAAAATAAATTATTTATTTTGATTTTCTGCAAGTCGTCCTAAATGGGCCGTAGGCATGTAGGACGAGTTGTTGAATTACTCCCGCCGTCGGTGCCTGGGCACGAAAATCAAAGACGTGGTGTCATAATTAAACTCATGTCTAAGACTCAATTGTCAAGTGATCTGATTGGCTCTTGATAATTAAAGCAACCAATGATAACAGTTGAAATTCGTTTGACTATTTGTAGCTATTTTTTCTGCTGATTTCGGTCAACAAGGTAACTAAAGTTTGCTCTAAATTCCAATGTTTTAGGGCTCTTTATATCGGGCAATATAATTTATTGGGTAAATCGATAGGTCAGGTCGGTTATGAGCACAAGTTTAAATTGGGCATAAATCTATCAATGATAATGATAGATGCAGTTACTTTTGAAATATAATCCAATAATTTAGGTTATTAGGCCAAATCTGAAATTATGATGGGAATTAGGTAAATTATCGGTGATTTAATGAATTTTATGTATGCTTATTCGAATAATGTATTGAAGACAGTGTTGTAGGGCTATCGAAACATGAAATGAGCTGAGCTTATATAAAACTGGATTTTAAATACCTTCTCTACATAATGTACTGCTCATATTTACTATCACGATTAATTTTAGTGTTTTGCGCATATTTGTTCAGTATATTTAGTATTTATATACGTAATAATATAACATAGTATCACGCTTGTAACCCCGGAAGGGTTAGGCAGAGGTGTACCTATAGTAGGAACACCCACATTTCGCCAGTAATGTTTAAGTCCCATGTAAAAGTTGGCTAGCCTATTGCCATCAACCGTGCACAAATTCAGTACAGGTAATAGTCTGAAATATTTGTTACATTCATAGTATCGGATCAGCTTAATTGGTATGCATTTAACAAGTCCCTCAGTAGGTATCTAGGTACGTATAGATGAGTTTGCAAGCAGGTAGGTGTCTAACTATCTTACGGTAATTACTACTATTAAATGGCAGAACTTCTGTTTCTGAAGGCGGTTAACAACATAGATGATTTTATCAGATCGTGCAACAATCAGTACAGTTCTTTTGCTTAGAAGCAGATAACGAAATAAGAAACTAACAAACCTATCACGATTTAGATCCTAAACAATATTACACCATTAAAGAATTAGTTTGTCTAGGGAAATAACTCAGAAATACAATAACAATTGGGTCAAATGCCAAGCGATATAGTCACGAGTTGTTGAACAAAGAAATTTATAAAATGATAACGCAAATTAAACTTACCGGGTGACACGACGAAATACACAGTGCATATGAAGCAGACTGATATGAAATCAAACGATACTTACGCTTTGATACTAAAACATGAGACTGGCGCTAACCAAAACAAAATATTATTTTCACACGTGGTTGTACTAGTAACGCCATCTGTGGGTGTAGCGCTGAACTACGTAATGAGGTACCTTACTAAAAAGAAGGCCTTTGTTCCCGCTCAGTTACACCATGTTGTTTATACTGTTACTTTTAGTTGTTACTGTTCTTGAAAACAGATGGCGCTCTGAAGCGATATTCGCGTCTTAAGTATAATGTCCCAGAAGAGAAAACCAGAGGTCTACCTATTTTATTTGTACCCTCACCACACAATCCCATAATATAATAGGGACTGACCACTGACCCTACTGTCGTCATCCAAGCAAACTAACACAGTCTCAGGGGTGGTACTGAGAACTTCCCCAGAACCTCGAGCTTAGCAGTCACGCTTGCGATTACTAGACCAACTAGCTAGGCTGTCAATGGTTAATCAACAAGAAGATAATAAACATAATGCTTATTACTAATGATGAAGAAGAAGTTATAGGATAGTACTAAATTGATGAAAATTCAGGCAAGACATCTTCTCAGCATCGCGAATTTGGGATAAGCCCCCATGTCTAGCTTTGATTTATTTAGAAAGACCAAAACCTAACCACTCACCCAAAGATGGATCTTACCTAGAGTTGCAACGGATATCCGGCTACTATCTGATATCCAGCCTATCCGGTCATTTTTTTACTATCCGGCGCACGGCTGGTTTGTAATCTTGTGCCGGATACTTAGTCTTATTTTCGTAATAAAATGTAAATAATACAAAATTTCCAACAAAGACCTGTCTATTTAAAGAAATATATACATTTTTGGTCTGTAGGTAAGCACTTTGGTAGCTAATTATAAGTAATTAATATTTGAAATCTAATAAAGGCAAATTGTGATGTATGAAAACAAATTTTTCGACCTTTAAAGATAATAAGCGATTTCGTTTATTCTTATTTAGACAGATTCGGAAAAAAGTTTTTCACTGTAGATACTACTGTATGCATGACGTTCGCTTCGGCTGGATATCCGGCTATCAGGCTTCGGCAGTCGACGGATATCCGGCATCCGGTGTCCGGCCAAATCACTATCCGTTGCTACTCAAATCCTAACCTCATAAGATGACAATCAGAGATAAAATAATCAATTCTTTGATATTATCTTAAATAGACAGGGCCCAGACAGCCATATCAAGATTAACAAATATATCAAAAAAAAAATGAGTAGACTTTGACATCAATAGCAAAATGATTACAACATAATATTGGTTGATTACAAATGATAAAACTGCTAACAGTCCGGCCGTCGAGAAAATGCGTTCTGGACACCTCTCAGTTTCATACAAACGAATACGTGCTTTGTAAATTTGATGTTTATTATTTACTAGAATTGTCGCACTGACAGGTGTCAGGAACTTAAACATTCTTAAATTAAATATTTGAAAAAAATTACAAAAATAGTAGTTATCCCACCACCATCGGTCCAAGGTCCAAGCTATCGGTGGTCAGGGCTCTAAGAGAGGAAACTTTTCACTATGGTTGCAATATCTAGATTTTTTTTGTAAGTGACCACATCCTGCCCCACTCGTCCAGGGTGGTACACAACATCCATTTCCTCCATGGATGACAGGTGTGGATGAACTAAACATCCATAGATTGAACTGTCACACAACGCAGCTGACACCTCCATTACGTTATCATGGTGTTTTGATGGAACGGGACCACGGAATGAGGGCGACCGATAACGAATTGATATCTGGGTTTGCATAAAATCGGTGCTCTGGAAGTTTCCATCATAATATTGATTCTATTGATTCTAATGTATGGCAAAATTAATCGTTTGTGGTGGAATGGCCATGTGATGCGGAGGAATGGTCATGTCGGGAGAAATAATGTGAGTGAAGGCTCCTTGAAAGAGGGGCGACACGTGACTCGACACAAAGGCATCGCCTGTCGCGCGATAAGCGGTGCCTAGTGTCAAGTGTTGCGTCTGTTTGAAGGAGCCTTAAGTATGAATGTGGATGGCTATAAGAGTAAGAAAATACCAAAGAAATGGATGAGTTGTTTGAAAGAAGATTATGAATAAAAAATAGGTTGATACTGAGTTGACGGCTGAATCGCTAACTAACTGATAGAGATGTGTTGTAGAATTAAAAATTATGCTGCGAGAGCTGCGACGAGCCCAAAATCAAATATGTACATTTAATTTTATAACAATTAGTACAAGAAGATGATGAAGTGTGTTATGTAATGGAAATGGTGTACAGTAATAATGAGTATTCTATTCTATGATGTAATTTATTATGTAATAATTGGTGAAGATGTGGCCTACCACGGAAAGTATTCACAAAGAAAATTGGTCCATCTATCGGTCCAGCTGGTCTATTCTGAAAAAAATCTCACCGCGAAATCTTAGGTGAAGTAAGCTGTGATTCCACCTGATGCTAAGGATTGATACTATATTGACAACTCACTTCACCTCCGTGAGATTTTTACAAAATAGTTCGACTGAGCTACTTGTCTCATTTTCCCTAATAAAGCCCAGTGCGGGTTATCCCATTTTCCCTAATAAAGCCCAGTGCGGGTTATCCCATTTTCCCTAATAAAGCCCAGTGCGGGTTATCCCATTTTCCCTAATAAAGCCCAGTGCGGGTTATCCCATTTTCCCTAATAAAGCCCAGTGCGGGTTATCCCATTTTCCCTAATAAAGCCCAGTGCGGGTTGTCCCATTTTCTCTAATAAAGCCCAGTGGGGGTTGTCCCATTTTCTCTAATAAAGCCCAGTGGGGGTTGTCCCATTTTCTCTAATAAAGCCCAGTGGGGGTTGTCCCATTTTCCCTAATAAAGCCCAGTGCGGGTTGTCCCATTTTCTCTAATAAAGCCCAGTGGGGGTTGTCCCATTTTCCCTAATAAAGCCCAGTGCGGGTAGTCCCATTTTCCCTAATAAAACCCAGTGCGGGTGGTCCCATTTTCCCTAATAAAGGCCAGTGCAGTTTGGTGGACGTCACGGTAAAATTTTTGGTGCCAAGATATTTTCACATGAGGTTTTTCTTCACCGTTTACAAATCTGCTATTACCATAAATAAATAAAGGCTCCTTTGACAAATGTTTGTAATAAGCGAAATGTGTCGGATACTGTAACCAGAGATGATTGATATGCAACAAAACGTGAGAGCGATCCTCATCTTACGTGTACATTATAATGTCGTTTGTTTTATTATCATCCATTTTGTTGCTATGAAGATTTGAATTTTAATATAGGTTGGGTATTATATAAATAGCTAGATTTCTAGTGGTGTTTCTTGTTCATCAAGAATAGTGTATTTAATTTAAATAGGAAGACTTTGGATATTTTATTTAATGAGTACCTTTAGCTAATAAATTAGGTTTGAGTGGTTATTTTTGCAACCAGGTTTTTGTCAGGTGCTTCGTACTCGCAACCGGTGCCGGCGTGCGTGTATGACCAGTCAACTACATCGTAACCACAGCTGGGTCGTTGTTCAATAGTAGAATAAGAAAATGCTTGAAAGCCCTGATTGGGCTGAAGTTCAATTGCAATTTCAGAACAATGTGGTTTGTAGAATCGGTCTCCAGATGTATGAACGTAAACGAAGCAGAAGGACTAAGTATGTAAGGATCGTAACAGGGGTCGTTCTGTAGTTTCTGCCTACCCCCATAGGAAGAACGCATGAGTTTATGTATATATTTATAAATTTAATATTTTACAATAAAGGCCTACACTTGAATTAATTTATTAATATTAAAATAGCCTTCACAAATCATCCCTTGGTCAGCCAACCCCACTCGCTTGCAGATTGCTGCAAGCGAGTGGTACTGCCACTGGCTAATATTTTTAACCGACTTCAAAAAAAAGGAGGAGGTTCTCAATTCGACTGTATTTTTTAGGGTTCCGTGGCCAAATGGCCAAAACGGAACCCTTATGGATTCGTCATGTCTGTCTGTCTGTCTGTCCGTCCGTATGTCACAGCTACTTTTTTCCGAAACTTTAAGAACTATACTGTTGAAACTTGGTAAGTAGATGTATTCTGTAAACCGCATTAAGATTATCACACAAAAATAGAAAAAATCAATACATTTTGGGGGTTCCCCATACTTAGAACTGAAACCCAATTTTTTTTTTCATCAAATCCTTACGTTTGGTGTATCTATAGATAGGTCTTCAAAAATAATATTGAGCTTTCTAATATATACATATTTCTTCTAAACTGAACAGTTTGCGCGAGAGACACTTCCAAAGTGGTAAAATGTGTGGGCTTGCAAGTCGAATATTCGAATTATTCGAATATTTTAAGTCATCTGAATTTACGTACTCTTGTCTTATTTTTTGTGGTAACGCATCTTGAACGCACCCACCGAAAGTTCGGTGACTCGTGCGTGAGTATTCGGCTCTACTCGGAAATATTATTCGGGAATTCTCACCCCGCTCAGATCACACGAACCCGATTGACGCCATGTTTGTCGTTTGTTTACTTTAACTGGCCGGCTTTTGCGTTCTGCAGTGGTCTTAATTATTTTCGTGTAAAGTTCATCGAAATGTGTGCCGTGTGTCGAATGTGAGAGAATTTTTTCTTCGAGTAAATATTTATGCAATCACCTAAGATGCTCCCTAAAGGACAATTCTCTGGACGCACTAAGCTTCTTACAATCTCACTACCATAGACACCGAAATGAACAATAGATGCTTAATTCATATTGTAACTAGTTTATTTTTACTTAAATTTAATTACTCAATTGTTTTACAAGACAGTATGATTAAGCTAAGTAAAATTGTTTTCTTTAGTTATTTTTTCTATTATTTTAGTTATGCTTAATTTTGAATGCAACCGATCTGTTGATTTGTGTTTATGTTAATGATATTTAAGACAACAGAAATTCTTGATTTTTGTTACATAATGTTAGCTGGGTTATTTTTTTTACGTCAAAATTATTATTAAGATGTTTTTCTTTTAAATACGATATTTGTTATGTAGAGAATTGAGAAATTTAGTAAATGTTAACGACAAATAATACTCTATACTATTGCTGCTGGAGTATAATTACTTTATCGCAAATAAGTGATTGATCTCTTAAATATAATAAGTATATTTCATTTCACGACAAAACCGTGGGATAACCTGTTAAAACCCTGATTCCACATTTCACAATATTTCGAATAATGTTCGAATATTCGAATATCACCAGCAAAAATGTTCGAATATTCGAATACCTAAATTTGTCGAATATTTGCAGGCCCTATGCGCGACGCGACAGCGTACACAAAGGCACCGCGTGCAGCGCGACGGGCGGCACCTTTGTGTCGGGCTATCGCGTCGCGCCAGTGTGTACGAGCCTTATATTTGATCAAGTTCTAACCAGTTATTTTTGAGTTATCCTTAATACTGCGTATTTTTCCAATTAGTTTATATTGATGATGTTTTAATAATTTCCTGTCACTGTTATTTACATTTAAAGTAGTGGTATACGAATTTATGTGAAGTAGCTGTACTACAACTAAGAAGTGAAAAATACGAACATTTTTACAAAAAAACAACTGACTTCCAAAAAAAACACTAAAAAATATGAAAAATAACTTTAATTTCGGAAGTCGGTAGCCAAAAACGAAAATACAAAACCAAAGACACCGACTTCCGAAATTAAAGTTATTTTTCACGTTTTTTTTGTTTTTTTTGGAAGTTGGTTGTTTTTTTTTGTAAAAAAGTTTTTATTTTTCACTTTTTTTACCACGTAATGATGACCTGCTCAAAACAGTTCGTGCCGATACGAAGGAATAAGTTTATTTCTTTCATGTCATAAAGCACCATTCTTTTGCTTCGATGAAATACAATGGGGCACAATCATGACAGTTTTCCATAGTTCCAAAAAACTACGGTGCGCTATTTGACCTTTTTTTTTAAAGTAGTAATCCCACATATTTCTATCATGACTAACATTGTGATAAGACTAAATAAACCAGGCTTTGTTTGTTTCTTGCCCGCGGTTCAGTGTACAAACAAGAAGTTTTCTTTTGAAATACAGGGTGGCATCCCAATTGACGCACAACCTATTACTATGGATTCAGTACATGATTCATACCCCAAGCATTAATTCTTTATGTCGGTTATTTAAGGGGACTACATGACCTAAACGCAAATTTATAATGCCTAAAAATATATGATCCACTGCAGTAACCAAAATCAGAAAAATATATGATATTCTTCGGGATATATGCTAGTTATATAGTGTGTTGAAAACATAATACAATTAACTTAGAATAGTAACGCATAGAAGCCGCGTCTAGAACAAAACACGAGCGATATCGTGTGTCCACTTCATTTTCTTTGTGTGCGTGAGCCGAATGTGTCTACGTTCCTCAAACGCGAACAAATACAGCTTTCAGTGATACAATTACCAGGCCGTTACCCACAAAAAAATGGGAAAACGCACTAGTATGTTGCTGGATCAAATAAAGATAAGTATTTTATATTATCAGGAACTGGATAAGACGAAGATGATTTTGCATTTAACAAGACATATTTTTACGGAAGTTAAAATTCTATTTATTTAAAAATAAAAGGCAATAAATAAACCATTAATCACATGAAGAATGGGATATCGTTCAATGCGTTTAGAATGTTTGATGCATGATATGTTATAATAATATTATCGCCATGTATTAATCGCTGACATGTAAAAAAAGTATGTAGGTATGAGAAAATTACAAAAATCAAAAACATGTTAATCAATAATATTGTAATCTTTATTTTACCACTCTTCGAACCAACAGTTTATGCTTATCATTTAAAAACCTTGCAGTTACAACTGCTTCCTAAAGAGCTTCCGCTTTGACTCAACGTCTCTAATAGTATTTACTCTTTTTGAGATATAACAAAAATTACCTAAAGCTAAGATAGTTTCTCGAAACTGGCAAAATGTGATATCGTATTCAATAGCATAGTTAGTAAGTACATCAAAAGCAATTATTTTTCCTAAACAAAAATTAGAACAAAATTGAAAGCAATGTGGGTATTTTTTTCCTTACAAATAGCAACACTGTATTGTGATAAGTTAGGTCATTAGAATTTTTGTTTGATGATCGATTTACGTAAAAATTGTGTATAAAATGTAAGTACTTACTTGTGAATTGTAATTTGATCACATTTTTTTTGTTTTACTGATGTGAACACACACGCTAGAAACTCATTTTAAATTATTTACTCGCGAGCTGTGTTCGACGGAACGTGACCTTGAGTACTGACAGCTCGCCGAGAGATTTAAGCCAATAATGGCTTAGTTTAAGTTGCCTCACTTTTTGCACTCGTACTAGGTTTCTATGCGTTATTATTCTAAGACAATTAACTTGATATGATAGAAAAAAAACACGAAGATACCTTTAAAAAAATATTTTAACGATTAAAAACCATACTAATATACATGCAAACATTCTGAATTTTTGTCAGATTATTCTACAAGTAATATACTAACGTAATAGCGTTTTCATTTTAGTCCAATGAATAGTTTTTTTTGTAAATCCATAATTGCTTCATATTTTGCAATAAATTACCAGCGTTGTGTCATCGCGCGTCTCTTTCTTTTCTATGCAATCCGACAGTAACCGCGCTTTAGCTCTTGTAAGCCTCTTAAAAAAAAAATGCTGTTCCATACATGTTGACCGCGTAGGTATTGGACTTTTCTATGAAACAGCAGTTTTTTTTTTATAACCAAAGAATAGTTTCTACGCTAGGGGGTCTAGAATCATGTGCTGAATTTATTCATGGTTACAGTTTGTGCGTCGATATCTCGGCCACCCTGTACACTCATTGGTATACAGTCAGCCAGTATACACAGAGCTCATAGCTTTTATACCATGTCTGTTTGGTAATTTGTTTATTTTAAGACTTTTTCTCTCATATTTATGAACAATACAAGCTATTGCCGCGGTTTCGCCCGAGTGGATGTCAGAAATATCCCTCGGGAACCTACACCGGAATTAAAAGTATCCTACACACGCTAACAAAAGCAGCAACATTAATTTAGATCATATTTTGTTGCTTCGTGTCTCAATATGAATGTTTATAAAAGGTATTGGAAAATTCTAGACACACTTACCGAGGTCGCTAATTGAGCCGTTATTCAAAATTCCTTCTGAGTCACGAGATAATACTTTTTTAAAGGAGTGGCGCTAGTGGAACCGTGTGCGCCCTCTTAATCCAGGTAATAAAGTAGGTGTACTAAAAAAAATCGGTGTGAGTTGGTTTGGCATAAACATGTGAGCTCGCATCAGTTTGGTTCACGCGCTCACATAGACACGAGTCTTACGCTGACGTCATATGACGCTCGAAGTCTTACGCTTACGTGTCTGACGCTCGAAGTCCCAGCTAGCGCCTACCGTAGACCGAGCGCCAAGATGTTTACATGTAAACATCAAAAAAAAAAAATTTTTTTTCTCTGCCTAATGTTTACCGCAAATAAACGTATTTTCTTTCTTTCTTTTTTACTTTCAAATACGTTCAGCCGTTTTTGCGTGATTGACTAATAAACATACAAACTTCCACATCTAAACAGGGTCAAATTGAATTAGCTAAAACCAACTATGTTGGGGTCAGCTTCCTGTCTAACCGGATGCAGCTGAATACCAGTATTTTACATGGAGCGACTGCCTATCTGACCTCCACAACGCAGTTACTGGGTAATACGATATCCCTTAGTAAGACTGGTTGTCAGACTTTAGTGCTCCTGACGACCCGTAACGACTGTCAAAGATCCATGAACGATAGCAGGACCAACGGCTTAATGTGCTTTCTGAGCCATGGAGAGGTCTTGGTAGGTAAAGATGGTCAGCCATCCACAGACCAACCGCGGCAAGGCGGCTGTTATTACTTGGCTACAAGTCCCTACATGGTCTTACAATATAGATTGAGTGTAGTGAGTGAGGTATATTGTGACACCTTAGATTGAATGCTATGCAAGTATACATGTATAATACCTACTTATATACCCGTAATGTCTTGAAGATAAGCCAGGCGACTCATCGGTATCTCCTTTACATGCAAATTAGTTTACTCTAGACAATGTAAAGACTCGATCGCTATGTACATAAACATGTAAGTATGTACTGCTTATGTACACGGAATATACAAAGTAGGTTACGTTGAAGGATGCCTGAAGAATTTCTTGAAGATTATACGCTGAAATATGTACATATTTTTAACGTGTAAAACGTTAATTTTGGAAATGACGTTTTTGTACAATACTTTATTTTGTATTCGAAATTGTCCAGCTTCAGATATAATGCCGTGTTAAAAAAAAGTTTTTTTTTTAAATGAAGCAAAGCTTGTAAACACATCGCCCAAAAATGTTTTTACGTAGGTAATTTGTAACGAGCTGGGCTCGAACTTCGAACACACGACCTAAGACTGATAAGACTTACTGTAAGATACCTTAAGTGACTGACTGCTTTCAAATGAAATGAAATTGTTTATTCTGTAAATAGGATATCGGAATCACTTTTACACGACATAAAAAAAAATAAGCTGGATGGAGTCGACATTTTCTACGGCTTATTTCTATTATTCTTATATTTTGATTTCTTTTTTAATATCTATACATTTTATTTTTATTTTATTGACATTGTAAACAACAACAAGAACAATGCAACAACAACAACAACATGCAAGCTTGTACTGCTTGTTGCTTGCTTGTTTTGTTGCTTTTTGCCCGTTCTTCTCCATAGTGATCTACGTTTTGGAATGGGCAACTAGCTTCAACTTTCTGACTAACTGACCGACTCTTTGAAAATTCAAAACTGCTTGTAAATGGTTTAATTGAAATAAATGCTTTGTGTTTGAGTTTGATCTTGAGTCTATCTGACTACCCCTGAGAAGAAATGGCGAAATAAACTCAGGGGCAGTCTCTTTTAAAGTCTAGGCATTAAATATCAAAAATATCGTGTACCAAAATGCAGGGCTTCGTTTCTACTGCTCAGCATACATACCAAACTTCTGCACTAAAAGGAAATACCTGAATAAATAAAGGTGTCTACTTACATCGGTAACTATGTACTACACTGTAAAAAGTTGTAAAAGTATCGTACTTCTGTACTTAGGACTTCTTACAAAAATTGTCAAAGTTTTAAACATTCATACATAGAAGTATTTTTGTCAAGGACTTTGAAAAATCAATGTCATAGTCTTCCCTGTACCTCTACTTCCCTTTTTTATCTTAACATAATATCACGCCTGTATTCCCCGAAGGGTACGGCAGAGGTGTACCTGTAGGACACCCACATTTCGCTAGTTATATTTAAGTTCCATGTAATAGGGGGCGAGTCTTTTGCCATCAACCGGGCACAAACCAGACTCCGGGCTGCTACTGAGAAAGCTGCGTACGGACATCTGAAATTAATTCACCTAGCTTTAAAGATGGTATTCTTAACCAACTTCAAAATGGAGGAGGTTCTCCATTCACCTGTATATTTTTTTATATATGCTATGCGATATCTCCGGCAATTGCGGCGATCCGAAAATGATGATTCAAAAATTATTTTATCAAAAAAAGGAGGAGGTTTTCAATTCGACTGTATTTTTTTATGTGTCAGCTCAGAACTTTTTTTAAGGTGAACTGATTTTGATGTTTTTTTTTTATTTGAAAGCAGGTGCTTCTCATGTGGTCCCATATAAATTTTATCAAGATGTTACCAGTAGTTTTTGAGTTATCCTTAATAATGCGTATTTTTTCCACTAAGCTTTTAAAGATGATGTGTTAATAACTTCCCGTCACTGTTTTTTACACATCAAGTAGGTAGTAGTATAAGAATTTGTATGGGGTAGGTAAAAAAACTAATAAGTGAAAAATAAAAACTTTTATGCAAAAACCGCCTTCCAAAAAAAAACAAAAAAATGTGAAAAATAACTTTCATTTCGGAAGTCGGTGGCAAAAAACTAAAATACAAAAACTCAAGACACCGACTTCCGAAATTAAAGTTATTTTTCACTCTTTTGTTTTTTTTTGGAAGTCGGTTGTTATTTTTGGAAAAAAGTTTTTATTTAATGTATAGGGTATGCCTCAGGGGTGGTCCCATATAAATTTTATTAACTTTGCTTCGGTAGTTTTTCAGTTAGCTTCAATAATACGTATTTTTTGCACTTAGTTTATATTGATAATGTTAGAATAATAACTTCTTGTCACTGTTATTTACCTACGGCAAAAAACGAAAATACAAAACCAAAGACACCAACTTCCGAAATTAAAATAATTTTTCATTTTGTAGTGTTTTTGTCGGTTAAGTCGGTTGTATTTTTTTTTTGGTAGAATGTTTTTTATTTTATCTAATCAGCTCCATGACATAATCAGTGTTATCCATTTCTTGTTAAAGGTCGGCCACGTAGAAAAAACAGACACTTTGATGAATTAGCTCCAGGAAGAATGAATTACTTTGATAATATTTACATTGTTTTTAAATTATCTGTCAGTTAGGCATGAAGTTTGATGAATTCCTGTAACTTATCTCTTATGTAAATCAGCTTAGAATAGTGTATTTTTTATGCCAAAAATACTTTGTTGTTTACTCTTAGTAGTAACTCTCAGAAGTCATTCGTAAAGTTTTCCCTCGATACTACGATTCGTAACTATAAAACGATCCGTTATTACATCTTTAACAGGCTGAGCTGGCGTAAAAGAGAAATGATGAGAAAGCGAGAAAGATATAGGATAACATCTCATGGAGACAGTTAAATATTTGACCTAATAACTCGCTTGTAAAATTAGTTGTCACAAGTGACAACACATGTACAATGATGGTCACTTTGTAGATTGTGGTGTGCAGGCGCCTCGTTGATTTAACGTAAAGACTCGATGAAGTTATGCTCGGTTCCTATAAACAAAAAACACTAAAAGACGTGAGAAATAACTTTAATTTCAGAATTCGGTGTCTTTGGTTTTGTATTTTCGCTTTTGGCCACCGACTTCCGAAATTAAAGTTATTTCTCACGTCTTTTAGTGTTTTTTTGGAAGTCGGTTGTTTTTTTGTAAAAAAGTTTTTATTTTTCACTTTTTAGTTGCGGTACCTACCCCACACAAATTCGTATACCACTACTTGGTGTGTAATTAACAGTGACAGGAAATTATTAACACATCATCCATATAAACTAAGTGAAAAAAATATGCAGTATTAAGGATAACTCAAAAACTACTAGTCAGACCTTAATTAAATTTAAATGGGACCACATATGAAGCACCACCTATCAAATGAAAAAGAATCATCCAAATCGGTTCACCCAGAAAAAAGTTCTGAGCTAACACATAAAAAAATACAAAAAAAAATATACACACGAATTGAGAACCTCCTCCTTTTAGTGAAGTCGGTTAAAAACGAATCGTTTTACTTACCAATGGTAGCATTTTTTATTGCCAAACTGGGCATTTAAACAGATTCATTTGCTAATTTTACCTTTGATAGCTCTTTGGCTCTTTCATATAGGAGGATTTACTTATGCAAAGCTATGAGGTCATTGCTTCGTTATTACAAGACTCTTAATTTTTATCAAATAACGGTCCGTAAATTATAGGAATCGGCCATTAGTCAAGCTATGTTCAAACGGGCTTGGCAGTGCGTTTTTAGCCGACTACGGCAGGGAGGGAGGAAGGTTTTCGTATATCGCACATTCGCACACCTAGATAAAGAATAGCACAACTCAAAATACCGTCTTTTTTCAGCAAAAAACCTTTTACTCGTTTTCTATTTGACCGATTTAAAATTATTGTTTTATGATGTTGTATATTATTTTACCAAGATATTAATTTGCTCAATTAATCTTAGCAAAACAATATACAACATCATATAGATCCGATAATCGCAATAACTCGATTTTGGATTATTTTGAGTTATGCCACCCTTTATCTAGCTGTACGATATATCTAGTCAACATTTACGTTTATATCTGGCTTGGCCCGCGACTTCGTCCGCGACAAATTTCGGCCCCAGACTCACCGCGTCGCATAGCATCGCCTGCCTGCGCTTATTACCTACTTCGTTTTGCTTAACGTTCTTCCTGACTTTTTATCTTTTTGTTCGACTCCTAAGAGTCGTAGCGTGATGTTAAATAGCCTTTCTCAAGAATTGGACTATCAAATGCAAAAAATATTTCAAATCCGTCTGGTAGGTAGTTCCAGAGAATAGCGCGTTCAAACAAACTTCAGCCTATAGTTACATAGATTACATAACATATTTAGTAGCTCCATACGAAAACCGACGTGATTTTAAATTATAAAATCGACGTCGAAATAAAGAAAGAAAGAAAAATATTTTATTTGGGACACGCACAGGAAATACAAAGAGTATTTTTTTTTTAAATTAAATATATATAATAAATCTTGTTTATATCTTTTTAGTTGGCGTTTTTGTCGTAAGTACCTAGTTGGATTTTAGTGTTTAACTTTCTTATTTCTACAGTATTGTTTTGTGTCAATAGCGAGATGCAGATGGGATTGGCTCTGACTGAATGGTAGGGTAGCTTAATGTACTTAGGTCCCTGACATGGAATGGTGGTGGTTTTTTCTTGAGTCTATACAACTACTTGTAATTCTTCAGCTTTTGGGCGCTGCTGTTAATAGAAACCCAGATGATTCGTGTGTATTGCTTGGATGCAGAATAAAACGCAGAAAAAGGCCATATACCAGCTTTTTGCAATCCGGCTTTTATAGAGCTTTTTAAAAGTAATAGCACTAAAACCCAAAAGGCACCTTAAAACACCGCTATTTGATCGTTAAACACACGTTGCTAAATTAAATTGAATAAAATGCATACTGAACTTTCTAAAACATAGGACCCTTAAATATCGAGTGGATCATGCGTCCACGCATCATCTTTATCAAACTATCTGTCTACAAACATAAAAAAAACCTGGATTAATTATGATATGTACATGTACAATGCTATCTGATGCTAAATGTATTAATCTTAAAAAAATGTTCCTACAGAAAGCCAAGAGATAGATTTTTAAAACAGGGATTCTGTGGATTAATTTACAGCTATAAGCTTTATAAGTTGTTTACAATACAAGCAATTCCCAGGTCATTGCCAAAAGAAAACAAATTCAAAATTGCAAGGTTAAGGAGTCGGTTAAGGTTCCTGATTTCCGCACCAACAAAAGTATATAAACGAATAGTTTTTTGAAGAATAGAAATAAAGGTAGGTTGGAAAAAGCGAGACTATCGAAAGTAAAAAAAGAAAAAGTGATGAAAATAAATCAAAAGACGGTTTAAATACGCAATATTCTGTTAAATAAAGTAATTGTAACAGTACCTATCCCGAGTGTAAAGGCGACAGCTTGACACCCGAGAGACATTCACGCAATAAATAGAACACGAAAAACTATATTTAAATCTAAACAGACACAGCATTAATCAGTACAGTGGGTGTAATAAGGACTTTTTATACAGTTTAAGCTGGATTTATAAACAGCTCATTCATGCTTTAGTGAAGTTTTATACTGGTAATAAACAGTACAACGAATTGGTATGTCTTCATTATGAAAAAGTGTACTGTGTCTGGGAGTGAATATCTATTTTAGTCATTTTGACGGC
This sequence comes from Griposia aprilina, assembly GCA_916610205.1. Lineage (NCBI taxonomy): Eukaryota > Metazoa > Arthropoda > Insecta > Lepidoptera > Noctuidae > Griposia > Griposia aprilina. The sequence goes on from OU744299.1 coordinate 5,162,931, forward strand.
TTGGAACAGCACCCTAATTAAGTAGCACACTATCAATCATAATCTGAATTATTTTGAGGGATATTGCTAAATGCTAACCCATTCCTTCTTAGGTTCAAAAAATTTGTCTGCTCAATAACGTCAACGACACAATGAATGTTGTTGAACTGTCAAGATTAAAGTCATTGCTACTGATAGTGTGACGCAATTACCGCGAAGTTCGAATTAAGATTCTTTTTTTGGATGATGAAGATGCCGATTGGCATCTAGGTGGAGCTCAAGTCACGACTAGGAAATTTTAAAGCTTAATGCCATAATTTGTCTAATCAACCAATACGTACATGGAAATAGTCAGTTCTGACACCCTGCTCTGCATTGTAACTGTCAACATTCCTTGGTTTCTAATTGATTTGTATGGAACTTTACACCATATCTGTTTATTTTGCTTGTCTTTTTATATTCACTTGTTTCTGTGACAGTTAAACCTATTTTACAAACTTTTTTTCTTTCTTTCGATCTTCACAGTCATTCGTAAACCAAACCGCAAGTCGAAGTGGTATTTGAGTGTGGATGGTTATTTCGTGGTTTTTCTTAACAAAATATGTACATAGATATCAGATTGACATAAGACAAGTACTCATACGCTCGGGAAAAATTAGAATGGTTAAGCCGTTCTAGTTTTTCCATAGAACAACACTTCTCAAAGATCCCATTCTTTAAACAAACTATCTCCAGTGTGCGCACTGTAGGAAGTCCAAGTATAAAATAATATTATGCGAATATTTAAACTACGAACTGCAGCAAAAGTTGTTAATTTTAATGTCGACATTTATTCTCTCCCGGAAACTGCTAACGTTTCAGGGTGCATTGCATAATTCGCATGGAAACTTAGAGAGAAACAGAACTGTACTTTGAATGAAAGTTCACTAACAAAGAATCATTTTATGCTACTGTTGGTTCATTGCCCAGTTTGTAGGGGCCCTTAACTACAACGTCACCTTATTATCGCTTCGGCTCCGCCGTCCCCGCGCTTAATCGGAAACACAATCCACTGAAGTTCACGTCACACGGATTATGTATGATGACGTCACAATGTTTGCACTCTTGCAGTTTAAACATCAGTTCAAGTTCAATGATTTGTGTTGTGTGTAGTTTTTTATAGGTGTGGCTGCATTCGGTCTTTGTCTCGCTGTGGCCGGGCACCAGGGGGCGCTGCGGCGCCGCCAGCTGTGTTCACGCCGGTCCGCAGCAGTCGCGGTCCGTCAACGGGCGAGGTACCACGTGGTTACTCCACGTCCCGTAAATCAAAAACTTTCTTACGTCAAATCAATGGATATAACCTAACACGCGCGTTTCGCAAATTAAGAATAAGATGTGATATATTTGTGTTTACGTCGTGATGGCCTGTTAATCACATAATATTGTGTGCGACAGTGACGTGCTGTGCTGTGCCAATGATGTAAATATTTTTTCTGTGTTGTGTTGTATAAAAAAAGAAGTTATGAGTATCCAAAAGTGTTTGCTGGATAACTCCAGCAGGATGATCAAGGCAATGTCGACTGCTAAGTCGAGTACCAGCGAAGTAAAGATGGTATGTACACTTTAACACTAAGTTTGGCATTATAAGCGACCTTGTGATGAAAAGAAAGCTGTTTTTTTTTAGGTTATTATTCAAGAAAACAATAGTTAGCACTTTAGTAACTTCTTTATCGCACTGTCAGAGTTTAATGTGAAGCGAATTCGTGATAGTATGTCGTTGTTTTGGTGGAAATAAAACGTTTTAACTTAGTTTATGTTTGTAACAAAACCTATGTAAACGCAGTAACGTGTTTATAAGTATATAATTACGTCAGAACGAGATACGTTTCCGTTGCTGAGGTGAATGCAATAAGGCATTATTTTTAAACAAAACAAAATAAAATTACTGTGACATTTAGAGAAAAATATGCATTGTAAGTTTGTAACGACATTGTTTAATTTGAATTCTCATTTCAGTCTCATAAGAGGATTGTTATTCGACTTTTGTAGCACTATCCTTTGTAGAGTCAAAGATGTTAGTTGTTAATTAACTGGCGGACTATGTTTATGTAAAATACATATTTACTTATCTACGTCGATACATAATTGACCTCGACAAGTTCGCTTAGTCGTACCTACATTTGTATACTTTGCTATAGTGCTAATTTATCATAAAACAGTTTTTGTAGGGAGGGTTGTAGAGGGAATTAAAAAGGGAATGGCTACTGGCGTTGAATGAAAATGGCGCTTAGTGTTAGCAAACCTGTTAAGGGTCCCGCAGATAGGCGCGACGCGACAGCGCAACGTTACTTTTATAGAACAATTTCCATGAAGTTTTCATAGGAATTGTTCTACTAGAGTCAAGTCGCACTGTCGCGTCGCGCCTGTTTATAAGGACCCTTTATTTTTACTTAGTTTAGGATAATAATTGAATGTTAGTGGGGCTTCTGGCCGTCAGACTCGTAAAAATAGCTTAGTATGTTTTGATTTACATTGCGATTGAAAACTAAAAAAAAATTTAGGTAACTGACCTTTATAAGTCAGCGAAGCGTGATATTAAACTTATAGTAATTATGCTATTGTACCTATCTCATATTTGAGAAGTTCGAGAAACTCCTGTCCAGATGACGCCCATGCCAATATAATTTTAAAGGTGACACCTATGAAGCGACGCATTAAAGAGAGCCGTTCTTGGGACGTCACTCTTAAGAACGACGTTTAAACACATTCCGGGGCAGTTCCCGTTTTTTTTAAATAAGAACCACCGCATTCTATTATGTCTTCATCTGTCAAAAGCACTTTTTTGACAAGTTTTTGACATTGACATATTGCTGAATGAGATTATCAACGTTTTTTTTTTATTATGGGATCCCCCTTTTGATGTCCTCTCTGAAAAGTTTAAAACATAAGGTACCTCTTTGGGGATCGTAGAGTTGTGATTTGTGATAATTTCGATACCTACCTACTCTAGCTACAGTTCTAGCACAGTTTTTATAAAACGAATGTTTCTAGAGGAGGTTTTTGGTTTAACAGATTAGTAGCCTGAGCGTGATCTTTTCTACAAAGATAACGATAATTAAGTGGCAATTAAGTTAGTTATGCACTAAATAACTGCAGTCTGATCCAAATACCTGGTAATGGTGCCGATTCTCTTGTACACCGAACTAAACTATCACTAAAATTCCTTACTTTTGGGTATGAGAATCTTAGAGCTATTCTGCAATAAAATATCTCTAAATTTAAAAATCATTTTGACGCAACTAAAATTTAATTTAACAATCGCGACTCCACATGGTACCTACTTGTTTGCCCTACCACGTGAATTTTTTTAAGAGCCGGAGGCGCGCATTGGTGGCAGCCTCGGCGTGTTTTATATGGAATTTTTCTCTTTTTGTACGGAAAATATAAAAAAAAATACCTTCATGTAGTTATATGGGTTTAAAGGTTTCATAAAGGGGGTCGAAATTTTCATTATTTTTGCGATAGGACACACCGTTTTCGAGATATAAGCAAATAAAATAAATAAAAAACAGTACTGTTTTTGCCCCTGAAGTCGAGGTGTTGTGGTGAATCTTAGTTCATGACAACTAATTTTATTCCACACCTTTTTAATCGCGATTGAAAATAGCCAGATTTAGTTAAGACAACCAAAATTTTAGGTTAAAAACGTCAAATTCAGAATAGCAAAATTGCCATTTTCACTAAACTAATTAATCAGTACCATCTTAGTGCTGTCAAACCAAAATATAGTTAAGTTGTGTCACTTTAGTCTATTTCAGAATGAGAAATCGTCTTTTGACAGGACTAAACAAAATTTTAGTGACTTTTTGTCTAGTTTAGAGAATTTTGTGACAAGTGAATCGGCACCAATATCTAGGTAGAAATATTAAAACCTCTATGAATTTAAATGACATTTTGCAATCAAAAACCGTATTATAGGTACCTACAGGCTGACAGGGACATCGACGTGCAACCTGTTACCATGAATTCAGTACCTATATGATTCATTGAACCTCGGGCGTAGAAAATTATCGTCGGTATTTAAAAAAAAAACTAGCTGACATTTTGATCACATAATACATAAGTACATAACATCAAGCCTGTATTCCCCGAAGGGTTAGGCAGAGGTGTACCTATAGCACATCCACATTTCGCCAGTTATGTTTAAGTCCCATGTAATAGGGTGCGAGCCTATTGCCATCAACCGGGCACAAATCCAGACTCCGGGCTGCTACCGAGAAATTCCAGATGGAAAAATCCGATAACACTTTGCCCGACCCGGGAATCGAACCCAGGTCCTCATGGTCAGCAGTAGCGCTTGCGACCACTAGACCAACGAGGCAGTCACTTTGACCCGAGGCATTTTGATCGCGTAGGTATATAATACGAGTACACTATTCCATAAAACAGCAAATATTTTTTTGATAACCGGCGAAAAATTTCGGTCGCGTAACACACTTAATTAGGAATGGCTTTCATTTTGACAGTTCAACAACATTCATTGCGTTATTTACGTTGTTAATCAGACAAATTTTTCGAACTTAAAAAGTAATGGATTAGCAATATCCTTCATAACGGTTCTGATTGAGATTGATAGTGTGTTACGCAACTGGGATGATGGTTATAAAGGGGGTGACTATCGAGATGACGACTGGTAGAGAAGTAAGGAAGAAATATACTTGTTGCGGCGGCGACCAGAAATAAGGCAAGAGAATAATGAACAGTGAAATTAAATTGAATTCAGAATACCCACCACCACCACCACCCCCACCACCACCACCACCACCCCCACCACCACCACCCACCACCACCACCACCATTGAAAAGTTAAGCATTATAAAAAAAATTGTAGCGTAAATTGAACTTTACATATGGATTTTAAAGTTACATTTCCACAAACATTTGTTTAAATGCGTAGTACTCGCAACCGGCGTGCCTGTTTGACTAGATGTATGAACGTAAACGAAGCAAAAGGAGTATGTAAGGATCGTAGCAGGTGGCGTTCTGTAGTTTCTGCCTACCGCCATGGGAAGAAGGCGTGAAAACTCACGCCTTCTTCCCATGGCGGTAGGCAGAAACTATACTGTATGTGTACATTTGTTTACCTGTTTGGAAACTACATTGCGAACGCGGGATACCTACATGAGATATTTCGACTTTGTATCTAGGATGTCCAGGCAAAAGCAACGCTTTTGGTAATGATAAGCGTCAGTGATCATTTACCAGGGAGTCTACTCTCTAAGTCCGTGAATGAAGATACGGGGCACTCCGAAAGTAGTTGATCCGTCAAAACAAGTCTCAAATAGAAACTTTCGGATGGGTAAAAGCACATCGGGAGTAGGGACAACTGTCAAATTGTGATGTCATTCATTCTTAGTTCGGGCCCCGAACTAGTCTTATGTCCGTAAGTGAAACAGAGTAGTACAGGAGTAGACCCCTGTTTCGACGTCTGTTCGTTTGTTATATAAAAGCGTCACGTGAATCTTGTACATTTACCCTCCGCGTAATTCCATAGCTAGGTTTAACTAAAGGTTCCTGCAAACAGGCGCGACACGCGACGCGAATCGCGCGAGACACAGAGGCACCGCTCGTCGCGGGACGAGCGGCGTCTTTGTGTCGCGCATGTCTGTGGGGGCCTCCCTCTATTAAATAGTTGTAGTCTAACAATAGACATTGATCATTGAAGTGCCGCCAACATTCTATAAGAATTGTCAAACAAAAATTCTGAATAAAGAGGAACTAGGCTTTTCGAGGGGATTACTTCATCATCTGCCTAGGCTTTTCCTAACTACGTTGAGGTCAGCTTCTAGTCTAACCGCAGCTGAATACGAGTATTTTACATGGAGCAACTGCCTATCTGACTTCCACAACACAGTTACTGGGTAACACGATACTTACCCCTTGGTAGGACTGGATGTCAGACTTTCGGGCCTCTTACACCCGTAATGACAAAGATCTACAAATGACAACCGGCATAACGTGCTTTACGAGGCACAGAGGGGTCTCGGTGTGGACCGACCTAGACAAGAAGCGTCAGGGATAGCCCCCGAAATTTAAAATACAAATACAAATATTTTTATTTGTTGAACATAGGTTTGGTAGGTTAGGTACAGATGTTGTAAATATTAAAGAACGCTATGTCTAGCCGTCATTGGCGTACAAATATTATTTTGGCACAAACATGCAGATTATAATATAATTATTAAACAAATAAATTCTAATTCAAATTGTCGATACATAAAAAAAAAGAAAAGGATTGTGTGGTTTTATGAAACCACGGTAAAAGTGAAACTTTTTTTCACATTATAGACATTTAACTAAAAACGTCGTGCCTTTTACTTTATCCCTACTCCGCGGCCGACCGTCACGCGACATGCAACACACAGACGAAAAAGTTTGAGACGATGTAATAAAAGTTTCACTTTAAAAAATATTATTATTATTTTATTTTATTTAATTAAATTATTAGATTGTATTACTTACGTTTTTTGCAATTTTTAGGTCTGTGCCAGGTTGTATGTTGAACAAAATATGATCCGCGACCGTAACAAGTATGTATTTACAGAATTAAAATCATCAATACAACCCTCTAAGCTCATATAATCCTATTGAATGATGGATATTTTACGAAATTGTCATTCAAAAGGATTTAAAAGCTTGTTAGTAAATAAACAATAATGTATAATACATCGCATATCGACAAAGAAAGAGACGGAAGACCTGCCTTATATAGTAGAGCTAAATCTTCCATGGAACAATCAGTAATTAGAGTCATTGGCGCCAATTCCATTGCGTAACGAATCGCCGAGTGGCATTGAGGAAAAACAGTTATAACCTACTGTCCACGTATTTTAACAATGTACATTTTAGGTAGTTATCTACATTTATTATTTTTCCTCATTATGATATTGTCCTCTTTCTGATAAAGGCTCGTGCACACTGGCGCGACGCGACAGCCCGACACAAAGGCGCCGCCCGTCGCGCTGCACGCGGTGCCTTTGTGTACGCTGTCGCGTCGCGCCAGTGTGCATGAGCCTTCAAACACTGCTTTGACATATTATTATGTTATTTTATTTTCACGTCATGATTTTGTGTGTTTTCTATAAAAAAATTGTCCCTAAAAAACATAAAGGCTCCTTCAAACAGACGCGACACGCGATGCGAATCGCACGCGACACAAAGTCACTGCATGAGGACGCGCGATAGGCGGTGCCTTTGTGTCGCGTCGCGTGTCGCCCCTGTTTATTGGAGCGTTAATACCTGCTGTGTTAGGTGAGAAGAGGGTGGATGTTCTTCTTTTACTTTTTAGAGTTCCGTAAATCCATACCCAAATGGCGCCAGCAGGACCCTAATTACTAAGCCTTCGCTGTCCGTCCGTCCATCTAACCGTCAGTCCAGTCCGTCGTCAGTCTGTTTATCAGAGGGCAGTATCTCATGAACCGTAATAGGTAGACAGTAGAAATTTTCACAGAGTGCGTACATAGTTCTATTGCCGCACGAACACGCGCGCGCGTATTTATTATTAGTAGCTATTAAAAAAAAAAAAGTTTAAAATAAAAGGGGGTGTCCGTACAAGAAACGTATTTTTTCCGGATTTATTTGCCTTGTGCTACGTAACCCTTTGTGTGTGAGTCCGACTCGCACTTGGCCGGTTTCATGTACGACAATTGCTCATGCGATGGAAACATTATGATGTACTTCGTCGGCAAGGTGGTAGAGGGGCTAATCCTCTTATTTATAAACGTTACTGAAATTTAGAAATGTATGCATCTGTTATAAATAAGGGGGTCAATGTCCAGGGTGCATTAAAGTATCGCCTTCCGTGGATACAATCTTAATGCGCCTAGAAGACTCAGAAGTTAATCTAAGATGCAATTTAATCACGATTAAGTATGAACTTTTGGTCTGCAATCACCCATTAGTTACATAAGTACCTACTAAGTGCACGAGTCCCGTTCTTTTTGAGTTCGTGTTTTTTCTTTGCGTCATGTTTTAAAGTAAAAATATAAAAACGTATATATTCTTTCTTTCTTTCTTTAATGAGTAAGAAAGTGTGGTGACGAATCTGTATTAGTAGCTGCGCCCCGCAATATCACCCCCATAAGTCTGGGTATATCGGGATAAAAAGTACCTGATGTCCCAATCCAAGTCATGGTCTACCCATGTGCCAAATTCCATCCAAATCCATTCAGCTGTTTTAGTGTGAAAGCGTTACAAACATACAAAAAAACTAAATTTTTTTCCTTCTTCCTCGTAGTTTAGAAAATCTATGTCCGTTTCTTCTCTGTATGAAAATAAGCCTTTTCCCTGGAAAAGGGAATTACAGGCTCTTATTAATATTTTATTAAATAGAGTATGAACATTATGGTACACTTTACTTGACCTTATCATTCCATTGACGTACCTTCCATTATTCACAGGAATACCTGACATATTCACATGAGAATATTATACGAAAACGACGAAATAACCACGAAAAGGTTTTCCTTAAATATTAATTTCTAAATGCCAGGTACTTCTTACATAAAAATAATTTCACCATGAAATCGATGTACCTTCTTATGAGTACGTCATGCAGTACAGTTTATTTTTATGACTAAATTTAGATTGTGGAGTATGGTGGTTTTATGTCTGTTTTACTGCTTAATGTATGTTTTATGTACCACTGTAGAAAATATGTGAAAAATGTTGAAAATACACCTTAAGGCGCAGATATACGACTTTTAATGAATTCAAATTGAACATCACGTCTAAACGAATAGTCTTATTTGTTTGAAACAAATATATGATAAACTAGAATATTTTCTTCGTAATTTGATATGTGAATATTTGAAATTATATTTTTATTACATAGTATAATATTAATTTGTAAAGTAATGTCTAACGCGAACACAAAAACGATAATCACGCAAAAACTATCGGGCGTATTTTCATGAAATCTGCACCATCTAAAAGACAATTTAATTACCCAAATTTTTGTATACGGCTTTTATTTGTATTGTGTTTGATAAATCAAGGTGGGTTGTTTTTGCAAATAAACTTGATGCGCGTTGAAGCGGGGGCTCTTGCGGGCGACGGGTGGCAGTGCATCGCTGACCAATGTCCGGGTAGACGCTAACGCTCTGTGCAATTTGATTCGCTTAAAAGTTTCGTATGCTCCTCCCACTCGCTCAAGGTCGCTGGCACTTATTGTCGCCTTAAAGGTGCAGATTGCAGTAGTAGGTAAATTGCAGTTGAAGGTTTAGCATTTTTCCTTTTTCTAGCTACTTTTCGTAAGTTCTTTTCGTAAGCCTACTGAGGGTCAGGACTTTCTGACTATGAAAGGAGCTGTCCCATCTCACGTTAACATCTCATCGCGTACTGTGTCGTTGACTAAAACGACTACAGAGTTTTGACAACCCATCAAATTGAACCATTGGCTACAATTTTTTGAAAAACTTGTACGTTCATAGTGCATAGTGCTCAGTGAAAGGCTGTCAATGAAAATGCTGTGAGATTCTCGAGAGTTTAACCACAGAACCTACAGGGTGGCAGGAACATCGACGTGCAAACTGAAAACATGAATTCAGCACATGATTCTAAAAGTCGCGCAGAAATTTTTCGTCGATTATAAAAAATAAAAAAACAGCTGTTTCATAGAAAACCAATACTACGTGGTCATGTTTTTTTTTTAAAATAAATAACGATAAATTTCGACGCAGAGTTCTAGAATCATGTACTGATTCCATGGTAACAGGTTGCGCGTCAATGTCCCTGTATAGTACATACTAATTCCATATGTTTTACTAAACCCATATAAATGTAATGCTGCAATCAATAATTATAATACCTAATTATATTTTTTGTATGCACGTGTTTCTGTGACAAATAAACCTATTTTTCTTTCTTTCTTTCAATGACAGTGGTGGCAGTCCTGGCCATAAATTTGGAAAAGGAGTCTTTAGGACTCCAGTTTAATTCTTTGCTTACCTTTCCATTATTGTAATTAACAGACAGACAAGGCTTAATGACTAAAGTGAAACTTAACTACCCTATAATGTACCCACTGCTGGGACACAGGCCTCCTCCCTATGAGAGGGAGTGGGCCGTAATCCACCACACGGGCCCAGTGCGGGTTGATGGATGTCACGTGTCTTCGAATTTTAGGTTTTAGAACATGCCGGTTTCCTCACGATCTTTTCTGTCACCGTTTTGAGAGCAGTGGTGATGAAATTAAATACACTAAGTAAAGTGCATTTCTGGGTTCCAAATCGTGACCTACAACTCCTACACCCCCTCCCCCCCCCCCCCCCACCCTCATTACCACTGGGCTACCACTGCTTTCACGAAAGTGACACGAAGTTCACGAATTGTTTGTTGCGACAATTTTCCCACGATTTCTGAACGTTAGGTACTTAAATATATATCAATATATACCTATTTAACTTTTGTTTGTATACTATCTTGAAATATGATCGACGCGTGAAACTAGAAACTAAGTTCTTAGGTTCTTACGGTTTTGCTTTTAAAATTATATTTCACTGTTCTGCAAAATTTGATTTAGGTTAGTGACACGAGAAGGTAGATGACAACGAATAAATTGATGAGTTTGTTAGATAGTTTGACGTCACTGATTGAAACATCACTAGCATCAAGACATTAACATAATTTTTAATTGGCTTGTAATTAACAGCACCCGGTACCTACTTGTCATCATTAAGGGGACTACATGACCTAAACGCAAATTTATAATGCCTAAAAATATATGATCTACTGCAGTACTCAAAATCAGAAAAAGATATGATAATCTTCTGGATATATGCTAGTTAGATAGTGTGTTGAAAACATAATACAATTAACTTGATATAATAGAAAGAAATCACGAAGATACCTCTAAAAAAAATTTCAACGATTATAAACCATACTAATTAATAAATGCAAACATTCAGATTTTTTGTCAGATTATTCTACAAGTAACATACTAACGTAATACTGTTTTAATTTTTTAGTCCAATAAATTTTTGTTCTAAATGGCTTTATATTTTGCAATAAATTACCAGCGTTATGTCATCGCGCGTCTCTTTCTTTTCTATGCAATCCGACAGTGACCGCGCTTTAGCTCTTCTAAGCCTCTTAAGTATCTAAGTACTCAATTATGTTGGGGTCGGCTTCCAGTCTAATTAAATGCAGCTGAATACCTACCAGTATTTTATATGTCGCGCCTGCCTATCTGACCTCCACAACCCAGTTACTGGGTAACACGGTACCCCTGGGTAATATTGGTTGTCAGACTTTTGGGGTTGTGACTTCTTCTTTGTGTCGAAGATTCTATTTTTCTGACAGTGTCTACTCGTAAGGACTGTCATTGATCGATATGTAGCGACATCTACAACGCCAAATGCGAGCTACGCGTCACACTGACGTCACGCAAAATACTGCATCGCGCAAGCAGAGCTTACCGCGCGACTACTGTCCCGAAATCAATTGCCAGTTGGAATCACTTGCCCACCAGACACGACACCCGTCTAGTCGGAGGATCCACCCTTATCCATAGAGCATGAGTGAGCTTTACACCCTGTACCTCATACCTACTTCTATAGATATGTCTCTTGTAACACGCTAGTAGTATATACCAAATCTATGATTATAATAGCCACAGATCCTCTCAATGGAACGTTCGTGAGAAAATAATAAAAACACTCCGAAAATTAACAAATTTTGGCGGACGCCCAAACGAGTTGTACCTACCTAATTAATTTCAGTTTTAATGAAGCTGCTGCTCATATTCTTGACATAATCGCCTCGTATTTTACGATATTGATACCTGCGGGGTAATTGCGACACACCAACAGATCGAAAAGCTTTCATTTTGACAGTTCAACAACAGCTATTTACGTTGTTGAGCAGACAATTAGCAATAGGCTTCAAAATGATTCAGATTGCGATAGATAGTTTGTTACGTAATTAAGGACACAAAGTCTAATGCTGTTTAGCCTCAGTAAAGATAAAGGCATATAAGTTATTTCTTCCACTGCTGGACAGAGACCGGCCTCATAGGCCTGCCCCAAGAATCGCTACAATGACCGCTCCTGCACTTCCTGCAGACAGTAGATTCCTGCGACTAGGTCGTTGAACAAGATTCACAAGGATAAATTGAATAACCTTCTTAATATTAAGGCGCTGCACAGACGGAGGATACCGTAAAACGCTCAGTTTTTTGTCGCACAGCCAGGCGTAGGTATTGGTACATATTACAAGCCAGAAAAAAAAAATAGTGTATTGTCAAACGTTCAAAAAAAAGACTTATTCAAAAATATTTCATAAAAATAAAATAGTATCGTGATGAAAAAATCGTGACAGTTATCAAAATAAAAATTTTTCGTCGCCTGATTCTTAAAATTTTGAGCGTAAACTATTATATTTTATGTAATGATAATAAACGGATTTCAATCAATTAAAGAAGTAATTAGAAAATATTCCACTGTGCCGTGCATTTTCTTAAATTTAATTAGAACTGCAAATTTACTTTTATTTTGGTGGTCATTCGATTCAACGAACATAAAACGCATCGCTGTTTTGAACCTTATTTCTTGCCGCGATTCGCTATTGTCAATTACCAAAACATTTGCTTCTTACCGCGCCTTCAAATATTACATTATGTATGCTTTTACGGGTCCTTTTACAGTACACGGTTCTTACTTTCGCAACTGAAACGGAACGCCTGATCAATAACAATAGCAAAGAAACACGTAACCGCGTAAGTGCTATTTAACCGTATCTTTTACATTCCGTAGTCGCATTCACTTCCTATGGCAGAAAGAGAATTTTAATAGAATATTACGTTAATAATCTTTGGTTTAGCTCATTTTAATAATGTGAAGCGACCTTTTTCTTGAAACAGACAGGCAACAAGGCTAGCTTAGATATTTTTCATTATGTTTTTCCTCCTACACTTCTTTGGCACGCTTCAAACGCTATCAATTTTACAATTTGTATTTCCCTGTAACGTTTAGAAACAAATAAACAAAAACTTAACATCACTATTGAAGGTAGGTTAGGTAACTACTTTCTGAAGCTTGAAGGTGTAGGCAGAGATGTTTAACCACATTTTGCCAGTTACGACAATCTCATTATAAAGTCAGGGTTTTTTTTAAGCAAACTGATGATCGACATAAATTGCTCGTACTTAAATTACAACTCATATTCTTCGGCAGTAATATAAAATATTATAATCTGTACCACGAGAGATTGACGTGGGGTGTAATTTCTCTGGCTGTACCAAATAGGGCGCAACGCGAAACTATTGCCAATAACAATCTATGCCTATCCCATAAGGATTACAAGCGTGATATTATGTTAGACATAATAAATCTTGGGAAAGGCTTTATTTTCAGCCTTATGGGGTTGACGACAGATTGCAAAGAAGACGGTTCACGCTTGACGCTTGACGCTTTTCTTGAATTGCTTTCGGTTCTAAAGGCACTTGCTATACAGCCTTTATAGAGCTTTTAAAAGGCTCTTGATGAAATAAAACTAGCGGTTATGGGTTTAAGGCGCTTCCCTGACCAAACGACCTTGAGAGTTTGGTCCTTCTCTGTCCCGTCGCTGAGTCTCGCTCTGTCTCGCTCCCTACGCACGCTCATTTATCATAAAACTCACAAAAAAAAAGTTTTTATATAAATAAAATAAGACAAGCGATGTTTTGAAATAAAATAAAACGTGAATTATTTAGATTTTTAAATTATCTATCCATTAGTGTAATCCTCAAATTAATAGAACGTCACCTTTAGCAGAAGATGCATGCAATCAATAATTTTAGTCACTTTTTTACAAGGAGATTCTAAATGTATTTATAAAACATAAAAAACAAATAAGAACGTGCAATGTGATGATAGGATATCGAACAATAATAATGTGCTTTTAGAGGTAGTTTATTACCCATAGTGAATAAGTTCTAAGCCTCTGAATAACGCACTATGGCAAAGTTTTGGTCGGGGTATCGCCTTAACTGTTTATTGTTATTACTTTCCTTGTACCTAGCGTGATTTCTGAGGTTTCATCATAATTATATTCTCAACATTTTTTTTTTAATTTTCTAAATTTGTCTAAGCCGTAAACAAGGTTCTCAAACGATAATTGAAAAAAAAACTTGAGTTGCTGAAAAGTAGGAATTGAATCCAGTTGATTTTTTATAAAATCGTTTTTTTTTTTGTTTTTTTTTTACCTTAATTCCTAATGAAGTTTCAAATGATTATGTTCTGTTATCTGCAGTCAGCTAAGTTATATTGTTGAGTTCAGCACAAACGGTGTAAGATATTCTTCGAATTTGGTGTAGAACCAATTAAAAATGGCTGCTTCTGACCTTTTTCCCGGGTATCGGACTATTACCCAGACTTGCGTGCTTTTGGGTTGCTTATACCAGCCACATAGAATCCTTGGAGTTCGAGACCGGCAAGTTTTGGGCGTGACACATGACATGATGGTCGTAGCGTCTTTGCAATTTAAACAAGGCCAAAACGCAGCTATAGGAAACTGCTCGCTTAATAAATACATTGTAATGCTATTTTTAAATCTGTGATTACGATGTACATACGAATTTAACGTGAATAGAACAAACTATACTACATCACGTACGTACGCCTGACAAGAGTTTTAAAGATATAGTTTAATAAAATGATTGATTAATAGGTAGCGGAAAAAGATTTTTGTATTTCATAGGTATAAAGTGGTAGTAAAATCTATTTGGCTGTACTGTTCGTATCTGGCTGGTTTTGACACCATTACATTTAATAAAATACGAAATATACAATAGATGACATTTAAAAAAAGAAAAGTAAAAACGATTTCCCGCCATATTTCAACTGTTTTCTGTCCGCCAAAAAGAGTGAATCTAACGTATCTCTATATAGTCTATGAATTTAACGAAGACATTCGGTACATTTAGAAGTTTTATTACAAAAAAGGGTAAAATGCGACATAAGCCGCGGCAAAGATATGTGACGTTTATGGACTTAACGCAGTGTCAGTAAGAGTAGCATGAAGTTGATTCAAGCGTTTTCAGTCCGGGAATTTTGATGTCAAAGATGTAGCTCACTCTGGTCGCCCTGTTAATGATAAAGTCAATGCCATACTTGAAAGACTGGAGTAATAAGAAGAGCATGTTAGTTATAGTTACGACATAGCTGAAGAGTTTGGGGATTGACCACAAAACAGTTTTGACCCATTTGTAAAAGCTCGATATGTAGGTGTCACACGAGCTCTTAGTCTTAAATTTGTATATAATATAAAATACGAAAGCTGTCATTAGGGAATATGGTGGTTAATTAGGTCACTACGAAGCATACGCGAGTATTTGCGTACTACTCTTTTATAGGTTGGAAGACCTTGGTAAAAAAGTGATTTTCAATCAATACGCGATTAGTTTCACACCCTTGCGTTTTGGCCTTGTACAGAATTTAAAGACGCATCGTCCTATCACCTGCGATTCGGTCGAGGCCTGCTACACTTTGAGACTGCGGTTTGTAAGGATCGACTTGTTATTTAAACCATCACACTTAACTATTATAGTTATTAGTACTTTCAGGGTTAAAATTTGAATACTAGTTGATCTTTGACCAGGACTGTTTTTATTGGGTTAACTTAGGTTCATCTTTATAAAATAATGTTCATTTGAAAGTATACGTAATTTATTGGTTACGAACCTAAAACAGATTGCAACCGATTCCCTAGTTCGGTAACCAAATGCGTAACAAAGATTTTCCATCCGACTTACCTTATGTTTTCTCGTAATCTCATTTCATTTAGGCCAAATTACCTGGTCCGCAACTGCTTTAATTATATTATTTTTTTATATATTTATACGTGTTAAAGTGGTGAATTTTCATTTTTATTTCGTTACACTAGGTAGACCCATCGTTTTGTTTAAGGCAATTGTGTATTTGTGTCCCAAGTGACCAATTCTTGTGTACCCTACGTTTGTTCTTCTTCTTAGCGTGTCGATGGCAATCTAAAAAGAGTCAGCCCAGAATTCAGTAGCGTCCATAAGTTTAGCACCTTCCTTAGCGTCCATAAGTTTAGCACCTTCCGTAGCGTCCATAAATTTAGCACCTTCCGTAGCGTCCATAAGTTTAGCACCTTCAGTACCGTCTATAAGTTTAGCACCATCAGTAGCGTTCACAAGTTAAGCACCTTCAGTAGCGTCTATAAGTTTAGCACCTTCCGTAGCGTCCATAAATTTAGCACCTTCCGTAGCGTCCATAATTTTAGCACCTTCAGTAGCGTCCATAAGTATAGCACCTTCCGTAGCGTCCATAAGTTTAGCACCTTCCGTAGCGTCCATAAGTTTAGCACCTTCCGTAGCGTAAATAAGTTTAGCACCTTCCGTAGCGTCCATAAGTTTAGCACCATCCGTAGCGTCCATAACTTTAGCACCTTCCGTAGCGTAAATAAGTTTAGCACCTTCCGTAGCTTCCATAAGTTTAGCACCTTCCGTAGCGTCCATAAGTTTAGCACTTTCCGTAGCGTCCATAAGTTTAGCACCTTCAGTAGCGTCCATAAGTTTAGCAACTTCAGTAGCGTCCATAAGTTTAGCACCTTCAGTAGCATCCATCAGTTCCTGTATCATGCAGACAACAGGACACGCTGGACACGATGTTCAGTGTACGTTTGTTGAGTCTAAACGATCAGTAGCATACGCTTTGTTTCTGTGATGGCAATTTATGCGCCTGTGATGCCTCTAGTATTTGGATATCAAAAGGCGATGGTGACCGCCAATCGTCTGTATTTGTACCTGCGCAATAGGCTCTATTTCATGGAACTCAAACATACTGGTCTTTATTACATACTTACAGGAGTGATGTTGTCGTGTGTTTGATGTAACTCAAAGTTCAACTGTTCATTAAGCTGAACACTCACTGCGCTTGTAATCAAGTCACCGGTTATTATTAATAATATTCACGCGAGCCTTGCATGGTCGACACGACAGCTCTCGTGTGATGGAAACATACGGCAGAATAGTACGGAGGGGGAAGTTGAGTGCGGAAGTAAGCAGGTTTTTCGCAACACAAATAGTCGGTAGTCATTTATTGGTAGGGCAGTCTGACACTGATTGCAGAACAGTCATAACAATAAACTTACGTATTTTTTTTTAAACCGTCTGTATCCCATTTCAGAGCAAATGCCTAGGTACCTAATCTCTTTTCTCTATTTAAGTATAGCTGCTAAGGAACAGTTCTTGTTGAATGAGGAAAAAAATACAAATATCCAAAGAAAATATCTACCGATCCATCCATTTATTCATTTGATATCCATCAAATATTGGTGTACCTAGGTGGTGATACCTAAGTTAAGCCCCATTTACACGGTACAAGTTTCTGGAACGTTCCAGAGTAATAATCGCTTGCCATAAAGCATGTTCATTCTGCCATTCAGGAATTGCATGCAAGTGTTTACACGCGTGCGATTTCCATAAAATGGCATACAATAATTCAATGTAAGTTTCGCCATTCAATTGAAAGTGTTTTATT
Organism: Griposia aprilina; assembly: GCA_916610205.1. Taxonomy (NCBI): domain Eukaryota; kingdom Metazoa; phylum Arthropoda; class Insecta; order Lepidoptera; family Noctuidae; genus Griposia; species Griposia aprilina. The sequence goes on from OU744299.1 coordinate 5,180,432, forward strand.
GAAATAATTTATTTAAAATATTTACATAAATATTTATAAATAGGGCCTTAAACTAGAGGTATATAATAATTGGATCCTACCTGTATCTCTAGTATCACACTCAAATGCGTATACATGATAATTGATAATTGCACGCGACTTCTGTTTACACCGGCGATTATTGCATGCAAGTTTTGCGTCGCCATCGTCTAATCACAGAGAATGCACGTCCTTGTACAATTAGTTCAAGGATACCAGTTTTAAGTTATTCTTTCTTTTTAGTGTTCCTGTATGTTACTAATATAGTTTTTAAGTAAGAAGAACTCGTAATACTACCACTCTATGGGCCCAAGATGCCTGACATTGCCCGTATCGTGCAACCATAATAGGTAGTACCTTTTGTTTAGACGGTGCCAGACAATTGTTGCTTCAATTTTATGGAATGCCACAGGCAATAAAAGGATTGCACCAAAATCTGCCCAAACGAAGTACCGACGTACACTTTGTGGCATAAAATAGTCTAGATTACACTGAATAATATTGCATTTATATAATTTTGTTATGGTTACCTGGGGACGAGAATAAAATAACTTTTAACATAATAAAAAGCATGCCATTTTGGCATTATATCATCGGAACAAGCTCAACTACCTGACTTATTAAAAAAAACTGTCAATTTGACAGCTGTCTGCGGTCGGGTTCAGCCACAGTTGTTTCACGAACGAACTGAATGACATTTAAGAAATAATGTCAACCCGAGTGTCAACCAAATGTAACGCAAATGTACATGCTTACAAAATAATTGATTAAGTAGTTTTAAATTATTTAAGGATAAAAATACTATTATTTTCATATTCCTCTCTTTTTTATCTACGATTTGGTGCACGTGTACCTCGAGGTACATGTTTGGGCAAAGTTGTATGGGCTTTTGTTGACCTCCTTTCACCGTGTAAATGGGGCTTTAGAGTGCTACAAAGATCTTTTGGCGCTTGAATGACGGGCGCTGTTGATGAACATTGTGAAATTGTTTAGTGAAATGTCTTGAAAAAACAAGATGTTGGCGTTAGTTCTGATTTTGGCCACGCGCCAATAGATCCTTGTAAAGCTGTATATTCGTCGATTGAACGTCAGTTCTCTTCTCTACTTTAAAATAATGAACCATATTAGCATATCAGCCTGTAATGTTCCCACTGCTGGGACACGGCCTCCTCTCTTCGAGAGGATGTGAGCTGTTATCAAGCACGCGGGGCCAGTGCGGGTTGGTAGATGTCACATCTCTTCAACTTTTGGTTCCAAGTCATGCCGGTTTCCTCACGATTTTTTCTTTCACCGTTTTCAGAGCTGTAGTGATGAAATTATTTACACGATCTACAACTCTTAAGTCGCGGCCGTTTCTACTAGGCCACCACCGGTCATAAGTATGAGCAACATTATTAATGAAAAACAAAGGTTTACAACATAAATCTCGTTGTAACACGCGAAATCAAGTCGACAACCTTAATTAAATTAAAAATGAATAATTAACGTAAGCCGTGCGCGGCCGCGCCTCTAATGTAATGAAAACACATGGATGGACGGACTTGACATCAACGCCGTCGTCAAAACGTGACATGACGTCACGTTTTGAACCTAACAGCCGCACCCTAATTGAGCATAACACTATCAATCATAATTTGAATAATTTTGAAGCCTATTGTTAATCCATTGCTTCGTATGTTCGAAAAATTTCTCTGCTCAACAACGTAAATAACGCAATAAATGTTGTTGAACTGTCAAAATGAAAACCATTCCTACTGCTAGTTTGTTACCCAATTACCCCGCAGGTTTCTGAAATAGAAATCATCAACACTTCAAACATTCAACCAATCACCAGGTTACGCGCATTTGGCAATTATGTCCGTAAGTGATACGGAGTGAGAAACGCCAATAACTTTGGCCGAAATTACGGATTATGTGCTGAGGGAGAGGGAGTAGATCCCCTGAAACCTGGCATTAAGTCTCATCAGTTAGAAGTCAGTGGTGCAAATAAACTATTATAATAAACCTTTAGTTACCAGTGTGAATGTATCGAATTAGTAATGAATATCTCTAATTTCTATAGTAGGTGTAAATTATCTACCTTATTATATGTTCCATTTTCAGTTCTATCTCTAGCCTGAGCTTAGCACAAAATGCATTAACTTCTCACTAAAGCGTGAAAAATGTGGCAGACTAAGTAAGTAATTGAATTTCTGTCAGATTGCGACAAGTTGTCGCAATTTTATTGTTTTTTTCTACAACACATTATATCATTGAGGCATCCCGTATAGATCACCAATTTGAAGAGCACCCATGCGATTACAACAGCCCGATTCAAACTATGGCGGCTTTGAAGTGCGCTACTCGATGCGCAGTACCCCACCCCGCACCCCCGCTGATACCGAAGTTAATGCGCAGCGACTTGCCTCATGTTCCGAGCCGCCATAAAGTTTGAATCGGGTCGTACCCGTATTCCACGCGAGTACGCAATGTGGAATACCATGGGTGATATTCGCTTGGGTGCTCTTCAAATTGGTGATCTAAACGGAATGCTTCATATCATCAACTATTTCGCAAAAGTAGAGATAGCGACCCGCTCCTGCTTTGCACGGTTTTAACGACTTGCCAGTATAATAATAATAAAGTAATATTAATGTAAATGTTGTGTGTATATTCACATAAACCTTCCGGAATAAATTCTGTAAATGATCTTGAAATCCGCATCAAAATCCATTGCGGAGTTCAGAAGAACAACGCGGTCACACAGACAGACACAAAATGTGACTTTAATTTAGAATGCCATGTATACTCGTAGATAGATAGATAGAAGAAGCTTTTCCTGTCATCTTCATATAGGAACGTGTCAGTAGTACATTAATATTGTATGTTTTACGACATTTACTGCAGCGCTTAATGTTACTCGTGGCGTTGAGTAGTTGCCGTGTCGATTCGACTTACATTACGAATTTATGACACACATCGCAGTTTTTTACGTGCCTCCGGTTATTATATTATGTTTAACTTGCTATCATGATTTTACATAATAAAATCATCAATTCAAGGCTTGCCGCGACGTTAGTAGAACAATTTCTATGAAAACTTCATGGATTTTTTTCTGCCAAAATTGCTTCGCTCTGTCGCGTTTTCGCGTCGTGCCCGTCTGCATTCGCCAAATATTTTATAGGTAAGTACTAGCTCTTTCCCGCCGTTTCATGTTTCCGAATTTAAATTACCTATTCTTTCGTGCTCTCTGTAAATTTCGCTGTTATAGGTCCAACAGTTATGGCGTCAAGAAGAACAAACAAACTTTTAAAACTCTTTTCCTGTCCGCAGCTAAAGTTATTTGAACTAATTTTATGTTCAGCCTTCAGATAATCAGATACGGCTAAATATCAGTATGACAACTACAAAGGGACCGACATTTAACCCCCCTTACCTAATTAGTGACATACGTGAATAGTTTGTGTTACTGTGTGACATTGATATCAGTTTCATGTTGGTTTTGTTGTTGTGTTTGTTGTTGTATTGTTGTTGTATGAGGAATAAGGGAACAATTTTTCAAAAAACTTATTGACCTTCTAATCTTTTCGGACGTCTAATGACGAAAACTTTTTTGAATAAATAAGCCTCTTTTTCTTTTTTAATATTGTGACCTTATTGGTGACTTTCTTCAGAAAGGTCAGGTGCGTAGTACTCGTAAACGGCGTGCGTGTATGACCAGATTTATGAACGTAAACGAGGCAAAAGGATAAGGATCGTAGCAGGTGGCGTTCAGGAGGTTCTGCCTACCCCCATGGTAAAGGCTCCCGCAAACAGGCGCGACGCAACAGCACGACACAAAGGCGCCGCTCATCGCGCGGCACGCAGTGCCTTTGTGTACGCTGTCGCGTCGCGCCAGTGTGTACGAGCCTTAAAAGGAACTTTTGAATTGTCAAGGAGTCGATCAGTCAGAAAGACGAAGCTAGTTGCCCATTCCAAAGCGTAGTAGGTTCCAATGGAGAAGAATGGGCAAGAAACTCCACGGACACTCTTTTAAATCAATATATTGCATGTCGTCATAGAATAAGGTCCCAGATCCTGGGCTTAAAAAATACTTGTTTGAATTGTATTTTCATTTAATTTTCTGTAGTAATTTTCCGCTGCTGTGACGTCTGGCAGTCTTTTTCAGACACAAAAAAGTCACAAAACACCAAAACATATATTTTTTGTTGCATTTTCCTCTTGCTGTATTGATAAAAAACAAGTTTTGTTTTGTTTCTGAAATTCAGGTTTCGCCAATAGTCACGTTTAACGACTAACCATGTATGTACAATGACACATTGAAACTTGCATACATTTATGTGTAGTCTTTATTTACCTACATAATTATTACTTTGGTGACAATAACATACCTACCTACCTACCTATTCTTGCTAGTATTATACTAGTGACGAACTTGGAGGAATCAGAAAATGTAGGTAGGTATATCATCATCATTCATTGCGAAAAATACTGAGAATTAGGAGAAAAGTGCACATTTAGCTCATAAACATCAATTCGCAGCCTGTTATCAGAAGTTATGATCTGGGTACATTGTCGCGATAAAGCGAACTACACTTCGTGCGCTCTCTGCCTCTCATGCTAGGGCTACACTGTCGCGACAACGCGTACTATAGTTTGCACGCTCTCGGTGTCTCAGCGAGACGTCGAGAGGTTTGCGAGAGAGAGCGTGTGAAGTATAATTTGCCTTATCCCGACAATGTAGCCGGAGCATTAGAAAAAATTGTATTTATATTTTGTCGTAAACCGTTGCAGCTACAGGAAAACATTCAGAGACTGTCCTTAACTTAAAGGCTCCATCAAACAGGTGCGACACGCGACGCGTCTCGCGCCTGTTTGTAGGAGCCTTACCTGCCCGTCTCAAATATCCACCCCGTATAGGCTTATACTATACATATTGCTACTTACTATACTTATGTTATATTGTAGAATTTATGTTTTATAACTTAAAAAAAGAGGTCGACTCTTTATGATTATAATAATTATGTTATTATTAGGTACAAGCGGAGGGTCTTGTAGCTAAGTAAGAACAGCCACACGGGTCGATCTATCATGTTAAGTTACGCTTGCCGCGGTTGGTCCGTGGATGCGTGACCATCTTTACATACCAAGACCCCTCCGTGGCGCGGAAAGCACCGTTAAGCTGTTGTTCCCGGCTGTCATTCGTGGATCTTTGACAGTCGTTACGGGTAGTCTGAAGCCCGAAAGTCTGATAACCAGTCTTAAAAAGGGCTATCGTATTATACCCAACAACTGGGTTGTGGAGGTCAGATAGGCAGGCGCTCCACGTAAAATACTGGTATTCAGCTGCATCTGGTTGGACTGGATTATTGGAAGCCGACCCCAACATAGTCTCGAAAAGGCTAGAGGGATGATGATGACGAGGTAGCAGCGTGTGTTTACGGACTATAATATGACATTGTGTTTATAAGTAGAACTTATATTTATGTTACGAATTTAACAGGCACGCGCATAATATTGAAGCGTGTGTTTTCATTCATTTTCCTTCAATGTTATTATAGGGAAGTTTATTATTAAATTCACATTTTTATTATCAAGATTCTATGAGAATAAAGAAAGAAAAATATTTTATTTGGGACACGCACAGGAAATACAAAGAGTAATAAATAAAAAAGGAGCATTTAAAACTAACAAAATTAAGAACAATAAACAATTAAAAAACCTGTGCGAGGCCAAAAAGGCTCCTATCTCACCATAAAGCTGCGATATTTAAAAAATAAGTACCGCAGCGATGGTATTCTGATAGGGCTCGTTGTGATGCCACGGACACACATACGGACATCTTTATATCCCACTAGGGGATTATTAATAAATAAATTTTATGAATTTTAAAATACTAATAAAAATTTATAAGAAAATAAAGCAATACAAAATTGTTTAGAAAACAAATATAAATAAATAAAAACCATGATAATGTACCTATACTCGAAAGGTTTAGGTAGTTAAATAAAGGTAAACAAATCGTAAAAAGGGTTTTTTATAGTTGACACTTTCTTGTTTAAAAATACGTTACAAGAAAATTAAAGTTATTTGCGATTTATACGATAGTTTCCTCTTTTATTAATGTATGTTAAACTTTATCATTTATTCGTAAACTATACTCTTCGTACATCTAATTGCTTGAGCACAATCTTTTTGTTAGATTTATAAAATAGTACCTATAATATTTTGTAATCTGTCTATTGTAAAGAGCCCAAAAAGACAGGTTCCCTTAACCTTATAGAAAATACAACGAATTAGATAACTTTGCTAAATTGAAGAGTACACCTGTGACGTAGTATGGCAACTGAAGAAGCAGGTATTACGTTTAGTCGGTAAAGGTAAAGTGTTATTGAAAGAAAATTCTCAGTAGCAACCCGGAGTCTGGATTTGGCAATGGGCTCGCCCCCTATTGCATGGGACATAAATATATCTGGCGAAATGAGGGTATACCTACTATAGGTACCAACACCTCTAGCTAACCCTTTGGGGAATACAGGCGTGATATTATGTAAAAAAATATATATTTTAGAACATACAACAGATTTGCTATCTATTCTAAACTAATTGGTTATTTAAATCTCGATCCTAAATGAACCGAGTGTGTTCAAAAATTATAAAAATAGGTATTTTAATAAATAAACTTAGCCCCACGAGAACAAAGACCCGTTAATTTGTAGGTACATAATTAATTCACTTTTTATTAAAAAAACCCGCAGGCTGTTTTAAAATGTTCACATGAAACTGTCCAGACATGTAAATTGGACGTGAATAATATAAGCGGCGAATGTAGGTTTTAGGTCCAACGCATTTATAAAGAGATTACGAAATAATGGACTAACATAAACCCCGGCAAAAAGTTGCCAATAAAAGAAAAAAATTACAAAATGCAGAACGAAGCGTCTATGTTACCGTATTCTAGATGCAGACCTAGTAAAATCAATTTGATGCGGTTTGCACCAAACATTGTTTTCCTTGGTCACAAAAGATTACTGAGTACGGTTAAAATATCAGACAGGAAAACATGAGGTCTTAAGTTCAAATTTTACCCATTTCACAATTCGCACCTTCGGTAGGACAAGGGCATAACTGCCAAAAAATCGAAAAATTACTTTAAGTTTGCCAAAGTGCTTTAAAAAGGCCATTTTATCCGGTACCCGACCCGTATCAATATCAGCTTAATGCCGCCAGAGGGCAACAGTGCGTTTGACATATTGGTGCATTTTTTTGACTACCTTGGCGTGACCAGCTCTTAAGCCGCTTCCCTGACCAAAAGACCTTGAGCGTTCGATCCTTCTCTGTCCCATCACTGAGTCTCGCTCTGTGTCGCTCCCTGCGCACGCTCATTTACCTAAAAAAATAAAAAATAAAAAAATGGACAAGCGATGTTTTGAAATAAAATAAAACGTGAATTATTTAGATTTTTAAATTATCTATCCATTAGTGTAATCTTCAAATTAATAGAACGTCACCTTTAGCAAAAGATGCATGCAATCAATAATTTTTGTCACTTTTTTACAAGGAGATTTTAAATATATTTCTAACACATAAAAACAAATAAGAAAGTGCAATGTGATGATAGGATATCGAACATTAATAATGTGCTTTTAGATGTAGTTTATTACCCATAGTGAATGAGTTAATAGCCTCTGAATAATGCACTATGGCAAGGTTTTGGTCAGGGTACCGCTTTAAAATTACTCCTGTAAAGTCACTAAAAGTGAAGTTATGCCCCTGTCCTGCCGAAGGTGCGAATTGATGTGAACTTATATTTGTAGCACATAATTATTTACCTACTTTATAGCATAGACGAACACAAAAAGTCGGACAGATTCTCACCAGCAAAAAACTGTGTCACTCGAGTCAGCCAGCTCGCTGTACGTATAGGCCGGTGTACGCACACATTCACACATTAGTCGCCCGACGCGACGGCGACAACGGCTTCTTCGCACGCGACACAAAGAAGCCTCTCATCGCGCGACAGGCCGTGCCTTTGTGTCACGTCGCGTGTCGCGCCTGTTTGACGGAGCAAACGCGCAAACAGCAACACTCACACATAAATGCAGTGGAAACTGTATATAGCGACACTTGAGGGACTGCGCATTTTATGGCGTTATTGAGAGTTGTCGTTAAATGGAGAGAAGAAAAGTCAAGATTATTTTACAATTATAATAAGTATTAAATATTAAGTTTGAAAGTTTGTGAGCAACTAAGAGTATGATAACTTATCGACAATGTATAACAAGTGCAACCTAACGACAGTCTAGCAGCCGAGGTAAACACGTGCAAGGTAATGACAACAAACCAAATTACAAATTTCTTAGAATCTTCGGTACGTAAGATGCCGACAGTCGAGGTAAATACGTGCTAGACAATAAAGCAACAAAATAACAAACAAAAGAACATACACAGCTGCAGTTCTTATTAATTTCGGCTACTTAGAAAGTATTGTTTATTACTTAATAATGACGTATTGGTGTCATTATTTAGAGAGGGTGTGATGCTACATAGAGTGTATCATTGTATGGACAACAAAGTAAATAACCAAAGTTAAGTAATTTCTACGTTTGAAGGCTTCCCGCAAACAGGCGCGACGCGACAGCACGACACAAAGGCGCCGCTCGGCGCGCGGCACGCGGTGCCTGTGTATCACACTGTCGCGTCGCGCCAGTGTGCACGAGCCTTTAAATGGAGTTTACACACTTAAAATTATTGAATTAAATTTAAATCATGCATTCAAATAAATAAATTGATGAATTTCGATTAAAATAAAGTAATTAAAATTAAAATTAAATTAGTGTGTGGATCCCCCCTCGGGTAAAAGCCTCCTCCAAAGAATTCCACTATTCTCTTATCTGACGCGGTGACTAGCCAGTCTCGACCAGCGTTCGCAAAAATCTCGTCTTGCCATCGGGCACACGGCCAGCCTCTGTTTCTCGTACCTCGTGGACCTTCTCATTTAGTTGATGTAGTGATGATATAATTGTGTAAAACAACAATTGTTCCAGTAAAGAAGATTGTGAGTTCAATTGTTACTTCGACACTTTCTGACATTGCTGCTCTAGTCTTTCTGTACCGACCGTCTACTAAATGTTCATTGATGAATCCATATCCGTGGTGAATCCATATCCGTGGTGTACTGCTACATGCGAGCTACACTTCACTCTGACGTCACGCAAATCCTGCATCGCGCAAGCAGAGTTTACCGCGCACTAGCATATAAATTACGTCCCGTCATCAACCGTCGGGCAGTTGCCCACCAGACACAACAGCCGTCTGATCGGAGGATCCTCCCTTTTCTATGGAGGTATGAGTGATTTTTAACCGACGAAAAAAAAAGGAGGAGGTTCTCAAGTCGACCCGTATATATATTTATGTATGACCACGCATAACTTTTTACCGAGTAGTCCGATTTTGATGATTCTTTTTTTAATGGAAAGAGTATACCCCAAAGTTGGTCCCATTTAAAATTGAAAAACGAAATCCACCCCTAAGGGTAGAAAAATAGGGGTTAAATGATTTTTCACCTACAGAATGTTCCCTTGTGAACCGATTCTGTTGAAACTTGGCACATATACGTAATTCTAATGATGCTTCAACAAAAAAGAGACCTGAAGATCATCTGATGATGGAGACGGAAGACAGTCGAGAGGGCTCCTCGACAGCTTACAGCAGTTAGAACGTGTTTGGGCTTATTTCATTCATCTTGATGAGAACTTTAAGTCTAGCTGGAGTATAACTGTCATAGAGGGTGTGATGTTGGGTACGGAAGGCAGTCGAGGGAAGTTCTAAATATTAGCAGTGCGAGCATACTCAAAACATTCAAAAGCTTATAAATTAATAAAGGTAATATTTATTACAGCTATAAACAGCAAATCCTTAACTTCTGGCATATTCCCTATAAAATGGAAAGTGGCAAAGATGGTGACTATACATAAATGGGATAACAATTTCAACATAAAAACTATAGGCCCAACTCAATTTTGAGAGGGAAGCCGATAGTAGGATTCAGCTGGGATGGGCAGCATTTGGTAAACTTCATCAGGTCTTCTCCTCGTCTATACCGCAGTGCCCAAAGACGACAGTCTTCAACGCGTGTGTCCTACTGGTTACGACTTACGGAGTAGAAACGTCGACACTCACGGTGAGATTGGTCCATAAGTTTAAAGTCACTCAGCGAGCTATGGAGAGAGCTATGCTTGGAGTCTCTCTGAAGGATAAAATCCAAAACGACGTTATCCACCAGAGAACCAAGGTAATCGACATAGCCCAAAGACTAAGCTGAAGACTGAAGCTGCAATGGGCTAGTCACATCTCTCGTTGAAGTTCAAGAGTGGAGATCGCGTTTAGGCAAACGTTGTGTGGGGCGCCCGCCGGCCAGGTGGACTGACGACTTGCGAAATGCGGCTGGCAGAGACTGGATGACGAGAGCCAAGGATCGGGCTCAATGGCGTTCACTAGGATAGGCATACGTCCAGTAGTGGACAAATATAGGCTGATGATGATGATGATGAATGGTGCAAAAATAAAAATAAAGTATTTGAACTCAATGAAGTGTTACTACGTTAAATATACAGGAACAAATAATCTTATAATTAAAGGCAAAGTAATGTAAATGTAATAATAATAATAATATTAAAACAGACTATACACATAGACACAATCAGGTAGCAAAAGTCATCCATCAAAAACTAGCACTCAAATATAAACTCATACAAAATATGAACACTCCTTATTACAAGTACGTACCACAAACAGTTCTAGAAAATATCACTCTAAGACTAAGTACCAAAGTAAAATATGTTAACTTCAAATAAAATAAACCCTCTCTATACCGAGGTGCCTAAAGAACAACGCCTTAAGTTCCAAAATAATTATACACTCATCAGAATAATTGTACGTGTTGTATTTATATTCTTATTGCCTACCAAAATGGATAAATGCTCACCAAATCTAACCATAGACGGTCGACATCAGGGGCACCCCGAGGTTCGGTTGGTTAGGTTCCTTTAAACCCTTTAGACAGAAATAGGAGCCCCGACGAGCGAAGCGGGGCTCCGTCGACCTGCTTATTAACCCTAACCCACGCCGGTCGACGTCAGGGGCACCCCGAGGTTTGGTTGGTTACAGAAATAGGAGCCACGCTAAGCGGGGCTCCGTCGAGCTATCTTGGCAGGTAGTAAGAAATTAAAAGACGTTTATAAATCTTTATGGCATAGAATAAAAAGGAAAATAGGTTCATTTCTACAATACTTTATGAAACACAATTTGGTGAGCATTTATCCATTCTGGCAGGTATTTCGAATTTGTTGGTAGTAAAATAGGCACTTTTCTGGTAGGCGTTTAAATACAAGCCCCAAAAAAGCGTCCAAGATGCTGGGTTTTTGTCATAAGACAGTGCACTTTGTAGTTGATATGTAGCAGAATACTGTAATATAATGTGGCGGCCGCACTGTGGTACGAATAGTTTGCGTCTAGAACACGTTCAAAAACGCTTTGATTGGCATCTAGCTGTTTCTGTTGGCATAGCTAAAAGGTCATCTTCTTATAAAAAAAAATAGCTTGAATTTCTTCAACACTTTAGAAGAACGAAGATGTTTAAACGACGCAATGTTTGTATGTAAATTTCATAAAGGAATTATCGACTAGCCTCCACTGCTCGCACTCAATATCTTGCGTGCTCCGTCCGTCATGAATTCCGCGTAGACTTGTTACTACTCTTTGTCCTCCACAGAGAAAATCGGTATAGCTCTATATGCTAGGTTTTGCAAGGTTTTACTATGTAATAGCGATCTAATCGATTTACACTTTGATTGGTCTGATTTGTTATGAAACCTTTATTATGACTTTTGAATCTAGCATATTTTTCCCCGGTATTAAGATTGCTTGAAAAGTAGTCATGTACCCAAGTTGTCAATTAACATAATTTAATTTGGGTAATGTGGTGTTTACCTTAAAGTACCTAATTAATCCACTGTACTAAGTTTTAATTTCATGTTTTTTTTAAAGACATCTGTAGTGTAAGCTATTGTTGGTAGTCCTAAATAAATAAATAAGTTCATTTATTTGAAACGGAAACTGAAAAGCGAAAAATAAAAAACTTTTTTACAAAAAATTAAACCGACGAAAAAAGAAACTGAAAAGCAAAAAATAAATCTTTCAGTCTAAGCTCTTAAATTAATGTAAATTACAAATTTTGAGTCGGCGCCAAACATACAAGGCGCCATGAAAACTTATGGCAGCTTGATTGATCGTCGTTAATCGATCTGCGGTGATAGTTTGGCGCCGACTCAAAATTTGTAATTTACATTAATTTCAGAGCTTAGTTAGACTGAAAGATTTATTTTTTGCTTTTCAGTTTCTTTTTTCGTCGGTTTAATTTTTTGTAAAAAAGTTTTTTTTACACCCTGTTCCTCATACCTCTATAGGCTGTTAGGCCAAAAACCACTTCATCTTGCAACAGCGTAATCATGTTTATTGCTAGTTGCTAGTTTTTTTACAAATGTCCTGGACCCAACTTTAGGATTCCCTGTGACGTGTCGTTTTTAATTGTTTAAACGCAAAACGTAGAATTTGTTAAATATCCAGTTCTTAAGCTGGCCATAGGACTTGCCCTTAAAGGTTCCTACAAGCATGCACGACGCAGAGGCCACACTCGTCGCGCGACGAGCAGCGCCTGTCTGCGGGAGCCTTTAAGGATGAATTTCGCAGAAATTGGCTGGCAAATATAATGTTAAACTTACCTATCATAATTATCTGCCTACCGTTTTCCCAACTATGTAGGAGTCGGCTTCCAGTCTTACCAGATGCAGCTGAACCCCAATATTTTGCATAGAGCGACTGCTTGTCTGACCACCACAACACAGTTACTGGTTAACACGATACCCCTTGGTAAGACTGGTAAAACTTACCTTCCTATACCAAATTAACTAATAACCAAATAAATGGGAACCTTTACCCTGCTGTTATTTGCGATCTAGATGTATCTAGATCTTGCACCGACTGTCGGCACAGGTTGCGTGCGCACGCGTCTCTATCGTGATGTTTACACAACGCGGATGCGTTACGTAAACATTGCTCCGGGTGGTCGACGGATTTATAGATAACGGAATTAATATGATGGCCAGGTATGTGCTGTAATTCTGCCTGCAATTAGTATAAATAATATTAAATAATTTGAGAACATTACTTCTTAAAAAATATGTACTTACATATTTTCCAAGTCTTTTATTTTCTTATTCCTTCTTTTGATCTTATTATCCCTGCACCTATTTAATTTTATAGTATCTATTTAATTTTAAACCTTATCTCCTTAATAGTTGAGAGGTACCTTCAACTGTGGCATCTTTACTTTCCATGTGCAACTTTACTCATGAGTACGTAGGTACTTAAATATCTGTCATTTTATTTTATTTATTTTTTTATTTTAGATGGGTTTGCTCTTGACTCTAGTCTAGGTCAGAGATGACAGGAGATTTGGGTTGTATGCGGTCGGAAACACAGGCGCAGGTAGAGAATTCCACTCCAATCCAAATCCAATTCAATCAATTCCAATCTGTAACAAATAGCCGATTTTTCTTTTTATTTTGCTTTGATATGGCTCTAAATGGTGGCAACAGAATTTTAGTAATCGACCGATATTTAAGTAGTACTGTACTTAAATATCGGTCGATTACTAAAATTCTGTTATGGTTATGGTTATGGTTAAAGTTGTTCATGGAATGTAAAGATGTCGCAGTTGACTCTACCTAAATATTATTTTGTTTAAGTAGGTATAACCCAATCTTAACAATTTAGTATAAGATCAAACTTTGGACGAAACAAACCATTTTGAAAAGTCTTTAATCAATTCTTTGTTATTTGCGAAATGTACTAAACAAAAAATTATTGATACCCATTACCATAAACAATGTTATGTACGAGTACCAAGTTCGTAAATGAAGTGTCAGAAACAACTGTCTATTAGAAAATGTTAAATGAAATTTCCAACAAGCTAATAAGTCTGACTTGTTTAGACAACCGTGGAAGAATAGCAGACGCACTCCGGCGCAGGTGATAAATTTTATGAAGATTAGACAAGTGATTAACAAAGAAGTGATAGATAAACAAACATGTGTGAAAAAAGTTGATGTTTTGAGTAATGAAGATAATGTTATGACGTTTCTTTTTAAATTGTAAGAGTTTTAAATAAAGTTAAGGAAGATAAGTTTTTAACTGGCTATCCTATCCTACTTATATTATAATGTGAAAGTTTGTGAGGATGGATGGATGGATGGATGTTTGTTACGTTTTCACGCAAAAACTACAGAACGGATTTGGATGCAATTTGGAACACAGATAGTTTATAACCTGGATTAACACGTAGGATACTTTTTGTCCCGGTAGTACGTTCCCGTAGGATATTTTCCGACATCCACGCAGGTGAAGTCGCGGGAAAAAGGTAGTTAGTTTCATATGATTATGAACATTGTTAGTTTATAATCTATCTCGTGAGATTATAAACATCGAAAATTAATACGCTATATTGTAAGCAGTATGGTACAGTTCACAATTTATCGACAGTTTACAATCTCGTGAAATAGATAAAACAATAGCTAAGTAAAGGTGTTCACAATCATACGGTGAAATAAACATCATTGATTTATAATGGCAGAAAACGTCTTGAGGAAACCCGGAAATGCATGATGAATGTGATTGATTACTGTTGCTAAAGAGGAAAAATTAATACTTCGCTTATTTTTGGGCCCGCTTGCTTCCGAAAATATCTATAGTTTTAAAAGGTTCGTTTTTACCCAACTAAGGCCCACTTGCACCGCCAATCAGTAAACACGTCTACCGCTAAACGAGTTTTAAACATCATTTTGTCTCCGTCCTCTGCAAACATTTGACAGAAACAGAATTATGTTTTAAACTTGTGGGTCGTAGTAAGTACGCACGATTGTCAATGTTGTGATTGACATACTGATTAATGGTTTCCTATTTGAGAATTTGAAGTTATGAAGTTGTTAAACTCTACTTACTTAGCATTACTTAGTTGATTCCTTTAAAGTAACCCACGAAATTCAAAACGTTTTTCCAAAGAAATTTAGTATTTCGCGGGCATCACTAAGGCCCGTATTAATAAACGTTCCTCAATGACGTGCCCAAGTACGTAATCATTTGATACGCCATTATTTCGATATCAGCATCTCAAGATCATTGCTAATTAATAAACACATGAATACAGTATCTCAGTTACCAAGATCAGCTCCTCAATGCGCTGTACTTGATGGCTTGATTTCGTGAACGATTACGTCACATTGACAGAAGTTTAGAATGACATGCATCACATTTCATTATTTTATGTTGTAAGATTTATTGAAATACTTTTATTTTGTTAAAACTAATAATTATAAAGTTGTTTTCTATCCAAGAAAGCCATAAATTGTTAAAAAAAATGTGTTTATATTTCCCAATAAATAAAATAAAAAAAAAACATTTTTTTATTTTTTTTATTTTATTTTATTTTTTATATTTGGTGCTGCAGGTTGTGATAAATGTATTAGGTCACCATAAACAAGCTGAAATATGAATTTATTAGATTACATTTTCACATAAATATATTGGGTTTTAAAATTAGATTAATTGGATTTATATGGTACCTACTACTTTTAAAGTTTATTTATTTATTAATCTTTATACAACTAAAGAAGTACATTTGTGGACTTAATGGCTTTGTGTTATACCTATAAATAGTAATTAAATAAATTTTATTATAAAAAAATAAAAAAAATACATTTATTTCAGGATCTCCCATATTACAATCACAAGTTACAACACACGAGATAAATACAAATCTCAATATAAAAATAAAAATAAATACAATGTCATCAAATCATAAATACAATGTCAAATAAAAATAAGTAACTCAATGTCAAATGAAAAAAACAAAATTTAAAATAATAAAAATTTGAAAAAAAATTAAAAATTAATTATTTATACTTATGATAAATGTATTTAAAATATTTACATAGGTACCTACCTGAAATGATGCTGTAGCATAAAACCGGTCATAAAATATCGTCATAGTAGGTACTCTATTTCATCGTAATAATTAATTTCACCCAAAATATTTTTAAACTCCATGTTTCGCGCTACTAATCACGACCTTAAGACACGGACTGCCTACACTCAGGTTTACGCATCTCGAGTACACACATCTATTGTATACTTAAGTGTGGAGTTCCGTTTATTAATCAGTCCATCACTCGGCTGATAACGTAAACCCAAGCCGTAACTTAGGTACACAAATTATTATGTTTATTAATACGGTCATGATCTCAAGGTTGTCATCAAGTGCGACCTCTTGGGCTGAGGAACGTTTATTAATACGGGCCTAAGTAGAGTTTGACATGTCGTTCTCAACAGTCAACTTCAAATCCTCAATTCAGAATTCCGGGCCGTAAGCTACGGTTTCCTGGGAAAGCGGTTCTGACATAAATATTATATTGACCGTCATGAAATTCTGTCATTTTAACCAGTATTTGACATTAAGTTGTCAAAACTCTGTAATTGGATAGCCGATATTGTGTGACCGTTGTCCATAGCTATAGGTAAACCTCATTGTTATAAGTACCGTCAAACGGGGTGAATAGGGATGCAGGGGTGAATCGGGACACGTAGGCGCGGGCTTGCGGACGGCGAGTAATGGGTAGCTCGTCCGGTAAGGACCAGGCCCGGGTCGACGGCTCGTTCTGTTCCACGCGCGCCTTAAAGAGATGTCAGCAGTCACTGAAGGGGTCCGCTAGGGCCGATAATTGTCAGGGTCGCGGGTTTTTACGAAAGGATTACCGTGGCCCTGGCACACAGGTAACTGAAAGAACACGGGTGGGTTTTAGTCAGTAAAAGTCTGACAGGCCCTCCCGCTCCGCCCAAAGCGGGAGAAGTTACTTGAGCATTCCCCACCCAAAAAAATAAAAAACGGAACGTAACTTTAAAAGGGATCTTAACATTGAAATAATATAGTTTGTTGCCAAAAAGGACTCTTAATGTGTGTTTACTGTATTATAATTAACGATTAAGGGCCCTTGTTGGCAACAAACTATATTATTTCAATGTTAAAATCCCTTTTGAACTTTCGTCCCGATTCACCCCTGCAACCCTATTCTTCATGTGTAACTAGTTATTAAATATTTTCTCCTATTTCTCTCCTACAGGGTGTCCATAGTGGGCTGAAAAAAGTGGGGCTGGCAGTGCTGTCCCTATCCGTCCCGTCGCTTTCGAAAAATAAAGTCAGTACTGTTTGGGCATGATCGAAATGATCAAGATCATCATGGGATTATTAACAGCTTGACTTACCTAAGGAAATTTCGTTCATTTTCATTCATATAATAAATACTTACCTACACGGAAACTTCGACATCATCTTCGAAAGCATGTATTTTGGGGGCGTTGATGAGGTTTTTAGCATGATTATAATGAGTTTTGTGGAATTGCAAATGGGATACACCACAGCAAAGGTAGAAAAGTAGGTAATGGCTAGCTCTTTTTTCCGCTGTATCAGACTTGATAACAAGAGACTTTGTGCATACAGATAACGAAGTTTGTGAGTTTTTTTACAGAGAAGCAGAGCTTTACAACTGTACGTAAATACAACAAGGCAATAAATCTTTTGCTCATCTGAAGAATTTGGTTTCGGTGTAAAAAGCACCAAGTCTGCGTAAACCTGGATTTCCTTCAAGGCACTCAAATTGTTTCACCCTTGACTGTCTAATCCTTTTAGATGTCAAGACCCTTTTATCTGTTCCAAAAAAGGTGTTACTAAAATCTGTTTTCGTCAATCACGATTCAAGTTATCAGACCCTCAAATCGTCTTGAAAAGCGACGTTTTCAAATTAGGATGACTCCTGAAAGGTAGAAAAGCGTTCACAGGATTTTCTCTACGATCCGATCCCGAGATTGGGTTTCGACAAAAAATGGTTGAGCTTTAAGTCCATCCATATGTTAGTTATTTTGTGATTCGGATTCTTTCAGAAAAAGGTTTCACGTAATATTGGGATGGTGAAAAACGTTATTTTCTAACAACTTACATTTCATGTATTGAACTTTGATATTAATACTTGATTTTATGAGTGAATGAGTGTAATTTGCTACGATCCTTACATACTCCTTTTGCCTCGTTTACGCTCATACACGCACGCCAGATGCGATTACTACGCATCTGACCTTTCTGAAGAACATCACCAATAAGGTGACTATATGTCCTCCTTAGAGGGTCCCCTCCCGGCGTTTCCACTCACATCTCCCTTGTTAGTCGACTTTCATTCATCCTCTCAACATGACCAAACTATCTAAACATCGTCTTATTTTTTTTGGATATTATCTAGGACAATTATAAGAACTTGAGCTTAAACGTTATGGTTATTGTGGTCAAGAGAACAGGTTGGATTCCAGCAACGTGATAAACTGTAAGGTACCAACAGATGTACCTTTTTTAACCTACCCAGTTGCAATATTTTTAGCCTTAGTGTTTGTGCCTCGTCAGGAGAAAAATGATGGCTTGGTGAAACACATAACCCTGCTCTACCGCAGTCTTGAACATGGAGGGAAAAAAATATACCAGCTTAATGTTATCCAACTGCAGGACAAAGACCTCTTCTCATACAGAGAAGGTACGAGCATTGATCACCACGCTTGCTAAGTCCAGGTTTCCTCACGATATTTTCCTTCAACGATGTCAGTGATGTCCAAGTTAAACTCAGAAAATACATATGAATTGAAAAAGTCACATGGCACTTGCCCGGGTTTTAAAACCCACCACCTCGAGCATGAGAGGTGTCGCCTTCACCACTGCTGTCGGCTGTCGACGAAAACCAGTGCTGGGTCTCTGTCTCGCATAGGGTCGTAGCATTATGCTGAGCGATTGCAGTTTTGCGTGAATGTGACGCATATTTTTCCCCAACTTGTTATTTTTTGTGTTTGTGTGTTTTTCTCTGCGTCATGTTTACCGCAAATAAACGTATTTTCTTTGTTTTTTTGTTACTGGGCCATCCGCTTGTACGAAATTATCAAATCTAACTCACACGCATTTAAGATAAGTTCTTTCACGATATACTAAGTAACTTTCGAAGCTCCTATAGTCTTGAAAAGTACCCTGTATATACAGGTCACATCACACTACTGGTATCCAGCTGCATCCGGTTAGACTGGAAGCTGACCCCAACATAATATTAAAGGTTTTATTGATTCATAAATATGTACCTAGTTGGGAAAAGTCTTGGTAGATTTATGTATGTCACATCACACACGACAGGGAATCCTAGTGTGGTGACGATCGTGCACAGATAATAAAATCATGGTAGGTTGTAGGGTTACCATCTCCGGATATGTCCGGCTTTTTGGTCCACCGTCCAGATTTTGTCTGGCCTTGTCACTTATGGAGACTTTTAGAAGTAAGGGGATTTTATTTTTAACCTACCTCAAAAAAAGGAGGAGGTTCTCAATTCGGCTGTACGTTTTTTATTTTTATTTTTATGTGTATTATCTCAGAACTTTTTTCTGGGTGAACCGATTTGGATGATTTTTATTTGATAGCTGGTGCTTCACATGTAGTCCCATTTAAATTTGATCAAAGTCTGACCAGTAGTTTTTGAGTTATCCTTAATACTGCATATTTTTTCCACTTAGTTTATATTGATGATGTGTTAATAATTTCGTGTCACTGTTATTTACATACCAAGTAGTGGTATACGAATCTGTGTGGGGTAGTTACCGCAACTAAAAAGTGAAAAATAAAAAACTTTTTACAAAAAACCAACCGACTTAAAAAAAAATTAAAAAATTTGGAAAATCCAAAAGTGCACGACTCATAATGCTCATTTAATTATGAAAAAAAAAAAAAGCAAGTCGTTCAAAATTAATTGCCGAAAAAACAGCTGTAGTAGGAAGAAGGTACTGAACAAGCGCCCCTGGTGGAATAAATGTACATAATATCTATAGATATATCACCATCCATATGTTAATTTTCTATGGATATAAATAGATATACAGTCTTGTAGTTTTCGTTTTTTATTAATTGCAATTAAACGACACTGAATTAATTAATCATTCGCATTCAGTGACCTACAATCGTCGATTAGAATTAAAAAAAAAAAAAAAACTCAAATAATGGATTTTTTCACAAGTTACAGTGTTTCCGGGTTTCACACATGACGGACAGGAATTTTTTTTGACCTATTTTGGTGTTTTTTTCCAATTCTATTGCAGTAAATCAATTTTTAAAAAGTATGAAATTAATATCCATTAAATTATCTCGACAATAGTATGCAAAATATCTTGATTCCGTGAACTAACAAGGCTATAATAATAAAAATAGCCGCCAAAATGAGGCGAAAAAAATTTTTCGATCGTAAAGCACTCTGATGCTTCGCATCATGAGTCGTGCAAAAGACGTGAACAATAACTTTAATTTCGGAATTCGGGGGTCTTTGGTTTTGTATTTTCGTTTTTGGCCACCGACTTCCAAAATGAATGTTATTTTTTGTAAAAAAGTTTTTTCTAAATAAAAATTGTTAAATGATTACTGAAAAAATTAAGATTAAAATTAAGATGTCAGGACTTTTTCGCAAAACTCCGGCTTTTCAAATTCCGCTATGGTAACCCTATATGCGCACGAGTTGATTGCTGTCATCAGAGTTAACACGTACGTGATAAAATAAGAGTACCTACCTACCTACTATAGGTGAATTAAATTCAATTGGCACTTGTTTGCAAGCGTTCTTGTTAGCGATGTCCAATGTCAATTTATTGTGATACTGAGGTACCTACAGTTTTTATTGTATCAGTAGGGTGTAGAACATACGTGTTAATGCCAATGGCATCGAACTTGTGAAGGCTTTTTTAATGTTGAGTGTCTAAGTGAAAAGTATTGTCTGAAAAATGAAAAATGGTAACAGGAAACCCTGGGTTTATAGTGAGATGACACACCTGAAGAATAATTTGTGGGCAGTTGTAGGCCACATCCATCATTTGGTAAGTCTTCTACTTAATATCTTAAATTATCTACATTAAGTTAAACTGTGTCATAGAAGATTTTTTATAGTTTTTTTCACTTGCTTTACCAATTCACTTAAGACATTGGCAGAATAGTTGACAGCGGCTTTGCTTGCCATAATAAAAAATAGAATAGAATATCGTAAATTCATTCACTGACAGATAACGCTAGAAGCATGAAATTTTGCGCAAGAGAAAGGCGAAAGTGACCACTAAATAAAGCTTTTTGTATTTTCATCCCATTAAGGGGTTAAATAGAGGAGGAAACTTTGTATAAAAGTTTGTAATTTTTGTCGTTGGGCACGGCTTGTAACTAACTTCATACGTTTTGTTCACGTGCGTGTTCTATGCTGGCGTCTAATCCAGAGGACCAAAACGTTCTCCTAGCTCTTTAAAATTGGGCTCATTTACAATGAATTTAAACGTCATCTATACTTAATAATATAAAGAGAAAATATATGATTTTTTGTTTGTTTGTTACGCTTTCACGCTAAACGGATTTGGATGTAATTTGGCACATAGGTCTTAATTTGAAACTTCACTCATACTAGTACTACCTGTTTGGCAGCGTGTCGATGAGGTGAAGCGGTGCTGATCCGATGTTGAGTTGAAATGTGTGTTCGACATGTTTACCTTAACGAACGCTAATTAACGGTTGTCCTGTAAATCCTTCATTTAGTGCAATGTTATGATACTATGGTTAGAAAAAAAATGACGGAAAAAAAAGCCAGTCGATCGTATCGTGTGTGACTGCGCTCCGATTCTTACTATTCCGCGACTGTTTAGGTATTCGCACTCTGGACTCCGGTTACACTTTTTCTTGTTGACTTCGGCTATCGCTTGGATTTTAATACCTGTTTGGTTTGAATAGTAGAAGAGCTTATAGGTTTGAGGCAAGTGATTTGGATTTTCCGAGCTATAACAATGAACAACAAGTTATCTACGAGTATTTGGGAGCATACTCACTATAGCTGGCAAGATCTTTCTGCAGCACAACTTTATATTATTCAATAGAAGTTTAAAGGGAAAATGCACTGGAAGATGTACCTGATTACGGGATTAGTGAAGATGCTTGACTCTTACGTGGTCGAATCCAGTCACGACATTATAATAGCTAGAAATTACTATTGTTACTTAATAAATAATAATGATAACAATAGAACATACCTACTACTGTGTCAAAAAAGTACCGGGAAAAGATCGATAATACAGAAAATGTTAGTTATTCATCCAAATTTATTTTATCGCCTTCAAAGGACCTATGCTCCTTCAGAAACGATACACTTACGCCAACGAATAATCCAATCATTACAACATTTTTTAAACGCTTTTCCGGAATTGAGTTTAGTTTTCGCCGCGAATTCTCTTTTATGTCTTTACCGAATGAAAACGGGTGCACGAAGCGGTAATTTGAGTTTGGGAAAAAGAAAGAAGTCGGCTGGAGACATATCTGGTGAATAAGGTGGTTGCTCGATGGTATTTGTTGAGTTTTTGGTCAAAAAATCGTTCACAATGATGGCCTTGTGCGAAGGCACATTATCGTGGTGGAAAATCGAAGAATTTTCTTTCCACAAATTTGGCTTTGTTCGTCGAATTTGCTTTCTTAAACGCCGCATAATGGTCAAATAATATACTTTATTTACCGTTTGACCTTCCGGTAAGAATTCTGAGAGCACAACACCGCGATAGTCAAAAAAAAAACAGTCAACATGACTTTGACTTTTGATCGTCTTTGGCGTAGTTTTTTCGGTTTCGGTTCAGTTGGAAGGCGCCACTCCGAAGCTTGTTGACTAGTTTGCATGTCAAACTTGTAAACCCACGTCTCGTCGCCAGTAACAATGCGTTTCATGCATGTTGGGTCGGATTTGACTCGTTCTAGCATGTCTTCAGCGACTCTTATGCGATTGAGTTTTTGGAAAAAATTCAGGTCTTTTGGGACTAGCCGAGCGGCAACATGTTTTATACCCAAGTGATTATTTAAAATGATACGGATCTACTCGTGAGACAATAGAAAGTTCAGCGGCTATCTCTCTCAAACTTGAATGAGGATTTTCAGTCACTATTTCCGTCACTTTTGCGATGTTAACTTCAGTTGAAGACGTTAATAGCCTACTAGGGCGAGGCAAATCTTCCAGCATATCTCGACCGCTTTTGTACGGTTTTTACCACACATAAGCACGTGTTTTTGATAAAGTCAAAGTCGATTCACCTTAAGCCTTCTATAACATTTTCAGTGACTTCAAACGAGTATGCAATTCGCAATTATTATAGATAGATCTAACTAAACAGCACTGTATTTAATCTAAATGACAGATGCAACCTAAACTCCGCGCCAAAATGGAAAACAGTTGTGCCAATATAACAAAAAAAAAAAATGGAACATAAACAAATCATCCATTCCCGATACTTTTTGACTGAATGCGGCGCACTGTGTACACAGGTACTCGTATTTGTACTCATATCATATCAATTGCTTGGTATCTATGGTACCTCAGGCATGCGGGATTTACAGCCCCTGCCTTATTTCATAAAGATGTTATAGAAGACGATGAATGAAAAAATTTTTTTTTTTTTTATGTACACAACGTAAAATCGATACAGATACGGCATTAGTATTAAGTATAAAGGTACTTGGTTAAAAGTATTAGGTTTTAATGGATGAATACATTAAGTACCTACATTTATTTCTGCTTCGTGGCTAATTAATAACAGTTGCAAGGCTGTCGATTGAAGGTTAAGCTTTGCTTACCGCGGTTGGTTCGTAGATGGGTGACTATTCATTACATATCGAGACACCTTCGTGTATCGAAAAGCACGTTAAGCCGTCGTGGGCCCGGCTGTCATTCGTAGATCTTTGGCAATCGTTACTGGTAGTCAGAAGTCCAATCTTACCAATGGGTGGTAAGTGCTACTCAAGTTAAGTGTTACCCTGAGTTGTAGAGGTAAGATAGGCAATCGCTCCATGTAAAATACTGATATTCAACTGTATTCTTTTTACCTGTTGTGGTATAGTAATTTTATTCTAGGTGCATCGTCTTCACATATTATAATTATATAAAAATAAAAAAAACTTTTTTGGCTTTGAAACCATGAATGGTGCATGTTGTGTTAGCCTGTAAGTGATTGTTGCACTTAAAAATGTAAATTGAAAATGAAATTATAATAAATAAATAAATATAATTAATGTATGTATACATAATATTGTAAAACATTTTTAAAAGAGTAACGGTGGAGTTTCTTGCCCATTCTTCTCCATACGAAACTACCTTTTGGAAGGGGCAACTAGAATCAATTCTATTTTTTTGTAAATTTTGACGTTCAAAAGTGCCTTTTATGTGCCTATTTGAAATAAACGATTTGACTTTGACTTTGACATCAAGTTAGATTGAAGGATGACCCTTAAATAGTTGGTAAAAGGATAGATGATGAATGAATACATTACTTAGGTACACAACATTACGCCTTCCTTTATATAATTAACAGCAAACGTCGTATAAGATCGTGGATAAGATGATCGATCACTACTCACGAAATGAAGTTATGGGAAAAGTTTTATGCGAGTTCTGACTTTTCTAGTACTCTAACCTCAGTTGCTCCAACTGTCTTTGAAGTCTTATATGAAACTGCATCGATTGGCAACATAAAAATAAAATGCAAGAGTTAACGTTTTTCTTGCTGACTGTACCATTGTCCCAAAATCTATGAATACAGTTAGCAATTACTCAAGAAGTTAGGGTCAGTCTCAAAATAACGTTTTCTGTAGCTACAACGGTTAAGGTAGCTTCCCTTACTGCCTCATCTCAACCTCTACCCTGTATTACTAAATCTTAATACCTTTCTAATGATATATCATTTGTTACTATTGGAGCGGGTACCAGCTTCCATACATTTCGTGGCATCATCCTTTATCGTATCTACAATAACTTGCGATTTGGAAATTGAAGTGAACGCTCGTGCTCTCTGAGCTCACTGCCCTCACTCCACTCAAGTTGTAGCCAAGTAAGTAATCCTTACAAGAATGTCACATGTTTCGTCGGCGGCGTGGAGCCATGAGAACAGCGAGAAAAATAATAGTACCTACATTGCCATCTAAATAACCCAGTGTAGCTGCATTGTTTTGCAGTGATTACTGTTCAATAAATTGTTACATAACACATCATCAACAACATCACGCCTGCATTCCCCGAAGGGTTACGCAGAGGTATACCTAGTACACCCACATTTCGCGTTTAAGTTCCATGTAATAGGGGGCGAGCCTATTTGTCATCAGCCGGGCACCGGGTAAATTGTTATTAAGATAAGTTGGAAGCACTGTCGCTTTATCTTATTTTTGCCCCTGAACTTATTTTTTTTCAGCTTGCAACACAGTTTGGAACTTCTAACGGCCATTAAAGCTGTAAATTTAAATAAGGAACTTTAAGCATAGCATACGGATGAGGGTTATCACTTTAAGGAGGACGCGGCAAGGTAGCCCGCGAAATTCAAATTTTCTTATGTTTTTTGCAATTTGCAGGTCAGTATCGGGTTGTATGGTGATCTAAATGTGATTCGCGACCGTATCAAATATGGCTTTACAGAATTATAATCATTTGAATCAGCAATACAACTCCTTAAGTTAGAATTGCCCTCAAATATCATGATTTCATGAAATAGTTATTCAATAGGGTAATATGAACTTATAGAGATGTATTGCTGATTCTAATGATTATAATTCTGTAAAGCCATATTTGTTACGGTCGCGAATCATATTTTAATCAAAATACAACCTGACAGTGATCTGCAAATTGAAAAACGTAAGAAAATTTGAATTTCGCAGGCTACCCTGAAGGTGCCGCCTTAATGTCCCAAAAGATCCTAATATTGACGTCTGAGAAGAAGAAAAAAGTAGAAAACCTCAATCCAACTTGGTACATAACTCCAGCTAACGCAATATTTACAGCCCAATAAAATTCATTGAACCATCACTTGAATCTTAAATGAACAAACACAAAACATGCAAATGTTCCATTCAATGAGAATTACAGTTAGTTTCGTATTTAATTTACCTTTTTTCGTTGCAGAGTTAATGCGCTGCAGAAGCTGCCAAATTGTAATAATTATACATATACAACAAATGCTTGTATATGTGATTTTGTCTACCATAGTGTATTAGGTAATTTTTTAAATAGTCTTATGGCCTCTAATAATTATGTCTGCATCTGTAACTGTGCCAAACTAAGACGTGATTAAGATTTCAATAAAATTCAACGTATTTATTTTAGAGTTTGTTTGTAGTCTGCCTACTGTCTTGGGGTGTTACATCCACCTGGATGGCGTGGCCACCAGTGGGCCCAATTTATATAACATTAAGATAATATTTACCAATCGTTTATTAAGTATCTTTTCCAATATTTGAGAGATGGCAGGAAAGACTGAGATCAGTCTATATAATTATGTACACCGTGTCTGTCCCCACTTTTAAAGATTGGATGAACGACAGCCCTTTTAAAAACCCCGGGAAAGCAGCCCGTGGAAATAGAGCGATTGCAGTTAAGAGTGATTACTGGGACAAGCGCGGGCTGAGATGATTTTAACAGTAACATAGGTACTTATGAAGAAAATCACGTAACCCCTCGCATCCCCATGCGACCAGTGACGTGTACTCTCTAGAGACCCCAATATGTCAGGACAAATTGTAATAGTTGTAGTTGTTGTTTGTTGTTGTGTTGTTGTAGTCTAAATGAAATGATGAAGTATTAAATATACAAATTAAACTAAAATATTTTTGGACCCAATAAAAGAAGAAACAAAAACTTACAATTTTAAGGCACGCTTTTGGGACGTTATGAGACGATAGGATAAAATAATACAATTCTAATGTACTTTGTCAAATGTAATCTGTGATGAAGTACCATCACAGATTTTGAAGTATTTAATTAAGTGTGTAATTCATAAGCAATTGTGCATTTACTGCTTTTTGCCGACACGTTTCGGTCGATTTTTTCTCGGACAATTATTACACCACATGTATACGCTTGGTAGAAGTTAGCAGACACTTTTAGTCTATATATATAGTAATAAATTTGCATTCCCTCCTGCCCTTCAAACTCTGAGTCTAAACCTCCAACATAATGTTCTACAACAAAAACCAAAAACCATTTTACAAAACGTTAGTCTCTTGTACTAACTACTGAGGGTTGAAGAAATGCCTTCTGCGATTTGTAACACGTCAATAAAATAATTAATTTAGACTAGAATATGAAAATACTATAAGTTGATTGTTAATTTCGTTGAAAAAACTTAAAATATGAGTAACTTACGTAAACTCACGCCTTCTTCCCATGGGGGAAGACAGAAACTATAGAACGCCACCTGCTACGATCCTTACATATACTCCTTTTGCCTCGGATGAGTAACTTACCTTGCTCAAAACGGTTACCTAATAATTCGTATGGGGTCACGGCTCAATAGATCAGCGTTGCCTACTGCAGCTACAGCAGTTTACTTTGAGGCCCATTGTGAAGCTACTGGAAGCGCCAGGCCGTTTCAACCAATGCAAATACTTTTATTTGTCACAAGATGTGCGGTGACCTCATGCAAGTACTCGTAATACATGTGTTCACCATCGACTCGAAAAGAAGAGAAGAACGAATACTAGTAGAAATACGCGTTTTCTTCGGGTTTAATTATTTTTGCCATTGAAATTTAATCAAGGTCAATCGAAAGTAAAGCTACGCTTGCCGCAGTCAGTTCGTGGATGGCCGGGGTCACCATCTTTACATACCAAGACCTCTCTCGGAAAGCACGATAAGCCGTTGCTCCCGGCTATCATTCGGCGATCTTTGGCAGTCGTTACGAGTCTTCGGAAGCCCGAAAGTCTGACAACCAGTCTTACCAAGGGGTATCGTGTTACCCAGTAACTGGGTTATGGAGGTCAGATAGGCAGTCGCTTCGTGTAAAATAGTGGTATTCAGATGCATCCGGTTACATTGGAAGCCGACTCCAACATTGTTGGGAAGATGCTAGGCAGGAGGAGAGAAGTTTAATCAAGACAGACGGTGATCTGAATGTCCTAAAAATATCACCATGATCCCTGTTCCCATGGCCCCATCGGTCCACTTAGCAACAGCGTTAGCTTACATGATGAGAATGTCAGTGACAAGACACCTTTGTATAAACTTTGAGCGATTAATATGTAATCTGTGTTCCTCAACAATCATCACTCACGTTCGGATACGCGCGAGCCCGTGTGACGTCGGGTGATCGTTAGGTCGCTCGTGGAACAGAGCGATAAAAAAAAGGGTTTCCATTTTTGAAATTTGTTTGCTAAGGGCAGATTTTACCAAAGTTGTCAATCTTTTATCCGTGAAATAAAGTTGACGTCTCACAGTATTATCTTGTATGGAAGAACTGTCAGAATTTAAAATTTTGTAAGAATAAAAGTTAGGTCGAATTCGCCCTTAGGGGTTTTGAGAGCAAGGAGGTTTGTTGCATATTGACCTGGAATTATTTTTTTGCGTACTGGACAAATTTTGATTCTCTTTCGTTTGCAGGATGCAGTTATCAACAGACTACTTTATCAACATACGTTGGTAAATATTTTACTAAAGCGAAAAATTCAGTCCATTGAAGGTTGGTAAGGTCACATTTATCCGCAAAGCTCAGGACTTGTCACTGTGGCGATGTTATGTGGAGGCCTTTATCCAGCATTTTTCGTATTTCGGCTGAAAACATAATGATGAGGGTCACATGAGAGTCACATAGCGCTTGCCAATCCATTTATAATCGCTTTTCGTGTCTGGCTGTGTGACCGTGTTTTTCTTCTAAACTAAGCAATGGATTTTGATGCAGTTTTCACTATCATTTGGAGAATTTATTCCGGAATGTTTATGTGAATAATACGTTAGTATTAAACTTACATATAATTAAGAAATCTCGATGCTTTGTCATGTCGTAAAATCCGTGTGGAGCAGGGGCGGGTCCCTAGTTCTGAATAAGGCTACCCTGGCTTTGCATAAATGATAGAATCCTCCCAACAAACACTAATAATGCATGAAAAATCTAGAAAAAAAATATAGGGCGGCGAATATTTTAAGTTATTCAGGCTGTATACTAAATCGTTCTGGGCAAATGTCAGCGGCTGGTTGTAAATCTCAATAGGCTTATGGAACGAAATCGTGAAATGAGTTTTTTATCCGTTTATTTGGTACACTGATCCGAATATTATATCAAAATACGGTCTCTGGTTGGCTTTATTTTGTACTAGCTGCTGCCCGCGGCTTCGCTCGCCTGGACGTCAAAAATTAACCCACGGGAATACATAATACCGGGATAAAAATTATCCTTTGTCCCAACTCAGTTCATGGTCTATCCATAAGCCAAATTTCATCCGAATCCGTTCAGCCGTTTACGCGTGAAAAGGTAACATACAAATAGACAGAGGTACTTTCGCATAAGTAGTAATATTAGTATGGAAGTATGGATTTTATATTTGAAGGCTACATTAGGTTCTTTTATGTGGAAGGATCTTTCAAAACATGGTATGATAATTGCCAGCGGCAACTTTAAATCGTATAATTGGGGGTCGTGGAAGTGCAAGCATTGCATTTGGCTTTTTCGGAATCAATGCGTGGAATTTTCACCATACATTTCGATAATGATTGCAACTTCGAGAAGAGACCTATTTCAGAATAGTATTATTTCGAAATCACTATGTCCGTAACCTATACAATTTCTGTGAATAATTTTGGAGAACATCGCCTTTGAATTTTGCATAATTGTAAGGTATTTATGCCCATAACTGTACTCATTGCGAAAATATCCCTAGAATTTTTATTTATGGTCTTGTTTCGGTTTAGTTGCTCATGTCATCTTTCCAACGGCTTTGAAGATAAAAATAGCACAAACAAATCGATTTTTATTACATACGTTTGATCGGCTATCAAGATGTCAGGTGATGGCTATCGACGCAATCAAGTGCTATTCTGTGATTTGTCAGGTTCCTAAGTCATATCATAGAATAATTATGTCAAACTGGTGATTCCAGGTGGATAGGTTGATAATTAGCACTTTCTAGATCTTTGTCCCCTCTTTGTTCCATAGAAATTTTACTTTATTGCAAGAAAATAGGTTTAGAAAGAGTTGGATTTTGCAAATCAGCACTTTCTGGATATCAACTGTAAAAGCCAAACAAAAAATCATTCTGTACCACTGCCTAGTTATAAGAAATAGGAAGATATGATGGCATATCAAACTCCTCAAGAACACTTCAAATTCAGATATAATTATTAGGTAGGTAATGCTTTAAAACAATTGGTTTTTAAAAGGCCTATTTAGTCGAACCCCAAATAATTCCTATTTTGGGGTCCTAAATTTATTAAATAATAAGTGCGACCAACTTGGATGCAGCTCGCGTCGGCCGCTCCCGCGGCACTGTTCGCTTCGCTCGCTTGGCTAGTGCGCGATTGATCACAGGTCTAAACTAACCTAACCCATTTGTTCGGGGTACCCTAGCTTAGCTACTGCCAACAACTGGATCACAAAAAGAGGCTAATCAATTAAAAAGTCAACTAACATCATTAGAATGTCTCTTTTTAAAATAAGAGAACTTTTGCTGATGCGGCCTCGTTTTCTTTTACAAATACCAAGTATTTATTTACATGTAAAATAAAACTTTCCTCCCACAGTTATCACTATCAGTGATCTACCTGTCTCTACGTCTACCTCTACAAACGTACCTGTAGGTACCTATGTACAGTAGCAGCTCTGATTACACAAAATTGTTTGATTGTGGTACACTTATTTACACTCGCTTGATAAGTAAAGTCGGCGGATGAATGAGGTATGCTTGTTGCGGCGGCGTTGAATTAATATTTTTTTGGGGTGAGCAATAAATGTAGTAAAAACTGAAAATCGCGATGGTGTTTAAAATATTTTTAGGTGTGGGCTACCAAATAAATCTGTGAAATTTACCTACAGTAACTATGAAAAAAAAAAAGATCTTATGACCACACGATAGAAGTGAAAGCTTACTAGTGGAGCCGAGTATACGCGATTCAGCGTCACCGACCCGATCGTCAGCGTTCAGTTTCGTTCACTGTTCAGAAAGAGCGCAAAATGCTCACTTCACTTCTAAGAAGAATTAACTTTAAAAAAAAGATAAGTAAGTAAACAAAATATTGTAAGTGGAGCTTTCGACAAAGCATGGCGGAAAATAAAGAAATAGAGCTAATAGGTTGAGATAAATGCGTGAATATTTTTCTGCTTGCCTTTTTAATCCCAAATTTCGTTGCCTATAACAATATTTTCTCCTTAGTCGTAGATTCCTAGTTGAAAGATAGGTAGGGTATCGTGTTACCCAGTAGTAATTGGTTTGCGGAGGTCAGATAGGCAGTCGCTTCATATAAAATACTGGTATTCAGCTGCATTCGGTTAGACTAGAAGCTGACTTAAACATAGTTGGGAAAAGGCAGGCAGATAGATATATAATAAATAAAACCGAAGAATAGATGCAAAGCAAATACACTCGAGAGCAATGAATCCGGGTCACTTAAAGAATCCTAAAAATCTCGGAAACTAAAAATGCTAGGTTAATGCAATAAATTGTATTTAATAGACAATGTAATACTCCTTAAATGAAGGTATTAAAACTTCTTAGTTATTGTAAAGTTATATCATAAAAAAATCAAATTTGAAAAAGGGCCACTTTCGAAGATGGAACTACGAAATTACAGCATTTGGTTTTGCTTTTGTTTGTAATCTGTCATTTATGTGGGTACATAAACCATGTTGATAGTGCTCTATATTCATTATTCAAGCTGAAATTATGTCGCTTACGCCTGAAGAATGCACCAGAATACTTACAATGCTGGAAACCGGCCGGAGTCAGCGCGATACAGCCAGGACTGTCGGTGTGTCGCTGTCAACAGTACAAAGAGTTCTCCGACGTTACGAAGAAACTGGTTCTAACCTACGCAGACCAGGAACGGGCAGAACCAGGTGTACCACAGCACGAGAAGACCGATACTTGGTGAACACCATGCTTCGAAATCGCTTTCTCACAGGAACTGAACTCACAAATCAGTTTCGACGCCTCGGAGGAAGTAACCCAAGTGCATGGACAGTAAGACGTCGGCTTGCTGAATCTAACTTAAAACCCCTTAGACCTGCAAACGGCCCTAAACTGGAGCGTGGGCATCGTATTTCAAGACTAAGATATGCCCAGAGCCACGTAAATTGGAGTATTGAAGATTGGTCAAAAGTTATGTTCTCCGACGAATCAAAATTTATGCTCTACAAGCACGATGGAAGACACAGAGTGTATCGAAGACCAGGGGAAAGATTCAAGCAAGCATGCATCGAAGAAAAAGTAGCCTACGGTGGTGGGTCTGTACTTGTGTGGGCCGGAATTTCTTCTGAAAGTCGCACAGAGCTGGTGATCATAGAAAACGGCTCTTTAACTAGCGTAAGATATGTGGAAGAAATCCTCAATGATCACGTTGGTCCATTTATGGTCAATTTAGGTGAGGATGCTATATTTATGCATGACAATGCCCGACCTCATACAGGTAGGATTGTGAATGACTACCTTCAAGAGATGAACATTACTCGTATGGAGTGGCCAGCGCGCAGCCCGGATATCAACCCGATCGAGCATGCTTGGGACGAGCTAGGCAGATGCGTAAAACAACGAAACCCTCCCCCAATCACGCTTCGTGAGCTCAAAATTGCTCTCACAGAGGAATGGGAGAATATTCCCCAAAATCGTATAAGGAACTTGGTGTACAGCATGCCAAACCGCGTAAACGCAGTAATGGAAGCACGAGGAGGCAACACGAAGTATTAAAATTCAAGAAAATCGTAATAAAGTTCAAAAATTTCATGTTTCCTATTTTTGTTTTAAGGAGAGATCAGCAGTTTTTTTCTTTATGTAATTTTGTGTTAATAAAATGTATGGTGACTCATATTTTTTTTACTTTCATTTAAGGAGTATTACATTGTCTATTAAATACAATTTATTGCATTAACCTATCATTTTTAGTTTCCGAGATTTTTAACATTCTTTAAGTGACCCGGATTCATTGCTCTCGAGTGTAGTTATTGTGTTTTTCATACATACAGAGTGTTTGGCAGAACGTTGAACATACGAAAATGGTGGATAGGTGGGGTCATCTGCTACTTACTCAGCCCTAATTTATTTGGCCCTGCCCCCCTGGATATTTAAAAAAAAATGTTTTGCTTTCTTCTAGTTTCACCACTTTCTAAACTTTAGAGTGTATTTTTTATTAAAAATGGGTAAAACAGGCAATAAAAAAATAAAAAAATATGTCGGAAAAGTCAATAGTACGGGAGCTGAATTGACAACGAGGCGGAAGCGCTGTGACGTCAACGCTTCGACGGAGTCTAGATTGAAGTTCGCGCGGGCTAAACTCAAGATGTCCGTTCGTAAGGAGGGGACGTCTCACTTCTTTGCTGGCAGCCGCGCGGACAACACTAGTCTAGATACTGTCTTACGACTCGTTGTGTTCAGTGTACCTGCAGTGTGTGATTCGCTAGTGTGATTAATTTGTTCGTGAATAATAATTTGATTTGAACTGCAAACGGTTTTTCTATTGCGCAGTAACCAACATTACCCATAGTACGTCCACAGTAGTTAAAATATGGCTGATAATAAAGAGAGACACATACCTTCTCCGTCATATAAAACAGTTTGAGGACTCATAACTTTTTTTCGAGCTAACACCTGAATAAAGCAATAATTTTATAAGAATCTGCCAATCTAAATATTTAAAAAAATATTGCATGTTTTACCCATTTTTAATAAAAATTACACTTTAAACTTTAGAAAGTGGTGAAACTAGAAGAAAGCAAAAAAAATAATTAAGAATATCCAGGGGGCCAGAGCCAAATAAATTAGGACTGAGTCAGTAGCAGATGACTCCACCTATCCACCATTTTCGTATGTTCAATGTTCTGCCAAACACCCTGTATATCTGTCTCGAGATCGAGCGAGATAAATTTAATGTCAGTAGATCGATGCTGACATTAAAAATATGAAGCACTGAAAGCCAAATGTAACATTTTGGCCAAATACAAAAGCAATCTATTTGAAAAAAAAATTGTTCAGTCAACAATAATGTTTAATTATTTTTTCAGTAACTTTTTATTGAAAACGGAGATTGGGTGGCGATTTGTATTTGAAAAAAAAAATTAATAAAAATGATGGCCGAATTTTTTAACCTTTCATATTATGTAGGTACTACGCTAGGAGATTGAATTTTAAAATATTATAGTGATAGTGATTTCTATCTCGTAAGTTATTCGTAAGTTTACTTACGTACGTAAAATTTTATATTTCGTACGAAATATATTATCCTCCTCGGATAGAAATTAAAGCGCTTCCTCGTTTCTCCCGGGTATCGTGAAAATTGGATATAAAATCACTTTTAAAACTGTATTTTTTATGAATTTAAGTTGATGAAAATACAAGCAATCTCTGTCAGTTTTACTAAAGAGCGGTACTGAGTTTCCTAATGAAATAGGAAACTGCTTCATATACTTTTATAAATATCTAACACCATTTCATATTAACTGCAGTAAAAATCTTTGTGAATAAAATATTTTAAAACCTCCTCAACATTATTACTCGTATCGCTCTAAGTAAAGTATGCTTTTAAGTAATTTAGCATCATTAATCTTGCCGTGGCGTCTATTCATGTCACTTTCGTTGTTAATATTGTACCGCGTACAGTCTGGAGAGTGGTTTTTGAGGGAAGAATATGCTTTACCTTTGATATTTTCAGGGGTCAGTGAACTATTCTTAGTTAGACTTATTCTGTAAACCAAACACATACTCATGTCACGTCACTCTCAATCCATTTTCACCTTAAAGCACACAATGACCTGCAGAAGTCGCAAACAATTCATCAACAATTCATTAAAGTTTCTCTTTGTGTTTGTATTTTACAGAATAGTGTTTGTGCTTATTCTGGTTTTCTTGTTAACGTTAATTGAACTGCATGCAGCATGTATGATAGAAATTGTGCTGTGTACATTTACTGTCTCATCTACATTTACATGACCGTTTTTATTTTAGCCAGTGAGCCTCTAAACTTGAATCAGTCCTCTACCTGACACATGTTGTTCCGTTTATCCGGATGGAAAGTTACAGCAAGAGAGGACAGAATATCGTCTAAGTAACCATCACGTTTCTTTGACAGTTAAATAGAAGCTCTCGACTTATTGAGTTATATTATTTTTGTTAAAAAATATGTAGTGGCAGGTACTCATTCCTGTTTCCTTATTTATCCACCAAGTTTGAGATTTTCTTAAAAAACATGTTGTAGATGTTTAACATGAAAGGAAGGTTGTGTATTGTACATTTTAACGTCTGAGTGGATTTTCAAAGGTATTGTAACTTCGGAACCATTTATTTGTGCTACTGCAGAGAAAGTACAAAATTAGTAGGAACCACGATATCTTGTGATGTAGGCAGGATTTACTTCTAGTTTTAACACATTTAAATTGAACACGACGCTTCGTCTAAATTTAACACGAAGCTTCGTTTAAATTTAACACGATGCTTTGTTTAAATTAAACACGACGCTTCGTTTAAATTTATTACGACGCTTTGTTAAATTTAACACGACGCTTCGTTTAAATTTATCACGACGCTTTGTTAAATTTAACATGACGCTTGGTTTAAATTGAACACGACGCTTTGTTTAAATTCTTGCTATTCTACAAGACGAAGAAGAAGAATTCTTCTAGAAGAATTCTTGCTATTTGTATGACCTACAAGTAGTTGATCTGGGTCTGGCTGTATGTGTATGTGAGTTTAAATGTTTGTGAATACACCCACAATGCAGGAGAAGTTCCTAGTGTGGAGCAAAGTTTAAAAAATAAAAAATAAATTAGATGCCTATCATTTATTCTTTGCTCTGGATAAGTTGTTATAATATATTTTTATGTATCAAGTCCCTCCAGTCAGAAACAAGTTATTACCTAAATTTCGTTATACACCAAGTCCAAATAATGAAATGATTATTAATAACAATTTAGTTTCTTCAGAAAGCACAAAGAAGTAAACCTGAAGCTTTGGTTTCTTAAGAAAGCGGTGAACGGTCACATAATAAGGGCTGTACAGAGCGTTTTTTGACATCTTAATGTCAAATATTGTTGAAAATGACAGATTCTCATGACGTCTGTTCTAAGATGACGGAACCGCTTTCCACAGAAACCCAAGCTTTAAGGCGGTACCCCGACCAAAACCTTGTCAAAGTGCGTTATTCAGAGGCTATTAATGTTCGATATCCTATCGTCACATTGCACGTTCTTATTTGTTTTTATGTGTTATAAATTCATCTGAAATCTCCTTCTAAAAAAGTGACTAAAATTATTGATTGCATGCATCTCTTGCTAAAGGTGACGTTCTATTCATTTGAGGATTACACTAATGGATAGATAATTTAAAAATCTAAATTGTAAATCTAAATAATACACGTTTTATTTTATTTTAAAACTTCACTTGTCTTTTTTTATTCAAGTAATTTCATTATTTTTGTGAATTTTATGATAAATGAGCGTGCGGAGGGAGCGAGACAGACCGAGACTCAGCGACGGGACAGAGAAGGACCGAACGCTCAAGGTCGTTTGGTCAGGGAAGCGCCTTAAAGCAACACAGAAGCGATATTACTTTTAAAAGTGCATTTGTACAGTTTTATTAATTACGCAAAACCTCGTTTGAAGTTATAAGAAAATTTTCATTTTCATTTTTCACTTTTACGTCGCGATAAGCATCGAAATGAAGAAAAAATTGTTAACGAAAAAGCTTAGAATTAATTAAGCTAGAATCACGAATATAAAACATTAATTACTTGTTGTGGGAACAATTAGTGACATAATGGACTTAGAACAGGTGCACTAATGGACTTGAATGGAAATACGTGTGCGAATAAAAAATAATGGTACGTACACATTGAAAAGACGGGTCTCCAGAATGATACCACATCCCGCAAATGAACATAACATAATTTCACGCCTGTAATTCCCGAAGGATTAGGCAGACCTGTGACTCAAACATAACTGGTGAAATGTGGGTTATGTTTAAGTCCCATGTCATAGAGGTCGAGCCTTTTGTCATCAACCAGGCACACCCAGACTCCGAGCTGCTACTGATAAATTCCAGATGGAAAAACCCAATAACACTTGGTCCGACCTGGGGATCGGACCCAGGACCTTATGCTCAACAGTAGCGCTCGTGACCACTAAACCAACGATGCAGTCCCGTAAATGAATAGATATTTAATTTACTGAAACCAAAAGACGAAATTAACCCTACCCTAGAGTCAATTGATTTGTCAAATAAAATTGTTATTTTGACCTTAAATACGGCTTCTACAATAAAAGCTCCTAAAAGTTTCCCAAAACGGGTCAACACTATTGTCGCTGGGACTACATTTTCGTATGATGACCCAACTTTTTGGGGTCCTATGTCCCTTCGGCGAGGCACTTTGCAAGACCTTTAAGACTCGCTTTTCGGGACTGTATTTTTTACGTAATATCCAAGGGATGAGTTAAGTCCCTAAACGACGTTGTCGTTTTTACTTTATAAGGATGTTGGGTCACATCAGTAACGTAAAAAGGTCTTTAGAATTGTGCTGAGAAGATAGGGCCTTTCATTAAATAGATGGGAAGTTGCTTTTCATACTGATTGCAAAGCTTATTAAATGGCTATGTCATGTTATGTAGGAGATATAATGAGACGGTCTCGTTTCGTCTAATTATGTGCACAGTCATCAGAGGATACACGTTTCAAATAGCCTTAAAAGTAAATGAGTAGAAACGATTTGCAAAAAGAGAGATGCAAATAATCCTAAATGGGCACTTAGGGGTCTCATTTCTCCCCTTCTACTATTTCTGCGAGACTGCCTGCAAATTCTAGAAAATTATTTGCTTGACTAATCACATGGTTGTGTGCAACAAAGTGTTCGACATAAATACTCGAGAATATTTTAAACAAGCCGCTCCATTCGGCTGTAGAATTTAATCAACTATACACAATGCACAGATGCAGCTACAATAAAGGCTCCCGCCAAGAAGCGCGACGCGACTCTCGTAGAAAAAATTCTATGTAAACTTCATGGGAATTGTTCTCAAGAATCGCGTCACACCGTCCAGTCGCGCCAGTCTTTGGGAGCCTTAAGGCTACCTAAGAATATTATGAAATACTACTGATTATTAATTCTTAGATTTCTTAATTTAATATTATTTCGTACTGCGTTCTATATTTTGACTAGCTTCTACCAGTGACTTCGTCCGCGTCGAAGTCAACTAAATATACCATAAAACATATCCTGTGGCACTCGACAATAGTTTAGCTTTCTTTAAGTGCAAGCATTTTTGAAATTGGGTCTGTGCTACTGGAGATAACCTATTAATTTAATTTTACCTCTTTATAAGTATTATTACTAACTGCGCCCCGCCGTTTTACCCGCTTATGTCCCGTAGAAATATCGGGATAAAAGTATTCTATGTTCTAAATTTCATCCAAGTCTGTTCAGCCGTTTAAGCGTGAAAGCGTAACAAACAATCAAATCTTTTCTCTTTATAATATTAGTTTAGATTGATAGTATCAGCCCGCTACTTTCTTCGCTTGAAATTTCTAGTTTTAACATAAAATATATCCTATGACAGTTAGCTTTACATCAGTGAAATAATTTTCGGAATCGAATCAATAGTTCCGAAGAGTACTTAGATACCCCCCCATACCCTACATACATACTAGCAAATTCCTCTTAAAAATATTAGTATAGATAACTTTCTGATTACTAAGCTCTTTAAAATTTTTAGCCAAGCGATTAAATTTTTAATATAAAACAAGTTCACCTAAGCATCTCCACCAATACTCAATTTTCCGATGAATGTGACCTCATTTACGCTAGTGATGGAAGAATTCACATCAGCCCTGGCTTTAAAAAAAAAAATTAGGTCGAGGAAAAAGTTCTATCGTATTTTGTATACATATTCAAGACTAATAGCTCGTGTGCACCCAAATATCGAGCTTTGTATACTCAGACTCTTCCAAATGGGTCAAAATGTTTTGTGGTCAATCCATAACTCTTCAGCTATGTCGTAACTACTAATATCTTGCTCCACTTTTTCAAAAATGGCATCGACTTTATCCGTAACAGGGCGACCAGGCCGAGCTGCATCTTTGTCATCAAAATTCCCGGACTAATAACGCTTGAACCTTAGGCTTGAACCGACTTTGTTTACTGACAGTGCGTTAAGTCCATAAACGTCAGATAGTTTTTTTCGCGGCTTGTGTCTCAAAACTTCAAACTGTATCGAAATCTTGGTTTTTCACTCATTTTGGCGGACTGAAAAACAATTGAAAAATGGCGGGAAATTGTTTTTACTTTTTATTTTTTATATGTCATCTATTTAATGGTATTAAAAACAGCCAGATACAAACAGTATAGCCAAAGAGATTTTACTACAACTTTATACCTATAAAATACAAAAAAAAATCCTAACCTATTAAAAAAGCAAACACCGCGTAAGAAGGTTCTAGCTAACGTTGACGTATAACTTTCTCATCCTGGAGGTTATTTTGAGTTGTGACTCTTTGTGAGCTGACCTTTGGAGTGGTCACTTTCTAAGTAATTACACGATTAAAAAACTTCTTTGTTTTGAGATTTCGTTTGAAATATCGCGGTGGCTTTTGTGCTTTGTGCTTAAGTTTTTGAAATATATTTTCTTAACGGCATCGTGGTTTGTTTGTGTTATTTTATATTCTGCATGATTAATTGTTTGAATTTATGAAAAGATGAGGTCAAAGTAATGAAATGAAATTATTGAAGAGATGAGTGAAGAGTGAGTGATAAAATTCCGCGTTTCTCATAACAAGAATTCTACTGCAATTGGTATGATAATTTAAATATGCACATAGGGCCCAAACGACATATTATAAAAACAATTTCTAATAGTATTATTTCAGGAATAATGAGCACTTACACTTAGTTTAATAAACCTTAAGGTTGTGTTATTTAACCGTATTTAAATTCAGGGTTTAAA
This sequence comes from Griposia aprilina, assembly GCA_916610205.1. Taxonomy (NCBI): domain Eukaryota; kingdom Metazoa; phylum Arthropoda; class Insecta; order Lepidoptera; family Noctuidae; genus Griposia; species Griposia aprilina. The sequence goes on from OU744299.1 coordinate 5,220,554, forward strand.
AAGTAATTTGTGAGCAAAGGCATGGATGTCTCTTTTTTCTAATGACATTTTTCTTCTCGTGAATAAATTAATAGTCCCACGTCATGCAGCAGAATCTTTATCAATTGTATTCCATTTTCAATAGAAACAAGGCAGTGTCCTTGTTACTTGACCGCCTTACATGAGATAATAAACAAGCAATCACCGTTTTTAGGGTTCCGTACCCAAAGGGTAAAACGGGATTAATAAGACTCCGCTGGCCGTGCGTCTGTCTGTCCGTCTGTCACCAGGCTGTATCTCATGAACCGTGATAGTTAGACAGTTGAAATTTTTACAGATGATATATTTCTGTTGCCGCTATAACAACAAATACTAAAAAACACAATAAAATAAATATTTAAGGGGGCTCCCATACACCAAACGTAATTTTTTTTGCTTGTTTTTGCTCGATATTGATAACGGCAACAGGTAGACGCTTGAAATATTCACAGAATATTTAGTTATATATTTACTTTAAAATAAATAATTAAATTAAAATAAAATAAATACTTAGGGGGGGCTCCCATGCAACAGACATGATTTTTTTGCCGTTTTTATAGATAATGGTACTGAACCCTTCGTGCGCGAGTCCGACTCGCACTTGGCCGGTTTATCTTTTCTCATACACAAATTACCAAGCATCAATGAATGGACGTAGTAAATAATTCAATGATCAGACCAGATAATTCAATAAAACAATAATTACTCTTCACTATCGTAATCACGACACAATCTTTAAAGTAAATAATTAAAGTGGCCCACATTACAAGGTTGTGTCGTCACGTCGGCAAGAAGGATGCGTTTATTTAAACTGTGGGTAGTTAGTGTGATTCGTTGCGTCTGAGCATTTCCACTTTTGAATTTGTTCTTTATTCGAATATTTGGTAGTGTTCTTTTTTGTGGTAGATTTTTCATTTGAATTGTTTTGTTTTAAGTGAAAGTACGTGTGTAAATGTGGTGTAAAAAAGATAACATAGTTTTCGTTTAATTTTAACTTTAAAATCTTTTCTATTTTATTTACTGTCGATTAAACATAGCACAAGTACCTACCTACTTACCAACGTAAGACTTTTAAATAGCGATTTATCGGTCTTCTGTGTATACCTTCCTAAATTAGCATAAATCCTTGTTTAATATTCGTTTGAACTAGGCACATCCATTTGCAATTCAATACAAAATGGGTAGAGAAACTTGTAGCTAATTGCTTGAGGCTTTGTTGTTAATTGTTGATACAACATTGTAACGTATTAGTTGTATTTGTTGTAGTTTTAAATTAGATTGGCCTGCGGGTGGGTGTATTGAATTTCGAGTAGTTGAAGAATATCAGTTGTTCAGTATAAATAAAACTTACTTATTTTATGGTGTATTTCCTCATTAGATTATATTGGCTCATTAAGTTAACGTTTTAATTTTTTAGACCATAGTCTAATCACAATTAAATGACCCAGACACATTGAAGGCAAGTCTGGTTGCTTTGAAAATCTCGCAATCATACAATAGAGTATCATAGAATAGTCTTTATTATGTACACAATAAAAATTATACATATAAATGTAGAAATTTTACATAAGGTGACACAATGGGAGGTCAAAAAATCAATCAATCAATCAATCAATCATTTCTGTATACCTACATGATAAAATCCAAGCATTTTTAAACTTAGCTTTAGATACGAGTGCGTTCTAACTCTTAAGAGGCTTACAAGAGCTAATGCGCGGTCACTGTCGGATTGCATAGAAAAGAAAGAGACGCGCGATGACACAACGATTGTAATTTATTGCAAAATATGAAGCAATTATGGATTTACAAAAAATCTATTCATTGGTCAAAAAAATTAAAACACTATTATGTTAGTATGTTACTTGTAGAATAATCTGACAAAAAATCTGAATGTTTGCATGTATATTAGTATGGTTTTTAATTGTTAAAATATTTTTTTAGAGGTATATTCGTATTTTTTTTCTATCATATCAAATTAATTGTATTATGTTTTCAACACACTATCTAACTAGCATATATCCAGAAGAATATCATATATTTTTCTGAATTTGGTTACTGCAGTGGATCATATATTTTTAGGCATTATAAATTTTCGTTTAGGTCATGTAGGCCCCTTAACATCTTCAAATTTATTTATAAACGTTGCTTTATGATAGATCACCCGATCACGAGTCCTGCGTGGTGATTCCGTAAACACACTAGTGGGAATAGCTTTCATTTTGACAGTTCAACTACATTCATTGCGTTATTTACGTTGATGACCAGTCACATTTTTTGAACATATGAAGCAATGGATTAGCTAATAGGCTTCAAATGATTCAGATTTTTATATATAGTGTGTTACGCAAATAGGGTACAGCTTGAAGCTCTTCCGGAAGGACGGGTTTGCGTCCTGCCGGAAGACTGCCGCGAGTTCTGTTAAGTACGCAGTTTATATGAATTTTTGTCTGGTTTTTTTAGCTGCACGGTGACCTTGACTATGATACTGCCCTCGTCAGAAGTTTTAAACATTTGGTCAGTGCGTATTAAAGTAAATCTCATTTGTTTATTTTCATTATTTTAGTAATAATGTGTTCGTATTTAATAAAATGACGAATTATTAGTACGAGTGCTCATTTATCTAATATTATTTATAGGAATTGTGGAGCAATTTAAAGAACTATAAATCTGTGATTTTGGTTTAACTAGGCACTTAAAATTGTTCCCCTATAGTTAACAGTTAATATAAAAGGCGTGAGTGAGGCGCTACTCATAAAACCATGAAAATCAGTGGGGTAAAAAAAAAGCTTAATGACGCTGGAATACCCAAATTAATACGCCGTAGTGTACGCCCTATTCCCGGGTATACTCATGCGCCATCGTCTGCTGATAGAAAGTCAGTTGTGTTTAGCCACCGTTTCTGGTACAATGTGACAGAGACAAAAGTAATCAATTTTTTCGTGCTAGTTTGCACTTTGTGCTGTATATCAATCAACTCAGCCTATCGCAGTCCACTGCTGGACTTAGGCCTCTCCCAGGCTGCGCCACAACACTCTGTCCGCCGCCTTCCGCATCCAGTCTGTCCCAGCGACCTTTTTGAGGTCATTGGTTCATCTAGCTGGGAGGCCTCCCACACTACGCTTGCCAATACGCGATCGCCATTCATTGACTCGTCTGCTCCACTGGCCATCGGTCCTCCGACAAACATGTCCAGCCCACTGCCACTTCAGCTTGCTTGCCCTGCAAGCTGTATATCACTACGGTACTGTAACCGAAAAAAGTTGCGTCCTTCCGGAAGTACTCTAAGGCCGGCTGGCAGGACTCCGGGCGATCTATCATTAACTTTTAAACGTCAAAAATGTATGTTTAAACAGTCGCTAATCATTGCTTTAGGCAACGTTTCTCGTCTTTGCTACTAACAAGGAGTGATCACTAATCTAGGCTGTGTTCATGATCGCAGATCACTGCTGAACATATGCGTCTCCCAGGTTTGGAGTGAAATAAACCAACATTAAAATAGTGATAGTGCATAAAACTTATTGAGTTTTTGAGTGAGACATGTGAGGATGACGTCACTGGGGATCCCCACCGAGGCTCCTGTCCACACCATTTTGTTCACGTCTGCTTATACGCAGAAAACTGTCAAAGTTGTGCCTAAGAAGGTAAGTAAGGGAAAATATCATATTTTTTTCGTAATCTCTCGGTTACTGAAAGCATACAGTATTTTTTTTTTTATCTGGTGTCTTATCTTTTGTTTACTTATTGTATAATTGTTATTTATATTTAATTTACCGATACCAATAACCTATCACAATATATGTTATGAGATTTATGCCGGGAATAGACTTATTACACATTATGCCACGCGAGGTCAGTGTATCGTGCTCATTGGTCACATTTCATATCGGGAAGCAACGTTCTGTCATTTGTCCAGTGAAAACGCGTGTGGTAGCGTCGGGTGTTACATGTGTACTGTGGTCTTTACTGAACGATACGAGTACCTAATACTTGCTTAAATAAGATTGGACAGCATATTTACTGAACAAAGCGGAGTAGTTGCATAACATATTTACAACGGCAATGCCTTTCATTTTGACAGTTCAACAACATTCATTGCGTTGTTATACGTTGTTGAGCAGACGAATTTTTCAAATGTGAAGCAATGGATCAGCAATTTCCTTCAAAATCTTTTGGATTTTGATTGAAAGTGTATAGCATTTTCGAGGGTCCCATATCCTAATTGCATAACAATGCAATTAGGATGTGGGACCCTCGAAAATAACAAACATAATATCAGGTCGGCGAAAACTTTCTTTCGTATTTTATTTACAAATTCAAGACTAGGAGCTCGTGTGGCGCCCAAATATCGAGCTTTTTTGTATACGCAGAATTTTTCAAATGGGTCAAAACTGTTTTTTGGTCAACCCCTAACTCTTCAGCTATGTCGTAACTACTAATATGCTCCACTATGCTATATAGCTCCACTTAAAAAAAAATGGCATTGTTTTATCCGTAACAGGGCGACCAGAGCGAGCTGCATCTTTGACATCAAAATTCCCGGACTGAAAACGGTTGAACCAACTTTGTGCTACTCTTACTGACAGTGCGTTAAGTCCATAAACGTCACATATATTTTTCGCTTTTTTTGTAATAAATCTTCAAAATGTATCGAAGTTCTTCGTTAGATTTACTCATTTTAGCGGATAGAAAATCAATTGAATAATGGCGAGAACTTGTTTTTTTTTTTATATGTATTGATTAGTATCAAAAACAGCCAGATACCTACAAATAGTACAGCCAAAGAGATTTTACTACAACGTGATACCTATAAAATACGAAACAACTTTTCCCCGATCTATTTTATTGTCTAACGCTCTTGATAGGTTTACACCATACAAATTACAGATATGAATGTAGAAATTTTACAAAAGGAACCACAATACACCATAGTTATCTATAACAGTTATTTATACAATAAAAGAATGAGCTGAAACAAAATCCCTGAAAAAGTAAGAAAATATCAAACAAAAATAGATTGAAGTCGCCAAATCGTTAGCAAACAATTTATTTTTATTGACACCCCTTTTCAACTGAAAAAGGCTTTGTTTCCTTTTGTTGTTGTTTCATCACCAACGTTACGGATTGTCATTAAAATAATCAACATATAAAAATAAATTGAACACTAACTAGTTGACAATTTCTGTAGTTATGATCAGATACATATGATTGATGGCTCATTAAAAAGACATTATTCTATACATAGAAGTGTTATAATAGTAACGAGGTGAAAACTGTACATTGAATATTTACAAATATTTTTGAAAAAGTAAAAGTATTGCTCGGTTAATACTGTTTGATATACTGGTGTATGTTCCGGATTGACGCAAAAAGGCTGAATGGATTCGGATGAAATTTGGCACACAGACAGTTTATAAACTGGATTAACACATAGGGTACTTCTAATCCCGCTATTACGTTCCCGTTCGGATATTTTCCGAGTATTTTCATAGACTGAGAAAACTAGTATATAATAGGTTGGGGAAAAAGTTTCTTCGCATTTTTTAAGAAAATTCAAAACATTTTTTATTATAGTTTATTTACATTTAACTAAAGTATGTAGGTAACATTTTGTTCGATAACTTTTTGCCATCTTGTAGGTAGGGACATGATCCCATTGCTATAGAAATTTTGGGACTTCTGATCAAAATACCGCGACAAGTGGTTTTGGCAGTCCTCTCGTGATGTTAACCTGACACTGCCTAAAGAATTCTGAAGAGACCGAAACAGGTGGAAATCTGAAGGTGCAAGGTCAGGACTATACGGCGGATGCATTAACACCTCCCAGGCAAACTCTCTCAATTTTTGCTGAGTGGCTAAAGATGTGTGAGGTCTAGCGTTATCATGATGAAAAACCACACCCCTTCTGTTGATTAATTCCGGCCACTTTCTCTCAACTTCTTGCTTTAATCTCATCAGTTGTTCGCAGTAGAGTTCAGAATCGATGGTCCTGCCTGGTGGTAACAGCTCATAATGAATAATGCCCTTCCAATCCCACCACACACACAGCATCACCTTGTTGCTTGTTAACCCGGGTTTTGCCACAGTCTGTGAAGCCTGACCGGCCTTTGAGCACGACCTTTTTCGCACGTTCTTGTCGTACGTGATCCACTTTTCATCACCAGTTATGAGCTTCTTCAAAAATGGTTCGGTTTCATTACGTCGTAATAAAGAATCACAAATGAGTACACGGTTCATTAGGTTTCTTTCAGTGAGCTCGTGAGGTACCCAAATATCGAGCTTTTTTGTGTACCCAGTTTTTTTCAAATGTGCCAAAACGCTTAAACCAAATTTGTGCTACTCTCACAGACACTGCACTAGGTCCATAAACATCGCAATTTTTTTTCGCGGCTTGCGTTTCATTTTTACCTTTTTTGTAATAAAACATTAAAATGTATCGAATTTCTTCATTAGATTCACTCATCTTGACAGTACGAAAAACAAATGAAAATCACACATTTTCCTAATTTGAATTTGGGATTATGTTCTTTAAAATTTAAACTTTCAATGATACCAAAACCAGCCAGATACAAATAATATAGCCAAAGAGATTTTATTACAAGTTCATACATACTATAATGCGAAAAGACTTTTTCCCCAACCTAATATTCTGGTACTTAGTGATGTTGCGCAGTTTATTTTTGTCATTAATAATAATAATAAATTAATTTACCTATGTCAGGTAAATAACACCCATTGAAAAATATAAATTAATATAAAACACATAAAATAAATCAAATAAAATCCCAAATGAGATTAAATAACATTAAATGTTCGAAATAAATCGTATAAAATTGAATCAAAATAAATAAATCATCAAAACAATAAAATTAATACCTTCTCTCCGGCACTGGTACAGCAACCTGTCTGCTGGAACAATGCCGGGTAAAGGGGCAGTCCAACCTTCCCGAAATCATCGCAAGTCCGATGTTGGGGCTAATCCGTACTCTACGCACTAAGGACGTAGCGCGCTTGCGCATGGTCGCGTGAAAGCAGTCGGTGCGCGCATCTACGAATATATCCGAGGCGCTGCAGTGTCAGTGCAGTGTGTGTGCAGTGTATGCTATTTTATTTTGTTTCTGAATTTTATAATATAGGTTATACTAAAGTTTAAAGCCAACCAACCTGCATTAACAATCGTCCTTAATTACTGATCCTACTTTGCATGAGAAGAAGCGTTTTAACGAGGTTCAGGATGATATTATAATTTATATTCAAAGCGTGACTACCTAAACTGTTAGTTCAAAAACAGAATAAAAGTACATTTACTAAAAGCTATTCTAAAATACCTTTAAAAAGGCCCAAAGAACGTTTGGTGCGTAAAGTGACGGTAAACGATTATTTAGGTCACGCAACCCCAAATAGACGTCATTGTCGCGTCTAGGGCTTAAAACTTTATTATTCTAAATCCAGTGTGTGACAAGGGATTCATAATTAATTCTTTATTTATTTTGATTCAGTTGGTAACGCCGTAATATATAAATAAATATTGTTTTCATGACGTAAGTACAGGAATATTGATTAACACTGTTTGTTAAAGTTTTTTTTTTATTGTGACGTGAATTGTGGTGTTGTTTATTTTTAGCCTGTGGTAGTAACAAGGTTGTCAGTTGTTAAAATTGAATTTTAAATTCTACTAAGTACCAAATTTCAATGGCACTGTCTTGCTGCATTTTAACTAGCTTTTTTATAACTTATTCTTTTTTTGGCTTTATCGATATAAAATTGTCTGGTGGTAAGCAATGGATGAGGTCTACGATGTTTTGAGCGTACCCAGAATGTGCCTCAAAACTCTTGCGTTTTAAACGTTTTAAATTGTACAACATTTTATCAGATAAAGATCCTGAAATGCTATGAAACTTAGTTCTGCAAGGCTTTACTTAAAAACCGGCTAAGTTCATCCTCAAACTGCAAAATGCCTTGCCAGAGAAGAATTTAATCTAACAAATAACGACGCATGCACCCGAATACTGCTCACTTTAATTTGTGGTTGACATGTAGTTCGGAGCGTCGTTCGTATTATGTATTTATTCACTGGTCCTCTGTCAAAGGCGGGATTTTGTACTGTTTTTATCTTAATTTTTTTGATATCTCACTTAAAGGTATTCGAATTATCATTTTATAGAATCAGTCCTGATTTCGGCATTAAGTTTTTTAGTGCGTTAATGTACACAATAAATACATAATTTTTCTTTAATTTTCCAAGCACATATCTGTTGTTATTTTTTTAAATCTTAAATTCGCTTGAGTCATCGAATGCAACCAGAGTACTATTCTACCAGCCTGCATGATGTATGGTCCTTTCGTAGATAATCTTCACAGTGCCTACTTTAAGGCGCAGATATACGACTTTTAACGATTTCAAATTGAACATGACGTCTAAACGAATAGTCGTATTTGTTTGAAAAAAATATATGATAAACTAGACTATTTTCTTCGTAATTTGATATGTGAATATTTGAAATTATATTTTTATAACATAGTGTAATTAATTTGTAAAGTAATGTCCAACGCGAACACAAAAACGATAATCACGCAAAAACTATCTGGCGTATTTTCATGAAATCTGCACCATCTAAAAGACAAATTAACTACCCAAATTTTTGTATACGGCTTTTATTTGTATTGTGTTTGATAAATCAAGGGGGGTTGTTTTTGCGAAAAACTTGATGCGCGTTGAAGCGGGGGCTCTTGCGGGCGACGGGCGGCAGCGCATCGCTGACCAATGTCCGGGTAGACGCTAACGCTCTGTGCAATTTTATTCACTTAAAAGTTTCGCATGCTCCTCCCACTCCCTCAAGGTCGCACTTATTGTCGCTTTAAAAATAATAACAGCGTGCACACACAATGCAATTGAACGCACAATATAAACATTGTTTTGGCAAGAGAAAACTGTTTCGACTCTAGTGTAGGTACTCAGTCTTGTCTAATCTTTCAACCAGTCCTTTCATCGCTTCTTCAATACTTACCATTCCTGCAACTTTGTCACCAAAGTACGTACCTACTTTACTTTCTATATATAATAGCAACACGCCCCTGCTTTGCATGGGTGCAATTTACTTAAGTGGCGACATATTTATGTCGAACTTCGTGACTTTTCTGTTATTTCTAAGTTAAATATCGAATGTATTACTTTGCGGAATAAATTCTCTAAATCATGGTGAAATCTGCATCTTAATTAGCATTCTAATTGCGTAACACACATAACACACTATTAATCACAATTTGAATCACTTGAAGGGTATTGCTAATCCATTGCTTCATAATAATCGAAAAAAAAACTGCTCAACAACTTAAATAACGCAATGAATGTTGTTGAACTGTCAAAATGAAAGCCATTTCTACTGTTAGTGTGTTACACAATAACCCCGCTCGGTGATCCATAGTTTTGAAGAACTGAGCAGACATACACGAAAAGCGACTTTGTTTTATACTATTTCATTATAAATAGCACCTACAGTGTTGTAGTTATCAGCGCATGAGCTGTGATAATGTTCTATTTGTCTATGCCCGTGTAAATGATCCTCAGGTATTTATGGAGCATGCGTGCCATTTTAATAGAGTTGTTTGTCTATGAATAACTATAAAGTTGTTGCTGGTTTTATTATCTCGGAGGATCTAACATGAGTTAGTTGATTTCTGTATACTTACCTATTATAATAGACAGGATGACTTGTAATTTGACGTATTCCGTCCAGGACGTAATAGTGTGACCCATTTTCAACAATTAAGCACCTACAAGATCTAGATGAAAATTCATGGGATTCGAGAAAACCTAACTTTTATGTATTTTTGGAAATTCCCCAGAATTCGTCACTAAATATCACTTATCTCTAAACTCTCAAATTGAATGATCTTCATTGCTACTCTATTGGTTACTTAATACTTTAACAAACCTTTCGATGTAACCAAATTATCTAAAACATCAAACTGCTAAAATATAAAGGAAGATGTTTATTAACCATTTTCTACATGAATTTTAGCACCTGTTATCTCAAAATTTTACAAGAACATTAAGCGTACAAATTACTGGAAAGACATCTTCATTTAATCAGCTATCTAACAAGGTACAAATATATTTAGAAGTGCCGATGAAACAGTCAATAATGCTGGCAAAGATCGATTTTGCTAATTATAGAAATATAAAAAAAAATGGTATGTGATAATTGAATTAGCAATCCATATCACTATCCTTATCACTTTTTATTTTTTATTATTTGTGTTTTGTGTTTCACGTACTGTGTCCAAATAAACTTTATTCTTTCTTTCTTTTTTTTTTCTTTACACGTTAGGCAACCAGGTCGTCATGACCAGGTTATAAGTCGCGTTTTAAGTTTTTACCATGACTCCCGGTCTTTTCGCTGGTCACGGTACACGTGACCTTAGTTTGCGTGTATTTAAACATACAGAGCACGTACAAACTCTAAGTTTTACGTTGAGATTTTACCGGAATAGACCGGCAGTTGGATGAACGTACACGAGGCAAAAGAAGTATGTAAAGGTACGAGTTCATAGCCGACTGCATGCAGCAGCAGACGACGTCTCGCTGCGACACTATTGGTTTCTATGCATTTCTATGAAATACCTTTCGTAGCTAGCGACGCGTCGTTTTCATAGAAATACATAGAAACCAGTAGTGTCGCAGCGACACGTCGTCTGCTGCTGCTGCATGCAGTCGGCTACGAACTCGTACCTTTAGGATCGTAGCAGGTGGCGTAAGATGAATAAGGCGTAAATTCAGAAAGCTGTGTAATTTTGGATGAGCTAATTTTATGTACCTTCCTATCCAAAGTTACATTCCAAATCTTTTGAGGTCGTTTTCGTGATATTTTCGATATGGATTTTCCACCGGATTATTATTCAGTACCTACCAATACATTACAAGGATGATTTTAACGATTTGATGGCAACTCAAGTGGCAGCAAATAAAATTTATTTATTTCCCGCCACTTGGGCCCAACCATGGCGTTTTTATAGGTTTTTTACGACGCCATTGAATTGATCGTGTTTTTCCTATGGTATTAGGTACCGACATTCGACAGCCGTGTCATTTATTAAGACTGGGTTTTACGGCAAGCTGATTTACGTGTATAATTTCTTTATCTCACACAAGAATTTATCGTAAGTAGAATAGGTTTGTTTTATCGCAAAATCGGCATACTTACTCTTACTTACAAATATCTCACAACACTTAACACTTACTTTTATACATGTGGAAGCTTGTAATCAGCAAATTTTCCTACCTACGATTGATTTGGAAATCATAATATTATTTTGTTTTTAAATATCAGTCGGAAAGTCGCAACAATCTTTGACGTTTCTAATATGAAAATGGCGCGAATTGCAAATGGCGCCACGTGTGGCTGGTAAAAATTAGAACTACGTCTTTCGTCTCATTTTCTCTTTAGTATTAAAGTGAGACAAACGTATTGAGCAAAAGCGCCTCCAAGGAGGTTCGATTATTCAGCTTATTTATTCTCATAATGTGAAACTCCTTGGTGTAGTTCTTATACATATATTTTTTATGGAAATTAAAAATAAACCGTAAAGGATACGCACGGCGCTATACAACGGAGTATGCGGTAAAACAGGTACTTCTGTGTGAGTACCTATTTTACCGCACGCTCCGTTGTATGGTGCGTAATTTTAACTTTCGAACCATGTACACAGGCATTGTAAATGCATTTTTTGAGCAAATGTGTTGAAAATAACTATTATTAGTCTGTAAGCATTCTGAAAAATATAAATATAAACAACCGGTCCGACCTAATCTGATCAAAGTCTGGTCGGAGGATCCTCCCATTTCACACCTTGTTTCTTCATCTCCCAACTGATGATCCCGCCGTGATCGTTATCTCCAAAATACAAATGTATGTCTACGGTGGACTTATCCCAAGAATTTCTGAAAGAATCAACCATTGAGCATACATAGTTCTGCTTCTTTTTGCGGAAAGAGCTTCTTTTTCTATACTTAGTGGAACATTTTTATAACAGGCCTGAGACCTGGCCTGTTATAGGTTCAAGACGTTAAGAAATAACAAAAAAAAACACCTTCTAACGGTCTAATTAAAATCACATCAAGTTTAAACGTAATCTTAGATCAGAATCAACTTAATCTGCGCATAACGGAAACACGTCTTTAACGTCACCTGAATTAAAAATCAATGCAAAACTTCTCCATACAATAAACAGTCTTAATCTATCATGATAGAGTTTTAAATCGCCTGACGTGTGAATAGAATTACGTTCTGATGGAATTGGAAGTTGGGAGTTGAGGTAATGAATGAGATGCAATTTGTTTGTGATCAATGGGGCTTTGAAGTAGTTAGCCTGATAGCTCTGAAGCGTCAAACGAACGAATGTCTGGATATTCATATTAACGTGAATCCTCAGCTGTAGCCCGACAAATTCAAATTTTCTTTGGTTTTTTGCAAATTGCAGCTCTGTTTTACGTCGTATGTCGATCAAAATGCGCATCGCGATTTAAGGCGAATAATATTTAATCAATTTCAAAAAAATCGTCAAACTTTTGAATGTTCCACCTAAGAATTTTCATAAGAAATATTCTTGAAATATATATTTTACGAAATTGTCATTCAATAGGAGTATATGAGCTTAGAGGGTTGTAGTGAAGGCTGTAAATACATACTTGTTACGGTTGCGAATCATAATTACTTTGTTCAACATACAACCTGACACTGAAAATTTGAATTTCGCGGGCAACCTGGCGAATCCCCCTTAATCACATTTTTTTCGAGATTTGGGTTTGTAATAACTTGAGTTGGTAAAGTTATGGACTCTAGATATTATACTAACAGGAAATTCTATTGTGCTATCTTAAGTTATGGATATGTATATAGGTACTTGGCATTAAGCAAGTTACACTCTCCATAGGTTAATAATACAGAAACCATATTACACTATAAATGAATATTTAGAAGAAAAAGAAAATTCGTAAAGGTCCGCAAACACAGACGCGACGAGATTCTAGTAGAAAAAATTGTATGAAAACTTCATGGAAATTGTTCTACAAGTTCGAGTCTCGCCTGGAAGCCTTAATACCTTTTTCTGAGTTTTTCTTTTACCTAACTCAAACTCATATCTACTCAAAGCATTTATTTCAAATAAACCAATTACAGGCACTTATTAATTGTCAAGGGGTCGGTCAGTCAGAAAAATGAAGCCAGTTGCCCATTCCAAAGCGTAGTAGGTATCTATGGAGAAGAACGGGCAAGAAACTCCATGGACACTCTTTTAAATCAACATACAAGGTAGTTACAATAAAAATATAGGTTACATCATTCATAATGAAATTATACATGTGAGAACGATGTCAACGATGTAGATGAGTACGTGTCCGTTAAAACCGTCCGTAATAAAAAAGGTAACAACAATTCTAAAATTTAAATTAATTAATTAAAACAAGCCGTGGCAGCCAAGAGATGACGGCGCCCGTTCACGAACATGACGTATGGATCAGCACCATTCAGCTCAACCATTCTGAAGGGAACTTAATAACCTGCTTACTTTAGTTAATAAGTATTGTTAACTACCTTAATTTGTACTATTTTGTTTGCCGCCCGTCGCGCTTCACGCGGTGCCTTTGTGTCACGCTGTCGCATCGCGCCACTGTGTAGCAGTATTTTTATAATTATATAGGCTCATACATGTATATACCTACAGCTGTGTAAGCAATATTTGTACGCCTTGCAAGGCAGCACATAGTGACACAATATTTTTTTATTTTAAATACCATTACGTAACATTACATTACACCTTTTTTTTTTGTGGTTGCGAAATCATCAAATGACATCTCCCGCTCTGGGCGGAGCGGAAGGGCGTGTCAGACTCTTACTGACTAAAACCCACCCGTGTTCCTTCAGTTGCCTGTGCGCCAGGGCCACGGTAACTCTTTCGAACAATCCGCGACCCCGGCAGACTACATTACACCTATGTGTACATTTTTTATTTATTTATTTGAATTCATTAAGAAGGCAAGCATTGCAAAAGATGAATTTTAGCAATTAATGAAAATAGGTACAATTCATGGACTGATAACACGGAAGTTTTGGTAACCTCTGAGTTCGTTTTTCAAAAATAACCAAATAGGTCGTTAATAATAAAACAATTAATAACAAATAATTATTTTAATAAACATTATCGTAGGTCATCAAATTCCACCCAAGGAAAACTGAAAAGAAAAATAATTGCCCAATATCAATACCGGTTCACTTATCGAGGAAATGCTCGAGTTGTTTACATTCAATATGTTTATTCAGAACAGGCAGGGGAATGAATGAAATAACATTAGTTTGTATCAAACTATTTACAGTGGGCCACACATCAGTCTTAACAAAACCAGTCTATGCAGCGGGGCGATTAATTACGTAACACACTAAGAGTGAGTTGCACCAACTAACTTTAACGATAACCAATGCCTTGTCAGCCGTCAAATCTCCGGTTATCCGTAATACAGGTTGCACCATTTAAACAATTGTTAAAATTACATCACAAATAACTATAACATTAACCGCTCAACTTCGGGCGGTTAAGGGCTATAATTACGGTTTGTGTCATCATTTCTTTGGAGTCGGGCATTGAATTCCTTTTCAATGTTTTCGTATGCTTGTTTTTTTTTATGTTTTGTGCTAGTCCGGTCTATTTTTATGCATATCAAAAATGTGTTTTTCGGCAAGGATTTGTAATGTAGTAACTTCTACCTTGCTAAAATGAACACTTCTTTCTTTGAAAATATATGTCAGTTATCTTATTAATAAACTAATCATATAAACATCAGAGTATGGATGGATTATAGTTTTACATAATTGGAAGTTCACCCATGTAGTATTTTTAGGTGGTGGATATAGAGGTATTATAAAACAAAGGTGTAATAATAAAATTAATTCTAATTTTCACATCATCACATCACACATATGCCGCATGTCAGACGACCAATGGGCCAAATTTCGGCCCAACGGGTCCCTCTTAATGGCAAGCGACATCGCGGCAGGCCCAGACGGAGATGGCGGAATGAGCTGGACTCCTTCAACAAAAACTGGTCCTTAGCAGCTTTAAACAGAGAGAAGTGGAAAGAGATTAGGGAGGCTTTTGCCCTGCAGTAGGACATCACAGGCTTTTCATTAATTTTAATATTAATTCGCATAATTCTATTGTGTGTACCTTACGTTGTATTTTATTACGTAGCGCGTTAACGAGGAACCGAAGAAACAATATTTAAAAAATGATAAAAGGAATAACTACTCACTTTGTATTGAAGGTGTGGAGCAAATCGCTATTATATTATAACTTCTTTCTTATATTTTGCAGCAGAATTTAAATAAATAATAATAATTAATAGACCTGCCGAAAAAATAAGTTTGAATTTGGTTAATTTTGAAAGCGTGATGAGATGATAACAAGCTTGCAGTCCCTTGTCAAAAAAATGACCCAAGTACATTTTGGGGAAATAAGACGTCTTGTCACTTGTCACCCATTTAACTTTAACTTTTACACTTTACATGATGGTGCAACAGTAGGTAGTTCAATTCTATGGTCACCGTTAATGTTACTGTTAAAATTAACTTTGGCGGAAACTATAACGTAGCTCTTGGTGCAACCCACTCTTACAGTAGGAATAGCTTTCATTTAGACAGTTCAACAACATTCATTGCGTTATTTACGTTGTTGAGCAGACAAATTTTTCGAAGATATGTAGCAATGGATTAGCTATAGGCTTTAAAATTATTCAGATTGTGATAGATAGTTCGTAACACACTATCAATTACAATCTGAATCATTTTGAAGGATATTGCTAATCCATTGCTTCATATGTTCGAAAAATTCGTCTACTCAACAACGTAAATAACGCAATGAATGTTGATGAACTGTCAAAATTAAACTTATTCCTACTGTTAATGTGTTACGCAATTACCCCATAGCTCAAGATCAAAGTATTACCACCGGCAGCGTGCGGCGTACTGCACATAGTTCACCTATATTGCGCTTTGTATGTATTTTGAAATTGAAGTGGAAATATACTAGATAAGTATGTGTAATTAAGACGGACTAGGAATAAACTAGTATGTAATGATTATAAAGTACTGTGGTGGCTTTGGATCATCATCATTTCAGCCGAAAGGCACTGCTGGACATAGGTCTCCCCCAAGCACCGCCAGTTCGACCGGTTCTGTGCATCCCGCATTCAACGGATTCCTGTGGCCTTCACTAGGTCATAGGTCCACCTTGTGGGAAGCCTTCCAATGCTACGTCTTCCGGTACACGGTCGCCACTCGAGAATCTTTCGGCTCCATCGGCCATCTGTTCTGCGAGCAACTGCCACTTAAGTTTGGCAATTCTTCGGGCTATTTCGGTTACGGTCGGAAAAGGCCGACATTTGCAAAAGATTCAGGAGCTGACTCAATCAGTTTCAGATATAAATTGTTTGTATAAATCAGTCAGGGGTGCAGTTATATCTTCTGCATCCTTTTTAGGGTTTCCTACCCCAAAAGGGTGCGCTGTACGTCCGTCTGTCACGGCAGTATCTTTTGAACCGTAATAGGTAGACACTTGAAATTTTCTCAGTGTGTACTTACTAATAAAAATAAAGTTAAAAATTAAAGGTCCGTACAAGAAATGTGTTTTTTTACTCAAATATTAAAAAAATTGTGTTAAATATTGTACGGTGATTCAGAATCCTTCGTGTGTCATTCCGACCTACAATTGGCCGGTTTTTAATATATTTCTCGTTATGTATTCTTTTGTCATCACTCATCACCTATTGTACCATATTCGTCATCGTTATCAAAACTGGTTATGTTTTTAATTTTATCGTTCTTGGCTTTCAAAAGACACTTGTGATACCCACAAGAGATTCTGGCTTTAACTCATCGTCTTCATCGTCTTCATTGTCCTTATCCCGTTCAGCCGCTTTATCAACTGCTTGAAGTTTGTTTTTAAGGTAATTTATGTACTTACGCTGCGACTCGTTTCTCTTTTTCAAAACAGTGATTGTACTTTCCAATTGTTTTACTCGCTTTTGTGTTCTGTATCGATGTTCTCTTAGCGTTACGCAAGATGAGCAATCGTAATGCAAGGGATCGTTGTCATCTTCCATTAAAGTGTTGTTGTCGTCAACAGTATCAAGTGACTCCTCTTTTATAAAGGTTTCTATAATATCTTTCACTTTCTCATTTTCCTTCTTCCTCTGTCTATACTTTTTAGAATTCTCCTTCCACTTCTTCCGTTGTTCGCGCTGCGTACCGGGAGCTTTGTCTACAATACTAGTAACCTTTTGGTTTTCCTTTCTTTTCAAGTACGTTGCTCTTCTTCTTTCTCTTTCGAAAGCAAGTAATTCTGGATCGTTCTTAATCTCTGTATAACGACGTCTTTTGCATAATCTTTGTTGAGCTAGTCTTTGTTCTTTGGATTTCTTTTGTTGGTTCATTTTGTATCCTACAAAATAAAGAAAGGCTATAAATACAAATAAAAACTATATTACAAAAAAAACAATCGACTTCCAAAAAAAACACTACAACATGAAAAACAAAATAAATTTAAGTCGGTGCCTTTGGTTTTGTATTTTCTTTTTTGCCACCGACTTCCGAAAAAGTAATTTTTCCTACCTTGTAGTGATTTTTTGGGAAGCAGGTTGGTTTTTTTTTTGTTAAAATGTTTTTATTTTTCTCTTTTTTGTTATGGTACCTACCCCACACAAATTCGTATACAACCACTTGCTATGTAAATAACAGTGACAGGAAGTTATTATAACGTCATCAATATACTTATACTAAGTGGAAAAAATACGTATTATTGAACTTAACTGAATAAATACCGAAGCAAAGTTAATAAAATTTATGTGGGACCACCCATGAGGCAAACTATCTATTAAAAAAATAATTTTCGAAATCGATCCACAAATGCCGGAGATATCGAGAAACATGTATAAAAAAAATACAGACGAATTGAGAACCCCTGTATCCCCCGAAGGGGTTAGAGTACTTGTACTATTACGTATTTTTTATTTTTTTGGTTAGGGAGAGGTTATTATAGAGGTGTACCTATAGTACACCCACATTTCGCCAGTTTTTTGAAGTCTCATGTAACAGGGGGCGAGCCTATTGCCATCAGCCGGGCACAATCCTAGCCTCCGGGCTGCTACTGAGAAATTATAGATGGAAAACCCAATAATACTTTACCCGACTCAGGAATCGAGCCGAGGAACTCATGCTCGGAAGAAGCGCTGGCGACCACTAGACCAACGTCACAGGCAATTTTACTTTTTATTACGATATTTAGCTAAATTACAGTAACAGCTACAGATAGTATATTCATGGGTGCAACTTAACATTGATCAGCCGAATATAATTGATTTGTAGGTATATCATCGACTCACTGATATTATGCGCCTAGCTACCATAATGTCTGTATCCGTATCGATATTTATTTGCACTTCTAATTGCAATTGTACACTATGCTTAAGTTTCAACTACTTTATTTGCTCTATGCTCTATGCCACATAATTTAGTTGACGAAGAAACGTACACAAGCAATATACTAAGTGCCTGTAAAACAAGACCTCTTTATAAAATGGACAGAACGGTTATGTAAGTTTATTACAATATTTAAATAAACTTAATTTTAAAGCACGGAAAATATCTAGGTTACATAGTATTAGGTTCTTTGCACACACACGTTATTTTTGCCGTGAAAAACTACGGTTTATTCGACGTGTGTAGACACGGTTGTCAGTGTTACATATATGGATCACTATGGAAGTTTGTTGACGACACGGCAGCACTACGGTACGGCGCCGACGCCCGCCGTCACCGTATAACATTGAATACGATTTTTCTACGGCGCGGTTAACACGCCGCGCCGTACCGTAATGAAACCGCGCGGTGTACAAAGGGCCTTTTTTATAGAATCTGAAGAATTTTCTAATAAGAATGAGAACACAGATCAGCAAGAATTTTGTATTGA
This sequence comes from Griposia aprilina, assembly GCA_916610205.1. Taxonomy (NCBI): domain Eukaryota; kingdom Metazoa; phylum Arthropoda; class Insecta; order Lepidoptera; family Noctuidae; genus Griposia; species Griposia aprilina. Next base: position 5,239,586 of record OU744299.1, read on the forward strand.
CTTACCGGTAATCGTAGATAATACAAAAACTATCTTGGGTTCAAATGATACAACTCCAGACTTATCAAGCGATGAACTTGACGAAGAACCGCAACCAACTCGTTATCTTGACTCTTCCATAAATACAGAAATCGACTGAAATTAAAGAAAAATACATAAAGCGTATTTATTTAAGAAACATAAAAACATAAACATAACATCACGCCTGTATTCCCCGAAGGGTTAGGCAGAGGTGTACCTATAGCAAACCCACATTTCGCCACTTATGTTTAAGACCCATGTAATAGGGGTCGAGCGAAAGAAAGAAAGTACAAACGTTTTTTATGCACAAACAAAACGCACATTACAAAATAAAATACACACATACAAAGTATCCAAAACCCAAACAACGTTGTTTTCAACAAATAAAAGTTTAAAGTTTGTTAATGTTGTCCATTGATGAATGTCAGGGCAGGTCATATTGGGGAATGTCGGGCAAAGCTAATTCTAGATGGCGTGATCATAGCTAGGTCCATAAGGCCTACAATAATTTTGACATTTCGTTTATTCGTTTCATTTCGTGTTCATTCATGAGTTTGGTTTTATTTCAATATTTCGGTGATTTCAATATTTAAAATCAAGTAAAACACATGGAAAGTGTCAGAGTTTTAAACCTTAAATATATTCTCGTAATCGCTTTTTCCATAATAATTCCGACAGAACCTCGAACTCTAATCTCTATGAATGGCTATCTTCTACTTTTAGAATATTTCGGGAAAAGGTGGACTCCAATTTCGAAGTACTTAGAACACAACACCGTGTCATTTTCGCAAAAATAAAATAAAACCACCTCACGCCTTATATTATTACCTTGTGTTGGGAACTAGCTATGACAGCGCCATTTTGACAGTTGCCTTCCTCATTGTTTACACGAAGACCAAAGACAATACACTTTGCGTAATTACTGTGTTGCAACACTGGCAAATGACAACAAACAATCAAAACAAAACTAAATACTGATTGCAGACTGGAAATAATTTGTAACAAACAACAACAAATATAATTTGGCATGATTGTGGCGAAAGGCTCGTGCACACTGACGAGCGGCGCCTTTGTGTCGTGCTGTCGCGTCGCGCCTCTGTGCACGAGCCTTCACTTCACACTTTAAAAAGCGTGTCAACGTGCAATAAAGCGAGTCCTGTACATATGTAACTAAGAATTCTAACTGACGATAATTTTATGACATTGATTTATTTTTAACTAGCTGTTCCCCGCGACTCGGCTATGATCCAGCATGAAATGTAGACTCTTTTTTTTGGGTGGGAAATCATCAAATGACCTCTCCCGCTCTGGGCCGAGCAGGAGGGCGTGTCAGACTCTTACTGACTAAAGCCCACCCGTGTTCCTTCAGTTGCCTGTGCGCCAGGGCCACGGTAATTCTTTCGAACAATCCGCGACCCCGGCAGGCATCGGCCCTATCGGACCCCGTCAATTATGCTGACATCTCTTTGAGGCTGGAACACAACGCTCCGTCGACACGGGCCTGGTCCTTACCGGACGGCGAGCTGCCCTTTGCTCGCCGTATGAAAAGTAGCCTATGTCCTTTTCCAGGTCTTAGGCTACCTATCTGTCAAATTTCATAGCGATCCGTACAGCCAAAGTTATGAACTTTCACATTTATAATATTAGTAGGATTTCATTTAATTGAGAGTTGTATTAGGTTCTCTAATGTGATTGGATCTTTTAAAACATGCCATGATAATTGCGCCAATCATAAAATTGGGGCTTAAACACTGCAATTTCTGCATTAGTAGGATGATGACCATGATACGAGTTTTCTAATAAAAAGAGTTTAATTAGTGTGTTGTGTAATTTAACTTCTTTAACCTGTACGAAAACGGTTAGTAAACCTATGTACAAGAATCGTTCTTAGCAACATGCAATCACCATATTGGTTATAGTGACTGTATCATTTTATTCAACATGCGTCATTATGAGGAAAAACAATATAGCCACTAATGACGTTGCTAATAATGATGGATTGTAAAAAAATATGTATAAACTTGTTTTTAATGCGAGACTTAAAATGTAGGTTACCGCGCAAAGACATTATCTACAACCCGAGCCCTCGCTGGTATGCGGCCTCCCTCCCGCTTCCCCGCGGGGCGTTCCGCATTCGCCTTGTACGTTGTGATGTGACGTCACAGCGCCAGGTGCCTAGTTAACTTGCAAGGGTTGTAGACAAGTTGGTTGAAGCAAATGACATTTACAGTGACAAAATTCGAAGAACTTGAAATGTTGACTTACCTTAGCAAAATGGCGCGTCTACTGCCTTTAGCGTATCGGGCACGACTGGCCGATTGGGTTGCGGGTTGCGGGAGCGGCGAGGCCTGCCCCCCCCCCCCCCCCCCCTCCCGCCAACTAGTCGACAGCTTTGGCGCGTTTAATGACGTTTTTGTCATTGGATTTTGATCAGAAAAAGTTATAGATTGAAGTTATAAAATTGACCTTATTATTTTATTTTGAAGATACATTAGTTATCCGGTTTAAAAATATCGTGAAATATTTTTTCCTCAACCGTTTGTATAAATTACGACACCAAGACTGTAAGCGGTATATGTTTGGAAACGGAGGTGAATGACGATGATTTACTTGGTGTTTTGTTAGATTTCTTTGGTTCCAGAAGTATATGCAGAGTATACCTATGTATTACAAGAATCGTTTGGCGCCAGAATGACATTGTCAGGGGGGCGTTGTTGGTAAACATTTGGTACAGAAATTTTATTGCAGCTGAATACTAGTATTTTTACACATGGAGCCAATCTGACCCTCACAACCCAGATAATCGGTAACACTATTATATTTACACACATACATACACATACATAAACTCACGCCTTCTTCCCATGGGGGTAGGCAGAAACTACAGAACGCCACCTGCTACGATCCATACATACTCCTTTTGCCTCGTTTACGTTCATACATCTGGTCATACACGCACGCCGGTTGTGAGTACTACGCACCTGACCTTTCTGAAGAACATCACCAATAAGGTAACTATATGTCTTCCTAGGGCGTCCCCTCCCGGCGTTTCCACTCACATCTGCCTTGTAAATACCTTTTGTTAATCGCCCTTCATTCATCCTCTCAACATGACCAAACCATCTCAGCATACTCTTTTCATTTTTTGTCACTACATCTTCCTTTAAACCGCACCGTTGCCTTATCACATCATTCTTCAGTCTATCATTCATCATTCATAGTCACACCACACATGCTTCGCAAGGAACGCATTTCCACAGCATTTATTCTACTTTCATGCTTTTACTATTATATTTATAGCACATTAAGCCGTTGGTTCCGGCTGTCATTCGTAGATCTTCGACAGTCATTACCTACGGGTAGTCCGAATCGCGAAAGTCTGACTACCAATATTAACAAGGGGTATCGTATTACCCAGTAACTGGTTGGTGGAGGTCAGAAAGGCGGTCTCTCCATGTAAAATATTGATATTCAGCTGCATTCGGTTAGTCTGAAAGCCAACCCCAACAGAGGCAGATGATAATATTATATTTCTACCCCTTAGTCAGACTGATTGTCTGACTTTTGGGATATGTAGGTAAGCTATCTATTTTAAAAAGTCACCGCATCAACATCGATCATTTCAAAGCGTTCGTTTGCATTTTTTTTTTTATAATTACCCTAGATGCAATATTGTAGTGACTAAGTACAACACACCGATGCAATCCATCAAAGTAACACAAATATAATACACTCGAGAGCAATGAATCCGGGTCACTTAAAGAATCCTAAAAATCTCGGAAACTAAAAATGCTAGGTTAATGCAATAAATTGTATTTAATAGACAATGTGATACTCCTTAAATGAAGGTATTAAAACTTCTTAGTTATTGTAAAGTTATATCATAAAAAATCAAATTTGAAAAAGGGCCACTTTCGAAGATGGAACTACGAAATTACAGCATTTGGTTTTGCTTTTGTTTGTAATCTGTCATTTATGTGGGTACATAAACCATGTTGATAGTGCTCTATATTCATTATTCAAGCTGAAATTATGTCGCTTACGCCTGAAGAATGCACCAGAATACTTACAATGCTGGAAACCGGCCGGAGTCAGCGCGATACAGCCAGGACTGTCGGTGTGTCGCTGTCAACAGTACAAAGAGTTCTCCGACGTTACGAAGAAACTGGTTCTAACCTACGCAGACCAGGAACGGGCAGAACCAGGTGTACCACAGCACGAGAAGACCGATACTTGGTGAACACCATGCTTCGAAATCGCTTTCTCACAGGAACTGAACTCACAAATCAGTTTCGACGCCTCGGAGGAAGTAACCCAAGTGCATGGACAGTAAGACGTCGGCTTGCTGAATCTAACTTAAAACCCCTTAGACCTGCAAACGGCCCTAAACTGGAGCGTGGGCATCGTATTTCAAGACTAAGATATGCCCAGAGCCACGTAAATTGGAGTATTGAAGATTGGTCAAAAGTTATGTTCTCCGACGAATCAAAATTGATGCTCTACAAGCACGATGGAAGACACAGAGTGTATCGAAGACCAGGGGAAAGATTCAAGCAAGCATGCATCGAAGAAAAAGTAGCCTACGGTGGTGGGTCTGTACTTGTGTGGGCCGGAATTTCTTCTGAAAGTCGCACAGAGCTGGTGATCATAGAAAACGGCTCTTTAACTAGCGTAAGATATGTGGAAGAAATCCTCAATGATCACGTTGGTCCATTTATGGTCAATTTAGGTGAGGATGCTATATTTATGCATGACAATGCCCGACCTCATACAGGTAGGATTGTGAATGACTACCTTCAAGAGATGAACATTACTCGTATGGAGTGGCCAGTGCGCAGCCCGGATATCAACCCGATCGAGCATGCTTGGGACGAGCTAGGCAGATGCGTAAAACAACGAAACCCTCCCCCAATCACGCTTCGTGAGCTCAAAATTGCTCTCACAGAAGAATGGGAGAATATTCCCCAAAATCGTATAAGGAACTTGGTGTACAGCATGCCAAACCGCGTAAACGCAGTAATGGAAGCACGAGGAGGCAACACGAAGTATTAAAATTCAAGAAAATCGTAATAAAGTTCAAAAATTTCATGTTTCCTATTTTTGTTTTAAGGAGAGATCAGCAGTTTTTTTCTTTATGTAATTTTGTGTTAATAAAATGTATGGTGACTCATATTTTTTTTACTTTCATTTAAGGAGTATTACATTGTCTATTAAATACAATTTATTGCATTAACCTATCATTTTTAGTTTCCGAGATTTTTAACATTCTTTAAGTGACCCGGATTCATTGCTCTCGAGTGTATATATATATATATCATTTAGTCCCATGTAATAGGGGATGAGGCTATTGCCATCAACCGGGCACCAACCAAACTGTTTTATTGTGATAAGTTCCCATTACTTTTTGGAAATTAGTTTTAGTTCTTTTAAATTATGTTTAAATTGTAAATAATAAGTTAGTATGGATACTATGTAAAATGACCGCAATGTCGCAATGGGTACATACGATTACACCTGTAATTATAGTTGTAAAGGAGATTTTAATAAATAAAAAGTAATTATCCGTCTGATAGTCTGATTTGCCACCATTGATTCGTTTTTAGATAAGTACACACAAGGGTAAATGTGTGTGAGCTTATTATCAATTTTTGTGTAGAACTGAACTTCTATAACTGTACTCCATGAATTTATTTCAGGAACCTTTTTATTATGTTTCAATTTTATGTGTTGCGTACCTATTTTAATAAAAATGTAGGGCACGGAGCGTAAAGTTAATAGTTACTGTTCAATTGAAAATTTTGTAATATGGAGCTTTTAGAGGCAGATCATGACGTATCGCGTATGTTTGATGTCGTAAGTGTTGATGCGGATAACAAGGTCAGATACTTTTATATTTCTTTTTAAAGAAATAAAATACATAGTATGGTAAGGGATATACCTAAAGTGCTACAAGGTTATTGTGGCGCGTGGCCGAAATCGGAACTAACTCCGCCATCTTGTATTTTGAATACATTCCAATTGACATTTCACACAAAAAAAATGCACAAATGTTTACCAACGGCGCCCCCCTGTCAACGTCATACAAGCGCCAAAAGATCATTGTAGCAGTCTTATTTTATAATTAAATTAGTGCTTAATTCTCTTACTATTACTCATTTCAGAGCTTCCGTGCAAGTAGAATTTTCAGTTTGTTTTTTTTTTTTCAGAAATTTTTAAAAGGTTAGACTAGCAAACTTCACGTAGGGTTGAAATATAACTTCAGCCAGGAAATTTTAAACATTTGAATAAGTTATCGTTATCATCATAATTAGCAGTCTTGTTCCACCCACTGCTGAAGCCGCTGAAGGCCTCCTCCCTTTTCTGCCCTGCTTCCCTGGTACATGCGACTCTCGTCTGGGTCTTCTTTAAATACATGTTAATGATAAATTGTCAGCAATAGATTATGTTACTCTTAGCTGATTCATTTTTGTAGAGAGAAGTGCCGTGTTACAAGGCAAAATCTTGTAACTTTACGTACCTACTAAGTACTTAACTTCACAAAACTGTACAAGAATACACTGATAAAGGTAGAAAAGTAGGTACCTACATAAGTAAGAAGGCTTAAACTTTAATGCTTCTTGCCAAGATTTAGTACCTACTTAGAGGTAAATCTTTGGCTTAAGAAACTTTAAACAGTGGGATGTGATGAAATTTTTTACCCTTTTTTTTCTTTTTCTTTATTTTGTTTTTATTTGTGACAGACAACGTGAAATGTGGCAAAATAATAACAGCCACACGGGCTGATCGAAGATTGAGATGTACGCTTGCCGCGGTCGGTTCTTGGATGGGTGTCCATCCATTACATATTGAGACTCTTCGTGCCTCGTCATTCGTAGATCTTTTTGCCAGTCGTTACAAGTCGAAACCCGATTGTCTGACAACCAGTCTTGGTTCTCTAACTGGGTTGTGGAGGCCAGATTGTCAGACGCTCCATGCAAAATACTGGTATTCAGCTTTATCCAGTTAGACTGGAAACCCAACATAGTTGGCAGATTTGATGGAAGGCTAGACAGATTAATGAGGCTTATTTAATGTCGTCAAAAGTAGTAATATAATATGGCTTTGGATGAATAGAATGATATGTAATCAGAACTGAGGGCCAAGACAAAGTAACATTCGATTAGCGATGACGCTAGGTGAAAAGCCAAATGATGTATGGGGTTGACATAAGCTATCGCGAAATGTCACGTGATCATAGGTCATCGAATAGATAATAACTAGACAATGAAATTCAAATTCTACATCATTCGATTCTAAGAGACGAATCGACAGCGTCCAACGATTACTTTCATAAAGATGCGTAGCCAAGTGGCACTTTCTGTCAAGCATTATCGCTAGGTTTTGATTCGTATGATGGAAACATTACCGAAAGCGTTGGCGGTTACAGAAATAGAATCGCTCCGAAGCGAATGCCATTTGTCTAGGCCCTCAGTAGTGTGATTCTATAAAAATATCACCGTGATAACTTAGGTAAAGTTAGTTTGAAGTGAGCTGCCAATCCGTACATTCCCTAGCGACGGGTAGGATGACAGTTCACTTCACTTATGTTTTCACGGTGAGATATTTACAGAATTATAGACCAGCGGGGTAATTGCGTAACACACTAACAGTATCTAGTAATGGCTTTCATTTTGACAGTTCAACAACATTCATTGCGTTGTTGAGCAGACACATTTTTTGAACATTTATGTAGCAATGGATTAGCAAAAGGCTTTAAAGTGATTCAGATTGTGATTGATAGTGTTTTACGTAATTAGGGTGCGGTTATACAAAATGTTTGAGACAAGTAGTTATGTCTACTCCTAGAATGAATGCAGGAAAAAAATATAATAATCCGGTAGCTTCTTTCAGATAAAAACATGTGATCTAATTTTAGCAATCGTTTTTTACATTTGAATGGCGAATCGAACAAGTTACAAGCAAAAGCGTGCGGTTGTTTTTTATCTCTCTCTCTCTCTCTCTCTCTCTCTCTCTCTAAGAAGAAAGAAAGAAAATACGTTTATTAGCGGTAAAACATGATGCTAAGAAAAAACACAAACACAAAAAAGAACCAAGTGTCTCTTTCCCCTTCTCTTTGTCTTACTATCTCTGTCTCTTTTTCATCGCCTAGCCCTCCATTTTGCTCTGTTTTTGACTTCTCTTTTCAAATACCATAATCACTATTCATCGACTAAGGCCCGTCGTCCACGACGCTACTGAAAAGCAACCATTTACAATCTCAAATCGCCAATCTATATATCTATATATATATAAAAATGAATCCCTATTTCCTTGGTCACGCCATCACGCGTGAACGGCTGGACCGATTTCACTAATTTTTTTTTGTTGTTTTCTTCTTTGTCAGGAGAAGGATATTATGAAATAAAAAAATAAGGAAGTTGATCGGAACGTTACAAAATTTAAGAAAACTTAACGCCAATATTAATTTTACATAACTGTCAGTTGTTTGAAATAACTGTCAGCGATTGACAGAATGCGTGCTGCAAATATCGTTTAACACAGATGGATCGGTTGATAAATGAGTCGATAGTTTTAGTCAATAGTCAAAACTAAAACTAAACGACATAATTATGACATTCATAGTTAAGACAGGACAACGTCTGTCGGGTCAGCTTGTGCTAGATAAACTAGTACTGTGACATTCTTGCTACTCATTGGTAATTTGAGTTTATAACTTTTCAATAGCGTTGTAGACGATGGATCTAGGACCAAAACACGAACACATTTTTTGAATCCTATAGTAGATGGTGATGCGCGAACAGCGGTTAACCGCACTCGGTTTCTGGTGATATTGCCTTACGAAATGTATTGTAGCTGGCCTATAGCTTGTAATAATTTATCAAAAGTACCGATTGAAATTTTGTAGTAGTTTAAAAAAAACACATGGCACTCGCACGTCGTTGTACATTTTGTAAAAGTATCCTTTCAAATGTTTTGGCTCAGTAATTGAATGTACCCAGTACCTATGGTGGCGGCGTTGATTACGTTTTCTCACTTTTAATACCAAAGCATCACACGCTGCTCGCCAGAAATCCATGGTGGTACTGAAATAAAATCGAGTAAACGCCAGATGCAGTGCGTTCCAAAACCGAGTGCAGAGGAAAGTGTTCATTCTCGACTTTGCGTGGACACGAAAAGAAACAAATTAATCAAAAATCATGTTTAGTTTTTAAACGCTAATTTTTTCTATATTTTTGTATCAACCGCCCACGAATAATGTATTTAATAAGTACTGAAATTGATTTACTGTTCGACATATTATTGACAGTACGACCTTCATTAATTCATAGTGATGTCAACAATTAATCATCTACTTTAAAATAATTATTTACCAATCGATTCTAATTGTTATTTTTGAAGTTCAACTACGTCCTCCTTATCAATATAACTGTCTAGATTTCTAAAGTTTACAGTCAATTAAAGTAAAGCTATTTTTATAATCACTTACATTGTTTCGAACATGTTTTATCCATAAATCTGAATACAAAAGTATTTAAAAGTATCGAAGTTGGTCAATGAATCGATTTTTAGTAATTATTAAATCGATTATTAAAAAAAAAGTTTATATCAATGTCAGTTGTCTGTCACTTCAAGTCACTTGTCATAGTTGTCATTCACTTTGTTTCTTGGCATCGTGAATATTGTTTTCCTTGGTTTACGGTGATTATTTTTCAAGTATTGTTTTGATTTTGAATATGGACACTGATACCCCTTCTCACGTTGACCCCGGTACGCCTATGAACTCCGACACCAATCCCAACGTTAACCCCAGCATGAATATGGATCATAAAAATGTGTTTTATTAAAAAAAAAAAACAAGTAAGCTAAACAAGTCGTACAAGCATCACGATACAACCATAATGAGATATACATTTTCCTACTAGTATAAGCTATTAAACCTGTATTATATTTATACTTAAAGGGTCTGTTCATACCGAGACAAATTCCCATACAACGTAGACAATGCCCTTTGCAATGCGCGCTAAGCCTAAGATCTCTTCATTAAATCATCTGAACCCATTTTTTTCTTTTTAATTTCTTGAGGAAACTAAACCAAAACTCTTGCTTGCCTGAAAATTTGAAAATGTGTAGTAATAGGTTGGGAAAAAAGTTTCTTCGCATTATTTAAGAAAATTCAAAACATTTTTTAATATATTAGGTCTTTACCTATGAAATTGCCGTTCTGCAGTACTGGCCATTTCAAATCAAAATAATTTTTGTTTGGCTAAGAATTCTAATTTCAAATTAATTTTATTTTAAAAACATGGATTTTTTTTTCTAAAAGTAGTCATTTCTTTATTGATTAGTGTTACATTTTCATCGCATTTCAATCTTTTTCGTCATCATGGATACGTTAAAAATTCGAGTAATTATGGAATATGAGTACCGTCGTGGCAGCAACGCGGCACAAGCGGCACGCAACATCAACGACGTTTACGGAGCTAACACTACAAACCAACGCACCACCTGTTATTGGTTTGCTCGCTTCCGTTCTGGAAATTTCGACCTGAAAAATGAACCTCGCGGTCGTCCGAAGACTTTGGTCGACAATGACGAATTAAAGGCGATTGTGGAAGCTGATGATACACAATCTACGGCTGAATTAGCAGCAGCTTTCGACGTTAGCGTCAAAACAATATTGGTCCATTTGCGTCAAATTGGCAAGGTAAAAAAGCTTGACAAATGGGTGCCCCACGAACTCAATGATCGCCAGCGCGAAGTACGCGTCGAGACGTGCCTTGCACTGCTCAACAGACACACAAATGAAGGAATTTTGAACCGCATTGTTACCTGCGATGAAAAATGGATTCTGTTTGATAACCGTAAGCGCTCAGCAAGTTGGTTGGATCCTGGTTCAGCACCTAAACAATGCCCTAAACGAAAACTTACCCCTAGAAAAGTGATGGTCACTGTTTGGTGGTCTAGCGCCGGTGTGATTCATCACAGCTTCTTACCAAACGGGGTGAGCATTACTGCAGATGTGTACTGTGAAGAACTGAACACAATGATGGAGAAGCTGGCGCATCTCCAACCAGCATTGGTCAATCGCTCGTCTCCGCTGCTCCTGCACGACAACGCGCGACCTCATACTGCACAGCAGACGGTCTCCAAGTTGCAAGAACTGGGGTCGGAAGCTCTCCGTCATCCGCCCTACTCACCAGACCTTGCGCCTACAGACTACTACTTTTTCCAGAATTTGGATAACTTCTTGGCGGGAAAAAAATTTAATACCCGAGAGGCAGTACAAAATGCCTTTGAAGAATTTGTTGCCTCCCGTCCAGCTGATTTCTTTAAGAAGGGCATCAATAAACTGCCACTGCGATGGCAAAGATGCATTGATTGCATGGGTGATTACTTACATTAATACAAATAAAAAATTCATGAAAAAAAATCGTTTAAATTTTTTCATACAAAACGGCAATTTCATAGGTAAAGACCTATTAGTTTATTTACATTTAACTAAAGTATGTAGGTACCATTTTGTTCGATAACTTTTTGCCATCTTGTAGGTAGGGACACAATCCCATTGCTATAGAAATTTTGGGACTTCTGATCAACATACCGCGACAAGTGGTTTGGGCAGGTGTTAACCTGATGGGGGATCCCCCACAGCGCATACTGGGGGATCCCCCACAGCGCATACTTCCACGTAGTTTCCCCCGGGCAACGCCGTGTCTGACCACCGTAACGGAGTGGCAGACCGGCGGCTAAAGTGCGCTGTGACTCGCAGACAAAAACGCGGTCGTCTGTGAATATGCCGAAGAAGCCGAGCCGTGACGCCTCCGGGCGTCTTTGTTTTAACTCGAATCGCTCCTCCGAGGGTGATTCAAACGGCCCTTCTCAGGGCCAACCCAAAGGCCCTTCTCAGGGCCAATCCAAAGGCCCTTCTCAGGGCCAAACCAAAGGCCCTTCTCAGGGCCAACCCAACGGTCCTTTTCAGGGCCAACCCAACGGCCCTTCTCAGGGCCAACTCAACGGCCCTTCTCAGGGCCACGCCGGCGGCGCTTTGGCGTCGGAAGCTGACCGCGCACCGTCTGCGGCCAGCTTTTTCAGCAGGCCGGACGAGTTGTCGGACGCTGACGAGTCCAATATGGACACGTCGGCGGCCGAAAACGATCGCCCCAAGCGGAAGAGGGCCGATCTAAGGTTCGGGTCTGGGGGTTCCTCGGAGTCGGTTGCAAGCAGGTCGAAGAAGAAGTCGAAGTCTAAAAAGGCTTCGACTTCTGCTTCGGCTTTTACTCACGATGTGGGCTTGGTGGACGCCGAGCGCCAGCTAAATCTGGCGAAACGGGTGCAACTCCAGGAAGACCTGGAGGAGAGGGTCGCCGCAAAGGAGCGGCAGGCGCAAGCCGCCAGGTCGAGAGCTGGCTATGGAGCGTCTAATGTGCTATATGCTGACCACTCCCTGGCGGAATTGGAGCGCATGGCAGAGGAGGACAAGGAGGAGGTCCTGGAGGTCGCCTCAAAGTCCTCCAATTTGAAGGGGACCTTCCAGAAGGCTCTCAAATGCCGGGCCGCCAGCATGCACGGCATCGTATTGGAGCTGGTGAAGCGGACGGCCACAGACGAGACGCGGCAGCTGCAGGCGAAGGTGGATCGCCTGCAAGCGGAGGTCAGCCAGCTACACCAGAAGCTGGCTGAGGTCACGGCCCGGCCTGCCCAATCTGCCCCAGGTACGGGGGTAGAGGACCCCTCTTCCCCAGCCAGCCTCGAGGCAATAATCCGCGGGGTTGTCATGGAGGAGAGGGCCTTCATCAGAGGCTGCTTCGCGGGCATTGAGGACCGACTCTTGCCCGAGAAGCGGCTCCGCCCGCCGCTAGCGGCGGATAAGAGTCCACCGCCGACGGAGCCGGAACCTGCGCCTCTGGGAGGCCCGGCATCGGGCGAGCAGCCCCGGGCCCAGAAGCCCTCCAAGGGCAAGGGCAAGGGCAAGAGGAGCACGCCCTCTCAAACGCCCACCACGAGCGCGGAGGGAGCGTCCGGGTCGTCTGCCACTCCAGCAGCAGCCCCCCGGAACTCGCAGGAAGAGGACGCCCTTCTTCCCTCCACCACCCCGTCCAACCCGCCGTGGACGAAAGTGGTCAGGGGAGGAAAAGGGCAAAGGTCCACCCCCAACCTCAATGCAACTGCCCCAGCGGCGAAAAAGGGTCTAGCCGGCGGGAAGAAGCTGGTTCCTCCCAAAACCGCGGCGGTCGTGGTGACCATCACCCCGGAGGCCGTGGAGAGGGGCGAGACGTACGAGTCCGTCCTAAGACGGGCTCGTACCAACGCGGATCCCTCCCGGCTGGGGATCGGCAACATCACGTGCCGCCGTACCCTGGCCGGGGCTCGAATTTTCGAGTTTTCGGGGGAGCAGCGCAGCGCAAACGCAGACCTCTTCGCGGGAATGCTGCAGGAGGTCATCGCGGATGCGGCAACGGTCGTCAGGCCTGTAAAGACCGCAGCCTTGGAGGTGGCCGATCTGGACGATTCGGTCACCAAAGAGGACGTGGTGGCGGCCGTTGCAACGGCCGGAGGCTGCGACGCTGGCGCAGTGAAGGGTGGAGCTATCAGGCCCGGGCGCCGCGGCATGGGCACCATCCGCGTCGAGTGCCCAGTCGCTGCGGCCGGGGCCGTCCTTACTGCGACCAAAGGACGGCTGCTTGTGGGGCTCAGCTCGGCTGTGGTCCGGCCACTTGAAGACCAGCCTATGCGCTGCTTCAAGTGCTTCGCGTTCGGCCACACCCGAGCCACGTGTCCCTCCAAGTCCGACTGGGGAGAGTCTTGCTTCCGGTGCGGGCAGGAGGGACACAAGAGTGCCGCTTGTCGCGCTGCCACGCTACGCTGCGCGGCGTGTGCCGCCAGTGGCCGCCCCGCGGACCACAGGATGACGGGCAGGAGCTGCAAGCCGCCCGCGAGGAAGGGCATAGTGCCGGCGCAGGTTCGCCCTGCTGCTACCACCACCACCGCCGTCGTCGCCGCTGTAGCTCCAGCGGCGGTAGCCGAGGAGGGATGTGGGATGCTGGAATAATGGTTTCCAACTACCACATCCTCCAGGCGAACGCCAATCACTGCAGGGCAGCCCAGGACTTGGTGGTGCAGGTCATGGCCGAGTGGTTGGTGAACGTAGCGGTGGTCGCCGAGCCCTACTCAATCCCCGGCAGCTGGCTGGGTGACGAGGACGGCTTGGTGGCACTAGCGGCGCGGTCTTCCACAGACTCCCCTCCCCTCTCGCTATTAGAGAAGGGACCGGGATACGTGGCTACCGCGTGGGGAGAAATAGCCCTTGTGGGCGTCTATTTCTCCCCAAACCGCCCTCTTCAGGACTTCGAGAACTATCTCGGAGTCCTGGCCGCCGTGGTCGGCAGGGCGGCGCCGCGTCAGGTCTCCGTACTGGGAGACCTGAATGCCAAGTCGGTGAACTGGGGTAGCCCGGCCACCAACGCTCGCGGGCGGGCAGTGGAGATGTGGGCAGCCTCCTCTGGACTCTCCCTCTTGAATAGAGGAAGCGTCCAGACATGCGTGCGGCGGCAGGGTGGCTCAATAGTGGACGTCACTTTCGCCACCCCTGCGTTGGCCGCGCGCGTGTTAAACTGGCGGGTGGACCTGGTGGAGACTATGTCGGACCACCGCTACGTACGGTTCGATATCTCCACCGGTGGCCCCGGAGAGACGCGGCCCCTCTCGGGGCGATCGCCGTTCCCGCGGTGGGCTCTCACCCGCCTGGACAGGGAGGCAGCAGGGGAGGCAGCGTTCATCCAGGATTGGTTTTCGCCGCCTTCCGCCGGCCTGGATGTGGATACCGTGGCGGGGCGCCTGAGGGGGTCTCTGACCGAGGTATGCAACTCTAGCATGCCTCGGTCTCGCCGACCACTACCCAGGCGCGCCGTGTACTGGTGGTCGGTGGAGCTGGCGGGGCTACGAGCAGCGTGTGTGGAGGCAAGAAGGGCCTACACGCGAAGCCGGCGGCGGCGTCGACGAGCTCACGCCAACGAGGACCACCTCTATGAGGTGTATGTGGAGGCAAAAATGGTCCTCGATAGGGCCATCGCCGCCGCCAGAGACTCGGCGAGAGCGGAGATGCTGGCGGGTCTCGACAGAGACCCCTACGGGAGACCTTATAAGGCGGCGCGCAACAAATTGCGCCCCTTTGGTCCCCCAGTGGCCGAGACCCTGGAGCCCTCATTCCTGGATGGGGTGGTTCAGTCCCTATTCCCGTGCAGGGACAACTTCACCCCACCAGTGATGGGCGCACCACTGGGGATAGCTCCGCCAGCTGAGGAAGAAGAGGAGGCCCCCCCTGTCACGGAGTTGGAACTCCGCGCGGCGATTGTCCACATCCGCGCCAAGAAGACGGCTCCGGGCCCCGACGGTGTTCCGGCAAGAGTGGTGGCGATCGCTGCCACTCAAATGGAGGAGAGGTTTCGGGACCTCTTCAGCGCATGTCTTGCGTGTGGAAGGTTCCCGAAACCGTGGAAGGAGGGGCAGTTGTGCCTCCTTCGCAAGGAGGGCCGCCCGGCGGACTCCCCCTCGGCATTCCGGCCCATCGTTCTGCTCGATGAGGTCGGCAAAATGTTCGAGGGGATAATCGCTGGCCGCCTGAACAGCCACCTGCGGAGTATCGGGCCGGACTTGTCGGACGCTCAGTTCGGTTTTCGGGCTGAGCGCTCCACGGTGGACGCGCTGGCCCACCTCAAGGGCCAGGTGAAGGGGGCGATGGAGGCGAGGGACGGATTGTTGGCTGTGTCATTCGATATAGCCAATGCCTTCAACTCCGTTCCCCACTCCACCATCCTAGAGGCACTCCGATTCCACGGAGTGCCCCTATACATGCGTCGTCTGCTGGCGAGCTACCTAGAGGATCGGACGATCGTCCTCGTTAATAGGGCTGGCCAAGTCCGGCGGTACGCCGTCGAAGCCGGCGTTCCGCAGGGGTCAGTCATAGGACCTGTCCTCTGGAACATCGCCTATGATTGGCTCTTGCGGGGAACTCTCCTTCGGGGCACGAGTGTCATCTGCTATGCGGATGACACTCTCCTCACCGCCCGGGGGGGGAGTTTTAGGGAGGCGGCCAATCTGGCCTCGGCAGGTGGATCCTTGGTCGCGGGGAGGATCCGCCGCCTAGGTTTAACGGTGGCGCTGCACAAGACCGAGGCCGTGTTCTTCCACGGGCCTCGGCGGCGCCCCCCACCTGATGCCCACATTTTCGTGGAGGGCATCAGAATTGAGGTGAAGGCCCAGATGAAATATCTGGGCCTTGTACTCGACAGCAGGTGGCGCTTCGGTCCGCATTTTAGCGGGCTGTCGTCGCGCCTGCTGAAGGCCGCAGGCGCGCTCTCGTGGCTGCTACCCAACTTGGGGAGGCCCAGCGCGCGATGCCGGCAACTTTACGCCGGCATCTTGAGGAGTATGGCCCTTTACGGGGCTCCTATCTGGGAGGACTCCCTCCAAAGGAGGGAGAACGCCACCGCTTTACGGGCGCCCCAAAGGGCCATAGCCCAGCGGGCGGCGCGGGCCTACCGCACAGTGGGCTTCGCGGCAGCATGTGCTCTGGCCGGCACCCCTCCTTGGGAACTCGAGGCGTGGGTGCTCGCCAGAGTATATGAATGGACGGCGGGGCGGAGAGCGGGAGGAGAACGCCCAGCCCCGGAAGAGCGGGAGGCCGTCCGGCGAGAGGCGAGGGATGCCATCGTCCTCCATTGGACGGGGGAGCTCGCCACCGCAGCTTTTGGCCGCCGAACCCTAGACGCGATTGGGCCAGTGTTGCGAGACTGGCTCGAGCGGTCGCATGGGTTCCTCTCGTTCCGTCTGGTGCAGGTGCTGTCCGGACACGGTTGCTTCGGATCGTACCTGCACCGGATAGGACGGGAGGAGACGCCGTCGTGCCACGACTGTGGCGCGGTGGACGACACGGCGCAGCACACCCTCGAGGTGTGCCCGTCGTGGTCCGAGACGCGCCGCAGTCTCATCGCGGTGATCGGACCGGACCTCTCACTTCCCGGCTTGGTTAATGCCATGCTGCAGGATGAGAGGTCCTGGGCGGCAGTCGCCTCCTTCTGCGAACACGTCATGTCCCAGAAGGAGGCGGCTGAGCGCGCGCGGGAGGACGATCCTCACGCGGCGTCGCTCCGAAGGCGGAGGAGGGGTCGAAGAAGACGTCAGTTTGATAGTCATCTCCGACTCCTCCCAGGTGGAGGCCAGCAGGCAGCGGGTGCGGGGGCGCCCTTGCCTGTATTGCACAGGCCTCCACCAGTGTCGGACGGGAATGGCCAGGTGTTCCCGGCCATTCCCGTACCCCCCCAAGCTGGGGGGCATGCGGGGCCCACCAGCTAGGTGGGCACGCGCCGGGAGGGTTGTGGATGCAAAGGCTGAGCCGGATTCCCATGGCCTTCCCATCACGGCGATGTGGGAACACCGCTGAGTTTTAGTGGGTATACTGTCATCCCGACAGGAGTCCCACATATCCCGCCTCGTCCCCCCACGAGCGGGAATGCATAAAGCATTTCTCAGCGAAAAAAAAAAAAAAAAAAAAAAAAAAAAAAAAAAGGTGTTAACCTGACACTGCCTAAAGAATTCTGAAGAGACCGAAACAGGTGAAAATCTGAAGGTTTACGGCGGATGCATTAACACCTCCCAGCCAAACTCTCTTAATTTTTGCTGAGTGGCTAAAGATGTGTGAGGTCTCGCATTATCATGATGAAAAACCACACCCCTTCTGTTGATTAATTCCGGCCGCTTTCTCTCAACTTCTTGCTTTAATCTCATCAGTTGTTCGCAGTAGAGTTCAGAATCGATGGTGCTGCCTGGTGGTAACAGCTCATAATGAATAATGCCCTTCCAATCCCACCACACACACAGCATCACCTTGTTGCGAGTTAACCCGGGTTTCGCCACAGTCTGTGAAGCCTGACCGGCCTTTGACCACGACCTTTTTCGTACGTTCTTGTCGTACGTGATCCACTTTTCATCACCAGTTACCAGCTTCTTCAAAAATGGTTCGGTTTCATTACGTCGTAATAAAAAATATCGAGCTTTTTTGTGTACCCAGTTTTTTTCAAATGTGCCAAAACTGTTTTGTGGTCAATTCCCAGTTCTTCAGCTACGTCGTTACTACTGCTCCACTTTTTCAAAAATGGCATTCATTTTATCCGTAATAGGGCGACCAGAGCGACTTGCATCTTTGACATCAAAATTTCCGGATTGGAAACGCTTAAACCAAATTTGTGCTACTCTCACAGACACTGCACTAGTCCATAAACATCGCAAATTTTTTTCGCGGCTTGCTTTGCCTTTTTACCTTTTTTGTAGTAAAATTTTAAAATGTATCGAATTTCTTCATCAGATTCACTCATCTTGACAGTACGAAAAACAAATGAAAATCCCACATTTTCCTAATTTGAATTTGGAATTATGTTCTTTAAAATTTAAACTTTCAATGATACCAAAACCAGCCAGATACAAATAGAGATTTTATTACAAGTTCATACATACTATAATGCGAAAAGACTTTTTCCCCAACCTAATATAAAAAACATTTTTCCAAATAAAAGAAACAACTGACTTCCAACACTAATAAGTAAAAATTATTTTAATTTTGGAAGTCGGTGTCTTTGGTTTTTTTGGATGCTGATTGTTTTTTTTTGTAAAAATGATTTTATTTTTAACTTTTTAGTTGCGGTACCTACCTCAAACAAATTCGTATACCACTACTTGATATTATGTAAATAACAGTGACAGAAAATTATTAAAACGTCATCAATATATTCTAAGTGGAAAAAATACGCATTATTAAGGATAACTCAAAAACTGCTGGTCATATCTTGATTAAATTTATATGGGACTACATTAAAAACACCAGCTTTCAAATAAATTGTGAATAATCAAAATCGGTTTACCTAGAAAGAAGTTCTGAGGTAACACACATAAAAAAAAAGACAGTCGAATCAATTCGACTGTATTTTCAAGAACCTCCTTGTTTTGAAGTCGATTAAAAAGCAGTAACTACTATTATAATTTTAGCCTAGGTTATTGAAGAGAACTTATATAGAGGTCGTGAAAGTTAATCTATAATTTATAGCGACTAAGGTAGTGAAGAAACGAGCTGGTAGCCCGAGGAATAATTTATTACTGCTAAATAAGACATATTGCGGGATTACAACCTTTTGCTATGAAAAGGTCATATCTCTAATAGCGGTGGGTGGAAATTAAAATGTATTATGCCTCGAAGGCAGGCAGCACTGGCGAAATGTGTGTGTGCTATAGGTGCATCTATGTCTAACCCTCCGGGGAATACAGGCCGCAGTGTTCAATCGTGTCGACGATCCTTTCGTGAATCATCAAATGATCTCTCCCGCTCTAGGCGGAGCGGAAGGGCGTCAGACTCTTACTGACTAAAACCCACCCGTGTTCGTTCAGTTGCTTGTGCGCCAGGGCCACGGTAAGTCTTTCGAACAATCCGCGACCCCGGCAGGCATCGGCCGCGTGGAACCCAACGCGCCGTCGACCCGGGCCTGGTACTTACCGGACGGCGAGCTGCCCATTGCTCGCCGTCCGCAAGCCCGAAGTACATAAGTACTTAATTGGAGCAATATAATAGAAAAAGAGACAAAGGAAGATAGTTTTATAGAGGCTATCTGGATCAGGATGTGTCTGGATTTGTGCCCGGTTGATGGCAATAGGCTCGCCCCATGGGAGTTCATAACTGGCGAAATGTGGGTGTACTATAGGTTCACCTCTGCCTATCCCTGCTAGTAATATAACTGTTATATTATGTTATTTATAGACGCAAAAGCTTCGTCGACTCTTAAGAAGTTGGGATACAGACAGTAAAATGATGATGATAATAACGAGCGATAGAATCACAGGAATTAATTCGGAAAATCGCTCGTCTCTTATAACTTGCGCCTGCGACGTATTCATACATACTCAAGCACAAGGCTGGCTCTATTTTGAGAATATATTGGTACAGTCGTGTTCATATTTTTATTACCATAAAATTGAGCGGCTTGCCAAAAAGATGCTTGTTCTTACAATGTAAAAGATAATAAAAATATTATTTTCTGTACACCTTACATTATTTTGGGAGTTATTGGAATCTTGTATTTGTTATTGATTTTGTGGACTGTTATATTTGTAGTCTGAGATTGTTATTTTACGAACGAACGTAGTTTCATTTGTTTGCCTCATCAGGTTTGAAGTTCGATTCCCAGGTCGGGCAGTGTTCCATTAGGAATTTCTCAGTAACAGCCCGGAGTCTGGATTTGAGCCTGATTGATGTCAATAGGCTCGCCTTCTATTACCTGGGACTTAAACATAACTGGCTGAATGGTATTATATACCTCTACCTACTCTTTGGGAAATACAGGCGTGATGTTAAGGTAGGTATACAGTTTCAGTATGTATCGGGTTTCTCATTCAATCACTTTGGTTAATCTAAACTAAATGATTAATTATTGATGCGCATGTATTTATCAAGAGTGTCTTAACTGGAGTAATAGAACTTGTTGTCGACAAACATGTAAGGTACTCATGTGTGAGTCGGTAATAAAAGAGTGTCCGTGGAGTTCTTGTCCGTTCTTCTCCATAGGAACCTACTACGCTTTGGAATGGACAACTAGCTTCATCTTTCTAACTGACCGACTCCTTGACAATTCAAAAGTGCCTGTAATTGGTTTAATTTAAATAAATGCTTTGAGTTGAGTTTGAATTGCCAATTAGGTACCTACTGGTAAGTAAATATTACTTAAATACTCGTAGTTACATTAGATAATGTTACAATTTCATGATAACGACATTGTGGAAAGCGAAAACTTGTAAGGTAGCACTAAAACCCACGTTAATATTCATTCATTCAAATAAATTCTTCACTTCACGAAGAATTTACTTGTTAACCAACGATATCCGTAGTCGTAGCGATCCGTAAAATCCGTACCTTGAACAAAAATAAATATTTAGGAAGCTGCTCACCTTTTTACGTATTCAACGGGAATTTCACATTGGCTTTTAAAATAGGTTAAAATCCCCTATTTTAGTGAGTGCGCAGCGCGGGAGCAGGTTGCCGTGTTTCCATAAAAAAAGGAAAGAAAATGATGACGTCACAGTGTGAGGAAATGTGAGAAGTCTAATGATTAATCTTTTGAAGTGGTGTGTTGTATTGTTTCCCAAAATGCTGCAATATGTGTTGGACCCTATTTTAATGCAACCGGTGCATCTGAGCCATGTGTATTGTAAGGTAAGATGAAAAATGTTACTAAAGGAATATTTTTGTTCTTATCTAGAAGATTCAGTGCCTTTTTAGGTTTTATCCACACTGACAATATCTCACAAAGTCAGATTAGTCTTTAAAAGTAGACAAGTGGTATAAAGTATATCTTTAGTCCAAAAATCTAAGAGTTTTAAAATAAGCCAACCAATTTTTTAGGTCAGTCTTAAAACGTTTTAATAACTTAAGTTCTTAAAAGGACTGAAGTTTTACTAAATTATTTACTCCGCCAACATTTTCATTAAATTGGCTTACAAAACGTAACTTAGGTAATTGAACCATTATATAAACAACATGAAAATCAATAATCGTTAGGCTTCAAACCTTCAACGTTCAAACATTTACAAACAAAAAAAAAAAAAAGTTTTCATTGCTCTTTTCCGGCCGTATCCCGATAATCAGCGTAACGGTTGGCAAATAAGATTATTTTTCATTTGAACGTTCTCTTCGGAATATTACGGTTTTTGATTGAATAAAATATTCGTTAATTAAGCTGACGTTTGTCAAGTATTTATTTTGGACCTTTCATTATTATGGTATATTTAACTTGGACCTTCCATTGTTATGGTATATTTATTTTGGACCTTTCATTGTTATGGTATATTTATTTTGGATCTTTTAATATTATGGCATATTTAATTTTGACCTTCCATTGTTATGGTATATTTATTTTGGACCTTCCATTATTATGGTATATTTTATGGAAAAGGGGTGAAATAAAAAGTAAAAATATCTTGTTAAGCCGTAAAATGAGGAAATGCCAAATTTTTCCTTTGTTAAATTATGGGTGTAAAAAATATATGTAAACTACTAGACCAGTTAAGTAGAATAGGCCTAGGAAGGATTGACAATGGCGGTCACCCATCCAAAGATTAACTTGGGAAACTGTAGCATTACCTCACATATCGTTGCATCCTGTTATTTAACACACTTTCGTACCTATACCAAATAGTATCTGTAAACATAGTTTACATAGAATAGATTCCGATGCTTATTCTATGCAATACATCATTCGAATTGTTTACATTTATCTGATTTATGGTATACTTCAGCTTTGGTTGCCGTTAACCCGACCGATTCGTTACAGACGTCAGAAATTTATTTATCTTATATTATAATAAAATAATAAGATGCATTCCTCAGTGTTGTTGCTTGCAAAGGAGCCTTGTAAGTCAAGTGATCCTAAAACGTACAATACGTAGTTCATTATCAGATCATTATAATCATCATTATTATCATCAATATCATCATCATCATTATCACCATCTTTATCATCATCATTATCACCATCTTTATCATCATTATCATCATCATTATCATCAATTATCATTATCGTCATTCTCCTGCCCTTATCCCAATTTATTTGTGGTCGACGCAACATGTCTTTTCTTCCATACTTTTCTATTAATCGTCATCTCGGTAGTCCTTTTCTAGTCGTATCATCTTTCACACAGTCTATCCTTCGTTTCTACGGTCTTTCAATACGTACTATCGTCATTAAAAACCATCGTAAATGATAAATGATACATGATTTTATTTTTGTAATTACTTTTGTACAAAAACTTTTACACGTCAATCGTATTTTTTAAACTAGATAAGGTCGGCGTTATCTATCTGACTACTCTGAGAAGAAAGTCCGAAACAAACTCAGAGGCACAGTCTCTTTTAAGGTCCAGACATAATCTTGATCAGATCATGTGAAGATCATGTAGATTGGTGTCTGAAATGGTCATGGCTTTCCTTGTTTTTTTCCAATTATGGTAGAGTTGCCTGCCGGTTTAACTAAAGGTGTTTAACCCTTTTTATTCTTCGTTTGTACGTAGGGTCTCCATGTATCAAGAATGGTCACCTTACACAGAGCGTTGCTGCATCTGATGTATGCAAAATATGGCGTGGAATGGTCGATAGGTACTAAAATATCTAAGCTGGGCCGGCAGTCTCGACTAGATAGCACCGCTGTCGCAAACTACCAACCAAATGTTTTTTTTTTTTTTTTTTCACATAAACCAATATGGGCACTTATGAAACGTCAGAAGCTAGGTGCACGGTTCCAATTGCTTATTTCCTATGGAGAAGGGCCGGCAAGAAACTCCACGGTTACTCTTTTAAAAATAAGGGGCTTTTACAAAGTTTCTAATTACAGTGTTGATAGATATGGGAGGACAGTGTAGGCCTGTCAACAAGTAACATGTACTCAACAAAATATAAAAAGGTCCACAAATCTAGTCTACAAGTTAGGTCTACAACGTTCACATTCACAAAATATAAAAGAATGTATATAAAAATAAAAGCCTATTTAGACTAAATGACATGATTGCCATTACTACTATAACAAATCGGAATCAAAACCCTATCCACAAAAGCCATAAATAAGGAATTGAAATAAGAATCCGAAGTATATAATGTCAAATAATGAGATTATGTCAAAGAAGTAAGTAAAAAGAAACAAAAAACTTCGTAATTTGGGAACAGTTAATAGACATTTACTTAGTGATGCCGTTAATGTGGTACCAGGGAAGCCACATATATCGCTAAATATTAAGGTGAATCGTCACCTGTAGCCCGCATAATTCAAATTTTCTTTAGTTTTTTGCAAATTGCAGCTCTGTTTTACGTCATATGTTGATTAAAATGCGTTTCTTGACAGTAGGAATTTTATATTTGTCGAATATTAATCATCAATTTCATATCAATCGTCAAATTCAAAGAAAATTGGAATTTTGCGGGCTACAACTGAGGTTTTATCCTTAATATTTAGCGATCGGTAGTTTGCGACAGCGTCGCTAAATATTCGAGATATGTCGAGACTGCCGGCCCTGGTTGGTAAGTTGCGCATTTCTATTTTCGGAAATTGCATCACAACCTGAAACTTGTAGGAGTTACAAAGTTGTTTCGGTTTGTAAGTAGGTACTCAGCTCTAGACACTACAAACGTGCTGTGTAAACGGCAAATGGTTAGAGAAACGTTAGGCAGGGTAACGCTTTGGAAATACTGATCAGGGGTAACAAAAGCTATGGCACGCAACAGTATTTTTTTTGGCACGGTAACTTCAGAATCCACGGCATATTTTATTTTACAACCTATCTATAATAGACATTACATAATTATAATGAATTATTTTAACATGTAACTATTTGACTTTCTATGTTGAGAATAATTCTAATGCAACAGTATTTTAGTTGCACATCATAGCAATTCAAATAAAATTAAGTTTTATATTGCTCGCCGATGTAAAAAGGTTCGCCATCCCTGCGCTAGTGTAACGCTAGGGTTAACCCTAGCGTGGGTGCTTCACCTGGGTGAGCACTAGAGGTGCGACAGCAAACATTTGCAGTTTGTATCCAAGTCGGGATTGTTAACTTTACGACGGGAAACCGTTGCACTTGTGTTAACTACGTGTTATTTTATTGGGTCGTAGTAGGTTGGACTTCGTACAGTTGAAGATATTACAAATAGGTTAGATAGAAAAGAGGAAGAGCCATATTGTAATGTAAGTAATCTTTGTAACATTACTATTCTTCAAGCAGTGGAATGTCTAATGTACCTTTCTGTAATGTACATTTAAAGTAAACTATAAACTACATGTCACAAATGCGGCAATTATTTTAGATAACTAAAATGAAGGAATTCCCAAAATAATCTCTTTTAAAGTCGAGACATAATCTTGGTCAGATCATGTAAAGACCATGTAGATTGATGTCTGAAATGGTCTTTTGAGGAAAGAACCACACAGATTGAGTGGACCTGTCCAGTCAGTGCATGCATTTGTCAGTAATCGTGTAGCTCAACGATTCGACGAACAATACCAAAGAAAGGACATATAGGTAGGCCGCATTAACTACTTAAACTGCCAGATCATGATTAAAACTGAAACAATGACCCACATAGTTCTCACATTCACAATAATTAAAATGAAATAAAATTAATGCATTAATTTCATTACTAAATCCTTCTAATCTATACATATTATAAACTAGTAGCTCTGTGAGTTTTAGGCCTCGCGAGTATGTCTTTGCATAGCTTAAAACTGAATAAAAGTTCACCGCGCATCCTTAAAACAAAAAGCGCGAAATGGCTCCATTATGTTTCGTTTTACGTTTTCAACCCCCATACCTCTGCCATTTTGAAAAATTTCGAAAAACTGAATCGACAAAAACATATCCATATAATTATCGAATCTGCTCACAATATTCTACGAGAATCTATTGAGAAATGTGACCTGTAGTGTATGATAGCATTATTGCGCTTCGCGCTCGCTCGGTCAATTATAATCGCTTTTTGTGTTTGTCTGTGTGATCGCGTTGTTCTTCTAAACTGCGCGACGGATTTTGATGCGGTTTTCATCATCATTTAGAGAATTTATTCCGGAACGTATAGTGTAGCTTAAATCGATTCAAATTAAATTAACATAAATAGGTAGTAAAGATGTTTCGCTGTTTCGTCAAGTCATAACCATTGGAAGCAGGGCCGCGTCGTTAGTGAGTAACAAATACATGTTACCTGGAAACTTCCTGTAGTTTCTACATTCAGTCACTAAACATTAGCAAAAGGCTGAGTCAAGAGATTGGCTGCAGAGGCCACTAATACCGCACGTGTGAGCGCGGCGCATCCGAGTCATTTGCTGGTACCGACAGCATGAACAGGCAGCCAAACGAAGACGAAGAAATGTATTGAACATTTTAGGTTATTCGGCCTTGTGTAATAAAACTACTAGGGCAGATAACAATATTATTTAATTACTCCAATCCACCAATCTATTACAATAAATAATTATGAACAATATTAACCAGCTACAATAATTATTTAAAAATCTCGACACAGTACACTTTTTCTGACCCGTAGATCGCTCTAAAACCAAGTGAACGAATCGATTGCCAGATGACGTCCTCCATAACCACTTGTCAACCGTTACCGCTTGGTGTTGCCACATAAATAATTGTTCTGAATAATAGTTATGTCAAATTAGTCGATTTGAAAAATACAGATAAATTAACCTAACACTTGATTTGTACGCAGTGGTTAAATAATGAGATATAGATATACAGGGTTATTGTTAACTCGACGTATTCCTTGCAGGACGTTATAGTAGGGTTAAAATCCAACAGATTAAGCCACCAAAATATTCTACCAAAATTCAGTAGTTTTTGAGTTAATCGGTTTTTTTTAAATGAAAAATTCAATTTAAAAACTTTTTACGGCGCAACTATACTGGAATTTAAATTATTCTCATAGCTGATGCCGTAGTAGATCTTTGCTAATAATTAAAAGTTCAAAAATATCTAAAACTTTGGCGTGGATCACTAATTAAACATTTTATTTTTCATCGTTTTTATTTTTGTCAGAAGAGAATTTTTGGAAAAATAACTGAATATCGGTAGAATGTTTGGTGGCTTAATTTGTTGCATTTTAACCCTATACGTCGAGTTACAAATAACCCTGTATGATATTTATCGATATAATATTACGTTCCATTACATATTTTTAGGTATAATAATAACTTTATTCCCGCGGTAAACCCACTGAAACCGGGCATTTTATTGTGATAAAAAGTAGCTTAAGTCACTTCCAGGCCTAGGTAGCCTAGCCTATCTCAACGCAAACGCAAACCACGTGGATAAATTGCTACATTGCTCCGTGAAAGAAGGATACACCAACAAACCTATGACCACATTTTCGTTTTCAAAATAATTTGAATAGGAGTAGGGTAGTCCTTTGTTTTTGCTAAAATCATCCTTTTCGAATGTGTTCACTCATGAAGCAGGTTATACGATGTAATAGATTTGGGCTTTGGATGGACATTAAGACAATCGTTGTCTTGATGTCCATTTAGTATGTTTGTTTCAATGACTACACACAATATTGTTGTGTAATCATTGAAGTAAACACACCTAAATTACATGATAATATCTAAGACAAGATTCACTTCAATAATCACGACCTCCTTCAAATAGAAAGGTCACTTCAAATCCCGGATGTAATCGGAGCATTCGATAGTAATTGTGTTTGTTTGAAGATGAGTATTCGATTGTAAATCGATCCCTGGATATGCTTACTGAACCAGATAACTAGTTTCGTATTTCGAGAACAATAGATGTCCCAATTGAAATATACATGGTGGCCGGGACATCGATGTGTAACCTGTTACTATGGAATCAGTACAGGATTCTGAACCTCCGTGCGTTGAAATTTATCATCTTTTTATTTTTTTTAATTATCTGGTCCATATATTTTGAAAGCGTAGGTATTGCACTGTTCTATGAAACAGCAGTTTTTTTTTTTGATAAGGGCCGATTATATTATACGCTGTGAGTCTAGAATCTTGTGCTGAATTCATGGTTTCAGTTTGTACGTCGATGTCCATGCCACCCTGTATTATTCCAGGTATAATACAGGGTGGCATGGACATCGTGTTACCCAGTAACTGGGTTATGGAGGTCAGATAGGCAGTCGCTCCATGTAAAATACTGGTATTCAGCTGCATCTTGTCAGACTAGAAGTCGACCACAACATAGTTGAGATAAGTCTAGGTAGATTGACTAGTTTCCGGATAAAATGCGAAAAAAAAACTCTGTAAAGTTCATTGAAACTTTGTTTTCGCAGATATGGCTTGATATTGGATGGAAAAGCTTAGGTATTCCTAACACAATCGCTTTTTGATGAAGCTACGTGAGCCATTTGACGTGCAGTAGAGTGTCGGCAATCATTCAACGCCGTCATTTTATGGTCTAACGAGTTTTCTCTTAGGCCTATGTGATGTCTATGTTATTTGAGTCTTTATGGAGGTAGAAATCAAATTACAAGTTCTATGAAATATGAATCATTTTCAAACTATGCAAGGAAGCAAAACTTGAAAATAAACTGCTGTTGTACATAACATCACGCCTGTATTCCCCGAAGGGTTAGGCAGATGTGTACCTTATAGTACACCCACATTTCGCCAGTTATGTTTAAGTCCCATGTAATAGGGGATAGGGGGCGAGCCTATTGCCATCAACCGGGCACAAATCCAGACTCAGGGCTGCTACCGAGAAATTCCAGATGGAAAAACCCGATAACACTTTGCCCGAACTGGGAATCGAACCCAGGACCTCATGCTCAGCAGTAGCGCTTGCGACCACTAGACCAACGAGGCAGTCTAACTGCTGTTGTGTGCTACTAAAAACAATAAATTATGAAGACGAGAGAGAAACCATCGTGCATTTTCTTAAGGTTCATTTTATTTCATAATATGCTCGCACGTGTTGCGCCAACCCCAAGTTTTATGGGTCAACGGCAGGAAGATGATGGTGATGAATATGTTCGCTCGTGTCTGTTAATAAATCGGCAAAATGTTGGTATGGAACAGTTGATTTTTTCTGCCATGTCAGGGTTGCTCCCGTAGTTAAAGTTTTTCATAATGATAGTACAATGAAGGTTTCATTGTAATCAGGTTCCAGTTTTCGGATAAACAAAAACTAATATTGGAAATCAAGCAATAATTCAGTCCACCGGCGTCTGCTGTCGCTACATCTGAGATTGCTTCCCAGCTTCCCTGGAGATTACTACACGTAATGCGTCCTCTCAGCGCTCAGCTGTTTGAGCTATAGACAGATTTCATTTCAGTTTGAGTACAGCTTCTTAGTGATTTTAGTGTTGAGGGTTATAGAGGTGATTGCATTTTAGTAATGAAATTACGAATTGATTGTGTTTTATGATATGTGGGTCGATATGTGGTACGTCTTGGCAAGACTGGCAGTAACTGGGTTGTGGAGGTCACATAGGCAGTCACTCCTTGTAAAATACTGGTATTCAGCAGCAACCGGTTAGACCCGAAGCCGTAACGCAATTTTTGGAGATTTTTAACCCTCCCTCCCCCCATGTAACGCGTCGTAACGTTTTTCTGTACCCCCCCTCCTCCCCCCTAGTAAAACGTTACGTAACCACCAAGTGACCATTTTTACCTAAAAGTCACAATTATGTGGCGTAAAGTACCGGAAAGTCGCTAAAATACCTTTGTTATTGTTGACCGTTCTGAAGGGTTAAAAAAAACAATGGTACGTAACGCTTAGTTCAAAAAACCCTCCCGCCCCTGAAACGCATCGTAACGTTTTACAGAATCGTTTAACGTTCCCCAAATTCGTTACGTAATACTTGAACGGTCCCTGATGAGATAATGATGATATTATAGGTATGTGAGTGCTACCGTACACCGCTGCCGAACCCTTTGTGAAATCCAAGCGTGATGTTGTTTTATGTGAATTAGTAAAGTTACTAATCTTTGACAAATAACTGTGGGTGAGAAACTCATCCTTGTAGACCTCCGACATAAATGGATGAAATAGGTATGAAGTTTCTTTTAATTTGATAAATAATTTTGATCTGATCGATTGCCTTTCTTGTAGAATGCAAAAACTGACGGAAGTCTTACAAGAAGTTTCATAGGTAGTTCAGTCGTGAAACTTGGATGACGAAGAGAATAGAGGCAGTGAACAAAGCTGTCGTTTGGTTACTTACTTAAAAAGTACAACAATAACCACATTCTTTGAAAAGAGTAGACTGTTCTCTTCTGATTCGATATTCGTCGGCGTCTACCAAACAAAGGGACTCTTCTTGCAAAAGAAAACATTTTTGAAAAACGTAACTAAGTAGAATAGAATAATATAGTCTTTTTTTTCTGTTTAGAAAGAAAAGAAAGAAAATACGTATATTTGTTCGTCGAGTAGTTGAGCTCCTTAAGTTCTGAGTTGAGCTCCACGATTAGTGACAAATGCGTGCACTGACTGGACAGGTCCACTCATTCTGTGTGGTTTTTTCCTCAAAAGACCATTTCAGACATAAATCTACATGGTCTTCACATGATCTGACCAAGATTATGTCTGGACTTTAAAAGAGACTGTGACCTCTGAGTTTGTTTCGGCCTTTCTTCTCAGAGTAGTCAGATAGGAAACGCCGACCTCATCTAATTTTAAAAATATGATTGACGTGTAAAAGTGTTTCTATAAACATACTTACAGAAATAAAATCATTTATCATTTGCCGTAAATATGACATCCACATCATTCATTCATTCATTATTTTCTTCTGCGGCTCATTTAACATTGAAATCGATAAAGTACTTCCATAGTATAGTAGGTACTTCAAATCCGTCGGGATTCGATTCCAAGTAAAAAGCAAATTGTATTGGTTGTGAGTCACAACGCGGGTTTCAGAGAAATTGTGAGCAATGGCCGAACAAACAATCTGAATTTGATTTATTAACTATTTATATCAGGAGCAGAAGGCGTTCACAAGTAGGTCATACAGGATATTTCTACTATGTAGTGTTCCTAACTAACTTGTGTAACTTATACCTACTTACATCAACCACCCTTAAAGTATGTAGGTTCCAAGTATAGTAATGCTACTATCTTAATAATCCTTCCTATCCTATCTTACTTATAATCAGTGATCGGAGTAGGTAGATTGATTTTTAGTACTTGTATCATAAATGCACACAGAAAGAATAACATGGATAAGCCATTTTTCCGGAAAGTAATTCCGGTATTTCCGGATTCAATTAAATATTGTTAATGTTGGTAGTGATATTATTACTACTCAATGTTATTGTACCACCCATGATCCTTTGTTCTGATTGGTCGTTGGGTTTTGTCAAATCGTGACAAAAAAAAAATAGGAAGAATAATAAAGAATAAAAGTGCTCATTTTATTACAATTCCTACCTTTTTTTTGAGGATGGCAAATCATCAAATGACTCCTTCCACTCTGGCAGAATACAATTCCTACATAAGTTCCGGTTTTTTTTTAATAATCCACCAATTCCGGAGGAATGTCCATAGTAATATATACGTTTCGGATCAATGACCCCAGTTCAATCTACCTACTCCGATCACTGCTTATAATACCTAAATGTGAAATTTTGTGAGGATGGTTGGATGTTTGTTACTCTTTCATGCAAAAACTACTGAACGGATTTGGATGACTTTTTCATTTACTTTTCAATATTTGTAAATATGTGAGCACCATGTAATTTTATTCTAGGTGCATCGTCTTCACATATAATTATATAATTAATGTATACATAATATTGTAAAACATTTTTAAAAGCGCAACGGTGGAATTTCTTGCCCATTCTTCTCCGTACGAAACTCTCTTTTGGAAGGGGCAACTAGAATCAATTCTATTTTTATGTAAATTTTGACGTTCAAAAGTGCCTTTTATGTGCCTATTTGAAATAAATGATTTGACTTTGACTTTGACTTTGATGAAATTTGGCACAGATAGACCATGACCTGGGTAAGAACATAGGTTACTTTTCATCCTGGATTGCAGACGAAGTCGCGGGCAATAGCTAGTAAAATATTAAGAAGACGAAAGCGTCTTCTTACGGTGCCAATAGTCACTTGTATGTATTCCTTGGGTACCTTCTGGTTATGGCGATATTGGAGGTCATAGGGCAAACCTTTTTTACTTTTTCTCACGCAAACAAGTTATCCAAACTAATATTATGTATAAAGAGAATATATTTGATTTTTTGTATGTTTGTATGTGACGCTTTCACGCTAAAACTGTCGAACTGATTTGGTTGAAATTTAGCACATGGGTAGACTATGACCTGAATTAGGACATAGGATACTTTTTCGAGACTTAGAAGGGTAAAACCGCTGTGCGAAGCTAGTAAATGATATACTTTAAATACGGGGACAACTACTTAACTCCAGTACAGTTGCATGCACCTCTATGCACAATGTTTTACGTGAGCGCTGCCGTAAAAAGCGATCAATGACAACAAAATTGAACGTCGTTTCCGATCAAAAATTTTTGCTCAATGTTACTTAATTTGATGTACCTACGTACCGAATGCTTAGATAACGGCTACGTAATGGGTCTTTTTACACCCTGTAAAGAAAACACTTTTTTTAAGAGAAATATTATTATAGCCAGTCAGCGAGGTGGTAATGGGGCTAACTGCTATGCACAGCTGCCAACTTAGGCGCTGCCCAAACGTAGGACACCGTAAAACGCTCAGTTTTTTGTCGCACAGTTATGTGTAATGGTACATATTACAAGCCAGTTTTTTTTTTCATGAATATACATATAATAGTATCATGATAAAATTATCGTAAAAAAGAACTCATTTTTTTTGTTCATCGCATAATTGTCAAAATATTGAGTGTAAACTATCATATTTTATGTAATTATATTGGGAATTCAATCAACTAAATAAATACCTAAAAATATTCCACTAAGCCGTACATACTTTTTTTAATTTAATTTAAACTGCATAGTCACTTTTATTTTGATGGTCATTCGATTCAACGAACATCAAATGCATCGCTGTTTTGAACCTTATTTATTGCCGCGATGCGCTATTGTCAACTATCTAAAAATTTGCTTCTTACCGCGCCTTAAGAGGGTTTAGCAACCCAGAAAAAAAAAAACAAGTTTCACCCGCGCCTCCTTGCCTACCTCTCTCATCAAACACAACGAAAACAAATCACAATCCCGTCCCGCTTGCAGAAACTTTTCGTCCGGCGTATTTCTAGTTAAGTATTTGAATTTGGACGTTGAAATTTGTGACGTTGGAATTCGGGACGTTGTATATATGCTAGTCGCGCGGTAAACTCTGCTTGCGCGATGCAGGATTTGCGTGACGTCAGGATGACGTGTAGCTCGCATGTGGCGATGTTGATACCGCTACAGTTTAATCCAAATTATTTATTATTATTGGTTTAAGCCTTTTATTCCTGATGAGCGATCACGATTTATGTACACATAACAAAAGGCTTATCAAAGGAGAATCTGCTAAAGTTATAACTAAAAAACATTGAAATATCCTGATTAAACTAAACCTAACAACAAACTAAATATGGCGTCGAAAAATTCCTCCACAAAAAATGCATAGACAAAATGCACATTTCCAACAAAGCACTAGTATTTAACTACGATATGAAGAATTACAACAATATGAGGAAGGTAATTAAATTGCTCCGCAATGAATCAAGAAAAGTAATTACTCTAGGAATACCTTTGTAACAGTTTTGTTGAATGTTCCATTTTAGCTATCAACGATTTTCTCGCTCAAGAAACGTACAAAGATTGTAGGCCCCCTTGTAAGTAAAAGAGATACATTATTTAATAATTGATCGCTGACTGCTCATACCGCCGGCGAATACTCGTTTGGCGCAGCGATAACGATAATAGCTCAAAGCGAGTATACTCGCTCAGCGACGCTCGCTTGTAGGACAGAACAATCGCTGACGAAACTTACGCTTGGCACATTCGCATACCAGAGAGTAGTCGCTCGTTGCCGTCGTGTACTCGTTGCTCGTCAACTCTTTTTAGTTGCTAGCTCTACTCCTCGCTGGCGGTGGAACTGGTGGCTAAACTGGGAAATGCATTTTACCTTTGTGAGAACGAAGACGTACATTTCATCTTTATTATTTGTGCTTGTAGATTTGTGAAGGTTTTCCTTGGCCTTGCAACTGTCTTTATATAGATGGAAGATTTTAATTTAATGGGGTCTTCTTTTGTATGGACTATTATGAGCTACCTGTAGCTGTTGCCCGCGACTACATATGCGATCCGCGATGAAAAGTAGCCTATGTCCTTTTCCAGATCTCAAGCTACCTATCCGTTAGGTTTCATAACGATTCGTTCAGGTACTGGTACAGGTTGAGTAACAAACATATAAACGTTCACATTTATAATTTTACTAGGATGTGAAGATATTCTCTCTTGCTTTCGGACTTGAATTTTCTGTTTTAATTAAGTAGCACAATACCTGTGAAGATGGAAAATGGAACATTGCAATTGGTGACTTTAAACCCGACTTAAACAAACTAGTTATATTACTTTACAAGCAAACAGAAGAAAACAAACATCCTCT
This sequence comes from Griposia aprilina, assembly GCA_916610205.1. Taxonomy (NCBI): domain Eukaryota; kingdom Metazoa; phylum Arthropoda; class Insecta; order Lepidoptera; family Noctuidae; genus Griposia; species Griposia aprilina. The sequence continues at coordinate 5,273,752 of OU744299.1, forward strand.
GGAAGTTACAAGCACAAAGTACCATAAGTACGAAATAAAAACGAAAACAAGTCAATTAAACTGCATTTCTATCGATACAAGACGTCTCGATTCTCGTAAAGAAACTCGATTGACTGAGCACAGACAAGACAATCGGCGAAGCTAATCAAAGTACTACTTCGCATTTAAATATAACCATTGTTATCCATTGAAGCGGATCAAATAAGAATAACGATCCGATCTCAACTGCGAAGGCAAATAGCACAGAATAAATAAAACCAGAAGGCTGGCTACATACAACAACCGAAAACAGGTGCACGTTTTCGTAGTACCCGGTTTCTGATTTGAGAATTTGAAGTTAAAAACTTGTCAACATCTATTTTAGCATTAAGCAAAATAGGTCTTTAATGTTCCCACTGCTGGGACACGAGCCTCGTCTTTGTGAGAGGGAGTGGGCTGCAATCCACCACGCGGGCCCAGTGCGGGTTGGTTGGTTGGTGGATGCCGGTTTTCTGACTATGTTTTCCATCGCTGTTTTGAGAGCAGTGGTGATTAAATAATTTACTCAAAGTAAAGTGCCTGTCTGGAACCTTCGAACCTATAATACGACCTCGTAAGTCGCGGCCGTCTCGAATAGGCCACCTGCTCTCACTTTAGCATTACCTAAGATGAAAGCCTGCGAAATTCAACATACCTTTGCATAAAACGTAAGAAATTTGAATTTGACCCATATACTCACCCTATTGCTATCTACTGCTAGACATAGTCCTCACCTAGGCTATGCCACAATACCCTGCCCTCCGCCTTCCGCATCCAGTCTGTGCCAGTCATCTTTTTAAGGTCGTCAGTCCATCTAGCTCCACATGTAATAGACTCATATGTACGGCGATCTCAAACTATCTAAAACAGATGGCGTCACGAGTCCGTTTGTAATCACTGTACGAAGACATGTCCATGAGTGCGCACGTTTTCGCTCGTTGTATGGTATGGAGCTAGCCTTCTGTATTCTGTATTCTGTGCAGATAGGATGCAAATAGTCGGTTGTTTGTCGGCCATTATTATTATCATAACAAGTGGCATATTAAAGAAGTAATAAAGGGGATAATAGACCAGTTACGCGTTATGCAGATCAACATTGGCAACGCTTTTATGATAGGACTTGATTGATGGCATTTTGTTGGTATTTAGGGTGAGTACCTATCACGTGCTTTAGTGCTTCCCCTAAAATAGCACTTTTCTAGTGAATTCTAAAAGAGCAAATACAAAAAAAAAAAAACTGAAATAACATTTGATTGAGCTTTTTCACAATTATTTTCATGACACGCCGCTAGTATTTAAAACATGCTACAGTGCATGCCATATTTTATTGATGACCCGCATAACAATCATAGAATTTGCTAAAAGTAACTCGACCAATAGATTTTCCGATAAGAAAGGCTGATCAATAAAATAAGGTATGAATTTAATTGAACCCCAAAAAAATAAAAGAGTTATTTATTCAAACCAATTCAATCAATTTCTTTTTTAATTCCCATTTTGCTTCCCTAAAAATATTATTGAACACTCTAATATAATGAATGCGCCTCTTTTGGTGAACCTCAAATAATTCCTATTTTGGGATCCTGAAAGTACAAATAGCCATGTTGCAACCAACTTGTTTGTCATAGTTCTAACGTAAACTAACCCATTTGGTCATTTGGTTACTGCGACCAACTGTGAGAAAACGTTAGAAAGTAAAAAAGAGGCTCAGTTTAAAAAAAAAGTGAGCATCATTAGGTCAATAAGATTTAGATGATCAGTTAAATATTTCCCTTAAAATAATCTGTTGTAACAGTTGTGGTACTTGTGATTGGTCGACCAAAATAGAAATAACCACTTATTAGTAGACTAGCTGTTGCCCGCGACTTCGTCTGCGATCCAGGATGAAAAGTAGCCTGTGTCCTTACCCAGGTCATGGTCTATCTGTGTGCCAAATTTCATTCAAATCCGTTCAGCCAATTTGGCGTGAAAGCGTTACAAACAAACAAACAAACTTACTTTCGCATTTAGGTATAGTACTCGTATTAGTTGGGATAAGGCACGAGTTTTGATGTAGCAATCGCTTTTATTGTCTAAGTATACCTAATTCCTAGCCTTTTTCGTACTATGTTGGGGTGGACTTCTAGTCTAACCAGATGCAGCTGAATGCTAGTATTTTATATTGAGCGACTTCCTATCTGACCTTCACAAACCAGTGACTGAGAAAAAAAAAACAAAAAAAAATCGTAACGACTGTCAAAGATCTACAAATGACAGCCTGGAGTAACGGCTTAACGTATTTTCCGAGGCGCGGAGGGGTCTCCCAGATGGTCATCCATCCACGGACCGACCTCGGCAAGCATTGCTTAACCTTGAGGTTCGATCCGTGCGGATGGGGAGGGCTCGTACTTACTTCTTTGATTTATTAGATATAGCCATTACAAATAGCTCACTGAAAAATGATCCCATTTCCTGTTGCAGATTTATTTACTTGACTTTAAGTAATGAAAGTAGTTCTGAGCTTTATGTAATTCAACTGAGGATTCTCTTCCTGTTTGCTCCGTATCTCGGATTTAAATCTCAAGGGACCCGTTACTGAAGTTTTGAGTCGAGCTTAATCTTACTCCGCGGAGGTTTTTGTCTACATTTTGAAGATAACTTTAATGTGGGTCTGTTTGTAAGCGAATGTTGTTGTTGCATAAGTTGGCTTTGAAGGAATTTTATAATATATTTTTCAACACACTTGCTTGTAAAATGACTTATGGCAACGTATTTAGGTTCATAATTCAGCTTATTATACACTCATGATTTTTACATTTATTACCACACTAGTGATTTTTACTGTACATTACCACACTAGTATTTTTTACTTTAATTTTTTTTACCGCAAATTTGTGGTTTTACTGGGTTGCATATTACTGGGATTCCGTTTTGTTCTTTCAGCTAAATTCAATTGTGTAAAGAAGTTGGTTCAGGAAAATAATGCAGCGGGTCCTTATTGTTTGCTTTTTGGTTTTGAACGTATAATCTCCTCTTTTATTGCCGATCGCTTTGGCTATGTTGTTTTTGAAGATAAAGTCAATAATATAGATAGATAGAAAAAATGCTTTTTCTATATTTTCTTCATCTTTCATCAGCATGACCACTTTTGTCCTAACAGTAGGGTACAGGATTTTTTCGCAGCCTGTACGGGCGCATTTCTTTTTGCTTTGTTTATATGGGAATGCTCGGCCCGGGCCGCGACAGGCCTCGATAGGCGTAGCAACGCCTGGCGCGGTCTATCAGTTAACGGGCCGTAGGAATGCTCGACACGGGCCGCGACAGGCCTCGATAGGCGTAGCAACGCCTGGCGCGGCCTGTCAGTTAACGGGCCGTAGGAATGCTCGACACGGGCCGCGACAGGCCTCGATAGGCGTAGCAACGCCTGGCGCGGCCTGTCAGTTAACGGGCCGTAGGGCCCGTAGGAATGCACGACTCGGGCCGCGACTGACCTCGACAGGCGTACCAACGCCTGGCGCGGCCCTTCGGTAAATGAGCCGTAGGAACGCGGCATTACGCACCTGTCCAACCGCCGACGAAGATGCGACTAGCTATCAACGATTTTCTCGCTCAAGAAACTTACAAAAGATTGAAGGTCCTGTTTAAGAAAAAGAGATACATACAGGGTGTAAAAAGACCCATCACATATCCGTCAACTACGCATTCTGTACATCAAACTAAGTAACATTGCACAAAAATATGGGAACGACTTTTATTTTTGCTGTGAAACTTTGCTGTTTGTGTGTGCACTGTAACACACGCAAAACATTGTGTTTGTGGGTGCATGCAACAGTTCAGGGGTCGTGGGGGTATTTAAAGTTGTGATATAACATTAAAAACATATTTTGGTAAAAAAAACGTCAGTAAAAGTTGGAATTTTGATCTTGAATACCTCCGTAACCAGAAGGTTCCCAAGTATGGCCAAGGAAAAAAAAAAAAATTATAACGACGAGGAATACAAGTGACTCTCGGCTTCGTCAAGTGTCTTTTTACACACGTTACATTACCTAATAGTTGATCGCTGACTATTCACACCGCCCGCCGCCGCCGCGGGCGAGTACTCGTTGTTGCAGCGACAAGAGCTATCACAGAGAGTACTCGTTCTTTTTTGTATTTGTGTTTTTTTTTTTTTTTGCGTCATGTTTACCACAAATAAACGTATTTTCTTTCTTTTACTCGTTCAGCGGCGCTCGTTTGGCAAGCAAAAGACTCGCTGGGAGAATCACGCTTGGTACATATGCATATTAGCGAATAATCGCTCGTCGCCATCGCACACTCGCTGCTCGTTGCTCACCAACTCGTTGTTAGTTGCTAGCTCTGCTCGCTTCTCGTTAATCGCCGATGGTAGGACAGGTGCCTTAAAAGTACAGGTGTAAACAAAAGCTTAACTCAAAGCCTAGCTTTCATCAGAGCAGTAAAATGAACTCACTTCCATTTGCGACTGTACACTGGTTAGCGAAACAAACTGTCTCTCCTAACCGGATTACTGCAACTGCAAATAGGATTCTAAGTAAATCCTTTGGATTCGTTTGTTGAGACTTCTGGTAATGAAAGGGGTGGGATTGGGGCTTTTATGATATTAGCGAGTTGCTGAATTAGGCACTGTGGTTGCAAGCCTGAAGTAAAAGAATTGCTGCATATACTGAGAATGTGGAACGGAATAGGGAAATATTTAAAGTACACATTGTATTCGATAAATTGGTAAGTACACGGAAATAATTAATTCGATGGGGTCGGTGTTTTCTAATCTTGTTAGTAGGTACCTCTAAAGATTAATTACCGTAACAAACTAGTTACAGTATAGAGGTATGAGGAACAGGGTGTAAAGTTCACTCATACTTTATAGAAAAGGGAAGATCTTCCGACCAGACGGGTGTTGTGTCTGGTGGGCAACTGCCCGACGGTTGATGTCGGGACGTTTTATATAATTATGCTAGTCGCGCGGTAAACTCTGCTTGCGCGATGCAGGATTTGCGTGACGTCAGTATGACGTGTAGATCGCATGTGGGTGGCGATGTTGATACCGCTACAACAGAATGGTCTCGTTACAAGTCCGGACATTTCATAACAAATGATCACATTATGTAAGACTAAGAATCATGCACGTTCGGAACGGCCTTTAGGGATCAAGTCAGAGCATACAGATTTGAGTAAAATAATCCTCACACAATCAAACTACTCAACAAAATCTTTGAAGCGCCTCACACACTATGAATATGAGTAACATTGTAATGGAAATATACAGGGTAGCAGGGTAATCGACGCGCAAACTGTAACCATGGACCAAACTGCACATGATTCTGAAGTCCCCTGCGTTAACCTGTTTTTCTTTCTTTCTTTCTTTCTTTCAAATACTTCGTCGGTAATTATTATTAAAAAAAAAAACATTCATTTTGACCGCGTAGGTATTGCACTTTACTATGAAGCAGCAGTTTTTTTTTTGATAATCGACTAAAAAAATCTACGCTAGGGAGTCTAAGAGTCATGTGTTTTTTTTTTTGGGTGTGAAATCATCAAATGACCTCTCCCGCTCAGGGCGGAGCGGAAGGGCGTGTCAGACTCTTACTGACTAAAACCTACCCGTGTTCCTTCAGTTGCCTGTGCGCCAGGGCCCCGGTAACTCTTTCGAACAATCCGCGACCCCGGCAGGCATCGGCCCTATCGGACCCCGTCAATGATGCTGACGTCTCTTTGAGGCGCGCGTGGAACACGACGCGCCGTCGACCCGGGCCTGATCCTTACCGGACGGCGAGCTGCCCATCGCTCGCCGTCCGCAAGCCCGCGCCTACGGTGGCCGGGAGTCGGCAATGGACTCCTCAAAGAGAGGACTTACCGCCGCAATTGTGGCGTGCCCATAGAATTTTTTGCTGAATTCATGGTTACAGTTTGCACGTCGGTTCGCTGCCATCCTGTATATTATCTTCGACATATCGCTCACCTTACAATTTAATGGAACACCACACACAGTGAATATAATATATATTTTACTTGTAATAACCACTTTCATATTTTATTGGAGGGATATAATTAATAGAAAACCAACAAATCAAATCAAATCAAATCAAAATATTTTATTTCACATAAACCAACATGGGCACTTATGAAACGTCAGAAGCTAGGTGCACGGTTCCAATTGGTTGTTTCCTATGGAGAAGAGCCGGCAAGAAACTCCACGTTTACTCTTTTAAAAATAAGGGGCTTTTACAATGGTTCCAATTACAGTGTTGATAGATATGGGAGGACAGTGTAGGCCTGTCAACAAGTAACAGGTAGTCAACAAAATATAAAAATGTCCACAAATCTACAGTCTACAAGTTAGGCCTACAAAGTACTCACATTCACAAAATATAGAAGAACTATATAAAAATAAAAGCCTATTTAGACCAAATTACATACTCGTAATTGCCATTACAACTGTAACAAATCTGAATCAAAATCCTATCCACCAAAGCCATAAATAAGGAGTTGAAATAAGAATCTGAGGTATATAATGTCAAATAATGAGATAATAATTATGTGAAAGAAGTAAGTAAAAAGAAACAAAAAACTTCGTAATTTGGGAACAGTTAATAGACATTTACTTAGTGATGCCGTTAATGTGGTACCAGGGAAGCCACATGTGCAGAAGGAATTATTGCCAAACTTCCTTGTCTTCAACGTAATCTTTAATGTTATACTCGTAATATGCATGTTTGTTATGTATTGTTTGACGGTACAGTTAATTTATCAAATTAAATTTCAATCCAAAACATCTATCGGTTTCTTACTAAAATTCTACTGTATCTGTACCTACCTACTTGAGAGACACAATCTGTGATCTATAAATGCTTTACCAGCGGGTGTTGTTACGGAAGCTGCATTACAATTGCAAATGATGGTCGTTATGCCTTTGTTTCTGCTCAATTATGCAATGATTTACATCTGTGTTATCATTAAACAGGCCCAGTGTAACTTGAACCGTGTAATCAGAAACTGTTTTTGACTTGTAAACGGTCGCATTATTCCTGATTATTTAGGGCTGCCACACCAAACTGCTAATTCACATCGCATTGCAAAAATCTGCGAGCTAGCAGGACGCAGCTTCAGGACGGGTCTTGCGATGCGGCGTCGTATCGCATCGCATCGCAGTTTTGAGTGGGAGCCCTTACTGATGTTAAGCGATGATGCTCTCTTGTTTGAAGTAGTTGACCTATGCTTTCGAGACTTGAAGAGTCCTGGTTTATTGCTTTGGAGTAACGGAAGACCTTGGCTTGGAGTTCTACTTACCCATTACGCAAAGAATCCTTCAAACAGGCGCGACACCCGACGCGAATCGCATGTGACACAAAAACACCGCTCGGCTCGCGACAGGCGGTTGCTTTGTGTTACGTCGCGTGTCGCGCCTGTTTGTAAGAGCCTTAAAGCTCTGGGCGTCCTATAATGGAAAGAGATTGATGGTCGAAATACTATTAAAATTATGCTGGATGTGACCTTATTTGTGTTTGATCTAGTCATCTAGGTAGGTATTTATATTAGGGTGGGAAAAAGTTCTTTCGTATTTTATATACAAATTCAAGAATACTATCTCGTGTGGCACTCAAATATCGAGCTTTTTTATATACCCAGACTTTTTCAAATAGGTGAAAACTGTTTTGTGGTCAGTCCCTAACTCGTCAGCTATGTCGTAACTACTAATGCCATCTTCCCTATGCTATCCTTCAGGGCGACCAGGGCGACCAGAGCGAGCTGTATCTTTGATATCAAAATTCGCGGGCTGAAAACGCTTGAACCAAGTTTGTGCTACTCTTAGGTACTGACACTGCGTTCAGTCCATAAACGTCACATATCGCCGCGTCGCGGCCTGGGTCGTATTTTTCCCTTTTTTTCTAATAAAACTTCAGAATGTATCGAATTTCTTCGTTAGATTCACTTATTTTGGCGGACACAAAACAGTTGAAAAATGGCGGGAAATCGTTTTTATTTTTTATTTTGCTTTTTTTAAATGTCATCTATTGAATGGTATCAAAACCAGCCAGATACAAACAGTACAGTCGAAGAAATTTTACTACAACTTTATAAAAACTTTTTCATCGACCTATTATTACCTCCACGAGTAAGTTCGGATTTCACCAATGAAACTGAACTCGATCAGCATTTATAAACCGCGTTTAAGAGCTGTCAGTGTCAAAATTGTTTTGGAATATTGATACTGACAGAAATTTTGCAGTGAAATTCGGTCTAAGTGATAGTTAAAGCACACCGTGGCAGTCCTTTTTTCCACTACTGAAATAATCGGTCAACCTACACTTGCCATCATAAACCATGAACAGGTGTCACATGACGTCAGAGCTGCAGTAGTTATTGTACTGCATGAACAATGATGGTGTATTATTATAATAAATAACAGGAAACGATTGTTATGTGGACAGTGTTTACTTAAATAATCTACGTTACCTTTGAAGCGAGGCACGTGGAGACAAAGTGGGTCCTGGAATTGGAAACAAATGTTTGCATTTGAGTGTGTATAGTTTAGTTTGTGATAATCCTGTGCGAGTCCCAATAAATACTTTTTCTTTCTTTCTTTTCTTTATCTACTATGGTTTTCTTAAATTTTGCTATAGATTATTGATTCTTTAAGTAAGGGGGGCTTGTGGCTAAGTAATTACAGCCACACGAGTCGATGGATGAGGTTAAGCTACGCTTACCGCGGTTGTTCTGTGGATGGGACCTCTCCGTGCCTCGGAAAGCACGTTAAGCCTTTGGTCCTTGCTGTCATTCGTCGATCTTTGTTACGGGTCGTCGGAAGCCCGAAAGTCTGACAACCAGTCTTACCAAGGGGTATCGTGTTACCCAGTAACTGGGTTGTGGAGGTCAGATAGGCAGTCGCTCCATGTAAAATACTGGTATTCAGCTGCATTCGGTTAGACTAAAGCCGACCCCAACATAGTACATGGGAAAAGCTAGGCAGATAATTTTAAGGTACAAAATTACAAGTGACACAAAACGCTTTTGTTAAGTTCTCTTATTATAATGACACTGAAAGCTGGCTTACAAAATATAACAATTTCTAGTCTAGTCTTCGGCTAAAAGGCCGTGTTAAATATTTAATACAAGAAAGGCAACCATTAGGCAGATGACAGGCGTCAGAAAATAGCCTGCGGACTTACGTAACGATCTAGGCTCATTTTAAGAATTCTTTTGTGTCATGTTTTCCGTTGTTGCTTCTGTGTTTCCATGTACAACATTTAGGCCTTCTTGCATCCCCAAGCACTAAACACGTTTAGCACTAAACGTGTTTAAAACATAATTCTGTTTCTGTCAAATCTTTGAAGATGACAGAGACAGTATGATGTTTAAAACTCGTTTAGCGCTAAACGTGGTTACTGATTGGTGGTGCAAGTGGTTCTTGAAATGGACGATGCAAAATCTGAGAAGACTTAAGGTTTTCGATTATAATGTGTAAATTATAATATGAAGTTGGTGTAAAAAGTCGTTTTGGTCTGTTGTACAGTTAATGAGCTCGAGCTCTACCTAATTCAATGTAAAAACAATATAATATAATAGAATTGCACACTCAGCCTAAGATATTTTTAGTCACTTTTGTATTCTAAGTAGGTACTTACTTACTGTTTATCTTATTTTACTTTGTTACCTATAATATGAACAAATCTTGGTTTCTGTACGTCGTTTTCGTTCGGGTGACCACTGATAATCTGTGCTGTGCCTGTGGGGCATCAGGCTTAGTGGAAGCCTCCTTGCCACAGTCACGACGAGCAGCTGCCAAGTATTTCTGTTAGGTATTTGATTTTATAACGGGTGCATAAAGGACACTTAACGAAGCCAAGAGTCATTGTCATTTTATTTTTGTACTGGACCATAACTAGGAACCTTTTAAAGAGATATTGAAAGTCCAAATTCCAACTTTTACTAAGGTTTTTTTTTAAGAAAACAAGTTATTATTGAATAAGTATTTACGCAACTTTAAATACCCTAATAACCGCTGTACAGTTGCATGCACCCAGAAGCACAATGTTTTGCGTGTGTAACAATGCTCACTACTGCAAACAGCAAATATTCACACCAAAAATAAAAGTCGTATCCCAGCAATTTCTACAGAGTGCGTAGTTCACGGCTATGTGATGGGTCTTTTTACACCTTGTAAATCTCTTTTGTTCTTTTATTGCAATTATCTTACTTATCATTTTATTTTGCACTATTTCTGTGACAAATAAACCTATTTTTCTCCTTTCTAGGCTAGTCATAAATTGTTTTACACACAATGTAAGATAGTGAGAATCCTGTGTGAACGCCTGTTGTTATTTACCGAGCACAATTTCAGTCTCCAGCTATTTATTGCGGAGAGATTTTCTTGCTGAAAAATAAAATCACAATCTCTACGTTGAATCTATCTCGTAGTTTTGAAGATTGGCAATACCATTTGAACATGATGATAATGCCACGAAAGCAAAGCAAAAGCGAACATAAATAATAACAGCCGCACGAGTTGATTGAAAGTTAAGCTACGCTTGCCAAGATCGGTCCCTGGATAGATGACCATCCATTTTATTTATTTATTTATTTGCATAAAACATGGTATACAAAGGTGTTACATAGAGACACCCCTCCGTGCCTTGGAAAGCACGCTAAACCGTTGGTCCCGGCTGTCATTTGTAGATCTTTGACAGTCATTACGGGTAGTCAGTAGCCTGAAAGTCTAGCAACAAGTCTTATCAAGGGGTATCGTATTACCCAGTAACTGGGTTGTGGAGGTCAGATAAGCAGTCGCTCCTTGTAAAATACAGGTATTCAGCTCCATCCGGTTAGACTGGAAGCCAACCCCAACATATTTGGGAAAGCTTAAGCAGATGATGCACCTTTGTGTTTAAATACCTATAAATATGAATTACCTACTTAACTTAAGAGGGCGGACACGGGTCCACTAGCGCCACTCCTTTAAAAAAGTATTATCTCGTGACTCAGAAGGAATTTTAAATAACGGCTCAATAAGCGACCTCGGTAAGTGTATCTCAATATGAAAGTTTATAAAAAGTATTAGAAAAATCTTGACACACTTACCGAGGTCACTTATTGAGCCGTTTTTCAAAATTCCTTCTCAGTCACGAGATAATATTTTTTTAAAGGAGTGGCGCTAGTGGACCCGTGTACGTGCTCTTAAATGATAAAACTACAAAAGAAAATCCTATTTCATCACGTCTCAAGAGAATTACAAAACATTGTAAGTATTCCGTCTTTAGGTATATTATAAATATATTATTATTCTAGACTCAGTTATTGTCATTTCCAAGTCAATTTTCCCGCTATCTCAAAACCAACGCGACTTTACAAGAACACTTTAAATGATATCCATTGTGCGTCGACTATAAAACGTCTAATGCTAACGTTAAACAAAACACGCAAGGAACATCTATTATTAGGTATCAGCAAAAAGTTATGTCATTAAGTTACTGAGCAGCTCATTTGAGTGTGAAGGAATGATAACCAGAATCAGTGATGCTCAACCTTTTTTACTTAAGCCGCATAATGTAGGTAGTCTGTATTGTTTGCCTTTGCGTATTCTAACCTTTTCATGTACGAATAAGGTTGGTATTCCTAGCAGGCCGTCATACTGGGCTTAAAATGTAACAAATTAAGCCACCAAATGTTCTGCTTGTAACCCAGGCCAAATTAAATTAATTAGGTTATTTTCACCGCCCTACATTGACTGTGTGAGATAGATTTTAATTGGCTCTACCTCATTCCTAGGATGTATATGTTGGTGATGATTGTTTTTAATTTTATGTATTTTGTTCTCCCTTCTCCTCTCACACACGTTGTCTACGTCTCTTTTAATCTACTCTCCTATAGCTTGTATGCTGGAAGAGATTTCTTTAGAAATAAACATTACCTTCGTACGTATTTTTCTGTTCCTTTTTTCTTGCCTGCTTTTATGAGTGCATATAAATGGTTTAAATATATAAATGATTTGGATTATAATTATTCATTTGGAAAAATAATGTTTCATGTTAACTAACCACAGACCTAGCTAGCCTGAAAAATTGTATTTCATACATCAAGATCTAACTTTTCCAAGAATAGGAAACTCGTTGAAAGTTATTCAAGACGTTTGAACTTTTTATTTAGTTTTACTTTCAAAGATTTTCTTTTTAACTAGATTTGCTTGTCACAATCCCTTGCTCCCTTAGAGCTGATATCAGATGCTTCATTATAATAAATGTTTATTTTTGTTTTATTCCACGTTCACATGACGCCGACACAGACAAAATTACATAGAAATAACATTTTTATGCTCATTTCTTTTTCGTTCATTTGGAACGCCAGTGCAAGATATCGAATGCCGAAATCCAAGATTGTTAGATTGATTCATTAAATTCATTTCCACTTTTGATTCATTTTGTGTTCAGGCAAACCGCAGTTTGACCAGCACAGACCTAAGCTATGAGTCAGAATGACCTACCTTCCTTCCTAGTGATAAACCACGCGCCTCGATACGATCTCTCCGTCGTTGTAAATCAACCAACTTGGTGCACCAGTCCAACCAGTGGACGATTTAATTTCCTGAAACTAACGTATCGAGAATTTATGTTTTCTTTCGTTCTGGGATATTTTGATTTTCTGAGAAAATCTGGAGTTTTGTTAACTGTTGATGTGAAAATGAAGGTGGTATAGTAACCGTTGCAGCCATAGGAAAATGTTCTTAGCAGACTTTCGTGAGAAGTTTGGTTTTCATTGACTGTGCCATTTTCCCAAAATCTGTGCGTGCATTTAGCAATTACTACAATAGTTGAGGATTGTCTTTTAAAACTTTGAGTGACACTAAACGCTCCCAGACGTAATAACAATAACTGTTTTTCAGTCTAGACGAGAAACAAGATCATTTCAAACCATTACCTTTCACTTCGCCGTGCGAAGATAAAACTATTTACTTTTTAGGGGATCATGGGATTTGTGAGGGCTCAGCAAAGTAACTAAAAACTAGGTAACTATAAATACTGGCTTCTATTAGATACGTGTCTGTTTAGATAAGCTGTTTATTTATAAGGCTTATAAGGCTTTAAATCGACCTGTGGAAAAATAAAAGAGAATATGTGAAGCTAGTCTGGCAAAGTCCTCTTGAAAGAATTTTCTTGATATCGAGCCCGTAGTTAATTAATATATATTACAAGCTGACCCGACCGACGTTGTCCCGTCTTAACTATGAATGTCATATGTCGTTTAGTTTTAGTTTTGACTATTGACTAAAACTAAGACTATCGACTCATTTATCAACCGATCCATCTGTGTTTAACGATATTTGCAGCGCGCATTCTGTCAATCGCTGACAGTTGTTTCAAGCAACTGACAGTTATGTAAAATTAATATTGGCGTTAAGTTTTCTTAAAATTTGTAACGTTCCGATCAACTTCCTTATTTTTTTATTTCATAAGATCCTTCTCCTGACAATAACGAATACACCAAACAAAAAAATTGTGAAATCGGTCCAGCCGTTCACGCGTGATGGCGTGACCAAGGGAAATAGGGATGCATTATTATATATATATATATATATAAGATTATATGTATATAAAATAATAAGTGATGTTTTGTCTCCTTGGTTACTGAAAGATTTTAAAGCTACGTTTTTCTAGTAAGGTTCCATCATTACTGTAGAATCCTGTTGATTCCGTATTTAAGTTGAATATATTACTTCAGTGCATTGCAAACTCTGCTTCAATTTGTCTGTTTCCCGCCATTCCTCGTGACTGACAGATGACATTAGTGACAGCAACTACCCCTCTTGTGTGTATGAGACAGTGTTTACCTATCTAAAAAATAGATACACTACAATAATATTAACGATAGTGAATGTGATGGCTTATGTTCCTAAAATTGAAATAGGCATCTAGATTAGATAACATAAGGCATCCTGAAGTATTGCATTTTTTTCTAAAAGATAAAACAAGAACGTACTATTTTGTAATTTCCATACATATAACGGCATTAACGGCTGTCATGAATATCTGTAATTTTCCCCAGCTCTGTATTTGGACAGCCTTTATTGTAACCGTTCACCGCTTTCTTGAGGCGCTCCCTTACCGGGAGCATTCGTCGTTCGTCTGTTAAGTAACAAGTCAAGATTTAATTATGAGCATTACATTACAAACATACGGTACCTCGTCGGGAACATTCGCCTGTAATGTAATAATCCAAGATTCGATTTTGAGCATTACGGTACAATACTGCCTCACTGTCTGACAAGCATTCGCTGCCGTCTACGTCACTGAACCTGCACTGCGACACGGTCATTACAAGTGGTGCGCATTGATGTTACAAATTGTGTCACGGGTACCACTCACTACTGTAAAGAACAAATTGTATCACTACAGGTTGCGCACTGTAATGCTTGGTTCTCGTCACTCACTGATGTAATGCTCAAATCAGAACTGTTACATTACAGGCGAATGCTCGCGGTGAGAGAGCGCCTATAGTAAACCAAAGCTTTAACTGCTGTCGAATCTCATGTCAAAGACATTATTTTACTGGGGAAGGTCGGTCAAAGCTAATTGTAGATGGTGTGACCATAGGTCCTTACGGCCTACAATAAATTTGACATTTCATTCATTAATTCCATATCGTGTTTATTCGGAGTTTGGCTTTATTCCATTATTTCGTTATTTTCGGTGATTTCAATATTTCAAATCAATATTTATTCGATATGGAAAGTGTCAGAATTAAAAACCTTAAATATTGCTTATTTCCTCGTAATCACTTTCTACAAAAAGTTTCCGCCATAACCTCGAACTCTAATTTAATTAAAATAATTCCCTACGTATAGCTTTAAGATACAATCTTCTAAGTTTAAAGTCTTTCGGAAATGGTAGACTCTAATTCCCGAGCATTTAGGAACACAATAACGAGTCATTTTCGCGAAAATTATTAAAACCACCTCACGCCTTGCATTATTAGCTTGTTTTGGCAACTAGCTACGACATCGCCATTTTGACAGTTGCCCTCCCCATAGGCTGTAGTTCTTGCTGTCATCCAATAACAGTCGCTAACATGAGTTTGACTGTGTTATAGTTTTTATGTCCTTTCAGAAATTGGATGTCTGGGTATTTTGGGTTG
The DNA here is from genome assembly GCA_916610205.1 of Griposia aprilina. NCBI lineage: Eukaryota > Metazoa > Arthropoda > Insecta > Lepidoptera > Noctuidae > Griposia > Griposia aprilina. The sequence goes on from OU744299.1 coordinate 5,288,890, forward strand.
GGTGTGGTAGTATATGGTTTAAAGAACTTATGTATCATCTCATTACCCATAAACGAGCAAATAAATGATTTAATTTAATTAGAAGTCTCATGTTTACAAATTCTTATAAAATCCAAATCTATGTCAGATTTACGTGGTCTAAACAACCGCGCATTTGGAAACACAGCTGTGTCACAGAATAAAATAATAGCAGCGCACACCAGTGTCGCAATACGTCTTGGTCGAAACCTAGCTTGTCCACATGTATTTATTCTGTGGCTTGGGGTGAGGTGAACTAATATTAGCCAAGACTGCACGCAATGTAAGACATTGGAAACACGTAACTGTTGAAGTTCTCGAGGGAAATATGTTACCGTCTTGAAACAGTGACGTAACATAGCATCACGCCTGTATTTCCCCGAAGGGTATGGCAGAGGTGTACCTATAATACACCCATATTTCGCCAGTTATGCCGAGTCCTATGTAATAGGGGGCCAGCCTATACAGTGATGTATTTAAAGAAAGAAAGAAAAAGAAAGAAAGAAAGAAAAATGCGTTTATTGGCATTGCAGCAACAAAATACACCTTAAAACTAAAAAAACAGAAAAATTAAGATTACAATGCCAAAGGGGCCTCAGCTCAGCATAATGTCAGATAATGTTATGTATGTGAGATGTTCATTTATGATAAAATTGTGCTAGCATCGTATTTCACTGTTAGTTATACGTAGTTTTTCTTGAGCATAAATTAGTGTTTTTCTTATTATACAGGCTTGTTTAATTAAAAACAATTAACTCTTCCAAATTAGATACTAAATAAGTAATATGCACAAATACCTACCTAATATAAAGGCCAATCTTTCTAATGTTCTTTTGTTTTTTTCAGGTAAGTCGAGTGAAACTTTTTTACATAATTGTTCATTATGTGAGCCATTTACTGCACTACGACTGCCACCGTAAGTACGAGTATCTAGTAATTATTAGATTGTTGCTTCCTAGCCCGAATTCACCCACTGCTTGGCAAAGACCTCTATTTTCTTGCATCATTCCCCATGCTCCTGTGCCAGCCTCATCCAGCACCCCGAATTCCTTAACACACTATCAATCACCACCTGAATCATTTTGAAGGATATTGCTAATCCATGGCTTCTTATGTTTAAAAATAAATTTGTCTGCTCAACAACATAAATAACGCAATGAATGTTGTTGAACTGTCAAAATGAAAGCCATTCCTACTGTTAGTGTGTTACGCAATTACCCCGCAGGTTCTACGCAATGGCAACACTAAATGTAATAGTGACTTCATAAATAACACGTTTTAATTTTGACTGTCAAACAAAATCCATAGCCATATTGGTATGTTTGACAAATGCATAGATCCAACGCAATGCAATGTTTTGTTATTCATTACTATATTTTATTGTGTTGAAAAGATGGTTTTTTGCTGCCAGTGTTGATTTCGAATCCCGAGTAAGCGAAGGATTCTATTCTAGGTTAGAAAGAATCCTGAGCGCTGCGAGGGATTCAAAGACACGAGATGCAAATAACTTTGGTCTCGTGTAACACTTACAACTTTTCACCTCACCAGCGAGAATATGTTACTTAGGTAAAAAAATACAACATGGTAAAAATTAAACCACATGTATTGTATATTTGTAAAAAAACAATATCAAAAATATTAATTAAACATTAAAACCTTGACAGCTGATTTGCAATTGTACGGTTACAAGTGTATCCGAACGTTTTATTGTTTGTTTCTTTTTTAGGCCTAGGCATGGAATTTGAAAATCGAACTTCGAATCGCTTTGTGTAAATCTCTCGCTTTTTCGTATCGAAGTGAAAGTGACTGACAGGAACAAAGTGAAGTTCAAATCTTTAGAATTTTGTGAGTAGAACGAGCACTGTTCTCTATGTTACCACAATACATTAACACTGTTTTTTAATAAAAAGTTTCTTTGTCAAAATCGAATTTTGCTCACTAAGTATATTTAAACAGCAAAACCTGCTTGTTTGAGGCGCTGAAGTAAAAAATGTATTTATTTATTTACATACATACGCTACCATTACAATGTCAAAATTCGGTAGTCTAATTAATTAACAATTCATGAAATAATTTACAACATGTCCATGCCAACAAGCTTTACAAATTAAAAAAATAACACGTGTAACGTTACCCTTGCGAAAATAATAATCGTTATGGTCACATTTACGTTCGAATCTGCTCCACGTTGTTGATTGACTATTAAATAAGTAACCCTTTGATAAACTACGTTTTATTTTATATAGCTGCATAACACATTATTAAACCCAACCTGCCAAGAAACAAGATTGTAAATCCTTTGTCAGCCACAGATTTCAATATATTTTCTGTTATTCTGTTTGGGCCTTAGAAACCCCTTGTCCCTGTCTGTATGACATCTGTCATCTTATAGAACCGATAGTTTTACTCCATTTTGCCGTGAAATGATAGATTTTTGAAGCCCAGAGTCTGGATTTGTGCCCGGTTGATGGCAATAGGCTAGTCCCCTGTTTATTACATGGGACTTAAACATAACTGGCGAAATGTGAGTGTAGGTACTATTAAGTACACCTCTGCCCAACCCTTCGGGGAAACAAGGCGTGATGTTATGTTATGAAAGATTTTTCAGCTCTTTTTCGTAGGAAGGTATTTAAATGAAAAGGTAACACTAACGAAAACTTTTCTGTATTTGTTGGTTTTCATAGTATTAAAACAATGATTAAATGGTAAAAATACTCGATAATACGTACATCTTTTAAATAATTTTTCATTACGGTTAGTTGACATCGCTCTGATTTCAATTAATAGGTCTGTAGGTACTGACATATTTTTTATTGTACTTACCAATAAACTATAAAGGCAGACAGGCGCGACGAGAAAGCACGACGCGACAGCGCGACACGACAGCGCGATGCGACTCTTGTAGAACTATTTCCGTGAAGTTTTCATAGAAATTGTTGTATTACAGTCGCGTCGCGCCTGTGTGCCGTATTTGATTTAATTTCAAGCTCGGATTTATTCGAATCCTACAATCGGAAATAAGATTTATTCCAGGTAAGGTAGGATTCAAGTTTAATTGTAAGGAAATTTAGTCTTAGCCTCGAGAGTTACATGTTAGCTAGCTCAATCTGTTGGTAGTTTTTCTACATTATAAATATTCACTGTTAGGACTTTATTTTTATAAACTTTAATGTGATTCCTCTGTAGTTGACTCTGAGGGATTTATTTATAAACGTTGCTTAAAGATAAGTAATGATTAGAGATTGTTTAACTATACATTTCTGAAGTTAAAATGTCTCTTAACTTTATGCAAAATTTATGAATAAAGGGGTAAATAGTTATTATTTTAATTAATATCGAAGCGATATCAACAATACAAAAACATAGGTAGGTACCTAGTTAGTTCAAGTTTACGTTTATGTAAGATCGAAGAATATAAAGGCTACTTGCACCGTGCATGAAACTAATTTCTCCAACCACTGGAAACATTTTGATTGCAAATGAGAGCTTGGAAAGCTTACTAGTGTCCGCCCGAAAGGAATGATATGTTTCACAATTTCTTTACCTTTTTGTCCTTCGAGTGCACCTTGAGTCCATGCAAATTACAGCCAATCTATGTTGTAAAAATCTCACAGTAAAAACTTAAGTGAAGTCAACTTGAAGTGAGCTGTAATTTTCACAGAATAGATCAGCTGTGTTTTCATTTTAAATGCTCAAAGCTCGGATGAAATAACCCAACAGTTAATGTTCTTAATAACAATTTAATGTGTTTAACAATAAAAAATATCTAAATTGATTGAATACTCAAAACGTTTGATAAATTGACATTATTGTTCATATCGTTGATAAATTGACATCACAAAGTTATAATATCTTTAAAATTGCTATCTTAATACCTTATCTTAGCTTACATAAAATGCATTAAAAGTCTTGTAAATTACTTAGTATAGTTGGCGCGTTTTAGCATGGCAATAGTGGTCATTGACCCACTTAAATTTTCTAGCATTTTTTATTTAAAAAAACTGAAATAATTCCTTTAACGTCCTGAATCAATATCTATCGTGATCATCAACATGTTCCGATAACGAAAAACTATAAATAGTTTATTGTTCGGGTTCCTACGGAGAGCTAATAGGGACAGGGTTAATGACCGCTATTGCCATGCTAAAACGCGACGACTATAGATTTCTATTTAACTAAACAGACATTTTTTTTTTTCATTTGATTGGTTTTCATACCTAAGGCTTGACTCACATCGAGAGGACGAAGTATGTGGACGTTTCATGATATTCTTAATAAATTAAATAATCTTACATGTGCCAAAAGTATAAAGAAAACAACAGTTAATTTTAAGACTAGATTTTGTCCGATACTGTACCGATTTTCGCAGATTTTATAATATTGCCGAATTAATGCTAGAAAATAAATGTCTATTTTACGAGAGTAAATGTCCCCTTTATGCGAATTGGTCTTCGGACATAATTTATACTTAATTTTATTTAACAACAAAAAGCAGTCAAGTTTTTGGCTGAAATTAGCCCATTGTTGAACACAGGCAATCGCTTACAACATTCATTGAAATAAGTAGTTGAAATCCAATAAAAATATAAATATCTTAAAAGAGAACAACATTGCCCAAAGCCTACGTAACTAAAACCCATTAAAACAAACGAACAAATAATTGACATAGTATAACAAAGAAGATACAGCTGAGAATGGCACTAGAAGAACTCGGATGCGCAGGAGCAACATAATACTTAGAATAGATACTCTCCCAGAATGTCGTCCGCTGTACGTGGGGATTGAATCTGGGCTCTTCAACGAAGATATGTGTGTTGTTGATGGTGGGACCACCGTTGCCACCATAATAGAAGTAGTTTGTGGTATCCTTGGTAATGGGTGCCCAGGCAGCGGTTCTGGTGATGTTGAGGGTTCCGTTGGTCCTGAAAGGGGAGAGAAAACGATATGAATATGATAGAAGAAGCAGTAAAATATTACTGTCAAAATCTGGTGTAGTTAGTCAGAGAGATAATCTTTTTGATCAGAATACTGATCGGTATGTGTAATACAAGGGATACCTACTTTGAAATGTTTCTTGTTATAGCTGTTATTAAAAGTATGTATACAAAAAAAGAAAACTTACCAGTTATAAGCAAATGCGCTGAACCGCCCCACGAGCGATTTGCTGACAACTTCATCTTCAGGACGTAAATCATCATCAAACACATAGTTCAAGAAGGCTCCGTGAGAGGCACCACTCAAAGGGATCTGGTTATGAATCCATCGAGAGTTCCTAGTCCCCAAATATGCAAACTCCAACAACCTGACCTCGCCCTTAGATGTCAAGGCTCTTTCTTTAGCTGTTTTGATCGTCGAGAGGAGCACAAGGGTATCTCCTTGAAATTCTAAGTAGTCTTCAATAAGTGCCATATTGATAGAACCATTTCCGAAGTAGAAATCACGGATAATTGCTGCCACAGCTGTTTTATTATTACCCGGTTTCAAATCAACCGGAAGAAAACTTGTAAAGTTTTTTTGCATGAAGGCCAGCCAATTTCCAAAGTCTGCCTCGTCTGCCCTCATTGTACCTTCCCTGTTGGTATATCCGTATATGACCGGAATCTGGGCGTATTTGCCTGATTTTAGAGCATCAATAGGAGCTTCACTCAGAACGGTGTTATTAGAGTTTAGTTTAGGATTCTCGAGGCATGGTGCGAACAGTGGTGTATTGTTGACGAACTGGAATTCATTCAACACAGTATTCAAAACGTTAATGTCAGTTTCGACTAGATGTCCTGCTAGTTTTGCTGGATTCTTGAATTCGTACCCAAGTATATTTCCGAAACGTTCTGCGCACCCAATAGGATCATAGGCTACGGCCCACGGGGCTAAGCTAGAACCACTGAGAACAATAGCTTTGTGCGCTAAGTTTTCTATTTGCGGTGAAAGAGTCAGCAAATCGACCATTGCTGCTCCTGATGCGTGACCCATTAGAATAACGTTGTTGCGGTCCCCTCCAAAGTTCCCAATATTGTCTTTGATCCATCTTAGTCCTTGGATGACGTCTTTCAAGCCAGCGTTGCCTGGTGCTTCCTGAACGCCCAAGCATAGGAATCCAAAAATGGAGAGCCGGAAATTCAATGATACGAAAACAACATTTTGTTCCATTAACCTTCGGGCAGAGATCACTTGAGTGTTGGAGGTGGTGTATTCATCTGCGTTGAGCCACACGAAGACTGGTTTCGGGATGGTAGTGTTTTTGGTGAAGATGCTCAGGGTCAGGCAGTTCTCGACCCCGACAAGTCCCCGAGATGTGGGCTGGGCGCAGAAGATGTTGCTATCAACGGCACTGAGTACTTCGTAGCGAGAAGGTGGAGTCGGCGCCTGGAAAATATTTTAACCACAATTTAAACTTTGAGCAAGATAAGGCTAAGGCGTGACCGCCATTTTATAGATAAGGGACGCAAACAACTTTCTTAGAAGAGACGATAAAGTATGGCCCTTCCCTAGTTGAAGTTTTATCAATTTCTGAATGTCTACTTTACTTTGAAAGTAAACGGACATAATATGAAAACATTTTCTTGACGGATATTACCAGTTATTGGCAGTTGTTAAGAATTGCCTCCCTTTATCATCACATTTCATTAAAACGAAGTGTTTGTAAATTCTGCCTCTATTGTATTTGAGTTATCCGTACTACCTACCCAAAATACCCTGTAAATGTTATGGGAAAAAAAATATTGTTCTTCTCGTGTATGATAATTAACACTTGCCAGTGACTTCGTCCGCCTATTATGTCCCGTGAGAAAAATATATTTCCTGGTCTACATCATAAAGGGAACCTGTGTGCAAACAGCTTCTTAGCTCCAAGGGTTTGGGCTGGGCGTTGGTGAGTTAGTCAGCGGGTGAGTGAGTCAGGACTTTCCTACTAGCTTTTGCCAGCGACTTCGCCGCGTGGTCGTCAGATTATCCCACAAGAACGACTATCGGCTATTCGACTATTTCTGTTTTGTGCTCGTGATTATAGATCTATTTTGTTTGTTTCTTTTTATTTACATTGTTACCAGAGCTAATATTTTTTTTTTTGAATGCTCGTGTTTCTGTGACAAATAAACCTATTTTTCTTTCTTTCTTTACTACCAGGATAAAAAGTATCCTTTGTCCTAAACCAGGTCATAGTCTACCCGTGTGCCAAATTTCATCCGTATCCGTTCAGCCGTTTTTGTGTAACAAACATACAGACTTTCACATTTATAATACTAGCTGTTCTGACCAAGATTATGTCTGGACTTTAAAAGAGACTGTGACCTCTGAGTTTGTATCGGCCTTCCTTCTCAGAGTAGTCAGATAGGAAACGCCGACCTCATCTAGTTTAAAAATATGATTGACGTGTAAAAGTGTTTGTACAAACCTATTTAAAGAAATATTTTTTTTTATCATTTAGCTTTTGCCCGCGGCTTCGCCCGCGTGTATGTCGGAAATTATCCCACGGGAACGTACTACCGGGATAAAAAGTATTCTACATGTTAATCCAGGTTATAAACTGTGTTCCAAATTCCATCCAAATCCGTTCAGTAGTTTTTGCGTGAAAGAGTAACAAACATCCATCCATCCTCACAAACTTTCGCATTTATAATATTAGTAGGATTAAGATAGTAATATAAATAACATAATATGTAGTATGTATTGATTAGCTCATATAACTCAGCCACAATGACAGCGGTGGTATCGCAATGGTTTTTCATAGAGTAGGTGCTGGTTTGCACAATATTAAATTGCAAAACCTGATACAAATAAATCAAGAAACCTATAAAATAATAATTACTGTACAGGTACACACGGCTGCATATCAAGCTATACATTTTCAGTATAACCTGACCTTTCATTGTACCGAAATCCTATACAATGTGAGATCAGCTTATACTGGAAATGTATAGCTTGATATGTAGCCGTGTACATAATGTTGACTCACATTACATTGACTAGTATTTATTGGATCGTTTGTTTGATCGACTTATCTGCCGTGTGTGTTTGAATTGAATACCTACCAGATAAAAAATACTGTCATTGGTATCTGAATCATTAGGCACGTATTGATCGTTCAACTGAAGTAAAGTCATCTAAAGCTTCGTCCTGATTATGTTCTTTTGTCCGTACCATTCCTCCATACCGTATCCACGTCGCGATCCAAGAACGCTAGTTGGACGCGAGGGATCGGGGCCGACCTCGATGCATTCCGAGGCGCCGAGGCGCAGGCGCGCAGGCGGCGCGGCGTCCAAACTAGCATTTTACGGATACAGTACGGACAAAAGCACATATCTGGAGGAAGCTTATCTTTACCCAATTCATTTATTTATTTATTTATTTATTAAGATCAATACTATATTTGGTTTCAACAGAGATTCATTTCAATTATGGTATTGACTCAATTTTGCACAAATATTCCTTCTGACAATGATTGTAAACATGTTTTTTTACAAAACCATATCATGAATTATTATGTTTTTCATTCTCTTTCTCATTAACAATGACAGATCATTAACTATCTACCTACTTTTGAATTGCAGTATTATCAAAATTGATTATCCATCTGACTGCGCCTGAGTGTTTAATTTAAAGAACTGTCTGATAAGTTAATACCTCATCACTTTATCTAAGTGATTTTTCATTACATTCAGGCGATTTATCTTAATGGAGAAGTCGATTTAGACAAAGTCTTTACTATGTCATAAAATTATCATAAAGACTCTTGATTCCGTTCTATATTCTTTGAAGAAATTAGTGACCTGCACCCTATAACGTAACACACTATCTATCACAATCTGAATCATTTTGAAGACTATTGCTAATCCATTGCTTCATGTGTTCGAAAAATTTGTCGGCTCAACACCGTAATTAACGCAAAGCATGTTGTTGAACTGTCAAAATGAAACCCATTCCTACTGTTAGTGTGTTACTTAATTACCCCGCTGGTCTAAATGAATCTCCACAAATCTCTTCCTGTCTTCTTCGTACACTATTGGACCGCAAAATTATCAATCAGACTGAGGCACCGGTCTTTGATTGTACTCTCGTCCCGTATTCCGCACAGTGTGAATCAAACTTAAGGCCAGTTTAAGAATGTCTTTAGATTCCTTCACACTATACCTACTAGGTTCTATTGAATCGAAGCATTGTTCTCGAGACACGTGTTCTTTTGCATTTAACCCTCTTGCAGTGACATCTGAGTCCACGTGTGCGAAGATTATAGACCGATTACCTAAGTATCATCTGAACATATTTGGACTTGAGAACAATTATTTGGATCACAATGTAAAGCTCTCCACGCCTGTTATTCCCTACCCTCTGTAGTGGAACTTCATGCAATCCCAACAGTAAGTAATTGCGTTGACACAAATCAAAGCCGGCTAGTTACAAACACCTTACCCTCAACAACGTATTGCAATTGGAACTGTATTGCGAAGTTCTTAAGGTTTAAAGATGTAGGTGTGTGATGTTTAAGTATTGGAATTGGTATCGAGTTAACGTTTTAGTGCACCAGTAGATCCTACAGAAAGTATGTTTGTGTAAAGTAGATATGGGATAATCATGTAAAGTGACTTCGTCATGTTTGCCGACATATTGAGAGGTTTCGGGTCTACCAGGTTGAAATACATTATCATCTTTTTTCCAACTGTTGTAGGTACCCAGTATCCTAAGGCCCTGCAGTCTCGACAAATATAACGACAAAAATCGGTCGTTAAGTCTAATAGATGTCAAATTCCTTTAATAGATTTTCAACCTTATACTTTCGAAATAAAGTTGAAAATCTATTAAAGGAATTTGACAACGATACGACTTAGCGACCGATGTTTGTCGCTGTCTAATGTCGAGACTGCAGGGGCAGGTTAGATAAATAATTTTTAATCACCAGAACTGTAGATATTACCGGGCCATATCAATATTTTATGGTCCACTGGATTTTTCCCACGGCTTTGCCCGCGTGGCTGCCGGAAATTATCCTACGGGAACGTACTACCGGGAATAAAACTATCCTATGTCCTGAACCAAAACAAGTTACTATCCGTGTGCCAAATTTCATCCATTTTGTTCAGTCTTTAAAGGCGTGAAAAGATAACAGACAGACACTTACTTTTGCATTAATATGGATGTAATATGATGAAACCAAAATTAATAAATTAAGGGGACTACATGACCTAAACGCAAATTTATAATGCGTAAAAATATATGATCCACTGCAGTAACCAAAATCAGAAAAATATATGATATTCTTCTGGATATATGCTAGTTAGATAGTATGTTGAAAACATAATACAATTAACTTGATATGATAAAAAAAACACGAAGGTACCTCTAAAAATATCTTTTAACGATTAAAAACCATACTAATATACATGCAAACATTCAGTTTTTTTGTCAGATTATTCTACAAGTAACATATTAACGTAATAGTGTTTTAATTTTTTATTCCAATGAATAGATTTTTTGTAAATCCATAATTGCTTCATATTTTGCATTAACTTACCAGCGTTGTGTCATCGCGCGTCTCTTTCTTTTCTATGCAATCCGACAGTGACCGCGCTTTAGCTCTTGTAAGCCTCTTAATAAGTTATCATTGATTACATAGTCTTCTCCGAACCCTATTATTTCCTTAATTAATTAAACTATACAATATTAATATTAATTAACGTATATTCGAGTATGAAGTAATAGTAACTAATTGATATATCTAAGTAGGTACGAGTTTCCTTGAAGATATTATGAGTACTTTATGTAATAATAAATATTGAAGGTAATTTATATCTACACATTACTAATGAGATTTTCCTCATTACAGGAAGGTAGGCTATTAACTAATTTTACATACATAATATGCAATATTATCATCAGTAGGTTCTTTTTGTCAAACGTGGGACTAAATAGACGTACTTAGCTACATTTTTGGCTGGAGTTAATCATTGGTTCAGCGTATATGATTAAAAGAGTTTTGAATATACATAAATAAATGATAAATGATTTTATTTCTGTGTTTTCGTACAAACACTTTATATATTTTTTGAAGTAGATGAGATCGGCGTTTCCTATCTGACTATTCTGAGAAGAAACGCCGAAATAAACTCAGAGGTCACAGTCTCCAAACATAATCTTGATCAGATCATGTAAAGACCACGAAGATTGATGTCTGAAATGAACTTTTAACGAAAGAAACACACAGATTGAGTGGACCTGTCCAGTCAGTGCACGCATTTGTCAGTAATCGTGCAGCTCAACTCAGAAGTTAAGGAGCTCGACGATAAATATGTATGAACTAACTTCGGCCCGCGACTTTGTCCGCATGAAATTTCATTCTTTAACATAAAAACTATCCTATGTCACGCCGCGATACTGTAGCTTCTTATTAGTGAAATAAATTTAGGACTCGAATCTGTAGTTCCGAAGATTACCTCTTACGTACAAACTCAAAAAGTTACCTCTTTGTAATATTAGTCAGCACTACGTACAGTCCTTTCACAGTTTTGTTGCCTCTGACAGCAGCAACCCAAGAGCAACCTTATTGTAACGATAATAAAGATCACTGTGATTTTGGCAGATTTGTAAGTGGCAGCAACTCAACAACAACCTTAATACATTGAAAATAAAGATCACAGTGATTTTGGCAGACTTATCTGTGGCAGGACTCAACAACAACCGTAGCACTTTGAAAATGAAGAAGATTACCTACCCTCTATACATAAAGACTCTTACCTCTTTTGTATAATATTAGTATAGATGAAAAGGGAGACCAAAACAAAGATGAATGGATTACGTCAGGTATGCTATTAATGAGAAAGGAGTTAATGAAAATGTGACGGCAGACGGAGAATGGAAGATATACACATTGGCGAGATGCCAAGTTACTTTGGACGAGATCCGGCAGAAGAAAAATCATTGATTAGAAAAGTGGTGTTCTCTTTTAACAAAGGAAGAACCAGTAGTTTATTATTAGAAATAAAAAATATGTTATGAAATAAATGAATAACGCCTTGTCAATAAAATTATTGTCTGTTTATGAGTCAAAAAAATCGTTGCACAACATAAATTGAGATTACGGGGGACTTACTCTGGTCACTGACTAATTATATTTGCCCATAATAATCTTAAACGTTGCAAAATATATTTTATCTAAACGGGGTTTCACACCACAATATTCTTGGCAAAATAGAACAACACGTGACGCCACAACGTCCTCTAAATAATGTGTAAATAAATGTAGAAAATAATTGTACAGCGAATTGCCAAAACCGAATATTCTTAGACACCAGACAGTTCACACATAAGTTTCACAATCCATCCTTCCTTCCACTCAAACGCTACCTGCAGGTAAAAAGGTCTTGTTAATTCGCTCACCTTAAACCGGTTTGCTCCTGATGTCGGCCCCGCGTAAGGTATACCATAGAAAGCATAATAATCTCCATCGGCTGCCTTAGAACCTTCCACAACACCTTCTGTAGTAAACACTCGGAAACCATGCGCGTACGCAAGGAAAAACACAAACAATGCGCACACTAACATGGCTACACACACAAAGAAATATTTCTTTTTTTTTAACAAAGGCGCGCGCGCTCGCCTCGATTGCCCGTGAACGAATGACAGATGATGCGTATTTTTTATCTACGCCTGGCTGTATCGGTATTATCAGTGCTTGCTTTTATCAATGAGGTCATCGCACAGATTATATAATTTACCTAGGAGACAGTTTAAATATGGAATCGCTGTTTTTTTGCGACTTTGTTTGTACTATGTAGTAGCGAACTCTTTTCATAATACGTTGTAGTTATGATACTACGTCATAAAGTATGATTGTGTGTTAGGCCATTGAATGGATGCCTGTGTTAGTGCGTGGGCGCAGAGGTGAAATTAAAAGGTCATTTGTGTATTCTTCTTTGTTATTTGATAATTGCGTTATTAGGAATTTAACGTAGGAATTTATCATTATACTCGTATTAGCCGGAAAAAGAACTGTTAATAACTGAATAAAAGTTCACTTGTTCTCTGCTTGTTGATCTTGGTAGATGAGTGTTGTTGGGGGGTTATCCTTATCACGCACTCACATCTCAATATTTGCCAAAAAGTTTTCAGCTGTCGGTGTTGTACCGAGCATTGATCCGAATCCAACAGAGTGCATCCCAGCGCGTCAAACAAATATAAGTACTGTTGGATTTTCAACTCTCGGCACTAAGGAGTGCGTTGAAAATCCAGGGCGCGATAATAAATATAAGTACTGTTGGAGTTTCAACTCTCGGCACTGAGGAGTGCGTTGAAAATCCAGGGCGCGATAATAAATGTAAGTACTGTTGGAGTTTCAACTCTCGGCACTGAGGAGTGCGTTGAAAATCCAGGGCGCGATAATAAATCGCCCGTGGGTACGAGGTCGTAGTGTTAAGCGATTTGAACGATGGGCAGAATTGGGCAGTGCAACTGAGCAACTCACCTGGGAGATCACCTGCCTAATAACGTTAATGGTACATTCCCTGGTCACCTTCTCCGTATAATCCTGCACCTTTTACGTAACACAATTTAAATCACAATCTGAACGATATTGCTTGATATATTGGAAAAAAATGTCTGCTGAACAACGTAAATAACGCAATGAATGTTGTTGAACTGTCAAAATGAAAGCCATTGCTACTGTTAGTGTGTTACGCAATTACCACGCTCGCGCTGGTCACCATTTACCACACTGGAAGGCTGGGAAGTAGACAGAAGTAGAGTTGTAGACGGACATATTCCTAGCATGGTGGTACTTAAGTAGATATGCACGTAGGTCGAAGATGTAAGTGAAAATAACCATAAGGTGCTTTATTTGTCAATTCCTTGACTGTTTATGGCTACAAAGGTTAGATTTTAATGGTGAAATAAATACAGAACTGTATACTAATGTACATCAAGCTACATGTAGGTAAATATATGCGTAAAAGTAAAAATTATCCGTGTTACTTAGTATTTATTAATATTATAAAGAGGTATTTGTGAGTTTGTATGTAAGTAAATTTAAATTGTAAATTCAGTTGCATAAAGAAAAATGTTTTTACACTATTAATGAATTTGTGTCACATGTCGAAGAAAGAAAGCATTGTCAATAAATTTGGTTTATATATATATATATATATATATATATATTTTTTTTAAATTTGACATTTAGTTACTATTATTATTTTTATTTTGACATAACAATATTCATGGACTTCATGGATTCATTAACATTTCAATTATTATTAATTAATCTGACATTTTATAACAATCATATTGGTAACTGATGTAATGTATGACATTTTTTAATTATGGAATGTATTGTGAAATTAAATATTTGCAATTCATTTATTTAATCAGACAATTTGTAACGTTTATAGTGATAACTGAAGGAATATTATGACATTTTTAATAATTTAATGTATTTTGTAATTAATATTTGCACACCACATGTAATAGTAGAGTGTAATTGGGCCACATTTATATTAACATCATACTACTTTGTACACCTACATTTTAGCAAATGAAGCATTATTATTATTATTATAAGAGGTAATCTTCAGAAGTACTGATCCGATTCCAAAAATTCTTTCACGAATGGAAATCTACAGTATTGCTAAAAATCATAGGATATATTTTAAGACTAGCCTTGCCCGCGGCTTCGCCCGATTGGATGTCGGAAACTATCCCACGGGAACGTAACACCGGGATAAAAAGTATCCTACGTGTTAATCTAGGTTATAAACTATCTGTTTTCTAAATTCCATCCAAATCCGTTTAGTAGTTTTCGCGTGAAAGAGTAATAAACATCCATCCTTCCTCACAAACTTTCACATTTATAATATTAGTAGGGTAAAACAAGAAAATTTACAGGAATGAAGTCGCCGACACAAGCTAGTCAGAAATATGATTGTTTCTGGACATGAATATATAGCCATTTAATGCAACCGCATGACGTCATGTCACTTCAAGTCACGTAATTTGTCACGAATAATGACAAACTAGGTTTTTTGTGCAAGGAAGTTGTGGTTTTGTTATTGTTAGATTTATATTAAGTTGCCAATACCTACGTTTTACTAGTAATGATCTCATGACGATACATCGGTGTCCTTGTTTAGTCATTTTAGGAAAGTTTTATATTACCTAATAACATTGTTGAAGTCAAAACTGCTGTAGGCGCACTCTGCGCTTTTTAGGGTTCCGTATCCAAAAGGGTGCCAACGGAACCCTATTACTAAGCCTCCGCTGTCCGTCCGTCTGTCTGTCAGCGGGTTGCATCTCATGAACCGTAATAGGTAGGTAGACAGTTAAAATTTTCACAGTGTGTCTATTGTCGCTAAAACAACAAATAATAAAACTTTAAAATTAAAGGGAGACCCCCTTTAATTCTAAAGTTTTAGTGACACAAAAAGTGACACAAAGTTTCCTTCGTGGTAGAGTTATCAATTCAAAAAACATAATTTCTAGGCAGATTTTTCCATCGTCAGTTATTTTTCTAGGAACCTCCAGCGGGTGCAGAACGCACTAACAGTAGGAATGGGTTTCATTTTGACAGTTCAACGACGTTCATTGCTTTATTTACGTTGTTGAGCAGACAAATTTTTCGAACATATGAAGCAATGGATTAACAATAGGCTTCAAAATGATTCAGTTTGTGACTGATAGTATGTTTCGCAATCAGGGTGCAGATGTCAGATTCTCAGAGCGGCTCCCGCAAACAGGCACGACGCGACAGTGTGCACGAACGAGCCTTTAAATCAAATGATACATTAATCATTCCATTAAATACGACGCCATATTTGAGAACTTTTATACGTTTTTAATGTTAGAACAATTTAAAATAAATTAAGATGTATCTTAAGAACCAATACCAATATCGGAAAGTCATTAAATCATGTGACACATAATAATTAAATAAACAAATATTAACGGCCTTGTTAATAATAATAATGACCCCACCGCCGTATCTCTACGTTGACGTCGTGGTGGGGCTTGCACGCTCCTGAACTCTGGGTCTGTACCGGTAGAGTTTACTTTGCCGAAACAGGTCTAGTGTGAGGAGCCAGACCAAGAGAGATACAGAAACCCGCAGGGTAGCATGTGGCGAGCTGTTGGGCAGTAGCGACCCCACGGACCCTATCTCCCAGGAGAAGTCTTGTTCCTCACCTCTGGCTTGCCTTTATTGGCCGGCTGGAGTGAACAATGAAGAGGGATAGTGCTCCCGCCTCTTTCTTGCCTTTATTGGCCGGCTAGAGTGGAGATTCGCAAGAGCAAACGTGCTCTGAGGAAGGAACTATTCCAGTAAGATGCTGGTAGGGATCTTGACCGTACCGTACGATCCTTAGATCGTAGCCGGTGGTGTTCTGTAGTTTCTGGCAGTGCCGGTTTTAACATTACAGGCGCCCTGAGCGAAATTTCGGCAGCGGCGGCGCCCCTCACCCCTCATGGAGAGTAGTGAGAGGCAAAAATTTCAGCAATCAGCCTAGGTTTTCTTTTGTCCATTCATATAGAAATAGGAGTTACTTTGTCAGCACAAAAATGTTTGAGAATTCAGAGACTGTCGGATGCAAGAGCAAGCGAAGAGAGCCAAATTTGAGAGGTGAAGGGCGCCTAGTCAAAGCCCCTTCGGTGCCCCTTCACCTCTGGCACCCTGGGTGGTCGCCCAGCCGCGCCCTACTCTAACGCCGGCACTGGTTTCTGGCCTACCCCCATGGGTAGAAGGCGTGAGTTTATGTTTGTACGTATCTATAGTTACAGTAAAAGTTACCTTTTACTTAACTATTTTTGAATAATTCTTGCCAAAAATAAATCTTGCTTTAACTACAAATTATTTAGGACCTACAGCTCGACCAGTTTGTAAATAAAGTACCATGTTACCATAATAATATCTATTTATAACCGTAAAACACTGGTGTTTAAACTGAAATCGATCAGACCTGACCTTAGCTAGAGCGCCTTCGTGCTTGCATATAGCAGTGATTTACCTGTTGTAAATTCGACGATAATAACGTTTAACTAGGAGCTAGATAAGTAGATACATGATAAAATGATTTTTATTTTGAAAATTGGGTAAAAATAACACGTTTACTCGTATTTTTTTAAATTGAAACTAATTGAGGTGAAACCTAAACTTGTAGTAAATATAAGTCAGAAATCGCCAACCCGTCTTGAGCATGTGTGGTGACCAATGCTCGTGTCTTCTCAGTGTGAGCAGAGGCCATTGCCTTGCAGTGGGGCAGTAATAGACTGATTATTATTTTAGATGAGGTTGGTGTTTCCTAGCCAGTGACACTCGAGAAGATCAAAAGAAACACCGAAACAAAATAAGAGGTCAAAGTCTCTTTTAAAGTACATAAAATAATATTGAAAGTGGATGAACTATAGGTACACCTCTGCCTGCCCCTTCAGGAAATACAGGCGTGAAGTTGTGTTATGTTACAATTAAATGGTAATGGTTAGACTATATGAGGAACATTTATGTATTATGTCTGAGGTGATAACTTGAAGAAATGATATAGGATTTTTACAATGCAGCCCAAATTATGCTATTGCATCAAGTAAGATAGCTTAATAGTTTCTAGCGGTATCTACAACGCCACATGCGAACTACGCAACACACTGACGTCACGCCAAATCCTGCATCGCGCAAGCAGAGTTTACCGCGCAACTAGCATAAATACAACGACACTCGTCTGGTAAGATCCTCCCTTTTCTATCGAGGTATGAGTGAACGTCACCCTATTCCTCATATCTCTAAAAATCATTGCGTTTGTGTTGCTATCGACTCCATTCGAGTTGTCCCATTGTAAAATGCTCAGTAGCAACCCGTATTTTGGGTTTGTACCCGGTAAACCAAGCTCGCTCCTCGTAATATTGACTGTACGTAACTGGTGAAATGTTGGTGTACCAAATAAAGTGCTACGAGTACAATAATCTTTTGGCGCTTGAATGACATCGACCGGAGGGTTGTTGCTGGTAAACATTTGTAAAATTGTTTAGTGAAATTGTATTCAATAACCAAGATGGCGGTGCGGTGTAAGTTCCGTTTTTTTTTAAGTAGCAACGCGCCATTATATCTTTGTACAGATGTACTCTCTGGCTTCAGAAGAGAATAGAGATGTGAAATTATGTTTGTAATGTTATTAATTCAAAAAAAATGTTGTCCGTTTTCTTTTCAGTATCATTTCTGTTACCAGCTTAGGTAGGTACAGTATACCGTATCGGTCACAAATATTGCTGATAATTAAACCTAGATAACCCACTTTTGATACTGATAAAGGCAGTACCTAATGAATGTTATTGTAGTTTATAAATAAATAAATGAATTTCTCGGTTGTAGGTTAGAAACTTTAGTAGCTACACTCGTGGAATGAAAAGGATGAGCAACGTAATAATGAATTAGTGATAGCGCGCCTAACGCTCTTAGAATATAGCAGTGACAGCCACACACGACGAGCGTTAAAAATTTTCCCGGTATCGGCATGAAAAAAAAAACCTAAAGTCAATTAAAATTATTTTTATTTTTCAATGTAATCCTCCATTACCTCAATGCATTTATTATATTTCGAAATAAACTTTTCAATAACCTGTAAAAAAATAATTTCCTCTTTCTCTGAAAATTGCGCACTCATGCCGCCTTGAGCTCTTCATCGGCGGAAAATCGTTTCCCACGAAGGGCTCTTTTCAAATTAGGGAACAAATAATAATCACTTTGGGCTAGGTCCGGGCTATAGTGCGGGTGGTTAATTACTTCGGAACCACAGACTCGCACAGCAGCCTTGGAAACACTAATGGCGGGAGGGGTTCACATCGGCGTCGAGTCGACGATGAAGTACCTGGGACTCGTCCTCGACAGCCGGTGGAACTTCGTCGAGCATTTCCGACGTTTGGCTCCCAGACTGGACCGGGCCGGGGCTGCCTTGAAGCGGCTCCTGCCCAATCTGGGGGGTCCAAACGCCTCCTGCCGAATGCTCTACGCGGGGGTCGTGCGGTCCATGGCCCTGTACGGGGCACCGGTGTGGGTGCGTTCATTGAGGCTTCGACCAGCACGCCGGTTGAACGCGTCCCAAAGGGTCATGGCCATCCGGCTGGTCCGGGGATACCGCACGGTCTCCTGCGAGGCGGCGAGCCTCCTTGCCGGATTACTGCCATGGGATCTGGAGGCAAAAGTCCTCGCGCACATTTGGGAGTGGCGCGAGGAGGCGAAACGCCGGGGCGTAACTCCGCTACCGCGAGAAATCGCGGCACAGCGGACAGAGCTCCGGCGGGATCTCATGGCGGCATGGAGAGTGCGACTGTCGCAACCCAGCGCTGGGCACGCCACAATTGCGGCGGTAAGTCCACTCTTTGAGGAGTGGCTTGAGAGGCGCCACGGCGTCCTCACCTTCCGCCTGACGCCGGTCCTCACCGGACATGGTTGTTTCGGGAGGTTCCTGTTTCGGATAAGGCGGGAGGAAACGCCCGGGTGTTGTCATTGTGTGGATCGACCAGAGGACACGGTGGAGCATACGGTGGAAGTCTGCCCGGTTTGGGCGGAGCACCGCCGTGTCCTCGTGGCGGCGATCTCTCGCGTCCGGCCCTGATTCAGGCCATGGTATGGAGCGAGAGGGAATGGGAAGCAGTCACCTCCTTCTGCGAAGCAGTAATGCTCGCGAAGGAGGAGGCGGAGCGCGTGAGGGAGAGGCAATCATTGCGCCCTCACGCCCCTAGTCGCCGTAGGAGGAGACACCCTGGGCGTCGGGAGTCGATAGCCGACTCCCGGCCAACGTAGGCGCGGGCCTGCGGACGGCGAGCAATGGGCAGCTCGCCGTCCGGTAAGGACCAGGCTCGGGTCGACGGCGCGTTGTGTTCCACGCGCGCCTCAAAGAGACGTCAGCATAATTGACGGGGTCCGATAGGGCCGATGCCTGCCGGGGTCGCGGATTGTTCATCGGCAGAATGCGGAATGTTCGAAAGAGTTACCGTGGCCCTGGCGCACAGGCAACTGAAGGAACACGGGTGGAATTCCCTTTGAGTCCCAATACATTGTGGCCATGATTCTTCCAGCAGACGGAACGGCTTTGAATTTCTTAGGGGCGCAGTAGGTACCCTTGTTGTGCCACTGCATGGACTCCTGCTTACTTTCAGAGTCATAACGATGAACCCACGTTTCATTTCCAGTAACAATTCGATCGAAAATACTTGATGGAACTTCACCACAGAGCTCTAAAAACTCTCTACAGCACTCGATTCGCTTTGGTTTTTAAGGCGCCGCGAGCCGTGAGCATTCGCAGGATCCATGTTGCAAAGATAAAGAAGGTCATGAAGAACACACGGTACTAACGGAGAGGTGGGTCATCTTTGCTATCATTTTCATCTTCATTCGGGCGTCCTCCAGTCTATGTTTCTCAACTTTGATCACGTTTTCTTCCGTAGAGGCAGTAACCGGGCCGCCCGAGCGAGTGTCGTTACCACTTTTGAACCGTAGATAACGAAGGTGCAGAATCTTGGTAAACAGCCACTATCTCTTCGCGAATAGTTTTATGTCATTTTCCTTGTTTGGTAAGGAATTTAATAACAGCGCGGTGCTCGATATTCTTCAACATTGTCACGTTAGCCATTCCAGTTGTCGTTGACTAAGGATAACTAGCAAACTAATGATCACAACTTTATGATTTTTTTCCTTTATACTCTTAGGTAACATCATTAATTAATTAATTAGTCAAATTACCCACATCATTGTTAAATCATCCTCGTACCGAGAATACATTGAACGCCCCTCGTACCGTCCGTCACGTCAAGGCTTGTGCACACTGGTGCGACGCGACAGCCCGACACAAAGGCGCCGCCCGTCGCGCTGCACGCGTTGCCTTTGTGTACGCTGTCGTGTCGCGCCAGTGTGCACGAGCCTACACGGAAACGTTATGAAAGTAAGTTGGTGTGTTGTGCTGGAGAGCGTTTTTTGACACCGGCCTAAAGTCAAGCCGGTATGTAGCGGCCACCGCTCTCCTAGAAAAATGTAGCTTAACTGTCTAGGGTGTGCCGGACTTTAATAATTTTGCCCTAGATTGAAGCTATTTTAAACATTTAATCAATCAATCAATCAAAATATTTTATTTCACTTAAACCTACATGGGCACATATGAAACGTCAGAAGTTAGGTGCACGGTTCCAATTGGCCGTTTCCTATGGAGAAGAGCCGACAAGAAACTCCACGGTTACCCTTTTAAAAATAACTGGCTTTTAAAATGTTTTCAAATTACAGTGTTAATAGGTATAGGAGGACAGTGGAGGCCTGTCAACAAGTAACAGGTACTAAACATTATTTAAACAAAAGCTCTCTTTTATTATTCGATGGTAACTTCCGCGGTATTTCAGTGGCATGTAGTACAGTCACGCGAACATGTTATAACCTCTATTTTAATTATTTATGTATGCACAGTGTACAAAAGTTGGTATTTGCGTGTCGTCGTATTAGGGTTGAGCGGTGAACTAGTTTTGTATTTTGTAAGGAAATTTTGATAAAATTATCATTGTTACTATGACGGGCTGTTTTTAAAAAAGTATTTGTTATATTACGTGCTACTTTTTAACGCAAGTTTCCAGTCACGTCACGCTTATGTGCCTCGAAACCATTTCACCAGTAATGTTGAAGTCCTATACAATATCCAAGAAACGGGACGGGACCAATCCCAGGCTTGGTACTAAAATTCCTAAATATTTAAAATTGTGCACTGCCTGACCCAAGGATCGAATCAAGGACTCAGCAGTTGCTTGTAAGTCTAACGAACGTCGCGAATGTTCCAAAAAGCAATTAAGTCTTGGTCATACTGTCGTGACTATAGTGTCGTGACCTTTGGGGTCGCAGGCGCACAGAGTTGGGACTCTGTCCGCCCACCGACTGACCCCAGGGAAGACGGTGGCACAGCGGTCACGTGCTGCTGAGCATAGCGAGGCTCAGGGGAGGCCCCTTTACAGTCTCCCCAGGGATGTGCCTTACAGGCCTTGCACAGGGGGGGTTCCGGAATTGGTATTTTAAGAGGAACCGGGACCTCCCCTATGTATTGATAGTGATCACCGGGGTGGACCCCACACTCTCCGACCTCCGTCTCCAGACGTAGGGTGCCTTTTGAAGGATTCCCCAAGAAAAAAAAAAGGTACTTTAACTACGGTTACGCCCCAGTTCACCATTTGGCAATATACCACGGTAAGCCATGTCATTTGCCACTTAGTTATGCCAAATTGCCAGATGTTCTCGTCCCTGTATAATAAGCAAAGGCTCCGAATTAAGCTATACAGGGTGGCAGGGACATCGACCCACAACCTGTTACCATGGGATCAGTACATGATCCTGAACCCCTTGCGTTGAAATGATAAATCGGTTATTAAAGTATTGTTATTAAGGTATTGTTCGTCGAGTGGTTGAGCTCCTTAAGTTCTGAGTTGAGCTCCACGATTAGTGACAAATGCGTGCACTGACTGGACAGGTCCACTCATTCTGTGTGGTTTTTCCTCAAAAGACCATTTCAGACACAAATATACATGGTCTTCACATGATCTGACCAAGATTATGTCTGGACTTTAAAAGAGATTGTGACCTCTGAGTTTGTTTCGGCGTTTCTTCTCAGAGCAGTCAGATAGGAAACGCCGACCTCATCTAGTTTTAAAAATATGATTGACGTGTAAAAGTGTTTGTACAAACCTACTTACAGAAATAAAATCATTTATCATTTAAAAAAATATTTTGCTCTGCCATAAATTTTGACCGCGTAGCTATTACACTTTTCTATGAAACAGCTGTTTTTTTTTGATAACCGATGAAAATTTTTTACTCTATGGTGTCTAGCGTCATGTGCTGAATTCATGGTTGCAGTTTGCGCGTCGATGTATGCCACCCTGTATAGTAAAATTTGATTATCTACATAACGAATCTTTAAGATGTTTGTCGTTTAGAAGAAAAAATTAAAAGATTACTAGGTACAAGTGCGTCCGTCGAGAAAATGCGTTCCTGTCACCTATCAGTGTGACAATTTTAGTAACTAATAAAGATAAAATTCGCCAAACACGTATTCGTTTGTGTAAAACTGTCAGATGACAGGTACGCATTCTCTCGTCGGGCTCACTACTGTAAGTAGAAGCAAGAGAACAAGTGTTCAAGGTAATTAGTACCAGGGGCCTATTTAATAAGACTGACAATGCGACATGTTTGTCAAATAATCTCAAAATTTACACATTTTCACGAAATGTAATGTTTAATAAAACACTACACAACACACTCTACAACTACAACACACACTACAATAAAACACAATCCGACAATTCTACAGGTTTTTTCATATTTTTACTATGAAAAAACCTGTAGAATTGTCGGATTGTCACTTGTCGATGTCGGATTTAATAGGGCCAGGGTGGCCTTTCTGTGGCATTATTTTCAGCTTCCAAGGATTTATAAACTATCACAAAACTCATCATAACAGCATTTCACTCGTAATCCCTGTTATAATTGGCATTAATGATTCTGCGGAATTATCCAGCCGCTTCCATCCGGGGTCTGGTTAGGAATTCCGGCACGCATTTCCGCAATAATATCCGGGATTCCACAGATTTATTTGACCCGTTCTGAAGCGTTAGTTCCTGACACACTAATTAGTTTAAGAAATTACTTATTACGGTGTAGGAAAGAGCAAATAGCTTTTAGGTTATTATCACTCTCGGGAGTCTTTTGGAAAAACGTCACAGTCTTGAAATGGTTTATCAAATGACGAATTTTCTACAAATTCTTTGCTGCAGATTGCAGTAAAACTTGGAACAATAGTGTAAAGGCAATTTTTTCTATAGTCAGATAACTTATATACAGGGTTATCCTACTAATATTATAAATGTGAAAGTTTGTGAGGGTAGATGGATGGGTGGATAGATGATAAATGATAAATAATAAATGGTAAATGATTTTATTTCTGTAAGTAGGTTTGTACAAACACTTTTACACGTCAATCATATTTTTTTAACTAGATGAGGTCGGCGTTTCCTATCCGACTATTCTGAGAAGAAAGGCCGAAACAAACTCAGAGGTCACAGTATCTTTTAAAGTCCAGACATAATCTTGGTCAGATCATATGAAGACCATGTAGATTTGTGTCTGAAATGGTCTTTTGAGGAAAGAACCACACAGATTGAGTAGATCTGTCCAGCCAGTGCACGCATTTGTCAGTAATCGTGCAGCTAAACCCAGGAAGTCAGGACTTAAGGAGCTCAACTATTCGACGAACAATACGAAAGAAAGTACATTTGGGTAGGCCGCATAAACTACTTAAACTGCCAGATCAAGAATAAAACTGAAACAATGACCCACATAGACCTCATATTCACAATAATGAAAATAATATAATACATTTTACAGTAAATATTCATCTCTAAAAATGAATGTGGATGTTTGTTACTCTTTCACGCAAAAACTACTGAACGGAAATGAATGGGATTTGGAACACAGATAGACTCTTTCACGCAAAAACTACTGAACGGAAATGAATGGGAATTGGAACACAGATAGTTTATAAACTAGATTAAGATGTAGGATAGTTTTTATCCCGGTAGTACGTTCCCGTGGGATAATTTCCGACCTCCACGATGGCGAAGCCGCGGGGAGGAGTTAGTTGGTTATATGTCGGCAATCCGTTAAAAGGATTTTGTAGAGGTCATTTGCAACCGAATGACCCCTGATGACCCCTATGCAAATGTCAACCGTTTTCGAGTAATTTGAAATTTTATATTTTTTGACATAACTGGCGAAATGTGGGTGTGCTATAGGTACACCTCTGTCTGACCCTTCGGGGAATACAGGCGTGATGTTATGTGTGTGTGTGTTATATTTTTTGAAGATATCTGGTATCTCGTTGGATAGCTGAGAAGTTGTTCATGTTTTTTAAATGTCCTGCCGATAAACTATGTGTACCGCAAACAATATATAAGGTCAAATTACTCGAAAATGATGACATTTGCATAAGGGTCATCAGGGGTCATTTTGTTAGAAATGACCTCTCGTACATCCCCTTAATGGACATATAACCAAAAACCATGTATATAACTGACGAATAAAAAATCCGGTTTGACAGCTTTTGTAAAAAAAATATTTCAGACTGACATATTTTATTCCCTAGATAACAGAATGGCCGATTTCAAAATCAGCTTTTATAAGCTTATATTATTTTCTCCCTATTGAAGAAAATTTACAGGTACACCTCCAACCCTACACAAGCTATGCCAATATACCATTGTGTGGAATCGAGACAATAGAACTACAGTTTACCTAAATGGTTCACCACTGACCATGCCGAGCCGAATTAACGATAAATTATTACTCGATACCGAATCTGTGGATAAAGGACTGTCGATGTGGGCGCTAAATCTTGCTTTGTTCACGTTGAATATTATGTTTTATTTAAACACTGTTGTGTTCGGTAGTACGTGTTGAATGATTTATTGTTTCTTTTGATAGGTTCTTTCGTAAAGTACGAGGAGGTCTCTACCTACCTTCTATGCATAATTATGGTTCTGTCCAATACGTATTACCTCCATTTGCCTTGGCAACAAAGATGCCTTTATTTTTCAAAAGTTTAGAAACTGGAAGTGGAAGTTCATTAACTTATAAGTAGTCATTTTAAAGTCCCAGGATATGAATCCAGACTCCGGGCTGCTACCAAGAATTTCCTGATGAATAAATAACCCATCACTTGGCCTAACCCGACGATCGAGCCCAAGCTCCCATGCTTAGCAGTACCTACACACGATCACTGGACCAACGAGGCATATTTTTCATCTAAAATGTTATCACAAATTGAAATAAACGTAGTCTTCTTTGCCAAACAATAATAATACCTATAATCTGGACAATAAACTTCAAAATTGTTATTATAGACGCTTGCGATAATTCCTTCCAAAGCTCTAGTAATATCGAAGCTGTAAAACTCAACAGGCGTGACACGCGACACAAAGGCGACAAACGGTTTGAAGAGCCTTTAACCTGAGCTGCACCGTGATTGTCTAACACACTATCAACCAAAATCTGAATCATTTTGAAGGATATTATTGCTAATCCATTACTTCATATATGTTCGAAAAATTTGTCTGCTCAGCAACGTAAATAACGCAATGAATGTTGTTGAACTGTCAAAATGAAAGCCGTTGCTACTGTTAGTGTGTTACGCAATTACCCCGCTGGATAACTTTATCTCCTCCGTAACAAAAACAAACCCGTTATGAAGTTATTATAATTAAACTGATAATGTAATGGTTGAGTTGTAGCGGTATCAACATCGCCACATGCGAGCTATACGTCATACTGACGTCACGCAAATCCTGCATCGCGCAAGCAGAGTTTACCGCGCGACTAGCATATATACAACGTCCCGACATCAACCGTGGGGCAGTTGCCCACCAGACACAACACCCGTCTGGTCGGAGGATCCTCCCTTTTCCATAGATTATGAGTGAGCTTTACACCCTGTTCCTCATACCTCTATAGAGTCTTCAGGCTTATTGTGGTAAGAGTTGATTTTCGTACTGTAACCACCTATTTTGTAAGCATTGTAAAAAAAAAGAACCCTAAGTGAAGGCACAATGATGGCTTCCGTAGTTGGGATGAATTGATCCCAAGAACAAACTTAAATTTGTTGTTAAAAAATTTTCGTCACGGTAAATTCTCCAACTGCTTTGAATTCTTAATCGCAATGGAATGGATGGAATAGGATTCGCAAACGTAACAAGTAGGTATGTATTTACAGAATTATAATCATTAGAATCATCTATACAACTCTTTTAGTTAAAATTGACCTCAATTGTCATGATTTCATGAAATAGTCAAATTCTAACTACTAGAGAGTTTTCCTATTGATGATTTTAATGACTATAATTTTGTAAATACATATTTATTTATAATACAGTCGGCCACGAATCATATTTCGATGAATTACCTACCTACAACCTGATACTAAACCGCAAATTGCAAAAAAACGTAAGAAAATGAAAACTTCGCGGGCAATCCTGGCGCTTTCGCCTTAACCAAAACTTAAAACTGTAACTTCAGTCTTCAGTCAGTCAATTTGTTAGTCGACCTTCAGACTTACTGAATTAGACATGACGTATTTAGATAACGGACGTACCTACTCCAATTTAAAAGCACCATAAGTATTCAGTAAAGAAAAAAAACTACGCAAACTATACTAGGTTCTATTAACTCTAACAATACCCTTTCAACTTGCCTTTTTAGCGCCAGGAAAACTCAATTAACTGAATTTCCCTACCAGGCCACTTTTAGTCTAGTTTCCAATGAAAATTGTACCCTATTCTTGAATACCTAAGATTCTAAGTGATAGATTAACTTAGTGTCTGCCAAAGGGTTTAGGAATTCAAGCGTATTTGGACTATATTTCGAAGGCAGCAAGGTTTTCAGTAAGTTTGTACTGTTTGTGTTTGTCTTGCGTGTATGGAAATGAGCGATTTATGTATGTTTTAAGATTGTATGATGTGAAAAGTCTCACGTAGGGAGGTAGCTATAGGACATTTTCTTCGATGTTAAGTAGGTCCCTACTAGTTTTTATTTTACTTTTTAAATTGCTGTCTCTTTATGTGCCTGTGTGTTCAAAAAGTATGAATCTGTGGAAGCAAAAGATTAAAGAACGTTTTACCTGGTGGCGATCTCTAGGCTCTGCCAACCATTATGGAAACAACATATGGTGCAGAGATTTTCAACGAGTTTATTTAGGACAAGCAGGTAAATTCCTTCCTGACCGACAACAGCGTAGGAGGAATGCAGACCTTAGTTAAGAGATTTTAAAAGCTTAAGCAAAATAATGTGAGGGCAGTTAATTTTATGTCGTAGGTAACTGCAAAGTTTAATGTTCAAGGCTTTCAATGAAAACTTTTATAATACCAATTACATAATACAACAAGTACCGTTTTTAAGTCTAAAATAAAACAACCAGTTAACGGAATAAATGAGGCTTCAGAAGGTTCACTCCAAGAAAAAAGTCATGCTTGCTATGCCATGCTAAAACAAATAAACAATGACATGATGATTTTTCGATACGCGTCACGTCTGCGGAGTTTCGCTAACAAATTCAATTAAAATTTGACCTTTTATAAGACGATATCTGAAAGAAAAATACCAAAGAAAGGATGGATGTCATTATCCTCCTGTCCGTATCCCGATTTATTAGGGGTAGACACAGTTATTAGGAAATTAAGAACTTAGGGACGGAAAAGTTCTTCCATAAGTTCTTAATTTCCTAATAACTTTTACTTTTGGGAGTCTGTTTACAAGGGATGGAAAGATTGTTGGAGATGTGGAAATGACTGTAATGGCGGGAAATAAAGTGAATGGGGCGTGATATTGAGGCGACATTGGAGTGGAGTGTTTAGGAAGAAATGGAATTGAGTTCTACGAAATGCTTCGTCATGAGTTTTACACGAGCATGAAACCCTATCACATTTACTTATAAAAGTATGTGTATTTTTTTGTTTTATTATTATTTATTTATATATGACAGCATTACGGGGAGCCTTAATGCTGTAATCGCGAAAAAAAATCAGCTATTCCCTACATTTATGTTCGCAAAACTCTTCAAAATGTAGGGAACAGCTGATTTTCACACTTTCCTACTAATTTCTCACTATACACTTTACACTTTTTATTTGTTTGTTTTATTATATGTTGTGTTGTGTGCCTTGTAGTTTGTGCTAAATAAATTCATTTTCTTTCTTTCTTTCTTTCTTTTATTTTATTTTCGCGATTTCAAATTTGGTCCCATAGTAAAAGTTGTCCATAATGATGAGTACAATGACCCCATAAGAGGTTGTGCGTTATTTATGTTACATATTGTATAAACGTTTGAATGGATATTATTCGTTTATGTACCCTTCAAACTTTATTTTAGGTTATTTAGGGTACAATTCTCTCGAGGTTAGAAGAAAAAATGACCAAATCCATACTAACATTATGAATTCGAAAGTAACTCTGTCTGTATGTTACCTTTTCACGCCTAAACCACGGAACAGATTTCAATAAAAATTGGCATGGAGATAGATGGCATCTTGGGGAACAAAGGCTATTTTTTGTCCCGGTAGCACGTTCCCGTGGGATAATTTCCGACATCGACGAGGGTGAAGCCGGGAGCAGAAACTAGTGATTGATATGTGTAAGATTCTTCACGGAAAAACAGATGCTCCTGAACATCACGATGAACTATCCCACATTTTTGCTCCAGTAAATTATAGCCGTAACAGGAGGCACAGATTGTTTGCCGTGCCTAGGAGTCGAACCGTGTGGGGACATTTATAGTAACCTTATTGGTGATGTTCTTCAGAAAGGTCAGGTGCGTAGTACTTGCAACCGGCGTGCGTGTATGACCAGATGTATGAACGTAAACGAGGCAAAAGGAGTGTGTAGTGTAAGGATAGTAGCAGGTGGCGTTCTGTAGTTTCTGCCTACCCCCATGGGAAGAAGGCTTGACTTTATGTATGTAGGTATGTAATTTTAACTATTTTATTAGCAAAAATCAGTCACAGATAATTAAAACTGCCAAAATCCACCAAAATCTGTAAGAAAAGAGTTTTGTTACGTGGCTCTATTTTAGTAAACACTCTTTTAGTAAATTGGTTTTTACTCAATCCATTTTTTCGTCAATAATTGTACAAAGATGTTCACATCCACGTTAATCGCGAATTTGCATGATTTTATTCTTCTGCACTTGCTCTTATTGTCGCACTTACATGGTGTGTCCTTCGCTGCAGTTACGAAGGTCAGCACGCCAGGCCTGGGGTGGCGGAAATAGGCCAATTATAGTTGAATTTATACTGCGTCGACTGCACGATACGTGGTATTTTATTTGAAGTAGTTACCTACTTTACGTATACTTTAGTCGTAGGCGAACAAAGAGTTGATTG
Organism: Griposia aprilina; assembly: GCA_916610205.1. Classification (NCBI taxonomy): domain Eukaryota; kingdom Metazoa; phylum Arthropoda; class Insecta; order Lepidoptera; family Noctuidae; genus Griposia; species Griposia aprilina. The sequence continues at coordinate 5,318,815 of OU744299.1, forward strand.
TATGGTTAGCGACAAAGGGCGATACACATAGGCCCGGTTTTTGAATTTAGAATTTATTGTTGAAAACATGTCAAACTCTACATTGGCAATACTTAAATGTAAAGGTGACGCCCGAGACATATTTCACGGGCTACATTACAAAGAGTCACCTTAAATATTGCTAAAGCAGAACTTAACAAGTTCCCAACATCAATCAGAAACCGGCTGTAACACTGCTACATTTACACATCATCATAATTGACACTAATTATTCATACATTGAGAGCAGTGGCGGCCCAGTGGTAACGGAGCCCCGACTTACGAGTTGTACGACGTAAAAGTACTCTGAAACAATATAATGTTACGCCCAATTCCCCGAAGGGTTAGGCAGAAGGAGTTTGAGTTAGGGTGTCATGTTATATTACATACTAGCTGATCGGACGGACGTTGTCCTGTTTCCTAGAACTCAATCACAGGGCTACCTACCGGATCCAACTGTGGATCTAAACCATCCAAGACTCACTCTAACACATACAAAAAATTTCATCAAAATTGATCCAGTCGTTTAGGAAGAGTTCAGTGACAAACACACATACTAACATACAGAAGAAACATATTATAAAGAAGAAAGATATCTGAAAATCTATTTGGCTGTAAATGTTTAAATCGATTTAAAAGCAGAATGCTACCGATTATAAATGAGGGGTCTTGACTGGAGCGGATTCTGGGGATTAATATCGAAACGTTTACATCAGCAACAGGTCTTGTTTGCATTATTAATGTCTTGAATGGAAGCGACCACACCGTTGGGGGAGTGCAACAAGGCGCGATAGTTTCATTAGTTTTGACAGGATTCCATAATATTGGAATATGTATGGGGAGTTTGTTGCGACAGTACTTCTCCCCAGCTAAAGCACTACGAAAGTGGTGAAGGGCGGGCGTTTTGGGGGACTGTCTTATGTCATTTTGACGTTCAATTCAGTTCAGTTCAGTGCTGATTCTCAGCTTATTTTGAATAAATGACTTTTGCTGTTTTTTTATTTATAAACTATGATGGAAAACATCGTGAGAAAACCGCCATGTCCTAGAACCAAAACTTCGAAACCATATGAGGAGATCAGGAACAAAAAATGACATTTACGCATCTGGCTCAATTGTGTTTTTTTTTAAATTCGGACTTTCAATTTTATCAACTTCTGAACAGATTTGGTTCAATTAGTGGCTTATTTGACGAGAAAAAGGCATTTATAAGGAGTATGCTGTACAAAAGGTAACATTTACATTCGAATCGTCTTGGCCATATTACATTTTTCTTGGTTCCTGAAAAAAAAGTAGTTTAAATGTCACTTTTTGTTCCTGATCTCCTCATGTGACATCTACCAACCTGCACTGGGCCCGCGTGGTCGATTACGGCCTACTCCCTCTCGAAGAGAGGAGGCCTGTGTCCCAGCAGTGAGAACATTTTAGGCTCATTATGGACAATCACCAGCCAAGGCATCCTATTTGCAGTCAGGCCACATCGAAGAATACTTAGCGCTCTCTATTAAATGCGGCTATAGTGCACTTTCTTAATTAAATAGCTATATTTTTCATTTTATGCGTTTTTCTTTATGACTACGTTTATAGGTTAACGTGTTGGAGCTGGAGCTGTTTGCTGGATGTACTTAAAAATGGAACACAGCTTTCTGTTGGTAATTAAGAGATTAATGTTCATATTTTATCATCTACTAGGTTTTGCCAGCGGCCTCACTCGCGTAGAGATCAGAAATTATCTCACGGTTACGTACTATGGGGATAAAAAATAGCCTCTATCCCTTTTTTATTTTTTTGATGGTGTGGAATTCCTCATGGATATCCTCCACCCTGGGGCGGGCGGAGGGATCTGTCAGACTTCTACCGACTAAAACCACCCCGTGTTTCCTCGCATCCTTGCACCCGGGGCTACGGGGGCACTTAAGCACTCTTCAACGCAACCCCCGACTGGTGCCGCCGGCCCGCCTCTGCGGGCCCCGTCAGGACAAGGCCCGTCTAGTCTATCCTAACCCAGGTAATTTTCTACCTTTGCGCCAATTTTCATCAAGGCGTGTGTACGGTGCACGTACATGGTTTAAAAAAAGAATATGTTCGTTACAATAAGTTCGCCAGTAGGCTCGCGTATTTGCACTTTGGACGCAACCTACATTTGGTAGTGCATTGACACTGACATATGGCATTATTCTATGCATTTTTTTGTATACTACATTTAGTGTTCAATTAGACGTGGTTTGAGTCGGACATCTTGCATTTTTATTTAGATTCATCCCGTTGAGCATTCACTGACATTTTCTGCATTTAAGTTTAAGTTTGACATTCTGCTTTACATTGACATTTTACATTTGCATTGACATTACTTATGTTAGGGATGCACCCTACAGCGTGAAAAGGTAACAGGCAGACAGACATAGTTTCGCATTTATAATTTGAAGTATGTATGGAGTATGAATATACAGGATGGCAGAGACATCGAAGCGCAACCTGTTACCATGGAATCAGTACATTGTTTTGCAATACCTGCCTTGAAATTTTTCGAATGTTATTAAAACCTAAAAAGCTGTTTCATACATTTTCACCGTGTAGGTTTTTTCACTTTTTTCACTTTACTACATTTTTTTTTTTTTCACTTTTCCTATGAAGCAGTTATTTTTTTTTGATTCCGATGAATAATTGCTACGCTAGAGTCTTGAATCATGTGAAGAAAAGTCATGGTTACAGTTTGCGCGTAGATGTATGCCATCCTGTATTCTGGTACTGCTACCATACATATTTCTGTAGCATGCAGGAATCGCGTCAGAGTTTTTGATTTGAACGAAATCGTCTTATCTACGCTCACCCACAATTTGCTTGTACAGACAGGGTTTGTTTTTTATCAAACTGTCACCCTACGACTACGTCAATTTGCCATTTTATAGCACCTGTCAAAGAATGACAGTTGAGATTTGAATATAAGGACAATTTAAGATGGTAGTCAATTTCCCCGTCCGATCACCATGTTCGGCAAGCCTATCCCTTGGGAGAAGCGAGCCAAATACTTGGGTGTCACTCTGGACCATAGACTCTCTTTCGGTGAGCACATAAAGCAGGCGCGTTCGCGCGCCGCTTTCGCTCTCGGTAGACTCCACTCCCTATTGAATGCACGCAGCAAATTGTCACTCAAGTGCAAATTGCGCATTTACACAGCGTGCATTCGGCCAATCATGACCTACGCGAGCGTGGTTTTCGCACACTCGAAACCCCACCACATCCATAGGATGCAGACCCTCCAAAACCGGTTCCTCCGTAGGGCAACCGGCTCCCCTTGGTTCGTTCGGAACGAGATCCTCCATCTCGACCTTAAAATCCCCACTATCCGTCAGTTCATGAAGCGCATTTCCAAGCGCTTCTTCGACTCCGCGGCCTCACATCGCAACCCTCTGGTTGTCGAGGCTGCCAGATATACCCCCTCCCGCATTAGTCGTACCCGCCGTCCAAGGCATGCCCTGTCCGACCCCGATGACCCCATAACCCTCCTCCAGGAGAGCAGTAGGGCCACCAGTACAGTACACAAGAACAGACCGCCATCGTTCCGACCTCGCCGCCGAGGTCCTACGCGACGCCCCCGACGTAATTGTCACCCCCCCGACCCTTGCTCGACGACGCGCCAGCCCGCGCCGTAGCTGAGCCTGTAGTTTTAAATTCCCCTGTTAATAATAATATTATCTCGATCCAGCCTGTCCCATCTTGCTGCCCTCCCCTCAGTGACGCCCTAAGCCGAGGTTCGTACCCCACAGGGGGTGCCCTTAGCGTGCGGTCACCTAATTTTTAAGTATTTTTCGCCCCTGGCTGGAGGCTTTAAGTTAGTAGCTTAAGGCACCCACAGGTTTGCCCGGTTAAGTAGCCAGGACCTTAGTGGTCATAACTACGAGCTGCCCAATAGGAAAAAAAAAAAAAAGGTAGTCAATTTGCTAAACAATTGCCTAACAGTAGTGTATAATTGGGGGTTCTGGATCACTTGCCCTCGCTTCGCTCGAGCGCATGATCCAGAACTCCCCAATCATACACTAATATCGTGATCTGCGATATAGTTCATAATATTGATTGAGTTGCTCACGCTTCGCTCGAGCGCGTTATGCAGAACACCCCAATCAGCGGTGCGATGTGTACTTAAAGTAATAAGTAATGAAATCTTCTTTCTTGAATCGCTGACCTGAGGTTTTTATGAATCTGAGTTCCGTTTATAATTTGTGTAAAACTAACTCATGTGCTGTATCACTCTCCTGATGGAATAGATCTGCAGTTGCTGTCGATATACTACTTACTCCCACTGGTCTTTGACGAACTAACAATCGATTTTTCATGATCAGTATGTTTGTTGCTAACTTTAACGAATTTGCGAAGATCCTCACCAGGTTCGCTTTTTAGTATAAGGTAGTGAGTATTTTTCAAGTTAGATTTCTCTGAATCTTCCAACTTCTGGTAAAATAAATCTTCTTTTCGGGTTATATCACTATCCTGATGTTTTAATTCACCTGAGTTCGATTTCTTTTTTCTAGGGTGCATATCTTGAATATATAATTATTATCTCACCCCTAGTATTCTTGAAAATAAGTTTAGAAGTGCCTTCCAAATCAAATTTCTCTGAGTGAAACATGATGTAGATAGGTAATATCAATAATTGTATCTCTCGTGGTGCAGTAAATATTTGTGTTATTTATTACTTAGTTATATACTTAAGATCTATCTATTACACTGCAATGCTAGGAGTCTAATGCTGCGATGCAGATACGCGTATTAAATATATACTCTCTTCCTTTCACAGCGTTCAAATAAAAACATTGAGGAAAATTTATAGCATGTTGCATCCAAGGATCGTCATAAATCTCCCAATCTTCTATAACACCTCCACATGAAAAACATGCTGCTTTATCATTTATACTATTGCCACAGTAAAAGAATCCAGCGTCAGCCATTTCCATCACTAATCTTTTCTTTGAATCAGCCGTTGCCCAGTAATAGTTAAATGAAAATTGACGCATTTTATAAGTATTATACATGTCATATCGAGGTTTGTATTTATTATGAGACATGCTTCCCCGTTTTACAGATAACTGCATAATGACATCGTCTAGTTACAGTCAGCAGCTTATAACAATTTGACGACGTTGAAGAGATTGGGAGGGATAGGAAACGGTTTACCAAAAATAAAGAAATTAAACAAAAAAAAGTTTATTTTATAATTTTATTATCATAGCACCATTTATTTAAACACAATACATTTTTTAAAGCACATACAGAGTCATGATAAATACAACTATACAAATCTTGAGAATATTTATATTGATGGTGCAGACTTAACAAACTAGAACAACCTTTATCTTCTAAATTAAATATGTTACTATTACTGTTTTCTAATATATTTTTTAACCACAAGACTTTTTCTGAACCTTTAACATAGACACATTTATCTCTTAAAATATCAGCAATAAAATTCTGGTAATTGGAATATGGAATAAATCCTTCACACCAATATATCTTTCTGTTACGTTCAATCCAACTAACTTGTTTTTTTTCTTGTTTCGTTAATTTTTCAAATGGAAATGGTGGCTTAAATAAAAACACTTGTAATGTTTTATTATATAATATAGCGATTTCTTTTATTATAAATTCATTTGTTTCTGTTTTAAAGCCTTGAATATCCACAATAGCAATCATGATAACCTGCGCACAATGTTGCTGAGAGGTTTGTATTCCACAAGTCGATCGTTTATAATCAAACAATATGCAGTAGTCTTATCTGGTATTGGCGTTGAACATTCAATTTCTATGCGTACGTCTACTGGACCTGATTTTAGACTATCGTTTTGCCTTGAGCAGTCTAAGATAAACAGGGGAGCTTTTTCTTTGAAGTCCTTTAGATCGAGCAACGGGTCTACTGGACAGTTGTAATACGACTGACGAAATTTCACATACATTTCATATAATATACTGTATTTGTTGTCAGAAAACTTTAAACCCAAAGGCTCATAAGGATAATATTGAGAATTTAAGAAGAGCGTAACGTTTGTCACCTCGCAATGATCGAATAGAGATATGTCTTTAGTTTTATTATTTTTTCTGTTAGTTTGTAAGCAAAAAATTACATATCTAGGCTTTTCCAATTGTGAAGCAGTCTTAACTGACCAAGAATGTTTTGTGGTTTTAGGTAATAAAGGATATTCATATAAATCCCAATTTCTAAAAGCCATCTGAATGGGTTTATCTCTTTCTAAATGCTTTAAAAGTGTTAATCGTTCTCGATCTGACACTTTTATGTGTGGCACCCTCCATTGAACTCTTTGCATATCTATTTGAAAATGAGCAACATCATCAGTAAGAATAACGCTGTTTAAGTTAGAGTTACTTCTATTCAATATAAGTTCATGTTTACAATTTATAACGATTTTATTGTAATCCTCTGCAAACCCTAAAATCTTATTTAGCGGTATCACTAAACTAAAATGCCCATCACTTTGGAATCCGTTTAAATTCCAACCCCATAACGCAGCAACTTTATTTTCAGCTTCATTTAATGAGATGTATGATTTTATTGTTGACGTTATTCCAGAATTTTTTATACGATCTATTTCAATACCATTCATTTCGTACCTGATGTCTTGAAACAAAGACATAACAGGGTTATTAGTGAACGTAACAGTTTTCTTGATCGGATTCCCATCTTTACCGAACAGCTTTGCTTGGCCTTCGATGTAAATTGAACTGGCTGATGGTAGCACGTATATGTCTTGCTGATGTATGGGGATTCTGATTTCATCGTTTTCTCTAAAGCTGTTATTGTAGGGATTATATGAATGGATTTCATAACTTTCGATCGAACTATCGAAGTGCGGTAATTCAGTAATCTGGAGTATATTCATACTTTAAAACCTAGGGCTCTAAGAAAACCTTTATTTGCTTCAGTCAATTTCTTAACTTTTTTCTTACGTCTATTCACCTTAGTGGTCGTTGAAGGAATAATACGTTTTATTTTCACAGGAGTGTTTTTATAATATAGTATCATTTTGTTTTTCTTAAATGAAGACGTAGTTGAATATTGAATTCGTCACCAAAGTTAATACAATAACCAAATTGATCAACAATTCTAACAGATATAGATGAAATTATATTTTTGTTCACTGGAAAGTAAATAACGTTTCATGGTATTTCTATGCACTGATGACCCGGAGCAGTATCAAATACAAATTCATGAATAAAATGAGTTGGTAGTCCGTTGCAGTACGAACTGTGTACAAGATCACATTCAATTCTGATTACAGATAGACTGCTGCTATTGATGGACACATTTGATCTTGAATTTAACACTGAAAAGTATAACAAACCGCACTCGTATTGATCGGATAAATGCAGTGGAGGTTGAAAGTATGACACCAAATCAGATTTATTTCCAGAGATGGTAACTGTGGTAGACATGCTTGCATACTGGACTGTTTCAGAAGATCCTGTTTATTTTATCCCTAGACTACTCCAAAAATTCCTTAGAAAAATTAAACAGAGATGTCCGCAATTGAAAGGATGATCGCGTTGTATATTTTCATAATTATAGTGGACTTTAGTACCTCCGTATTTTATAAATTCTTTTGGAGGCTTAAGATTTCCGTAACTGTCAAAGTACTCAATATAATCATTGTATTTTGCATAGGCTACCCAATGAGAGCCAGGATCTTTTGAACTATCTAAATTAATAACTCCACATTCTTTTTTAAACGGGTATTTAGGAAGTTCATCTCTCATAAAGACTCCTCTAAAATATGGAATATTAGTTCCATACTTCAAAATGTCGAAGTTAGTTAGGGCTCGTTTGGGTAGCCGATATCTTAGTTTTTTTCATTCGATACATAAATTCCAAGCCCGTTTTTATGTGGTTTAAGGTGTAGTCCTTTCCCAATGCAGAGAGCTTCCATTTTTTCATTGTGTCTCTTCGATTCAGCCAACAGCTTTTTAGCCATCTTGAATTCATTTATGGTTTTGGTAATACCTGCTGCACCGCCTGCTATTGCTCCCACTGCTGATAATCCAGCAAAAATAGGAATCAAAGGTAATACACCACCAGTTTTTGGTATAGGAATAACACGAGGAAGTTTTATGGATGAATCATCAGCTAATTCTCTGGCTGCGGCCATAGCTAATTCTATTGCCACTTTTTTGCATTTTGGTTTTAGTTTTTTCATGTGTCTTTTCGTTTTAGTGATAACATTTTTAAATTTGTTTTTTAACCCTTTTCCAGGTGTAAGTTTTTGAAAGCACTTTTTTCTATTTTTTTTTAGGCCGGAACCAGTTTTAATTTTTGTAGACATTGTCTTGCTTACTAAGCGTGCTGCGATTTTCTCGCTTACACTTGCATCCGAGGCAACTGCTCGCTCTTTTGCCATTTTCAACAAAATTAAATCAGCTCTGTGACGATTCTTTAAGTTTGATGATTTGAGATAGGCAATGTCGTGTTCTTTGCAATGTTCGTCTAATTTATTAATACCTTCGTCTCCGCGTGTAAGCCTTTTAATTAATTTTGTACCAGGACCACAATAATTGTATCCTGGTAAGTGTAATTCAAATGGTAAATTGTTTATAAGCCAATTGAGAAGACTACTCTCTCCAATACACATCATAAGACTAATGAATCTGGATTGAACACTTTAATAAATACTTATACGGTTAGTAAAGTTATTTTTATTTATATTACTACATTCGATTTATCAATCCAACTGTTTTCAGCAGAAGATAAACCTAACCATTTCACTAAAACCCTGTTTCCTTTTCTTCTAAGAACTTTCTCGACTAGATATACATTAGGATATTTTGTCTTTTGAAGCTCTTGTAAGTAAAACGCTCCTAAAATAGGTTGACCTCTGATTGTATCTTCAATTAAGTAGGTAATAGGAGTTGTATTTTGTATTTTTCGAATTTTAAATATTTCTGTCGACCAGTTGGGGGTATATCCTTTTTCAAATGTTCCTTTGTATTTACTGATACGTACATAATCACCCACTTTATACTTGCTTTTTATTCTTTCATTTTTTACCGACCTTAAATACCTTTCTAATATACGTTTTTTATTCATGTTATCCTCATTAGCAGGAATTTCATGAATTGTCCGATGGTAAGTGTGATTGTATTTATATATAACATCATTAAGGGTACTATCTACCCAATTATAGCTGCCTTTTAAACTGAATTCCTTATACAGTTTAGATTTCAAAGTTCTGATAAATCTTTCAACTATTGAAGCCTTTTTTGTTGAAAAGGTTGAATAGTGGTTAATATGATTAGATTTCATAAGCTTTTGAAATTTATTATTATAAAATTCTGTTCCATTATCTGTTTGGAGGTTTTTTGAAACACGCCCTGTAGCCAACAAAACTTTGAATGAGTTACATACATCATCTTTGGTTTTACTTCTCAGAGGAAAGGCCCAAGCATATTTCGAAAATGTATCGATAACGGTAAGAATAAATCTGTAATTTTTATTTTCTTTTGAAATTGATTGCATATCAATTAAATCTGCTTGCCACAGGTCGTCTATATCTTTCATAATAACATGTCTTCGGGGAAAGTTTACCCTTGCATTTTTATGAATTTCGTTTACCACATCGGCTTTGCTCATGGTCAGAATTCAGTACATTTGTCTTGAATCCATGTATAATACTGAATGTAAAGCATATTATTACGACTATTTATTCTTTAATTATGTCAGCTTCTTTTAATTCTTCAATTATCGATAAAATTTCATTATCATGGTTTGTATTGCCAGCATCTCTTGAAGCTACTAATAGTTTCAATCTCTCGACTAATTCGTTAGGATCATCCCAATATACCAAGTCGGTGTTGTTTTTGTATTTTTTTAACGTTGGTAATTTTCCTCCAAGTTTAGTGTGAGCATGTATAACATCGTTTGACAATTCGGAAAATAGAGGTTTTATTATTTTACAATATTTTATACCTTTGTCACCTCTTATTTGACCTTTAGGATTAAAATCTCTTTTATGTGCATTTGTATAGTGTAACATATCCTTATAGACAAGTTTATCTTCGCTCGATATTAACTTTAAATCGGGTTTTCTTCGGAGTAAAAGTTCTTTTAGACCAACTGTTAAATTGTAAGCTTTGTCACCGATTTTAATTAAAATGATTGTATCGTTATTCAAACTATCAATTTTAGAAAATGATACTGCTGAATTACCCATCAATAGAGTTTTATTTTCACTTCTAATTCCAAACGGTATACTAACACCGTCATAAATACCAAAGATATCATCATCCTCTAATGACATTTCTAAATTATCTATCGATTCCTTTTTAGCATTTTGTTTGACGAATTGGGTAGAATTTAGTTTTGGATCGTAACAGTCATTGAGCTTTGTAGATGAGCTAGTATTCTTTTCATCGAATTCGATTCCTTCAGAATTATTTAAAGTTGGATTTTCATTTATTTTTATTTTTTCTGCACATCTATTAGATTCAACAAGAGTTTTTAGAGGATTTGTGACAGGTTTTAGCATTTTATCAAGCGACAAGTTCATTGTATGTTCCTGATTTTTCATTTGTTTTATTTTATTCTTTATGGAGTCGACAGACTTCACTAATTCCATTTTAATATTTTTGTCCATCTTACAATAAATAACAACTGTATTCAGCTAAACAAGGAATAATACTAACAGCATTTATGTATGTAATTCATTTATAAATATGTACCTTCATTCAAAGTTTAAAAAAATATCAAAATTCTGTCTGTACCTCCCATTATTTAATGCCGACTCTTTATTAATAAGTAGAAAATTATAAGGGTTACTCCAAACAGTTTTACAAACTTCTTTAAACTGATTCCACAGCAGATCAGAATTTACATGTTCTTCATAGATATGCTTTAAGTTCACATCATCTTGTTTAAATATTATAAGAAAATTAGCATTATCACGTAGCAACTGTTTCGGAATTTTTGAGTAGGTTTGTGATAAATAAAAGCAGTCAATTTGCTTATGTCTTCCCATAGAGAAATAATTACGAATGTTTATTTGCTTTTCACACATAACATCATCAAAAATAAATACAGAATTTGTTAAAGCTTCATTCGGAGCTATAACATCTTTGTCGTCATTGAACTCATTGAACTGTATCTGAGGTACTCTTCTTAATACTTCACTTAAAAACCGATATTTTGGCTGGAAAGTAGTTTTCGAGTAAAGATAAAGATTTTTAAATTTAAGCCCATTTTCATGCAGCAGTAAACTGATCATAACGTTTGTTTTACCACAGTTCGAGGGTCCACATATTATGCAGCGAATTGTATTAGGCAATAAAACACTATGTCTAATCTGACGAGCTGAGTCATTGAAATTGATATTATTCACGTTCAAGGATATGGGTTGTTTGATCAACTTCATCTTGCCTATTATTTATTTTCATTACTTACTATCCTTTATATATGAATATGTGACTTGCGAGCACAGTATTCTAGCAACGGGTTTGGACCTGGGTCGTTATTAAGAGTCGTGTCCTCGACTGAGTTACACAGCGACAGTGTCCGTCACAGTGTTCGTAGTGGACGAGTTTTTTTAAAATTATTATTAAATTATCTTTAATCGTCCATTCATCTATTTAAGATTGTAAGTAACTAATAAATTTGTCAAGTCTAATAATAAAAATAATGTTAATTAAATATAAAAGAAAATGGAAATTAATTTTATCTTTTTTTTTTTTTTTTTTTCAGAAAATGGAAGGCCTTGATATTGTTGATGATGTTATTAAGTCATTCTATTTTACTCAAGAATTTACTGGGGAGAATGTTGAACAAACTGAGTTCCAGGAAAATCAGCAGGATAAAGTCAAGGATACTCAAGAAAGTCCAATAAAAAGAAAAAACAAGAAGTTGAAATTAACTTCTAAAATTACCCTGCCCAAGCTATTGGATACACCGTCTACATCTTACGTAATTCGCAAGGATCCAGGAAAAGCACACCATTTAATAAAAATATCTATTTGTGATTTAAATGACAATAATTTAATAAATCGTGTTGATCGCAGTGATAGTGATTGTGCTTGTGTGAATGTTCAGTATTTAGTCAAGGACAATTACGATGAAATTATGGATGAAGCAGAATATCTCGTCGGTAAAATAGTTAAAAAATTAAGTTCACCCACATGCAGACCTTAAATGCAGTTTATAAGTTATTGTTTATTAGTTATTATTATTGGTCGAGTTTATTTAATTGAAGGCGAAACAATAAAATTAAAATTGATTCTACATAATGTTTTTTTTATTATTCACCTAATAAGTTAGTATACAGGGGTCAAATTAAATTAGCTAACGAACGAGAAACTCCACAGACGTGATGGGTATCGATATCTAAACACATCGATATAAAAACAAAAAAAAGAAGATATTTTTTTATTTTTTATTTGGGGTCCTCGACCGCTGGTTGTGCTGGTACTTGAAGTATGAGTTGAGAAAATCTGTTTTCTTTTGTTTTATCATGTTTAGGTATCGATACCCATCACATCTGAGGAGTTTCTCTAGCTAATTTAATTTGATCCTGTATGATACCTCTTAATAATAAACACTGCATATAGTTATGACAAGCTAATAGACATAAAAAAAAAATATTAACATTAACCATGACATAATCTATACACAGTGTTTATAAGAGGGAAAATCTTTCGGAAAAGGAAAAGAAAAGAAAATAAATATCGATTATTCATTTATTGATTATAGTAACATTCATTTATTACATTTTTTTATTCGATTACATACTTTTTACACATTTAAATCATTTGTAATTAGCTTTTTTAACTTAAACTATAGTTTTAGCACAGTAGAACGAATACAGTAATCCGACAAGTATTAAAGTATTGAACTATAATGCCCCCCAAGGCAAAGTGTTGAAACAACCTTCAGTTCTCTGCCTTTTATCGTCATCACTATTAAGTATGACTTTATTCAATTTTTTTGTAAAAACTTGATGATTTTTAGATCTTATAACATTAAACAAAAATGGACTTTATCATCTTTAGTTATGTACAACAAATTGACATGTATAAGCTTTCGTTCACGTGTCAAAAAATAGAGGACCAGTTACATGATTATTAGCTTCAAGACCATAAACATTCACACTTATACAAGGATTATTTTTCTAAAATATTTTAATATCATCGAAACATGGCGGAAAAGACATATCATTTATTTTTAAAAGCAACGTATAGTGTGGGTACGATTGCGTTCTATTAGCATTCAATCTTTTTGGAAACATCTGGGCAATAATACACCACAAAAAACAATGATTGGCATTGTTGTGTATATTCAAACATGACTTTGTGTTTTTTATAACCGTAGGCAATTCTAAGTATGTCCCAGCTCTTAAAGGATTGCACTTGTTTATGTTTATTTCCAAATGGTTTATAGAATTAATAGCCCAACCAGATTCGGCAAGTTCAAACTCTAAATAAAAATTTTTCAGAGCATTTAAAATACATGTTATAAACATTTGTATTCGGAACTGCTATCTCATATTTGGTGTTGAAAGATTTCATAGAGCTTTCATTATTTTTTGGCAAAATGTATGACACAAATAATTCAAAATTGACTTTAATTGCTTTATGTTTTTGAATCATAAGATTGATAATATCACATACTGACTTTGAAATTTGAAATAAAAACGTTTCTGGAGTTATTGTTACTTCACTAGATTTAAGTGGATTCACTTTATACTTATGATTCTATTTCTAAAAGCAATAGCAATAATTTGAATATTTTCGAATTCGGAGCAGAGCAATCGATTAGATATATGAATATTTGTTCTACTGTGTGCTGATAATTTTGAAACATAATAATTACAGTATTTACAAAAAAAAAACATGTTCATTATACTTATTTTAAATTTTATAAAAAGCTATTTTTACTAAATGTTTTTTTTATCTCAGTAATCCATTTTTTATTTAAAAGTTGGTAAATTCTCATATTTAAAATTTCTAAGTTTTTAATTTCTCAGTTCATAATTTCTCAGTTCTTAATTTCTCAGTTTTTAATTTCTCAGTTCTTAATTTCTCAGTTTTTTATTTCTCAGTTCTTAATTTCAGAATTTCTTATTTCGGTTTTTTTAATTTCTCAAGTTTCAATTTCGATTTTACATCATTCTGAGCAGAGCAATCGATTAGATATATGAATATTTGTTCTACTGTGTGCTGATAACTTTGAAACATAAATATTACAGTCTTTACAAAAAAAAAAACATGTTCATTACACTTATTTTAAATTTTATAAAAAGCTATTTTTACTAAATGTTTTTTTTTATCTCAGTCATCCAATTTTTATTTAAAAGTTGGTAAATTCTCATATTTAAAATTTCTAAGTTTTTAATTTCTCAGTTCATAATTTCTCAGTTTTTAATTTCTCAGTTCTTAATTTCTCCGTTTTTTATTTCTCTGTTCTTAATTTCAGAATTTCTTAATTCGGGTTTTTTAATATCTCAAGTTTCAATTTCGATTTTACATCGAAACTCTGAAAAAGTACATGTAAAATAATTATTATAAATCAAATAAATATTCTCTATTCTATTGATAATTTTAATGCTACAAGAGACTGTTTCCAACGTTCATTTGGAGTAAGTTTTTCCACTTCACCCGTGTTATAAACTCTTAATTCAAAATAATACTTTCCAACCCTGTCCGGGTTTGATTGGAAGGTATAACCATCAGCCACCCGCTGAGTGAAGCAGTTCTTCAGAGTGGTAGCACGGATCAGCGGTCGAGACGATTCATCCTGAAATACATAAGATGACTAGTTTTAATTAAAAATAATAATGCGTGAGGGCGAGTAATTAAAAAATAGATAAGTAAAAAAAAAATAGATATGTAAAAAAAATATAATAGATAAACTCCAGACTTCCACGTTCTTGAATCTACCGTTACCATAACTATAATCTATTATCTATTAGAAAAGGTCTATTTAAACACTTGTGTCCACAAATAAGTATAATTTTGATGGAGAAAATCACACGCTGTAAAACACTGGAATGGTTTTAAATGAAATGGGAATTTAACATGTTTGAAAAAAATGTCTTACCTCACAGTCTGAAGCGTTGGTATTCCGTTTTCTTTTTGGAGCTGGTGTTGTAACAACTGCCGGCCCGTCGCTATCAGACTCTGGTTCTGAAGCGAAAGGATTTTAGAAAGCAAAGCCTTCTTCTTCTGAGACACTTTCTTATCTCTCTTCACAGCTGTTTTTTTTTTGATCTGCCGCTTGTTTTTTTCTTTTGTTGGTCCAGACGTTGAAGGTGTGGAGTCCTCTTCTTCAACCCAAAAAGGATTATTCATCGACTGAGCCCTGAAAACATTATTAAAATGCAATAAATATTTTTATTACCAACATTAGTAACATGAAACAACAGCACCCGTATTCATCAAAGGGTTAGGCAGAGGTGTGCTGTTAGTCCCTCCCCCTTACTTTTTACGTTTTTACGTTCTTACGTTTTGAAATCTCATCGAATAGGGAATAATATATTTACAGTACTTATCAGGAAAAAAAAACTTTAAATGACCTAAGAATCAAACCTAGGCCTTATTTTTATTGCATGCTAGAACAACGAAGCAAGAATTATTATTAAATAAACGTTTGTAAAAATAAAACGTTAATAATTATTAAACGTTTGTAAAAATAAAACGTTAATAATTATTAAACGTTTGTAAAAATATTAATATTAATATGAAACTACAAATGCAGTACAGGTACAATAGTTTTGAAATAACTATTATATGATCTAAACTTAATTGAGTAATTTCAGTGGTAAAACAATTAACTATTACAGTCCTAGGATCGAAGAAAAAATATTTATTAAATAAAATATAATACTCACATACTCTGTTTCTGCAACACTTGTGAACAACCACAAACAAATTTAAACTCACTGTTCAGTGAAATGCACTTCAGCACAACAATGACAAAATGTAAAGGAATTCTCTCACATGCTTTTTATAGACCTAAATCCTAAAGCCTTAGTCATATGTTAGTTTCTAACAATAATTACTCCGAAAAATTAATTAAAATAATATTTGTTATTAGAATTTCATCTCTATCACTTGAGAACCTAGAGTAGATTTTATTTTATTCATTTCTCGTACTGAAGTCGCAATGTGAATGCTTCCGAATACTCTAGTTATGGAAAGTGTTTTCACAGCACTTTATCCTTATTAGAGTTTTTGGAGGCGACTGGAGACGACAATCGTGAAAGGAATGAGGTGTCAATTAACTCTGTCGGAATACATACAAACTTATAAGAAACCAATAAAATGAGATCTCTGGTAGTTATTTGTCATGTACACAGAAATGTCGCCTTATTCTTTAAACTCTCAAGTCGTAAAGGCTGTGTTAGCTATAGCTATCCTGCTCATTTTAATGTAAATGGAAAGAGGTGGCAATGGATTTCTAAGTGTGTTTTTGTTATAGAACTCGTAATAAGATATTACAGAATTAGGCTGGGTGATTGAATGTTGGGAAATGAAACAAACAGAATTTTAATTTTTAAATATATTCATAAAAGGAGTAATTAATCTTCTAATAAATAACAGATTCTTTACCTAATCTAACATCAATGTGTATAATTATAATAAGCACCTTTTTTCCTTACTATTTGGTAAGGAACCTGATATTTCTTAAAAGATTAATTACTCTTTTAATGAATATGTTTTAAAATTAATATTCTGTTTGTTTCATTTGCCAACATTCATTATTCACCCGACCTAATTCTGTAATACCTTATTACGAGTTGTTTTATTTTTATTTTTTATTGAAATGAAAATTGATATTGGAAAATGAAAACAAACAGAATTTTTATTTTTAAATATATTCATTAAAAGAGTACCTAATTAATCTTCTAAGAAATAACAGATTCCTTACCTAATCTAACATCAATGTGTATGAAATAATAAGTTTTTTTTTGTTTTTTGTTTTTATGCGATACAATCAACAATATTAGTTGTACTATTTAAGTATATTATTAAATGCTATTTTATTATGCTAATTATAAAAAACAAACACAAACGTTGGTACTAACATAATGATTACATTGAATATCTCTCTCTCTATACTTAATAAATATATAAAATAATTTCAATTATATATTCTCACGAATTTTACTAATAATGTTTTCTAAATCTAAGTATATATCACTTGTGACAACATTTTCAGTTATAAATTGCACACACTTATTTGCACTGCACTTGCAAGATTTTTCTGGTAAATTATCACACTCGTATATCTCAATTTTGATCATGCATGTCCTTGAAGATGTATTTGGCGCCCTGGTTTTGATGTACGAGTAGTTTTGCTGTCGTTCAAGTTTCTGTGGAGGACCTGTCGCGTCATTTTTTCTCTTCAAATTGAGTCGTGATGTAACAGATTCTTTGAGCTGCTTGTTTGGGATAAAATTAAAAAGATCCTCATTGTCCTGAAAACAGAAATAAATTGTGTTTTGAGTATGATTACATACAATGCCTACATTATAATAATTAATAAAAAACAATAATAATAATTTAATATGTTATAACTATTACTTACCGACATTGTGATTGAATCTCAGGGTAGCGAAAACAGCCAAATACAAAAAACTTGTATTTACTGTGTCGCAGTCAAAGGCTCTCTACGATCTAGATACAAAACAGATTCTCTTATATAAGGTATATAGATTCATGTCTTTAAGGTTTAATTTCCTTCATAATATTACAACTATGTGCTTGGCGGCAGAATCAAGTCGAAACATGTCGATATCACGAATGTACCTATGTACTTTAATACTGAATAGGTACATATTTCATCTCATCACTGACGACACGTTTGGCGCATTGGTTAAGAGCTCGACTCGCTACATCACAATGTAAATAGTAGGTTTAAAATAGATATTTCAATTAATGTGCCAAAGAGTTGCGGGTTCGATTCCCGCACGGAACAAATGAGTATTTGTTCCGGTTTGGTTTTGGCTTTTATGACTTTTTTTTTTTTACGTTTTTTTATATTATAATCAATTACTCTATCTCCATAATACAGTTACTTTTACACACGGCTACACATTAAGTTACAATTTCCAGTAACAGCTGACCTCTCAATATGGTTTTTGTATCCATCAATACAAAAAAATATGCGCTACATCGTTTCAATGCAGCGCTGCGCGGCGATCGAACATGATATTGTTGTTTATTATTTTTAAGTTCACGCGATAATTTTGCTTCGCTATAACAGTTCGATACCATGCCTGTTTATGAATACACACGACAACCGCTCGGACCATTAAAAAAATTGGAGATCCTGTATCAAGCGCTCCACTGTGAATGAAACACAATACTCAATCAATATTATGAACCATATCGCACATCACGATAGTAATGTATGATTGGGGAGTTCTGGATCATGCGCTCGAGCGAAAGCGAGAGCAAGTGATCCAGAACCCCCAATTATACACTACTCCTAACTTTACTCAGAACCGACATTGATATATAGAGTACCTAAAATAGTACAGTCAGCTGCATAAAGACTTATAAAACCATAAAACCTTTCAAGCAATCTGCCCGCCTTTTTTCCAACTATGTTGGGGTCAGCTTCCAGCCTAACCGGATACAGCTGGATACCAGTAGTTTCTATGGAGCGACTGTCTATCTGACTTCCATAACCCAGTTACCGGGTAACACGATATCCCTTGGTAAGACTGGTTGTTTCGGGCTTCTGACTACCCGTAACTACTGTCACGAATGACAGCCGGGACCAACTGCTTAACGTGCTTTCTGAGGCACGGAAGGGTCTGAGTATGTTATAAATGGTCACCCATCCACGGACCGACCTCGGCCAGCGTTGCAGATCGACCCGTGCGAAAGTTATTATTAAGCCAGGAGCCCCTGTTTATAAAATCTTTTACCACCAAATAATTTCCAAATGTCTTAAAATTCTGTTTTCTTTTTTCAGGTAAGGCATAGAAAACTAACAATACAAGAACATCATTATTTTCATTCGTAAGTAAGCATACACATTTACACATGAAAAGGTCTTTCCTGACCCCCTCTATTCGTTCATCCATGGTACACTGGAATCAATAATGTTGCGCTCTTGTGTCAGTTGCGAATGCCTGTAGGGTTTCCACTCTAGCAAATTGTATAGAGATTAAAAAAAAAAAAAACCTCACGAAAAAGTTTACGTAAAATCACAATTTATCTTAAGGGGGATCCTAAGCTTCATCCCGCCAAAATTCAAATTTTCTTTGTTTTTTTGCAAATTGCAGCTCTTTTTTACGTCGTATGTTGATCAAAATGCGATCCGCGACTGTAGGAATGATATATTTATTGAATAATAATCATCAATTTCATATCAATCGTCAAACTTTGGAAATTTGTTCCACCTAAGAATTTTCATATGATATATTCTGAAAAATTCTTAGGAGTTTGACGATTGATATGAAATTGATGATTGAAGAACATAGGACGTAAAACAGAGCTGTAATTTTCAAAAAAAAAAAAAAAAAATGTGAATTTGGCGGGCTACAACTGAGGATTCACGTTAAGCGTAAATTCTTGAGTAACAGTGTGAAATCTATTTCAGAAATTGTAAGTTCACATAGTTATTAGATTCAAGGTATGTGATTTGCGATGCAATTTTATCAAAACAACCACAAAACAAGATGTTAATCTTCACCCTAATTGCGTAACACACATGATTCAATCACAATCCGAAAGTTTTGGAAGAAATTGTCAATCCATTGCTTCATTTGTTTGAAAATTTTCTCTGCTAGACAACTTAAATAACGCAATGAACATTGTTGAACTGTCAACATGAAAGGCATTTCCATTGTAAGTTTGTTACCTAGCTGTTTTGTTTGAGTTTACTTAAACATACATACATACACATACATAACATCACGCCTGTATTCCCCGAAGGGTTAGGCAGAGGTGTACCTATAGCACACCCACATTTCGCCAGTTATGTTTAAGTCCCATGTAATAGGGGGCGAGCCTATTGCCATCAACCGGGCAAACATTAAACGTGTTAAAATTATTCTTCCAATGCTTTGTCGAAAATATACTCGTAAACCTGAAACATCAATTATTTCTGAAGGTCTAGTCCATTATTCGACTTTTTTAGTCAATGCGATTGACTCGCTAGCAACTGAGCAAACAGAATCGTTAAGAACGTTGAGTTGCAAATCTTTTTGAAGTTTAGTGCTGAATACGAATTGTATTTGTCAGCAATTTGAATTCTATTTGTAAAAGAATTAAGAAAACCGAAGTAAGAGAGACGTCCCGCATCCCGGTGACTTAAAAGCAAATGCGGTTTCGGTCCTTCCTCGAGTAACCGAATATAACTTACGTGACATCATCATAGTTCACGCCTGTATATCTCGAAGGGTAAGGCAGACGTGTATGTCCTTACAGTACACCGATATTTCGCCAGTTATGTTTAAGTCCCATGTAATAGGGGGCGAGCCTATTGCTATCAACCGGGTACAAATCCGGACTCCGGGCTGATGTGAGATTTTTTTATTGGAAAAACAGAATATCACTTTGCTCGACCCAAGACCTCATGCTCAACTGTAGCGCTTGCTACCACTAGACTAGACTACGAGGCAGTCAAAGTATTAATACGCCTTTTAAAATTATAGCCAGGGTCCTTGAAATGTTAATAAAATAATAGCCAGGTTCCTTGAAGAGTTAATAAAAGGAAATAATTTGCCAATAAAAGGCACTTAAAAATGCATCTGGTATGGTATGATCAGCCACGACTTTATAAAAGGTAAGCCTACCATAATAAGCACTTCCAAACATCTTTTTGAATAACCCTTTGGCCGATTTTTTACACGTGTACAGTCAGGGAAATTAATCATTTTACACCATTTTATACAAGCCATGTCATTTTAAGATGCTTGTCAATCAATTTCCGTGACTTTAATTAAGGAAATATTGAATCGCTTCTCTAAGAACTTATTGACCTTCTAATGATAACCTCTAAAAACTTTATGGATTTCTAATGGTACATACTTTTTTAAATAAGTGAACCTCTTTTTAACTTTCTGGCCTTTTATCACAGTCGGTTGCTGTAACTAAGGGTACCCCGACCAAATGGGTTAGGTTAGGGTAGAAGTAGGACTAACTGCGTGCGATTCGAGCGAGCGAAGCAAGCGGTGCCTCGGCAGTGGCTGGCGAGCGCTACATCCAAGTTGGTCGCAGTATGTAATCGCGGTTATTTGGTATTTTTAGGACCCCAAAAATGGCAATTATTTGAGGTTCAAAAAGAGGCGCAATCATTATATTAAAGTATTCAATAATATTTTTAGGAGTGCAAATGGGTATTATTTGTGGTTTAATTAAATACATGCCCTTTACACACACAACTATACATAGGTACATTATTTTGTAGTGTGATGTTGGTGATCACAATGGAACTGACCGCACTTTAATTTCCAATTGATGATGCCTATTGCAAAACTGCAATGTTGGTGTAATCAGTAAAGTTGGTTCGGTTGATTGTTAATGGAATGCTTTGTTCGTTGCTAGCTTTGACGCTTGTGTGTTTACATATAATAAGTACCTAATTAAAATAGTAATTCACTTCATTATAACTACCTTGAATTGTTATGATCATTATTTCGATTTGTAGATGGGTAATTTAAAACTAGATTAAAAATAAATATTTTATACAACTTCCTTAGGTATGCGGTGTTTGCCTGTAAGTGATTTTTGCACTGTTGCACATTTTTCCTTGTAGGGCCAGTGTAAAAAAATGTTGGTGAATCAATAAAATAAATAATAATTATAATAAATAATAGAAAAGCGACATTTATCTATAAGCGACTAAACCGCGAAAATCTATAGGTACAGGTAGCAGGTTTTTACAGGGTTTCCGGTAATTAATAGATAACCTTGAAATGGATTATAGAATTACTTATGGACATCAAAAAAATACAAATAAATATATATTATCTGAAGTAGGATTATCAGAAATGTTTTTATAAATAGACACTTTATTCACTTTGTTTTAAACTCTTGTACGCAAAGGCCAGAAATTAATGAATTTCGTTGATATATTAATTACGTTACGTTAATAGTATCAACAATATTAAATTAACGTGCTGATCGACAGGCTATATGGCTCAAAATCACTTGTAGGACGGGTTCCCACTACGCTCCTCATGGCTAATCATCCAAGTGGTCCTCAGACTCTTCACAGATTACGAGACCTTTCAGCAGATTAAACTCTTGATGACTAACTTATTTTAAATAGAGCATACAAATTGCCGCTCATTCAGCTCAACGACTCCCATCCCACGGCTTAATAACTATTTATACACCAAGGCGCACTATTATTTTAAGACCAAGGCTCTAGTAAAGGGGCTTTAAATTCTACTTGTGGGTTTAAAAGGTGCAAATAAATCAAAGAAACTTTAGATAGATTATGTGACTGATAAAATGGCTAGAAAAGAAGTGACTATTGTGTTAAAAAAATATGGTTAATTATTCTAAACTACACACGCGCTCTGCTCTATTGCTCTCGTGTCTAGTGATTGAGATGACGGCTAATTGAGAATTATGGAAATAGAAGCCATGCTGAGCTGGTCCATGACACGCAGCAGGATGAAGGCTGTATTAAATTTTACGCTGTTTCTTTTTACGTACCGTCAAAGAATGAGGAGGTACGGTACGGTGAAAGAGTACTGTTACAAATATTCTTTGACATGAAGCATTAGCGTAGCCTAGAGTAGGTACTTAAACGTCATTAAAACGATTAGGAATAAGTTCAAGAAAATATACCAAATGACTTTCGATTATATGACTACAAAAATGACTTTTAAAATAGATTCGATTGGGCTAATTATTAATTCTGAACTGAACAAAATCTCTCGTTGCTATCTTCTTTTCGCGTTTTATTTTGAACTATGTACTTGTATTACGTTAGATTCTTAGAGCCCTCATTTTAGCAGGTACCTGGTTACGAAGATAATGTTACGACACCCTTCATTGTCCTTTGTTCACCATCTATTATTTCAAACAGCCCCTAGGCTTGATTCATTTGTTGTACGAAACTCCTTACAATCTTTGCTTACAAATAATAACAAACCAATTCTCTCAGGCCCTTGTATTATCTACTTGGTAATATCAAATGCTTACATTAAGTAAACCAGGATGTGTCTAAATATATTGGGCAGTTGTGAGAAAGGGACAATAGCATCATTTGTGGGGTGATGAAAGGGAGGGGTATACGTTCATATTTATTCGCATCGGTGAGGCATGCGTGCGCGCCGGTTCCGCCAGCCTTTTTATATATACAAAAATATTATATTTAATAAGTTTTGTAGACTAATATTAACAAAATAATTGAGAAGATTGTTTTTTATTATAGTGCGAATAATTATATGTTTAATACTTATGTGCAAATAAGTGTTAAAACTGTGTTAACAGTGAATTAAATGTCTGTTTTGTGTTAAGTTTTGATAAGAGTTTTTGGACACAATGTGTGCTGTAGTCATCAAGTATTTAAAGGTCAGAGTTCATTTAAATATTGCTATCGTCCATATTGTGTTTAATTTCTGCAGTTTAATAATGAAGATTGTTCAAACCGAGTTTTAAATTAGTCGTTAGTACCGAAGTACGTGTTGCATTGCATCTTCTTATCGTCGTTTTTATTTGTGAAGGATATTATTGTTAATGCTGCTCTTATTACACGAAATAATTGATACACAGGCAAACGGCATTAATGTTTTAATGAGGTTCTTAATACATATCCATACTATACTACTGAGTATACTAGGTATGATATACCTAGTATACGTTTACTTAGTAGTTCCATACTAATATTATAAGTTCCAAGCACCACAGAATGGATTTCGATAAAATTTGGCTAAGAGATAGATGATGGCATCCTGGGGAAGGGCATAGGCTACTTTTAGTCCCGGTAGCACGTTCCCGTGGGATAATTTCCGACATCCACGCGGGCGAAGCCGCGGTCAGAAGCAAGTACTGTATAAATGTACCTACCCTATGTTTTGTGGCTACAGGTTGATACAATGTTATTGAACAAAGATGGCAGACAATTAAATGAATTCTCTTATCAATGACTGGCTCGTGCATCGTGGTCGCAAGCGTTACTACTGAGCTTGAGGTCCTTGGTTCGATTCCCAGCATGCGTAGCATGACCACTATAGAAACAGGAGAAACGGAAGACAAAATGACAAATTGTAAAAGATTTCTACGGCGCGATGTCAAAATTCAAAAAAAGAATGACTTTTTATAAGAATGTGATTTGTCTTCTCTTCGTAGAGTAGAGATAGAAGGTCATGCTACGTCATGCTGGTCAGGCAAAGCGCTATTGGGTTTTTCCATTAGGAAATTTTCAGTAGAATAGAATAGAATAGAATAGAATACTCTTTATTATGTACACCATAAAAATTACAGATATAAAAGTAGAAATTTTACATAGGGTGACACAATGGGCGGTCTTATCGCTAAAAGCGATCTTTTACAGACAACCTTTGGATGGATTCAAGGTAGAAGGAGAGACAATAATGCAGGTAGTCAGTGGTGTACCATTTACATATACAACAAATACATACATACATAAAACATATACCTATCTACATAATATAATATATACAATAATAAACATGAAACAAGAGTAAGGAAACTAAATGTAATGACAATGTTTAAGGAGAGAGGAAGTGTTTTTTAACCAGTATTTTAAATGTGGACAAAGATTGAGCACGCCTTATCGACATGGGCAAGGCATTCCATAACCGTACTGCTTGAACTGTAAAAGACTTGTCATAAAAACTGGTGGAATGCATCGGCATCTCTAGTCTTAAGTTTTCCGATGACCTCAGGTATCTATTATGTGTGTCATGAAGGAACTTGAAACGTTCTTTAAGATAAGAGGGGGTTTTAGGGTTGAACAGAATACTGTAGAGCTGAAACAAGATATGAGAATTCCGGCGAAGACGTATGGGAAGCCACTTGAGCTTTGTATGAAATTCAGAAATGTGATCATACTTGCGCAGGCCAAATATAAATCTTATGCAAAAGTTTTGAAGTCGCTCAAGTTTATCGAGTTGCGCCTCAGTGAGATCGAGATAACTGACATCAGCGTAGTCAAGGATGGGAAGTAAAAGGGATTGTGCAAGCGCAGTTTTAGTGGCAGTTGGAAGAAAGTTCCGCAATCGTCTCAGGGACTTACCAGATGCAAAAATTTTGCGACTTACGTCCTGTAACTGAGGACCCCAAGACAGATGTTTGTCGATCCAAACCCCAAGGTTCTTAACCTTTTCGCTGACTGGAATAGCAGTTCCGTTAAATTGTACTTGGGGAAGCTGCGACCAGTTTATCTTGGGGGTCATCCTTGAGCTGCCAACAATAATGACCTGAGTCTTTGATGGATTAACCTGCAACCCATGTGCCTCACTCCATTCGCAAATTGAACCCAAATCTTTGTTTACTATATTAATTGCATCAGCCAAATCCGAAAGGGCAGCTTGCTTATATATTTGTAAATCATCTGCATAAAGGTGGTAGGAAGAAAGAAGTTTTTTGGAAATAGAGTTTATAAATATTGCGAAGAGTAAAGGAGATAAAACGCCACCCTGAGGTACACCGGCAGCAGTATAACACCAAGAAGAGCAAGACTTTTCCATGCATATACGCTGCCGGCGGCCATACAGGTAACTATGAAACCAGTCAATCGCCGTTGGAGATATGTTAAGCGAGCGAAGCATGCCAAGCAGGATATCGAAATCGACAGTATTAAACGCGTTACTAAAATCCAGTAAGCAAAGAACCGTTAGATTTCCTGCTTCCATGCCTAACCGAATGTCATCAGTGACGTTAACTAAAGCAGTAAAAACAGCAGCAGTAGAAGCAGTAGTAGCTGCCCGTAGTTGGGATTTGTGTCCGGTTGATGGCAATAGGCTCGCCCCCTATTACATGGGAGTTCAACATAACTGGCGAAATGTGGGTGTACTATATACGTACAGCTTTGCCTAACCCTACGAGGATTACAGGCGTGATGTTATATTATATTATATGATATGTTATGTTATATGTTATGTAAATGAATTCTTGTTGATGTATACCTACATGTTTTTGAGGCTGACTACGTATGGAAAATCGTTGAAAATCTTTTCATAGAGTCAAGTTCATACCGCAATTTTTGTCAGGATTTATTCGGTTTTTGAGTCCATAATTATAAAGTTCTGTCTCATTGCTTATCAGAAAAAATAAAACAAGTAACTGCAGGCCATAAATAATATGACTCTCAGAGGATGTAGCTCTAATATATGAGACCACAGTAAAAGTCTATTTGTGTCCTATAGATAGGCTCGCTGGCTTGGCGAGCCTCCAACGTTCCTATCTGTATTATGCCCTGGTATGTACGAGGTTACGAGGGGTCATAATGAACATGAGCATAAAAATAAGTCAATGTTATTAGCTTAATGCTCTTTTTCTCGTTAACGTGTAACCATGATTGCAACCTCTGAACTTTTGAAGATCTTAATACCTATTAAGCACTTTTTGCATGGAACATCAGGGTGTTGCCCGATCTCCCCAAGTTCCCCAAAGCTTATGTTATTAAACAAAATTGCACGACTCTGTCTTGACCGAAATGAAGAATGGCACAGTCGCCGAAACAATTTTAAAGTTCTAAGGTGTTTTTTTTAATTCTATTTTATTTATGGAGGGTTTAATCATAAACTGATTATGCCACCCTCATCGGTACAGACAATTATTCCTTATAATCTAAATCCTATTTTTGCTATCTTATACAAGCATCTTGCATCCTTTGATAATGGGGACGCAAGAATGCTGTTACACCTTCCAACATCCTCTTCATCCACTCACTTAATAATGTGATTCTTTCGGCCTCGTTCCGGACGCATTCCATCAGGATATGATAAGTTTCTTCTACTATATTACACTCCGGACAATTTGGTGACGCCACTTTACCCATCAGAAACGCAAAGCTGTTCATTGGATTACTGTGATATTATTGACCATACAAGCTGTGATTTTAAAAGATAGTTTAGTTTCAATGTGTGTTGCAAATGCTGTGATTGTTATCATATCCAGAAGCACTGGCATAAACTTTTTTTTAAAAATTTACATTGGAATTGTGATTTATAGTCTACCTGATGTGTTTACTTTACAATTTTCCTGAGCTAAAGAATTGCTTGCTGGTTGCCTCCAACACAACCTAAATTCTTCCTTTACACTACATTTTTCTCCAGAACAATCTGGATACATTCCTAACTCACCCCCTGGAAACATCCCTAACACACTCTGGATATTTATCTCGAAACAATCTCAAAACGCATAGTACAAAATTATACACAGAGAAAATAATTATGTCTTCCAAAATAAGGTTAATTTTAACTAGGTACTGATTTTATTTTATGCTAACATTTTTGGAGACGTCAGTACGAGGAATGGTCAAGCGTGAACTTTACAAATAAATTAATTTTACATTTTGGGGACGTTGGGAATGAATATATAAAAAATCATTTTGGGGAAATTGGAAGTTGGGGAGACAAGGCATCACCCGAAGATCATTCCATTCTATGTCTGGAGAAGGGCGTTGTTAGCTGTGCTTACTGCTTATACTTTTGCAGCTCTCATCGTTTTATTTAGTCTTGTGTTATTGTTCCGAAATAAATTTCTTTTTTTTTTTCTGGACTATTTATTTCTAGTTTAGTTACAAATAGTTATTACTTATCAGTCATTAGTCATTCATTGCACATCGGTCTCATTATTTGTAAGTTTAATTAGTTTAGTTGTTAAGCCAATACTGCCAAATTTTTGAGTCCTCTATAGCTGGGAAAAAAATGTCTATCAATTGCATGTACAGTCAGGTTTTTATTCTATTACGAAGTTTATTCAGAATTCAAATAAAATGTACACAAATAAAAACTCATACCTAATTAATTAATACAAAAAAAAAATGTAATGTCTTAACTTAACTAAAACTATTATCAATCTAA
Organism: Griposia aprilina; assembly: GCA_916610205.1. NCBI lineage: Eukaryota > Metazoa > Arthropoda > Insecta > Lepidoptera > Noctuidae > Griposia > Griposia aprilina. The sequence continues at coordinate 5,346,843 of OU744299.1, forward strand.
AATATAGCGTCGAAAAATTCCTCCGTATCGCTGTCGAGGTAATGTACGGTAAATTACCTCGACAGCGATACGGAGGAATTTTTCGTGCATTATGTATATTTTCTACCCAAGAGACTGACGGCATCGTTGTATGGCAATGCTTAGCCACTGGCCAAGGTAAAACTCAGCCCTTGGGTCACGGGAAGTTTCAAACAGCCGTTTGGAGATTTCCTTGATCAGACCAAAAATGAATATTAAACCGGTAGCTTCTGCCCGCGACTTCGTCCGCGTGAAATTTCTGATTCCCCCGACCCACCCCGACGCATCGCATCGCCTGCCCGCGCTACTACTTCGTTTTCGCTTTGCTTCTGTTTTCTTTCTTTTCGCGCGGCTCCTAAGGATCCTTGCGTAATGTTAAATTGCCTTATAGCCTTCCTCAAGAATTAGAATATCAAGTACAAGAAAAAAAACAAATCCGACTGGTAGTTCCAGAGATTAGCACGTTCAAACAAACAAACAAAAAAACTCTTCAGCTTTATTATTAGTATAGATAGCTAATATGGAAAACAGCCAATTCCTAATAGCAAAGTTCTCCCAAGTTTCCTTCGGCTCAGCATAAGTAAAACTTTTACTTTTAAAAACATCGCACTCATGCATTTTATTTACTTAAGGGATTCACTGAATTCCGCAGGCAACCTGGCGCTTCCACCTTAAGAGACTGACAACAGCTAAAGCGCGGTCACCGTCGATGTCGGAATGCATTGAAAAAAGAGAGAAGCGCGATGACATAAAGGCTCGTGCACACTGGCGCGACGCGACAGCGTGACACAAAGGCACCGCGTGCAGCGTGACGGGCGGCGCCTTTATGTCGGGCTGTCGCGTCGCGCCTGTTTTTGTGGGAGCCTTAACGCTGATAATTTTTTGCAAGATATGAAGCAAGTATCTGTTTACAAAAAATATATTGATTGATCTAAAAAATTAAAACACTATTACGTTAATATGTTGCTTGTAGAATAATCTGACAAAAAAACCGAATTATTGCATGTATATTCGGTCAATGGATTTTAATCGTAAAAAAAATTGATTTGATATATCTTCGTGATTTTTTTCTATCATATCAAGTTAATTGTATTATGTTTTCAACACACTATCTAACTAGCCTATATCCAGAAGAATATCATATATTTTTCTGATTTTGGTTACTGCAGTGGATCATATATTTTTAGGCATTATAAATTTGCGTTTAGGTCATGTAGTCCCCTTAAAGCTCAGGTAAAAGTAATGTATTTATCTTGTTCAAAACTTTTAATGGAGTCGTGAAAAATTTGCACGAAGTCGAAGAACATTGAAGGATACTTTTGCTTCATTCGAAGTTATTTTTTTCTAGTGGCAGTTTTTTCTAGTACAAATGGGTACTAATTGGTGAATACTGTCATTGTTAACACCTTGGTAGTAAAACTTTTAGGGTTCCGAACCCAAAAGGTGCCAATGGGATCTTATTACTGAGCCTCCGCTGTCCGTTCGTCCGTCCATCTGTCATAGGGCTGTATCTTTTGAACCGTAATAGGTACACACTTGAAATTTCCACGAATTGTGTACTAAATGGCCACTATAACAAAAAAATAAAAAATCAATAATTAAAGGGGGTCTCCATACAAGAAACGTGTTAAACAAATATGTAGTGTTAAATATTTTACGGTGGTACGGTACTTCTTGTGCAAGTCCGACTCGCACTTGGCCGCTTCTTTTTGTGTTCTCTTACAAAGAACTTACTTTTTCGTTGAAACTTTTAATGGTCAATCACGAATCTTGTCAACTGTAGGTACCTATATATGAAGTTGGCAAAGAGGCCCGCCTAAACTTAAAAATAACTTTCTTTCTTTTTCTTATGGAAGAAAAGTTTTACTTTTCCTATTAGTTAGTGTCAATTAATCAACTCAGCCTATCGCAGTCCACTGCTGGACATAGGCCTCTCCCAGGCTGCGCCACGACACCCTGTCCTCCGCCTTCCGCATCCAGTCTGTCCCAGTGACCTTTTTGAGGTCGTTGTCGGTCTATCTAGCAGGGGACGACCCACATTACGATTGCCGTTACGCGGGCTTCACTCCATAACACGTCTGCTCCAGCCTTTGGTCCTTCGACAAACATGGCCAGCCCACTGCTACTTCAGCTTTATTTAGCACTAGCTTTTGTCCGCGGCTTCGCTCGCGTTAATTTAGACTTTGACAATAAATTCGGGTTATAATTCAATCATGATTCGAAGGACACGTGGCGCCATATATTATCATATGAACGTTATTGTTGTTTTCCTCGGGAACAGTACTTTTTTTCGGGATGAAAGGTACCTTATGTCCGTTTCTGTACACCTGACAACGTATGTGCAAAATTTCAGGATGATCGGTTCAGTGGTTTAGGCATGAAAACGTAACAAACAAACAAACTTACTTTCCTATTTATAATATTAAGTTAGAATAATTGGCCTATGGGGTTCTACTTGAACCGTTCAGTAAAACACTCGGTTTGGGAATGGTAAAGGATTTATTTCTAAACTAATATTTATACAATACTCTTAAACACTTAAACACTGCTTACGTTCTATTGGCTGATCAGTTGGCTTAGAGATCTGCTGATGTGGTCAGTCAATCAGCGTTACGCACGCCATATTCAACCCTCCTTGTGGCCCGTAGGCTAGGCAGCGTTCAGCGTCGCCAGTGTCGGTTCGCGAGCCGCGCGGGCCAGTCGTTTGAGCTTGATGTTGTATGGTATGCCTGACTCCCACAGGCCTATAAATGCTCAACACTCTGTCCTCCGCCTTCCGTATCCAGTCTGTCAGTGTGTTCGTAAATAAATGATTTTAAAACGACACCATTTTTTTGTGTAGACAAAGTAATTCATATCATTGTCAGAGAGATGCTGCTGGACAGTTTGTTTTATTTCTCTCTTCTTTGCAAAGGATTTTAAACCCTGCAAAGTTCTGAAAGGTGAATTACTTAGAAACTCTTTCGACAAGTAAATAATCTATTAAGAACGATGAGTCACTACTAGAGGTCGATTGCATGTCTAACTCCTAACTTTTAATGCTAGTCAAAGTCAAATCGTAATTTACAAAAAAATAGAATTGATTCTAGATGCCCCTTCCAAAAGGTAGTTTCGTATGGAGAAGAATGGGAAAGAAACTCCAACGTTACTTTAAAAAAAATGTTTTACAATATTATGTATACATTAATTATATGTGAAAACGATGCACCTAGAATAAAATTACTATACCACAATAGGTAAAAAGAATTAAATATAACGCAATGTATTAAGTGATCAACGCCAGCTAACAGGCACTCAGACAGCCGCTGTTCAAATCCCGCAAGATTTGGCTTCGAGCAACTACTTAGTGCTGGAATATTGAGGCAGATGCATTGTGCTTAGCTAATACTAAACATAATAATATAGCTGACCGCCTCATTGGTCTAGTACCGAGGACTTCAAAGATTTGTAATAATGTCGTAAAAAACATATTTTTGGGGGCTTACCTTGGCTAACGCTGGCTAAACCTTACGAGATAGATCAAAATAATGTACTACGGAATTTTATATCTTATCTTGTCTTAGATGTCTATCTCCCAAGGATAACCCACACAGTAACCGTTTTTTAACTTTTACATATTACTAAAAAAAAATGGGTTATTAACGAAGGTATTTTAAACAATACAGTACTTATTAATCCTTATCCAATTAAATACGTTGTACATTTAATGTAGATCGAAATTGCCCTTTTCAGCATATCATTAAAATTAATATCTTAGAAGATATCCCAGACTTAAAAGTGTAACATCTAACAATAGGGGTCGTTATATACCACTTTGGGTATCATTGACTAGTGCATGGGTTCTCAACAGGGGCGATAACGCCCCTTCGTGGGCGTTTGAGGCCTTCAGAGGAGCAGTAGAAGACCCAGAGAAAATTAGGGGGCGTTGAGATAGGATCTTAATTAAGACTATATAATATTACACTTTTAAATATTAATATCGTGGCAATAGCTGTTTCAGATTCGCGACAGACGCGCTAAGTAAAAAAACTTGGGGGAGCTCTAGAAAAAAAAAAACAAAGTGGGCAGTGGGCAAAATAAGGTTGAGCACCTATTGTCTAGTGTCTAACTACCCAACGGCACCTCTTTGTCAGTGATATCAATTACTTTGTCTACACACAAATGTGGTTAAGTTTAATATAATTTATTTACGAACACTCGACTGTCTCATTGGTCTAGTGATCGCAAACGTTCCTGTTGAGCACGAGGTCCTGGGTTCAAATCCCAGGTCGGGCAAAGTGTTATTGGGTTTTTCCATCAGGAATTTCTCAGTAGCAGCTCGGAGTCTGGATTTGTGCCCGGTTAATGGCAATAGGCTCGCCCCCATTTATGCATGGGATTTAAACATAGCTGACAACATGTGGGTGTACTATAAGGACACCTCTGCCTGACTCTTTGGGGATTACAGGTGTAATGTTATGTTATATTATAGCTGCTTTACATCACAATTACGTTTTGGTAAACGCAGCGATTGATTGGACGCAATTTTTATTATCTAGTGCACAAAATAAATATTTGTACGAAGTTTTTCATATTTTTATCTTCAAATTGTTAAGACACAAAGACACAAAATTTAGCCATGGGTTGATATTTGTGCTGTTGGCTCTAAATTACTTTTTCGAGCACGCTCAATTTTTTGACAAACGCGCAAAAATTGACAAGAGAAAAGTATCTCTCAGACATCTTATTTGTTCCCAGTTTTTGAACCAATTTTCTTCCTTGAGGGTGTATTCAGCTACGCTCTGATATTTCCTTGTTATAATAAATATACTTTGGTATAATCCGCAACCATGTTTACTCCGCGTATTCTGGAGCGCGAGCGCCATATAATCTTCACAAAATCATCGCGGTTGCTAGATGTAACACAAACATGACGGAGTCGTAAACACTTGGTCGGTACATTCACATTAATAAACGACGCCATCTTGAATTAAATTATGTACAGTCGCAGAATGTAAAGATTTTCACTTTTAAGTCGATACTTGACTTTTAACACGATTTATAAGCTATTTTCGTATTAGCAGTCTTAAAAATTGAAGTTTCCTTCATAATTCAAAAGTGCCTGGTAATGGTTTAATTGAAATAAATACTTTGAGTTTGTGTTTGAAAAAAAAAGGCAAAGAACTTTAAAACAAAAGTCATGTTATTTTTGTGAATTCAGTGAGTTTTCTGGATTGATTCAAAATCGTCACGTTTGCGTCATTTCGGCATAAACCGGGGAAATCAAGAACAAAATGCGGTTCCCTGAAAATATCTTTAATTCGTTTTGTTTTGACTTTTACTCCCGTTACTCTTTGTTTGGTTGGCTGCGGCTTAATTGTGCCCGCGGCATAAAGGAAATAATAAAACCTTTTTTTACGCTGCGCAACTTCCTTGCCAATTTTAAGGGGATACTTTTGAAACGTTTGACGTTCAATAACTACTGATCCTCAGACTAATTTGAATAAAAGGTATTTGGCAAAATAATCTGTTACTGATTTCATACAACTTTTATTATACAGAACATGTCCATAATCTTAACATTCATTGACAAAAATAGACGATTGGTATAAGGAAAATCATAGTTGGTAATCCGCTTAGTAAATGATCCTTTTGGGATACTGCTTGATACTGCGTAATGCGTTATCAATAAGTGTGGTGCTTCAAAAGTCAATTCAAGAAGTTTTTTTCTGCTTACAATCATTTGCATTATCAAATCCATTTATCATACCACTAGGTACAGCCCAATATTGGTTTGATTTCAATAATTATTTTCCCTTACACAAAACAAGTAAAAAATAATTCGTAAAAACAAAAGGTCCAAGCCACAGAGGTCCGTTGTCCATTGTCCACAGATAATGAATGGTTATCGGCTACGATCTCTTACAGCCTCTGGAATCCTCATTATAACTTCTTGAGCCCGTTGAGACGTTATTTCCAGTGGCCAAGTGTTTGCGACCCCTGTAGCTGGGTAATGTGTCAATGTACAGTCAGGGAAATATATTGATAAACAAATTGACTATTAACTTAAATTATCCGGATGACTGTAATTCTTTATTAGTCGTATGGAATGGCTATTATAATACGCAATTTTACGTAGTTTGTCAATTTGCTGAAAAACTAGAATATCAGCCTATAATGTTCCCATTGATGGGAAACAGGCCAGTGCGGGTTGGTAGATGTCACATGTCTTCGAATTTCTGGTTCTAAGAATGATAATGAGTGATAAGATAATTTACAAAAAGTGAAGTGCCTGTCTAGGTTCGAACTTACGACTTACAACACGTATGCCGCAGCCGTTACCATTGGGCCACCACTGCTCTAAATGAACTCTATGAAAATTATGGCGATTGATATAAAACATGATTGGTCTAGCTACGAAGAAAATATACGATTAGTCTACGAAAAAAATACTTCTTCTAAAACTAAAATGCAGGGAAGCAGGGTGATCGACGCGCAAACTGTTACCATGAATTCAGCACAAGATTCTAGATTTGATTGATTTGTTTTTTTTTTTTGATAACCGTCGTTTTATTATTTATTTTGTATATTTTTATTCAAAGAAATTATAATACAGAGGGGTTACTTAAATTCTAAACTCGCCAAACTTTTACGTTTGATGGCGTTAGACGGCGTTTACGCTTGGTTAAAAAAAATCGACGGTTATCAAAAAAAACACCTGTTTCATAGAGAAGTGCAATACCTACGCGTTCAAAATGTATAGAACAGCTAATAGTCATAGTCATTTATTCATTAACAAGTAACTTGTATCTGAATGTACACACAAAATTACAACACAAGTTACACACAAAAATTACACAATTACAGTATAAACAATAACATAAATTACATTTGAATTTCGTCTAAACTACATCAACAATTTACAAAAAATATATTCCAATTTTTATTTTTTTAATAATAAATAATAATAATAAAATAATAATAAAAATTAATAAATAATAATATTAATAATTATTAATTAATTTTTTTAATTTTTAATTAATGATTTTTTAATAACCAACGAAATATTTCAACGCCAGGGGTTCAGAATCATGCCTCAAAGAGATGTCAGCAATTGACCGGGTCCGATAAGGCCGATGCCTGCCGGGGTCGCGGATTATTCGAAAGAGTTACCGTGGCCCTGGCGCACAGGCAACTGAAGGAACACGGGTGGGCTTTAGTCAGTAAGAGTCTGACACGCCCTTCCGCTCCGCCCAGAGCGGGAGTGGTCATTTGATGATTTCCCACCAAAAAAAAAAAGGGGTTCGGAATCATATGCTGAATCCAAGGTGGAGTGTCGTTGTCCCTGCCTCCTTGTATATGACTTGAACTGCAGAAAGTATTTCCAATAAAACAGAACCGCGTCGTCGTGTAAATTCCCATATTTGCCCGTATGTTGACATATTTGCCCGGAACGGTAAACACAGCAGGTATGTTCAAAAATTCATCGATAGCATACTATCATGAACACCATTCCGTTCTATATACCTACTCCAAGAATCATAAAAAAATGCAAAAATGTCTGTCAGAGACGCACGTATACTAGTTATGAATTAGTAAAAATGGACTACGTTTATTCGTGTACTGTCGGCAATTGTCGGCTATCCTCGGCTCTGTCAAAATTAAACCTCCATTATTAATTTTGATGCATGACGTCGCGGGATTTTCGTGTTGGGGATAAAAGAAAAATCTTTGTTAGTTTGTACAGCATGCAATATTTTTGCATAGAAAATGAGACGAGCTTGACTGGATGAGTTTTTTGAACCAAGTTCCAAATGGATTGGCGATAAAAATTGCAAGAGTGGCCAGCCGACTTTAAATCCCACTGTGGTGCTTTCAAACTTTTATAAGAATAAAGCGGAGTGACATGCTTCAGCCGAATAACAACTTTTTTTTTTAGCTTTTAGTTCTTTTAAATACAAAATTTTTAAGCATTGAAGTAAATAAGGTACTTAGATTCAAATGCAAATTATAGGAGCCGTGCCAAATCTCGTAACTATATTAGCACTTTTCTGAAAATTCTTATTTGTAACCGTTATGTGATGTGTTTTCACCTATCGTGCACACTAAATGTTATCATCTTTCTATTAAATGTAGGGACAGGTGCGATTAAAGCTAAGGCCTGCATTCCTCCTGGGGGCCAAGTCTACTAATTTACAAACATCACAATGGTCTCTGCATTGTTAGTTTTTCACAAATTTTGTATGGCGAATCTGTCAAAAACTCACAAGGCAGAGACCATTGTGACGTTAGTAAATTAGTAGACTTGGCCCCCTGCACTGATGTCGGTCGTACGTACGAATATACATTGTTTTCCATATAGCACCACACTGCGACGCTGACGTCAGCGTCGGCGCGTACGTTGCTTCGACTGGTACGCGACCGACCGTACGCGACCGACCGTACGCGACCGACATCAGCGTTGGAGGAATTCAGGCTTAAGGAAGCAAAAGGGTTTGCGCCTCTCACACTCCAATAAACAGACAAAGTGCCATAAACCGAATCAACGGATAAAAACAGCCACTGCCATTAAGAAAACAACCCATTAATTTACGATAATTTTAAAACACATTTAATTTACCACGTGGACGTTTTTTCATGTACAGTCAACAAAACAGGTAAGAAAGCAGGTCTATAACCAGTTATGTTTCCTTCAAACAGGCACAACACGCGACTCGACACAAAGGCACCGCCTGTCGTGCAACGAGCGGTGCCTTTGTCACGTGTCACGCTTGTTTGAAGGAGCCTTAACTTCAACTACAAAAATTTGTAACGTATGTTACCAGCATACCAGACACATGTCATCTTTTCAAACTATAACTTTCATTCATAATTGAGCCAGAACGTATTCGAAAAAATAATGTCTAACCTTTTCATTCCAAGACTGTACATAATTATTTTTATTTTGCTTACATACTGTTTTGCTGACTGAGGGGCTCGTGGCTAAATAATAACAGCCACAAGGTTCGATCGAAGGTTAAGCTACGTTTGCCGCGGTCGGTCCGTGGATGGCTGACCATTCATTATATATCGAGAGCCTTCCGTGACTCGGAAAGGTCCCGGCTGTCATTCGACAGTCTTCACAGATAGAAGACCAAAAGTCTGACAACCAGTTTTACCAAAGGATATCGTATTACCCAGTAACTGGGTTGTGGAGGCAGTTACTCCATGTAAAATACTGGTATTCAGCTGCACCTGCGGGGTAATTACGTAACACACTAACAGTAGGAATGGGTTTCATTTTGACAGTTCAACAACATTCATTGCGTTATTTACGTTGTTGAGCAGACAAATTTTTCGAACATATGAAGCAATGGATTAGCAAAAGGCTTCAGAATGATTCAGATTGTGACAGATAGTGTGTTACGTAATTAGAGTACTGGTTAGACTGGAAGCCGACCCCAACATAGTTGGCAAAAGGCTAAGCAGATTGTTTTGCTGACTGTACCCGTGGCAAAGTCCCATTAGGGTCGTTACATCACGGAGCTCACACAATTTCACACGGAATAAAATCAAGGTTGGTTATCTTCCATCGGGGACCGGTCAGGGACGCAGGATTATACGATTACGTGGTCCAATGGTTTATAAAAGGTGCAATTTGAATTTTACGTGGGATTTGTGGCGTCCTTAATATTTTGTGAAGACAAATTGTGAGTTTGCTGTGTTTTATATTTGCGGGTTTTTGTGATGAGGTGTGAAAAGGGTTTAACGTAGTGCTATTTCTATTCTTTGACGTTTTAATTGTAGGCGATCAGTAGCTTCGTAATAAACTGAATTTATGGGCCTTTTCTGATATTTATGCGCCTTTTTTAGGGTTCCGTAACTCAAGAGGAAAAAATTTAACCTTTATAGGATTACTTCGTTGTCCGACCGCCCGTGCGTCCTTCTGTCTGTCAAGACCCGTTTTCCCAGGAACGCGTGGAGGTTTCTAGTTGAAATTAATGTTAAATACGTAGGACTACGGTCCCTTGGACCTCTAAACAAAATCAAGCTTCTATGTCAACGCAATAAAAACATACAGCCATTTATTTGGCATATTTTGAATCCCGCAAATAAATCAAAACCTAGAGTATACTGCCCGTTGACCTAGAATCATGAAACTTGGCAAGAAGCAAGGTCTCACAGCACAAGTAAAGGAAAAAAGTACGAAAATCGTTAATTTTTTGTTCTACCATTTTTTTTTAAATTGCGATTACAAACTAATATTTTGCAGTTGCAGAGTTGACAGTGACGTATCTCGACGTATGGGAGAACATTTTTTCAACTACAAATTTAAGTTTGTTTTTGGTATAGATTCATAGCACCTACGGAACCCTTTATTGTGCATGGTCCGACACGCACTTGGCCGGTTTTTTTTGCTGAAAATCATGACCACAGTCATAGGTACTATTGATTGACATTTCTTAGTATTGGAATATTTTGAATTTTAATATAAACATTTCATTGAAATCTTACCAGCATTTCCTTTCATTCCAAGTCATTCAACTTTACTTGTATAATGATGACGTAGTCAAAATATTCCGGGGACATCCGAAGTAGACTCAAAGTATTAATCATGTTCGAAATACTTATTAATGTTGGAACAAGCTCTTGTTCCAACAGTGATTATATCTTGTGGACTGTCGCCAAGTGCCTGCCCAAGTTTTTTTATCAGGCTTCCAAGTGAACATAGATTATTATGGTAATAGGAAGAAAAATTTTGGGGGTATTTCATGTTTGTTTGAAAACATATTTTGCAATCTAAATAATATCACTGGATAGTTAGTCACGATAGTATGTAGTTTACTAAACTTCACGTTGGAGTGTTAAGTTTAAATATATAATGAAAGCCAATCTGATACTTATATTTATTACGTACCTTTATATTGTCTTTTTTCAACAATATACATAAATTATTATGGGATTACGAAGAGAATTTCTGGGCCTGTTTTGGGAACGGTATTTCTTAAAGATTATTTGAAAATATATTTTGCAATCTAAATAATAATTAGACTGATCTTATTAGTTACGGTATTTTGTAGTTTGCTCTATTAAACCTTTACGTGATATAATAACATCAGATGAGATAAACTGTCAATCTTAATATGTCATTGCACGTCTCCAATGACATATTAAGTTTGACAGTTTGCTAAGTGTGTAGCGGCATTTACACCGCCACGTGCGAGCTACGCGTCACACTAAAGTCACGTAAAATCCTGCATCGCGCAAGCAGAGTTTACCGTGCAACTAGCATATATACAACGTCCCGACATCAAAACGTCGGGCAGTGTCCCACCAGACACCACCGACACCCGTCTAGTCGGGAGATCCTCCCTTTTTTATGGAGGTATGAGTGAGATTTACAGTCTGTTCCTCATACCTCTATAAGTGTAAAAGCTCCGTCAAACAGGCGCGACACGCGACGCGAATCGCACGCGACACAAAGGCACCGCTCGTCGCGCGACAGGCGCGGTGCGTTGCCTCTGTGTCGCGCCCGTTTGTAGGAGGCTTAATACGTATAAATTATCTTTTGCCAAATATATAATACACTGATTTAAATATTTCGTCATCGTTTCTATAATATTTCCAATTTCCGTGCAATCATTTTAATTCGATAAACGATAATTAAACACTGAAGCATCGCTTTTATTAGATTTAAATTTTAAAATTGTTTTTCGAACACCACACGCCATTTAACCCTAGAATGCCGACGGCGATTAAGGCTCCGGCAGACATGCGCACCGCGACTTTAGTAGAACTATTTCTATGAAAACTTCACGCAAATTAAATTATTCTACCAGATTCACGTCTCACTGTCGCCCCGCGCCTATCTGCCTGGAAGCCTTTATGCAAAATTGCATCGGAAAACAAGATGCCATTTTGCGAAATGTCCGATACTTGTATTGAGTACAATAAATAAATTCTTGTACAACAAGGCAGCTGGAATAAGAAATAAGATTCAATAGAAAACGTTCCGACGAAGAAATTACTTAGTAGATTGCAGTAGCGCAGTTTTCAGCCGATTCAAAGTATTTTAAGGCATTTCTACTTTTATAATATTGTGACATCGGTCGGTACTCATAATTGTATGGTGGTGGGTAATTTGTTTAAGTTTGCAAATACAATCAGTCTGTCGCTGCGCCACGTAGGTATTTCATTGACGTTACAATAATGTTGATAACAGACGCTATATAAATTAATGTTGCGTTACTTACGTGAATTCGTAAGTCAATGACGGCTTTTATTTTAAAATTCAAAAGATTACCTAAAAAATTTACATAAAAAGTATGCTTCTAAAGAAACCTCTACAGCTTTCTTTTTAAGTTGAGGTTGAGTTCAAGTAAAGTATTAAAGTATTTTTTGTTCAATAAAAACTTGGAATATGAAGTTTCAGACCGGACCACATTACTAGTCGATGCAAGCGTTAAAAAGTTATCAGAACTCGGTCGTTCTATATTCGAAATTTGTATTTTTTTTTCTTTTTAGACATTGGAACCTGCCGGCTTCGACGATGGAGGTTTGAATTTCCTCGTAAATTATATTTTAAACTCCTTGTTCAATTTAATGAAGTGTGAAAAAGATTTTTCTGGGGCTGAAATTCGTCTTGATATCATATTTTTTCCTGTAAATATGCAGAAAAAACACTGTTTTTTCAAAAACTTTTTACTAAACGAGCTGGTAATAAAACGGAGCTAGAATACTCATTCAAACAGTAATACTGGGCCCAAAAACCTTATATTTTTATTTCCTCCTGGGAGCCCATTGCCTTGAGAGGTATTTGCCAAGCTGGTCTAAATTGGCCATTTACCCAACCCGAAATGGCTTTTGCCATTTTCTCAATTCTGAGACCATTCAATACTGAACCTTATTGGTCTTTAAATTGCACGACGTCATCATCATCGAATGATTTCCAAAATTCGGAATCGTTGAGCCGAAATTTATTAATAATGGAAGTGGACCGCAAATATCTCGAATTCACATTTTAATATCGGATATGCACGTTTCGTGCGGACATTAAAGTAAATAAGTTAAATTGCAAATTGTTATTACGATGTTTTCATTTCCTCTTTGCAAAATGGAAAAGGTTCAACATTATAATTATATTATCAGGATTGTCTTTGTTTTAAGGAATTATTGTTTGGCTGGCATGTGGTAGCATCTACAACGCCACATTTGAACTAAGCATCACACTGACGTCATACAAAATCCTGCATCGCGCAAGCAAAATTTACCGTGCAACTAGCATATGTTCAACGCCCCGACATTAATCGTCAGACAGTTGCCCACCAGACACGAGGTCGGAGGATCTTCCCTTTTCTATGGAGGATGAGTGAACTATACACCCTGTTACTCATGCTTCTATAAGCACATAACGATTATAAATTACGGTATCGTTAGGCTTTTGTTTTTTTATAGCTTAAGTAGGTACTGATTTGATTGTGACTAAAAGTGTGCTGTATAGTTGTTTTCGTTAGTAAAAGTTTACTAACATAGTTTTTAAGTTGTTACTAATACTATGATTGTGAGTACTTGCAGTCCGAAATAAAGAATATCTTACACACACATACATAACATCACGCCTGTATTCCCCGAAGAATATCTTATTAGTATTAAATGTTGATGGATGAAGAGAGAGAGGAAGGCCATAGAGAAGATGGATGGATTGGGTGAGGAATGATATGAAAAAGAAGGGAGTGGAAGATAGCGTAATGGTTGACAGGGGAGAATGGGAGGAGAAAACGTGTTGCTCAGAAACCAAGTAACATGGGACATGGGCAGGAATATGGTTATGATGATGAAGTGTATACTGATTTTGCCACGTTCGAAAGATCGAAATATTCTATTTGCAGCAACATTTTCTTGCTCATTTTAAGAGGCTTACAAGAGCTAAAGCGCGGTCACTGTCGGATTGCATAGAAAAGAAAGAGACGCGCGTTGAGACAACGCTGGTAATTGATTGCAAAATATGAAGCAATTATGGATTTACAAAAAACCTATTCATTGGACAAAAAAATTAAAACACTATTACGTTAGTATGTTACTTGTAGAATAATCTGACAAGAATATCTGAATGTTTGCATGTATATTAGTATGGTTTTTAATCGTTAAAAAAAATTTTTGAGGTATCTTCGTGTTTTTTTTTCTATCATATCAAGTTAATTGTATTATGCTTTCAACACACTATCTAACTAGCATATATCCAGAAGAATATCATATATTTTTCTGATTTTGGTTACTGTAGTGGATCATATATTTTTAGGCGTTATAAATTTGTGTTTAGGTCATGTAGTCCCCTTAACCATAGATATCTAATAGAATTCCTTCCAATCGCGAAACTTTAAAAAAAAGTTTCTCTATAAAAAGCCAAGCAGCTGGTATCTCCATTCTTTATTCAAACTTTCAAACCACATTCCTCTCGTCTGGGTTTTCGCCTAAGTTTTCATGGCGCTCGTTTTACTAAGCTATGTCCTTGCTTGAATTATTTCGCAGTCTGGATAAGACACTGGAAATTTACTTGGATGATTTCGGACGAGTACTGATTTTTGTCTTTTCTGAAGGCTGGGCCTAAGCGGTGGATACTTAGATGAGATTTTTTAAGTGTTTGGTGTAAAGGGAAGTAGGTAGAGCGTAAAAGCTGTGAAGGTATTACGTCAGTGCTATCAATAAGATGCAGAAATAATTTAATTGTGCATGTATTTAATCGAACCTCTATTATTTCCCATTTTGTGCTACTAAAAATATTATTGGACACTCCAATATAGCGCTTCTTTTTGTGAACCTGAAAGATTTCCTATTTTGGGGTCCTAAACATGCTAATTAGCCAAGTAACCAAGTAAGTAGTAGTAGTTAGTATTAGTTTAGTTAATTAGTAAAGTAATGATACATTTTGCATGCCTGAATTGGTACAACACAGTGTACTGCGCATTCACTTGACATCTAGAAATGTATCATTATATTGTATTGAGCAATAAGCTTTTGAATTTGAATTTTAACTGCGATCAACTTGGATGTAGCGCTCGCCGGCCCCCGCCGCGGCACCGCAGAAGGTTTAATGAGATTTTAGAGGATCAGTTAAATATTTCCCATTTTATTCCTTCTTAGAATACTGGAATTAATTAAATTTCTAGTAACATTCGGCCTCATCTTGTTTCTATGTAAATAGCAATTAACTTGCGAAAAGCCAATAATTTTATTTACGTATGTAAAAGCTATTTACATACCAACCTTGGTATCGGTATTAAGCTAATTCTATAACGTCCTTTACACATGTTTTCAGCTGTAAATTCAAAGGACGTTTAGGATTTGTTGATACTTTGAGAATACTAAAATTGCGTTTAACAAAGTTAGGATTCCTAACCAATGATGGGTTGAGAGAATATTCTCTCACGGATAAGGTTCTGCAATATTCTTTTCAAGGGAGAATATTCTCGGAACCTGGAAAATTTAAATAATTTAAAAGTAGAAGTTAATTTTGATGGACAGGAGGAGCGGCAATAAATGTAGTAGCAGTATGATGGGCTGGTGGCCGCAACTTTACATCCAAGCGTGTATTTTGCGTATGGCCATAAATGTTACCGCTAACATCTAAAAAATAACGACCAAAAAAAAATACAAAATTAAAGTCAAAAGAAATCGTGATTGTTATTTTTTGTTCTTACTTATAAGAAAATAGAATAGCTACCTAGAATACCTTTCCTATAATGTTTTTTTAATACACTTTATTGAAGTTAATTATTTAAAAAACATTAAGTTTATTTTAATACAGAAATCCTCATTTAACATTAATACCATACGAAATTTAAGAGAGCTTATGAGAATCTATGAGAATAAATTTTCTTGGAAATATTCACGAGAATGTTCTCGCTCAGGAGAACTTTATGTGAATTTAAGTTGTGGAGTAGATTTTATACGTAACATGTTGAGATGCATTTAAAGTAGAGATGGGCCGACTAGCCGACTAGTCGGTACATCACTAATAATTATATACGTATACAGGCCAAACTAATTATTGCTTTCGGTTGAGTTCGGGTGACATCGGCAATATTCGTGACTACGCTTTCGGCTCGTAGATGCCCCGCAGCGTCCGGTGGCCAGATCTAAGTCTAATTCATTATTATTAGGTCAAAGGAAGAGTTCCTATTTCTAAGTTGTAAACCTATTTATTGCCAATTGTTTGTTATAGTTTCTGGATCTAAGTCCAATTAATTAATGGACCAAACGAAGGGTTCCTATTCCTTCCTATCCTATTCTAAATTGCACTGAAAGTAAACTGTAAAACACATTCTATAATAAAAAATAATAACAGTAACGATTTCAATCACACTCTTTTAAATTTTTAAGCATATTAATACGAGAAAAAATGGGCCGACTATTCGCTGACTAGTGAGATGGCCGACTAGTCGGCTTTCCCGACTAGTCGGCTTTCCCGACTAGTCGGTATATCACTAATTCAAAGCTATTACTATAAAAATAAATCGATATTATAGAGACATCCAATTTTTTAACTCTCGTATATTCTCTTCCAAAATGTTTTTTTCGAGAACTTAAACAGCAAAGCTCTCGCTAAGAGAGTATTCTCGGGAATTTACCGTCATTATTCCTAACATACTCGTACATAAGTCAATATTTACTTGGCTTTTCTTCTAACAACTTATTTTGTAAAAATGGTAAATTATTTTTCTTTTTTTACCTGGGACTTGAGCTTGACTGGCGAAATGTGGCAGAAGTATACACATCTGCCCATTTCAGGGAATATTGGCGTAATCTGCTGGTATGTTTTCTTTGAATTTTTCCGTCTTATTACAAAACACGATCTAAATTTAGCCCGAGCCTAAACCTTCGAGCCAGTTTTTGTATTTCGAACATTAGCAAACCGACATTAGCAAAGTTCTTAATACAAAATTGACAACTTATGACCGGACTCAGTTGTCAGTTTTGTAAAAGGAATTGTATTTCGATTTCTGTTATGTTCTTATTTCAAAAACGGGCTCGATGGTTTAAACTATGGTATAATAATATACTTCGCCAGGTATAGCATTCCAGGCACGGGGGTGACACAAGCCTACGTCATCACCGCTGTGTTACCAGTCGTGTGTAATAATAATTCTCCAATCAACTTTATTACCTGTGCGAATCCGATAAAACAAAGGGGTTTTAACTAACAATTACGTTGGTATATCTTTAAATTGAATTGTTTCTTTTGATAAAAAAAATGAAACGACAATTTAAATGGTTTATATGTATATATTTTTTAACAGAATGGTGACTCAAAATGCTTCCATAATTCGTGTTTTGTTGCAATAAAGTGGCAACTGGATAGTGACGTAAGCATGTGTCACTCCCGGAATGCCAGACCTTGTTTTTTTAGACCATGGTTTAAACAATGTCTAAAAAATACTTTTTTTTTGTAATACGACACTGTTGAGTTTATTCATTTATCTTATCCCATACAGCATATATCAGAAAGATCCCATAAAAAACTTCAATACCTACTCGTCCCAAATCTATGGGACGGCTGATTATATTTCGCTATTTCGATGTTGGTCCCATGGAGAACTTGGTTCAGTGTGATGGTCTGTACCCTTAAATATGAGCACACCTTTCTGATACATGCTGTGTACACTCGTTACCTTAAGGGGAAAGCGCTAAGGTAGCCCGCGAAACTCAAATATTCTTACGATTTTTGCAATTTGCAGGTCACTGTCAGGTTGTATTTTGATTAAAATATGATTCGTGACCGTAACAAATATGGCTTTACAGAATTATAATCATTAGAATCAGCAATACAACTCTTATTATGTTCATATTACCCTATTGAATTACTATTTCATGAAATCATGACATTTGAGGGCAATTCTAACTTAAGGAGTTGTATTGCTGATTCTAATGATTATAATTCTGTAAAGCGATATTTGTTACGGTCGCGAATTATATTTTAATCAAAATACAACCTGACAGTGACCTGTAAATTGCAAAAAACGTAAGAAAAATTGAGTTTCGCGGGCTACCCTGAAGGTTCCGCCTTAACATCAAGTCAAACAGACATTCCTGAATTAATTCTGTACGTGTTTCCGAACTATCCGTGTGGTATCGGTGTGACTTGTGTGATCCATCAAGTAGTAAATTATAATAATTATGTTTACGTATGGCAAGCCGATAACATCTCTAGAGATAGTGTTGGGAATTCACGGGTTGTGTAGTGCGGGAACAGCGGTTGCTCAGGTAATGTAGGGATAGGTGTTATGGGCGGCGTAATAATATATTAATTAAATTATTACGTTTTTCTCCTACTTTAAGTTAAGGAAAAATCTTTGACCCAGATAAAATCCCATGTAGGTAGCTTTTAATCCAGGACATGATTTATCTGTGTGTCAAATATCACCCAACACCGCTCAGCCGCTTGTGTGGTTCAGTTATAAAATTGTTCAAAGTTCATATAGGTAATTGGCCAAAGTAATACTTAAGAAAACTCAAGTACATAGTTTCGAATCCGTCGCCCACAATCCTTTGAGATTTCAGTAAATTGGGGTCATTTGAAACGTGGGTTTAAAGGTCCAGCAATTGAGACGTATCACGATATCTCGGAGCCAAATAGCAATATTTAATGGCACCTACGCAAATGTAACTCTAAGTTCAGATACCTAATTCAGATGCCTATAACTTTCATCGAGTAATTAGGTACTTGAATTTTAGCCTTGTAAAGGTTCGGTTTAAAGAAGGTTCATATTGTAGAAAACTAAAAAAAGTAAAAAGTTTATTGCTACAAAAGCATTCGCAAGAATTTTGTACATAGATACAGTATTTATAAATTTTTACTTAACTGATACCCAAACTAAGCCAGGACTTAAATTTTGGGAGTCAGTCCTCAAACGTGCAGCATTATTATTAATCTAGCAACTTGTAATTATGGCTGTTGCAAAATAAAGCCTTGCTAGTTTTAAAACGAAAGAGATACAAAATAATATGCAAAAGTATTTTACTGGAAAAACCTAGTCCTAGTAGTTTAAAATTAATATTTGAAGTTCTTTGAATATTTCCCTCGCAGTAAACATCATAGAAAGGAAAATAAGCATAAACATTAAATTCCAAGAATGCATTTCATAAAGTATTTTTCCCGGAACCCCGCGAGATATTTCAAAAACCTACAAGTACAAGTAGGTACAGCACTATGGTAGTGACGTATATGTAAGGCGGATCACAGACGGGCGATTAAATTGGGTCGAGTGTGCTGCAACGCAGGGCGGTTGCACACGAGCCAATCGGCTTGTCAAATACAACTGTCCACCTGTGATTAATCGAGAATTGGAGGCGAAGGATTAGAAGATGTCAAAGTTTCTTAAATTTAATTAAGTTTTTGTTTTTAAAAATATATTATAGTGATGTTCTTCTACGACTGATAATAGTTATTTGTTTCTGCTTAGATTTCTTGTGTGTTTACTTAATCTTAAGTATCTAAAACTGTCTTCGCCAATTTATTGATACGCACTAACTTTTGATGTTTTCTGAAGACATATATATATGTGTACAAACAGTGTAAAACAAAGTCGCTTTACGGGTCTGTCTGTGTGACCGCTTACTTCTTCTAAACTAGACAAATGATTTTAATGTGGTTTTCACCATCATTTAGAGAATTTATTCCGGAAGGTTTATGTGTATAATACATTTAATATTCGACTTGACGCCACATTTGTAGATTGCACCCGGGCGAAGCAAGGGCGGGTCACTAGTTGTTAATAGAAAAAGAACACTTCATGTTTGCTGCGGCAAAGCTCCTACGGATTCCGGAGTGAGGCTGCGTGCCGCAAAAGCGAACACACCGGTGTACATCTCCCGCCTACACTACAGCACTAAGGCGGAGGACATCGTGGAGTACGTGCGCCAGAAGACGAGGTACACGCCGAGGGTGCAGTTACTGGAGTCGCACCGCAACTTCAACTTCAAAGCATTCGTGGTGCGAGTACCAAATTGTTACTTGTCCGTCGTCTTGGAAGAAGACTTTTGGCTGCATGACGTGGTGTTCCGTCGCTTCCGCGGGCAAATACCACAGGACAGCACAAGGACAATCTAGTGAAGTGAAGTGCTACTAACATAGTTTTGAACAATAATTAGTAACACAAGTTATTAGTTTGTTATTTTCTGTATTTTATCTATGGGCCACAGTCGCCTGACAATAAAGGAACTATTATTATTTATTACTAGCTGCTGCCCGCAGCTTCGCCCGCGTGGACGTCGGAAATCATCCTACAGGAACGTGCTTCCGGAATAAAGTAGCCTATGTTACTCCTTATAACATCAGCTATCTGCCAGTGAAAGTCCTGTCAAAATCAGTCCAGCCGTTTCGGAGATTAGCCGGAACAAACAGACACACAGACAAAAAATTTAAAAAAATGTTATTTTGGTATGTGTTGTACCGTGTATACATCCATATGCATTTAGTAAAAAGCAGTTATTTTAATATTACAAACAGACACTCCAATTTTATTTATCTGTATAATAGATGTATAGATTATATGAATTCCTGGTTTGAGAAACTGTCCTAGAGAAGTCTGATTTCTTATACATTCCTTTTTATTAGTTCCCTCTTACATACTGGCTAGGGAATAGATATCTGTCTGTATTGTAAGGTACGTGTGCTACTCGTGGGTAGATATAGGTATGAACTGAACACATAACTGTATGTACGGTTAGATAAATCTGTGCAGTATTGCAACCAATTTCCGTTGACAATTGTTGTAGGTAATGGTAAAAGATAAACGTGTGTTTGTGTTGAGGATTTTCTTTTAGTAGGTCAATACCTAAGCTTGTTTACAACTAGCTTTAGGGAACGTCTCCGAATAACATGTAATCAATACAGGTTATTCTAGGTAACCCATTAATTGACTTTAGTAATGAAAAAGAATTTTCCATCTTGAACTAAGAACTCCTCTGTAGGAATAATTAAATAGGGCATGTATTAAAAAAAACTGAGCTTAGTTTACAACTAAACTGGCAAATCGCATAGTTTACAAATAAAGTTAAAGTAAAAACCTTTTTAAATCAAGCTTTTAGTGAACTCATAAGTATAAAATAAAACTTACATAAACATAAACCTTAAATATTTTCTTTGAGGCTAATCTTAAAAAGTAAGAAGGATGTTCACGCCTAAAGCTTTTAAGAAAATATTAAATTTAAAGTTTCCTCGTCTGGTGCCAATCCTAAGTGCGGCAGCCAGGTCATGATGGACTTTAGAACGGACTATCATTATTGAATGCGTACAACAAAATGTTATGTCTCTGCTGTAGACCGCTGAGGAGTTCCCTCGTCTGGAGC
Source organism: Griposia aprilina (assembly GCA_916610205.1). Taxonomy (NCBI): domain Eukaryota; kingdom Metazoa; phylum Arthropoda; class Insecta; order Lepidoptera; family Noctuidae; genus Griposia; species Griposia aprilina. The sequence continues at coordinate 5,368,167 of OU744299.1, forward strand.
CAATCCTGGGTAGAGCAGCGAGTTCATGGTGGACTTTAGAACAGTCTTTCATAATTAGTTCTATATGTGTGTTAAGTGTATATGTTAGTTGTTGTGTTTTTGTGTCTTTTTTTGTTGACGGTAACGAAGTTCCCTCGTTCGCAGCCAATCCTGGGTGTAGAATCAGGTCATGCATTATGCAAAAATACATTTTCTTCAAAACAGAATCAACGTGTAAAATTTCAACTCCGTACGATAAGAGGAAGTGGTTTTAATTCAGCTTGCAAGATTTGACCAATACTAACTAATAAAGCAAGTTAAATAAAAGCTTTAAAAAAAGAAAGGCTACGCTTTGCTACGGTCCCGGCCACGCTTTGCTACGACCGGTGCTACGGCGTAGCTCGCACAGTTGCTTGTTTTAGGAAGCTTTTTGTGTGCAAAATACCAAGAATATATTTTAAGTGATAATAATTATGTTTGTACTTGCTATAGAAATGGTACAGAAATAGTTAGTCTTTCGTTGTTCTAAATCGGCCTGGATTTTCCAAACTAAAATCTGTTACTTTGTTAAATCATTTAAGAAAATTCTTGCAAAGTAATACTGATTTCCTCCATCAAATGCCTTTTACTTTTAACTTTTAATTCCAACTGTGTGACAAATTCCTTCATTGCGCAAATTCATTTCCTAAGGGAAACGTCGAGTGGTATGCTCTTCCCAATAGACGGGGATAAGGCTAAATATTTAATTTCTAATTCTACGCCAACAGTGCCGCGGGACGTCGTTAGGAATTTATTACTACATACCTGTGGAATGTTGTGTTCCTACGGACGGACGTAGGTATTTAATTTGACAAGGTTTGTTTGTTGACATAATTGGAAATTGGGGTTAGCAATATTGCATGTTGGCTAGTAGCATTATGGAAAGATTTAGAAAAAAAAGAGAGTTTATTCATCAAAATCAAAATATTTTATTTCACATAAACCAACATGGGCACTTATGAAACGTCAGAAGCTAGGTGCACGGTTCCAATTGTTTGTTTCCTATGGAGAAGAGCCGACAAGAAACTCCACGGTTACTCTTTTAAAAATAATGGGCTTTTACAATGTTTCCAATAACAGTGTTGACAGATATGGGAGGACTGTGTAGGCCTGTCAACAAGTAACATGTACTTAGCAAAGTATAAAAAGGTCCACAAATCTACAGTCTACAAGTTAGGTCTACAACGTTCTCACATTCACAAAATATAAAATAATCTATATAAAAATAAAAGCCTATTTAGACTAAATGACATGATTGCCATTACTACTGTAACAAATCGGAATTAAAATCCTATCCACAAAAGCCATAGATAAGGAGTTGACATAAGAACACAAAATACCTTTGTATATTATAATACCAATACATTTCACACAGGTGGGTACATTGAATTTTGGGAAAAGGCTGCACAAATAGTGAAAAACCCTGCCTTCTAAACTAGAGGAACCCTGTGACCTATGAGTCAGTGTTCTGCTGTAACTTCGTATATAAAAGAAACCTTTACTCGTATTTATGTGTGTTAATAAACTCATAATGACCTGATTTAACTATGATTATGAATGTGTGAGTATGTGTGTAAAGGGGAGGATGGCTGTGTGGGGTGTGGTGTGGTGGGGGGTGTTTTGTAGGGGTGAGTGAAGTCTTGTAAGGTGTATTCTCTTCCTCACAAGGGAAACGTTACAAAGGAATACCTTACGTACGATGAGATGGTCACATAAAAAAAATAGCTAGACCGAAATGGCAACTTACAGCTAAAGCCCTAGGAAATAGCAATCTTTGGAAGAGGCCTTCACCTTGAAAAGGGTCCTGTTATAAAACACCTCTTATATTATACTTACTTATTTAAAACTTTTTAGAAACATTGTAAAAATCAATCAAACAATCAATATATATAAATACAAAAATGTATTTCTAGTTAGAAATACATTTTATGCACATCGGTTAGATTCAAAGTCTATAACGAACATAGTTATGTTCGTTATAGACTTTGAATCTAACCGATGTGCTCCAAACCGGTTTCATTAGAAAAGCAATAATGCGAAGATGTTTTTATACCACTAAAACAATGGAGAAAAAAAATACTTCATGAATGGGCCGAGTGTGCCTAATGCATTGTTTTATCGTACTAGCACACGCCGGGTATCCGCTAGTAGGAAATAAAAGGCATTTTTATTATTTATTAACATTAAGTAGGTACTTTACTCTTTCTTCAGTTTCTCTATGAAGTTCCTTTATCTTTCCTCTGTAATCTGTCGATTCGACAAGCTAACATGAGACCCTGCTCGATGGACCTACGACCTTCAAAAGTCGGCTGGGCCAGACCGGATCCGAAAACCGGACAACCGAGTGTTGTGGTCTAACTTGGGAGAGATCTATGTCCGGCAATGGACTGCAATAGGCTGATTTGGTTGAAGGAGGTTCAAAGTAGCCGATTTTAAAATTATTCACAAACAATTTATAAACTAGTTATGTAACGTAGTATTGTAACGGAGAATATTTAATTAACATTCAGCTTTCACATGTTGCATTGTCTGTTCTATGATTAACAATACACGAAGCAAGAAAATTCTATCTAAAGAAAAGCGGTCACATTCCTCTAGATCGTATTTTGTTGTTTCGTGATTCAATATGAAAGTTTACAAAAGGTATTAGAAAGTTCTAGACACACTTACCGACGGTGCTTATTGAGCCGTTATCCAAAATTCCTTCTCAGTCACGAGATAATATTTTTTTAAAGGAGTGGCGCTAGTGGACCGGTGTGCGCCCTCTTACTAAATAAATAGCTGTTCCATACATTTTTACCGCGTAGGTATTGCAATTTTCTATGAAACAGCGGATTTATTTTTATAACCGACGAAAATTTTCTATGCTAGGGTATTTCGAATCATGTGCTGAATTCTAGGTTACAGTTTGAGCGTCGATGGTGTGCCACCCTGTACAGGCAGGGTTCATTCCATCTTTAGGATAGTTTGTAATTAACTCAACATTATTAATAAATTGCTCTATTGATGGGAACCCTTCTCTAGGACCAGCATGTCTTTATTTAGCTAAGTTGGATAGCTTAACAGGAATACTTATACAACCTTTATGAATATTTTTTAAGTTGATGGCATAATCAAGAGATAAACATTTATTTATATTTAGAATAGAAGAAAAGATTGAATAGTTAGGTAAAGGGCTGACAAGGGTGCGTATATAAAATATAAAAATATTATTAATTTAAAGATTCAAATTGTTCACTCCGGTTGGCGGGTTCGAATCGCAGCCGGGGTTTATGGGTTTGTGAACATTGGTGGCGAAATGAAACAATTGATGATTATCCTTGTTTACTGGATGAACTGTATTACCACACACATTGACCGTAAACTTAACAGCATTTGGTGATTAATAACTCCACATAAAATTAAATAACTGAATTATGATCCAAGAGACGTGCGTTCAACCATTCTTCCAAGTGGGAGTTTTTTACTGTCATAGATTCACAATCATTTTGCACTTGTGTTGCAAGCAATGAACTAAAGTTTCGATACAAAATACAGATAAAAGATGAAAGTTATTGAATGCAAAACTTACAGCTAACATGTATTAAAATAGACAAAAACATGTTAATTTGGGTTAACACAAATAATTACGCTATATAAAAGTAAATAGCATTTCATTCATTAATCCTGGTACCGTTAGCTCGTAGAGTGCTAACAGTACACTCTAGTGAAGTGCTTGCATATTATTGAATGTTTAGATTAGAACTGCGATGTATTAAATTAGATATTTCAATTTTATTTGGTCCTTTTTTTGCATGGCGTACATAAGGTAAAATGATGTCGGGACAGTTATATTTTATTTTTACACCTTTTTATGCAATGATTGAAATTTCACATATTGTCAATGGTGGTCAAGTGGTTTCTGAGTCTATTCCTAAAAAATACCTAACTTAGGCAATTTAAAGTTCACAAAAGAAGTTTTGGTAATATTCTTACAATAAAAAAATGTGGAAAAGACTCGAGGCTCATTTTCTAAAAGATTAATAAAGATCAACATAAAACCTTCATTTTCCATTGAGGCAGTTCCAATTTCAATTTTAAAACCAATCTTGAAATCCCCAAGACAAGATAATCAAATGATTCCTTTTAATATCTTAGAATTAGTAGCGAATCAGTCCTTATCCTTCCACTCGGGTGATTGGATAGATTCGCATCGGAATCGGCCGTGCGCGCCAGTCGTTCCGGTCCATCTCACGGCAATTTGACACGGATTGACGGTTTACTGAAGGCTGATTCACGGTTTTAGTGGAAAAATTGTGAAGTTATTTAGAGTGGTCATGTGCTGAAATATTCATAGGCGAAAATGTTAAGTAAGTTTTGATTTTACACGTTTGGTAGGTGATGACATGATAGAAATAGTTTTTTTGTGAAATGGTTACTTAATTACTTATGCAGGTCTGTACTTAATAGTCAGTAAGAGTCTGACACGCCCTTCCGCTCCGCCCAGAGCGGGAGAGTTCATTTGATGATTTCCAACCCAAAAAAAAGGGCTGAACTTAATATATAATACTTTTCTGCTATAAGTCTGAATTGGCAATATCCGGGTTTCTGAAAGCCTAATCAAATCAATCTGTTTTTAAATCTCATAATTATAATCAGTGATACTTGTCATTAGTTTTGACAGTATATCTACCAGTTTCCAGATATCGAATACTTAACTCAGAGTAAGCTCAGAAGGCACAGTGGACGAAGACAACCAACATTACTCGCCCGTCCTACTAAATTAATCGGGCCTACGTCAATCAGCGCTCACCAAATTAACATAACATAACATCACGCCTGTATTCCCCGAAGGGTTAGGCAAAGGTGTACCTACAGTACACCCACATTTCGCCAGTTATGTTTAAGTCCCATGTAATAGGGGGCGAGCCTATTGCCATCAACCGGGCACAAATCCAGACTTCGGGCTGCTATCAGTAGCAGTGGATTATATAGTTTTAGTGGAAATTCCAGATGGAAAAACCCAATAACACTTTGCCCGACCCGGGGAATCGAACCCGAGAGCTCATGCTCAGCAGTAGCGCTTGCGACCACTAGACCAACGAAGCGGTCACCAAATTGTATTAAAAATTATTATTTTGCACACATATCAGCCTGTAAATTCTGTAAAAATCTCACCGTGAAAATTTTGGTGATATGAGCTGTCATTCCACTTGATACAAATATTTTATTGGAACAAAAACATATTACAATTTTTGTGTACTTTAATATTTATGATGCTAGGCCTTAACAATATTGGCAGCTCAATTGAAGTTTTCATGGTGAGATTTTACAAAATAGACCAGCTGTTAGTGTCAACAGCTGAAAACACTCACGCGCCTAACAACCGTGTCCTAAGCAGAGCGTGCGAAAAAGTACTTAACCTCAAGAGACGAGTCTTTGAATTGTGAAGCATTTAAGTACCCAAGACTTATTGCCATTTAACTAAGTGTCCTTCAACTTAATTACAGAGGTAAACGGTTTAACTATTAGCTTTACTTGGTCTTAATTTAGCTCGTAGGTCGAACAGCCTGCGGGTTTTAGGGCTGTTTACCTTAGTTCTAGATTTATAGTTCAGGGTTTGACGTTTTGGCTAGACGTCAAACATTCTCACTTAACTTTTCCATGTGTTAGGTAAATAGTTTTAGGACCTACATTTGGCTTTAATTATTATTGGTCTTAAATTAGACCATATTCTAACTGACTGGGGGTTTTAGTTCTAAAGTTTCAGTTCTAAAGAATGAAAGAATAATAGGTTTCTCTAGGTAGGTATCTCTTTAAGGTCTGACTTTCTGCCAGATGTCAAAAGATCCCCCCACTTAACTTTTCGATGTATTTTTTTATCTCGCTCTAAGATGCCAACGGCAAAAACTTGGAACGTCAATTCGTCGACAGATGGGATAGTTTTTATCCCGGTAGTACGTTCTCGTGGGATAATTTCGGACCTCCACGCGGGCGAAGCCGCGGGCAAAAGCTAGCCATAATTCTTCATTCATAATTCTTCTTTCTTACAAACCACACCAGGCACTAGTTGTCTGACATTTTTTTCTGAACTGGACCTATTTGGCGCAGCCGCGAGGCACACTTTCCTGCTAATTTCACACTACGCACTTTACACTTTTTATTTGTTTTATTTTTTTACTTGTAGGTATATGTTGTGTTGTATTGTGTGCTTTGTAGTTTGTGCTAAAAAAATATATTTTCTTTCTTTCTTTACATAACTGTAATGTAGGCAATAATTTCAGGCTACTTACCTTATAACGTGGCACTTATTACAAGGTAAAAGCTAATCTTTAGGCAATTGGGCGCTGTTTACGTCACGTTCGTGATCCCACAGTTTGGGATACGCACGCGAAATACTATTTAACCCTAAAACGCTGCGTGATATCCGCGGTGCCCGATAAAATGGCTGTGAGCTAAATTATTTAAGATTATTCGTGTAAAAATTGTATAATGCCGGAAAGCCTTTGTTGTAAGTAATTGTGTGCTGCCGAAAATTACACTTAAAACCTATACCTATTTTTATAATAGGATTTAGATATTCTGAAGGAAAAGTACATTTTTTTTTTGACTTTTGTTGAACTTTAAAAAAAAAACAACAAAAAAAAAACATTTATTTGCATAAATAAGGTACAGAAGGTTGGTAAAATATCAAAATTGTTCTCTTATTCTGCCTTTAATGTTGGCGTGCAAACATAAAATAACATTACATATCTTATTTAAATTAATTGTTGACCATAATCATGCAGTCAATACAGTACTTGTAATAGATTGTAATACATAAAAGTACTTGTAATTTGGGACGAAGCACAACTTCAATAGTGATATGGGACAAACTAAGAATTTTTTGGAATGTGGGACAAAACTTCAGGACGAACGAAGAATAAATAAAATAAATGCCTCTACTAAGTGTCTATATCATTTTCTCAACAGATTTTGGACAACAGCAAAAAAGAGTGTTGCCTTTTCGTGTTCAGAAAAGGCTTCCACAAACAGGCGCGATGCGACTTTTGTAGACAAAAAATCTATGAAGTTTTCATAGGAATTGTTCTACTAGAGTCGCGTCGGGCTATTGCGTCACGCCTGTCTGCGAGAGCCTTTAAAGGGATTATAGGTACCTATTGTTTAGTCGACGAACAGGGGTTCAAAATATCCATTTTTTGTGTGAAGGTTGCCCCGATAAAATCTGAAAAGGCTGTGATAATAGAAGGCGATATGAATAGAATAGAATAGATATATGATTAGTTGTCTGCCATTGAAGTTCCATAATATTGTAACGTCCAATTTGATTAACCATTCAAATCAAACCGAAACTTGAAAGTATTTTTTTATTCTATTTGAAGAAAGTATCCCAGCCCATGAGCAGAAACTTCATACTACTGAAATGCGTATGTTACGTAGGGCGGGTAGAGCCGACCCGACCCGATGACCATATCGTGAAAAAGTGCTTTTCCATGACTATAAAGAAGAAAGGGAGAGGTAGACCGCAAACTATACCTGGATGACAAATGTCCGGAAGGCCATGCAAAAGCTTGGCCTTACAGATGACGATGCTTACCAGCGAAGTGAATGGAGCCGAAAGATTAAGAAGAAGAGGCGAGGGCAAAGAAGAAGAGAGGCAGTACAACTTTTTTCTTAATGTCACTCGGAAATTATCGCATTTCCGAGTACAAACGAATGCTAATTTCCATGTCCATCAATTATTAGATTTATCGTGTATAATAATTTTTGAATTCAGAACTAAGTACTTTATTGTTGGCAAGATAATCCTTGATTTGTCGAACTTTGAAGCAGTCTTAGATGTGTAGCGTTAAACTTCTAGGTGTAGGATGACTATAGTGTAAAGGAAAAAAAAAGAAGAAAATAAGAAGCCCAGAAACGCTTCGATATTGGAAAAGATACGATACGGTAACTTGAAGCAATCAATCTGCCTTCCTAGTCTTTTGCCAACTATGTTGGGGTCGACTTCCGGTCTAACCGGATGCAGCTGCATCCATACTAGTATTTAATTCTAAAAGTAACTCTGTCTGTATGTTACCTTTTCACGCCTAAAACACAGCGGATTTCTATCAAATTTGACAAGGAGATAGATGGCTTCCTGGAGTAGGACATGGGCAGTTTTTGTCTAGGTAGCTCATCCTGTGGGATAATTTTGCTGCGAGCAGAAGCTAGTATCAGTATATTATACGGAGCGACTGCCTATCTGACCTTCTCAACCCAACTACTGGGTAGCACGATACCCCTTGGTACAACTCGTTGTCTGACTTTTGGGCTTCTGACTACCCGTAACGACTGTCAAAGATCTACGAATGACAGCCGGGACCAACAGCTTCACGTGATTTTCAAGGCACGGAGGGGAATATGGAATGGATGGTCAGATCACGACCTGACCGTGGCAAGCGAAGCTTAACCTTCGATCGACCCGTGCGCACCCCTAAATTGAAGCAACCACAATAAGCACCATGTTCAGAAATGAACATACGAAATACGTAACGTGTTCAAATAAAATTGTTTCTACATTTCACCAAGTACACAATAAACAAGTTCCGTAATTGCTTTGTAAAACGAGTCGTATCTCGTAGCTTACAAACCCCGGGTAAATACAATATGTAAGTACATAATTAAAAAGCGCAAGTTTTCATATCTTTTTACAAATATAAAGCGGGTGCTAAAATTTAATATAACTCGGCTGCGGAAAGGATGTCACCAAAATCTGCCCAAATGAAGTACCGAGGTACACTTAGTGGCATAAAATACGCTAGAACACACTGAATATTATTGCATTTTTATATTTTTCTTATGCTTACCCGGGGACGAGAATAAAATAACTTTAAACATAATAAAAAGCACGCCATTTTGGCATTCTATCATCGGCACAAGCACAAATACGTTACTTAAAAAAAACAACTGTCAATTTGACAGCTGTTTGCTGTCGGCTTCAGTCACTGTTGTTGCACGACTAAACGTAATGACATCTGAATGACATTAACGAAATAATGTCAACCCGGGTGTCAACAAAATGTAACGCAGTTGTACATGCATAAAAAATAATGTATTATGTAGTTTTAAATTATTTAAAGATATAAATACAATTATTTTCGAATTCCTTTATATTTTCTCTACGATTTCGTGCACATGTACCTCGAGGTACACGTTTGGGCAAACTTGTATGGGCTTTTGTTGACCTAATTTAAAAAGTACAGCAGGGTCAATTTCAGAGACAATGGGAGTTTTTTCTTTTGTGTTTTTTTTTACCATTGTTTTATTCAAATGCTCCGCCTTGTTTAGTAGTTAAACCGCGTGAAACTGTACCTGCCAATCAGGTGAAATAGCATAGCATTATCACTTTCAGCCTATAACATTCCCACTGCTGGGACACAGACCTACGCTCTGTGCGACGGATTGGGCCGTAAATAGCCGTAATCTACCACGCGGGCCCAGTGTGGATTGTTGCATGTCAGATTCAGGTCGACGTACAATGATAAATATGTTCCTATTAACTCACTGTAAGCGGCGCTAATTATGCCGGATATATATAGATGGGTATACGTTACATGAAATTTAATACAAATTCGCCTTGATGTTGTGTTATGTTTCATTTTGGACGACTCATTTGTGTTACATTTCATATATAACGTTTCACCATGCTGCAAAGCTTGTCTACTCTGAAATGACGCGCCCCACTACTTGACTAGTTGATTTAGATGTGTGAGTGCAAATATTAATAACGTCACTTCTTCTGTGTGGGTGTGACGGCTGTTCCGTGAAAAGTCGATCTGTATGCGAACATCGTGATCGACTAGTCGCGTGATAAATCCGACAACTCTCTGTATGGAGTAGCGCTGGCTCATTGTATGCAACTAGGTGTCCGGTCTCTCTTGCGTTGAAGACAATTATGACTAGTTGGATAAGAAATCCCGTGCTCCTAAGTTAGAGTCTAACCGACAACTGAATGACCAATTATAATGATGTTTTCATGTGCATTGCGTCCATATTTGAAATTTACTTGTGTGCGTAATTATACGGTAGTGGGGCGCGTCATTTCATAGTGGACAAGCTCTACCCGGGCATTAGGCTTTTCATGCTCAATTCTAATTCTATAACAATCTACATAATTATTAACATTTTATAACAAACTATGATTGACCAGCAAGCAAAACGAAGACAAGGTGTGACTTTTTCTCACTGAAGATAAGTAGATATTGTGGTCGCCTACTTTCCTTCCTAATTATAATAATGGAAATCACATGTTAGTTGCCCAGCTTGGTCAAATAATATTAATGGAACACGCGATTTGACGTGAAACTCAAGTATATTTTACATGAAATTCGGGCGTAGTTTTATGTTTATTTAATTAGTAGGAAATGGGCTATTTTGATAAGACTGCTCGTGTTTGTCACAGTTTTATGTACTTTTTTTTATTATGTTGAAATGTCAAGCACCTTGGTTGGCTAAGACACTGGAACTTTATCACAAAACGACTTGAAAATTAATAAGGTCATAAACACTCTCTATCGCTTTCTGCACGCATTATAATAGTTCAAATTATTTGTTCAATAAACAAATGGCTTTGAATAATGTTTTCCGGTATAGATTCGACCAAGCAAAACACGCGAACGTACCTATCAAAATAAAAATAAAAGGTTTTAAACCCCTGGAAGTAGCTAGTCTCGTAAACACAAAATTCAGTCGTTAATTACGTTTAACATTGTTCTGCTAAGCATTTACCTATATAAGTATAAATTCTGATCCCAAACAATTAAATATTTATTCCTGTGCGGTGAATTTCAGTAAGAAATTCTAGAACGTTTTTAGAAAATGCCTTCGAAATGTCAAAAGTTCAAATATTGTTTGTTCAACGAACTTTTTGGTAATGGAGGCCTATTAAAATTCGAGCGAAATGATTATAAAATACTGTTTTCGTTAACAGATTGACTATTCAAAAGTTGTTGTTTAGCGGGAAATTGTAATAGGTAATTAATGGATTAATAAAATATTGCTTTCAATGGCTGGTACTAAAATTGCTTTCATTGGTTGTTTAAAAACTGCGTTGCTTTTAAAAATATACCAATAGGTATGTAATCTGTCAATTCAGAATTGGTATTCTAGAATACGATTTAGGTACCATTTTGATTTTAGTGTTTCTTGTGTATGTGCTTCTTTCGTGAAAGATTTAAAAATCAAATATAATTGATAAATTCATCAATTTGAAAAATATTAAATATTAATATCTTGCAGTGTAAAAGTTAATATTTTCCATTTCAAATGTGTTTAAAGGCTGTGAATTAAATTTTTCCATATTTTTACAATGCTTTTTATTGTTAATAAATTAATAATACATACATAACAGTGGCTAAATACGCACAGTCTTAAGTAATAACAAATACAAAAAAAAATAGAGGATTCAATTACAATATCACAAAAAAGTAGTTTTCACATTTAGCATAAATAAACAAATCTTATATAAGTATAGATTCGAATAATAAATATTTATATACATATATAATTATATTTAAAGCGATAGAATTAAATGAGTCTTTTGAAAGCGGTAAACAAAGACAGGAAATAATAGTAAGATTAACAACTATTAATTAAGGAAACGCCAGAAGACCATAATTATTATCCTAAATTGAAATTGCTTGAATCGGGACAGTCATAAACTTGGGCTAATTGCGACACTTATTCACATTGAATCGTTTACCTCCGTAGCATAAAGGCTACCGCAAATAGGCGCGACGTTACACAAAGGCACCGCTCGTCGCGCGACACGCGGTGCCTTTGTGTCGCGCTGTTGCGTCGCGCCAGTGTGCACGAGCCTTATAGTAACTGAATGTTGAATAATCGGAACATAAGTACATTAACGCCTTTCCAGATAATTCTTACATGAAACACTTTTATAAATATTGTTTTGATAAAGAAATAGGTCTGTACCAAAAATAATGAGTCAAATAACGTTCTTTGTGTTGGCTGTTATGGTACCCAAATGTACAAAGTATTTTTGTGTCCAAATCCGTAGATGAGATCCATGTTATCAATAGTTATTAAATTAAAGACACAAAAACTACTACTATTCATTCCAAAATACTATTGTGTGATGATCTATTTTCAATATACATAAATAATTAAATTGTATACCATTCTCTATTCCAACTGTCACAATCGCCGCTATCTTGTTCGATTTTCAAAATATTTACTGCCAGGAGTACACATCTTTCTCATACATCTTGGTGTAAATCTTCTGGGGGTCGTACTTGTCAACTGCCTGCTTCCAGTACCCGGGCTCATACTTGATTAGATGCTTCATCACTTTATTAATGCCCTTGCGTTGGAGGTTAGAACACTTGGAGCAGCCAGTCTTGAGGGCGTCGGAGATGTCATCTGTGATGAGGGAGGAGATATCATTGTAAATGCTTTTGTGAGTAATCTATATAGGTACTAATAATAGAGCTGAAGTGTTTGTTTGTTTGAGCGCGCTAATCTCTGGAACTACCAGTCGGATTTTAGAAAACCTTTTTGCATTTGATAGCCCAATTATTAAGAAAGGCTATAGGCTACTTAACATCACGTTAGGTCCCTTAGGAGCAGAGCAAAAGTCCCGGGCAGAAGCTAGTAATAAATAAAGGCCATGAGGGAAAATACAATTTACAGTTACAGAATTAGCGGCTGAATGAGATAAATTACCCAATAGACCGAATTAAACTACAAATAGCTGAAGTTGTTTTTATTTTGTCTAAGTTATTCTTAAATGTATCCATTACGACCAAACATTGACTTTGGGAACTCGCGAGATTAATCTACGTACCTAGTCTTTCTTTGGTACTCCGTAGTAGGGCCTTAGCTAAAGTCTAAAGTGATCTCATTATTTTGAACAGGAAGATAAATACTCTAAAAAGATTGTCTTAAGTAAATTAAAGTAGGCAATCATGATGTGGAAATGCAAAATCTGTAGATCTTAAACAGTCAAGTGTTGCTATAGTTATCCAATACCACGTTTAGTACCCACATCTCAGTTTATACAGATTCCTAAGAAGCCCTAAATTCATTAATTCATTCAATCATTCATTCACTGCCAGACAACGCACAACCTATACCGCTGGGGTTGGAAGCATGAAATTTTGCATGAAAGTTCTTTTTATAATGAAAGTGAGCACGAAACGATTTTTAAAAAATCATCCCCTAAAGCAGTGTTTCCCAACCAGTGTGATAGAAATTGTAAGGACGCGTTTGAATCTGATTATTTGGAGCAGTTTTGGTGCAAAAAAGCAATTTCATACACTAAAATTCGAGAAATCGCTTTGCGCTATGTTATGCTTTTCTCCACAAGTTATTTATGCGAACAAGGATTTTATGCTTTACTGATAATTAAAAACAAGTCCAGGAATCGATTGAAAGTAAGTGTTGATATGCATGTAGCTTTGAGCAAAAACATTACCCCAAGAATTCAAGAACTTGTACAGAAGATGCAAGCTCAAAAATCTCATTGATGCAAACTGAATTATCTACAAAAAAATTAAGTGTTTTGTTAATTAATGCTACTTTAGAATTGTTCAGTTTTATTTTATTTATATTGATGCTGTTTATGTTTTACCCTTGTGGTCCCTGCTAATAATAAGGAAATCAAAGTGTGGTCCCTGGTCAAGAAAAGGTTGGGAACCACTGCCCTAAAGGGTTAAATAGGGGATGAAAGTTTCTATGGACGTTCGCCATTTTTGCGGATGGTTACCCATCGGGCGCACAAATGTAATAGAGAACTGGGCTCAATAAAAATTGCATTAATCTACTTACATTTAAGCTCCTTTCCCTCAGGAGTGCAAGGTCCTTGGTCGAGGGTGCACTTCATATAGCCAATCAGCATCCTCTTGTTGCCCAGGACCTCATCCAAGTCCATGTTGTCATACTTATGAGTGTACTCCGCGGCCTCCACACACGCGAGGACTATGGCGACGGCTACTAGGATGAGTTTCATCCTGGAATAAATGAGAGAAAAATTGTGTTTAAGCATTACTACTTAGTTTTAAAATCAATCTTGAAGTAAATAGGAGATAATGGACGTGTTCAAAGGAGAAACATTCTGACCTGATAATATTTAGAACTAAATTAGCTTTGAGGTAATCTTCACCTTTAGGTTATAATCTGTTCAACGTTAAGTCGTTTAGCAGAAATCACTTTGAGCGATAAACGCTTCTCAGACAAGCACGATGCGACGCACAGTGGTCTGGAAATCGAGCTCCAAACTCATAGAAACTTAAAGTCAAAAATTAAAAACAAAAAAAATGTAATGTCTCTGGTATACCTCCCCCTGTACGTAATATTAACGTATGAATGGTATTAGTAGCTTCATGCGTGAGAAAAAAGGTTTGTTTTTTTTTTTATGGTGAAACACTTAAAGTATTTTTGTTTTAACTGAATGGATTTGAAGTGTTTGTGCTCACACGAGTTACTGTACTATACACGGCAATCAAGATGACTTACGTAATAAGATAGCGCACACATGTGCTGCGAGCTACTGATAAAATTACGCTCAAACGTCCTATTTTTATACAACTACCCTCATTAACGTTCGCTATTCTCTAACTACTACAGACATTACAATTTCAAAGTGGAAATAAACTAGTTCAATTTCATGTCATTAGTATCTAATTATAACTCAACCATAATCACGGTGATTAACAAATGAGTTATGTACTTGGTTCTTGGAATGTAAATTTAGAAAAGAAGTACCTATTTAATCAATGTGGTTTTTAATTATTGTCATCATAAAAATCATTAGCAGGCTATTAACTAACGATAGTATAAATAAATCGATCGGCAATTTCTTTTAACCACATCAAAGATTTGAAAAATCTAATACTAAAATCTTCAAAATTTCAAATATTTGCTACGCGCAAAGCGGCACCCGAAGGTGCATGTATTGTATATCATCTTGATTGTCGTAAATGGTACAATAGCTCATGTGAGCACCAGTCCACCAGTTACTATCAATTTAAAAAAAAATACTTTTAGTGATTCCTCCCATAAAAATACACAAAGTTTTTTTTTCTCACGCGTGGCGTTACTATTACCATCCAATATATTAATATTACGCAAAGGAGGTATACCAGAAACATTAATTTTTTTTTCATTTTTTACTTTAGGTTTTATCAGTATGGAGCTCGATTTTCAGTCCACTGTGCGACGGTGCAACGCGATTTTAGTAGAACAATTTCCATGAAGTTAGTATAGAAATTGTTCTACTGAAACGCGTCGCCCTGTCGCGTCGGGCCTGTCTGTGGGAGCCTTAAAACCGCACGTTGTAACTAATTTGTTTAAAAAAAAAACTTTACTTCGGATAAGCAACATCTGTATGGGTTAGTAAACAAAAAGATAACTTATACCTATGTCAGTAAACTTATTATCTATTTGGAAACCAGGCTGTTGTTCATAATGCATCTTCGAACAACATCACCTAACAAACCCACGTTATGGGTGGTATATTATTTTGTTAACTTTAATTTTAAGACCACACTGTTTATACTTAGTATACTACTGTTTGTTTTCCCAAATATAATAAATAAATAAATAAACAAAGGAGACTCGTATGTCCCCGCTATGGTCTTCAGGATGGAGTTGGAGCTTTCCCGCACTCTGTATAGCAAAGAGGCAGATTTCCGTCTGACGAGGCGTGGAAGCCATCGACGTGTGCTTGTGCAAACATATCTGATGCACTGCAGAAACGGGGCAGCCCCATCAACATCCTAAACCCATTATTATATTGCACCCGTAGGGTGCTGATAGCCCACTGAGTATACTTGGTCCACAGGCTGCACGTGTAAAACACTTGGCAATAAGCTTTAAAAAACATTATTTTGATTGCCCTGCTACAGCGTGCAAACCTGCGAGCCAACATGTTACAATGGACTGCCAGCGCCCTACGTTCCCTCTCAATAACCACTTGTGAATTTAACTAAATTTAAAAAATAAGCGGATACCTTATATGACCCATCTATTATAATGTGTGTGCTATTTTATGGTTCTATCAGTTGTAATATTTTTTTATTAAACAAAAATGAAACTGTGCAAGTTTTAGTGTTATTTGTTAAAGCGATGTCCCATAACCGCCATCTGGTGTTACATTTGACAAACTTAATGTTGAGTGAACAAATTCAATTTGAGTTTTTTTTTATAAATTATATTTTTGTCTAGTCTAGCAGATGATACCTATAAAAAGAAAACAGCTGTTCTTGATAACTTTCATAAAAGAAAAGTTATCTTTTTCAGACACATTTACAAAGTTATTTACTACCGTTTATTATGAAGAGAAAATGTTGTTTATTAAAGTGTTTATTTGTTCTTTTCAGGTAAGTTTTATGCGAATATGAAAAAGACGATGGTGATGTAAAAAAAAAAAATGTTTTCGTGGGTACGTGGGTAAGTGAACTTCAAAAGTTTCTTTAGCAAAAAAGTGAGTTATATCATCCTCATAATATTTTAAGTGATACCGGCTCTGGAAAAAAATAAAATATTTAGTACCCAACGGTAAATATCAAACATGAAAAAACATTTTAACTTTATAATGTTAACTGAGGTAAATGTTTATGTCCCCCAGGTGATGCAGTGTTGTCGTATGAAATATTATTCCGAACTTTTTAATTTCATAAAACAAATAAAAGTTTTAATGGTCACTCTGTGTACCGTACCTATTACATGTCAGAATATCACTTTTTGTTCCCAATTTTTTTGAGTTTTCGCCGTCACATATAATTACATAATTATATTATTTATTTATTTTATTTTAAAGAAGGCTTACAGACTAACAAAACAATGATATAAAGAAACTATAAAAAAAAAATTGCTAATAACAAGCCACCACATATAGAATGTAATGTAATAATGTATACATAATACCTATTGTAAAACATTTTAAAAGAGTAACGGTGGAGTTTCTTGCCCATTCTTCTCCATACGAAACTACCTTTTGGAAGGGGCGACTAAAATCAATTCTATTTTCTTGTTTGACGTTCAAAAATGCCCTGTATGTGGCTGTTTGGAATAAAGGATTTGATTGTGATTTTGACTTTGATGGCAATTTTCGGATAATATTTTGTTTTAATCATGCTAACACCTAAAAATTTCAATTAAATAGTTTCTAATTTTTATTACGGAAGGGTTGTGTGTCATTTAGGTTACCAATATTGAGATAAAGTTATCATAGCGAAGGGGTCCGGTGATCTTTTCGCAGAAAACCCCTTTCAGCAGCCTGAAGCCATTTCAAATTATTAATAAAAGAACTGCGACACCAATCTGCTGGGGAGTATACAGCTTTAGCTCGCTTATCCCGGGACTTTCTTATAAAATTTTACGATCAAAAAGTGCTGATTTTCAGCCTAATTTGAATTATTTACTTTTGATTTAGAGTCGGAATACAACTATTAGAGATATTCTATAATTATTAAAGTTCACTTCAAACCTCACTGAAGTGACCGCTCACAATTTAAAACCAAATCGCTTGTTTTAAACGTAAATTGTTGCGGAATCACTCATCACCTCATTACCTCTACTGCCACTTCCATCACTTTTCGAATTTCGAAAAGTGATGTTTAGATAACGTACCCCTGCGGGCCTAGACAAATGGCATTCGCTTCGGAGTGATTCTATTTCTACTATCGCTATCGGTTTCGCTACTGTTTCCATCATACGAATCGAAAACTAGCGATAATGCTTGTCAAAAAGTGCCACTTGGCTACGCATCTCTATGGAAGTAATCGTTCGACGCTGTCGATTCGTTTCATAGAATCGAATGATGTTAACATTGGTGCCGATTCTCTTGTACACCGAACTAAACTATCACTAAAATTCCTTACTTTTGGCTATGAGAATCTTAGAGCTATTCTGCAATAAAATATCTCTAAATTTAAAAAAAAAATTGACGCAACCAAAATTTAATTTGACAATCGCGACTCCACATGGTACTTACTTGTTTGCCCTACCACGTGATTTTTTTTAGAGCCGGAGGCGCGCATGGGTGGCAGCCTCGGCGTGTTTTATATGGATTTTTTCACTTTTTGAAAGGAAAATATTTAAAAATATATATATATATATACCTTCGTGTATAGTTATATGAGTTTAAGGGTTTCATAAAGGGGGTCGAATTTTTCATTATTTTTGCGATAGGCCACACCGTTTTCGAGATATAAGCAAAATAAAAATAAAAATACAGTACTGTTTTTGCCCCTGAAGTCGAGGTGTTGTGGTGAATTCATGACAACTAATTTTATTCCACACCTTTTTAATCGCGATTAAAAATAGCCAGATTTAGCTAAGACAACCAAAATTTTAGGTTCTAAACGTCAAATTCAGAATAGCAAAATTGCCATTTTCACTAAACTAATTAATCAGTACCATCTTAGTGCTGTCAAACTAAAATATAGTTAAGTTGTGTCACTTTAGTCTATTTCAGAATGAGAAATCGTCTTTTGACAGGACTAAACAAAATTTTAGTGATTTTTAGTCTAGTTTAGAGAATTTTGTGACAAGAGAATCGGCACCATTGTCTAGCTAATTTTAATTCGTTGACCTATTATCACGTGACATTTCGATAGCTTATGTCAACCCCATACATTTTTTGCTTTTCTACTAGCGTCGTCGCTAATCGAATGTTACTTTGTCTACGCCCTCTGTTCATTTTCCCGCTATCAGGAAATTAAACACACACTGGACGACGGCTGCACTGGTTGACGCCATCTCGTCAATGCCAGCTGTCACTGAAAACCAGCGCTGGGGCTCTGTCTCGCATAGGGTCGTAGCATTATGCTGAGCGATTGCCGTTTTGCGTGGATGTGACGCAAATTTTCCCGCAACTCATTCTTTTTTGTATTTGTGTGTTTTTCTCTGCGTCATGTTTACCGCAAATAAACCTCTTTTCTTTCTATACAGAACTACTCTGAACATTTTTTTTTAATAATGTGTTTTACTTACTTGTCTAATATAATCTTTCACAATATTCACTGATAACACTTCAATCCACAAGCAGAACCTGAACTGTGCTGCATTGATCGTCTACTATCATTTTATACTGAACTTTTATCCTTAAACCATCTCCTTGTACAGTATTCATGATGAACGCAATGAAATCAATTGCTGGTTAATTATATAGCTGGTAATTTTGAATCATTGTTTGAAATCCTTTTTGAACTTGGCCATTATTGCAATCCGTTGAACATTCTATCTTTCCTAACTATGCTGCCTCTGATAAAAGGTGTTGATATCCCAACAAATTATTTTGTATAAAGCAACATTAATAGAACACGGAATGTATTACTTGACAAACTATTGGCTACATTAGGACCAGGTTTAAAATTTTGGTTCTTTGAGTGGAATATGAACCAAAAAGAAAGAAAAAATTATTTGACCCAGGTTAATGTACACATATAACAAAACAACAAAAAAAAACAGAAAAAATTCAAATCAGTGACAATTATTGCACACACCAGTTGCTAGTCCGATTCGACTCAAAGCAAAAAAAAACATTTGGCGAAAAATTAGAAATACGAAAAACTAATAAAAAAAATTTTTTTTTCAACTTTCCTCCTAATTACCTACATCCTACTACAAAAAGTGACCTAAATCAATTATCACCGATTTATGTATTACCTTCTAACCTAGTTGCATGTAACCTTCATTTGACCCTGCGGTAAAATAATCACTACAATGGTGAATTACCATTTTACCGTGATTTACCATTTATGGTTTTATGACTAAGTTCAATTGTCTTAGCTGTGTCGCAATGTCGTTGCGATATTGCATTTTTTTTCGTGTTGGTGTCATTAATGGCGTTTATCACTAATTGTTTCTAGCCATTGTGAATAGTTAACAATGTTGTAGCGTTTAATCATTTAGAATAGGTTTCAATTGGATTGGAGTACTTCAGTCTGTTTGCTAAGTAAATTCTAATTAAGATTTGTATTTGGAACTGATTTTGCATTTGAAGTCTTGACAATAATTTAATCCGTACCTTTTATACATGAATCTTTTTAAACACTTTTTTGATGAATCAAATCAAAATATTTTATTTCACATAAACCAGCATGGGCACTTATGAAACGTCAGAAGCTAGGTGCACGGTTCCAATTGGTTGTTTCCTATGGAGAAGAGCCGGCAAAGAACTCCACGGTTACTCTTTTACAAATAAGGGACTTTTACAATGTTTCCAATTACAGTGTTGATAGATATGGGAGGACAGTGTAGGCCTGTCAGCAAGTAACAGGTACTCAACAAAATATAAAAAGGTCCACAACTCTACAGTCTACAAGTTAGGTCTACAACGTTCTCACATTCACAAAATATAGAAGAATCTATATAAAAATAAAAGCCTATCTAGACTAAATGACATGATTGCCATTACTACTGTAACAAATCGGAATCAAAATCCTATCCACAAAAATCTACCAAAGAACAAGAGATGAAGTCTACCAAACAACAAAAGTTTTATTATTATTTTATATCTCATTATCTGTCGAGCCTTTTCCTAACTTTGCTGGGGTTGGCATCCAGTCTAACCAGATGCAGCTGAATACCAGTATTTTACATGGAGCGACTACCTATCTGACCTCCACAACCCAGTTACTAGGTATAATATGATACCCCTTGGGAAGACTGGTTGACAGACTTTCGTGCTACTGAAGACCAGCACCTTAATTGCGTACACTTTCAATCACAATTTGAATAATTTTGAAGGATATTGCTAATCCATTGAATCATATGTTCGAAAAAAAAATCTGTTCAACAACGTAAATAACGCAATGAATGTTGTTGAATTGTCAAAATGGAAGCCATTCCTACTGTTAGTGAGTTACGCAATTACCCCGCCCCGTAACGACTGTCAAAGATCCACAAATTACCCAGTTAAATAAATTAAATGCATTAACTAATTAAATGTTGTAATTTTTGTAGGAAAAACGTAGTCTCCCCTTTCCAAAGATGTACATATCTTTTTAACCGACGAAAAAAAAAGGAGGAGGTTCTCAAGTCGACTCGTATATATCTATATTTTTATCGCACGTATGCGTTGAAATCCTTCTCTACAAAAACTTCCCTAAAATACTCGCGTTGTCCTCAGCCTTTTCTCCACAGATACATCTTCATTAATTCCTAATTTTTCGACTCTTTTCCGTAGTACGTGAACAACGGGATCACGTTTCATTCCGTTAAAAAAAAGTACCGTAGGCTTCAGTGTCACTAGGACTAAGAGACTTATTTTTATAAAACTGTAGATTAATATCTACTATTAAAAGAGTATTGGAAGTAGAACTGGATTAACCCATACAAATAGGAATATCTTATGTCTTATCTGACCTTTCCAGTAACCAGTTTTGAAAGCGTACTCAATTTAATTTGTTGTGAAATTATTCTCATGCCAACATAAATATGGTTAGTTTCTGTTTAGCTAATATTATGAGTTTTGACAGCAAATTAACTGGTTCTTTCTTGATCAGATTAATAGACACCTTGCATTCTCTTACCACTTCACGACTTTCTTTCTCATAAATAAATCAAAAGACTTGAAAATATTTAATCCTCACTGCGACACGTTCTACAAACAAACATCTTTATTTATTCCTTCTATTTTACAATGTTTTCAGTAAATACAAACTAAAGGCAAGGGGGAGACTGCTCACCCCGGGTAGCGAACACCCACGAACATCCCCGAATAAATTCCGAACTATATTTTAATAATTTATAGTCGGAGTGTTCCACCCCTGCTGCGATGTGTCACTTGTTTCAGCTGAAGAGGTTGTTTAAAATTCCGTTTAAATTTTTGGCGCAGAATTTACTTTATGTTTATTTTATCGTTGTTGAATTTCATGTCACATGATCTGACCTAGATGATGTCTGGACTTTAAAAGAGACTCTGACCTCTGAGTTTGTTTCGGCCTTTCTTCTCAGAGTAGTCAGATAGGAAACGCCAACTTCATCTAGTTTAAAAATATGATTGACGTGTAAAAGTGTCTGTCCTACCTACTTACAGAAATAAAATCATTTATCATTTAACTTCTTCCTTTAACTTTTAACTGTTTGATATTTTAGAAAATCTGATTCCATCGGAAGGTTTATTAATCTACATTAGGCAATCGTATTTGAGTTTAATACAAAAATCCAAAATCCTCGGTCCTCGGTCACATTTAACGACCAACGTAGGAGCAGAGAACTGTAGGCGTAGGTGCTCTATTTCCTTTTATAGATTGATGTAAAGTAATCAATTTCGTAAAAGGTAACAGACACTTTAATAAAATACGCTAACATGGGAACCGTTTGTGATATAGTTCGGCATTATATCCTGTGGCAGATTATAAGAGCAATTTGCGACAGGAAATTATCTGTGCCTACAATAATGATTCAGTATTGAAGAGAAACATGTAGTAGTTTTAGATACCTACGGTCTGTTTGAGTCTTCAGTTTTCGTAGAACTATTCATTGGAGCTACATTTATTTCTTGGCATTCTAAGAGTCACACGGTCGCTGAGTTAAGTTATCTCTCTTTATATTTTCCGAAAGCCAAGTAGAAAATTAACAAAACAATGAAGCCATCAGGGCTACCCCATAACCGTGTATGCCCGTACGCTTGTAAAGTAAAACTTATGAGTGATGTGGTTTCAAAAAGTGGTCACGTACAGCTTGGCGCGTGTTACCGACACCCCTTAATTGTGAGTTAGTACAACTTAATTATGAAAACAACCCTTTTTCTCAGCTGTAAACAGTCTGCGGTTAATTTAGAAAACCGTAGAGTAATTACTGCAGGTTTTCTGGCAAATTGCGGTCTCGTTGTTGGCTCATTATTCAGTGTTCTAACTATGGTAGCTTGTTAGTTTTCCGGAGAAAATGACTTGTTTTTAAATGAATTGTAATATTTATTTCGCCTATTCAATTCGAAAATGTGCGCACAAAGCTGTATAATAGATAACTTGATGCGTATCTCTCGAGAATTTTGCAAGTATTTTGTTTATCATAATGTCCTGATTCATCTTATGTACAAATACAAGAATAGGGCTTTGTTGCTGCGCATCGGTTGAGGTCAGGACATTTTCCTCTAAACAACGTTGCTTTATGGCGTTTACAAGGCAGATGTGAGTGGAAACGCCGGGAGGGGTCGCCATAGAAGGACAAAGGTCACGTGCGTAGTACTCGCACCCGGCGTGCGTGTATGACCAGATGTATGAACGTAAACGAGGCAAAAGGAGTATGTAAGGATCATAGCAGGTGACGTTCTGTAGTTTCTGCCTACCCCCATGGGAATAGGGCGTGAGTGTATGTATGTATGTATGTAACTTTGCTTTTCTCATGCGAAAATCTGATTCTCCTAACTGTGAGTTGTGCGTTAAAATAATTGAATACTTAAATTAAAAACAAATGAATAATGAATAAATGGATTTATTATTAACAAGCTGACCCGACAGACGTTGTCCTGTCTTAACTATGAATGTCATAATATGTCGTTTGATTTTAGTTTTGACTATTGACTAAAACTAAAACTATCGACTCATTTATCAACCGATCCATCTGTGTTAAACGATATTTGCAGCGCGCATTCTGTCAATCGCTGACAGTTATTACAAACAACTGACAGTTATGTAAAATTAATATTGGCGTTAAGTTTTCTTAAATTTTGTAACGTTCCGCTCAACTTCCTTATTTTTTATTTGATAAGATCCTTCTCCTGACAATAACAAACACAACAAAAAAAAAAAATTAAATCGGTCCAGCCGTTCATGCATGATGGCGTGACCAAGGGAAATAGGAATTCATTTTTATATATATAGATAGATATATATTTTTGTATATATATATATATAGATATTATTAAAATAGAGGATGAAATGTGGTGGTGGTGGGAGAGGAGATGGAATATGTCCGATATATTAACAAAAGAAACTCACTTCTCAACTCATTGAAATTGTCGGTAATGGATGTTGGAATGTTCCACGGTATTTTAGCTAAGCCTACTTATGAAGCAGCAAAAATATGTTATACTTTTTTTATTAGATAATAAATTAGATTGAGTTAACTTTTGTGTGACTAAGATTAGTTTATTCAGTTAAGGGGTAAGTTGTTCTTTGTAAAAGCTCGATGGGATTGACATTATCGCATATGTGTATAAACATCCCGTGAATAAAAAAAAATAAAAAAAGAGTAAAGCTTTCGTTTCTTTACCTGTTTTCCCTCTCACTTCAGAAAATACCTTGGAATATGAAAAAAAAATCCGTTGTAAAAGAAACATAATATAACATCACGCCTATATTCCCCGAAGGGTTAGGCATAGGTGTACCTGTAGTACTCCCACATTTCGCCAGTTATGTTTAAGTCCCATGTAATAGGGCGGCGAGCCTATTGCCATCAACCGGGCACAAAAACTTGGGAAAAGAAACTCATGTTGTTATTCACAAAAGTTTTGACAATTAATACTCGTTGTCAAAACAAAACCAACTCACGTTGATCACAAAGACAAGAACTTCGCTGTTCTCTTCTCACCTTGATAATGAAAGAAATTTATTAGAGCAAACCCTTGAAATGAAACAAAGCTTTTCGATGCCACAAACTGAACAAATCCAGACACATCCCGCTCACAACAAAGCTATTACCAACACAACAACAAACATTTACAATAAAAATGGCAGCAATAAAAGTGTACGGCAAATATTTGTGGAGTTCTCCGACCAACAGATGTCCACAAAGTTTGTGCAAACAATCTGACGTTGGCCCAACATTTATTCTGTATTTTATGTCCTAGATGTATTTTAGGTTCTGCTGCGAAGGATGTCACATAAATTGGATTTGCTGCTCTTTATTTCGAGGATGTTGTAACTTTGGAAAATGTTCTGCCTTTCCTCTAATAATAACTTTCTGGAGATTTTTCATGAAGTGGTCTGCGATATCGAGTAGGCATTGTGTACAGTCCGTCATTCTCAAATCCCATTCTTCGCAAATGGTTCGGTGGTGTGTTCCGTGGCCGATCCTTGCCTGTCATAACTCGCATCGCATTCAAAATGAAGACAGATTAGAAAACTGATATTTGGTAATCGTTCACTTTTAAGCAACCACGTCATTTGGCCATCATTTTGAGCTGTAACCTAAAATAAAGTATTTCTCTTCATTCGGCGTTCACGAACAAATGTGAACTACGCTTTGAAAAGTCAATATGGAGTGAGATTGCGGGTTTTCGCATTCCAGCTGCAACGCCAGATGTCTGCACCCGAACAAAGTGTTTCCAGACGTTGATTAATATTGTCGAGGGGTACTACTGCTGGAATTTGGCGAATTATCGGTAGAGTGCAAGCAAGATGGGAAAATTAAGGTCTTAATAGGTAAATGAGAAAGGCCTTATTTACTTAAACGAAAAAGGGAACCTCTTACGGTATCAATGTAGCTAAAAGATAAGAAAACTTGCAAAGAAATTGAGTATGAAAATCATTCTAGACGAAAAAGGAGCCTTCTTACGGAATCAAAATAGCTAAAACCATTTTAGATCAAATCTAAATCATCACCAAGAACGCAATTAAAAATAATTGGAACAAAGAATTTCAATTAGCATTCTAGTTCACAAACATTCTCTAGTACCTTTTGCCTAATGAAACCTAATCTTGCTACCCACGATACCATCAAGTCTGAGCAGTCCTGAACCATTGCCTATTTCAGAAGTTAATTAAACTTTTTGAAAAGGTCAAGTTCTAAAGGTATACCTACTTCGTTAATTGATCTGTCTTTAAATAGCCACTTCAGTTAAATAGAGGCTTTGCCGTTTCAAATGTTTTGCTGAACGTGATCTCAAAGTTTTTTGTCTAAGGGCTTCGGAAAAGGCAAAATTCTGGTTTAGCTACTCGATGTTCATTAAAAAAGAGCCTTGTGTCCGACTTCAAAAAAAGGAGGACGTTTTCAATTCGACTGTATTTTTTTTAAATGTGTATTCGTTACCTCAGAACTTTTTATAAGTGAACCGATCTTGATGATTCTTTTTTTATTTGAAATCTGGTGCTTCTCAAGTAGTTTCTTATAAATTATTACGAAGATCTGAACATTAGTTTTTGAGTTTTCCTTAATAATGCGTAGTTTTTCCACTTGGTTTAAATTGATGATGTTTTAATAACTTCCTGTCACTGTTATTTATATAGGTATCAAGTAGTGGCATACGAATTCGTGTGGGGTCGGTAGTAGTAGTAAGTAAAGTGAAAAATAAAAACATTTTTACAAAAAAAAAACACTACTAAGTGAAAAATTACTTTAATTTCGGAAGTCGATGGCAAAAAATGTTTTTTTTTTTAACTTTGTATTTTTTTTTTTAGAAGTTGGTTGTTGTTTGTTGTTATTGCTAAATTACGGCTTTTTTTGTGTATGTAAAGTAGAGACCCTTAGTTTGTTTGAGCCGATACAGGCCTGTGTGGTTTGATATATATTAATACCTACCTTGCATTATCTTCTGCGGATCGGTCACCTGGCCTGTTTTTTTTTGGTCCTAAGGAACTGAAAGGAACTGTTGGTCCTTCTATCGGATGATTAATATCACAATGGATTCCATTTAATAACATAATTAATCCAATAACCATCTTGTAGATTACATTATTTTTCAGTCTGGCTTTACTTAACTCTCTAATTCAATGAAAAAAGTAGAAGTTCCCTTCCAAAGTAAAAACATCTAGTAGTAGCTACAACAGCTTGTTGCAAACATTTCTGATTAACTTCATTACTGTGTGATATTATGTTTTTGTTGGCAGCACGAAACTGCCCGAGTGATTCAATTCAGTCATAATGTTGTTTCGACGGTCGACGAACTGTGTGCTGATTCAATTTGAGGCAACTTGAGTATATGCAAGTGTTTGTTGTTGTTTGATGGGTAAATAATAAGAGTGGCGTTTTGTGTTTGTCCAGACGTGTTGACGAAGTAGTAAAGTCACATGTGTGAATCAGTGGGTCTACGCTCTTAGTCCATCAACGAAAATAGGGGCCCATCCAAAAGTAGTTGATCCGTCAAAACAAGTGACAGATTAAATTTTTCGAACGGGCAAAAACATTTCGCGAGGAGGGACAACTGTCAAATCCTGTTGTCATTCATTCTTAGTTCGGGCTCCAAAGTAATCTTATGTCCGTAGGTGATACGGAATAGAAAACGCCCATAACTCCAGCCGTAACCACGGATTTGGAGTTTAGGGAGTAGACCCCCAGAGTCGCACACGAAGGTTCTGGACCACCGTACAATATTTAACACTAATTTTTTTTAACTTTCTAAAAAACCGACAAAAAACACGTGTCTTGTATGAGCCCCTATATTTTTTAACATTGTTTTATTTTTATTATTTGTTGTTAGGGCGGCCATAGTAGTACACACTCTGTGAAATTTTTAATTGTCTACTTAATCTGGTTCAAAAGATACAGCCCTGTGACAGACGGACAGTTGAGCTTTAGTAAAAGGGTACGATCGGCACTCTTTGGGTACGTAACCCTTAAAATGTGTAGAAAACCCAGCTGGTAAAAAATCGGAGAAATTGCTGCTGGAACGCTACTTTCGAAATAATTATCTTTAGTTAGTCTAGTTATAATTTTTATGGGACTTTTTCACGGCTAAATGTCCTCTTCTGATAGTTTCCATATCCACTTCCTATTTGACAGTCATAGACACTGTTAAAAACATTTTATCTTTTGTACGACGATAGATTTTCAATTTTATTGTTCTTATTTTCTCCAAACAGAAAATATCGGTAAAATAAGTCACATGGATAAACTCAGGTTGTTTTATTTTCCTGTATACTTTGAAGACTTACACAATTGTTTCTGGTGTATTTTTCTTGCTCGATCAGAAATCAAAATATTTTATTTCACATAAACCTACATGGGCACTTATGAAACTTCAGAAGCTAGGTGCACGGTTCGAATAGGTCGTTTCCTATGGAGAAGAGCCGGCAAGAAACTTCACGGTTCAATCAACTCAGCCTATCGCAGTCCACTGCTGGACATAGGCCTCTCCCATGCTGCGCCACAACACCCTGTCCTCCGTCTTCCGCATCCAGTCTGTCCCAGCCACTTTTTTGAGGTCGTCGGTCCATCTAGCTGGGGGGCGTCCCACACTACGCTTGCTGATACGCGGTCGCCACTCCAGGATTCGTCTGCTCCACCGGCCATCGGTCCTCCGACAAACATGGCCAGCCCACTGCCACGTCAGCTTGCTTACTCTGCAAGCTATGTCGGTAACTCTGGTTCTTTTCCGGATAACTTCGTTTCTGATTTTATCCTTCAAAGAAACCCCGAGCATAGCCCGCTCCATAGCGCGTTGAGCGACCTTAAATTTGTGAACCAGCCCGACTGTCAGTGTCCACGTCTCAGCACCGTATGTCATAACGGGCAGGACGCACTGGTTGAAGACCTTAGTCTTCAAACATTGCGGGATTGGCGACGAGAAGACTTGACGTAGTTTTCCAAACGCTGCCCAACCCAACCGGATCCTTCTGTCGGCTTCTTTCTCAAAGTTGTGTCTACCGAGCTGGATGACTTGCCCTAGGTAGACATACTCCTTCACAACTTCGAGAAGCGACCCTTCGATGTGGATTGGACTCGGCAAGACGTGCGAATTGTACATGAATGAATGAATTGTACATTGGGGTGTAAGGGGGAGCACATAACAACCGGACTCCTCAAATGTCAACCTCACCTGCGCGCGGTACACCCTGCCACTGACAGACGAGGCGCTGGCGACCGACCGATGGCGGTATAACCATCCAACAAGCCAACCTAAATTCTTCAGAGCGATGACGGGCAGCAGCGTCATCGTTGCAAAAGGATTGGCTCTGCGGTCACCAACCCGCTTGCCCAGCGTGGTGACTACGGGCATTAAACCTCCTATGATTAAAGTGCCAAAACAACGGCCCCCAGTTCCCGGTGGTCCCGCTATTCCTGGTCAAGGTAGCGGTCACGGTAACGGCGGGACGGGGGGTGCGAAGAATCCCCGGGTTACGGCAGGCTACCAACGACGACTACATCTGGCTACGTACAATGGACGTTCGATGAGGCTGGACCATCACCTTGCCGAACTTGAAGTGGAGTTAGGTCGCATTAACTGGCATATACTGGGGTTATGTGAAGTCCGAAGACAGGGAGAGGACACGATATCCCTGGAGTCAGGCCACCTATTCTACTTCCGCGAAGGTGATCAGCTCTCCCAAGGCGGTGTCGGCTTCCTGGTCAACAAGGAACTCACTAGCAGCGTTGTGGAAATCAGTAGCGTGTCGACACGGGTAGCGTACCTTGTACTGAAACTCACCGACAGGTACTTCTTGAAAGTGATACAGGTATATGCGCCGACTTCGACTTGCTCTGACGAGACAGCCGAGGCCATGTATGAGGATATTGCCAAGGCAATGCACGGTACGACAAAGGCCCACTACAACGTTGTTATGGGGGACTTCAATGCCAAAGTGGGAGTACAAGAACGCAGCGAATCGAAAGTCGGACCGTTCGGTTTGGGACGCAGGAATCACAGGGGGCAAATGCTGGTCAACTTTTTAGAGTCGCAGGGGCTCTTCTTAATGAATTCATTCTTTAAAAAGAAGCCCCAGAGGAAGTGGACCTGGCAGAGCCCCGATAACGTGACAAGGAACGAGATAGACTTCATCATGACGGATAAAAAGCACATATTTAGAGATGTCTCCGTGATCAGCAGGTTTAATACCGGAAGCGATCACAGGCTTGTCCGAGGCACTCTAAGTATCAATTTTCGAGCCGAAAGAGTCCGCATGATGAGGCCAACCCTCCGACCTACGCAGCTCCAAGCTGCTCTAGGATCCGAAAAGTTCCAGCTGGAACTTCAAAATCGATTCGCCCTGCTGGAAACCACAGGCACTGTCGACGAGAAAGCCGACGAGGTGGTCAAAGCCTTACGTGACGTGTCCGGCAGACTTTTCCCGTTGCAGCAAAAAAGTATGGTGTCCAAACTTTCCTCGGAAACTCTCGGACTTATGAGGGAAAGACGAGAGTTGCCATCCACGCAGCCGTCTTCGTCAGATAAGAGGGCCTTAAACCTAAAAATTAGAAAGCTGACGCGACGCGACCTGCGGTGCTCCAACACACGTGACATCAAGGTCGCGATTGAGCAGAACCGAGGGTCGAAAGTGTTCGCTCAGCAATTAGGGAGGTCCCATCTGACGAAACTTAGAACTGCGGATGGTAGAATCGTGACTTCAAAGTCCGAGATACTCGAGGAAGTCGAGGATTTTTACGGACACTTATACTCAACGCGGATGGCAAAACCAGCGGGACATAGTGAAGATGACCATCGTGCCGAACTGACGCGCCACTTCACGGAGGACATCCCGGATGTCGACCAGTGCGAGATTAGGGCGGCTCTCGAGCAGCTAAAGAACAACAAGGCACCAGGTGATGACGGAATAACAACAGAGCTCCTTAAAGCGGGCGGGGCTCCAGTCCTCAGAGAGCTAGCGAGTCTCTTCAATTCCGTCATCCAAGAGGGTACAACGCCCGAGGCGTGGAGCAGAGGTGCGGTGGTTCTGTTCTTCAAAAAAGGCGACAAAACCTTGCTGAAGAACTATAGACCCATCTCACTACTGAGCCACGTATACAAGCTGTTTTCGAGGGTCGTCACGAACCGTCTCGCCAGGAGACTTGACGAGTTCCAGCCACCAGAACAAGCCGGTTTTCGAAAAGGCTTCAGTACCGTAGACCACATCCATACTGTTCGGCAAATTGTGCAGAAGACCGAAGAGTACAACCAGCCGCTGTGTATGGCATTTGTGGACTACGAGAAAGCCTTCGACTCCATCGAAATATGGGCAGTTCTGGCCTCTCTGCAACGATGTCGAATTGATTGGCGATACATCGAAGTGTTGAGGTGTTTGTATGACGCTGCCACGATGACTGTCCAGATCCAGAATACGAAAACCACCCCCATCCAACTGCTCAGGGGAGTGAGACAGGGGGATGTGATATCCCCGAAACTGTTCTCCAATGCATTGGAGGACGTTTTTAAGACGCTGGATTGGACTGGACAGGGTATAAACGTAAACGGCGAGTACATCTCACACCTTCGCTTTGCCGATGACATCGTCATAATGGCAGAGACGCTGGAACAGTTAGACCAGATGCTGCATAGCCTAAATGGAGCCTCTCGGCGGGTTGGCCTCGGCATGAATTTGGACAAGACGACTTCACGGTTACTTCTTTAAAAATAATTGGCTTTGGAATGTTTTCAAATTACGGTGTTAATAGGTGTGGGAAGACAGTGTCAACCTGATGAATTGAAGATTCATTTTCATTTAACGTACATTATATTTATGCCTGCCTTTTTTGCTGATCGCAAACGCTACTGTTGAGCATGAGGTCCTGGGTTCGATTCCCGGGTCGGGCAAAGTGTTATTGGGTTTTACCATCTGGAATTTCTCGGTAGCAGCCCGGAGTCTGGATTTGTGCCCGGTTGATGGCAATAGGCTCGCCCCCTATTACATGGGACTTAAACATAACTGGCGAAATGTGGGTGTGCTATAGGTACACCTCTGCCTATCCCATTAAACATGGTTTCAGTACATGATTCTGAACACCTCTGCGTTGAAAATTTAAAAAAAAAAAATATTAGCTGTTCCATACATTTTGATCGCGTAGGTATTGCACATTTCTATGAAACAGCAGATTTCTTTTTTGATAATCGACGAGAATTTTTATGCCTTAAGGGACTACATGACCTAAACGCAAATTTATAATGCCTAAAATATATGATTCACTGCAGTAACAAAATCAGAAATATATATGATATTCTTCTGGATATATGCTAGTTAGATAGTTGAAAATATAATACAATTAACTAGATATGATAGAAAAAAAATCAGGAAGACACCACAAAAAAAAATTTTAACGATTAAAAACCATACATGCAAACATTCAGATTTTTTGTCAGATTATTCTACAAGCAACATACTAACGTAATAGTGTTTTAATTTTTTAGTCCAATGAATAGATTTTTTGTAAATCTTTGCTTCATATTTTGCAATAAATTACCAGCGTTGTGTCATCGCGCGTCTCTTTCTTTTCTATGCAATCCGTCAGTGACCGCGCTTTAGCTCCTGTAAGCCTCTTACGGGCTAGAATTATGTGCTGAATTCATGGTTTCAGTTTGCGCGTCGATGTCGCCAGCCTGTATATTATTGGTTGGCTGTACTCTCAGGTAAATGTTTTAATGGTAAATAAATGTAATGTCTAGAATATTGTAACAGGTACTTAAAAACATGTACGAAAAAAAAATTGTTCGCCGTAGGTACATTATTATCTTTATCAATAAGAAAATAGAAAAAAAAACTTTTAATGATCCTATTTCTTTTTTCAGACCATTAAAATAAACTAACTTTTTTATCTATAACCAGTATGAATTTCTGGCCAATTAATTAATAAGAAAAACTTTTAACGATCCTATTTATTTTTTCAGACTATTAAATTCAACTAGCTTTTCTATCTATAACCAGTATCAATTTCAGGTTAATCGCATTGTCTACCTAGACTAAAGAAGGCAAAAAGTTCTGCCAATTGCTCCCCAAACTTTTCTGAAGTCGCTGCATCTTTGAAGTCAACTTCAGATCTTTCTTTTACAACGTTCGATGTTGAAGTTTTGAAACGATCGAAGTTCAAACACATTATGAAAATTTGTTTTTTTTTTAGTTTTTGAAAGAGATTTAGAGTTTTCGGTGTTAAATGAAAAGAAAGGTAAGCTTGCAGATGAAATTAAATAAGGCGAAAGTCTTAGCACGCTCGCACAAGGTATACTTTTTGTAGGTCCTACAATCGGTCAGATTATTTCGCCCAGACCGCGTTGAAACATTTGATTTGTACTGTTTCAATTAACTCCCATAAAAAATTGGCCACCGATTATATGCCGTCTGCGAACGCTCTTTAAGGCCCCTAAAAATAATTACTTAAGTCAAGAGTCTGGACATCATATCAAATATGTATTTGAATAAGAATACTGATAGATGTGGTCTATTAAAAAAATACTCTTATCTTCATTTCATTGGCATTTGAGAACGACAGAGTGTAAATCAAGTAAATATCTTTGCAAACATTCTAACATTGACAAATACTCGTATACTTATTTACAAGACCTACAGGGACCAACTTACAAAACTTAAACAGGTCGAATACTTTTGACACTTCAAAATCTTCGCTTCGTAAAATAGCCATTATTTATGTTCTAAAGTTTAATTTAAGTGGACCTTCATTTGCCGTCGCCAGCACAATAAATATTTAATCTAGCTTGGTATCGATACTAACTTTAAATTTATTGAAAACGCTTTTCAATTTCCTTCCCCTTGCATTGGAACTTTGCGCTGAGCTTTATACTTATTAAAATGTTCGTTTTCTATCAGAATGTAATAATATAATCATTTTATGATTTTATTGGGTAGCATTTCATGGAGATTAATTTTTAATTAGTTATTTAGCAACGGAAGCTTTTAATTCTGTCATTTTCATTGAACATTACGGTAGTAATTTTTTGTAGTAAGTAATTATTTTGATTTGCGTATAAATACTAACTAAACTACCTTCTGCTAAACTAACTAAAAACTAGCTTCTGCCCGCGACTTCGCTCGCGTGTTAGTCAACTATACAAAAAAAACATACCTGATTTTTAAAACATATACCCTGTGTTTTTTCTTTGTGTCATGTTTACCGCAAATAAACGTATTTTCTTTCTTTTCTTTCTTTTCTTTCTTTCTTTCTATGGCACTCGCCAATTGTGTAGCTACCTGCCAGTGAAAGAATTTTCGAAATCGTATTAAAAGTTACAAACTTTACCTCTTTATAATAGTGTTGATATAGCTTATCCTCTCGATTAAATTATAGTTCCTGCGGAAATAATAACTGCGTAGAACAAAGTAGTATGCCTCTCACCAAGATTATGTCTGGACTTTAAAAGAGACTGTGACCTCTGTGAACGGCAATCTGACACGACCGGAGAGAGATCAGGCGCGGGACCAACGGCTTAACGTGCTTTCCAAAGCACGGGGGTAGCACACCGCCAACTTCCAAACTCAGGGCTATTACTGAGTAATTCCTAATGCAAAAACCCAATAACACCTTGCCCGACCTATGAATCGAACCCAGGACCCCTCGCTCAGCAGTCGCGCTTGCAACCATGAGACCAACGGGGCAGTAATTATATTACAAAGAAATTGTACTTAAAACAAAGGAGGGTGTGTGCCTGTGACCACACGAAGCGTCGACGACCCGAGCGTGATGGTTCAGGGGGCCTACTCTCCACGTCCGTCACCAAAGATAGTTCGATTCTTCTTTCCCTACGCTACTCTCAATTAACTAACATTTTCGGACAGGCTAAAACTCATCGGGAGTAAGGACAACACTGTCAAATCGTTTTGTCATTACTGTTTAGTTCGGGCCCCGGACTTATGTTATGTCTGAAAGTGATATAGTGTAGGAAACATCCGTAATATCGGCTGAAACAACTGACGTCGTGAATAGGGAGTAGGCCCCCTGTGTATCGTTCACTGTTTCGAAAGAGTAATAATTGCGCCTAAAGAAGTTTTCACTGCAAAATGTAACGTTTGATTAAAATTAGCTATGTAGAATAATTTATGGTAGGTACTTTCCCTCCATTGGTCCAATTTTTCTCACCCTGTATAAAACCCGTATTTCTTCGCTAGGGTCGTGTGTATCTGGATTTTCACGGTACACTCCATTTGTTGCCCACTCACGAAGATTTTTCTCGTCCACGGAGTTTTCAGCAAAATTGAAGTGATTTGTGCGCTTGATGTGGGGAAAAACAGGTTGTTGTAGTTGAGTTATGTGTGAGACAGAAAATTTATAGGGTCAGGGTGTTTGTGTGTATTTTAATAATAATGAAGTACTTCAAAGTATATAGCCTTTGTAAGAACAAAGAGTTTTGTTTTATTTTATTTTCGTAGCCTTAACTTAACAAGGCTGTCAAAATCAAACGGAAAAAGTAATCTTTTCAAGCAGTTCTTTATTTAACACACCAAAAATAAAACCACAATCTTTATCTTTACAGTTAATAAGGATAAGAAAATACCTACTTACATATTTTTTTATTAACATTTTTTAAGGGCGCGTAAATATAGCCCCCACGGCGATCTACGCGTCCACAAAATGTACGCACCACAAGGTCGGGAATCTAATTTTGGACCTAATCAAAGTACAGCGAGAGCTTGGCCACACACCTCGATTAATATTTCAACCTTGGGGGAACAAGCCCTTTAACAGAAACAAAACACGTACTAACAACATCCCATAAACCCGATCCATTGCTGGCTTAACGAACAACAACAAAAAAAATGTTTCAAATAAAACAAGCAATGGTTTTACAAATGAGGGAGAAGTCTTGTTTGCGCACGTAAGGTAGATGTCACAATTAACGGGCATGTTCAACATGGGTGCGCGTTTGATTTAATATTCAGTATAACGTAATTAAACAACATTGAGAACGTGTAACTTTGTGGACGGGATGATGGTTTTTAGCCGGTGAACTAAATTGTGGTCTGTTTTAAAACGTGTGTCTCGCGGCTTATTGGCTTTTTTGCCGCCATTTTGGAAATAATTTTCTTTTGTTATGAATGTTAATGGAAAGTTTTGAGTATGAATGTGGATGGCTAAAAGTAGGAGAAGACCAAAGAAATGATGGATGAACTGTGTGAAAGATGATATGGCTCGAAAGGGAGTGACTACCGAGATGACGACTAACTGAGAAGTATACCAGTAAAAGACAGGTTGCGCCGATCCCAAATAAATTGGAATAAGAGCAGGAGATAATGGCTACTTTGTGTAACCGATCAATTTGGGGTTAATGTTTTCAAAGCTGCGTTACGAAAAGGGAACTTTGATCACGTATGGTCGAATTAAGCGCACTTCAAAAAAAAAGGCTTCCTGGCTGGTTTGTTTGTCAAGAGCAAAAATAAGAAAGCGCCCCGTTGATGTTTTATGGCAAGCGCTGTTTTTTATGTCTTTGTAGGGTATATTTCTGTTCTTTTTATTTGTCTATTTATAATATACAGGGTCAAATTAAATTAGCTAGCGAAACTCCGCAGACGTGAGCCGTATCGATATAAAAAATAAGATTAAAAACAGATTTTCTCAGCTCGTACTTTAAGTCAACACTACTACAAGCGGTCGTTGACCCCAAAAAAAAATCATCAAGACGTCTTTTTATTTTGTCATGTTTGGATATTGATACCCATTACGTCTGCGGAGTTTCGCTAGCTAATTTAATTTGACCTTGTATATGTGTGTTAAAATTTAATTTAATTTATTTAACCATTTATGAAATGATTATATAAATAAAATTGAATTTTAACTTGAATATTTTACAGATGGCGGATTATACCTAGAAACTGATTTATTTTTAAAGGGTGAACTAAGGCGCCACCTGTTACGTGAGGAGCGTCGAGACTGCGGCTCAACGTTGTAAGTTAGAGTGACAGCCACTTACTGAACGACTGAAATTCGATAAGAAATTGTTATTTAGTTATTTTTGTTAAAGGGCTGAAATTTTGCTATGTAACAGCAATAAATAGTTGAGTTTCAATTCACAGAGACAGGAAAAAATATATTTCAGTTTTATCGTAAGAAATACTCTGTTCTGTCTACATTGTCAAAAGTGAACGGTTAATCATATTTATAAACGTCTCTTAAATTTTAATCAATTGCTAAGCAACTGATTAGCAAAATTCTTATTTATAAACGCTATTTAGTGTTAAGAGGTCGCTAAACAATTGATTAGTAGCTGTCAAAACACCACTGGTGCACTGTTAAGATGCAAAAGGATACTATGAGGCAAAATGGTAGATTTTATTTGAATAAATCATTACAATGTTGTATAACATGATATTATTCCTACCGTTGTTACCAAATATAACAACAGTAAATTATCGCCTAAGACAGAATTTATTCATCGACAGAAAAGAAGCATTTCAGTCTAACCAAGTTTAAGTCTGGCTGTATTTCTTTTGAGTGAGCCATAAACCTTGAATCTATGAATATAAAGTCTGCGAAGGACATCAATCGTGTCTTTTACCCTACTT
The DNA here is from genome assembly GCA_916610205.1 of Griposia aprilina. NCBI lineage: Eukaryota > Metazoa > Arthropoda > Insecta > Lepidoptera > Noctuidae > Griposia > Griposia aprilina. The sequence continues at coordinate 5,405,267 of OU744299.1, forward strand.
TTGCTGAGAAGATGAATTGGCTTTGAGGTTTCTTTTATTCGTATTTTGGGAATCAGAGGAATAAAGGGTCGACCGTTTTGTTTCTTTCAAGGTAAGTAATTAAACGTGCAGGATACGTGCGGAAACGCCGGGAGAGGTCGCCCTAGGAGGACATATCGATCATTTGCGAGAAGCTTGACATAAATAAAAAAAAGAAATTTTTGGATAATTATGATGATTTAAAAGTTCAAAAGTAGTGGTAAGAGTGCAACGAAGCATAAACTCACATCTCCCTCATTTTTAAGCTTTAGCGTAACGTCGTTTGTGTAGCAAAAATAATAAAATTTGCTTCGTTAACTCTAAAATGCGGATTTTTTAGTTATGTCACCCTTCTTGCCAATGAGCGATATAGTGACCTTATTGGTGATATTCTTCAGAAAGGTCAAGTGCGTAGAACTTGCAACCGGCGTGCGTGTATGACTAGATGTATGAACGTAAACGAGGCAAAAGGAGTTTGTAAGGATCGTAGCAGGTGGAATTCTGTAGTTTGTCTAACCCCCATGGGAAGAAGTTGTGAGTTTATGTACGTATGTATGTATGATAGGTACCTACGACATATAATGAGTCTCAAAAATATATCCAGCTGTTTTGGTTTGTCTCCTGATTATGGGACTAAATGCTCAGAATACATCAGACATACATTTAAAGATGGTCTATTCCCATCCAATACCAAGAGCTGATACCATTTGGTATTAGTTTATTTCCGAATTTATTTTCTATTCCCAACGAGTACCGCATTTTAAAACCAATACCAAAACAAGTTTGAAGAAATCAGATACAGTCAGGTTCAGTAAAATTAAAATGCTTTGAGTGATTTTAAGTAATGTTTAACCTACCTACCTACCTACCAAATTAACTTCCAGCGATCGATCTCTGGTTGACTGTAATACTAACAGCTAAGCTGTGTTAAAATGAATTACCGAACTAGGTTTCCGAAAACATAATAAATGTTCCCGAAAATCCTAACCCTAGACGGTCGACGTCAGTGGCATCCCGAGGTTCGGTTGGTTAGGTTCCTTTAAACCCTTTAGACAGAAATAGGAGCCCCGCGAAGCGGGGCTCCGTCGACCAGCTTATTAACCCTAACCCTATATTTAGATTACCCTTGATTTCGATAAATCGCAATTTAAATAAAACTTTGTGTAGCTGAGTGTACAAAACGTCACGCTTTGGTATTCGTTAGTAATAGATTTTTTATTAAAAAAAATGTGGTACTCGTTGGGAATAGAAAATAATTTCGGAAATAAACTAATACCAAATGGTATTAGCTCTCGGTATTGGATGGGAATAGATCTTAAATATCGCCATAACATAATATCGGCTCAAACTCAAACTTAAAGCATTTATTTCAAATAAACCAATTATAGGCACTTTTGAATTGTCAAGGGGTCGGTCAGTCAGAAAGATGAAGCTAGTTGCTCATTCCAAAGCGTAGTAGGTACCTATGAAGAAGAACGGGCAAGAAACTCCATATTATTTTTAGGCTATTTTAGTACATCCCAAAAACTTAAATTAAGTCGCTTGCACCCAGTTGCACAAAGACAAACATTAATGCCCCATTACGTAATGGATCATTAACACTAATGATTTCATTCATTTATTGATGTTGCACAAAACAACTTTAGCATAAATTGAAGTTCCATTAACTAAAGTCGTGTTTAAACAATGTTGTTAGTAGTATTGAGTGAAAAGAATGAACATGAGTGAAGGTTTCCATTTGTTTTTTTTAAATCTCGCAACACTCGTTGAAAAAAATAAAATGTTTGACTATTTTGACATCGATGACACAAAAGTTTGTTATTTGCATTGGTTTGTTTTGCTCCGAGTTATTTAGTTTGCGTTGTTTTTCTGTGATTTTTAACCAACTTCAAAAAAAGGAGGAGGTTCTCAATTCGACTGTATTTCTTTTTTTTATGTGTTAGCTCAGAACTTTTTTCTAGGTGAACCGATTTGGATGATTCTTTTTTTAGTGTAGTTACATCGATGGTGTGTTAATAATTTCCTGTCACTGTTATTTACATATCAAGCAGTGGTATACGAACTTGTGTAGGGTGGGTATCACAACTAAAAAGTAAAATATAATATATTGACAAAAAACATACGATTTCCAAGAAAAACAAAAAAAAATGTGAAAAATAACTTTAATTTCGGAAGTTCGGCCAAAAACCAAAGCCACCGACTTCCGAAATTAAAGTTATTTTTCAGGTTTTTTTTTGAGTTTTTCTTGGAAGTCATTTGTTTTTTGTCAAAAAGTTTTTATTAAATATCAGTAGTTGGGTTATGTCATCGATAGCCTTATTTCTCTGGGTGATTGGCTCCAAATCAAGATCGTCACATATTTGAACAGTTGCTTCTTTTGAAATTCTGTAACGGAGACGAAAATCTTCTCCATCGTATTTTGAAAACTATATCTTTTCTTTTTGGGATATGGCGGCGACGACAGGGAACATATTCTTCTGCTTCAGACAATGATGACAAGCTCGATAAAGACATGTTCTATAATTCAGGAATGGCTAACTTCACTTTTTAACACTGTTTTTAAACAAAAACTGAAAATTCGCACACAAGACAATAAAATAACCTCAAACTGCAATATTATGTTGAGCTAATGGACGTTTGTTGACCCATTAAAATTTAACGCCTGAAATGTTTATTTATAGGTCCTTTAAGCGCTAATGGCGCTTTGTGCAACAAAAAAAGTAACAGTTGTCTCGTTTGGCACTTACATTATTTAAAATTAAAGAACCATTAAAATCGAGTCTAATGTTGCTTTCTGCAACAAATTAATGGAACATTAGTATTTAATGACAGTTTTAAAGGTAAAGTTCGTTTCTGCAACTGGGTGTCAGTGATTGTAATTGATTTCTTTCAGCGATGAGACCGCCCATGATTGTGTCACCATAATATATATGTAAAATTTCTACATTTATATATGTAGAGGAAAAGGTGGTAATGTGGCCCCTGCAGGTATATTGACCCCCCTCGATATTTATAATTTAGAAACACGCCATCTAATATTTTTCTGGTGCAACGCGGAGCTCGTGTGACATTATTGATTTTAACCCCAAAAAATCCATGAGGGGGCGTCGCGTTTTATTTTTATGCGAACCAGTCGAAACACGCAAGTGACTAACTTTTAAAACCGCTCTGCATTTTATTCAATTTTACTAGAAATATCTGAGTTTTAGCTTTAGTGATTTGTATTATTGATATTGTGTTCGATAAACGTTGTTCTGCAGGATTTTGAAGGTAATTACAAAAAACATTTAATAGAATATTTGTATTATGGTTTGTTTATATATTCTTTCATTCGTACAATTTGGCCCCCTCACATTGCTTGTATTATGGTCCCGGGGGCCATATAACATGTATGACCGATATATCACTGCCTTCATTTATTATTTTCCGCTTTCAGATGCCTCGACAAAGTGTATTATCTCCATCTTCAAAAAAAAAGGGAAAACATGGGATCCTAACCAAATGAAAAGGGCAATTGTAGCGGTGAGGACAAAGCTCCTAGGTTATGAAAAGGATGTAAAAATGTTTTCTGTGCCAAGATCTAAACAGAAACGGTTAATGCCTTCATTAACCGTTTCAGTTTAGATCTTGGAAAGTTTCAGAAAGTTTCAGTTTGGATCTTGGATCAAGAAGCTTATACACAAGTAACGCCAAAGATTCTTGAGAGTAAGGGCTCTAGTGAAAAATAGTTAGCAAAACTTACAGAAACCATTTATTCGGATTTTTGAGTTTAGCAGAGACTCGTGGACGTGGACGCGGAAGTGGCCGTGGACGCGGCCGCGGACGTGGTCAAGATGGAGATAGCAGTGGCAGCAGTACTAATCGTCATCAGAGAGTCGTTACATCCAGCAGTAGCTCTGAAAGTGACGCAGTCGTAGAAACAGTCTCTGAATATGACGACAATGGTGCCGATTCTCTTGTACACTGAACTAAACTAACTAAACTAACTAAACTATCACTAAAATTCCTTACTTTTGGCTATGAGAATCTTAGAGCTATTCTGCAATAAAATATCTCTAAATTTAAAAATCATTTTGACGGAACTAAAATTTAATTTGACAATCGCGACTCCACATGGTACCTACTTGTTTACCCTACCACGTGATTTTTTTTTAGAGCCGGAGGCGCGCATGGGTGGCAGCCTCGGCGTGTTTTATATGGAATTTTTCACTTTTTGTACGGAAAATATTTAAAAAAAAAAATACCTTCGTGTAGAGTTATATGGGTTTAAGGGTTTTATAAAGGGGGTCGAAATTTTCCTTATTTTTGCGATAGGACACACCGTTTTCGAGATATAAGCAAAATTAAACAAAAAATACAGTACTGTTTTTGCCCCTGAAGTCGAGGTGTTGTGGTGAATCTTAGTTCATGACAACTAATTTTATTCCACACCTTTTTAATCGCGATTAAAAATAGCCAGATTTAGTTAAGACAACCAAAATTTTAGGTTAAAAACGTCAAATTCAGAATAGCAAAATTGCCATTTTCACTAAACTAATTATTCGGTACCATCTTGGTGCTGTCAAACTAAAATATAGTTAAGTTGTGTCACTTTAGTCTATTTCAGAATGAGAAATCGTCTTTTGACAGGACTAAACAAAATTTTAGTGATTTTTAGTCTAGTTTAGAGAATTTTGTGACAAGAGAATCGGCACCAATGTCTATTGCTATTGTCTATTGTGTGCTATAGGTACACCTCTACCTAACCCTTCAGGCGTGATAATACAGGCGTGATGTTATGTTATGTTATGATATACCTGAGAGCTCAGATACGAGCTGCATATTCTGTGACATCAGTTACTCTAACGACAGACGTGGGGAGGAGTCGATTCAGTGCCAGAGTTGCTATTTATGGGGTGCATAAATGAAATAAAAGGCGGCAAAAATCGCAGATATAATATTCGCCTTCAGGACCTCCTGAAGGCGAATATTATATGTGCGATTTTTGCCGGTAGGTTTTAATTAAATCAATACATTTAATATGGCCCCCAGGGGGCCACATAAACCTCACTTGATCTCATGTTGCCAAATTTGTATTTTTTTTTTAATACATATGTTTTTGATTATCCTGTGGCAGTTTCATTTATTACATAGTATATGTATAGACAAATGAATAAGGACTCATATAAAGTATTTATTACATTTCTGAGTCTCGTATTTTTTACATAAGGCCTCAAAAACAAATTAGGGGGCCACAATACCACCTTCTCCTCTAATTTATATGGTGTATGTATATAATCAAGTCATGTCAAGTTCAAATCAAAATCCCTAGAGTTCATATCTAATTCATACGGCAAGAGAATAATTAATTATTCCACAGATAATTAAGAAACAGAACACATGAACACAACTTTAATGAACATCTTATGTAACAGGTAGTATAGTTAGTTCCATGTTCTCTTGTTACAACAGCTCTTAAGAACTTTGCGTATAATTGTGTTCACTGTACCTACTTAATTAGAACATTGAGAGCTCAAGAAGTTTAGGAAATTGGGTGTACTTACAATGTTTCTGACACTTCGATGTTCTGACATGAACGAATAAAGTTGTAGGGATGTAAACATCATCAGTATTTAACTGTTTCCACTGGTTGAACTCAGGCCTCGTCTCTGTGAGACGGAATGCGTAATCTACCACGCGGGCACTTCGCCCTATTTTTGTTTCGAGGTTTCATCATAATTCTTAAAGCGTCATTTACACGGTGCCAGTTTATTGACTGTGGCATACCGTAAAATTGAAGCAAAAATTGACTGGTACCGTCCTAAAATGTTGCACGATACGGGCAAGTTATTTGTCGTTTAAAACTGGTACAGGTGTTTACGGCATGTACAATAAAATCGCATTCAATAATTGAATCAATTGAACAAGGACGTGCAACTCTGTGTTTAGACGAGTCAAAACTTGCATGCAATAATCGCCTTGCAATAATTCCCTTGGTGTAATCAGAAGTCTTATGCAATTATTGAATGGCTAAATTTTCAGTCAATTATTGTATGCTATTTTAGAGAAATCGCACGCGTGTAAACACTTGCACGCAATTCTTGAATGGTAATAATTGAACGTGGTTTATGGCATGCAATTGTTGCTCTTGAAGGTTTCAGAAACTTGAATAAAAATAAATTGTTGAAAGTAAAGTGTATGCCAGTCTGAGTTTGAACCCTTTACGTCGTTATTCAGGCTATGAGTTTTGTGGCAGACAATGTTGTCGTGTAGATTTTAAAGTTTTTAAAAATTTACTCATTGTTTTTGTAATATTTAATTTTTCCAAAGTTAATGTCTATGTTGGGGTAAGTTCGGCGCTGGGATAAGACCGTATACGAATCAAATTCGTCAGTTAACTGGCGCAAAACACAATGTTGTTAGCATTAAAAAATATTTAGAATTAGCCGAGAATTTGATTTGTACGGTTTTATTACAGCGCCGAACTTACCCCTACATCTATTTTACAAAAAAAAATATACAAAAACCCCAACATACGCTGCCTAGCCCAAACTGTATGTATTAGACACATACCTACTGTATAGAAACAAAAGAAAAAAGAAAAATGAATGATTATTTAGGTTTATTTTTTTAAATATTTTTTTATTGGTATACGTTGTAACTTAATATCCAAACTTACTTATTTCCACTCAATTTAGTCTGTACTATCTTTAGCCGTTTCTAGACTGAAGTTTCTAAGTAGTTTTTGATAGCAAAGCGTTGTATCATGCTGCCATTTCTCAGAAGTTTCTCGTAATATCTCATAGTTTTTGGTATCATCAGTGTCTAAAGAAAACTGATAACATTTCCACAGAACATCTTGATCCTTGTTAGGATTTGAGCCAATGTTTGCTAGATAATGAATGGCCTCGTTACTTTGGATTTTTTCAGACCTTAGTTTATTGTAAGTACTTTTGATGTGAAACATCTATAGACGCGCCGTGGAAGTTAAACCGACTCGTAATCCGTGTCGGCAAACGGCATGATGCTCTCATATTGCCTCTAAAAATATATTTAAAGTGAAACTTTTATTACATCGTCTCAAACTTTTTCGTCTGTGTGTTGCATGTCGCGTGACGGTCGGCCGCGGAGTAGGGATAAAGTGAAAGGAAGGAGGTTTTTAGTTAAATGTCTATAATGTGAAAAAAAGTTTCACTTTTACCGTGGTTTCATAAAACCACACTATTTTATTTTTTCTCCATAGGTATTTATTTATTGGTTTTTCTGTAATAATTAATTATTCTAATAACCATCAATTTCGATGTTCACAGCTGCCGGTCGTCCCATGACAGCCATTATTTTTTTGTGTGTGTGACGTGAAGTATACAGAACAGTAGTACAGACTGCCCACGCCATGAAAAGAGGTCACTTTTATTACCCATGACCTTTGTTTATTACCTACAACCGCAATACCATGTAGGTAGGTCACGTCCCCTTAGGGGCCATCCATAATACTACATCACACGAATTTCATAATTTCTGGATCCCTCTGTTCTTGTCACAGGTGGTCTATTTGGTATAACCTCTCCTCCCCCGGTGACGTCATATATTTTGCAATTTTAAATTAAACCTTATACTAATATTGTTAGAGTTGGTAATATTATTTTAAAGTTATTCGTTAGAGTTGTAGAGTTTTAATTAATACTTTCGATTTATATGTTCTGACGTCACGAAGCTTATGACACATCCCGCCCTTGTCACACTTTTTTGACCCCCTCCCTCTTCCTTAACATGTGACGTAATTTTTGGAAAACCCCTTATGACGTACCTTTCATGTTTTTCACAGAAAAAGTTGGAATACTTAGCACGTCATTTTTGACACCAGAACATCCATACTAATTTTATAAATTCGAAAGTAACTCTGTTTGCATGTTACCTTTTCACGCCTAAACCACTGAACGGATTTGGATAAAATTTGGCAAGGAGATAGATGGTATCCTGGGGAACGACATCTACATCTGGGGATGGTCTATCTGGGGGGCTACTTTTTGTACCGGTAACACGTTTCCGTGGTATAATTTCCAACATCCACGCGGGCGAAGCCGTAGACTGAAGCTAGTAACCAATATTTCACACGATGAAGTATGGGAGATCATTGAAATGGAAAAGAGTTGATAAATAATTACAGCCCTAATAATACATTGTTCACTTTCGTTTAACGTTGACGGAAATTTAAGGAGGTGGCCTCATAATAAGATAGTAGGCACTTTGCAATCATTGGGCTCCCCATAAAACCATAGAGGCACGATTAGCTACATTCTCTCTTAATAAGGTTTTAAAATATAGAATTCTTCAGACATTATTTCCGTATTGACGTTATCATCGTTCAGAATCAATACGAGAATTTAATAAAAATTGAAAATGTACCCATTACTGCCATAAAAATTCTGTCATTTGGTTGGATATTAAGAAGTTTTAACAAGAATTTCTCTCATATTAATATAAATTTATCACCAAAAAAGATATAAGTATTCAGGAAACATTTAGCAATTTCCGTATTTAACGTACTGAATAATAATTCTAAATACACTCGAGAGCAATGAATCCGGGTCACTTAAAGAATGTTAAAAATCTCGGAAACTAAAAATGATAGGTTAATGCAATAAATTGTATTTAATAGACAATGTAATACTCCTTAAATGAAAGTAAAAAAAATATGAGTCACCATACATTTTATTAACACAAAATTACATAAAGAAAAAACTGCTGATCTCTCCTTAAAACAAAAATAGGAAACATGAAATTTTTGAACTTTATTACGATTTTCTTGAATTTTAATACTTTGTATTGCCTCCTCGTGCTTCCATTACTGTGTTTACGCGGTTTGGCATGCTGTACACCAAGTTCCTTATACGATTTTGGGGAATATTCTCCCATTCCTCTGTGAGAGCAATTTTGAGCTCACGAAGCGTAATTGGGGGAGGGTTTCGTTGTTTTACGCATCTGCCTAGCTCGTCCCAAGCATGCTCGATCGGGTTGATATCCGGGCTGCGCGCTGGCCACTCCATACGAGTAATGTTCATCTCTTGAATGTAATTTTTACAGTTTAAAAGATTTTATGGATGTGAGATGTTGATTCCTTTTGTTAAAATATAAATTTTTGCATGCTATGTTATATCTTAGCGAAACATGTTGAGCTACTGTAATAATATTAACATCAATGTATACCATGTTTTACGCAAATAAATGATTTACTTACTTACTTACTTACTTACTTGAAGGTAGTCATTCACAATCCTACCTGTATGAGGTCGGGCATTGTCATGCATAAATATAGCATCCTCACCTAAATTGACCATAAATGGACCAACGTGATCATTGAGGATTTCTTCCACATATCTTACGCTAGTTAAAGAGCCGTTTTCTATGATCACCATCTCTGTGCGACTTTCAGAAGAAATTCCGGCCCACACAAGTACAGACCCACCACCGTAGGCTACTTTTTCTTCGATGCATGCTTGCTTGAATCTTTCCCCTGGTCTTCGATACACTCTGTGTCTTCCATCGTGCTTGTAGAGCATAAATTTTGATTCGTCGGAGAACATAACTTTTGACCAATCTTCAATACTCCAATTTACGTGGCTCTGGGCATATCTTAGTCTTGAAATACGATGCCCACGCTCCAGTTTAGGGCCGTTTGCAGGTCTAAGGGGTTTTAAGTTAGATTCAGCAAGCCGACGTCTTACTGTCCATGCACTTGGGTTACTTCCTCCGAGGCGTCGAAACTGATTTGTGAGTTCAGTTCCTGTGAGAAAGCGATTTCGAAGCATGGTGTTCACCAAGTATCGGTCTTCTCGTGCTGTGGTACACCTGGTTCTGCCCGTTCCTGGTCTGCGTAGGTTAGAACCAGTTTCTTCGTAACGTCGGAGAACTCTTTGTACTGTTGACAGCGACACACCGACAGTCCTGGCTGTATCGCGCTGACTCCGGCCGGTTTCCAGCATTGTAAGTATTCTGGTGCATTCTTCAGGCGTAAGCGACATAATTTCAGCTTGAATAATGAATATAGAGCACTATCAACATGGTTTATGTACCCACATAAATGACAGATTACAAACAAAAGCAAAACCAAATGCTGTAATTTCGTAGTTCCATCTTCGAAAGTGGCCCTTTTTCAAATTTGATTTTTTTATGATATAACTTTACAATAACTAAGAAGTTTTAATACCTTCATTTAAGGAGTATTACATTGTCTATTAAATACAATTTATTGCATTAACCTAGCATTTTTAGTTTCCGAGATTTTTAGGATTCTTTAAGTGACCCGGATTCATTGCTCTCGAGTGTAGTATTGAATAAATTAATCTATACACCACTACAACTCCTCACACACACTCCTACATTCCACCCACACACACTTGGTTATGCTTAGATGGTGCTAGCATGTCATCCTGTTTGTTTCTGATGCATATAATAATTGTAGATACTAAATTGTAAATCCGTAATTGGCTGTAAGATTTTTTTTCTTTTTTTGTCTAATTGTTAAAGAGCTGTGGATTTTATGAAAAATAAATAAATAAACAACTGCTTATTATTTCTTAGAAAATTCTAGACCTAATTAACTGGAACAATATTCATAAAAGTATAACAAAGTAGGCGCCAGTAATTAGACAGAAAGGAAATCGGTATACACGGCTGTAATGCGGTACGTGCACTACACGTAAAACCTGCGATACCGCATCTGCATGCTTTTGCTGAGTTAGCGGTACTAGATGCGGTAGGAGATGGGTAAAACTTAACTTTGAAGGAAGTCTAGAATGCTTGAAGGTACACATACACATATATAAACTCACGCTTTCTTCCAATGATGGTAGCCAGAAACTACAGAACGCCACCTGCTACGATCCTTACATACTCCTTTTGCCTCGTTTACGTTCGTACATCTGGTCATACACGGACGTCGGTTGCGAGTACTACGCACCTGACCTTTCTGAAGAACATCACCAATAAGGTCACATAAAAGCTTGAAAGTAAATGCCAAATATTTAACTGATCTTCTCAAAACTTATTGACCTTCTAATGATGCACACTTTTTTAAATTATTCAGGCCTATTCTCACAGTCGGTTGCAGTAACTAAGCTAGGGTACCCCGACCATTATGGGTTAGGTTCTGAGACCAACCATGCGTGAGCCGAATTGGTCGCAGTAACTACTTCGCTACGGCACTCCGTCCAAATTGGTTAGGTTAGAAATGTGACCAACGCTTCATCGAAGTTAGACGCAGTTACTAGGCTATTTAGTATTAATTGTATGTCCCCAAAATAGGAATTATTTGAGGTTCATAAAAATAGGCGCATTCATATTAGAGCACTATAATAATTTTAGTGTTCAATTATATTTGTAGGAAAGCAGACTGGGAATTGTTTGAGGGTCGATTCCATACATGTCAAAGTAGAAAGACTCTTTTCTAAAATATGTAGCTGTTACTAACGAGGCAAAAAAATGTTCTTATTATGATAAAAATATACTGTACAAGCAGTAAGCGATCACAACAAAAATAAAAAGGTTATAAATTTGTCCAAATGAATGAACATTTCTGTTAAGAGTTGTGCGGAATATGGATGGATTATTAGGAGTCTTACTTTGTAACAATAGAAAATCTAAATGGGGACTGGTTTTGGAGTAAGTAGAAGTTATGATGACACCACAAAATTGATATCACGTGCAAAGACTTAAGTACCTAAACCACAACCTATCCAGAAGTTGCCAAATCAGTTCCAGTAGTCGCATCGCTTAAAACTCAACTGAACTATCTAGTGTTAGGATCTGTATCACACAATGTGGGAATAAAACAACAGATAACAAACCCAACAACAATTCTTAAAATAAGCTGGCATTGCTTATTTATGATGCCACTAAGTGGGCCTGGTCACCAGTAATACAGGTTTTTTTTCTAAAACCTACTTCAGGCACCAGCTCTCACAATGTGAATTTATAAAGTAGAAACTGAAGTGCTACAAAACCATTGTGAGAGAAAATAAATAACCTAATTTAATTTAAAAACTGGCAGAAGCCATAAAATTAAGTCTACCTCATCTAGAAGCTTCTAGATCTACAACACTGACCTACTTCACGCGGCCAGGGCGGCTCATTTGTCATGCTAACGCAAATGGTTGTACTGGGATGAAGCGACTTAATAATAAAACATTAATGGCTGGTCACGCATTAGCCGCCATGACACCGGCATAGATGGAAGACTATAAGGTACAAAGGCGAAGGAGGTGAGTCAGCATTATTTGGTGTCGGGTAGACTTAATCACGGATAATGAAACGTCATTTTCAGACGTTTTTCATAAAGAGAGCGAGAAGATGCTTTAAAAAAATATGGTGATTTTAAGGTAATTTAAAAGGGCTTTGTTCACAGTTCCAGCTTCATAAAAAATATGTAGATAGGCACACGTGAATAATAAATTAACAATTAGTACACCATTTTCGAATAGATATATTTAAAAGATAAACTTAGTTACTGCTCTATTTAATTTCTTTGTTCCTGGGGTCTACTCTCTAAGTCCGTCAACGAAGATACGGCCCAGTCCGAAAATAGTAGATGCGTCAAAACAAGTGTAAATTCATTTTTGCCGGACGGGCAAAAATACGTATTGTGTAGGGACATCTGTCAAATTATGTTGTCATTCATTCTTAGTTCGAAAACCGAACTAATCTTTTGTCCGTAAGTGATACTTCGTGCTTAGGGAGTAGACCCCCAATTATAATCCATAGCTTATAGTTTTTTATGGTGGTGGTTTTTATTGTCAAAAAATCAGATCTAATCATTTATTTGCTTAAATATGGGTACATGAGGTGATATCAACACATAATAAAAGTCAGACCAATTCTTTTTCAATTAGTACAGCTTACAGAAGTATAATGCATTCGCGTTACAGCTTCGCATATCAATGGCTCTAAAAATAGTTCAGTTTTGGAGCCAATTTTATGTGAAGTTAGACCATTTGAGCTAAACGACTAGTGGCCACTGAATTCCAAACGGTTTACTCGTATCGTTCAAGCACGTACAGCATACGCCATTTTCCTTTTCGAACTAAAAGTAGGTCTTTTTGGTTATATTTTATTATCTGTGGGTATCGTGTTTCAAATTATGAGTTTCGAATGCTGTTTTGTTTCTAAATTATTGAATTTAGTTTCATTTCGATTTATTTTGTTTTTTATTATATAAATAGAAATAAGTGTTAATAATTATGATTATTATAGGTAATTAAGGACGAAAAAAGCGAAATTAATTTACCTTGAGGATAACTTTTCGCCGAGCCTTATGTTTTAACTTTTATAAAATAATTTTCATCACTAGTGTCTATTAAGCAAATACTTCATTTAGACAGGTATTACTGAATAAAATATTTTTATTTTCTTCGTAATACATTTTGGTACATACATAAATTTAGGGAAAAAAAGATTTTAGGCTAACAACTTAGTTTGAGTTTCTAAAACAAATAAATTTTAATTAGAGCATAAACAGAATACATATATATATTCACGAGAGAATTGAAGTGAAATATAAATTATTAAATGACTTGTTACGCGAAAAGAGCTTCATAATTTTTTTTTCGTAATAAAAGTCTGTCTTGAATACCTGAATAACAGGAAAAAAATACAGGACAGATTCTTAGACGGAAACATTCCCAACAGAAATTAATTAGGTTTAGGTACCCAGTGATTACAGTAGGGCGGTGGCGTTAGTTTGTAGAAGTCATTTCATGTTGTAGTGTTTCTTGTTGTCTGCAAATAGAACCGCTAACATGTTATTTTACATTTATTTAGCTAAGTTTTATTTTAGTTGTAACTTTACGCCCATTGTTAATTTATTACATTAAGTATTTATGCACTTTCTAGCCTGAAGCACAGGTTCTACCTAGTTCAGGCAAATTAGCAACTGTGTTATATTTTAATTGTTAAGGTATTTTTTGTAAATGTGTCCCTCTATAAATAAACGATTTTTATATTATTATACACTCGAGAGCAATGAATCCGGGTCACTTAAAGAATGTTAAAAATCTCGGAAACTAAAAATGATAGGTTAATGCAATAAATTGTATTTAATAGACAATGTAATACTCCTTAAATGAAAGTAAAAAAAATATGAGTCACCATACATTTTATTAACACAAAATTACATAAAGAAAAAAACTGCTGATCTCTCCTTAAAACAAAAATAGGAAACATGAAATTTTTGAACTTTATTACGATTTTCTTGAATTTTAATACTTCGTATTGCCTCCTCGTGCTTCCATTACTGCGTTTACGCGGTTTGGCATGCTGTACACCAAGTTCCTTATACGATTTTGGGGAATATTCTCCCATTCCTCTGTGAGAGCAATTTTGAGCTCACGAAGCGTGATTGGGGGAGGGTTTCGTTGTTTTACGCATCTGCCTAGCTCGTCCCAAGCATGCTCGATCGGGTTGATATCCGGGCTGCGCGCTGGCCACTCCATACGAGTAATGTTCATCTCTTGAAGGTAGTCATTCACAATCCTACCTGTATGAGGTCGGGCATTGTCATGCATAAATATAGCATCCTCACCTAAATTGACCATAAATGGACCAACGTGATCATTGAGGATTTCTTCCACATATCTTACGCTAGTTAAAGAGCCGTTTTCTATGATCACCAGCTCTGTGCGACTTTCAGAAGAAATTCCGGCCCACACAAGTACAGACCCACCACCGTAGGCTACTTTTTCTTCGATGCATGCTTGCTTGAATCTTTCCCCTGGTCTTCGATACACTCTGTGTCTTCCATCGTGCTTGTAGAGCATAAATTTTGATTCGTCGGAGAACATAACTTTTGACCAATCTTCAATACTCCAATTTACGTGGCTCTGGGCATATCTTAGTCTTGAAATACGATGCCCACGCTCCAGTTTAGGGCCGTTTGCAGGTCTAAGGGGTTTTAAGTTAGATTCAGCAAGCCGACGTCTTACTGTCCATGCACTTGGGTTACTTCCTCCGAGGCGTCGAAACTGATTTGTGAGTTCAGTTCCTGTGAGAAAGCGATTTCGAAGCATGGTGTTCACCAAGTATCGGTCTTCTCGTGCTGTGGTACACCTGGTTCTGCCCGTTCCTGGTCTGCGTAGGTTAGAACCAGTTTCTTCGTAACGTCGGAGAACTCTTTGTACTGTTGACAGCGACACACCGACAGCCCTGGCTGTATCGCGCTGACTCCGGCCGGTTTCCAGCATTGTAAGTATTCTGGTGCATTCTTCAGGCGTAAGCGACATAATTTCAGCTTGAATAATGAATATAGAGCACTATCAACATGGTTTATGTACCCACATAAATGACAGATTACAAACAAAAGCAAAACCAAATGCTGTAATTTCGTAGTTCCATCTTCGAAAGTGGCCCTTTTTCAAATTTGATTTTTTTATGATATAACTTTACAATAACTAAGAAGTTTTAATACCTTCATTTAAGGAGTATTACATTGTCTATTAAATACAATTTATTGCATTAACCTAGCATTTTTAGTTTCCGAGATTTTTAGGATTCTTTAAGTGACCCGGATTCATTGCTCTCGAGTGTATTATACTGGCTCAAAATCCTAATCCTAACTAATTAAATGCAAAAGTAAGTTGTTTATTTGTCACGCTTTCACGCTAAACGGCTGAACATATTTGGATGAAATTTAGCATATGGGTAGACCATGATCTGTATTAGGACATAGGATGCTTTTTATCCCAAAATTCCCATGGGATCGAGAGTAATGCAGGTGAAACAGAAGGGCGCAGCTAGTGATAACAATACTAGTTTTCCCATGGCACATAAAAAATCTGAGCCTCAGCTGCTTCAGAAGTGGGGGAATCCAAAGTACAGCATGTCAAAGTTGTAAAAAACACAAGAAAATAGTAATCTCTTAACGCTTCAAAACTTCTGGGATTATTTTTGGGATCATCTTCAACCTTAAAATTACCCTTTTTTATTAGTATCTTTAAAAGGAAACATACGGGTTACTCAAATCTATAATCAAATGCGAAAGAGCTTTCATAGGAACTTCCTGGTTCTTCTTCTTCGTGATGCATAAGCAGGTCTTCCATGATAACGTAGCAATAAGAATAATGGAAGTGAAGTTTATTACAAAACAAACAGACTACACAGTGCGGCCGACGAAAAAATGCGTTCTTGACACCCGTCAGTTTCATACAAACGAATACGTGCTTTGCGAATTTGATCTTTATTAGTTACTAGAATTGTCGCACTGACAGGTGTCAGGTGGTCTACTCTCTAAGCATGTAATCCGTGGTTTCGGCCAATGTTACTGTAGTTTCCTGAGTGCCACCTACTCACACATGATTAGTTCGGGGCCCGAACTAAGAATAAATGACAAAACAATTTGACAGTTGTCTTTACGAGCGAAGTGTTTTAGGCCCATCCGAAAAAAAATACTAGTTGGGAGTAGGTTTCATTCGGATGTATCGAAATACTTTCAGTTGGGATCGTATCTTGGGGATGGACTTAACCAGTAGGCCCCCAAAAACGCATTCTCTCGACGGCCGCAATGTGATTGCTAAATAAGTAACTAAACTAAGACTGAAACGCTTTCCCTGAACTTCACTAAAGCTAGTGCTTCCTAATACAGCGAAATTATTCCTAATGGCCGAAAAAATTACCGTCGAATGACGTCACTTCTTCTTAGCGTGTCGATGGCAATCTATATACATTCAGCCCAGAATTTGGCTACGAGTTTAGCACCTTCAGTAGCGTCCATCAGCTCCTGTAGCGTAAAGACAACAGCATGCGTAGCATTACCACTTCAGAAACGGAAGACAAAATGAGAGATTGTAGAAAGATTTCTACGGCGCGATGTCATTGTTCAAGAAAAGAATTACTTTTTGTTAAGAAAGTGATTTATCTTCTCTTCGTAGAGTAGATATAGAAGTGGTAATGCTTCTCATGCTGGACATGCTGGACACGATATTAAGTCACAGAAACGTTATTTATGACAGTATGTGTGTGTGTGTGTGTGTGGTTATGTTTTCCTAGAGAGCGTTTCTTGACACCGTAAATTCAATCTCCGATGCCATCATTTTCGTGACGGCTGTCACTGCGAGCGTTATCTGGCGGCCACAGCTCTTCTAGAAAACTGTAGTTTAATCAAAGAATAGAATAGAATACTCTTTATTATGTACACTAGAAAAATTATAGAAAAAACACGACACGACATCATTCGTCATTACACGACTGACTTCATCGTCACGATTGATTCCACTAGAACCTAGATGCCACAAAGTTGTTATTCTCTTCTTACTAGGTTTTGTGATTACTCCGCAAAGAATACTAAATATTTCTCTGTTTAAAGACTCGTGGCTCCCCCGACGCGTCCGGACGAAATTAATGATCCCCGCATTGTGAGACAAATTATGATCTATAATATTCAACCTGTTGGATTTTCAAGTATTTTTTATTTTGTTTTGTTTTGAATTTCGTGAAAGGAGAGGGGGGTTATGGTTTATGGGTTGGTTTGTTTTTTTTTATTGTTTATGGGTATGGAATATGGAGGTATGAGGAACAGGCTGCAAAGTTTACTCATACTGTGCCGGACGGGCGTGATCGTCGGACGCGAAGGGTGTAGGGAGTGTGTAAGCCTATCCATGTGTGTGTGAGCATAGGCCTCCCTGTCCAGACGGCGCTGACGTCCTGCACTTATAGGTTGCAGATATCTTCAGACGGCTGCCAGCTGCTTATCTTCGTGACTGTTTCCTGCTTCCCATCTTCCAGGTGGCTTCCTGCTTCTTATGTGTACCAGTGTTTTTGACTATTCTGATTAAAGGAGAACGTTTTGACCATGTTTTTGACGCTTTCTGACTCTTTATATTTACCTGGGTGACTGAATAATAACACAAGTCTTCATGAACGTTCAGGAAGTGATTTTCGGAACTTTTGTGAAAAACTATTTGAACTATTTTGAAGTATATAAGACAATATAAATACTCTGCCGATGACTACGAAATTTCTATGTTTTACATGTTTACTAACGTACTATCAAACTTTACTTTAACGAGGACCGCTAATTACTTCCTGATTCAAAGTTTTTATTACACGAAATTTTCATTTGACATATGCAGCATTATAGCTTATATACACGTTATTTACTATAAATACATAAGGCATGTTACATATCAATGAAATCCTTATAAAAATACCTGTCTGAGGTGTCTATAACAACTATATCTGTTTCCACTGAAAGGTTATTTCAGGGGAAACAGAGAAAATATTACAATTTTCGATACAGAAGTGTTTGTCAGCTGTTTTTCTCGGAAACCGCTGAACCGATTTTCAATTAAGTTATAGATACCTCAGGCCGGTCTATAGAACTGAAACAATGTAATATTTTAAACATCACAACTATAGTTTTCAGGGCGTGACGCGCCCTGAAAGTATGTTTCATTAACCAAAATAATAAATTATTCACAAACTATCGCAGCACGACATTCAAACCCAATTAAATGGGCTTATTCAAAGGACTAGATATATGAAAATTAGGTCCAGGGCTAGGTCTTGTTCTAGGTTACCTGGACACTAAATAAACTACGGTTTTCGACTATTTAGTCCACTTAATTGAGGTTTGAATGGTCGTACTTACGGCTTTATGCACTAAACAATATTATAACTGTTTCTATGGTATAACTAGCACTATTATCACTGAATTTAAGTTATATTATAAAAACTATCCAAAATACACTATACTATACTTACCAGACGGGTGTCATGTCTGGTGGGCAACTGCTCGACGTTCGGTGTCGGGACGTTGTATTTATGCTAGTTGCGCAGTAAACTCTGCTTGCGCGATGCAGGATTTTACGTGCCATCAGTGTGACGCGTAGCTCTAATGTGGCGACGTAGACGCCGCCACATGTACAAATAAATAACATCTAATTTTAATTCTAAGGCTTTTGAGTTATGGAAGAAATGTGTTCGTTTCAGTGTGATGAGGTTTTGGACGTACGAGTCTGTACTCGTAGAAGCTATTGTTAGCAGGACATAACATAACATCACGCCTCTATTCCCCAAAGGGTTAGGCAGAGGTGCACCTATAGTGCATCCACATTTCGCAAGTTATATTTAAGTCCCATGCAGTAGGGGGCGAGGACATTTAAGCACAAATTATGAAGTATTAAATACTTAAGGATTTTTTCAATGGAACTGGCATCGAAAAACCACTAAGTAGGAACACCAGTTTCAGATTACTCTTAACTTTAGAACCTACGCCACTTTAAGTTAAAAAAAAATATCACCAAAGAACTTTTACCATAAAGGCCTCATTTTCCCGCACTCCAGTTCAAAGGGTACACATTCTAAACGCATCGGCCACGTTTGTGGCCTCACGTAAAAGCATTTTGTACGCACGTGAATATTTGATGTTAACATCAACAGGCCTGCTTACCATCGCTCATTGTTAATTCACGCAGGTTTTGTCATTGTGTCTCGTGTAAACCGTTATATAACACACAAACATACAGACATTTGGACGGAGTTTTGTATTGTTAATTACGTTTAAATAAATAAATAAAATAAAAATAGCCTTTATTTACTCTGACACTTTGTACATAAACAAATTCTTATAAACTAATAACATTTAATCGTATTATGATTTCTGCTTGTTAACCCTATATTAGCAGATTAGCTATTATCAGCTACCGCCAGGCTGTCTTGCGACATAGGCCTCCTCTATTTCCCTCCTCTTACACCTGTCCAGAGCTGTTCTTCGCCAAACTTTAGGCAGATCATCCTCCCACCTTTTCATCTGTCTTCCTCTACGTCTTTTTCCATTCCTTGGGTACCATTCCGTGATCTTTTTGGTCCATTTTTCCGTTTTAGCTCTTGTCATATGACCTGTCCATATACACATACACATAACATCACGCCTGTATTCCCCGAAGGGTTAGGCAGAGGTGTACCTTATAGCACACCCACATTTCGCCAGTTATGTTTAAGTCCCATGTAATAGGGGGCGAGCCTTTTGCCCTTAACCGGGCACAAACTTCCACCACATCCATATACATTATAGTGTTCTTGTTTTTACTCTAATGTTTGCCACTTTGGTAATATTCCTGATTTTCGTGGTTTTCTATTCGTCCAGCAGCCTCAGATTCATCATGCTCCATTAATTACGTTCAAGCCTAAGGAAAACAAAGTGAATCTGTGAGTTAATAAAATTAGCCCGATGTGCAAGTACTATTTCCCAAATATCGATGCAAAAAAGTTACTTACTCCCATCCTAGCCTGTATTTTTTTTTAAATCAAGCCGTTTTGTTGACAATTATTATAAACTAGTTTACCCGGCAGACGTTGTCCTGTCTGAAATTCAATAATTGATACAAAAATCCTATAGAAAATGTATTTTCATTATTACCAATTTTTCCGACGACTTTTACAATTTTCTTTCCGTGAAAACCTGACTCGGAACATAATATGCCCAATCGGTCCAGCCGTTCTGAAGTATATGATGAGCATTTTATTTTTAATATACAGGGTGGCATTGACGTGCAAACTGTAACCATGAATTCCGCACATGATTCTCGACCCCTTAGCTTTGAAACTTTTCGTCGAATAAATAAATAAAAAATCTGCTCTTTCATAGAAAAATGCAATACCTGCGCGGTCAAAATGTACTGAACAGCATTTTTTTTTAATAACCGATGAAAATTTCAGCGCTTAGGGTTCAGAATAATGCACAGTGGTTCCGCGCCTTAAGAGAGGCGGTCATAGGGTTTCGCGAAGGTAATGACTGTCGTTATCAATACTAATTATTATTATTATGCATTTTTGTAATACTTTACGTTATAATAAAATTAAAATAAGTGAATTAATGTTAATAAACTTTTTTATTCGAATAAATAATGCATATTAAAATACAAGAAAAAAATTGCAACTTAATAACTAATAAACTTAAATATTGACATTTTTATAGTAAAAATAAAGTAAATACCTAATTACTACCTAACTACAAACACAGAAATGACAAAAATATATTATTTACATGTTAATAGTTACATAATAGGAGCTGTATCTAAAATAATATAAATCTCGTGTTATCTAATGTAAGCCTGCGGCGTTGTGATCTCTTGCTATACTCCTCGAAGTCCTTCCTGTGCTGATGCTGTTGAGTGCTCGTCGAAGCTTTTGCTTCTGGCCGTTGAGTGTCGTGGCTCACTGCATGCTGCTGCACAAGTTGGCAGAACGCAAACTTTAATTTCATTCAGCCAGTCTCCGTTCTGAGAGACAATGCGAGAATGCTTGCGAGAGACTTACTTCCAGATAGCTACAAATCTTGTAAAAACATTAGTGACTCTTTTTTCTAATTCATCAGCAATCAAATTCTCAACATTAGGCAGCAACTGTATAAGGGCTTGAAAAACTCGACGCCACCTTTCCAGTTCAGATTAGCTGTCCTTAATAGACAGCCAAGTATCTAGTACAAGCATTTTTTTGAAAAAACACTCAATACTACTACCTAAAACAAAACAAAAAACCGTTAAATGCGGATCAAAAACAATACATATTTCGTAGCAAGTTCTACGCGCCCAGGCGCTCGGCGTAGACCCTGGCTGCACCTTACAGCTGCAGCATGTCGCAAATACATTTTTTAAAGTCGAGTAGTAGAGATTTCAAGCGACATTTTTATACCTAACTCAATGGCACAAGTAGATACAAACATAAGTAAAAGCTTCAATATAAAAAAAAATACAGAAATAAATACGGAAGTAACGCTGCGGCGTAGCACTCTATTAAAAAAACAATGGTGTATTGAAAATAAAAAATAGTAAAGTAAATTAATAATTCATACCTGCAACTTGAATATCCATTGCAAAATAACACGTCACACACAAGTTGGAACTTGAAAACACGCGTCGCGTCTTAGGCTAATAGCGCTTGGTGATAAACACGGTTGATGACTAATTAGATGTGTACACTTCCGATGCCGAAAAAGGAATGTTGCGAACAATAGATTGCAAAACCTTTTATAGTCTCAGGTAGTATAACAACTAGTGGGTAACTGAACCAGATATCATGGCTTAGCTCAATCACTGCCATCGAAGGCCTATGACCTTCTACGAGACCACAGTGTAATGTACTGAATTCATGGTAACAGAAGTGCGAGCCTTTTTTTTGATATTCTAAGCTAAATATATAATATATATATTTCTACTTTTATATCTGTAATTTTTATGGTGTACATAATAAAGAGTATTCTATTCTATTCTATTCTAAACATTACATACATAAACTCACGCCTTCTTCCCATGGGGCTATGCAGAAACTACCAGAACGCCACCTGCTACGATCCTTACGTACTCCTTTTGCTTCGTTTACGTTCATACATCAGGGGGCCAAGTCTACTAATTTACAAACGTCACAATGGTCTCTGCATTGTTAGTTTTTGTCAGATTTTGTATGGCAAATCTGTCAAAACCTCACAATGCAGAGACCATTGTGACGTTTGTAAATTAGTAGACTTGGCCCCCTGGTCATACACGCACGCCGGTTGCGAGTACTACGCACCTGACCTGTAAGTTATATTGTCTAATTAAGTCCCTTTCGCCTGCTGGTAGTCATTAGGTATTTTAATCTATTTTATTATGAACACTCTTTTGTTTGGCTCGGTACAAATACAACGAATAAACCATCTAGATTTTATAATAAAGAAAATATCTGCAAATTCTCTTTGAATGAAAACATTTATTAACAACAGAATTTTAACGAACATAGATCCCTTTTAATTATTCCTAAAAAAGGAAGGAGATTACAATAAAAAACAAACACGAAAGAAAAACATGATCACATCATATTTTGATAATTTATAAAAAGGTTTTTTACAAATGAAAGGTAGAGTTGGACAAAGGCTTATCGGGTCCCGAAGCAATGAATTGGGGTGATGAATGGACTCGTGGAATGGGACCATAAAGCTCCCAGTCCACTGAATCGTAACATTGGTAACGCGTGACATACTGAGGTCACGTTTTATTGTGACAAACTAAGGCCATGCTAAGACAGCCTGGGCTTAATTACTTTAGTTAGATTGGGGCACAGAAATTGTTGAAACTTCGCCTATGTGGATATTATTACTCAGTTAATAGTATTGAAATTCTTGTGCGAAAATTACTGGACTACATTTGTTTTGTCTATATTATGATGACAGCTGTACCTACTGAGTATAACTATGAGAGTTGGTACTGAAAACGGCTGAAAAAGTCCAAGTAAAATTACAATTCCGTGAAACTAGCAACTGTTAATATTCGAATGTAGGTAAACTGTAAGTTGCTTAATCGTCACCTGCCTCAACGTCAGTTGCACCAACGTCAGTTGCCAAAGTTATTATACTCACCTAAACTTAAAACGTTTATTCTATGTAGTTTTTCAAAACACTTAATTTTTAGATTACTTAACTTAACAAAATTTAAATTCAAATTATTTATTGCGAACTAAGTGTAGGTACATAATTTTGAGGATGTTTACAATAGGTAAGTTCTTAGAACTTAATTGCCTGTTAAGGCATTGCAATTTAAATACATACTCTATGTCTATTTCAGTTATACAATTTCGATTATATTATATTTATTCATTATTCATACATTTTATTTTATGTCATTTATTATTATAATTTATATCAATAAGTATCACAATCATTTTAATATTATTTAAGATTTTTCTTCGAGGAATTCTTTTACCGAGTAATATGCCTTTTTAATCAGCAAGTCATTTAGCTTCCTTTTAAAAATACCAATTGGATGTAGGTTCTTAATATCAATGGGTAAGTTAATATATATTTTTATTTAACTCATCATCACTATCATTACAGAGATTTCCTAATTCAATAGTGTGGCGGTGGTGGTGGTGGTGCAGTGTGTGGTGTGTGTGTGGTGTGTGTGTGTGTGTGTTGTGTGGGTATGTGTGTGTGGTGTGTGGTGTTTTATATAATAACTTACCTATTGACACCCTATAGGTATAATAACTTACCCATTGACACCCTATAGGTATAATAACTTACCCATTGACACCCTATAGGTATAATAACTTACCCATTGACACCCTATAGGTATAATAACTTACCCATTGACACCCTATAGGTATAATAACTTACCCATTGACACCCTAAAGGTATAATAAATTACCCATTGACACCCTATAGGTATAATAACTTACCCATTGATACCCTAAAACAGCATCCTAATTGCGTAACACACTATCAATCAAAATCTGAAACATTCTGAACGAAAAAAACTTGAGAATTTTTTGAATTTGATTCCGAGGATTTTGGATTTTGGCTAATCCATTGCTTCACATATTCGAAAAATTTGTCTGCTCGACAACGTAAATAACGCAATGAATGTTGTTGAACTGTCAAAAAAGTTTTACGCAATTACCCTGCTGATCATCCAAATGCTTTTCCACACATTCTGCCTATAGAACGGCAACCCTCAGCTTGTTGAAAGTGCGTGAACCTATAACCCCTGGCAACACGGGTCGCGATCTTCCAAAACTGTTGATAAAATATTCAATCCACTCTTGTCCGCATACGTAAAAGTTTTTGTTGGAACCTGCAGAGTAAATACAGAATTTTTCATACCTTTTATTCACGGAATGAAACACATACAGCCGTTTAAAACCTATGTACCTTCTTACACCTTTCTGTCCCACTCCGCTTGCGTGTACTTAAAGATGTCCTACGGGTAGTACTCATACACACGTCTAGAGGCAGAGGCAACTGCAGTCGTCGACGAGTGTCGACAGCTGCATTCAACGCGTTGGCGGCTGCCGTCGGCAACGCGGCACGTTGTCCACGCCAGTCGATGAGGCGTCGACGGGTATCAACGGCTGCAGTTACCTCTGCCGTTTACGCGTGTAACTCGTGTGTATTTACAATTAAGCTATGCACGTGAACTAAGCTTCGCTTTGTATGAAGATGTGGACGGGATCATCCACTGTGACTCAGGGCCACGTTTCGCGCGAATGCGTGACTATCAAACAAATAAAGCTTGCACCTATTTTGGCAAACCTCGGCGTGCACATCTTACGTAGCAGTGGACTTTCGACCTAACATAACATAATATCACGCCTGTAATCCCGTAAGGGTAAGGCAGAGGTGTACCTATAGTTACTCCCACATTTCAAATCCCTTGTAACAGGGGGCCAGCCTATTGCCATCAACCGGGCACAACTCCGTTCAACTTATCATACAACTTATTAAACATAGCCAGCAAAATATCGTTGTAGATCAGTGAATGTACTAACGAATAAAAAACAAATGAAAAAAAACATGAAATAAAAAAATCAAGTGTTTCTCAAACTTTCAAATCTAAACAAACGAACATGTCTGGAGTCTTAGTTGATGTATGTAGCCATTCGCGAACGTCTTGCTAAGTCCTTGATTTAGCGCTAGCTACCAGACGCTGCTAATTTAGGAATTTATAGGATGTCTGGAACATTCACCTTAAATACCTACATAGTTTGTTGTTTAGTTTAAAACTGTGCTGTTTTAGAAGCCTTTGCTATAATTAACTTAGACTTTTTGCATAGCGCTTTGGATTTCAATCTATGAAACAAAAGTGCTATGTCAATAGTCTACCTAAACGAAACCAATTAATGCTATGACTTGAGACATAGCTCCTATTTATTGATTTAATATAGATTAAAGTCGCTTCTCGTGTATGTTTGTGTGACCGCGTTTTCCTTATAAACTACGCAATGGATTTTGATGCGGTTTTCAACATCATTTAGAGAATTTATTCCGGAAGGTGTATGTGTATAATGCATTCATATTAAACTTACATAATATTATGATAAAGAAATCTCGATGTTTTATCAAGTCGTTATAACTGTGCGAAGCAGGGCGGATTGCCAGTTCATAAAATAGAACATCTAAAAAAAACATGTAGTCAGAGCTTCCAGAAACCATTTCCAACTTTCCATGATATAAGTTAACTTCGTAGAAAAATATTCTACATAGGCAGCATAAAAAGGCTCTTCATAGTAATTATTACGATACATATTCATATCAGTTTCCAAGTTTTTTTTTTATTCCTTCTACCTACTTGATTAATTACTTAACAAATTAATTATATAATAGCATGGTGTGTAATGGATACCTTAATTAATTAAATTATTAATATCGTACAAAGATATTAGATACAGATCACGTAAATTATTAATGATGGAATACATTAAATATGCAATAATATGCTTTTCATACAACGTAATGAAATGGCACCGCCCGGTGACTGAAAAGTTGTGTGGTAATTGGTTGGTTGTATGAGGAAAATGTCCTGAGGAAAGTTTTGAGTGAAACTGTAGAAGGCTAAAGAGTAGGCGGAGACCAAAGACACGATGGCTGAACTGTGTGACAGGTAATATGGCTAGAAAGGGGCTGACTACCGACATGACGACTAATAGAGAAGTATGGAAGTAAAAGACTTATGCGCCGACCATAAATATATTGGGATAATGGCAGGAGGATAATGATGACAACGTAATCAAATGGATCGATAGCATAGCTAAAAATATTGGCTCAAAACAAATAGGGTTAGCGTCAAAAGTGCAAAGGCGTTATTTGCACGACATGTTAAGGAGTCTGACAACAGCTAAAACGTGGTCACTGTCGGACTGCATAGAAAAGAAACAGAAGCGCATGACACAGCGCTGGTAATTCATTGCAAAATATGAAGCAATTATATATTTACAAGAAATCTATTGATTGGACTAAAAAATATAACATTATTACGTTATTGTGTTGCTTGTAGAATGATCTAACCTAACAAAAAATCAGAATTATTGCATGGTTTTTAATCGTTAAAATATTTTTTAGAGGTATTTTCGTGATTCTTTCTATCGTATCAAATTTGTTGTATTGTGTTTTCCTCCTGAAGAATATCATATAATTTTCTGATTTTGTTTACTGCAGTGGATCATATACTTTTAGGCATTATAAAACTTGCGTTTAGATCCTGTAGTCCCCTTAAGCATCCTCCCTTTTTTCAATCATCATCAACATAGTATAGCAGTTTATTACTGCATAGGCCTTACATCTGCACGCCATCATCTCAACTGGACTCGAACGGAGTGAAATATGACCTCTTAGTGATATGTTTGTGCAACGTTCAACTCCTTTTACCATTTAAAGAAAGACACGTGTACAATGTACCTATGGACAAAAAGATTCTAGAACTCTGCATTTCTATATAAAAGGGATATACATATTCCAACTATAACGAAAAATATGCAGCTTCCTGTATATCAATCTCAACTGTTCTCGGTGCTTCTGACGTTGATTGATGCCACCCTAACGACTGAAATCATTCTACCATCCGAATTTTCAAATCCAAATGTTCCAAGACAAATTGTTGTTTGCCAACTGCAATACCTTTGGTGGATGCATATGTATAAATCTTCTTCTTTTTCTCTCGTATGACACGAATATACACGAACTATTTAAGAAATAGCTCAACCCGTGATAAAAATATTAAACACTAGCTCCGTCCCGCGGTTTCACCGGCTTATCGATCCAGTGGAAATATCGGGATAAAAGTATGTCATGGTTTTCCCATGTGCTAAATTTCATTCAAATCCGTTCATCCGTTTTAGCGTGAAAACCTAACAAACAAACATACAAAAAATCAAATCTTTTCTCTTTATTTATAAGCTAGCTGCCCACGACTTCGTCTGCGATCCAGGATGAAAAGTACCTATGTCCTTACCTAGATCATGGTCATGGTGCCAAATTTCATCGAAATTCGTTCAGCGTTTTAGCGTGAAAGTGTAGTAGACAAACAAACATAGTTTCGCATTTATAATATTAGTTAGGATATTAGTTTAGACTTAGCATGTTGGCATCAGGGATAACCGTCCAAGGCGCGCCAAACATTTTATGCAATACCTTTTGCGTAATTTATCATTTATTTTCAACAGAAAGCAATATCCTCTTTGAAGATTTATCTGTGCATTGAACTGAACAATTTAAAGTTAATAATCAAAATTATCATCATCATCTTATAAACAATGTTTTCTGTTTTTTTTGTTTTATTTTGAGGTGTATTTTCTTTTGCTGTAATACCAATAAACGCATTTTTCTTCCTTTTCTTTAAAGTTTTAAAATAACAAACTGTTCAAAATAAATCAACATTTTGTAAATAAAAATAAAAATATTTTTAGGTTAAGTCCAAAAAAATTGAGAATCGCTGTCCCAGACACTCCTGGTTTAATAAACATGTTAATCTTGGAACGAAATTCATTATTATAAAAAATTCAGAAGCGTTCTACGAATTCTTAATAATTTTGGATGCTGTACACAGATTAAAACAAGTACATTAGAAAACATTTTTTTTCTAGTGTGTTTAAGTTTTGTTCAGACATGAAAATTTTATTTTCTTCGTTTTCGTTGTTTGTTAATGGGGCTAGGACCCAACTTTAATTAAATAATTGGGCATCAATATTGGATAAACAAACATCTGTTTGTTAGTCGCTCGAAATTTTTAGATTCACAGTTTTAATAATGAGAAGGCTTTCCGCAATAAAACTCCTAATGAACATTATTTGTTAAATCTTATATATATGTCGGAGTTGGTTGTGAACTACAATTGTGGGTAGCCAACAAAGTTTGTTATAACTTGTTTTTTATTATTATTTAAGTGATTTTTACTATCAATTATTGTCTAATAAATCTGAACATAATTTATTAAGTACTCAGTGTACGCATTAATTGCTTTTTGGCAACATATTTCGATAATCGTAACCGATGGTTTTGTTCAAAACAATTGATGACATGTTACTTCAATTTTAAAATGATTTACTTCGTGAATCATTCACTATTGTTTATTTACGAGAATTATTCTTGCATTATTTGATTACTTTATAATGAAAGTCTTATTAGATTTAACACATTTTAGTGTTTTGTATCAAGTAAACACGTGACGTACTTCCTCCGTGCGTCATCGGACAGAGTTGTCATGGAGAGATTGCAAAGTGGGGGCATAGTCTTATAAAATAGCGTTCACTCGGTGTGCGAGGCGGTCGATCTTCGGATTCGACTCGATAAAGAGCCCCTGTTCCCGACAAAACTGTCGGTTTACCTGGTACAGCGCTGCTGTATATTCACATAGTTGTATTGGCTCGCTGATACACTTTGTTTTTGGGTAGCTTTGCCACTATACGAATTGAGACCTTAAGTCTGTTCGATTAACTGATTCTTTTTGTTGTTACTTCATCTTGTTATAATTACCATTTGTATTTTGTTATTTTATATTGTGTAACTAGTACCTACTATAATGAAAACCCTGTAATTATTTATACACTCTTGTTTATCCCAATAAAATGGGAACTCCAAATCCTGACGACATGCCTCTCGGCAATCCTGATCCTACATATAAAAATCAATTGTTGTTCGTTAGTCTCGCTCACTCACACACACTCAAAAACGGCTTGACCGATTTGTTTTTTTTTTGTTTTTTTCCCGGCGGTGGTTTAAAAAAAAGAAAAGACATTGCATGCATACCGAGCATTAGCTTGCCTTAAACATAAAAATGAACTGTCGTTCGTTAGTCTCGCAAAAACTCGAAAGTTGCTCGACTGATTATTATGAAACTTGTGAGGGTAAAATGTGTGCGCGCCGCAAGTACATAATAATAATAAAAATACAAAAAATACAACGGCATTGCTAATTACTTATAATATTCATTATCTATAATAATAGTTTATTTTACGAATGACACTACTACAGAAACGATTTCAATATTTGCTAGGTATAAAACCGATTAAATCTATTAGAATTAAATAGAAGAAGAGCACCTGAATACCAATGAGCTCAGAAATATTGAAATGCAAACGCCTTATCATTTCGTAACAGACAATAAAAGCACTTAAATGTCTGCTTGAAAAGGTTCTATTTTAGATAAGGGGGAATTGACGATCGAGTAGAGACAGTGTTAAATTTTCACTCACTTACCGGTACCTGCTATCTGGATAGAATCTGGCTATACCAGCCTACTATACCGACATGAAGTAGTGTAATTTAGTGTTCGCTCTAACAATTTTATAAATGGCTCATATTATATTGAAGAGGAAAAAGTAGTATCCGCGCAATGTGCGCGCCGTAGATTATGCGGTGTTCTGTAGCTTCTATGGCTTCTACCCCCATAGCAAAAGACATGAGTTTATGTTTGCACCTATGTAAGTTAAGTAACTGGAACTTCCATAGTTTTTTCAAAAGGATTTGTGCTTGGCAACGTAGAACGCTAAATACTATGTCATAAATATTTAAGCCTAAAATCCTATGATGTACATAAAATGCATGAGTTCCGCTTCTAAATTCCGTTTAAGCCAGGACGAGACGATTTTATAGCATCTTGTAAATATTTTTTTAAGGAAATGAATTATCGCAACGATCCATCATCGCATAATATAAAATCTGAAGTTTAAGGTAAAATCTGAAGGGCTTTGTGTTGCTTGCAGTTTTAAAGCGAATAAAGCGCTGAAAACACTTATTATCGGAAAAATTAAGACAGAGCTTTTAAACTGCGAGCACCATCGATAACTAAACGATGGCGAACACATAGACTTTGTTTGAGTACGCTTTAGATTGTTCTTAGGTAAATATAATTGTTAGTAGTGTCTGTCTTTATAAAATAAGGATGAGTCCGAAGGATGAGTCAGTCAGATGTTTTTCTCGGCGTCACTTGTTAGCGTCTTTGGCTAAGTTTGACTCTAGCACATAATAAATTCAGTTCATTTATCAGAATTTAAAAGCAGCTGTATTTCCTTCGTATTTTAACGGATACTTTTTGTTCATTTACAGGTGTAATATAAGTTTGACGCTAGTTTAAATTGTTTATTGTCGCTTCTTTTTATTTGACACGTTCCGAAAAGCATCTAAAATTGAATTAAATCTTGTTGAATGTTTTTTGCACCTTTTACTAACATGGCTTAGTGGTCCACTTTAAGTCCACGTTAAGTTTAAGTCAAGGAGGCCATTGCCCAGCAGTGGGATGATGCAGGCTAACAGTAACAGTAACTAACATGGCTTTATTTTTAATCTCAAATCCTTCTAACTCTGTTTTGAATACACCAATTTCGCTGAAACTATGCTAGAACAGTAACTATTTATATGTCGGAAACGTTTGACTTTGACTAATCGGCCACCAGGTGGCGCTGGACAGAGTCTAACGCTATCGCTTGACCAGAGTACAGCAGAGTTTGTTGTTGGCGGTTAAGCAGTGAACACGTTTAGAAACTGTCACGCGTTCCGTATAGTTGTGTCGTGTACCTACAGTGTGTGATTCGCTAGTGTGATTAATTTATTCGTACATTATAATTTGATTTGAACTGAAACGACTTTACCCATAGTACACCCACAGTAGTTAAAATATAGCTGATAATAACGATAGAGACATACCTTCTCCGTCATATACAAATCCTTGCATCCTCCTGTGTACAGCTGCCTAACTCATCCCCAAACAAGTGAAAATTCGCTGAAAGCCGATACATCACGTCACCCGGTTCCGGCTGAAACCCTCCTACACCTCCAAACTGTTGCGCTAAGTCGCCCGCTACCCCCGTCGCGGGTGGGTTGACCCCCTTACTCGACCCTGTACAAATTACCATACGAGAGTCTGCTGTAAGTACTTTACATATTTTCTTTGCATACGGGTCAAAAGAAGTGTGCGTTTTAGGGTCGACTTTGAAAAGAAAACGGGGTTACCATGTTGTGGAATGGAATATAAGTCTGGATGATAATAGCTTTAATGTCATAATCAAACGGACAATCTACAAAACGTTCCCCTTAAATAAGATAAAATAATAATAAAAAAACCAACTGAAAATCTGTTAATTCCACTTACCTAAATAAGATAAAATAATAATAAAAACGAACTAAAAATCCATTAATTCCGTTTATATAAGAGAAAATAACAATAAAAATAAGCTTAAAATCCATTAATTCCGTTTATATAAGAGAAAATAACAATAAAAATAAACTTAAAATCCATTAATTCCACTTAAATAAGATGAAATAATAATAAAAATAAACAAATTTAAAATAAATAATTAATTCTACATTATAAAAAATACGTATACAAATTGTTAAGTCTTACTACGGGTACGAGGTGTAGAGTAAGATGACGATACATATATTTTGGTACTTGGTACATATATTATGTAGTTGATAATAGGTTGATTAAGGTCACCCGAATTCTCTAATGACACCACAGCATAGAGGGACTTAATGGTGACGTAAACTTAAGTGTGTTTGAGTATTCGCCAAGTCACGAATTTAAATAACTTTTAATTCGAACCTTAAAAAAAACATTGGTTTTCGTAGTTGCCGCTTTTGGTTGGTTTAACGGCAGCTAGCTTGCTTTTCGCCTTTCGGGATCAGATTAAGCAAAAGTTTAATTGGATTTTCAGTTAGAATTTTTTTAACACGTCACAGTGTTGGAATTGTTTTTCAGAGTTGAAATTAAAAGAGTGTTGCAGATTATTTAACAATTTATCTTGTGGTGTTAGCACAAGTCCTGCTTATCTTATTTAACTTGGGGCTAAGCCAGAAGCAATTAATTTTAGAATGACATTATTTTAATTTTATACTGCATTCATATTTTCAGAACTTCTCCGATGTGTCCATGGTAAATATGGTAATCGATGCTGTGTGTCAACTTCGCTAGGAGTTGTTGTCAATAGCGCCTATAAGCTCCATCAAAATACAGGTATTAGAACACGCAGAACATATTATTTTACCATTTTTCCATAATCTGCAGAGCTATCAAAAAAAAAAAACAAATCATTTTTATTTCAGGGAAAAACCCATATTGATATTAAACGAAAATACAAATAAATTATTAAAAATAAGTTATTAAATGAAAACAAAAATAATATAAAATAAATTAAATTAAATATAACATTACCTTACACAAATCAATAGATAAGTATTGTAATATTATTTTGCACTCCATGTTAGAAACGTTTGTCCTTATGACTAGATTCTTATTGCTGCAGCACCTGAGTCCGAATTTCCAATAAGTTATGGTTTGCTAGTTTTGAAAAGCAAGACTTTAAAACAAGTTAAAACTAAAAGCTCAGCTCGCGTTATGTCAGGCAGTGGATTGGAGCGAAATAAAAGGTTGTAATAATTTTTATTACTTTTTTTTATTTAAATACTCAAGATGGAGATGATACCTTTTACCAGGTTTGGCGAGAAGTATGTTGTCATACATTATACTTAAAAAGGTTACCATACATTATTAAAATATAAATGTTACCATTATACTATTCAATACACCCCCTCAACATTATATTTTAATAAACCACTCTTTAATTTTTACCATTTTACATTACTAAACATTTTACTTTATTTTGAACTTAACACCCCCTTAACATTAAACCTGAGATGTATCCCCTTAAGAAAACTTCTGTAATACACCCCCTTAATAACATAACCTTCGAACAAATAGGCTAAGCTCTAAACTTAGGAACACTTTAACATACACAAGATACTTATTATAACTCAACATCCACACATCATCATCACTATCCTATGCATGTACATTAACAAACTCCATGTTTAAAACAAAATCTTATCCCTAAGTTTAACAAAGAGTATTTAGTTACGTTAAGTTAATAGGTTTACATTCGTATATACCTACAGTTCCAAATTCGGGTATGCCATCAATTTATCGGTCGTGGATTGCGACATCGAGATATGATTCCAATTGTTTTAAAAGCTTTTTAAATCCGTCGATAAAATGTTATATAACGAATTTATTTATGTATATTTACAACTCGTTTTTCTCGTGTTAATGGGTGTTTAATCATGTTATATTCTAATGGTACACTGCGTAACAAAATATTATTTTACTTTCAGTACAAAGAGCCTTATTATTTTGGATTATGTTTCTAATATTAGGTCTTTACCTATGAAATTGCCGTTCTGCAGTACTGGCCATTTCAAATCAAAATAATTTTTGTTTGGCTAAGAATTCTAATTTCAAATTAATTTTATTTTAAAAACATGGATTTTTTTTTCTAAAAGTAGTCATTTCTTTATTGATTAGTGTTACATTTTCATCGCATTTCAATCTTTTTCGTCATCATGGATACGTTAAAAATTCGAGTAATTATGGAATATGAGTACCGTCGTGGCAGCAACGCGGCACAAGCGGCACGCAACATCAACGACGTTTACGGAGCTAACACTACAAACCAACGCACCACCTGTTATTGGTTTGCTCGCTTTCGTTCGGGAAATTTCGACCTGAAAAATGAACCTCGCGGTCGTCCGAAGACTTTGGTCGACAATGACGAATTAAAGGCGATTGTGGAAGCTGATGATACACAATCTACGGCTGAATTAGCAGCAGCTTTCGACGTTAGCGTCAAAACAATATTGGTCCATTTGCGTCAAATTGGCAAGGTAAAAAAGCTTGACAAATGGGTGCCCCACGAACTCAATGATCGCCAGCGCGAAGTACGCGTCGAGACGTGCCTTGCACTGCTCAACAGACACACAAATGAAGGAATTTTGAACCGCATTGTTACCTGCGATGAAAAATGGATTCTGTTTGATAACCGTAAGCGCTCAGCAAGTTGGTTGGATCCTGGTTCAGCACCTAAACAATGCCCTAAACGAAAACTTACCCCTAGAAAAGTGATGGTCACTGTTTGGTGGTCTAGCGCCGGTGTGATTCATCACAGCTTCTTACCAAACGGGGTGAGCATTACTGCAGATGTGTACTGTGAAGAACTGAACACAATGATGGAGAAGCTGGCGCATCTCCAACCAGCATTGGTCAATCGCTCGTCTCCGCTGCTCCTGCACGACAACGCGCGACCTCATACTGCACAGCAGACGGTCTCCAAGTTGCAAGAACTGGGGTTGGAAGCTCTCCGTCATCCGCCCTACTCACCAGACCTTGCGCCTACAGACTACTACTTTTTCCAGAATTTGGATAACTTCTTGGCGGGAAAAAAATTTAATACCCGAGAGGCAGTACAAAATGCCTTTGAAGAATTTGTTGCCTCCCGTCCAGCTGATTTCTTTAAGAAGGGCATCAATAAACTGCCACTGCGATGGCAAAGATGCATTGATTGCATGGGTGATTACTTCGATTAATACAAATAAAAAATTCATGAAAAAAAATCGTTTAAATTTTTTCATACAAAACGGCAATTTCATAGGTAAAGACCTATTATATAAACATGAATAGCCCCGGGTTGATGTTCATTTATTAATTCAAACTTTAACACACTAACGTAAGTTACACAAGGCAGACTTAATGACATGGTGTTTTTATTCAATTGAGGTTCTAATTAATAATAATAATAATAATAATAATAATAATATCTTTATTTGTATAGAATGCAGGTGTTACAATAATGGTGTTAGTTTCAGAAATATTCCCAGTACATTCTGCCTGTTGGCATACAAACATATAGTGGTTAACTTACAGATAATTTAGAAACTAGGTAAGTACAAGTTTACTTAAATTCAAAATGACAAACATGGATCAGCTAAGTCTAAGATTATTTACATAATATATGAGTTAAAGTGAAGCAATATTACAATTCATCATTTAGAAAATGGGTAACAGAGTAATAACATTTCTCTGTCAGCAACAACGACAGTAGTTTCTTGAATTTTATTAAGGGCTGATCTTTAATACAATTTGGCAATTTGTTAAAGATAATAGGTGCCATACCCATAACGTTTTTTTTAAGCAAAGCAGTGTTATATCTACCAGTACACAACAGACTCTGATATTTTGATCTCATGGCAGTAGATCGCATCCTCGTATCATTTAATGCAGGAAATAGATGCTTGTTAGTTCTAACGAATATAGATACTTCGAGAATGTAAAGACTAGGAAAAGTTAGTATTTTGTGTTTCTTGAAAAAAGGAATGCAACTATCTGTAACCTTGAGATTGAAAATGGATCTTATGCACCGTTTTTGGGCTTTAAATATAGACTCCCTTTCGGAACAATTACCCCAGAACACTACACCAAACCTTAGAACAGAGACCACCAAACCGTGATATGCAATCATTAATGTATCAATGTTTACTTTCTTGGACAGA
The DNA here is from genome assembly GCA_916610205.1 of Griposia aprilina. Taxonomy (NCBI): domain Eukaryota; kingdom Metazoa; phylum Arthropoda; class Insecta; order Lepidoptera; family Noctuidae; genus Griposia; species Griposia aprilina. The sequence goes on from OU744299.1 coordinate 5,441,370, forward strand.
TTGTAGAGAGCATACGCAGATGTGCTTAATCTTTTGCAGACTTCTTCAGCCTGCGGTTTCCAAGTTAATTTACTGTCAATCAATATACCCAGGAATTTAGCCACAGTAACGCTATCAATAGTTTGTCCTTCATAATTAATTTTTAGATTTAAAGGGAGAATTTTTTGATAGAAATGCATTATATTTGTTTTATTGAGGTTTATGATAAGATTATTATCTTTGAGCCAGTTTATTATTAATTTTAGAGAGTTATTTATTTCATCTTCATATAGCTCTTTCTTGAGGCAGTCTATTAGGATCGTACTATCATCGGCAAATAACACACAAGGGTAAGGGATGTGTCGGGGCAGATCATTTATATACAGCAAGAATAATAGTGGCCCTAGAACGCTGCCCTGCGGAACGCCATATTTTATTTTCCTAGGACCAGATAAATATTTAACCTCACGTTTAGATTTGACACATATTTTAGAGATTTCTGTATATTGGAGACGTCCACTTAGATACGATTTTATTAGACGTAGAGCATTCCCTCGTATGCCGTAAGCATCAAGTTTGACCAAAAGCGTTTCATGGTTAACGTAATCAAAAGCTTTGGTCATATCGGTAAAAATCGCACAAATTGGTATTTTTTTATCCACATTAACCATTATTTTATTTATTAGGTCGTATATGGCCATATTTATATTTTTACTTTTACGAAAACCTTTTTGTTCCTCACATAATATATTATATTTTGACAGAAATGAAAGAAATGACTCGTAAATTACTTTTTCAAAGATTTTGGAAAATATGGGGATTAAAGCTACTGGCCTAAAGTTAGCCATGTCTTCTTTATTGTTCTTTTTATGGAGTGGTTTAACTATTGTGGTTTTAAGGCTATCGGGGAATGTTCCAGCGAATATGCTTGCGTTAATAATGTGGCTTAGAGGGTTAGCTATAATAGAACAGACAAATTTTATAACGTTTGTTGAAATGCCGTCATATCCATAACTCTTCTTGTTCTTTAATGATTTGATCACCCTTGTAATGTCTTGAGGGACAACAGGGGCCATAAAAATAGAATGAGGGTTATACGTTATTCTTACAGTATTTTTAGTAGTGTTTATGGGTGGATCTGAAATTTGATCAATATAGAAATCGTTGAATGATTGAGCTATTTCATTAGGGTCAGTTAATATTAAATCATGTTTCTTTATTCTTGTTATGGGTTCACTTATGGATTTTGTACTATTTATTATTTGCCAGGATGTTTTAGATTTATTTTTGGAATTTTTAATTAGAAAGTTGTTTTGTGCTTTTTGGGTCAGCTTGATAATTTTTTTAAATTTTTTTGAGTACGCTTTAAATGTCGTTTTATTTTCACTAGTAGGATTAAGTCTTTGTTTCCAAAGTAATTGGCGTTGTTTTTTACTGCAGATTCTAATACCTCTAGATACCCATTTGATCTTTTTTTCAGATCTTAATATAACTGTTTTGAAGGGGAAGCATAGATCATACAAGAGTTGAAATATTTCTAAAAAGTTGTCATAGGCTTCATTTGGATCCTCTGTGCTATATATATCTGTAAACGATAAGTTTTGGAGATGACTTCTAAAGATAATTAAATTTTCCTCAGATATGTCTCGTCTTGATGTTTTCCATGTTTTAATTTGACTAAACTTATTAACTTTCATTGTAAATATTTGAGCCGTATGATCGGATAATCCGAAGTCTATTATTTCGCTTTGGCAGCTTTGTTTTGAATTGTGTGCAAAATTATCTAAGCAAGTTCCACTACGAGGTCTGGTCGGTTTATTTATTTCTAGCTTCAAATTATAGTTCATCAGAAAACATTCAAAATCCATGCTAATTCTGTTCTTTTTCAGAATATCTATATTAAAATCTCCGCACATGATTATTTTTTTGTTTGGTTTGGAAATCTTTTTAAGTATAATATCTAGGCTTTCATAGAATTGGTGTAGATTAGTGATTTTTGGTGGTCTATACACACATAAGATTGTAAGTTTTTGTGAAGGTAATTCAATTGCGCAACATTCTATAATTCCTGTTACCGAATGTCTCACAATGTCAGGCAGGTCTTTAAATTCGATGCCTTTTTTAACCAAAATACAGGCTCCACCGCGCTTAATGTTTTGTCTAGCATAACACGCCGCTAGCTTATAATTTGGTATATGTAAAAGTTTCTCCTGGCCCGACATTATGAAATGCTCGGTTATACATATAACATCTAAATTAATTTGTTTACTTAACAGTTCCTGTATATAAATAACCAGTAAATCGGATTTGCTTATGAGACCGGCTATATTTTGATGCATTATATTTAAATGATTAAAGAAAAAAATCGCATCGTGGAGACGACATGCTTGTTTGATTGTCAGCCATGTTTTCTTGTTTAGAAAATGAATTATATTCAGCTATAGTTACCGACAGATTATGAAACATATTTCGCATACCACGATCGTTAATTTTTCTGCTTAACTTAGAGAACATTGTAAAATCGTAACACAAGTCTAAATTAGAATCAAACGCCGTTGCATAGTTGTACGTCTGCAAGTTTAAATGAAGTAGATTATTAAAGGTCTCTATGCGCCAGTTAAACAAAGTTGAATGATCACTTAATTTGAAAGTAGGAACACATATTACAATATTCGTGTGCTGTATTTTCTGCAATTTTTCTCTCAGTTTTATAATTATATCCACATAGTTTTCAGTTTTATGGAAGTCTTTTTCTCCAATTAAAATAATGCAAAAATCATTTAATGTATATTCTATTAATTTATTCTCCAAGTTGTTGATAAGCTGCTCCGTGCCACAATTCGGTGAAACATAATGACAGAATTCATATTTTTGAAATGTATTCTCGGCTATAGACAAAATCTTGTTATGTTTATTTGCACTCACAATACATAGCTTATCTTTGGTGTTTTTAGGCTTCATTGGCAGTTCAGCTTCTTGGGATTGAAGTGCCTCAGAGTGTCTATTTTGTACAGGGTGCTTATCTTTGGTTGCTGGTGACTGAGAAGTAGTGTCAATTTCTGGAGGAGTAGTAGGAACTTTTGCACATGACTTTGACAGTATGTTTTTTGTTTTTTTCTTTGGAGTAACGGTTATCTCAGATGTTAATTTACTTGTAGCTTGTTTCATTATCTTGTGCTTTGCATCTAAATTTTTAATTTCTTGTTTTAACTTCATGTTTTCTAATGATAAGTTATTGATTTCTTCGTGAGCTGCGCTGAGTTGTAGTTTAACATTTTGTAGTTCATTTTTAATCTGCAAGATTTCTTCGTCGCTTTCATCATCAGATATATTAGGAGGTAGGCTACTAGATGTGCCATCTAGCGGTGAGTTCGCAAAGTTATTGAGCGTACTTTCGTTTATTGTGTCGTTTGACAGTGATGTGGCACGTTTCCTCATCCGAAACGTAATGTTTTCTAAGAGTGGGTTGCACCAAGAGCTCCGTTATAGTTTCCGTCAAAGTTAATTTTAACAGTAACATTAACAATGACCATAGAATTGAACTACCTACTGTTGCACCGTCATGTTATATGTAAAAGTTAAAGTTAAAAGGGTGACAAGTGACAAGAAGTCTCATTTTCCCAAAATGCACGTGGGTATTTTTTTTGGTAATGGCATTACTTCAAGTTGGCTGTCATCAAGCTTTCAAAGACAGCGAAATTCAAATTCACAGAGCATCTGTTCAAATTGTTTTTCAGCGGAATTTTTAATTATTCGCGTCGTATTAAAAATAAATATTACTCTATTTTTAAGTAAACAGAGTTTAGGCAGAATATGGAGAATTCAGGAGGAATACTCAACAGCAATTTACTCCAAAACTTCAATATAAAGTGAGTACAGCTTTCATAGTTGCTAGCTTTTTTATAATATTATTTCTTCGGTTCCTCGGTAGGGATCTACCTATTAAAAATACGTTAGTTATTAGTATTACACACAGATGTATGCAAATTAAATTTATTATTACATAAATACCTATGTTATATATACGTGAGTGAACTTGCGATTATGTAAAACTTTAAAATCTATCATCATTCTGATGTTGTTATGATGCGTTTATTAATTAGATAGTTTACATGTGTTTTCAGAGAAAGAAGTTGTAATTTTAACAAGGAAGAAGTTAAGAGATTACAAATCCTTGTAGAAAAATTCAAGGATATTTTGATGTGCAAAAAAACAGACGGGACTAGCACAAAACAAAAAGAACAAGTATGGGACAGCATTGAAAAAGAATTTAATGCCACTGGGCACATACCAAGGACGACGAAGCAACTTAAATATAAATTTGAAAATATGAAAAGAAGTGCGAAAAAGGTAAAAATTCAAAAACATTTTTTCCCCAAATCATACATCTTTACTTGAATGGCCAAAGTGTTATGTTTTCAGGGTGTGTCATGGTATGCATGTGTTTGCATCTTTTTTACACCCCTACTTCTAAATACCTGCACCTATTTTTATGTATGTTGTATTATATTATTACTGTTATAAGTGATTTAAGGATAAAATTTGTTTGCAGGAGGCCACAAGGGAGCGCCAGGAAATGAGACGTACAGGAGGAGGCAAACCTCCCGTTCTCCCTCCAGCATCAGAAGATGCTACTGATTGGTTACGATCAATGATGTCGACCTCAATAAATGGAAATGAATCGGTTTATGACGATGATGTGATAGCTCCAAATTTAGTTTCTGTGAGTTACTATTATGATTAATTATAAAAATACTATTAACATTGTAGGTAATTGTGATTACATAAATAAATTGATTTATACCTAGTTGTTTCAGGGTGCTGTGGAAATGCGTTCCTTGCGAAGCATGTGTGGTGTGACTATGAATGATAGACTGAAGAATAATGTGATAAGGCAACGGTGCGATTTAAAGAAGATGTAGTGACAAAAATTGAAAAGAGTATGCTACGATGATTTGGTCATGTTGAGAGGATGAATTAAGGGCGATTAACAAAAGGTATTTAAAAGGCAGATGTGAGTGGAAACGCCGGGAGGGGACGCCCTAGGAAGACATATAGTGACCTTATTGGTGATGTTCTTCAGAAAGGTCTGGTGCGTAGTACTCACAACCGGCGTGCGTGTATGACCAGATGTATGAACGTAAACGAGGCAAAAGGAGTATGTTAGGATCGTAGCAAGTGACGTTCTGTAGTTTCTGCCTACCCCTATGGGAAGAAGGGGTGAGTTTATGTATGTATGTGTTATTCATTAAATTTTCTAACCACAGAATGTTCAAATCTGAAAGTTTAATCGGGATGGTTCTATGCTTTTATCATTAGAAACAAACAAGATAGGAGCTAAGAGTATATGTAGCTACTATATCTTACTGTTACTGTATCTTAATCGTTATTTTTGTTTCAGGGAAAATCCAGAAGGAACAGGATGTCAATAATATTAAGAGGGCATTGCGAGAACAAAAACAATCTGTCTTAAAATAACTTAGCGAAATTGAAACGGATAAAATTATATCAAGCATTCGAAACCAAAATGAGCTTCATCGACAATTGATGCAAAACAACGTCGAGAAGCATACGCTAGAGCTAGAGCTTCTTCCGCAATTAAAGCTACACAATGAAGAGAAATATAAGCTAGAACTAGAGAAACTCAAATTAGAAATCGATATTCTTAAGAAAAATGTTAATAAGTAAATTAGTTTGTTTGAATTTGAATTTAATGTATGGTCGTATGTTCTTTTAATTTAATTGGTTTTTATTTTATAAAGTTATTATTTTATCATTTTTTACAAGTAATTGATTGTTCTAATTAATTTAGTATGTATATAGGTATAGTTAACATGTACGTAAATAAAATACGTCTAATTAATATAATAATATGTCTATTTTATTGTTTTTTACCCAAGTGCTAACCTACTAAAATAATTATTAATCAACATATTTCTATTATGTTCGTCATTATTGCTAGTGGCAGGTGCATATGAAAATAATTCCTCTTCATCAGAAGAATCCTCATGGCGCTGGCGTGGAAATGGCATGGGGTCTCTGGATTTCTTGCAGATGTTGTGCAGCACTGCCATTGCAACAATGGCAGCTTGAGCTCTTCTTGGATTGGTCCGAAGTTTCCAAGATAAAGAAGGGAACCTTTTCTTCCAGCAGCCAAAGGTCCGTTCAACCACATTTCTGGTTCGATTTTGGCTTTCATTGTAAAGCCGCTCCGCTTCTGTGGTTGGATTGCGCAGCGGGGTGAGCAAATATGGTTTAACAGCATATCCTTTATCTCCTAATACCCAAAAACCTTCAAAGTCACCATCTTCTAAGCGTCCTTTAATCACGCTACTGTTGAATATATGGCTGTCATGGCAGCTCCCTGGCCAACGTGCCACAATATTATTTATGTACATTTCTGCGTTACAGATCACTTGCACATTAATAGAAAATATCTGTTTTCTATTTCTATAAATTTCAGCATCCATTCCACCAGGAGATTTAATAGGAATATGGGTGCAGTCAATAGCTCCTATTGTTTTCGGGAATGCACTTATATCGTAAAACAATTTTGCTTCCTTGTTCATAACATGCCTACGAGGCATTACCACCCATACTGATCTCAGCCCGGCAATAGCTCTACTCACACGATGTATTATTCGACATACACTGGATTTATGAACGCCTGCAGCGTCACCAATACAACGTTGGAAAGAGCCACACGCATAGAACTTCGGAGCCATTAGAACTTGCTGTTCCGGTGTTATAGCGTTATTCCTGCCAAAAATGAAATAAAAAATATTAGATTTATTATTATTATTTTTAAATTTATATTTATTAGACAGATTAAATAGACTAAATATTATGGGATTTGTCTGTATGTAATACCTACTTGCTCAGGTTATAGAATAGGTAGTTCCCTATGATATTATAGGTACATAATATGTAGTCACAGTATAGTCATAAGGTAGGTAATTATTTGTATAATATGTAGAGTACTCACTTCATGGTTCTTGTTTTCAGCAAAGGTCCTAAGGTAGAAGCCAGTGCCTTTGCCAAGGTCTTAGAAATCCGGAATCTGTCCAAAAATTCATTCTCATCCCACTTTTGAAATCGATCAATGCGAGGGCGATAAACTTTCCTCTTTCTAACTGGCAAATCGGATTCACTATTAGTGTCAGTATCATCACTAGAAGAGCTCGATTCCCACAATATATCACGGAATAAAGACATTTCAGTACTTTATCCAATAACACAATATTTTTATTATAGGTTAGAATAGCAAAGCGAATGACCATACAATGACACAAACCGTAACTATAGCCCTTAACCGCCCGAAGTTGAGTGGTTAATGTTATCGTTATTTGTGACGTCATTTTAACCATTGCTACAATGGTGCAACCCGTATTTCGCTTAACCGGAGATTTGACGGCTGTCAAGGCATTGGTTATCGTTAAAGTTAGTTGGTGCAACCCACTCTAAGAATTCCATTTTGCTGCAGATATAGGTCGAATTATTAGTGTTCTTATTTTAAACAGCCACTTTATCGACTTTTTTATTTTTATTATTGACTAAAACCAATTTATATATTTTGGTAAGTCACAAAAAGACATGCAGAATGCGAGGCGCGAACTTACGACCTCATACTTGGCAGGCCGTGCACTCTATCAATGTACTAAACTGACTCTATATGATATGGTGAAATTAGTATTCTGTTGGATATCAAATTGGAAAAGTTCGTTAGATGCGTCTTAATTTGAATTCAAAATGTTTGTATGCGCGCGCAATTATGCATAGTTTGACAAGTTCAATTATTTTTTCTCACCAAATTAACACTTGATGGCACTTTATTAACACTTGATTGGCACTTTTGTACGTACACTGTAACATTTACACATTGTTATTGTGTTATAGCATAGTTTTTGATATTATTGAATTGACGGTTGGTCTAAAATTGTTGTTTGGAATTCCGATTTTTTTTTGTTTATCACTGTTTTTGGTTTGTTTTTGAATGCGTTATGCTACAGAAATATCATAAAATCAGTTTTATTTAACCTTCAAGGCACAGTAGTTCACTGAAACACTGTAATAGCACTGTTTTTGTCCCTTTTGAAGGTGATATTACACTAACGTTTTTAAACGTTTATAACTTTTTAGTCAATGATCGTAAACACTGAATAACATTGTCACTAGTTTATAGTAAGTTACTTTCACTAATTTACTTATTTATAACTGTATATTTGCAGAAAAACTATTTTTAAAGATAAAATACTACGGAGCTGATCTGTACTGTGGGCGACAGCGCCATCTGTCATTAGAATCTCTCATTACGGCTTTACTGTGAAAGGTCTATACGACTAACTAGCCTTCATTTCGGAGCTTTGAGTGAATGAACCCAAAACAATTTTCACAAGCAACACAAAACCAAAAAATAAGGTTGTACACAATTTATCAAAAGCCGCTGAATAAGGAGGTAAACAAAATTCAGTAAGCATTCATTTTGAGGGTGAAATAATTCATATCTTAACCCGCGCGAGACATCCTGTGAGATTTGAGCGGTAGGGAAGTTGACTGCTGGCAAAGAGTGACTGATTGCCGTGGATACGAGATAAACCCTCTGTAATAAACGGAAGGGCGCTTTTGAAGCTGACGAAGTTGTTTTAGATTTAGTGACGTTCGAAATATTCTTGTTTATGAGAGCAAAGTTTTTTTTTTTGTTATGGTTTTAATCTACACCTACTCAACATGCTGGATATATCTGTGAGATTGAATAGTATAGTAACATTTTGTGCTTCTATTTAAATCTTCTCTGTATCTATTTTTTTTTTCTCAACATAAGACATCTTGCTCAACAACAACAATGCAAAAGGCATAACTACTTGCTCCTTCAGTTTCAAAATAAATTACTAGTTTGGCAAAATTAATCCTCAAAAGTAACTTAATTTCTTCCTCAACCCAATTAAAATTGGACACTTCAAAATGAATGGAATATTATAAATTAATAGGGTTAAACTGCCATGGCATAAGCCGACAGGGACAATAGCTGAATAGGGGATACGTTTACAGATAAAATTGAAACGCGCATGAATTTCATACAGGAATTCCCGACAGATAATTAAGAAATTAATACCATTCAGCCAGCACAATGGCTCGCTTCAATTATTGTGCTGAATTGTTTGTATAGAACCTTTTTGGTCGAATGGCGGGAAACGATGTGAATGGCGCGCAAAAGTAGCCCTGTCATTGCGCTGTCAAATTGGCCATTCATTAAACTTTTTTTTTGGAAAGTGAAGTATTTAAAACACAAATAAAATATTCTGAACTTGGCTTGAACTGTCTGTTTTGTTTTTCTTTTACAATTACTTACCAAGCTTTAATTTTTCCTGTGAGAAATGTTTTTAGCAGCGGTTGAAAGCATTCAAATTAAATGTTATTTTAAAGTGCTTTAAGATGGTTCAGGATAAAAATATCGGATTATGCTCAGCGCTGTTTTTAAACTCCATATTTTTTATCATGCAAACTTTACTTACGCAATTCAGGCTCAACGTCATACAGCGCCATTTATGAGACGAAAGATTAAACTTTCAACAAACCCCCACCTGTGTAACCTGCTTAACAATTTAAGAGATTAAAGATTATTTTAACTGAATAAACTGTGGGATGATGCCGCAACAAAGAGAAATACTGCTGGGATTATGTTCCGTGCGGTAATACTAGTGGTTGATCTCCTTTGAAAGATAGGATGACGGTAGCTTTGTAGGTAATTAAAGCCGCATTAGTTTCGCTGCGTATTAATTAGTATTTGTGCTGGTTGTCATTTTCAAAGACATGGTTGGTAAGTACTAATAGTAATATCTATGTTATGTTGCTTCTGTGATTTGTGTTCTTGACGTTATTTTATTATATTAAGTTTAAAAATATTAAAGTTTGATTTTAGATTTCTGAGAATTAATTTAAGTGCTGATGGTGCAGCGAAAGAAATGACATGGTTCCTTTTTCAAAAATATGTGCAATTTAAGAAGTGAAATAATAATAATAATACCAACTTCTTATTGTCCCACGGCAAAAGCCTCTTCTCATACAGAGAAAACACGAGCATTGATCACCACGCTTGCTCAAGACAGGTATCCTCACGATGTTTTCCGTCACCGATGTTCATAATCCCCAGGGTAAGACAGTACTACATTTATTATGAATTGAAAATCTCACATTGGTACTTGGTCGGATTTGAACTCACAATTTTATTACCGTAGCAACATTATATACCCACCTAAAAACGTTTTCAGTGTTAAAAATTCGTAGTAGGTATGGTATAATTTGTACCTCCAGTTGACCTCAGCTTCAGTTAATAACCTCACTTTTTCAGTTAAATACCCTCACTTTTGCACATCCAAGTACCCACATTTTTGCTCAACAAACGTGTCAGCGGACTGGGTAGTGGAGGCTTTACGTCCCGGCAGGCTTCCGGATCCGTTTCCTCATTTCCGTCGTTTCCGTGACGGAGCGGTTAATTTTCGAACTTAGTTCGAGGGTAGGCAGAGTTGCGTAACGACGCGGAAAATTGTACGCTAAATTAGTTTGGTTTGTTGAATTGGAAACGGAAAGTCATTTAGGTATGGGGAAATATGTGTTTGTTGAAATTGATTTTCGTAGAATTCGCTGGAACTGGAAGGCTCTTGGGTAAATAATAACAGCCGTACGGGTCGATCTTCAAGGTTAAGCAACGCTTGCCGAGGTCGGTTCGTGGATGGGTGACATTTACATACCGTTCCTCGGAAAACATATTATGCAGTTGGTCCCGTATGTCATTTGTAGATCTTTGACAGTCGTTTTGCGTAGTCTGAAGCCTGAAAGTCTTACAACCAGTCTAGCCACGGGGTATCGTGTTAGCCAGCAACTGGGTTGTGAAATTCAGATAGGCGGTCGCTCCCTGTCAAATGCTGGCATTCGGCTGCAGCCGGTTGGACTGGAAGCTGACCCCAAATAGTTGAGAAAATCCTAGGCAGATTGATTTTTATTCCTGGAACTGGAAGACCATTGAAATGGCCGTATATTTATGTAAACCCGTGAAAGTTGAAAACAGTATTGTTTTCATTAAAATTATGTTTTGTTTTAAATTCGTTTGGCCATCTTTTACGTGAACGTGAACTTTACGACCGAATTAAAACTGTTACGAACTTTTTTCTAATAATTGAACTTACAAACAAAATAAATTACCAGAATACGATATAAACTAAAGAATCCACTCAACAGTTTTGTTTTTATCTATTCGCGTTACAGGAAAATACATAAAAACTGGCGGTGAAAATAAACAGAACAGCTCACTTAAAAAAGTAACCAACGCTTGGTCATAAAATAGGTTATTTTAACACTAGGAGGCAGATAAGACCTGACAAATACTATCACTCCCAATATACTCGTAAAAACATATCCAGGGAAGCGAAACCTTTTTTTGTACCCTTTTGTCGGAAACCCCTTATCCTAGATCAGCACTAATCCACATACATAATTTATAAGCTGCTGTATCTTTAGGTAAAACATTGTTCAGGGTAGTAATGAAAAAGGTTTGATTAAATTTTCACGCTTCACAATTTATTCTTAATCGACAAAAAAGGAGGTTCTAAATTCGACTGTTTTTTTTGTTTTTTATGTGTTTTACCTCATAACTTTTTCTTGGTGAACCGATTTTGGTGATTCTTTTTTTATTTGAAAGCTGGTGCTTCTCAAGTGGTCCCATCTATATAAATTTGATCAAGATCTGCCCAGTAGTTTTTGAGTTATCCTTAATAACGCTTATTTTTTCCACTTACTATATATTGATGATGTTTTAATAATTTCCTGTCATTGTTATTTACATATCAAGTACCTACTGGTATATGAATTTGTGGGGGTTGGTACCACAACTAAAAAGTGAAAAAGAAAAACGTTTTTACAGAAAAAAAACAACTGTCTTCCAAAAAAAACACTACAAAGTGAAAAATAACTTTAATTTCGGAAGTCGGTGTCTTAGGTTTTGTATTTTCGTTTTTTGCCACTGAGTTCTGAAACTAAAGTTTTCGGTTGTTTTCTTTTTTTTTTTAGTTTTTTTTGTGTCTGAAAGTGGTTTATTTGAACTAGGTAATTTATTTAGATAAAAGCTCTGAGCGAAATGTGTTTTCTATAAAAATACCAAAATTGTAGAAAGATATAAAACATACATGGTAGTAGAAGGTAGGCAGAAACTACAAAACGCCATCTGCTATGATCCTTACATACTCTTTTTGTCTCGTTTTCGTTCATACACTTTCCAATAAATCTAAGAAAAAATGTAGTACTTATTACGTTTACTTCAAAAATTGCTGTTCCTATTTTTAAAACAACAAACTATGTATTAGAAACGATACAAAGTTGTTTTTCTTCCACGTCACACGTCAGTGTTTTAGTCAATATTTTAAAAATAGATGGCGTCGTCATTTCCTAGCTGACTGATCCCTGAGAAGGAATGCCGAAACAAACTCAGAACTCATGGTCTCTTAAAACCCACCTTGTGTACTTCTACTAACCCATATATGCTTAAGTATTTAAAATCGTTCAAGCGTCAGACATCATGTACCGGGGTTTATGCCGGAATCAAGACCCTGGAACCGGAGGCGTACCGATAGATCCCGAAACTGTGAAAGATTCATGTAATTGATCTAAGGGAGCCGAGCTTAAGTTCCAGTAATAGTTGAAATCAAAGAGAATGAGTATTATTTTTATACTAAAATATTAAGAAATTAATGTTTATGTCCTTGCCCTAGTTCTATTTTCGTTTGTTCTAAACCCAGATTAACAAGTATTATAGTTGTTAGAGCTTGTTCACTCTGAAATGACGCGCCCCACTATTTAACTAGATTATTTAGATGTGTGAGTGCAAATATTAATAACGATACTTTATCTGTGTGGGAGCGTTGACTGTTCCCTGAACAGTCGATCTGTATGGGAACATCGCGGTCGACTAGTCGCGCGATAAATCCGACAACACTCGGTATGGAGTTGCGCTGGCTCATTATATGGAACAAGATGTCCGCTCTCTCGCGCGGTCAAGACAATATTATGACTAGTTGGACAAAAAATCCTGTGCTTCTTAGGGCCGTAAGATCAAAAGCAGTTTAAACTATGAAAAGCAGTTTAAACTATGGATATCGGAATCTACGATAAAATATAATCGATGGTTTAATCTACTGTCCTAAGATGTAATGTAAAATATGAACAGATCAGCTAAACTTCGATTAGTGTTTTACACATGGCAATATTCTCTAGTTTTTTCGAAGTTCGGTCATCCGTTCCTTAAAATAATGGCAACAAATAGAGCCATTTGACATTGACACTGACATTTGACGTCTGTGACGTTTACGTTTTATTATTATTCATGTCTTCATGTGGTATTTAATTTCTTGGTTTCTTGTGTTGTGTTTATACGACACGACAATATACAAAAAAAAAGTTTTATTATAACAGGCATCAGTAGGACGCATCTCTAGAAAACTCTTTTGGGTTTTTTTACTCACATTTTACCTATTGTTAATTTAAATAAAATTTACCTTGCGGTAGGATGTTTTGTGGTTATTAAAATGGAAACTTTTAACAGTGATTCGGATTTAGATATCGATATAATACACGCTTTGAACGATATAAATAGTTTTTATAGTAGACCGTATTTCTTCAGATCAAGATACAATCATTGGAATCAATAGCATGTTATAGAATTCATACGTCGTTTTCGTGTGTCCAAAGCTTCAGCAAAAGCTATTTTAAGCGAAATCGAAAGTGAATTATGTTATCCTACCGCAAGGTAAATTTTATTTAAATTAACAATAGGTAAAACGACAGTAAATAAACCCTAAACAATTTTCTAGAAATACGTCCTACTGATACCTGTTATTATAAAACCTTTCTTTTGTCAATTGTCGTGTCGTTTTAACACGACACAAAAACAAAGAAATTAAATACCACATGAAGACATGAATAATAATAAAACGTAAACTTCACAGACTCACAGACGTCAAATGTCAGTGTCAAAGTCAAATGGATCTATTTGTTTACATTATTTTAATGAACGGATGAACGAACTTCGAAAAAACTAGAGAATGTTGCCATGTGTAAAAGATTAATCGAAGTTTAGCTAATCTGTTCATATTTACCATTACATCTTAGGACATTAGATTAAACCATTGATTATATTTTATCGTAGATTCCGATATCCATAGTTTAAACTGCTTTTGATCTTACGGCCCTAAGTTGGAGTCTAACCGGTAACTGAATGATTAGTTACAATTGTGTTTTTATGTGTATTATCGTCCATATTTGAAATTTGCTTGTGTAAACCTACCTCAGAAGGGACTCATAGAATTTAAACAACAGATAAATCAACGCAATAACAATATTTATTATAAATTAATCAACGGTTTTCAGTACATTTTACATTATTTTACGAACCTTAAAACTTATCGCTCCAGTGCCTCGTTCAAGACTGCCTCGTGTTGGCAACTTGTTAAACTGACAATTCACTTTAATGACAAAATTATTTGAAAGTGACTTTTGAAGGTTTCAAAATGACATAAACGTAACTCGACTTTATCAAGACTTATCATGGACTGTTCGCTATAATATTACTAATATAAATCTACCCTCACATAGCTAAGTCATGTTACACTTGTGTGCGTAAATGCGGTAGTGGGGAGCGTCATTTCAGGGTGGACAAGCTCTACAAATATAATGTAATCATCATCAACCTACAGCAGTCCACTGCTGCACATAGGCCTCTCCAATAGTACGCCATTCAGCTCGATTCCCGGCAACTCTCATCCAGCTGCTACTAGCCACCCTGCGTAGATCGTCGCCCCAACTAGTCTGAGGGCGCCATAGCTTACGTTTGCCGCAACTTATAATGTAACTCAACATAACATCGCTTTCTATTAAACTTAAATATTCGCCGTCCCTAACAACGCGTTTAACACACAAAATACTTCCTTATCGGAAACAGTTAAAATATTTACCCGATTACACCCTTAACGGGCTAATCATTATATATGGGGGTCAGTTTCGGACCTTTAGGGGCCGATAGAGCTGTTCAGAGCTATTTGGACACAAGGTACACAATATAATTGGCAAGTTTATACATTGGGTGAGCATTTTTGACAGTAATGATGGCTGACTTAACAGAGGTTTGTGATAAGGCTTTTATGAATTACTAGCTGCTGTCTGCGGCTTCGCCCGCGTGGATGTCGGAAATTATTCCACGGGAACGTGCTACCGGGACAAAATCCTATGTTAGTCTTTATAACAACAGCTATCTGGTAGTGAACGTCCCGTCAGAATCGGTCGAGCTGTCTCGGATATTAGCCTGAACAAACAGACAATCAGACCAAAAAAATAAAATTTGATATAAGTACCGTATATACTTTCATGTACATTTAGTAAAAAACTGTCATTTTGACATTACAAACATACACTTCAATTATATTTATTTGTATAGATGTGGGATGGTTGAAATAAAAGTGGCGCCAGAAAAGTTGAAAGGAAATCGTTTGGCGTTTATGTGATGAAGAGGGAGAAAATGTATGTAACTAAAATAGTGATGAATATAAATGTTGATGGATGGAGAGGGAGAGGAAGGCCAAAGAAAAGATGAATGGATTGTGTGAGGAATGATATGACAGAGAAGGGAGTGGAAGATAGCGTGACGGTTGACAGGAGAGAATGGGAAAACGTGTTGCGCAGACACCAAGTACCAAGGGGCACGAAGATGATGATGGTGAAATAAAGAGTATTTAGTGAAGTAACTGACCGGTTCAATGAGGGTTTTCTGAAATGACGTTCACTAGGTGGCAGCTCTGAGACGTCAGGTCCGGGCACCTGTCAAAAGTGTCAAAGCTCCTATATTTTTTTTAGTCGGGACTGAATGATGAACGAATGATGAACGTCATCATATTATAGTTTATATTCGTTGCCGAAATGAAAGACCTCTTGTTACCGTAGCCCCAACTGGAGGCCTGAATTTTCATGAAAACCCTCATTGTTCTGGGGATTTCTTAAACAAGGTCATATTTATTAGATAGCAAAGTTTGAATTTAAGTAAAGGTACGTGTCCTACATACAGCCGGTATGGGTTTCCTGAAACGTAAACGTATGGTATAAAGTATCTATCCTTAAATATCGAAATTGCCCACAACTTGGCATAGAGACCCTAGATCAATTTCTACAGTCAAATGAGTCAAAATTGGTAATTCTCGAAGATGGCTCCAAAATATGCAGTTTGGAAAACCATTGTGGGTGTCAGACGGAAGAAAATAAACTATTTCAAATGAATGGGTAGGTACTTACATAATACCTACCTAAATATTAATGAATATGTAAATAAGCTCTGTTAAATTTTGATGCACAACTTATTAAATTTTTACTTCAATGTAAAAGCGCAATCTGCCATAAAGCGTATTCTATATAAATATATACTCTAAAGCTACCTAAATGAGCTCTGTACTCTTAATATTAAAAAATTGCCGCATCTCCGCATACGCCGATGAAACTAACTTAACCTTTTTCACTGATTGGTGGATTGAACTTTTTAATCTTGCGCAAGAACGAAAGTAAAGAAGAAGATGAAGATGGCTTTAACACGGTGTGTCACTGGCTATCATCAAATTCTCTCACTTTAAATGAAGACAAAACCAAATACATTGTATTCTCAATTCATTATCGAATGGAAGTTGCTAGCCTTACCGATTTTAATATATATGCACATAAATGTAACTTTCCTCCAGCTCCTAACTGTAAGTGTCCCAATATTAATCCTACTAAATATCTTAAATATCTTGGAATCGAAATTGATGCTCACTTAACTTTTGAAAACTACATTCAATATCTATTCCGAAGAATACGTAGCTCACTTACATTTTTAAAGAACTTCGTGATGTAGCAGAGAAACAGGATGATGAGGATGGTCCACGAGGCTATGGTGCAATGAATCATTAGTTACTGCATCACAACACGGGGAAGAGCAAGTAAAACTAAAATTTTACCCGTTGAAAGAACCCAACGGATGATATTAAAAGTGAGTTTATCTAAACCTCGTCTTTTGTCCACCTCATAACTTTATGAGGAAACTAAAGTGCTAACTATACGCCAGCTGTACATGTTGCTCAAAAAATCAGCTGTTCCCTACGTTTTGACGTGTAAATAACGAACATAAATGTAGGGAAAATCTGTTTTTTTTTCGCGATTTCTGGTTTGGTCCATAGTAAAAGTTGTTTATAATGGTGAGTACAATGACCCCTTAAGAGGTTGCTGGTGTTTTACCAATAAGCCTGTATATGCTAGTTGCGCGGTAAACTCCGCTTGCGCGATAAAGCATTTTGCGTGACGTCAGTGTGGCGCATAGCTCGCATGTGGCGTTGTAGATGCCGCTACAGGGGTCCTCTTTTTTTTTTCTTGCCTGGGAAATCATCAAATTACTTCTCCTGCTCTTCAAAATCGAGCAAGCGATCAAAGTTAACCATTCAAAAACCTACTACGCTCACCTAGAAAAAATATTTTAGAGCACTTGGGTACCGTGTTTTGATATGAGGCAACCATATTATATCTACCTAGTCTGTCGTAACAAATAATCAAAATAGTTTAAGTTCCAACAACAAGAAATACCTAGATAATTTTGCCTCAAGCTCACGCCCAAAGTATCAAAACTTTGTCTAATTAAATGCCACTTAGCTTGCAGCTACTTACTAGTAAGTATTACTTAGTGTAGTATGCTTTAAGAATTCTTTGTACTGCTTAAATTGTTCCCCATTTTGCTGAAACATAGTCAATTACAACTTAATAAAATAAAACAAAGTGGAAACTATGACCAAAGAAAATATTTTGTATTTTACTTTTCACGACTTAGGTCTAGGACTTAGGGATTCATCTGTTGTACTTTACGAACACACGCTTAAACTAATTTAATAACACCATTTGTTTCTAAATCACTATTGAACACAAAAGATTTCCTAACTTTTTTGGCATTTTCATTATCTATCAGTAACCGCTGTTCTTAGCGGTTCTCAAAGTTTGACTTTTAGCCCCCAGGCACTACAAGTTTTCTTAGGGATCCTCGACAAACTTCGTAAATCTCATGGAGCTGTTAAGAGCTAATTTAACTAAACGTCTTAAACTTTTCTTCGACTGAGATGATAAAAACTTATTAAGAGTCAATTGGAGTTAGTCTTCCAAAAAGTTTCAAGTTTGGAAGGCGCAAAAACTTGGTAAGAATATATACAGAAAAATAATCTGTCTTACGTTTATGAGACTTACAGTAATCTGGCGTCTGGGTTTGTGCCCGGTTGATGGCTAGAGGCACACCCCCTACTACATGGGACTTAAACATAACAAACGGAATGTGGGTATACTATAGATACAATTCTGCTAACCCTTTAGAGAATACACGTGTGATGTAAAGTGTTAATGGTCTTCCATATTTAAGTTTGACAAGCGAGTACCTACTACTACTTCTTACTTATTAATTTCACTCAGTTTTGATTTTTACAACGAATACGCTAAATTATTTTCCATATAGAACATTCCTCGAAAACTTGTTTGACACGCTGTCGAGCAGCAGAAATATGAACGATATAAACCGTTATCATGCCACACAGTGGCAATATACCCAACAAGTCTAGCAGTACCATTTCTATCTGCATGATTACCTCGAAAGATCTTAACAACTATAACCACGAGTCACGACCCCAGAAGTCATAAAACTTTGAGAAAGAAGGTCTATTATATGAATTTACGACCTCCTTGCAGGCCGGGGGGTGGTATTGTCAGCATTATTCATTGCCGATGTCAGGGGACATCACAGCTTCGTGCCAATAGCCTTTATATGGTCTCTACTCTAGCTACGTCAGTAGCGTATATGGACGTATAGATACTATCTCTATATGTGTACAGCTATTGCCTTTTGTTTGCAACCAAACAAGAAAAAGCGTCAGTCATATTTTCTGGCCTGAACCTTGTTCATAAGATCTGGTTTGTTAGTGACCAAAATGGTCAAGTATTGGACCTCAAATATTTTCGAGAAGAATAAAGCTTTTTGGTTATTTTGTAAGTTCATGCGAATAGAAAATATTATTTTATGGTAACTATATTTTTACTGTGTTGCATCTAGGTTACAAACTTACTATTATGTCCCAAGCCCTAACAAAATCAGAAAAATATCCATAAATGTATGTAGGTACGTCATTTTGCCTCAATCCCGTTCCGCGTTCCGACACATACCAATCAAAAATATAATCTGCTGAATCTAATCTACCCAGTTGTTGAACAATTGGAATATGCCTGTTCGTGAATACGGATGTTCACAATTAACACGGGAATGCAAAAACGTCAATTCAAACGAAACACGAGATACAAAAGGATTGAGGGTACTAATTGGGACCAGCTTTATAAAACTGGCATGATGACTAACAGGCCTCCAAGGCTCCATGCCCTTGAAATATGACACTGACAAAACAATACGAGTACAGGTAGAACTTGTATGTTGTCGTCATCTCTAGGATGCAAATAATTAACTGACTTCAAAAAAGAAGGAGGTTCTATGTTCGTCTGTATGTATTTTTTATATGTGTGTATCAATTTTGAAAATCTGTTTTTTTATTTGGTAGAGAAAGCTCGCGCGGTGTTCCCATATTAATTTTATGAAGCTTGCTTTTTTAGTTTTTGAGTCAGTTGATTTGTTGATGATGATAAACAAAACCCTGTCAATATTGTTTACAAAGCTAGTAGTGGTATACGAATTTATTTAAATAAAGCCCACTTGCGCCTTCATGGGTTATCCTAAATAACTCTGAGTTAACAGCTAACTCTGAGTGTATCAAATAATTCATCTTGCGGCACCAAGAGTTAGAGGTAAACCTAGAGTTAAATATAAATATAAACTTTTAAATATTAAACCCGCCGATGTGGGAGAGCTAAGCTAAGTCGCTAAATTAAGGTTATGTATAAGGTACCGCTGATAACATATTGTGTATTTTATATTGTCCCACGTTGTAGTAAGTGAAAATTGGGTATTAAATGAGCAGGCAATATATTCATAAACTGAACACATGAACATGAATATAAAATTAAATACAAATTATAAAAAAACTTCATACATATTTTTCCATAACTGACGTTTTCGTCAATCAATAAACAAATCTCCGTGGAAAACACATACAATACGATTCAAATGAAATTTCATGGAGTTATAAAATTTAAAGACAAGAAAGTATTACGTATCGTAATGTAGTGTAAAAGAGATCCATGCGTCATGTTCGTGAACGAGCGCCGTCAGTAGGGACTGGTCATTTCTTAGCTGCCACGGCTTATTTTAATTTAATTTAATATTTGAATTGTTTTTGTCTTTTTATTACGGACGCTTTTAACGTTCTGCATCGTTCTCATATGCATAATTTCAACATGAACGATGTAACCAATATTTTGTAACCATATTTTGATTTAAAAGAGTGTCCATAGAGTTTCTTGCCCGTTCTTCTCCATAGGTACCTACTACGCTTTGGAATGGGCAACTAGCTTCATTTTTCTGACTGACCGACCCCTTGACAATTCAAAAGGCCTGTAATTGGTTTATTTGAAATAAATGCTTTGAGCTTTGAGTTTGATCGGTATACAATTTCCGCTCATTGTTCGTTCATTCATTTTTGGTCGGATTCCTTAGCAGGGCATATACATTGCAATAATTCTATTTTAAGTTTCGTCGATTGAATTGCAATGTTCTCAACTCAAAAAAGTTGGCTAACCCGGTTTTACTTTCCGTTGGCGCAACGCGTAATGAGAGTTAAAATTTTAATTACTTAACTCCGAGTTTACAAACTCTATAATTCATTTAAGCCGACTGAACGCGCAAATGGGCCTAATTTTGTTTTAATGATGTAGGTTTACGAAACAAGTTATTTGAGACGTTAGTTTCAGACAGGCGATAACTTCATTTGTTTTGTCTTCTTAATAATTATACAGCATAAACACTGCGCATTTTATAAGAGAACAAGCCGTGAGATTGAGATTTCCCATCGGTAAAAACAGCAAACTTCCAAACAAACGTCCATCCACAATAGGGGTGAATTAAAAAAAAAGTTCCTTAAAGTTAACTTTCGTTACATAAGGAACTCTCGCGCAAAAGTCATGCTTTTAGACCCAGTGGTTAAGGCTGTGCGTTGTCTGTCAGTGAATGAATGAATGAATGAATCTTTTCAATGATTGATTTTTTTCAGTCCATTGTAAGTGAACCTATTTATTTATTGTTCTTACGAGAATAAATTCTTTAAAACTAAAAAAAAAAAAAAATTGATGTACCTACAGTCATCAAAAGCAGTCATTAACCAGGGTCGTCGATATAGTTGAAGTTTAGTAAGAAACCGATGAATGTTTTCGAATAAAATTTAATTTAATTAATAGAAAACAAACAAGTAATTTATCAAATTAAATTTCATTCGAAAACATCCATCGGTTTCGTATCAAACTTCAACTATATCCGGCGATACTGGTTACTTATCTCTTTTGGTGACTGTACATACCTGTAAGTAAATATTCAGCGCGCGTTACTAAAACACTCTCCACTCTCTTATCTAAACATAGGTACCCTTAGTTGTCACTATCCGAATTCCGTCCAGGTTTTAAAGCCCCATTGAAACGTTAGTACCTTTGTACAACCATTGCGGTGCGCACAATAGTTTCCGGACAAGTATCCGGATAGAGCCGAACGCTGCCGGAATTCGGTACCCCTGGGATTGCACCTCTCTAATATCAACTTAATGTCAACATAATTTCGAAGTAGATGGTAGTTTGGTGATATTGGGGTATTAATTACCTACTAACTGGTATTAATTAACGCAATGCAGGTAACCGGAATTAATGTTGTCGGTCAACTGTGATTATAAGCTGAATAAGTGTTATACACAGATCAAAGGTTATCAAAACCTCAAATTAAATTGCTTAGCCTTTTTCCAACTTAGTTGGGGTCGGCTTCCGGTCTATCCGGAGGCAGCCTATCTGACCTCTACAACTCAGATACTGGGTATCACGATCGTAAGCAAAACCTTACGAACTTAAAAAATGTTCACAAGATGTATACTTTTAATGCCGTTCAGAAAATCTCTCTGGACTAAACGGATACTCTCAAGCTAATAAGCATGCCTGTGACAACGTCACACAGACATAAATGAACTAAACTCCAACCGTTATTTGTAAATTATAAAGAAATACAGCCCTATTAGTTACCACACAAAAGACGATATAATATATTTTTTCCAGGTCCATATCGAAAATGTTAGCATGAAAAGAAGGTAAAACTCACAACTCATTATTTCCACCAACAGAATTACCTCATTCCGTTTCAGAATAAAACCTTACTTCCCCAATTTTCTTTTATCTATCTATCTCATAATTGATTTACCTGTCATTGCGTTATATTTAACTCTTTTTACCTATTGTGGTATAGTAATTTTATTCTAGGTGCATCCTCTTCACATATAATTATATAACTAATGTATACATCATATTGTAAAACATTTTTAAAAGAGTAACGGTGGTGTTTCTTGCCCATTCTTCTCCATACGAAACTACCTTTTGGAAGGGGCAACTAGAATCAATTCTATTTTTTTGTAAATTTTGACCTTCAAAAGTGCCTTTTATATGCCTATTTGAAATAAATGATTTGACTTTGACTTTGACTTTGAAGATGTTTTTGAAATGTTAGTTTGTGAATTTATATGCAAAGTTGGATGTGAGCAATAAATGGTTTATCAATCGTTTTGAGATTAGTACCACTTTGTTTAAAAAGCCTTAATTTTAGAGCTTTCTTAGAACTGTCGTTACTAAGGCTGAAACTATACGTACTTAAAGTCAATATTTATTTAAGAAATAAAATCTTTTTATTTTACCGTTACTAAACATTTTCTCCTATATTTTCAAGCTAATTCATAAACGTATTTGTATGCCATTTCTACTGGCGTAACCGTATCTGAGTATATTAGTGCCAAGTCTGACGATTCAGTGCTTATTCAGCGCGAAGTTTACTCCAGAACTGTAAATCCACTTTTAAAACAACAGAACTGTAATTGAAAACTGAAATCCGTCATAAAACAAGCTCTCATACTAATCTCACATAAGCACTATTCGCTTACAATGGCTGAACCAACATCGTAGATAACTTCAAGCAAATAGAGAACTTGTGCTAACTGTTATAAAGTTTACATTTAATTGAAAAGTTTCAGCATACTTTGCGAAGTCGGGTAGCAATGAAATAAAGAACGTTTGTCTATTTAAGTTGAATATTTACTGACTTGATTGAGTAGTAAGTTGACACTGGCATATTTGATGAAGTTAATTAGTCTCCTGGAGCGTTAAATACAAAGGAAGTTTAAATAATGACGTAATTTATCTGTTTGCTTAATCCACGTGGATTTCTGACTTGATAATAACTCGTTGTTAACTCTTGAAATTAGGTATCTGAAAAATATGATTAAAGATTTGTATTCGCAAGAAACTTTACTAATATTATTTGGAACAATAATTGACTTATGACTTTTTTTTAACTCTCAGGAAACATGATTATGACAAAAAAAGAGCTTGGATTTTTTTGTAGGATTCCTAAAGTCACAGTTATTGTTGGTTAAGCAACCAACCCGCACTGGGCCCGCGTGGTAGTTTACAGCCCGCTCCCTCTCGAAGACATGAGGCCTGTATCCCAGCAGTGGGAACATTATAGGCTGATTATGCTAACCAAGCTGAAGTGGCAGTGGGGTGGCCATGTTTGGCGAAGGACCGATAGCTGGTGGAACAGACAAGTTCTGGAGTGAAGCCCGCGTATCGGCAAGCGTAGTGTGGGTGTCCCCAGCTAGATGGACCGATGACCTCAAAAAGGGTGGCAGGGACAGACTGGATGCGGAAGGCAACCTGGGAGAGGCCTATGTCCAGCAGTGGACTGCGATAGGCTGAGTTGATTAACAGTTATTTTGTTACTTTTTGAATTGGCAAAAAGTACTTTTACCCTACCAAACCAGAGCACACAATAACTAACTGATCTGGCAACGCCATTTTGTTGACAGAAAATATAAAATTGCAAATGGCGGCAATTCTTAACTCAACAGAATAAAATTCCTTTCTAAATCCCCTATTGGACTTCTATCGAGTACTTGATAAGATGAGCATGCCTACAAAGCCACAATGCCTACTTACACCTGTAGATTCAGGAAAAGGAATACTGTCGACCATAGAAACTCCTTTGTGGTTTCCATACACCTGTCGTTCAGTAATTCTTTCACAAAGCGAATATTTCAAGTGGTAAAAGAGATTATCTTGATATAAATAATTATAACCTTTAACACCTGGTTTCTGAATTAAGAATTTGAAGTTAAGCATTTGATAAACTCTACTTTAGCATAAACATAGCATCATCAGCTTATAATGTTCCCACTGCTGGGACACAGGCCTCCTCTCTGTGAGAGGGATTGGGCCATAATCGACCACGCGGGCCCAATGCGGGTTGGCGGATGACATGTCTTCGAATTATTGGTTCTAGGACATGGCGGTTTCCTCTCGATGTTTTCGTTCACCGTTTTGAGAGCAGTGGTGATGAAATAATTCACACAAAGTATAGTGCCTGCTGGGGTTCGGACCCACGACCTACAACTCGGTAAGTCGGCCCTGTACCACTGACTGGGCACCACTTCTCTGCAAATTCTACTTTAGAATCACTTAAGTCCTAAGGGGTAACCGCCAAGATGCCCGCGAAATTCAAATTTTCTTACGTTTTTTTTGCAAGTGAGTGTTAATTTGTATGTTGAACAAAATATAATACGCGACCGTAAAAAGTATGTATTTACAGAATTATAATAATTAAAATCATCAATACAAACCCTCTAAGTTCATGTACTTACCTAAAATCCTATAGAATGACAATTTTTAGATATGACATTGATAGACAGAGTTACTTTCGCATTCCTTTTTAAACGAAATAAAAAAATAAAAAAGCAGACTGCGTAAAAAGTGAACACGTACTTACGTTTACTTTTTAATAAAAAAAACTGAAAAGAAAAAATCAAGCACTTAGATGTCCGGTGGTCTAGAATTCTATAATATATTATTGAATGAATACTATTGAAGAAAATAATAATAATGGAACATAACAACTGAACAGTCGGGATCCATTATTCGACAGCCAATCAAATTTTTTAATTGATCCCGACTGTTCAGTTGTGTTTCCATTATTAGAATATATTTTATTTTCTTCAATAGTATTCATTCAATAATCTGCTGGCTGCTTAACCAGGCTATCTGTGTATACCCTAAAAATTGGCATAAATTAAGGCCTCCCGCCAGGGCATAGAACTTTTAAACTAAGCGGCTGCACGCTAAGGGCACCTGGGTACCTTGTGGGGTACGGACCTCGGCTTAGGGCGTCCCTGGGAGAGGGCATTAAGAGACAGTTTTATCGGATTATATTGGAAGACTATATCCTACTCTTTCTCCTTTTATATTCCTTTCATAGCTGAATTGTTTAACATAAATACATTGAGCTGGAATCTCGATTCTGTGACCAAATTTTAGCGAAACTCCGGAATATGTAAATGAAGCAACATTTGCGATAAGCGCTGCTCTTCCTGAATATCATTTCTCGATATCTACTCCCTACATTTTGGAATGTGAAAATTAAGCTTAAAGTTATATTTTTAGAGCCAAACACCACATGTAGCCTGAATGAATATCACTGCAAGTAATCAAGCAGACAAAAAAAAATACGTTTTAGTTGTGGTACCTACCCCATACGAATTCGTATACCTTCACTTGCTATGTAAATAACAGTGACAGGAAGTTATTATAACATCATCAACATACATTTAGTGAAAAAATACGTATTACTGCTAACTCTGGAACCACTCATAAGAACATGACCAAATTTATATGGGACCGCCCTATAAGTATACCCTTTCAAATGAAAGAAGAAATATTTTTTAAATCGGTTTATAAATGACGGAGTTCTGAGGTAACAAACAACAACTAAAAAACTTTTTAGTTGCGGTACCTACCCCACACAAATTCGTTTACCACTACTTGGTGTGTAAATAACAGTGATAGGAAATTATTAACACATCATCCGTATAAACTAAGTGGAAAAAATATGCAGTATTAAGGATAACTCAAAAAGTACTGGTCAGACTTTGATCAAATTTAAATGGGACCACATGTGAAGCACCACCTGCCAAATACAAAAAGAATCATCCAAATCGGTTCAACCAGAAAAAAGTTATGAGCTAACACACATAATAAAAAATAAAAAAACATAGAGACGAATTGAGAACCTCCTCCTTTTTGTGAAGTCGGTTAAAAAATAACAACCCAATTGAGAACCTTCTCCTTTTTTTTGAAGTCGATAAAAAATTGCAACTTTCTACGATATTTCGATTGTTATTGCAGTTTTTACCAGGTACCTACTATGATTTATGGCTGGCATACCCAGGAACCTTCAGATCAGCCAAATTGTAGACAAAAACTTAATTCTTGATCAAACCACTCTGAAAACATGCAGCAATGAAAGAGTGAAAAAAAGGACAAAAAAGGAGGAGAAAAAAATGTTAGTAAAAATCTTTTTAAAAACAATCTTTTATTGAACTAAAAAGAACTAAATAAAACTTACGTTAACATAAAACTTTAATATTTTCTTAAAAGCTTGCGGCTTATCTTAAAGTGTAAGAAGGACGTTCACGCCTCAAGCTTTTAAGAAAATATTAAAGTTTTATGTTAACGTAAGTTTTATTTAGTTGTTTTTAGTTCAATAAAAGCTTGTTTTTAGAAATATTTTTTACTTACATTTTATTTTGTACTTTTTAGCATTAAAATTTCTTTAAAATCCGTTATATCACCTTCTCTTGAAAGTTACTTGTAAAGACAAATCCAAAAAACCCAAACGCGCCTTTACACAAGTCATGGTGTGAAGCATCCGAGTTGCACTATCCAAGTCATGCCACACTTTAGAACGGGCTATCATCATAATTTAATAAATATGTCGCAGCGATGGCATTACCATGGCTCCATCTTTTATTTTGATTAAGAAACTAAGAAGCTACGTCAATGTAAATTAATCAAACGGAAACGTCAAGTATTACACTTGGTTATGGTCGATACGGCTGTGGTGACATAAATTTGACAGCCGTCACATGACTGACGGTAGACATCTGTCAGTCGCCGACATCTGTCATCCTGCGGGATATATGACGGTGACGGTGCGAGCGGGCGGATTACGCTAGGTGAGAGGCCCTTCTGGCCCCACCGAAGCCCGGAGACGCAGGGAAGGCCCACGAGTGGCCGCCTGCATTAAAGCCAGCATCAAAAAAAAAAAAAAAAAGCGGGTGGATTAATCTGTGAGACGCAAAGGCGAATGGTCGTGTTTTTACTGTCACCACGTGCTGTATCGAATTTACCGCGTTTCCAATTCGAATCTGTTCTGATCGGCTTAATCGTTGAACATTTTGGTAATTAGTGTGCGTGAGCTAATAAATACACCGTTCCTACAAGTTTTCGGAGTATTATTTTTAATCTACGGCCATGTGTGACCATACTGATAGCGAGGCGCCTCATCTAACCTCGTTAAATACTTATACAACATTTCGTGCCTGTGCTGTTGACCACTGAG
The DNA here is from genome assembly GCA_916610205.1 of Griposia aprilina. Taxonomy (NCBI): domain Eukaryota; kingdom Metazoa; phylum Arthropoda; class Insecta; order Lepidoptera; family Noctuidae; genus Griposia; species Griposia aprilina. The sequence continues at coordinate 5,469,010 of OU744299.1, forward strand.
GAGTTCTCTCGTATGGAGCCAGTCCTGGGTGCAGCAGCCAGATTATGATAAACTTTAGAAGGAACTACCATAATTAAATGCGTATATTAAATGTCGTGTCTGCAACGTTGACCGTTAAGGAGATCCTTCGTCTGGAGCCAATCCTGGGTGTAGAATCACAGCTCATGCATCATAAAAATGCATTGTCAGCGAAAATAAGCATGTATACCAAATTTCAGCTCAATCGGTTGAAGATAACTGATTTAAAATTCAGTTGCAAGATTCCACCAGAACAAACATACATACGAGTAAATGCATTGCAAGTTAAATAAAAGCTTGTAAAAAGAGAAGAAGAGAGAAGGAGGAAAAATGTAAATGAAAGTCCTTGGAGTTTCTTGCCCGTTCTTCTCCATAGAGATCTTTTAGAATGGGCAACCACCTTCAACATTCTTACTAACTGACCGACTCTTTGTTAATTCAAAAGTGCCTATAAATGGTTTAATTGAAATAAATGCTTTGAGTTTTGAATATTCATACTAATCTAGCTATTTTGGTTTCAAAATGTCATTTTAATTACCAAATCTAAGATACTAAGGATAAGATTCGAGTTTCAAAGTCGGGTTTGCCGATCTATTGAATACAACTGATAGGAAAGAAGTAGATATCCGCTTTGTGTTATATTTTATCCTTTACGGAGAAAGCCAATCTGTGAAATGAAAGCCGGAGTGGTTTGTGTCCATTTTTGCTACCATTTTGCAGGTTAACATCAACGCTGAGGGTTATTTTGAGAGACGTAGTTAGATGTAGTGTATAATTACGTGATAATTATTAGTGAAGTAATAAATGAAATCTACTAAATACTACCTAAAGCAAACAGACTCGCCCCTTATTACATGAAACTTGAACATAAAGGCTCCTGCAAACAGGTGCGACACGCGACGCGAATCGCGCGTGCCACAATGGCACCGAGTGTCGCGCGACACGCGGGGCCTTGGTGTCGCGTCTGATTGTAGGAACCTTAACTAGCGAAATGCTCTGGTTAACCCTTCGGAAATGTAGGTGTACTAATATATTGTGTGTAGATAGTACCTATTCATGTGGCAGGTACTATGGACGTACTTTGATATATAGCATTGCGAGTGCTATAAGTTTGTTCCTATTTTTCCCAGCTACACACTCTTATTTTTGTAAACAATACAATGAAAACATTAGCCAGTTATGTGATAAACCAAAAACAATATACTTACTTAAACGCTTAACTGTGCTCTTATATGGAAAGTATATCATCACTTTTCCCACACTTTATATAGCTCAGCGTCCCTAACTCAGTTCCACTTACTCTGAGCGACAATCTCCGGATCAATCCTAAAGTTCAAAGGATTTCAAATTGCTTCGCGGGAGCGAATTGTAGGAGCAATATTTAAAATCGAGTTACTCCTGAAAGTTGTCAAAGGTAAAACAGCGAGATTGTAAGTTGCCAAGTTGTCAGGTACGCGTAATGGTGCGGACTTTGCCACCAAATATTTATTATTTATTTATTTTGACATTATTATTTATATTTTGACATTATGATTTATTCTTTGACATTATTATTTATATTTTCGACATTTTGATTTATATTTTTGATTTAACTATTTTGACATTATAAATAATGCATTTTTGATGAATCTTAACCAGTCTATTAATATATCATTAACATTATAAATCCATAAACTTAATACAAAATTTCATAACTTTATATAATATTCTTATAATGTGCCTAGTTCTGATTGGCATGTACATATCTTATTATTTAATATTTCCACACCAGCAATGGTAGTATGTGTGAAACAATGTTTAATCTAAGATCTCAATGTACCTTATACTGAGAAATAAATAAAAATATAATAAATTGGCTTTGTACCCTATTTTACTTGGATCCAGCTTGAGACGTTTGGTAAAAGTATATTGCAAGATATAATTCTACTCGGTAAACTATACCAACTAGGTAGCTAGTTGGTATAGTTTTCGCCAGGGCTTCTGCTGAGCATGAGGTCCTGGGTTCGATTATATTTTTATCGATATTTAATTATTTTTACCTATTGTGGTATAGTAATTTTATTCTAGGTGCATCGTCTTCACATATAATTATTATATATACATAATATTGTAAAACATTTTTAAAAGAGTAACGGTGGAGTTTCTTGCCCATTCTTCTCCATACGAAGCTACCTTTTGGAAGGGGCAACTAGAATCAGTTCTATTTTTTGTAAATTTTGACGTTCAAAAGTGCCTTTTTATGTGCCTATTTGAAATAAACGATTTGACTTTGACTTTGATTCCCAGAACGAGCAAAGTGTTGTTGGGTTTTGTTATCAAGGGTTTCTCAGTAGCAGCCCAGAGTTTGGATTTGTCCCTGGTTGATCGCAATAGGTTCACCCCCTATTATATGGGACTTTAACATAACCGGCGAAATGTGGCTGTACCAAGGTGCAAATCTGCCTTTCCCTTCAGGGAATAGAGGCGTGTTGTTATTTTATAATTCTACACTAAAGTCTTATTCTGCACGATATTTGGCAGTTTACCCGAGTTGCTGCTATCAGCATTTGACATGGAACACCATCACACAACTTGTAATTCAATTAGACCGACTGTCGAATAGGTTTCTTATAATACCCGTATCAACTGTCATGGCAGTGGCACGTGACATAACCCTCAGGAGTCGAATATTTTCAAAGTTAACGAAGTGAACAATCCTTCAACTAAAGCTATTAAGATTTACGTCTGTTACAACTCTGAGTCGGGTGGAGTCGCTCTCAAAGACAAAATGTGCAACGAACACGTAAGGGGAAATTTTAAAGTAACGCCTATATCTGAAAACAGTACAGAGTCCAAGCTATGGTGGTACGGACATGTTAAAGCTCCTTTAAAGAATCGTAAACGACACAAAGCCACCGCCTGTCGCACGACGAGCGGCGTGTATCGCGCCTATTTAAAGGAGTCTTTATGCGTAGAACCCATGACCATATTGTGAAAAAGTGCTTACCATGGCTTTAAAGAAGAGAGGGAGAGGTAGACCGCAAACTAGCTGGATGACAAATGTCAGGAAGGACATGCAAAAGCTTGGCCTTAGAGATGACGATGCTTACCAGCGAAGTGAATGGAGCCGAAGGATTAAGAAAGCAGACCGCGCGTAACGGGAAGAGGCGAGGGCAAAGAAGAAGAGAGAAGCCTGTTACAACTGACCAACCAACCAACCACTTTTCCAAAAATCAAAAAATAGCTGTAAACTGAAATCTTGTGCTATGCTAGACTCTGATCAAGATGAAATGACCTGAATCATTTCTGGGCTAAAATATGACTGAGCAGTTGGATGGGACAATATAAGCAATAAGATACTTAAAGTCCTTAAATATATTTTGGTACCTCCCTTAACGCGTATATTTCGAATCTATTTTTCCAAAAGGAATGTTCTCTAGTTGTCTAAAAAAAAACCAGTTATGATATTAAAAGTAGCGGAGCAGGGTCAGGTCATTAGTCTGTTATAACCGGTCTTCAATATTCCAAAATGTATGACTGAAAAGATTACCGTGGACGAAGCAAAATTAGGTTAGTAAGGAGTTAAACATGTTCTGTAATTATTGACACCCATGGAAAAACATCCTGAGTTTGTATAAAAGTCTTCGTAAAATTTATTTTTATTTCGCTTACGCAAGTTATACAGTATGATCATATTTATCATACTGCTCTACTAATCATCTTTTGAGTCGTAAACGCTTCCTAACATGACATCATAACGGCTGTTATCGCTGAAGGGTTTAAGCAGAGGAGTACCTATAGTACACCCAAATTTCGCCAGTTATGTTTAAGTCCCATGTTGTAGCGGGCGAGCCTATTGCCATCAATCGGGCACAAATCCAGACTCGGAGCTGCCACTGAGAAATTCCAGATGGAAAACCCAATAATACGGACGCTTCATAGCTTTTAAAATTATGTTCTTCATCACATTGACACTTGGTATAGTATCAAATAAAGAAACAACTGAAGGAGCTATAAACGAAACTCTCAAGATAAAGCTTCAGACAGACGGGTAATTTCATACAACAGTATATCTTGTTCCCTAACTCTCAGGGGTGTCATAAAGAGTTCGTGTGTTTATCATTGTTTAATATATTCGCTAATGTTGTGCTCGAGGGCTGTGGAATAGGGCTGTCAAGATTTTGTTAAAGAAGATATAAACTTTATCTATTAAAATGTTCCATGTTTTTTTGGTTTGCCTTTTGTTAATAGAAGTTAATCCAAAAACGTTAAGAATTATGGCTTTGACCTCAAGCATGGTAGCTCTGACCTTAAGAATGGTGGCTTTGACCTGAAGAATGGTGGTTTTTTTACCGTAAGAATAGTGAATAGAATTTCTTCGGAGAACTCCATCCAAAGTCATTAAAAATTATGTAGGCAATCTATTCCACAAAGAATCTCTTTAATTTACATTAAATTCTCGCTTCCCAATTCATATTGACTTGTTGCCTTATTACACCATCAATCATGCCATCAATATCGCTTTAGCGAGTGATTATACGAGAAGAATGAAAGGGGACGAGCCGATAGAGGTCGTCATTTGTCAGGGGCGCATATTACGGGCTGGGCGTGATTCATCGTGCGCCAATCATTCATAAAGAGTCATAACACGAAGGGAGAAAGGTTACTGATACCTATTAATCTGGAAATTATTTGACAAACGATCTTTTTTTTTAAATGAGTTATTAACATTACTCTTGGGATGACCTTTAATCACAACAATCTAGGTACCATTATACATTTATCACCATAGCGCGTTTATGGCCGGTGATGTTAAATGATAAAAATCAGGAATAAAAAACCAAACCCAAGGTGTACCTTCGATGCCTCGGGAAACTCTGAAACCGTTGATCACAGCTGTCATACCAATAAAGAGCGTCGAAAATGGTCCAGGAAAAGCTCGAAAGTCTGACGACGAATCTTATATTTCTTATTGCCTAGTACGGTTACGGAATTTGGTCCGTAAAATAGTCCCACTTAGCTGCGTCTGTTTGGCCTAAAAGTCAATCCCAAAATCTTGGGTAAAATTGAAAACTTTCAAAAAGTAATGGACCCTTTTTCCTTATACCGGAATGGACTCGTTTCTAACTTTTTTATAAAATAACGAATCTCAATTCGATCTTAATGGGGAACATAATAGGCTATTATCGGTTTGTTAGGAAAGCTCCCGGAATTGGGTAATTTTAGAGATTACGGTCGCAATCTTTTTTTTGACTTCGCGCCTGCTCTGTTGGTTACTACACGATAAGATTGTTAAAAGATTTTTTTCTCGGGCATTTTTTCGGATATAAAATATTTTATTCAGAACCTTAAATAATGAGATTTTTAGTAGTGGAAAACGATAATAATGGAACAATATCCCTAGCATCCGTAGCACCTTTTTGACGCAATAGAATGTTAGTAATGTAGTTTTTATGTTTTTTACGCGTTCACACGGCGAAGGTATTGGCATGTAAGTTATGACTGCTTTCATTAAATAATCCCTTTCTTTAAAAAAATATAATCCGTTATGCTGAATAGGTACTTAGGTATTATGGGTATTTTTTTTGCATAGGTAGGGTTGTATGCATAGGTATGCAAAAAGTTTGAAACACAAATAAATAAATCAATTGAAATGTTTAATATTCAATCGTAACCGTAACTGTCCCCGCGTGCCGTTAACTTTATTTATATCAACAATAGTGATGTCCCAAATATTCTGCACCGTGTGCTGAACCCATTGCTCCAATATTGCGCGATGTAAAGTATTCATTGTCTTTCATACCGAATCCGTGAAATAGGGTCTGTTTTATAGACCGACAATGTATTGTGTTTTTTATTATCTTGAATATATACTCGCTTTTTGTGTGAAAGGATGTGGATGAGCTTTGTCGGTGATAAAGACTGGGTGCGTTAAAGTTATTTCGATGTACTGATTACTTAGATACATAATTCTTGCGAATTCAGAATCTCCTCCATTTTTGGAAGTCGGTTAAAAATAAAGGAGCAGTTTCTTTAAGATGCGTTTTATCATCCGGCTCGAAGGACCATGCGTTCCTATTATTTAAATTTTACTGTGACTGTTCAAATTCAAAGCATAGTTTTTCATCAGCTTCTATAATATCTTACTATCCTACTAATTATTATAAATGTACAAGTTTGAATGTTTCGATGTTTCTTACGCAATCACGCAAAAACAGCAGAACGGATTTGGATGGACACAGATAGATTATAACCTGGATTGACATATAGGATAATTTTAATCCCAGTAGTACGTTCCCGTGGGATATTTTCCGACATACACCCGGCCCAAGCCGCTGGCAAAAGCTATCATGTAATACATCAAGTCTTTAAACCTAGTGTCTAGAACAGGACATTACTTTGATGACGTCAGCACAGTCAGCGTGTGAGGAAATTGATCCCAGCTTGCTAAAAGCATATAAATGACTCGTAGCAAGGAGGCAAGGTGACGTAGTTAAACCTTTATGATCTTTAACCTTCAACTAATGATGTTGTTTTCTTTTCGACAAATAAGTTAACTAACCTTGGAAAGAAAACTACATAATTACTAACATAATTATGTTGAAAGATCAATACAACAGGATTCCTTTCGGCTTCTATTGCGAAACATGGCAATTGACTTTGTTTATGATTGAAGCACGTTTTTGAAACTTTTCAGTACATATAGTATATTATGTCCTGCTGTTAATAAATGAGGTAATCCACTGCTGGACATACGCCTCTCTAACTGCACGCCATTTAGGCCGATTCTCGGCAACTCTCATCCAGCTGCTACCAGCCACCCTACGAAGATCATCGCTCCACCTAGCCTGAGGGCGTCCTACCTTACGTTTGCCGATTCGTGGTTCACGTCTACCCCAACGGTCATCGGTTCTACGGCTAATATGGCCGGCCTAAAGCCACTTCAGTTTGCTTATTCTGTGAGCTATGTCAACAACTTTGTAGTACTCCAACCGAAATGTAACAGTATCTGACTGCTCATGTTTTAGGGACAAAAGAAAAGAAAGTAGGATCGTAGTAAGTGGCAGTCAGTAGTTTCCGCTTATGCTCATAAGTGGTCAATTTATGAATGAATGGATTAGTTTATAAGCCCCTCTAACTACGGATAGCTTGCTTACACAGGCGACGGTTCACGTCAATCACGTAGGTACGACGGGTGGGTTCGATCGACCAACGTGCAAATAAATACTTGATTGATTCAGCTGCTTGACCTCTTGCTTGCCAGTGACCTAGGCTTAGCTAATGGGATATTTAATTTTCAATCACTATGTAAGAAAAGTTTGAGGTTGGGTACATACTCGTACATTTTTTGTTAGTATCCATACTTTCATAGGTACTATTACTACTAACGGTACTAATATTATAATTAGAGTAAATACGCAATGTGTATTGTCTTTGGTCTTGTTATGACCATTAAATTGTGACCTGCCATGACCCATCCCTGATATCAAGCAATAGACAAAATTGTCAAACTTTTAAACTTTTATTTGTTGAATACGGGGGTTTTGGCTACTTTGTGTGTGCATATTTTTTTTTTGTATTGTACGGTTTGTCTGTGCAGTATTAAAAAAATATCTTTCTTTCTTTTATTTCTATAAAAGGAAAGTTATCTGCCTGTCTGATACCTTAAACAATCAGTGGTTTAAGGTATCAGACCGTTATGGAATTTGACAGATAGGTAACTTTTCATCCTGGATTACAGGCGAAGTCGCGGGCAGTAGCTAGTACGTCCATATTTTTAATTTTCCCAGATAAAAGTTAACCGAAGTATAATCGGTTAGCTTTCAGTTTTCATTATTTAGGTCCCGGCATCCCTCGAGATAAGCTGTGTCGGGTGAAATGGCGCTCGAAAGCTAGTAGTAAAACTATTTACACTCCACCGTTCGCAGGATGCCGGTTATAGTTTCACAAAGCTCCCGCGGGAAGAATTTAGTAGAGGCATTAAGTTTCGGTGACCGAAAATTGCAAATTAGAACGTGTATATTATTTATTTTTATTTTATTGGAACGAAGTTCCTTAGCGCGCGTTGCGAAAGCGGGCTAGACGGAAAAAATTAAGGCCAAAAGTTGTAACGACACTTTTTTTATAGTTGTAAGCCGTGCGGTGTGCGCGTGTTTCTTTGTCTGTCTCTCTCTCTCTCTCTCTCTCTCTCTCTCTCATAGAAAGCAAACCAGTTTTTTTTTTAATGTAACTTCGTTCCTTCCGGGTGTCCCTTGACACCTCTCAAGTTTATTTATTTATTATGGGACAATAACCAGCTACAATATAAAGTGTTTGCAAATAGCAATAACAACTAGAATTAACATTTATTTTTTATTGTTTGATTAAATAGAGCCTAGAGCCTATCTTTTCACTGTTTAGGTAAAATAATTAACATCTGACGCTATACTGCATAAGAATGCGCTATGATTGTGCCTATGTGGCCTATGTCATACATAATCTAGCCTATAATGTTCCTATCGCTGGGATTCAGGCCTCCTCTCTGTGAGAATGAGGACTGCCTAGGGTAGGCAACTAACCTGCGGAACCTTTATTATTGCAGCTGTACATAGCCAGCAGAAACTACATGTTCCACCAGGCAGGGCTGCCGACAGGATTTTTTGCCCCTCTGTGACATAAAAAAATGCCTCTAACTAACTTTCTTCGCTGGTTGGATTCAACCATATAACAGAAATTTGACCTCAAACCCTCAAACTTCCAAAGAGCTCTTGCCATTTGATCGCCAATCCAGCCAGTGGTCACAAACTAAAACCGCTCAAACTAAATCATAATGTTTGTTTGTTTCAGAAAACAACACGCAGCTGGATTGAGAGCACGTTCCAGAAGCGAGAGTGCAAATACTTCGTGCCCAGCGCTAAGGATGAGCATGTGTGAGTACTGTTTGTTTGAGGAACATTTAAACGAATATTGTCCTTAGATTTAATAGGATTATTGTAATTGGCTCGGGTGTCTTCGAATATATTTTTGGATAATGTGTTTTATGCATCTTTTGTCGTATTGGCACGTTTCGGGAAATAAACCTGCACTGCACTACTTACGTAGTTCGAATTCCGAAGTACGTAATATGCACTCGTCATGCTAAGAACTACGGGACGTTTCGAGCCCTTTGACTCGGGTGCAAAAACCGACAACGACCGGAAGTCACCCGAGGTGAGCCGAGGTTGCACGAAGCGAACCGAAGTGCCCTTCTACACTCGTACTCGTCGTATTCACTTAAGGTGAATACTCAGCTGTAGCCCGCCAAAATCAAAGTTTTTTTGCAAATTACAGCTCTATTTTACGTCGTATGTTGATCAAAATACGATTTACGACTATAGAAATGATATATTTATTGAATAAGAATCATCAATTTCATGTCAATTGTCAAACTTTAGAAATTTGTTCCACTTAAGAATTTTCATATGAAATATACTGAAAAATTTTTAGGTGGAACAAATTTAACTTCGATCAACTTCTCGAGTAGTGAAATGCAGGTTTAAGAATAGCTCATCACCATCTGCTTAGCTTTTGCCCAAGTATTTTGGGGTTGGCATCTAGTCTAACCGGATGCAGCTGAATACCTGAATTTTGCAAGGAGCGTCTTCCTATCTGACCTTCATAACTCAGTTACTTGATAACTAAGACTGGTTGTCAGATTTTCTGGCTTCTGACTACCCGTACCGACTGTCAAAGATCTAGGAATGACAGCCACCGACTTAACGTACTTTTTAAGACACTGAGGGGACTCGATTTTAATGAGATGGTCCCCCATTCACGAACCGGCAAGCGTAACTTAACCTTCGTTCGACCCGTTATTATTTTGCCAAGAGCCCCACCAAGAAGCCAATAATAATGTAAGAATAGCTCTCATGCCGAGGCAAGAAAATAAGACAGTCAGGACGATGCACGGTGGTACCAAGCCCTAAGGTGGGCGGTCAAAAATACTTAAGTCGAGACTAATGCATTACATTTATAGAAACGGAGTTTTAAATAAGAAAATAAAGGCTCCATCAACGCGCGACAGGCTGTGCCTTTGTGTCGCGTGCGATTCGCGTCGCGTGTCGCGCCTGTTTGTAGGAGCCTTAAGGTGTTCTTTACTTAATTTAATAATTGAAAAAATTGTTATTTACAATTTAGTTAGCAGTTAAATTATTATGAAAAGCTAATTTAAGAAAATGTTAAATGACGTCACTGTTAATTAATTGTATTAACGACTATTAATTGCGAGATTTGGTTCTAAAATAAAGTGAGTCCTGAGTGTACCTGACTTACATTTATGTAATGACACTAGTAAAGGCTATAAATATATATTTTAAATAGATTTTGATACATTAGAAAACCATAGATTTATACTTCATCTCTACTGTCGCTAAATCTCGTATACCGTAGCGAAAAGATCCTGTCAGAAAGATTGTAAACGAATCCGATTGCCCAAATCGAAGAATTACTTAAAATACTAGGCCAAATATAAATTCTCATTGCTTCACAATTCCCTAGGCCCAAGTACATATAATAACAACATCATTAATCAAACAATATTATCGAACATGAGGCATTGATATTCCCTGGGGACCTAGGCACACACAATTCAATACAATACTTATGGACTAAATAAGAACGTCTTCTGTCTTCTCATATTTTATCTTAATACCAAAAACAATGGTATTATCCTTACATATTCTTGAAACAAAAGGGAATTTAATTCGATCCTTAATGTATTTTAAACGATGTGGCGTTCGAGATAGAGTTGGCATCGTTGCATAGTGAGAAGGTTATAATATACTAGATTGAAAAGGGGAAGTGTGCTAATGAATATGAAGGTTTGACTTTGATAAATTATGGAAGGGTTCTTAATAATGCAAAAAAGCTGTGAACCAGCGGCACTGTTTGATGGCACCTGTGACGGCTTAGGGTAGACTGGGGTCAATTGAAACGTTTTTGAGAAAATTGTTCTTCTGTCTTTCATTGTATATCTGGCTAAATAATATACCTACCTAAGTATTAATTTACCGATACCGATTTACCGTAACTTAGGTAGAGCTATTTACTAACGTTCAGAAAATGTTTCAATTGACCCTAGGTCTGGGTCAATTGAAACGAAAAGATCCAGTTAAAAAAGGTAGAAAGAAGCAATTTTTTTTTTCTATATATTTTCTTTAGAAATTATTTATAATAACATGTTCGAAACGCACCTATTGACGATTCATTTTGCATATGAAATGACTTAACACCTACTAATTATAAAAATATAGCTTAGCCATTCGATTAATTACAGTTCCAGCGGTAAGTAATTACTGCGGCCAATTCAACAATGTAATGTGGTATCTGTTTCCGTATATTTAGCAGTCAGTATTGAAATTTCGTAAAAACACGCAAAGTTTGTAAGCCATCATACTCACGCCTTCTTCCCATGGCAGATGGCAGACAGAATCCTTATATACTTGCTTCGTTTACGTTCGTAAACCTGCGGGTGTACACGCACCGTACGCCGGTTGCGAGTACTACGCACCTAATCTTTCTGAAGAACATCACCAATAAATTCACTATATTAAGTCCTAGGAGGACACAGAATATAGGAGGGTCATGAGGGTTGCTCTGTGGTTGGTGTCCCGGCTTTTCCACTGACATCTGCCTTGTTAATATAAGCAGAAAGAAAAATCTTTTGAATTAATTTATGGCATGTACGGCCAGTATGACCCCTCTTACAAAGAAGAAGAATGGAAGAGGGTTCGGGTTGTGCAGAGCACTGATTGTACACTGAACTGTGTTCATGCCTTTTTTTATATGCAAGATAGGCTTACGGTCATCGACGGTTATACCTGGTCGACACTTTTTTATACATAACTAAGGGTCCGTTGTTTGATCAGTAGTCAAACATACTAATAGTTAAAATGCGTAAGTTAAACTAACAATTTGTTCAAAATTACAGAAGTATGTTGTTTGACATTTGACTTTTGTATTTTTTTTAATTTATTGACATTTCTATTTATTAATGTAAGTAACTCAATTGAAAATTTATTCTGTATATTTAATGTTTCGATAAGTACCTAATATATTAATTTGCACACCTCATTAAGTTATAATACAATGTACTTTTTATACCTGTAAGTGTAACACCCTATTTTAATATGTATTATGCAAATAAATTATTTGATTTGATTCGATTTGTTTTGATAAATTATTAAGCTAACTACAGTTAAAAAAAAATACAATTTGCTATAAAAGTTAACCATGCGCAGACAGAGTAGTTAAACTTTGACAGCTAGTGACTATTGTCAAGTGACTAATCGTTAAATTGACTATTGGTCATGTTTAACTATGTATGAAACAACGGGCCCTAAGAAAATTAAGTAGGTACTTTGTCAGAAAAATAACTGACGCTCGCAGTTTTTTTATCAGCATAACTCATGGGTATTTGCAATACTGCCTCATTATTTTAATCTATTAACCAAATATACTTTTATATGGTATTTTAACAAATCTCTTGATTACACTTCCAAAGAATGAAACTGTAGCCCAACCCACAGAACCCAACACCATAGGCCGTTAATCAAGCTTCAATGAATATTAATTACCTTCTAAGCAACTCTTCGTAAATATTAATTCCCCACATTCAGACGTCCAAAAACTTTGGAATAAACAATTATGAGAGACAAAGAAGGAAATAATCTGTTTAATTAAACCTCAAACGAAGTGAAGAATTGTGTACAATTGTATGAGCATTCATTTTAAATTAAAAGAAACAATGTGTCTAAATTATGAAGTCGCTCTCAGACTATTGAATAAAAAGCTGTAAACAGATTATTTTCAAGCTTTGCTGACTTTGCAAATTCAAATTATATAGTAAGTGCAGAAGAAAAAAAATACGTTTATCTCAATAAATATATGTAAATTGAAAGTTTACACTACGGAACGCGGCAAGCTTGTAAACTGTAAACTGTGCTAAGTTTTAGCACAGAAAGCTACAGCGTTGCACACACTGAGCTACAGCGTAGCATACTCAGAACTACAGCATAGCACGAATTGAGCTACAATGGTGTGGTCACAGCACTTTCAAACCTTTTTGTATTATCTTTTTCACAAATCTAACATTGTCTATGAAAGGCTAAGGCTACGGTTTCCTAGAGTAGCGTTGGCTTCCACATAGCGTCTGCAATTTAGAATGGGTTTGACGCAGAATATTTTATGCGTTTCGCAAAATGTGCACTTGACGCACAATGTGCACTTCGCAAAATTTGCAGTTCTCAAAATAAGCACTTCTCAAATTCAGCACTTCAAAAAAAATTTAAATTGAAAATTCGAAAATTTATGCAAACAAATAAAATATAAAAAAAAACATTTTTGTTTGTATATTTTATAATTGTAAGCAAACGGTTTCTATTTTGACCCATTGTGATAAATTTCACACTCATTTTGAGAAGTGCTATTTTGAGAAGTGCACATTTTGCGAAGCGCATATTATGCGAAGTGCACATTCTACATCAAACCCAAGTCAAACCCTGCTGCCATCATTTTCATGACAGCCGTCACTACGACAGTTATGTGGCCACAATCGCTATTCTAAGAAACTGCAGCTTTTCATCATCTTGCCAAAGTGAGCGAAATTGTAACGCCAAAGTAAATAATGCTGTGTCTGAACAATGTTCAGCACAGTGTAATAAATCTCAACATGTAGTGCAATCGCAGTGAGCGCCACCTGCTGGCTTGGCATGAAATACTTATGAAACGAGTACACGGATGCTGCCAAATGTTAAATTAAATATGTTCTGTGTGCATTTATTGAATTTCAAGTTAAACTTATTATATTGTTAAAATGTTGGTCTGCTATATTCGTTAGTGCGCCTATAACTCAAACTAAGATAGGTTTTTTTTATTACTTATTATTTATTTGGTATGTATGTATCGCGTAATCGATTTTGTGTCTATATTTGAAGGCTTGTTATTAACAATCTATATCTCGTTCCAAAAGTTTGTGATGAAAATGTAAACAAAAGGATTAGAAAACGTACCTGTGGATGCCAATTTGTAGTGCACTTACATGTTCTTTGATTTGATTATTTGAATACTTAAATCCGAAATTCTAACATTTAAATTACCTAGATGTTTTAATTTGACAATTGAGGTTAATTTGTAACCTCAATTATTATCGTCGATGATTTTTCAATTACAATTTAATAATGTATTTTTTTTATATCTTTATTTGAAAAAAGGCTTAAATCGCGGAGCGATTACGCCAGCCTCGTAGTTTTACAAGATAAATAGAAAATAGGTAACAACTAGGATCTTAACTTAATTGATTTAAAAATCAAATAATATAACTTAATAGTTAATTTGGATGTAGGTTTAGACAAAATCAAATTACACATGCCAACATCCCTTAATCTAAGTCCCGCTTCTGATTCCAAAGTTCTCCGTTCTGCCCCAATTTAATAATGTTATTAAAATAATATTTTTTGGTAAGAGTGGTGAGGTATAAAGTTAAAACCCTCTAAATACAGATGAGAATGTTACTATTTTCCTTTGATGAATGAGAGAACAGGGTTTATTTACACTTTCATCAAGCACTTTTGGAACGTAGCGTAGTCATGTAATTGTTACTATAATGTTATAAATGTTAATAAATATAATTAGTCTGTCTTCTTAAAATTAATAAAAATAATATACAGGATGTCCCTGCCAGCCTGTATTTGTTAAGGGTTTCTATAGGAAAACCAGGGCTAATTTCTATTTGTGGAAGGAACACGAGTAATAAATGTAGAAGCTGATAATATTAATCACTACTCAGAGCCATTCTATTTCGTATTCAAACAAAAACGATACATCTGGCTTGTATTAATTGTCATAATGTACACGCAAATATGGAGGATACACGAATAATTTAATGTAGCAGTAATATTAATTGGGTCATGAATAATTAAGCGAACGTTTAGCTAATTCCCTGTTGACACAATATTAATATGAGGAACAAACTAATATGGGATTATGATTTACTATTGGACTGAAAAACGATAGCGTTATATCTAATCCCTTTCCATATTTATTTGAAATTCTTCATTCTTGTGTTGGTATGAGTTTTAAGAATATTTTTCACGACATGGTAGGTATACAAGGTGTAAAAAGACACATCGCATAGCCGTCAACTATGCATTTTGTACATCAAATTAACTGATATTGGAAATAATTGCTGGGAAACGACTTTTATTTTTGGTGTGAAAAGCTGTTTGCGGTAGTGCGTAATGAACACACGCAAAAAATTGTGCTTATGCGTGCATGCAACGGTACAGGGGTCGTGGGGGTATTTGAAGTTGTGTTATAACATTAAAAACGTTGGAATTTTGACTTGCAATACCTCCATAACCAGAAGGTTCCAAGCAATGGTCCAGTACAAAAAAAATATTACAATGACGGGGAGTACAAGTGACTCTCGGCTTTGTTAAGTGTCTTTTTATACCCGTTATA
Organism: Griposia aprilina; assembly: GCA_916610205.1. Classification (NCBI taxonomy): domain Eukaryota; kingdom Metazoa; phylum Arthropoda; class Insecta; order Lepidoptera; family Noctuidae; genus Griposia; species Griposia aprilina. Next base: position 5,484,484 of record OU744299.1, read on the forward strand.
CATAAAGTAATAGTAATACCATTAGCTAGTGAGTAACGGGTGCTGCTCCCAGATTCTCCTTAAACAGAAGGGGCAGATTTATATAACAATGGTTAGACCTGCTGTCTTGTATGGATCAGAATGTTGGGCCACAAAAGAGATGAATGCTAAGAAGTGACATGACAATGCTAAGAGGGATGTGTGGTGTTCCACAAATGGATAGAATAAGAAATTAGTACGTAAGAGGAAGTCTGAAAGTTACACCGGTGTCAGAAAAGTTGTGTGGAAGTCAGTTGTCACGGTATGGGCATGTGCGGAGGAATAAGGAAAATGTCGTGAGGAAACTTTTGAGTATGAATTTGGATGGCTATAAGAGTAGAGGAAAACCAAAGAAAAGATGGATGGACTGTGTGGAAGATGATATGGCTAGAAAAGGGGGGACTACCGAGATGACGACTAATAGAGAAGTATAGAAGCAAAATACATGTTGCGCGGACCAGAAATAAATAGGTATAACGGCAGGAGAATGATGAGTAAGTAAGGTGCTAGATTCATCTTAGGTTCGGCATGATTCGGCACAGCTGGGTTGCAAAATCGATTATAAGTACATATGTATTGTATTCGGCAGAAAGCCGCGGCTTAGCTCGTATTGTACCGAACCGATCCGAACATGATTAAGCGTCGGTAGATGCCGAACGAAGTTCGCCGATCGGCACGAGCCGGATCACAGCTGAAAGAAAATGTGTAGTAATTGCTTTTGTTCGACTTTGCTGTTAAACAAAGCCTGCTAAATCGAATGTGGAGACCCAAACATGTTTGTAGAATCCCTAAGAAGGGAGGCTGACTGGCCAGAGCGTGATTGTCGCATTTTATAATGAGTCTCATTTTTTCACTCTTAGTAGTATGAGTATGCATACATTCTCTATATATGAGATGCATTTGCCCGGCAGTAGGATATTAATAAGAAGTCGATTGGTATAAAAAGAAGATATAAGTCTAGTAAATCTTGTTTGCAGTTTCTTTGTAGAGACAAAAAATAAAGGACAAAATCAATTTGAAAACCTAGCAAAAAGTTTTTCTTCCTTCCACTTACAGTGTGTTGTGTCTATATTATGTGATCGTTAAGTGTTTATTAACGTTTGTATGTCCGCACCACAGTTAGTCGCAATTAAACAGTCTTGAAGCATTTTAAATTACCAAATTCCTGCTAAACGAACACCAACCATAACTTCAAGAACACCGTGGAAATCCTAAAAACGACTTCAATCAGCCTTAATTGATTCAAGGTGTATGTTATACATATAACCTCTCTCTCTCTCTCTGCAAGAATTAATTCCCTAATTGATTCGAGGTGTATGTTCTATATAACTTCTCTCGCAGCATCACGATGAGATAGGGGCCTTTTGGCCTCTCACAAGACTTTCTGTTGTTATTTTCACTTTACTTTTTTTTTTTTTTATATTATAATATGAATGTATTTAGTTTAGTTTGTGATAATCCTGTGCGAGTCCCAATAATTTTATTTTTTTCTTTCTCTCTGCAATTGTTAATTCTCTAATTTATTCGAAGTGTATGTTCTACATAATAACCTCTCTCTCTCCCTCTGCAAGAATTAATTCCAACAGGAAGCTATAACTCCAGAATGTAACATGACTATAATTTCCAAACTAGTAACAAGGTTACCGTGTATGGCTGAGCGAGTTAGTCGTCAACTAGTTAACGAGTTATACTCAATATCGTTGCAACGTTAACGGAAACTAATAAGTTAGAATGCAACCGCTTTCGTGTAGTTTTAAACAATTTACGAAGGAGTTATTAATTAAATAATGAGTTCAGAAGTCACGTTTATATGGTCTGTTCCAGAAATATATGATGAAAATCTAAACAAATGGATCAGAAAACGTACCTTGGGATGCTAATATGTAGTGCTTACACCTTAAGTACTTTTTGTTGTTTAGAATACTTAGGGTGAATTTCACCAAACTTTTATACCTAGAATAAGTCATCCTGAAAAAAAAAATTGAAGTTTTGACTGTTTTTCCATACTAGAACTGTCGGACGTAAATATTCCCCGGATAAAAGTTATCTGACTTTGGTAAAATCAGCCCACAAACTCGAAATTCTAATTTTAAATCGCCTTAAATGTGTTTTTCATTTGACAATTGAGGTTTATTATAGCCTAAATTTTCGTTGATGATTTTTCGATACAATTTTAATAACGATATTCAAACAATAATTGTTGGAAAAAGTGGTAAGATATACGTAGAATTGAAACCTTCTAAATACAAATGAATGTGTTATTAATTCCCTTGAGTAAGAGATTACGTAAAACTGTCGCAAGCGCCTATGCTGAGCGTAAGGTCCTAGGTTCCCGGGTTGGGCAAAGTGTTATTGGGAGGCGGCAACGCGGGGTCCGCTGTCTGTTGACGTGTTTTGAAGTGGTGACTTTGTAGTTTCGGGCATTCTAATGGATAGGTCGCGAAATGTGGGTGTACTATAAGTACACCTCTGCCTAACCCTTAGGGGATTACAGGCGTGATGTTATGTTATTGAATAAAAACACATAACATCGCTGATATGCCAAAGACGGCGAACTACAAACTAGGTTTTATTATTCACTTTTCACAGACCTTCTACGTGTTCAATTAAAATAGTAACCATTTCTGCAGTTGCTAGTTTTCAAGTCCTTTGACTGTATTATTTCCCTCAGGTATTGTTAGCGTTACAGCTTGTGAGAACGTAAGCAGCTGTTCAACTAAGTTGCCAAGCAGTTCTTAAGTTGTAGGAAATTACTGGGGAGTGAAAAGTGCACTTATGAAATATTTAATTGTTAAGTCATTTGAAGTGGTACCTACGAAGTTTCTTGAAGCCGTTTAGAAAATGTGTCATTGCAATTGCAGGATTTACATACATACATACATAAAACTCATGCCTTGTTCCCATGGGGCTAGGCAGAAACTAGGTACAGAACGCCACCTGCTACGATCCTTAGATACTCCTTTTGCTTCGTTTACGTTTATACATCGATTGCGAATACTACGCAACTGACCTTTCTGAAGAACATCACCATGGTCAGTATAAATATGTTAGGATTTCAGGACTTAATTTTACTTTTAATGTTAAGTGTTATTTTAAGATAAAGTTAGCAGAGATTTTGTGAAAAAGCTGTGTCTGAAGACTTCTTCAGAGCATGCTACTTTAACAATAATCTTTTTTCAATATTCTTCGGTCAAACAGCATTGTTTGATTCTAGTTCGGAAAGCACGTCTGTCGTTAAAATAAAAAAATGTATAAGTAAGTCTTCAACTTTATATTTTCTTAGTAGGAAAAACAGCAGTAGCCACATTACTATCAAGAACATCAAAAGGCACCGTTTTCTTTTTTCTTTTCTCTTCTATAGGCTGTGTTCCAGTTTTGTATGGAGCCTTAACAGTTCATTAACCTCTCTATATAATACTTTTAGAGCAAAAGTGACACTAGGAATAACAAAATATTTTCATAAGAAACCTTCTTGAAGCGCGCAATGTTATCTCATCAGTGATAACTTCTGAAATTGTTCGTCGTCTTTACGATGTGCCATCAACGAAGATGTACGAAGACGGACGAATATTCACGAAGTTCCTTGTCTAAGGCTGTGTTTAAACTTAAGATATTATGGAATTCTTAACTTTGAATATAAAATTAAAAGAGTTATAAGGTCAAGTTCGTGAGATTTGAAGCAGTTTGTCGCCGGCATTGCAACTTTTAAATGTCTGAAGTCAAAACCTGCCACAGGGTTTTTTGTATGAAGATACCTTTATTATCCTACGTAGGAGTTTGTTTTTTCTTTGTAATTTTTCCATGCTTGCTATCCATTATCATTTGCCTAACCTATTTCCAAATATGTTGGGGTCAACTACCAATCTAACCGGATGCAGCTGAATACCAGTATTTTACATGGGGTGACTGCCTATCTGACCTCCACAACCCAGTTACAGGGTAACACCATACCCCTTTGTAAGACTGTTTGAAATATACTTTAAGATCTATTCTCAGATCTACATTATACACACAAAAAAAAACATAAATATCGGTCAAGCCGTTTCGGAGAATTTCGATAACAAACACTGTGATACGAGATTTTTATATATTAGATAGTGTTAATGTACCCTAAGACCCGTTATACACAGACATTTTTTGCCGTGCAAAATTACGGTTGATTCGCTATGTGTAGGCACGGTCGTCAGTGTTGCATGGATCACTGTGGAAGTTTGATGACAGACATGGCGACACTACGCCGTATACCATACAATCGGTGGTTTACCGTGTCATATACAAGCTCACACGATTCTTCTGCGGTGCGACTACCGCGTCGTACCGTAAAGAAACCCTGCCGTGTACAACGGGCAGTACTCAGAATGTTGGCGTAAGGCAGATTCCAAATGAGAACATAGAGCTTCTGTATTTAGAGTTTTATTGCTGCAAACAGCCAGGTCAGGCGGAACGGGGTGTTTTTCTCGTTACTCGTTTGTATACTTCTTTTTGTGTCATAGTGTCGCTCTACGCTAATCTAGGTGTTATCGAAGTGGAAATAAAGTCTGGTCGGAATTAATTGACAAAATATTTTGGACTAACGTTTTTCAATGGCACGTATACTTGAAGTTGCAGTTAGAAAAGGAGTGACGACCGAGATGACGAATAATATTGGCGTGTAACTACACAGACGCTATATAACGTTTATTAGTAAGGAGGTTAGTGTGTTACGCAATTACCCTCCTGGATACTTGAAGTAACTATTTGAATAATGCTGTGAAGAAATAGGAACGATTATAATCTTAACCTACCTACTTGCAAACTGTAGGGTGACCCAGCCAATCCATACAATCAAAAAAGTTGTAAATGTATTTCCAAATCTTTGCTAGGAAACTTATTTCAAAAAAGGTTTCAGTTAAGGCTGCTCTCTCGAAAAAAGCTTGAAAAAAGCATGGAGATGAAGCAACTTTTCGTCGGCATTTACAGAGAAATTACATCTGAAAAAAAATGTTAGTAATGTACATGATATAATACGTAATTTGGTTTAGCCATAATTTATCTATCGGTATCACAAAATAAAATAAAAATACACCAAATCACCTCCAAATAATTGAGATGAAACTATTTATACCTTCGTTTTTTTATCAAAAGAGTATAAAAAAATATCTACTGCTTTGCAATACAAAGGAAAATGATTTGGTTTTGTTATATTTTTAAAAATGTATTATTTCTATTGTAATAAATTAAAAAGGCGTCCGATTAATGACTGCGTCTACGTCAGCCCCGCACTCGTCCTTAGATTCAGTTGGTCGTTAGCTCCGCCGAAATGCTCAAGGTTACTGACATTATTACAAGCCTTAAATAGTAATATTTATTGGATGCACAAAATATTCAGGTAGGTAATCGTTGTCGTTAGATAACTTAGGAATTCAAAATTCGAAACCATCATAACGAACCTTTGACACTAGAATATTAAATTCAAGTTCCATGAATGAATCGTAACATAATGCTCTCATAAATTTGAGTAGAAAGGAAACTAGAAGCTAACGTACGTTTAATAATTTAATTAAAATATTGAATTGTTTTCTTTTTTGTTTTTATCTTTTTTATTACGTATGCTTTTAACGTGCACGTTTTTCTACATCGTTCTCATGAATGATGTAACCAATTTTTTTTGTAACTATAATATGTTGATTTAAAAGAGTGTCCATGGGAGTTTCTTGCCCGTTCTTCTCCATAGGTACCTACTACGATTTGGAATGGGCAACTAGCTTCATTTTTCTGACTGACCGACCCCTTGACAAATCAAAAGTGCCTGTAATTGGTTTATTTGAAATGAATGCTTTGAGTTTGAGTTTGAATTAATATGGGGTAGCTCGGAAAATTTGAAACTTAAAGATAAGTATCTATTATTGTATGTTCAATTGGATTTTCATGCATAAAAAGCTTGAAGCCGAGCACGAAGGGGTCGTGGCAAACTAATAACAGCCACACGGGTCGATCCATCAGGTTGAGCTACGCTTTCCGAGGTCAGTACGTGGATGGGCGTCCATCTATTTTATACTGAGACCCCTTTGCTCGGAGATGTACCTCGAAATGCACGTTAAGCCGTTGGCCCCAATTTCCATTTATAGATCTTTGGCGGTCATCCCGGGTAGTCGGAAGCCAGACTGACAACCAGTCTTACCAAGTGGTATCGTGTTACCCAGTGACCAGGTTATGGAGGTCAGATAACTAGTCGCTTCATGTAAAATACCTACTGGTATACAACTGCATCCGGTTAAGACTGGAAGGCGACCCCAACATAGTTGGCAAAAGGCAAGACAAAACCTAAAAAAACCTATGAATTTTTTTATGGAGTTTTTTATGATCTTTTTTATATAAACATACAAACTGACCCGACAGAATCATATGTTGTTTAGTTTTAGTTTTGACTATTGACTAAAACTAAAACTATCGACTCATTTATCAACCGTTCCATATGTGTTAAACGATATTTGCAGCGCGCATCCTGTCAATCGCTGACAGTTATGTCAAACAACTGACAGTTATGTAAAATTAATATTGGCGTTAAGTTTTCTTAAATTTTGTAACGTTCCGATCAACTTCCTTATTTTTTTTATTTGATAAGGTCCTTCTTCTGACAATAACGAACACAACAAAAAAAAAATATAGTAAGATCGGTCCAGCCATTCACGCGTGATGGCTAATGCGTGGTGATGGGAATCACGAATAGAAAAATGTAGTTGTCTAATCTCAAATCAGCTAAAAAATGAGATAGGACTTTTAGTCATTCGAGCGACGTTATGTAACACAAAAATTACAATTGGAGAAAAACACAATGCCGACCTAAATAAATTGGAATAAGTAAATGTAGGAGAACGATAATGATTTCTTAGTAAACGAGAAATAAAATAATATTTTCTCAAACATGCTTGGAAATTCGAGCATTATTTTGTCAATCTTCTTCGAGATAAATCGAAAATGCAGTACCGCGGGCTTAGCATGACGATATCTATCTCTTCGGAGAATAGAGACGGCTATTCCCATACAAAGTGACATTTCGTTTCTCTATTTTTGACATCGCACCGTAAAAATCCTTCTAAAATCTGTCACTTTGTCTTCCGTTTCTGTCAATCGTTGTCTAGGTCCTTTTTAATGTAGACTATTTTAGAAGATAGTTGTCTAAGGTAGTGAAGACAATTTGATTTTTAATCGCCATGCTAAAGACGGTACAAAACTTTTTACTCGACGGCCACAAAGTATAAAAATGGAAAGGAAAAAAGGAAATTTTCACTTTTTGTATGGAAAATGTGAAAAATGATTACCTACATGTTGAGTTTTATGGGTTTAAGGGTTACATAAAGGGGGTCGAAATTTTCATTATTTTTGCGATAGGACACACCATTTTCGAGATATAAGCAAAATAAAAGATAAACGTGAATAAATTACTGAATTTCGTAAAAAGTGCAGTTGACTCTTTCTACTTTGTTGCCGTCGTACTGTCTTCACGAAACGTCATTTTTGTCTATTCTTCCGTCGACAAGAATAGAATAGAATAGAATAGAATTTTATTTTGCAAGATTACATTTAGCTCAGCCACATTTTACCAATCGGCATGCAAACATTTGAAATTATTTATATCACTATTATTACACTTATTTAGATCAATTTATAAATTACCATTATAAAATTCTTAAATCATCGACTTAATTAAAAATATATGTTTGTATTAAAAGGAAAATATAAATTAGTATCATAAGATTAAATATCATGTCATTACTATTACAAATATCATACCATTGTCATTACATCATTTAACATGTCATTACTAATAGGTCTTTACCTATGAAATTGCCGTTTTGTATGAAAAAATTTAAACGAATTTTTTTCATGAATTTTTTATTTGTATTAATCGAAGTAATCACCCATGCAATCAATGCATCTTTGCCATCGCAGTGGCAGTTTATTGATGCCCTTCTTAAAGAAATCAGCTGGACGGGAGGCAACAAATCCTTCAAAGGCATTTTGTACTGCCTCTCGGGTATTAAATTTTTTTCCCGCCAAGAAGTTATCCAAATTCTGGAAAAAGTAGTAGTCTGTAGGCGCAAGGTCTGGTGAGTAGGGCGGATGACGGAGAGCTTCCAACCCCAGTTCTTGCAACTTGGAGACCGTCTGCTGTGCAGTATGAGGTCGCGCGTTGTCGTGCAGGAGCAGCGGAGACGAGCGATTGACCAATGCTGGTTGGAGATGCGCCAGCTTCTCCATCATTGTGTTCAGTTCTTCATAGTACACATCTGCAGTAATGCTCACCCCGTTTGGTAAGAAGCTGTGATGAATCACACCGGCGCTAGACCACCAAACAGTGACCATCACTTTTCTAGGGGTAAGTTTTCGTTTAGGGCATTGTTTAGGTGCTGAACCAGGATCCAACCAACTTGCTGAGCGCTTACGGTTATCAAACAGAATCCATTTTTCATCGCAGGTAACAATGCGGTTCAAAATTCCTTCATTTGTGTGTCTGTTGAGCAGTGCAAGGCACGTCTCGACGCGTACTTCGCGCTGGCGATCATTGAGTTCGTGGGGCACCCATTTGTCAAGCTTTTTTACCTTGCCAATTTGACGCAAATGGACCAATATTGTTTTGACGCTAACGTCGAAAGCTGCTGCTAATTCAGCCGTAGATTGTGTATCATCAGCTTCCACAATCGCCTTTAATTCGTCATTGTCGACCAAAGTCTTCGGACGACCGCGAGGTTCATTTTTCAGGTCGAAATTTCCAGAACGGAAGCGAGCAAACCAATAACAGGTGGTGCGTTGGTTTGTAGTGTTAGCTCCGTAAACGTCGTTGATGTTGCGTGCCGCTTGTGCCGCGTTGCTGCCACGACGGTACTCATATTCCATAATTACTCGAATTTTTAACGTATCCATGATGACGAAAAAGATTGAAATGCGATGAAAATGTAACACTAATCAATAAAGAAATGACTACTTTTAGAAAAAAAAATCCATGTTTTTAAAATAAAATTAATTTGAAATTAGAATTCTTAGGCAAACAAAAATTATTTTGATTTGAAATGGCCAGTACTGCAGAACGGCAATTTCATAGGTAAAGACCTAATATTACCAATATCATTAAAAAAAATAAAGATGTCACTAATTAATAAATATTTTTCTCCAATAGGAACTCAGTTACACTGTAGTACGTTTTGTCTACCAAAAATTTCCGCAATCTACTCTTAAATTGTGCTGTGTTTAAAACTTTCCAACTACTCGGTAATTTATTGTAGATAATGGGGGCCATGCAAGAAACGCTCTTACGCATCAAAGTGGTTCGACATGATACTTGACATAATTAAGAAAGACGGTGCTCATGCTGAGCCTGCTGGTCAAATACATGTCCACTATGAAAACTCATATCTGTCGTGTAATTTAAAAATGGAACGAATTTTTTACTTCGACCCATGACAACTAAGGAGGTAACATTTTTTTTTTTTGCTTATGGCTTCGCTAGGAAGTAACTTATCAGAGATTGTATTTAAATACTTCCTGACTTAGCAAATAGAGCTGTTTAAAGTGAAAAAGAAACAAATTAACATATTGGCGCGAGAAAAGTTATCGTTGGTCGTTGCTTTTGAATAATTAATTTACTTATTTGGAATTTCCGCGCATTATTTGGGAAAAGTACTATACAAGCCTTGGCCGCAACCAGACATTGATGGACTCACGTATGTGTGCTTCGGCTTCGCCTCGGCCCACATTTTCACGTTCGTCGCAGTAATGTGCTAAGAAATACCTAAAGACAAAAGAAGATAGTAAACGCCTTAGTATACAGTTCTCCAAGTAAGGTATTAAATAAACTATCAATTCTGCCAGCGAGGCCGCATTACTTCTGAAGTCTTCGAATTCCTCGGGGATCGTGTGGTATTTGGCTTTGAATCCCTCGGAGGGATTCTACATCAAATAGATGAACTGAGAATCAATTCTATGAAACTTGTTGCATGATAGATTAAGTTATCCATTTATTTTATGTTTTTATTTTATTATGTACTTCAGCCCCCGTAAATACTGTTGTAAATATGAATTAATTTGGTATTTGTTTCTTAATCCCCCGGGGTCCCGGAGTCTGTCTGTTGTTTTGTGCCTGGTTGATGGCAATAGGCTCACCTCCTATTACGTGGGACTTAAACATAACTGGCAAAATGAGGGTGGTAATGAGGGTGGGGTGGGGTGGGTGAGTCACCAAAAGAGATAAGTAACCAGGGCCGTCGGATATAGTTGTAGTTTAGTAAGAAACCGATGGACATTTTCGAAGGAAATTTAATTTTTTATATGAGCTGTTTATTTTCTATTAATAATATTTTATTTTATTCAAAAACATCCATCGGTTTCTTACTAAACTTCAACTATATCCGACGGCCCTGGTTACTTATCACTTTTGGTGACCGTACATGCTAATGTACTTACCTACACCTCTGCCTAACCCTTCGGGGAATAACAGGTGTGACGTTCTATTACGTCTTTTATTTTAATTTTGCCTAACCGGCTGCCGCGGGTCTTAATTGGTCTTGATAGGCAAGGATTAAGATCTATTACATTCTTGCGAAATTTCAATCTGAGTGGTATTTGCAGTCCGCCATTATTTTTGACGTTTGATTCTAAAAAAAATCTCATACTCATGACATGTATAATTGTAAAGACCAAAATAAGAGCTCACCTTAACTTTATCCCAGCTTGTCTTCGTCACGAACCTGAGGGCCTAGACAAATGTCATTCGCTTCGGAGCGATTCTATTTCTACAATCGCTACCGCTGACGCTAATATTTGGCATCATACGAATCGAAAACTAGCGATAACACTTGTCAAAAAGTGTCACTTGGCTACGCATCTCTATGGAAGTAATCGTTCGACGCTGTCGATTCGTTTCATCGAATCGAATGATGTTAACATTTTCTAGCTAATTTCTATTCGTTAACCTATGATCACGTGACATTTCGATAGCTTATGTCAATTCCATACGTTTTTTGGCTTTCTGTCCAGCGTCATCGCTAATCGAATGTTACTTTGTCTAGGCCCTCGATCGGTTTCTGCCAACCGTTCGCAAGTAATTAACTAATGTTACTTTTAAAAATAAAATCACAATTTGATGTGGGTATATTTCCCAGATGTAATTTCAATAATAAGTGTATTAAAGAAGGCTAAAACTTCCCTGATATTTGTAGACTGACAGTAATTTCCATTAGGCCAGAATATCAGCTACCCGTGTCAAAAAATTGGCAAACCCATGTCGACAGGGGTGCCGAACGTAAAACAGAATAATTTATTACAAAGTGAGAAATGAAAATGATGCCGTATTGGTATTTCCGCGAAATTTTTCGCTCTTTAAATGAATTTGCAAAGTAATTCATAAACATATATACCCAAATTTAATTCAATAAAGAGTAGGTAGTGATGCACAAATATCTCTTAAAATTTTTCCATATTTGGCCTTGAACCTCATTTTGTATGAGTGTCCTAAATTCCTATAACAGATACATTGCAAAGATTTACATCTTTGATCGAAAGAGGGGGTGATATTAAGGTTTGAAATACACTCCCGGACTCAACTCTCTGATTCCCGAGGTCGCAATATCGAGCGAGACACAATAGATATACATTGTCTCATTACGCGGGATTCAAGAGGTTAATCGAGCTACACTGCATTTTGTTGTATATTAAAGGTCGGAGTTTTTAAATGGTCTTGAATTCAAATTTTTAACAATGATGACACCAAAACGATAGGCAGTATGTATGCTTCTAAACTGCATAAAAACTTTTTCTTTGACTCATCATTAAGGCTCCACAGGCGCGAAGCGACTCAAGTAAACAATTCCTATGAAAACTTCATGGAAATTATTCTACAAAAGTCGCGTCGCGCTGTCGCGTCACGCCTGTTTGCGGGAGTCTTTATTTTGATGTTTTAGGAGTCCGGGAGTGTAATTATATAATTACACTCCCGGACTCCTAAAACATCAAAATAAAGACTCCAACCCTCTCTCTCGCCTGCCGTTAATTTAAGATTGAAGCAGAATTAAAGTATTAAACAATACTAAAGTTTCCGGTAGTAAAGGCGTTACGAGAATGATTTAGTAGCACTACTTGTTCGTACAGCTCAAGAACCTTTGAATTTAATATTTTTACTGGATTAACAAGTCTCTACGGTGTCAAACGTGGTCCGGGAAAAGTAGTTCAGAAATAATCAATTACTGTAAGCAACTCTTCCGAAATATTTTTTTTTAAATGTAAAAGCGAATGAAATTTTCAAAAAAGTACGTAATGAACAGGTAAGTAGTAATAAATTAATTACCGAAAAAGTATACTTGTGGCTAAACAAGGTCACCCCCGAATACGGCCTCTTTTCTTGTGTCTGACGGCAATTCTGATCTATCTTTTTGAAGAATCTGAAAAGAAATGTACGATTAAGGTACATTTTTAAATGATAAACTGAATTGAGTTCAACTTGTGTATTGAAAGTTCAAAGCATAAACACTCAAAACTGATAAAAATGATCGACTCGCGGCGAAAGAGTCCTGTTGCTGTTTTCTCAAACCAATGCTATGCGACTACTGATCGCTTACTCAAATTGGCAAGTTTTTTATTTATTCGCTGCGCGTCGATGTCAGCATAAAAGGTCCTCCATACAGGCGTGACACGCGACTGAAAGGCTCCGCTCGTCGCGCGATAGGCGGTGCATACACACGCTTCGCGTGTCGCGCCTGTTTGAAGGATCCCTAAATCTGATACAATTGCTAGGTACGGTTTTGTCCATACAGAAAACGTTGGATAAACTTTTTATTCATGCAGTTTTTGTAAGCCATATTAATAGGTATATTGTACTCCTTGGTTATCAGTATATAAAAAATCTGAATTTTAAGCTTTCTTTGTTAAGACCTATAAACTTGCTGAAATACGTAGTTATCGTCGCTGAGGGAGGCCTAAGCAACGCTTGCGCGATGACTTGATTATTCATGACGGATTATTCAGAAAAAGCAACACATCGAGGAGAATGCAATGCTATGGAAGAGACCTTTGGCTAGCAGTGGGACGGTGAAAAATCTCATTGTAGAAACTTAAATGAAGTGAGCTTGAAGTGAACTGTGATTCCATCTGATGCTATAGGGATTGACAACTCACTTAAAGCTTACTTCACCTAAGTTTTCACGCTGAGATTTTTACGGAATAGAATATAATAGTCCTCCAGACCGTATTTCGGCCATGGGGGCCAATCTCAACGGAGACTAGCCTTCGGCGCGGGAGATATTATAGTGCACAAGTGTGTGCGCAGACACATGTGCACTCTCTCTTCCCTCACTTTCATAGTCCAATGGGATGGCAATCCGACTTGACCGGGATAGAGATCAGGCGCAGGACCAACGGCTTAACGTGCTTTCCGAGGCACGGGAGTATCACACCGCAAACTTCCAAACTCCGGGCTGTTACTAAGAAATTCCTCATAGAAGAACCCAAGAACACTTTGCTCGACCCGAGAATCGACTCCAGGACCCCACGGTTAGCAGTCGCGCTTGCAACCGCGAGACCAACGGGGCAGTTCCAGCACGGAATAGACCGACTGGTCAAACGTTACTGCCCCACTGCTGGGCAAAGGTCTCTCCACAACCTTTCACTCTTTCGTCTGATGAGCACCTTATCGCTTCCTTCTTATGTATAGGGCGAAGTGTGTCGGCGTATGCTTTCCAGATGAGTGTCACGTGGTTGGCAGTCAGCCTGCGCTGTTCCAGTTCACCGGCAAGGCACCAGGAGTCTTCGTTTGTCTGAGTCACGATGCCTTGGCAAAAAAAAAGATTATGACGTAGAAAATAAACGTCGAATCTTACTAATGCGGGAGTGTAGCGGGTGGCTGCTGTATTCAGGGGGTTGGGGTGTTTTATGCCGCAGTCGATGAAATGCTTTGAAAGGCGTTTCATGAACTGTTGGATGGTGGGCATTCGAAGGTCTAAGTGAAGATTCACATTTCGGACATAGAAGGGGGCTCCCGTAATTTTTCTGAGGAAACGGTTCTGTAGGTTCTGCATCTTATGAAGATGATGGGGCTTTGCGTGTGCAATTATAACGCAGGCATAGGTCATGATGGGACGGATGACTGCGGTGTTGATTCGCAATTTGCATTTCACAGACAATTTACTGCGGGTGGTTAATAGGAAGTCGAGTCTACCGAGAGCGAAGGCGACGCGCGAACGAGCCATCCTTATGTGGTCACTGAAGGTAAGGTGGTGGTCGAGGATCAGACCTAGGTATCCCGCTAGGTAGCTCGCTTTTCCCAAGGGATCGGCTTGCCATGCATAGTAATCCAACTGGGATTGCACTCCTTTCGCGCCTCCGGTTTTAATATACACTCTAAGGGTAGCAGCTAAAAATCTACGTGAAGTCGGGAGTGCCCCGATTCGGTTTTGGAACAGATTTGACTTATTTAAACCATGAAGCGGTGGACATCGGGAATAATCGCCCTCATCGCGGCCGTAAGACAGACAGCGATGGGAGGGGTTGGCGATCCACGCCACAGTGTACAGCGATTTGAAGTGGGGGCAATAACTTCCCAGTCGCCATCTGGTGGTAACTGGGGTTTTTATTGCCACCTGGTGGCAATCCATGTGGGGGCGACTGGGAATATTCGGACAAATCGCGGGACTAGTTTAAACCTTCTTATTGCTTTGAATAATAATAATAATAATAATAATAATAAATCCTTTATTTTCAGGCTACTTTGGCCCATAGATAAATACCTTACAGACTAACATATATATCATAATAGTACAAAGTGTGTTAGTATATAAACTTAAAACTAAGTTAGTAAAACACACTTCACTCGAGCACTGTCTATGTGCGATCGTGTGGCACTTGTCCGCGGAAGCGACGGAACATTACACCTTGCGGCCAAAAGTCCTCTGCCATGACGAGGTGCAGGTAGCAAGTAGGTACTCGCACCACAAACGCCTTGAAGTTGACGTTGCGGCGCGATTCAAGCAACTGCACTCTCGGCCTGTACTTGATCCTTTGGCATACGTACTCCACGATGTCCTCGGCCTTAGTGGTATAGTGTAGGCGGGAAATATACACGGGAGTGTTCGGCTGGGCGGCTCGAACAGGTATGTCGGGCTTGATAGGAGCTGTGCCGCAGCGGTTCTTGTTGGTTCTTTGTCGGCGCTTCTTCCTCTGCACCGTCACAAAACCATCATCATCAGCCCGGTTCGATGCCCTTTCAGGCATGGGCTTCTTCGCGGGAGCGTTGGCGAGTTCACAATACGTTTGCGCTGGCAAGTCACCCCTGCTTCCGGAGTTGAGTTCGTGTTAATAAACAAAGGCGACAACATAAGGCTGCGGGAGCCGGTCTGAATTTGTTTTGAAAAATCTATAAATAATATCAAAACTACTTTTAATATGTGACTTTCATTTGTTGGTCAAACATTCAAAAGTTGTAACTATGTTTAACTCCCTTGCAACAGCCACTTCCTCTCACGGATATAACATTTGTGGAGATTAAACCTTCGTTAAAGACTGTAAGCCCTAATCCTCCATAGTCCATGTTTCGGTATAAAGTACCTTTGTTACACAGTACAGATCTATGTTTTACATGATATCTGTGTCTTTCACACAGTTCAACACCCCATCAATCCTTTTGATGCACAATGAGCCACTAAGTCTCACATTATGGGTTTTCTCAGCCATAACACGAGATCAACATCATTCAGTTCGTTTAAGCTCCTATTTTCACAAACTGATACCTCTTGGCGCCAGAGTATAAACACTGAGAACAAAGGACCATCAAACACGATACTAATAGGCAGTAGCTCAAACAGACTCAAATGCAATGTTTTGACAGGCGGTCAAGGACTTTCTCTTTGAGCTCGTTCTGAATGTTTGCAATTTTGCAGGCCGCTCTTAATAACATTATTTTTAGTATCCTGACCTGGAAATCGTCGCTGATCGGATCGGAACTTCGTAGCCCCCACAATCTTCTTTTTGGGCATTCTTCTGTTTATGTGTCTTCTGCACGTGCATCTCCTTGTATACACGTATCTGACCATATCTGACCACTTCATATTCATATCTGATGGCAAATCGCTTCGTTCTAACGTAGGGAGAATAAATTAAACCAAATATAGACAAAAATAAAAATGTTTATTCCAAATCTTTCAAAAATCCACTTTACATTTTTGAAATCATAACATTGTCTACCTTCTGCGGTAGTAGCGGTGTCCACAATGAACACAGCCAAGAGTTTTGGACCCGCTCCGGGAAGAAAGCCTGGTGACTATTGTTGAAATTGAAGGCTGCTCGCGGATTCTTCTCTCCTCCTCTCTGGAACGACGTAATACATGCTTTCTCCGCATGGGGTTTCTTCTTAATTGACGTCGATTATATGACCGTCGTCTCTTTTCTACTTTTCCAATCCTTCTACCTCTCTTTTTCCTCTCAGGAGCCTTGGCTTCCCTTTTACCAAGAGCGGGCTTGGCAGGTTCGGGCCGGGCGTCCATCATATCCACGCGGCTCCTCGCGGAGTACGTGGCAGACACCGATGTTTGACTGTTCGACGCACCTTCATCGCGTCCCTTTTCATTATACAAGTCATTTCCAGAATTCGTCCTCTGACTATCTTTTTTACTTCTGGACGGCTGGTTCTCTTCTTTCGTAGTTTCATCTTCCATTGCCAACAGCTTCCAGAAGTAACTGGTAATTTTGAATTTTAAAATAAAAACCTCACAGAAAAATTATAAATAGTCTGTTTGTCAAACAGTCATAGCGAAATCATCACTTGTTTTTAATTTATTCTTTTCAGTTGTATCAGAATGAAGAATGGTTTTATGACAGGAAAAAGTTTGAATGGCAAACATTTTTGGTAAGATTTTGGAGGTCAAAAAATACACTTAACTTAAAATTAACTTACGGGACAAACACATGATACAGTGGCGTAGCTACTCCTAACGGGGCCCTGTTTCGAAATTTGTTGGGGGCCCTTTTTATCCGACTGCAGCGAAGCTCTAATAAACAATACCTACCATAAGATATCGTTTTCTTACAAAATAGCACACTGACTTGAAAAGTAAAGCTATTATTGTGAGTTTCATGCCCGTCTTGCGTACCTAGGTACCTACTACGCTTTGTAATGGGAAACTATCTACCTTTATCTTTCTGACTGACCGAGTCCTTGACAATTCGAATGTAAATGGTTTAATTGAAAAAAGCTTTGAGTTTGAAGCCACAAACAAATTTAATTAAATTATTTTTTTTCATTAGGTACTCATTCATTACAGGCGTCTCATCAACAAAAATTACGGATAATATTTTACAAATTTTCACGACGTATCGGGAGGCCCCTATATTTTGGGGGCCCGGTATCATGGATACGGCTGATACGGCGATAGCTACGCCCCTGACATGACATGCAACTCATGTAGACATTGTCGTTTATAAGCGTAGGTATGTGTGGTGTTAGTGACAAAATTACTCACCTGAGTCGTTTCAATGTAGTAGGTATTTTACTAGAGTTGCGGTTTCATTCAGCGGTACCAATTAATAATCGGTGTAACCGCGTCACACCGCATTGGACTGCCATGTTTTGTAATGCCAGTCAGTTACACAGCGCTACGCCGCCATGGCGGCGCGGCGGCGGTCATGGTCATGGCGCGCCATCGCCAATACGGCGCATTTTTCGGAAAGGTCTTTTATCCGATGTTTGTTCATAAATTGTGAAGTTGACGTTTAATACAATTTTGTGCAAATGAAACAATAAAAGCCAGCAACTGCTGAATTTAAATTAGTTACGTTTTCGGACTCTTAATGTTTTAAAATATTTAATAAAGCTAGCAAAAACACATCCTCGGTTCATGGATTAGCTATCACAAAGGATTATTAATAGCAATCCTGAAGACGTCACATCCGATGGCAATTTTTACAACGAACTAATGTCACTTTATAAAAAACTCATGGGCAGAAAGGCTTATTTATAATAGGAACCATGCAGAAATAATAATATTAATTATTTTTGTATAATTATTTACTCATCACAAATGATGTTGTGAAAAGTAAGTACTTAATCCTAATAATCAAGCTTAACATGTTTGTGAGAGGCTGGTGCCCGGAAAAGGCATAAAATACCTGACTTAAGACTCATGTAAACTGGCGCTACATGCGACGCGACACAAAGACACTGCTCATCGCGCGACAGGCGGTGCTTTTGTGTCACGTCGCGTGTCGCATCTGTTGGTAGGAACCTTTACGCGTCACCGCCCCAAGACTTACATGTATACAGACTTATCTATAATAAACAACTGGATGTGTGATGAAGTTTACTTTAATTCTGGGTACAGAATAATATCAAATGAAATTATTCTAGACTGGAATACATGTGTGATTAATGTGTAGGAAATACTTTATACTGGCTTCTGCCCGCGGCGTCACCCTCGTGTATGTCGAAAATTTTGCCACGGGAACGTGCTACCGGGACGAAACGTAGCCTATGTCCTTCCCCAGGCTGCTATCTATCCCCTTGCCAAATTTTATCGGAATCCGTTCAGTGGTTTAGGCGTGAAAAGGTAACATACAGACAGAGTTACTTTCGAATTTATAATATTAAGTATGGATTTAAATGAATCTGGTAAAGAATGTCCAAAATTCACTTAATTTTAATGCAGTGCACGAAATTAAAAATTCCTGTCTTTCCAGATGCTGGTGCGGGCTTAGCAAGACAGCTCATGGCTCAAACACTCAGACTGCCAACGCTGGGGAAGCATGGGTACCAGCACGGCATACGCAGTCAGCTCCAACCGATGCCTACGGAACTGTGGAGTTCCAGGGCGGACCGCATCCAACTAAAGCTCAGGTGAGGATCAGTCACCGGTAGGGTTTATTGTTTTGTGGGGTGCCCATGGCCCGCCCACTTTAAGCCGGGTGTTGTGGCGCAACTTTAGAGAGACATATACCCAACGTCCCACTGCAGGGCAAAAGGCGTCTTCTCATGCAGAGAAGGCACGAACGTTGAACTCCACGCTTGCTCAAGACGGGTTGGCGATTTCAGACTTACATTAACTATACGTCTAGGTTTCCTCACGATGTTTTTCCTTCAAAGATGTCCGTAATGTCCAAATAAACTCAGAAAGTACATATAATTTGGCAAATTCACAACTTAGTGCATGAGACGCGAGGCCTTAACCACTCGCTCAACAGTGGATAGACTGAGTTGATGGATCATATTGGTCCTAGGGATAGAAAATGCCAGAAAGTGAATATCGATTTTATAGCACTTTGGCAAATACAAGACAACTATTTTGTTTTACAATGATAGGTAATGATAGTAGATAGGTACCTACACATGATTAAGAACAACGCAAACTATAATTTTGCGCGCGTACATCCGCTCCATCGTCATATTAAGTTAAAATAATCCAAAAAGGCGAAAAGTTTTGGCCTTTAGCCTTATGGAAGCCATACGTGGCTCAACTGGGCCCGTATTTAGACGCTAGTCAGGCCTCAGGTGGCCCGTTAGCGAGCCATAACAATAGTAAATCAATTAGCCATCACGATTCGAGGGCTAGAAAGAGACGAAGCTATACATGACCGATAGCACGATCCCTTTCTCGGACAGGAATCATAATGGCATTAATACTTCCTACTACGGCCCCTGGGCTGACACTACTAGTGATAGCTGTACCTATACGGATATTTTGGCGCGTGGCTATAAGTGGAACTAACCGGTCTACCATCTTGTTTTTCTTCAATACATTTCAGAAATATTTACCAACAGCGCCCCCATGTCTATGTCACTCAAGCGCCACAACATCCATAAAGTACTCTATTGGAAAATAATATGGGATGGTAGTACTCATGAATAACAACTAAAAATATTC
Organism: Griposia aprilina; assembly: GCA_916610205.1. Classification (NCBI taxonomy): domain Eukaryota; kingdom Metazoa; phylum Arthropoda; class Insecta; order Lepidoptera; family Noctuidae; genus Griposia; species Griposia aprilina. The sequence continues at coordinate 5,504,376 of OU744299.1, forward strand.
CAAAAGTGCGAAAAATTGGGTCCCAAGCCTTATATCTAGTCTACTATTTCTTTTCCCAGTACGTTCGTCTTTCTCACGACACACGACCCGAACTAATAGTCCAGCTGCTGACAAGAGAATGGGCCCTCGACCGACCGAAGCTCCTCATCACCATCCAAGGTGGCAAGGCTAACTTCGACCTGCAGCCGAAGCTCAAGAAGGTGCTAAGAAAAGGACTGCTGAAAGCCGCGAAGACTACTGGAGCGTGGATATTTACAGGAGGCACTAACACAGGTAACTAATTACTAATTACTTATATCTTACAAGAAATACAAATACAGGCGTGATGTTGTATTTATACCTACACGTAGTGTGGATTCTTGGGATTTAGGTCCTGGGATTTGATCCCCAAGCCGGGAAAGGTGATACTGAGTTCCATTAGAAATTTCTCAGTAGCAGCCCTAAGTCTGGATTTGTGCCCTTTATAATAAGTAAATAATTTATTGGTCCATTATTATAAAATACATTTCTAAAATAATAATATTGTATGCTTACTGTAACCCAGAATATTTAACATAGTTATTTGAACAGTGGTCCCAAAACTAGGCTGCGCCTGTATCTTGGGGGCCTTAGTTGAAATTCGAGACAATATTTTGCGTTAACTTAAATTTTATTTCAGGATGTTTGAAAATTGACAGAATACTTAATATCAAGATAAAATAAAAATAAATTGAGCAAAATAAAATAATTCTACATAATGTTATAGTGTGTGTGAGTGTATTTGCACTTAAAGGCTTGCCCCATTTACATGGAACTTAAACTTAACTGGCTGAGTGTATAACCTCTGCCTGCCCATTTGAGAAATACAGACGTGAAGTTAGTATATTTTTCATTAAATAACTTTCATTCAACTGACAAAGACTGACATTCATTGCTGAACAAATAATTTCCCTGACTTTACCTACTAATAACTTTATTAAACAAGCTATGAACTATTGAGCAATACGTGGCGTTGGCCTTGGCCACTTTGGCTTTGGGAGTTTAGATTTTGGCAATGCATAATTAGATCCCTACCACGATCGATTGTTATGACAATGATTGGTGGAGACATAATATGCTAGCTGTGGACGTCTTTTAACTGAGATGATAATTGTCAGAGGACCTCGTACTAAGGAAGTTTGGGGCTTTTCCCAGCAAAGAGTAATTTTAAGGGTTGATGAGTAACAGGATTAGCCAATCAGCAAGATTGGCAGCGACGCCGGCTGAAGACGTAAATAAAAATCGACACACGTGGAAGCTCTTTTAATGACACTCATAAATTGTGAATGAATTACTTTTAACCTTACCTCAAATAATTCCCATTTTGCAGTCCTAAATATGTTCATGAACACTAATATAATTATTGTGACCATTTTTTGTGAAGGTTAAATAATCCCTATTTTGGGGTAGGTACTAAAAATAATAAATAGCCAAGTAACTGCGAGCAACTTGGATGTAGCGCTCGCCGGCCACTGTCGCAGCACCGCTCGCTTCACTCGCTCGGCTTGCGGTTGGTCACAGTTCTAACCTAACCCATTTGGTTCTGGTACCCCAGCTAGTTACTGCAAACAACTGTGAGAAATAGCCAGAAAGTTTAAAAAGAGGATCAATGATTAAAAAACGGTGTGCATCATTAGAAGTGCAAAAAGTGATGAAAGCATCATTAATTTAAAAAAGTGACAATCATGACAAGATTAACAATGGTGTATTGTACAAAACTTCTCTTTAATATTATAACGTTCCACCTAAACAAAACTGAGTCGAAGCTGGAAGCATTTCATTCGCATTGTTAGACTCAACAGATGAAACGAAACTACTTCATAATTTTGTCCAGAACTTTTCCTTGCAGTGGTACGTTTTCAGTGCAATTTTGTGAAAACAATGTCTGTTTTTGTTCAATTATTTGGGCCATGTTATTGCTTTTATTCCATCTTTCTGGGCATTTGTGGCTTGCCTTGCAAATTGATCATCTCATTGAATTTGAATGATAAAGTCGAAATTTTCATAATAGGTAGTCGGAGGCTAATTAAAAGTCAGATATTTTTTAGGTACGAGTACAATACAAAAACATAAAATATAAAAAGATGATTAGGAGCTTCAGGTCGGCTTAGGCATGGAATCAGAAGCAAGATGTAGCGGCAGGTACCGGTGGAGCTGGACGAGTATGAGGTAGCCACGCCGAAGAGATCAGGTGGACCGTCTTGGAGGAGTTCGTGTCGTGGACCGTCGTGGAGGAGGCCGTATTGTCGTTAAGTCACGCGAGTGGAATGGCAGCAGCACCCCGTCTGAGGCAGCGCCTTGTGCTCGGCAGGAGGAATGTCACGGCACGTGTGATGGGCATCCCAGCGTCGGAAACCTCCCGGTCCAGGAGGCTGTCGCGCGTTTTATAAACGCGCTTCTGCATCGCTACTATCGCGCGTTAGTCGCGTTTGCAACGTGCGATAGAAACGATGCAAACGTGCGGCTATTTCTGACGACATCGGGGGAATGAAGGGTGAAGAACGGAGGGGAATGTGTGAAAGTGTGAAAGTCGCCATGGGCGACCTTGTGTGTCGATGCTGAATCGCGTTTGCATCGCGACTGATGCGCGACAGCATCGCGATAGTAGCCATACAGAATCTGGGCGAAGGTACACAGCCAGCGACAGCATCGCGATTGTATCGATACACATGCGCGACAGCATCGCTATTGCAAGGCTACAAAAAGTCGCCATTGGCGGGGCCTCTCAAGACTGCCTTTTGCCAGGACTGACGGCTGCGTTTAGCTAGTCCCTGTGAGACAAAGACATTAAAATATTTCTGAACAAAATAATAATTAATTAATTAATGTAATTAATTATTTTTTATTTCTTGTATCTATCTTAAATCTCTTTGCTGTGAGACGTTCTGGAAGTATGTGTTCTATGTTTCAAACATAAATCAAAGTACTTTATATATGATTGTCGGCCACAAACAATTAAATGGCTTTCAGAGATAAACTGACCTTATTACACTGCAGAAAACTGACATGACCGATTACTTATGGGCATGACCTATATAAAATGTACTCTGTGGACATGACAATTTACTATAAAAATGTCAAAGCATACAAAAAAAAAAAACTAAGATAAAAGGAGGAAATGAATAAGTATGAAATACAGATTTTGATTTAAAAACAGTCAAAGGTTTGCTTTTCAGCGGTAACAGTGTTCAAAAACATAAAATGTGAGTTAAATGAGAGTCATACGATTTCATACTTGAAAACATAGATTTAGGTACTGAATTATAGCAAAAATTGCTGGGCACAATAGCGCCCTAAGTGTTAAATAGGATAAAACATGTGGTTTTTAACCGTCTTCAAAAAGGAGGAGGTTATCAATGCGGATGTTTATATATATATATATATTTTTATGTATGTTCGGGCATAACTCTAATAACTAACTAATATGTAGACAGATTTGCTAAATTCGTTTTTCGTTTGTTTGTTTTCTCGAGGTGGTCCCATTGCCACCTAGTCAGAATTTGATGAAGGGATCCCATGGAAATCGATGGAAATCCTCAAATTGTATAGGCACGCCTATAGCGATTTGGGTATTTTTTATAGTAACTCGTAGATTTGCACCATTCGGTGAAGTGGAACTGATGATGAAGACCAGAGGAGGCCCCCGGAACTACTCAATAATAAGTATTTCACGGGTTACGATTCGATTACTTTAATATGGTTGCTAAGCAATTTATGCTCGTCACAATGAATATGGTCAAATGGTGCCGATGGTGGCTTTACCATCAGCTTCAGTTCTTTTGGTTCTTACCAGGAGAACTCCTCAACAATTAAAGTCCCTGCATTGGTAAAAGGAATATTTTGTAAAAGGTGATGAGCAGTTGACATTAGGCTATTGTAACTTATATAAATTAATAGCTGTCTCACTAAAAAGTAAAAATAAAAAACCTTTTTACAAAAAAAACAACCGTCTTCAAAAAAAAAACACTACAAAGTGAAAAGTAACTTTAATTTCGGAAGTCTGTAGCAAAAAACTAAAATAGAGATCCAAAGACACCGACTTCCGAAATCAAGTAATTTTTCACTTTGTAGTATTTTTTGTTTTGAAGTCGGTTGTTTTTTTTTTGTAAGAACGTTTTTTTTTTTAACATTATACCACAACTGGTAGATACTTATTCATCATCCCAATGAATTGAAACGAAAAGGGGAAAATTGCCAACCAATATTAAATAATAACAATACCAGCCTATAATTATAGGCTGGTACCAACGAGCATTGATCACGACGCTTGCTCATGACGGGCTGGCGATTTAACCAAGATTAGTAGATATTTATTCCATGAATTCCAAACCTATAAAACGGTACAGTCAGGGACAGGCAGGCTGCGAAAACCGCCTCTATTGCTACTCCATAAGGCGCTGCTAATTTTTAATTGCTACCACCTACGTGTGGAGCCGGTACCAAGACTATTTCAGCACTGTCCCTTTCGTGACATATCGAACCGTCCCAAAGAAATACCATACCTACTACTAATAAATTTTTCTTCCACAGGTGTCACCCGTCAAGTAGGAGACGCATTGCAGCTGGAGCGGTCACAGCGAGCAGGCAGAGTGGTCAGCATCGGTATAGCACCCTGGGGCATCGTCGAGGGCGCCAACGAACTTATAGGCAGAGGCAGAGATGTTCCTTACCATGCGATAGCTTCACCAAGGTAAGATTAAGTTAATGTTTAAAGGTGGCTTTAGACCAAACGAACATAAAACCAGCGGGGTAATTGCGTAACACACTAACAGTAGGAATGACTTTCATTTTGACAGTTCAACAACATTCATTGCGTTATTTACGTTGTTGAGCAGACAATTTTTTCGAACATATGAAGCAATGGATTAGCAATAGGCTTCAAAATGATTTAGATAGTGTGTTACGTAATTAGAGTGCAGGACGAGAGAAGGATCATTATTTTCTTGAAATTCTTAACATTTTAGTGTGGATACTGGATAGACCAACGAACGAAATGCTCTGCCCCTGGGCAAACGCTCGTTTGGTCTAACCGACCTTAATTACGTGGAACCTTTTTTATTCCAGGCTGTTAAGAGCGCTTCAGCTCTTTCAATCTAATTCTTAGTTGGAGAGCTCATCCCAAAAAAAAATAAGTCCCTACATAAAAATACGGTTCTATAAAGTTTAAAGCCTTTGTTCGTGTGTGGCATCTTAGCTCTCAAACAAATGGACAGATTCAATGTGAGTGTCACGTGTTTCTTTGTTACACGAATAAAGGGTAGAAATATTAAAGATAGGATATTATCTAAGGATCATTTTAGCAAAGGAAACTGGGTCATTATAAATTTAGTGGAAACTCTCAACGTACCTATACAAATAGGGTGAGTAAAATAAAACTATATTTTCGAGCCTCAATGACTTATAGTATTGATAGCCTCAATAAAACCCCAGGAGCTTAGTTAAAATAAGGTAACAAAACCTAACACAGACATCTAGACTAAAAATAAACGGAGCTAGGTATTACAAACATTTGGCTTACCCCAACCGCACGGTCCGTGCTCGACCCACCATCCGATGTTTATATAGGTCTTTATACTTTTGACAGGGCGGTTGGTAGTTGTTTGCTCTTTATTTACTTGTAATCCTCTTTTCTATTTAGTTTTTTCTAAGACCTCGCGGTTGCATGAATATTTAATAAAGCTAAATGATAGCAAAAGATGAATTGGCAACCGCATGATTTGATTGATGTAATGCAAACGTTCGTTCGATTGATCTAAACTTAAGATTAATCGAACGAACGTAGAAAACACCTGGTATATACTTTAGATTCTAAAGTTTGGATGGGTGTTTTTTTTTTTAGTAATTGTAGGTAAATTCTGAACTACAGATACTAGAAAAGCACTGAAGAAAATAAGTGACATTACAATTTATTGAAACAAAACTTTTTTGTAAAAAAACAACCAGCTCGAAGTCGTAATGTCTTTTTGTATTTTCGTTTTTTGCCACCGACTTCCGATATTAAAGTTATTTTTCACTTTTATTAGTTTTTTTTTTTTTTTGGGAAGATGGTTGGTATTTTGCAAAATAGTTTTTATTTTTCACTTTTTAGTTGTGGTACCTCCCTACACAAATTCGTATACCTACCACTAAGTGATATGTAAATAACAGTGACAGGAAGGTATTAACACATTATCTATATAAGCTTAGTGGAAAAAATACGCATTAATAAGGATTACTCATAAAGTACTGGTAAGATCTTGATACAATTTATATGGGACCACATGAGAAGCACCAACTTTCAAACAAAAAAGAATCATCAAAATCGGTTCACCTAGAAAAAAGTTCTGAGATAAAACACATTAAAAAAAAACATACAGACGAATTAAACAGTCGAACCTCCTCCTTTTCTTGAAGTCAGTTAAAAAGGTGTATTTTCGAATATATTTCACTTTTATTTAATAATCTTCCTCTAAATCACATTACAAACGAAATCATGTAACTATTATACGTCCAAAGTTTCTAGAGGAAAAAAGAAACTGTAGACAACCTACTAATTAATCTTACTTCACCTCATATTAAAACCTAACTTGAGGTTGCTTACTTGCCGATATTTGCCTGCTCCAGGCAGCTCCATAAAATATTATTTATGATATATCGAACCCATTGACAAATAGGGAGGCATTACAAGATCCTTTGCCAGCGAATTTTCGCAAAAAGACCTCGCAAATTCGAAATTCCTATCACGTTAGCAATTTCTGCAAAAGAATTTACACACACTATACCTATGGGTAGGAAGCTGAGATGGACCAATTTTGTCCACATTTCCTCTTTATTTTTCCATTGTGTACATATTTAGGGTGGCGGTCGGTGTTTATATATTAGTATGTGGGAGGTGTGGAATGTAAATAGTTTCGTTATTTCTTTGTTTGAGGATGGAAACATTTTATTTATTTATTTGAAGATGGAAGTGACGGAATTGGCAGATAACCTAATGGTAATGCAAAACCTGATAGATCGAGATCACCAGCTAGTAAATAAGGATATTAAAAATAAAAGAAAAAATATAAAGAAAGAATAAAGTTTATTTCGACACAGAATAAGGAATAAGGATATTTCTTCTTATTTTTTTTTTTATTAGATAGATATATGCAACTATCAAAAACTACACAAAAATGCTTTAAAGAGATCATTTCTGACATAGCGCCTATTGATAATTGAGATGAGATCTTAGAGCCAAAACAAATCAGTGTAGATTATAATAAGCAGCATGGCTTCAGAGTTGCTTATACGTGACATCAATAAACTTCTGGTTATGTTACTGACTCGTTGATTGTTTCGGTTCTGTGCTTATTTGCCTTGGCTTTTCTTTCTCATTTTATAATATGCTTAAACTTTCTCATCTGCCTGTTCATTCACCCGTTCATTCTATTTAAATGGATCGGGTGTTGTGATAAAAGTTGCATTTGTCAGTCCGTTTGTCTGAGCTTGGTACAGCACATCATTGATCAGCTTCTCTGCCAGAATCCGCATGTTTCCGGGAAGGTTGCGCAGTTTTGCCGCCACATTTACACCTGGAAGACATAAAATATTCATTTGACATAGCCATCATGATTTTATCGGCTAGAAGGCTCTTTAGACAATATTATGAGGGAACTTAAACTATCTTAGCTGAAATGTTAAAATAGCAATGAGAAACATTACTAATGAAGGCTCTAATCCTGTAGATAACCCCATGCAATTATAACCTGACGGTTAACGTCTATACACGTTCTCGCCACAAAACGGGCGAAAATATCTCTCCGCGAAAATGATGCCATCATTCTAATTTTATTCTATTCTATTTGGGATGCTTTTAAACTACGTAGGTATAAGTATTTCTGCTGTAAAATATTATGAAACCCCATAATGTCCGAAACTAAAGGATCAAGAATTTCTTCAATTCACATGCAATTTCATATGGAACTAATTTCTGTGTATATTAATAAGTGCTGATGATTATGTTGCTGGGTTACTGTTACTTTAGGCCCGGATGCTGGTCCATTCTGTCTTTAAGATCATTGAACCGAGTAATCTCAGTCCAATTATTACTGGGTCAATTGATGTGTGTCATTGTAGCCTAATTTTTGTTAGGTTTGGTTTATGCTTACTATCTATCTAGGTAGTTTAGTGTGGTCCAGAAGATAAAATTGGTTAGGCCTTACTCAAACATATGCCGTTGAATATTAAAGTATCATTTTATACGGTTGCTTTAAAACTGACCGTTTTTGGATATAAAAAAATCCCTTTAATTTATTATTAGGCGGCACCAGTTTCAAATCTAGGCTTCAAGTAAGTTAAAATCAAATCAAAATATTTTATTTCACATAAACTTAATGGGCACATATGAAACGTCAGAAGCTAGGTGCACGGTTCCAATTGGTCGTTTCCTATTGAGAAGAGCCGGCAAGTTTGTTAAGAAGCATATAAACTTATTTAAAAAGGTACAGGATGAATATCCTCGCAACCGGCATGATCCTCACAGGCCAGGCCCGGGTCGATGGCGCGTTGTGTTCCACGCGCGCCTCAAAGAGATGTCAGCATAATTGACGGGGTCCGATAGGGCCGATGCCTGCCGGGGTCGCGGATTGTTCGAAAGAGTTACCGTGGCCCTGGCGCACAGGCAACTGAAGGAACACGGGTGGGTTTTAGTCAGTAAGAATCTGACACGCCCTTCCGCTCCGCCCAGAGCGGGAGAGGTCATTTGATGATTTCCCACCCAAAAAAAAAAAAAAAGGCTTGTATTAAATGACTTACCAAGACTGGCTTAATATAGTAAAATCTGTTTAGCCACGTGTGTTTGGATATATAATAAAATTCCAAGTGATTTAAAAATTTTAGATCTTAGATTGTTTAAAAAAAATACATAAAAGGTTAAACGCTAATCATTTTTACAGCATAAAACAATTTACCGACGGGAAAATTTTGTAATGTAACCTATAATATTTACATGCTATGATATAAGCAAAACATGTCATGCTCTATAATGTATTTTAAAACAACTTTATATACCATATTTTATTCAAATAAATATTATTTCTATTTCTAAGAAACTCCACGTTTAGTCTTTTAAAAATATAGACTTTTACAATGTTTTCCAATTACAAAATAGAAAATGGTCTACAAATCTACAGTCTACAAGTTAGGCCTACTACGTTTTCACATTCATAAAATATAAAAGATAAATAAAGTAACAAAAATAAAGCTTATTTAAACTAAATGACATGATTGCCATTACAACTCTAACAAATCTGAATTTTTAACCTATCTGCAAAAGCAAGTACACAGTTGAAATAAGAATTGTAGGTTTATGTCAAATAATGAGAATTTAAAATACTATGAGTAAAACATATCTTAAATACTTACCAATAGCATCATATTCATCATCAACTTCAGTACAATGCCGTTTATTCTTATCCTCATCCAAGAATCTCTTAGAGGAGGTCTGGGCAGCACCGCAGGTACTCTCAGGCACCTCGACCATGTTGCTGGCGATACTGAAGGCGGCTGATGAGTAGTTGTCATCTATGGAAGCTTCAAACGATGCATCGTCATCATCGGGCAGGGTGTCGTCTTCCGGATCGTCGGGATCTGAGTCCTGAGATTAAAAGAAGTTTTTATTACTGTATTACTGTAGCAGACACGAGCAAAAGCTCACCATCTATGTCATAGGACTATAACATAGCTGGCAAAATGTTGATGTGCTAGATACCTCAGCTTACCCCTCGCGGGAATACAGCCGTTTTCTTATTAATCAACTGTTTTGGTAACCAGAATATTCTGGAGACCATCACCAATATAGATGAATGACGTACATGACAAAGGATTATGACAAGAAGATGAGAGGCAGCGTCTTTTTTGAAGTGAAAACTTCTTTAGGCGCGTTGAGCTTTTTGGGTGAACAAAAATCATGGCACTCGCGTCATCGTCACCGAACGCATTCCATGAGCTATATGTATACTGTGTATATATGTGTACTTTTTGGGTGAACAAAAAGCGTGAAACTCGCGTCATCGTCACCGCACGTTTCCCATGAGCGGGTTTACAAGTTACTTAGTTTTCACTTCTATCGGCAGTCTCCAAAGACTACCCCGTTTTTTTTTTTCTTCATGAGAATGGGTGATGAAGATGATTCTAGTAACCTGCGGTGAAATGTATCGCAGGTTATAAAAAAAAATATTATGTTTCCCATAAAAGTGCAAACGCCAATACCTACGCGGTCAAAACGTATTGAAAAGCATTTTTTTTTATTTTGAGTAAGCGACGAAACATTTCAGAGAAGTGGGGTCCAGAATCATGTACCTTTAGGTAACAGGTTGCACGTCGACGTCCCTGCAACCTAATATATTAAAATCAATCAATGTCTTTAGCAAGTTTTTATTCCCTGTGTGATGGATTTACTGAATGACTATGCGTTCGGCGCACCCCAGGTAATCAAAGAGTTATCTACGTTGATTGGCTAATCCTTTTACCATGATGGCCATCCATGGTTTACTATCGTGCTGCCAACACACTAAACGAACAATTGAGTGTAGGTATTTACCCAATTTTTAGTAGATATTTGTAGGCCTTTATTTTATATTAAAAATAAAGGATCAAATGTGAACTGTCATAAATGGAATCATAATAAATAACTGCTTCGTTACAAAATAAAGAGAGTAACAGATGGCCACTTTCCTTTAAGAAAAATTGTTATCATAAAATTATCCTTTGAATATTTTCTATTCGAGTTTTCTTCAACGTTTCAGATAAAATGAGTTCAAGATAACAAAGAAGCTACGTATAAAATATCGATTAGAGTTAATTCGTAACATCGTCAGCTAAGTTCTGGGGACGATCTAAGATCAAATTGGGTCAAAGGTGACGTGACCAGCAGGATCTGAACGGGTTCTGTTCGAATACTGTCTGCGTATGTGAGAGAGTTTTCGGAATCTTATCGGATGGGTTTTGATAAAAATGGAAATTGGTTTTTAAGATTATTTACTTTATTTACTTCCACATAAATATAATAAAAACCAGCCAAGTGCGGATCGGACTCGCGCACGATGGGTTCCGTACCATCTATAAAATCGGCAAAAAAATCACGTTTGTTGTATGGGAGCCCCCTTAAATATTTATTTTATTCTGTTTTTTTTTACTATTTGTTGTTATAGCGGCAACAGAAATACATCATCTGTGAAATTGTCAACTGTCTAACTATCATGGTTCATGAGATACAGCCTGGTGATAGATGGACAGACGGACGGACAGCGGAGTCTTAGTAATAGGGTCCCATTTTACCCTTTGGGTACAGAACCCTAAAAAGTACAAACATATTTAAAACGAGTACACAATGGGCGGTGCTGCTCGTTAAGCTGCCTCGTTGTCTAGTAGTCGCTACCGCTACAGCTGAGCATGAAGTCCTCGGTGCGATTCCCGGGTCGGGCAAAGTGTTAATGGGTTTTTCCATCTGAATTTTTTCAGTAGCAGCCCGGAGTCTGGATTTGTGCCCGGTTGGCGGCAATAGGCTCGCCCCCTATTACATGTGACTTAAACATAACTGGCGAAATGTGGTTATACCATAGGTACACCGCTACCTAACCCTTCGGGAAAATACAGGCGTGATGTTATGTTATATTGTGTGTTAAAAGCATACAAATGCCATTCTTGTATCACTCATATGCCTAAATTAATAACTAAAATGATATCGATGAAAACCAAACCAAATAACAGATGAAACCAACTATACATTAATTAAATGCACAAATCTAACAGACCGTTAATACACTCGCAATACTAATAATGTTTACATTAGCATACAATTTCAGCGGTTGTTTGTGATATTATATTAGATACCAGCTGCGTCCGTATCGCTGGAGGGCACATCGCGATGCAGTACAATCTATTTTATTAACGTCCCTCGGGAATCATCGCATTTCCGAATACAAACGAATGCTAATTTCCATGTCCATCAATTATTAGATTTATCGTGTATAATAATTTGAATTCAGAACTAAGTACTTTATTGTTGTTTTGTTTTGACGTAAAAACCACGCCGCGCTGCGCCTTGGCAGTTGTGCCGGCCTTTATTCATCTTAGTCACATCTCATTACAACTCCTTCACAAAATATTAAAGCTGCTAACAAGTTGTGACACGTCACAAATACCATGGGCTTCGCGGTGGGCAAGTCAAACATAGTATGTCATTTAGAACGAGATCGACCGCTGCATTCAAAGAGAAACATTTGTATGCGGCATATACCGCGTTTTAGAGTTCACGGGGATATAGGAAGATACTTATGTACAGCTTTTAAAGAAAATCATCTAACTCTAAAATTAGCCTCTAAAATTTTTTTGCCCGTAGGTCTTCCGAAGGATATTACAACAGAAACAATAATAGTGTATTGCACGCCTCATGAGCAAAGCGCGTGAGGTACTCGTAATGCTCTTACAAACAATCAAGTAATTCCTTGAGCTAAAAATGTCTCTATTTACTTCATATCGCACTTGTAGAATAATATTCACACACAAACGTCAAGAAAAAATCCTAGTTTCAACACTCATGTTATTTTTTCAAAGGACATTTTCCTATATAAAATAATGAAAAAACTGTTTAAAAAATTATTCTGTGGACGTCCTGGCGTGGTCACGATAACTCCCGAAAACTTAACTAATCGAGTCCATTTTTTTTAATCGCTTCAATATTATCGAAAACTAAGTCCTTTCGAAAATCACGGTCTACTTCAATTTAGTTTAATTGTAATTAATAACATAAAAATACGACTGGACATTTTGTTCGTTGTATATTTTTTATAGAATTGAATGAGATTATGAGGCGTGCACTTTTGGATGTTCCATTTTTTTTTATAAAGACGAGCTCTGCTATATTTTAAACTAGAAAAGACAGACAAAAGGTAAAAAGATAACAGAAGAAAACGTTTTTCATCCCGGGATTGCTCTCTTGTGCTTTCAGAGTGAAACATTTATTAACGTCACTCAAGTACTTACCTAACTGCTTACAATCCAAAGGTATTTTTATTCAAAAGTGAACGGACACTCGTGTTTTTCACTTACATATTTTGAGAATTGTAGTAAGTAGGAAAAATAATGTAAAAGGTTGATTGAAGAAAATCTGAATAGAAAAATCCCTGTAGCATTCAAAAACACATTTTATTCTCGCACGTTCTGTAGTTCAACTTAGAAATAATTCACAATGACAAATTACTTTATTTATGTTTTTGGCAAAGATATTGCTCGATTCAGCCTTATCGTTTGTAACAGACATTACACACTGTATTTATCCAATCGACAAAGAGCACTTACTTTAAAACAACCCACAGTGTAATGCCCGTTTTATTTGTAAAAATCTACAGTGTGCTTTTACAGCAGATGACAATTCGTTTAGCTGATTGGTCCACTTTGGGGCTGGGACATGTATGTACACACAGCGACACATCAAGCTACACATTTCCAGTTTTAGCTGACCTCAAATTGTATTGGCTTTTCGTACATTGAGAAGTCAGCTTATACTGGAAATGTACAGCTTGATATGTCGCCGTGCGTACGTGTTTTGTTCGTTCACGTTCAGATATTCCGCATTTTTTTTTTTCTTTACTTAAACATCAAATTCGGACTATTACGAATATTATAAAAAAATAGCCTAATCGGTCTAACGAACAGGATTTCATTTTTAACCGACTTCCAAAAAGGAGGAGGTTATAATATATGTTCGGCCGTATGTATGTTTTTTTATAATTTTTTATTTATATAGAATAGATAAATTGTCCAATACATTTTTGTGTAGTGCACTGCTTACACTGGTTGTTGAGTTTAAAGCTTGATCTATGGCATAGTGTCCAAATATTAGTCAACGGACTACGTACTTGTTTTTCTGTTCTTAACTAAATAAAGTAGCGCTTTCAAAAAAGTGTCCCTTATCAAAATTCCACACATCTTTCAAGCAAAAATATAAATCCATTATTTGAATATTTCTTTACCCATAACAAGATAAATAGGCCACTTTAAGAGTGAAAAAGCTTTAAATCATGTCTAAACCTGAGCAAAATAAAAAGAGAAACAATTTATTAGATTTAACAGATCCTACACGAACACGACCCTTATTACGTGGGGTTCCTAAAAAGGAGATTTAAAGCGATTTTCTTCTATATTTTTAATGTAAATTGTATGTTGGTTACGAACAGATTTTTTTTCGAAACCATCGTAACTAATATTATAAATGCAAAAGTAAGTTTGTTTGTTACCTTTTCGTGCCTAAACCACTGAACCGATCATCCTGAAATTTTGCATATACGTTGTCAGGTGTACAGAAACGGACATAGGGTACCTTTCATCCCGAAAAAAAGTACTGTTCCCGAGGAAAAGAACAATAACGTTCTTATGATAATAGATTGCGCCACATGTCTTTCGAATCATGAGTGATTTATAACCCGAATTGATTGTCTAAGTCTAAATTAACGTGAGCGAAGCCGAGGACAAAAGCTAGTACTACATAATTATTATGAAATAGGTCTTTCCTCAAAGTTGAAATCTGTAATTTCACGAGAAACTCGCTTATGAATGTTGTGACGACTTGCCCTTTGTAATTGTTATTAAGCTTTATATAAGGACGTCTACACTCTACGCCACGATTTCCCAGTAAAAACGGGTTCACACCAGGCTTTTTTTTTTTTGTCTAGATGGGAAATTATCAAATGCCCTCTCCCGCTCTGGGCGGAGCGGAAGGGCGTGTCAGACTCTTACTGACTAAAACCTACCCGTGTTCGTTCAGTTGCCTGTGCGCCAGGGCCACGGTAACTATTCACACTAGGCTGACGTGTCGTGTCGAAAATAAATGAAATTAACCAACACGTACTTAAACGAAAGGAAACATTTATTAATTTCTGAAATAATTGTATTTTTTTATTGTACGTCCTGAAAACGCATAATTTAGTTTTTATTTAATCTCGACTTTATTTTAACGTGCACAAAGTTCATAGTTTGGCAATGACAGTTGCACAAAGTTCATAGTTTGGCAATGACAGTTGCACAAAGCTTCACTTCGTCAGTCCTGCTTCGGCTTTTATGCTTTAGATGTACATTTTTGCCCTAAATATTCAAGCAAAATAATAATAAACAATAATGTAATGTAATGTTTGTATGTGTAATGTAATATTGTAATGTAATGTAATGTATGTATGTAATTAATATACAAGCCGTTTTTTCTGTCTCTACGAAAACCGTTTAATTTAGATTTCCCCTAATTACACCATGTTAAGAAAAACTTCCTAAGTATGTGGTTTTAGATCTTCGGAAACTGGTCCGCAAATTTCGGGCTAATTGCGGAACTTTGGGAGTTTCAGAACGGATTCCAAAACTTTTGCAAGGAGAAATGGTTGGATTTATGGTATCTTAATGGCTCTCCTTTAACGGGTGTAAAAAGACACTTGACGAAGCCGAGAGTCACTTGTACTCCCCGTCATTGTTATCATTTTTTTATACTGGACCATACCTGGGAACCTTCTGGTTACGCAGATATTGAAGGTCAAAATTCCAACCTTTACTGACGTTTTTTATACGAAAATAAGTTTTTAATGTTATAAACTTATAGCACAAATTTAAATAACCCCCAAAACCCCTGTACCGTCGCATGCACCCACAAGCACAATGTTTTGCGTGTGTTACATTACGCACTACCGCAAACAGCAAATTTTCACACCAAAAATAAAAGTCGTTACCCAGCAATTGTTTTTATGCAATGTTACTTAGTTTGATGTACAGAATGCGTAGTTGACGGCTATGTGATGGGTATGTTTACACACTGTATACTGTATAAAACTATCTCCTGTGAATAGTTCAGTCTCAGATATTTAATGCATCTTGTCACATTTTTTTTTGGTAAAACAGTGATTTTTTGGGGTTCCGTACCCAAAGGATGTCAACGCAACCCTATCACTAAGCCTCCCCTATCTGTCCGTCTGTATGTCAGCGGGCTCATGAACCGTAATAGTTAGACAGCTGAAATTTTTACATAGTGTGTATTGCCGCTAATTTCCGCTATAACAACAAATATTGAAACTAAAATAAAATTCAAAATTAAAGGAGGTCTGCAGGGTAATTGCATAACACACTACGGTAGGAATGGCTTTCATTTTGACAGTTCAACAACATTTATTGCGTTGTTTACGTTATTGAGCAGACAATTTTTTCGAACTTATGAAGCAATGGATTAATAATAGGCTGCAAAATGATTCAGATTGTGATAGATAGTGTGTGTGTGGGTGCAGGTTTCCATACGAGAAACGTGTTTTTTTCGGCTTTTTTTGCCTTTGTGTGCGAGTCTGACTCGCACTTGGCAGATATTATTCCTGTCAAACCTATCTGGTTTATGCTATTGCAAATGAGTAAGTAGGTACACATCCTGACGCCACCTTTGCCGCAGTTGACCTGAAAGCGATGACGTTTTAGTTTCAGACTACCGATATTTATAATTTTGTTTGTTTGTTTGTTTCAGATCAAAACTAGCAGTTCTAAACAACAGGCACGCTTACTTCCTTCTCGTAGACAACGGTTCAGTCGGCCGGTACGGTGCGGAGATCGTACTGAGGCGGAAGCTCGAGAAATACATCGCGGCGCAGAAACTACATCCATGTGAGTACTGTTGTATGTAACCGGCAATGAATAGCGAGCGATTTTTGAAGTCGTCCTTTTTGCTGCCAGACTGACAAATTAAATTAAGCTGGTTTTGTAAATTTGTATCGCGAAATAGAGCACCTAAACTCGTTATAATGCGCGATGTTGATACATCCGTGTGAATACTGTTGTATGTATAAGCTGCAATGGATAGCGGGCGATTTTTTTGCCATCGTTTGTTTTGATGCCAGATGGCCAGAGGACAGAAACTGGTTGTTGGCGTGAATTGTAGTACCTAAACTTGTCAAAATGCCCGTTATTTTTAACCCCCGACGCAAAAAGAGGGGTGTTATAAGTTTAACCGCTATGTGTGTATGTGTGTGTGGCACCGTAAATCTTAAACGGGTAAACCGAGTACGATGCGGTTTTTTTTTAACTTAAAAGTAGGTTTACTAGCGGTGGTTCTTAGACAGCTTTTATCCAACTCGGTTCAGCCGTTTCAATGTCATCAGCTCTTTGTTGTGTCGCAGGTTTTTTATATTTACGTAGTATTGTTTTTGCAAGTGTTAGAATTCCTGAAAAAGTAAAACTAGCGTCGGGCACTAGTTGTGTGGCATTTTGCTATAATGGGCTTGTTTGACGAAGCCGTACGGCACACAATACTTCTTTGTTCCTAACTTTTTCCTTTGTTTTTTGGGTTCCGTACCTCAAAAGGAAAATACGGAAACCTTAAAGGATCACTTCGTTGTCCGTCTGTCGGTCAGTCTGTCAAGACCCTTTTTCTCAGGAATGCGTGGAGACAGTCTGTCAAGACCCTTTTTCTCAGGAATGCGTGGAGACAGTCTGTCAAGACCCTTTTTCTCAGGAATGCGTGGAGGTATCAAGTGGAAATTAATGTTAAATACGTACTTACAAATAAATCAAAACTTTAGATAGGGTAGATACTTGCCATTGACCTAGAATCATGACCTGTGGCAAGAAGCGAGATCTCACAGCACAAGTAAAGGAAAAGGTCCGAAAATTGTTAATTTGGTGTTTTAACACATTTTTTGTGTGGTAACAGACTTATATTTGCAGTTCGATAAATCACCGTGACGTATATCGATGTATGGGAGAACTTGTTTTTCAACTACAATGTTAAGTTTGTTTTTAAGATAAATTCATCCCATCTACGGAACCTTTCATTGTGTGTGGTCCGACACGCACTTGGCCGGTTTTTATATTGTGTGTACTTATAAAACCGACATATGCCAAAGAAACATATTTTTTTTATTACTTTAAAAATGAAGACTGCTTTTCCAACTATCTCAAACGTGAGCTTGCTTGTATTGAAGTAAAAGACTTAACCTTTAACTTCAAGTACAACTCCAAATTGAAAATGATGTATAACAAAACGTTAATCAAACTACAAAGTTTTCATTTAATAACCCTTGCAATTACGATGAACATCGCTGCAAATACGCCCAGTTTAAACCATTAACAGTAAACTAGGTCAGGCAAATTATCAATCAGCGACAAAAGAACCTCTACTTTCAAAGTAGAACCAACTTTTCTTCCGCAGCTAAAAATAAATGTCCAGAAATACAGACCAACTCTTTATCCAGAACTTTGTCCTTTTCATGTTGAAGCAGTTTTCAATTTACATATTGATGGTCTCTAAATCATAGGTTCTCAACGTGGGCGATAACGCCCCCTCGTGGGCTTTTAAGGCTTTCAGGGGGACGGTAGAAAACCCAGAGAAAATTAGGGGGCGTTGAGATGAGATGGGATTTTACGACTATATAATATTACACGTTTAAACATAATCGTGGCAATAGCTGTGTCAGATTCGCGACGGCAGGTAAGTAAAAAAATTTGGGGGCTCTAGAAGAAAAAAATGCGGGGCAGTTTTTGGGGACTGCCGATAGAAGTGAAAACTAAGTAACTTGTGAATTGACATATATGTATACACAGTATACATATAGCTCATGGGAAGCGTGCGCTGACGATGACTCGAGTTTCACGCTTTTTGTTCACCCATAAAGTACACATATATTATATACAAAGTATACATATAGCTCATGGAAAGCGTTCGGTGAGGATGACGCGAATTCCATGACTTTTGTTCACGCAAAAAGGGCTCAACGCGCCTAAAGAAGTTTTCACTTCAAAAATATTCTCAAAGTGGGCGGAGGGCAAAATAAGGTTGAGAACCTATGGTCTACATGAATTTGAGCTTTGTTTAACCTTAAAGTTGGGCAGGACCGTTCAAAATTAATGCCTGCACACCTGGCTGTAAACCCACGGAGGTTGACAGGTCTTCTAAAACTTTAGTGATTATGTTTAGTGATGTGGATTTAGACAGAACGACTCGTGTCGAAATCTAGTAACTAACCTGAAAAAATTAAAATGTCTAATCGAGGAAAATTGTTTTAATGAGGGGTCCTAATTTAAAGTTTAGCTTTGGTACCACCGATGATCGAACATTTAAAACTTTTTCTTAGTATAATTTCTACTACTGAGTTTGAGGTCCTTTTTTTTTTTTTTTTTTTTTTTGGGTGGGAAATCATCAAATGACCTCTCCCGCTCTGGGCGGAGCGGTAGGGCGTGTCAGACTCTTACTGACTAAAACCCACCCGTGTTCCTTCAGTTGCCTGTGCGCCAGGGCCACGGTAACTCTTTCGAACAATCCGCGACCCCGGCAGGCATCGGCCCTGTCGGACCCCTTCAATTATGCTGACATCTCTTTGAGGCGCGCGTGGAACACAACGCGCCGTCGACCCGGGCCTGGTCCGAGTTTGAGGTCCTGGGCCTGGGTTCGATTCCCAGGTCGCGCAAAGTGTTATTGAGTTTTTGTATCAGGAATTTCTCAATAGCAGCCCAGAGTCTGGATTTGTGCCCGGTTGGTGGCAATAGGCTCACCCCCTATTACATGGGACTTAAACATAACTGCCAAAATATGGAGTATATCTGTGCCTTTCCCTTCGGGGATTACAGGCGTGATGTTATATTGTAATTTCTTGAAACGCTATTTATTTACTGTTTACATGATTTTAAAACGATCAAGTCACTGAAATTTCATCTGAGCACGTTCAATCGGCAAAATTCGTAGCTGCAGAATAGCTTCAGATTTACTTGAAAATGAACTACGATATCCATGTAGAAACCACAATGTATAATATGTCCTGCTAGTATTATAAATGTGCAAGTTTGTATATTTGGATATTTGTTACTCAATCACACAAAAGCGGCTAAATGGATTTAGATGAAATATGGCATACAGATAGTGTATAATCCGGATTAATACATATAAAACTTTTTATCCCGATATTCCCACGGGATAGAGACTTATGCGGATGAAACCGCGGGGCGCTGCTAGTACAAAATAAAAACTACCCTACATTTACACGTGCGTCGCATCTCTAAAAAGGGTTCCAAAACACAGTGTGCTGTAACTTATCTCAACCTTCTCTCAAAAGTACTATTGTATCGGTTTTAAGTCTAACCAGATGCGGGATGCGGGATCAATATTATACTTCGGAATACCTGTGAAGTACTGATAAACCCCTGTACCCAAACCAGTGGCCTAATTAAGGCTTTTAATTACTCGTTACAATAATTTATTCAGGGAAGTAAAGAAGCGATGGAAGGATGTTGGGAATGATGGTAATTATGGATCGTTAGGAAGTGGCTGAATATTGAGATCCAGATGTATGGAGAAAAGACATGCTGTGCCAACCCTAAATATTGATATAATGGGTCATTATTGGGTCTCTTCAAGAAGGGGTTGCGTGACATATGCTAAATACTTATATTTAGAGCTTTGGGATGACATTAGTCGAAAGTTGGTAGGTATTCGACAATCTATTGTTTAGCACAACTTTTTGCTACATAGATAATACCAGCCTATTACGGTCCCACTGCAGGACAAGGGCCTCTTCTCATACAGAGAAGGCAGGAGCAGTGATCATCATGCTTGCTCAAGACAGGTTGGCGATTTCACTTTCGAACTTATATTAACTTATAAGTCCAGGTTTCCTGACGATGTTTTCCTTCACAGTCCGTCAGTAATGTCCAAGATAAATTTGAAAATACTTTCGAGTTTGAATGTGAATGTTTAATTCATATATATTAATTAAAAATTCACACTGGTTCTTGCCCGGATATGAACCCACAACCTCGTGCATGAGAGGCAAGGCCTTAACCAATGGGCCATCATTGCAAAAACTGTATTGTATTGCAATAACTACTACATAAATGAAGAATTAGATAAAGAAAGTGTATAACTTAATTATTGGATGTCTCACGAAACCACCATTATCCATCTAAACTAATACTGTAAAGAGAAAAAATTTGATTGTTTGTATGTTCGTTTGTTACGCTTTCACGCTAAAACAGCTGAACGGATTTGGATAAAATTTGGCCCATTGGTAGACCATGACCTAGATTACAAGTTAGGATATTTTTTATCCCGAATCCGAAAGATGATCTCCAACTAAATCTAGTTTTAAATCGAGACTTCTAGCATACGGGTGTTAATAAGTTCCTTCTAACTTTAACACATTTGCTAGAGTACTTGTAGGTAACTTTACTACGAAGTTAAGTTTTTGTACGTAAGTTGACTCAGTGATTTATCGCGACTTATTTCCTGACTTGGTGCTTTTAACTTAAAGCAAGTTGATGGTAGCGTATCATAATTCCGAAATTAAAGTTATTGCTCTGCTGGACGCCATTATTGATCAACGCCTTTTAGGTAAGTACAATTTGCTAATGGACTGAGTCCTATATAGCTTCAAAACAGCATTTTTGTTTATCCTTCCATTTTCCTTGGACATATTTAAAAAGACTGCCTCGTTGGTCTAGTGGTCGCAAGCGCTACTGCTGAGCATGAGGTCCTGGCTTCGATTTCCGGGTCGGTCAAAGTGTTGTTGGGCTTTTCCATCTGGAATTTCTCGGTAGCAGCCCGGAGTCTGGATTTGTGCCCGGTTGATGGCAATAGGCTCGCCCCCTATTACATGGGACTTAAACATAACTGGCGAAATGTGGGTTGTGCTATAGGTAAACCTCTGCCTAACCCTTCGGGGAATACAGGCGTGATGACATGTATTTAAAAAGTTACAATTTACGTAACATTTATTCTTTTTGGCTTTCCTCAAAATTGATACATGTGTGAGATTAACGTAGCTGTTAAATGTTTAATATTGTTTTCAATAGACACAAATGAATTGATAGCATTATTTCAATATTCGCTGTACTTTGTGAATTTATCAACGTCAATTTCTTTTCAGTTTCCGTCTTAGCAGTTGTCGCTTTTTCCTTATCCAACTGGGCTTTAATATATTCTATTTCTTATGAAATAACTTCAGGAAGAAAGTCTGTACAAGTTTCAAACAACAGTCTCTCCAGATTTCTTAGGTCATGTACTCTTGCCCTAGTTTTGTAAGCTTTTGACTGGATTTACGAAGTCCTCTGTATTTCCGAGTTTTCTATTATTTTATGGATTCTTCTCGGTATGTTTATTTTTGTAGAGCTTTTCAAATATGCTGGGTTTGTTCTTGATATCGATGCCGACATTAAAAGAATAGCTACAGCTGTTATTGTCTTAAGAATGTGACTGTAAGAACTGTTAACGCGAATGGCCTGTTTTACGACCACCTTTTATGCAGGTATCGTCAAACGGGGTGAATAGATATACAGGGGTGCATCGACACGACTCTTTAAAAGATTTTAACATTGAAATAACATAGTTTGGTGCCAAAAAGGACTCTGTGTTTACTGTATTATAATTAACGATTAAGCGGTCAACGTCAAATCATTTATTTCAAATAGGCACATAAAAGGCACTTTTGAACGTCAAAATTTACAAAAAAATAGAATTGATTCTAGTTGCCCCTTCCAAAAGGTAGTTTCGTATGGAGAATAATGGGCAAGAAACTCCACCGTTACTCTTTTAAAAATGTTTTACAATATGATGTATACATTAATTATATAATTATATGTGAAGACGATGCACCTAGAATAAAATTACTATACCACAAGAGGTAAAAAGAAATAAATACACACAATGTAAATAAAAAAAATAGTAGTAAAATACAAAGACAGGTAAATTAATTATGAAATAGATACATGGTGCTCACATATTTACAAATATTGAAAAGTAAATGATTTTTCCAAAATTTTACAAGTATTCATTTAGTGTGCGAGTTAAAGTAGTTACATACTTAATGTAAAAATCAATGTCATAAAAATTATACAATTAAATTAGCAACCAGTTTGATTTTGTCTAGACTAGATTGTCCTATGGAGCTCATGTCTCTTGTCATTCTTGTTGGCAACAAACTACATTATTTCAATGTTAAAAACCCTTTGAAAGTTTCGCTCCGATTCAACCCTGCATCTCTATTCACCCCGTTTGACAGTACGTAATAAAAATTTCATACACTGTTTTTTTTATCAAATTTGTTTATCCCATGATTATAAAGCATAGGTACCAAATACCAAATAAACAAAATAACGCATTCACGGATGTTTAATTCAGCATTTCCTGGATATATAACTATAACTACACTGAATATTATATCCATATCGCTGGCTTTTAGTTTTTGCAGCACTGAGTGTGAGGATTTCCTTTTGACTAGTGTTAAACAAGGGCGCAAAAAGTCCGACAAAAATAAAACTGACAAAGAGCAATACGCTTGTCGATTTTGGAATAGCTGTGTTTCACACAAAATAAAAGGAACGTTGCAATGCCTCTTATCTGAAAAAAATTGTTCCGCACATGCGCGTTCGTGGTTGTACGTAGAGCGTCGATTATCCTAACGTCGCCGTCGTCGGTCAACCGAACGACCACTTAACTGCTAGTAGTCATTAAATTACATTGTATATGAAATGTTATTCATATGAAATTAAATTATTATTTTCTTTTCTTTTCGTTACAGTTTTTCTTACAGTTCGATTATCCGAAAATACCGGTTTTCCGAACACCCTTGTCCCCCAAATAGTTCGGATATTCGACGCTCTACTGTACTTGTAACTTACCGGTAGATTAATCGGCCGACCGTGTATGAGTTTACTTACCTCTGCAGCTGTCTGAGGCGAAGAACCGTGTGATTTCGTTTTGTGATAATCCTCATTCATCGCATCAGTCTGGAACATGAACGAGAACAGATCGTAATACCACAGATGTGGGGTGTAGATATCTGCCTCGTTCTCCGCAATCTTCTTACTATGTTGCACTCTCTTATGTTCCCTCCTCACACAGGCCCTCAGACTCTCTATTTTCCTCAAAACATGCACTCTTGTGGCACTGGGATCGTATTCTTGAACGAGCTGCGTCAATTTCGTAATTGCTTCGTGTCGTTTGTGCTTCATTTTGTACGAAATGCAGTGTTTGTCCCACAGGCATGGTAGGTTCTGGTACAGGGTGATGAATTCCTTGACTAGTTTGCGCGGGAAGACAACGTTTACTGCATCGGCCATTTTGTTGGTGCTTGACGCGTTCGGCGAGCGGCGCGGCGCGCAGGTCACTGAGCGTGTTGGGTGGGGTACTGCGCAGTTCGCCCCCCGCGCCCCGCCTGCGCCGCGTCGCGTCGCCTCGTTGTGGCCAGTCTGACTGACTATACAAAGTACATTTTGTGCGCCAACATGTTTGTATGCACGGTCGATACGCGTGCTCGGCTCACTGGTTAGCCGAGAATATTTGCGGAAGCTAATGAACTTGTGTTTTGGAGTGATTCGCGGATGATAAAAACTTCGGTAGGTACTTATTATTTCTATCAATGGCTTGCTCTGCATGTGTAGTATGACCATCTCTACTCTATGAAGAGAAGACAAATCACTTTCTTAACAAAAAGTAACTACGCATACTTAATCTAAATGGAAATAAACCTGTCTCTAATTACACCAAATTAATTACCTACATTTACTAAAACACAGCCTTATTGTTAGAGCTTAAAATTCAACTTTATTACAAAATAACGTACACAACCCCTGACTTAAAAAAGTAAAAATAGGCAAGGAGGTCGGACATAAATATTTACATAATTAGAACCATGTCCTTAGGTACAAAGCATGCAATTTACAAGCATTTTAACGAGGGATCCTTTGCTCCTGACATTTGTCGGATGCTGGCATAATTACTTAATATTTTAGAGAGAAAAAAATGGTTTGCTCCGGCACGCGGAACGGCGCGGTGGCGCGGCGACGGTTTGTTCCAAAGAATGAGTGTTTCTAATACGTGTATTTAATAAGCCTTTAGCGATGATACTGGAATAAAGAAGGATAACTAGATATATCGATTTCTACCTTTTCTACCTCTCCATCATCATTATCCTTTAAGTATAGTCTCAACACGCAGTTTACTAGTTAAGTAAGCTAGTAAGTAGCTGTTTTGTCGCAAACCCTAAATCGCCTTTTACGACACCCACGTGCCAACGGATTACCTTCACAAATATCATTATTATTAAGACACAGTAGCAGCTAATTACACACATAATCAGCCTATAATGTTCCCACTGCTGGGACACAAGCCTCCTCTCTTCGAGAGGGAGTGAACTGTAGGTCGCGTCGTAGCTCTACCACGCGGGCCCAGTGTGGGTTGGTAGATATCACAAGTCGTCGAATTTTTGGTTCTATGACATGCCGGTTTCCTCACGATGTTTTTGTTAACCATTCTGAGACCAGTGCAATTATTTAAACGAAGTAAAGCGCCTGCCTGGGTTCGAACCCACGACATAGGACGCGTTAGTCGGGGCCGTTCTGGGCCCCCACTGTATTTCAAATAGCTTGGACTAATTTAATCTAGCCAGTCGGTTCCTGAAGCAGTTCAGTGTGGGAGCTTTCACATCATTTTTTGGGAGCCTATTCCATGTTGTTAAATCTCGGTTAGGCAAGAATTGCTTCAAGGGCTTTTTCTTTGATAATTTATCCCATAGTTTTAGGGCAACATGGAAATCGTTTCCGATAAATAGAATTATGACACCCACTAACTACTACTACTACTAAAAAGGATCATCAAGGGACACGCCATTGTTGTCATTCCCCTAAAAAGGTAATGCCAACAATGCCTTAAAGGTGTGAAACATGTTCAAAACAAAAGACTAGAGCTACATGTCATGTGTAACGTGCGTTACTTATGTAGCCACGTCCTTATGATGACCTATGTACATAATATACAAAGGCTTATTTTACATTGTCGCCCCTGATGGATTATCCGATTATAATCCTTGTAGCGCTAAGTGAGGATGAAGACACAAAATGCATGTCATGGTACCAACCGTATCCGACGAAGAAATTGTAGACAAAGATAGGAGAAACTCATATATGTACGGTTACCATATTCCAGGATTTGTCCTGAGATCTCAGGATATTTAGGCTCCTGACTGAATTGCGGTCGGATTGAGGGAAATCTCGGGAATCTCAGGAATTTGCGATTTTTTTAATAAAATTAAGTTTCTTTATCTAGATTTACAATTTTATTTTTTTGGGTATGTTACGATCAGCATAAACAAAAATATAATCTTCTTTGGATAGTATCACAGCAAAACGCATTTTTTTTTCACATAATTATGTTAAACAAAATGCGTCGTCGTTAATTACGTTTGCGACAAAATCTCAGGACTTTTCTATAGAAATCAGGCTTTTTGTCAGGACTTTTAAATTTTTCATATGGTAACCCTACATATATGTATCTATACAGGGTGGCGATATAGTCACCTGCATCCATCAAGGGGATGATTCTACCCGTTATCTTATAAACAACTTTCGCTACGAAATCGGATAAGAGTTCGTAGAGAAAGTTGTTTAAACCGACTGGCTGACAGGTGACTAAATCGCCACCCTGTATAGAAAAAGAAGGATAGAAGATATAAAAAAAGGTTTTAGATGAGCGTCGGCCTCTTAAATTATGGATGAGGGGAAGTTGAAAAAATATTTTTCAATGATCTCTCTGCATTTTTCTAAGTTACATTGACGGAATCAGTGAAGGCCGCTTAACCAGAAAATTTTCAATACTGCAGTAATATAGCGAACGGTATAACGATTGCCTATCAAACATTTCCTTGACCACCTAAACGAATACCTTACATAATCATTTGACTGATCGTTCAGTCAAATGATTATGTAAGGTAATCGTTTAGGTCACATGACCGTCATCAGAACTTTCTGATTGAAATAACAAGAAGATCCAAAGTTTTCTTTACAAAGACAAATAAACCGTGTTTTGTAATATCCGAAAAACAAACGAGAAAAAACAAAAGTTGCCACATTATTGCTTACTATAAGTATTCCATTATACGCGCGCCATTCATTTTCAGTACAAAATTCATGGGAATGAGTTCCCTAAACTTATTTATTATTATAAGATACACGCTTTTATAACCCTAAGGCTTCCAGGATATTGTGAGAAGTGTGTAGTAAAACTGTAGCCACAATTTCGTGCTATAAAATTACTTTAGTTTAGTTTTAGGATGATATCACTGCTAAGAAATTATTTTCGATAAATTTGTTGAGGATTACAGCTTCAAAATTCATATTTGCTGATGGTAAAATACTATTTCGTATTATGATTTTCTGAAGCCATGTGGAATTTAAGATAACGTTAGGTCATATTAAAATTTTATAATTTTATTATTGTTAGGGTTCCGTACCCAAGGTGTGAAAACGGGCCTGCTGGGGTCGCAGATTGTTCGAAAGAGTTACCGTGGCCCTGGCGCACAGGCAACTGAAGGAACACGGGTGGGTTTTAGTCAGTAAGAGTCTGACACGCCCTTCCGCTCCGCCCAGAGCGGGAGAGGTCATTTGATGATTTCCCACCCAAAAAAAAAAAAAAAAAGGTCATATACAATTAAGTACTGCTGGCCATGATCTCCCTAAAAAAAAAACAAAGAATTTGCTTCAGCCAAAATCTTGCCATGCTAGTGTTTTTTTTTATTGCTGAATGGGCCTGCTCTTGACCTCGATCACGCCTGATGGAAAGCAGTGGATGAGGTCTATGATGGAACGAGCGTGCCCAGAAGATACCTGTTCACTTTGGCTTTGAAGGCAGACGGGTTAAATGTGGAAGGGAACACAAACACTGGCAGAGAGTTCCACACTTTGGCTGTGCGCATAATAAATGTGGACGAAAAGCTCTGAGTACGACTGGTCGGGATATGAACCAAGTGCGGACGGTACCCTGCAGTTCGTCTGGTAGTCCGGTAGTAAAAGAGCGATTGTGGGATCAGGTCGTAAAGCCCCTGCACACACTCTCCGAAGTACAGTACTTATTGAAGAGCACGCTCCATTTAGCTAAGTCGCTTCTCACCTTTTCAACAATAGGCTGAGAAAATACTACTGTTATGGAAGAAAAGATGACACATGCTTTACAAGACTACACCTCCCCATCTTTACATATTATACCTCAAAGTAGTTACGTGTCGAAGGCCGTGGGTTCGAACCCAAACAGGCACTTTCATCATTATCATTGGCACTCGTATTCCACTGACTGCTAAGGTTAGGCCTCCTCCCTTTTGTGCCATGCTTCCCTGTCCTGTGCGAGTCTGTCACAGAACAGGCACTTATTGTGCTCTCAAAACGGTGAAGGAAAACATCATGAGGAAACCGGCATGTCCCAGAACCAAAAATTCGAAGACAAGTGACATCTACCAACCCACAATGGGCCCGCGTGGTGGATTATGTCCGACTTCCTCTTACGAAGAGGAGGCCTGTAGGAACATTATAGGCCGATAATGCTACATCGCATACTCGGACCCTTTTGGCAGAATATACCCTTCGATTATAACTTACGAAATCTTTATAAAATTGAAAAAAAGTCTATTTTAGTTCAAATTTTCGTCGGTTTTAAAAGTAGCAATCTGAACTTTTTTTATGAGCTCAGCGACGCGGTAAGTCCTATGAAAAACAATTATTCAAAGAGATTACAATTTCATATAGTTCTGTCATCTTCCAATTCCAGTGAAAAGCAGACTGTAAGAATGGAATACTCTTTATTATATACACCATAAAAATTACAGATATAAATGTAGAAATTTTACATAGGGTGACACGATGGCAGCCGGTCTTATCGCTAAAAGCGATCTTTTACAGACAACCTTTGGATGGATTAAAGGGAGAAGGAGAGACAATAATGCAGGTAGTCAGTGAGTGGGTGGGTAGTAAGCTGTGGGTTAGGGCTGGCAGGCACTATTGCGAATTAATCACATGTACACACGGCTACATATCAAGCTATACATTTCCAGTATAAGCTGACATCGCATTGTATAGGATTTCCGTACAATGAGCGGTCAGCTTATACTGGAAATTTATAGCTTGATATGTAGCCGTGTGTACCTACTTAGTTTCTTGTAAAGAAATTATCTTTTGCCTCCCTCGTTGTCTAGTGGTAGCAAGGGCTATTGCTGAGCATGTGGTCTTGGATTCGATTTCCAGGTTGGGAAAAATGTTACTGGGTTTTTCCATCAGGAATTTCTCAGCAGCAACTCGGAGTCCAGATTTGTACCCGTTTGATGGCAATAGGCTCGCCCCCTATTACATGGGTCTTAAACATAACTGGCGAAATGTGGGTGTACTATAGGTACGCCTCTGCCTAACCAGGCTTCGGGGATTAAAGGCGTGATATTTAATTTAAATTTCAAATAGCCTTTATTAGCAATCTTAAAACTAGTTCTAGGCGTTATGTAAAATGAATTTGTGCATGTCTCCTGCCGTTTACATATTTTACTGCACGTTTTATTATATTGTCTATCACAGGCGTAACATTGCAACTTTTTATAGTTTTCTATTTTAGCGTATCAACACCGGGATT
Source organism: Griposia aprilina (assembly GCA_916610205.1). Classification (NCBI taxonomy): domain Eukaryota; kingdom Metazoa; phylum Arthropoda; class Insecta; order Lepidoptera; family Noctuidae; genus Griposia; species Griposia aprilina. Next base: position 5,533,798 of record OU744299.1, read on the forward strand.
ATTTATGTAAACAATATTGTCCAGCGGGGTAATTGCGTAACACACTAACAGGAGCAATGGCTTTCATTTTGACAGTTCATCAACATTCACTGCGTTATGTACACACGACGATATATCAAGCTAAACATTTCCAGTTTTAGCTGAACTCGCATTGTCTAGCTTATAAATGGAAATGCATGTCGTGCTTGATATGATGTCATGCGTACGTTTTTGAGCCGACTTTTTCGAAAATGATTCAGATTCTGATTGATAGTATCTTACGCAATTAGGGTACTGGTTCTTGTACTTTATCGTTTCTGTCATTCAAATCTTGAAAGAATTTCAAGTCACCATAATATCACGTCCATATTATCATCACGTTAGAGGTTTTCAGTTGTTCTTCTTTATTGCTTGGACAGCCCTACTTCTTTAAACCTACATTAAATAATAATAATGGTTAACAGAAAACCAGTTACCCTTGCAGCAAGAAAATGAAAATAATTTAAAAAATTGCAGATACAAATAATGCAGCCTTAAAAAGATACAAACAATACAGCTTTAAAATCATGAGCCTATGAAATTGGTATGAAGCCCTTGTTCATACCAATTTCATAGGCTCATGATTTTATGATTCAATTTCAGATAATACGAAAACTCACAATAAACAATTTTTATCTTTCAAATAAACTATTATAGTGCATCTGACTGTAATGAAATTCTTGACTAACTAAGTACTCAAGAATTTTATTAGCGTCACGAAGATTTTCACGTTCAATTTGACATTGTTCTTGATATCCTTTGTGTCGTAGCTTTTAGGGTGATTTTCGTTGTGGATTTGTTACCACTGTTATGAGTATGACTGTGTGATGCGTGTGTGTGTAATTCCGAAGCAAGTTTGTGTAATAATTTTTTAGATTAGCTCTAGAATGACTGGACGGATTTTCTTATACTTAGGTACTTGTTTACGACAAGTAGGTATAAGAAAAGCCTTCAAATAATCTCGGATCAGAGAACACACATAGCTCAAAATTCCCTCCATAAAAAAAAATCAGCAATAAATAACTTAATTCAGTTAACACCATAAGCTTGAAAGTGCGAATGTCGCGTCCTAGTAAATATCCCCTATATTCGGCAGAGCGTAAGGTGGGACGGGCCTACCCTAAATAAACGGCCATAAAGAAAGATTTAAGGTGAATTTATTTGTGTGCTGAAATTGATAAAATACCGATCAGGATTGAACGTGTGGGCGACTTCGATAAAACCTCCTATAATGACAGAATGTACTGGGTTAAGCTGTATATTAGGATTTAAGGCAGTATGTGACCAAGTTTGTTGGGAAAAATCATAGAAAAATAAAGGGATTATCTCACCCCCCCACCCCGCTCCCCCCGTCTCTCCCTCTTTCCTATCTTTGACTCTTTTTATATTTTAGAGCAAAAGAGAAGGGTGATGACAAGGTGATGACAGACACTTTTTTAATTCTAAAATAATGTTAGGTATGCTACCCGAGCATTTCTCAACATAGTACCTCCATCTGAAATATGGGTGTCCTTCAAATTCAAGATAAATGACAAAATCAGATGTAATTATTAACCAAAACATTTTTTCTTTTTTGCGTGAATAAAATTGTTTAATTGTAGATTAATGCTAATGAATAGCACCAAAAGGTCAGGAAATAATAAAAAATGCATTTTTTTCTGAAAGTTCAATAATTTCAATGTATGCGGTTTCTGGTGTCCTACCTAAGAATAAGATTTGAAAACTTATTTTCTGAAAGAGTTTATTTTTCAGAGTGAATATTTTTTCTTTTGAACAGTTTTGTTGCTGTTATAAGTTTAGTCTGGACTTTAAAAGAGTCTGTGACCTCTGAGTTTGTTTCGGCCTTTCTTCTCAGAGTAGACAGATAGGAAACGCCGACCTCGTCTAGTTTAAAAATATGATTGACGTGTAAAAGTGTTTGTACGAACCTAGTTACAGAAATAAAATCATTTATCATATAGTAATATGCCTTTAATAACCATTTTTTAAAATTATGTAATTAATTTTAAATAATTATCTGTTGTCCTAGATAAAACTTAAAATACATTTTGAGTATCAATTTTGCTACCGCGATTTATCATGATGTACAAAGGTATATTTTGAAGTGAATTTTTTTTTTTATTATATAGCAACATTTTCATTCCACAGCCAAAATGTTCAGTCGTCAGTCTATCATACCTTATAAGTATTTTGAGCTTTTGATTCTATATTAAAGGTCAGCGATATTTTATCCCTTAATATAAAGTTTTCAACTGACAAAGAATAAACATAAAACATTACATCCACATTTAAACTTCGGGAATAGTTTTATTGAAAAATATACGCGGTAGCGTGTAAAGCCAAGTTCAAAGAAAAATAAACTGGCGACCGACGCAGCAGCCGTGTGTTAATAAAACACACGGCTGCTGTGTCGCCAGGAATCGAATCTGGGCTCTACTAACTCACAGACTGTGTAAGACTGTATTTCTTTCATAACACAATTTTTACAGTTTGTGTTATTATTGGTTGTCTAAGTTTTATAAATTTTAATAATTTGGTATACAAAACGATAAAAGCGACCTTTCATGATGGAACCTATTCTACTGCGAAAGAAAAGTTTTTGTTGCTATTATAATCTCGAAAGGCGCTAGGTGTTAGTAAAAATCGATTGCTTGGAAAATATTTCAAATCGTAAAAATTCACTGTTTTCAGATTTTTTGCTTTTTAACCGACTTCACAAAAAGGAGGAGGTTCTCAATTCGTCTGTATGTTTTTTTTTTTTTTTTTTTTTTTTTTTTTTTTTTTATGTGTGTTAGCTCATATCTTTTTTCTGGGTGAACCGATTTGGATGATTCTTTTTTTATTTGATAGGTGGTGCTTCACATGTGGTCCCATTTAAATTTGATCAAGGTCTGACCAGTACTTTTTGAGTTATCCTTAATACTGCAGATTTTTTCAACTTAGTTTATATGGATGATGTGTTAATAATTTCCTGTCACTGTTATTTACACACCAAGTAGTGGTATACGAATTTGTGTGGGGTAGGTACCGCAACTAAAAAGTGAAAAATAAAAACTTTTTTACAAAAAAACAACCGACTTCCAAAAAAAAACACTAAAAGACGTGAAAAATAACTTTAATTTCGGAAGTCGGTGGCCAAACACGAAAATACAAAACCAAAGGCACCGACTTCCAAAATTAAAGTTATTTTTCACGTCTTTTAGTGTTTTTTTTTGGAAGTCGGTTGTTTTTTTGTAAAAAAGTTTTTTTATACACACAATTTACCCAGCTGGACGCCAAATTTCAACTTTCTAGGTCATCTGGAAGTGGGTTAGGTTTTTGTTCAGGTATGTCAGTCAGTCAGTGATAAAAATGTCGATTTTTAGACGTTAATATCACAATAACCGTTTAAGCTGAATTTATGAAATTTAGGGTTATATTTACTCTAAGGGGTTTTAATAAATAAACCAAATCATGTGTTTATGTTAAATAGATATTGAGTTATTAAGGGGTTAAAAGTGTCTCCAAATGGTTTAATTGAAAGAAATGCTTTGAATTAAGTTTTGAGTTTGGTTTCTTCCACTACTATAAGTATACATTTTTATCTAGGGCTTATGCTTATCTAAGGTACTTTCGCTGTTTGGGAAACTACTTTTCAACCTAAGATTATGTATAATTGACATAGAAGTAAGCCTAGGGCAAAATCTGTATTGCTACGCGACAAGCTACGGCGTAGCGCTCGTACACTCGTAGCACTTGTGCTACGATCGCGTGGCCACACGCGTCGAAAGCTTAAACTTTCTTTGTTTGTTTCATATAATTATTTGACGTGTAAACTATTCCCAATATCTTGTATATATTATGAATTGTAGGTAATGATCATAAAACCTCATTACATTGACAAAATGGACCGCACTTTGACGTTTTTATCCACAATGCTTCACGTCGTGATCTTACGACAACACAGCCGATTTGTACATCACACCGATTACACGCTACCAAATATTTCGTGTAAATCCAGGGTGCATCTCTCCTTTTTTACGTCCTATAATCCAACAGCTATAGGGATGTCCACAACGTGTCACCGGACGCCTGCGGTCTGTGACCGCGGCACCCTTGCACAAGTGATGTAGCCCTGTATTACTAATTGGGAAAGGTATGTTAATATACACTATAGTTGTAAAATAAGGTTAGCTTGCGGCATTAGTTGAATGATTGATAAATCAAATCAGCTGATCACAATCTGGTCGTTCTAACACAACTTAGCAGATATAGCCTTTTGCTCAGCCGTGGATTGCAAATTAGCAATATGAGAGTCTAATTCTGGACATATTACAAGTTTTAGAAAAACTATATTGGTTTAATATAAATATTATGTTTCTACTTTCGGTTAACATAACAGGGGAATAATTTCATGCACATTCTGTTTCATGCTTTAATGTATCTATCAGATAAATTAAAGAACCCTTTGCTTACATCCTAACAGCTATAGGCGTGTCCATGACGCGTCCGTACGCCTGCGGTCTACCGCGACACGAATGCACAAATGACGCCTTATATCACTAATTGTGATTGGTGGCTCGTAAAGGTAATAACATTATTAGCAAGATTGTAAGTCGTGCTTGGGTTTGGATTTAACGCAATCTTGTTTACTGTCACTAGTTAATCGAAAACATATTCAAACTAGCTTCTGCCCGAGGCTTCACCCGCGTGGATGTCGGAAATTATCCCACAGGAACGTGCTACCGGGACACAAAGTAGCTTATGTCCTTCCCCAGGATGCCACCAATCCCCTTGCCAAATTTGATTGAAATCCGTTAAGTGGTTTAGGCGTGAAAAGGTAACATACAGGCCGTTACTTTCGAATTTATAATATTAGTATGGTTTCAAATTCATATCATTTTAATTCAAGTAACATATACTCATAATAGGACTAACAAGAACACACAGTCACATTAATTAAAACTACATACAATTCTTTGACACATTTAAAAATAAAATTAGAATAAATTGTGCATTATAAAAGACAATGTCCAAAATCGCCCTGTGCAATAAAAACATCAGACATACACGATAATTAATTGTCTATTTTATTAAATAAGTTGAAAATACTTTTATAACACGGACTAGCTGCATGCCAAAATGAAAATTAAAAGTATTTTACGCGACTAATATCATTAATCACCGCCATCTTCGGGTGCGTTCCGAATTGCACTGTAATCGATTTGAGCATGCTTACACCCGTTTCGAATTAGCCTGAGCGCGATAACGATGTCCCGTGAATCGTCATAGATGACGTAAAGACATGCGCCATCTTGCGTTAATGCCGACCATGCCTTTTAATAATATCATCGTGAGCGCTGTCAAAAATTACAGTTGTGCGTTGTATTGTTGAGTTGTTTTGAGTCGCATCTTCGGTCTGATACATCTCAACCGACAAAACAGATGTGCCAATGCGTTGAACTTCTATTCTCCAGAAAATATCTAGTCGGTCTTTCTTTCTTGTACAAGGTTTGGGGTTGACGTTGAGCGAGCACTGTGAGCAGTGTGAGTGCGTTCACAAATGTTCTGAATTGTTGACAGCTCGCAGCTGTCATAATCGTGATATCTAAATCGGAACGCAAATTATTGATGTGAGCGCTGTGAGCGATTATAGCGTAATTCGGAATGCCCCCTTCGCCAAACGTTATGTCATGTCGTGTCGAATAAGATTAGGGATGCCTAATCAATTTTAATCGATGTTTTGCTTTTTTTTAACTGTTGCAATTTTTTTTATCGGAATCAGATTTTGAATTTATTGCGATTATAGTGCAAATAGAACCATTAAATCACCATTCCATTATTATTATTCACTAAAAGTATAATTAACAGGTAGGTGGGTAGGTAGTAGTTTTAAATAGGTAGTAAGAATAATGCTGAAGTGAACAAAACCTACATATTTCATCATCATAATTATTCAGGGTTTTCTAAGATCGTTTAGAAAAGTGTGTGGTTTACATCTAACTAAACGATCACTTACGAGTTTAGGACGATTAATATAAAAAAGATACTTATCGTTACTGGATGAATTATAAATGTGTTCTTTAAAAAAACTATATTGCACACTAGATACAGATGTTATTATTAATATTGTTACAAGTATAGAAGAAGTAGAGAAGTATGGTTTTATTATAAGTGGTAAATTGTCATACTTGTAATGGTATTAATATTATCGGACAAAAGTTGATGTAATGATGTTTGTAAGGTATGTCCATAGTAAATCTTAGGAAATATCGTTTTTAACGTATCGTATTCAGCACCCCTATTTTTAACGTCACTAAATGGTCACTTGTCACATTATTACTTAGGTTGTATACCTAATTATCTAGGTAGGTATTTAAAATAGCTAAACGCATTAGGATATTGTTTTTCAGATTCTTAAAAATCACTCGGAGTCACGGAGTTATGAAAAACCATAATACTCGTGGTTCGATTATAACCCCAAAATCTGATACTTTTTTTGAAATTTATCTATTCTTTAGCTAGTCCGTTATAAATATAACCTCTTATAGGAATTTACTAATGATCGCCAATACAACACATAATTTTCCGATGCTCTTGGTTCCAGGGCGAACAATGTATGGGCGCAGAGCAATATCCTTTAAATTACATTTGTTATTCCAAGCGTTCTATTCGTGTAGCTTATATTGGATATTAGAGTCAAGTGCTAGACATGATTCAAGTTCCTTAATGCAGTAACTGTAGCAAAAATAATGTTGTATATCGTTATTGCAATATAATTTGAACTTTCGTTCAGAAGTAACATCACTTAGGCCCGTATGACAGAACCTCACTCAAGAATCAAGCATTAGAGTACTAAAAAAGAATTTGAAGCCATTTGATTGGTTGTAACTAGGTAGTTAAAGTAATGCTTGAGTCTTGAGTAAGGTTCTGTTAGTTCTGTAAAACGGGCCTTCACTTCGTTTTTGTCTTTAAAACATATTATTTACTGCCTAGCAATTACTTTTCTGACCAGACATGTGTCCCAGAATTTGTGGGCCTCGACTAAATTAGGTACATAAATCTTGTCACAGTTTTTTGTCGCAGAAGATTTATTAAGTTACTTCTTATAAAGCCAGGGATATATTAGTTAATTACCGTACCTAAACCAATCAATCTTGCCTCTAAAATATTCAATACCTATCTACTCGACTGCGCGACATTAAAGACATGGTTATGTTTTTTTAACCGACTTCAAAAAAAGGACGAGGTTCTCAATTCGACTGTATAGTTTTTTTTTATATGTGTTAGCTCAGAACTTTTTTCTAGGTGAACCGATTTGGATGTTTTTTTTAAATCTGAAAGCTGGTGCTTCACATGTGGTCCCATATAAACTTGATTAAGTTCTGACCAGCAGTTTTTGAGTTATCCCTAATACTGCGTATTTTTCCACCTAGTTTATATTGATGATGTGTTAATAATTTCATGTCACTGTTATTTACATATCAAGTAGTGGTATACGAACTTGTGTGGGGTAGGTACCACAACTAAAAAGTGAAAAATAAAAAGTTTTTTTACAAAAAAACAACCGAATTCCAAGAAAAACACTAAAAAACTTGTAAAATAACTTTAATTTCCGAAATCTTTCTCATCCGTTTTTTCGTGTTTTTCTTGAACGTCAGTTGTTTTTTTTTGTAAAAAAAGTTTTTCCTTAATTTGATTAAAAACTACAATAAATTCACAGTGACATGTCCCTGTCCCAGTCACCTAACAAGAAAATACCTATTCATCCGAAAGCCGTATAAAATACGTATAAAAAGGCTTTACGGCTTCAAATAAAAGCGTCTTCTTGACATAAATCCTAGTACAGAGCAGGTGTTGTAGCTGAAAGTTTTATTGAATTACAGTAAGCAGTTTATATCAGTATGATCCTAGATATTAACAACGGGTTTGGAAACGCAATATGGCTTGAAAAGCACCTTTAATGTGCAAGTATATAAGGATTTGTATTACCGTTACTTGGAGTAGATCGTAATGTGGATTAGGGTATATTGTTACTAACCGACTTCAAAAAATGAGGAGGTTCTATATTTGTCTGTCTGTACGTATTTTCAGTTTTTGTATTTACGATTGTGGACCGATTATGAAAATTCTTTTTCATTTAGTCAGTAGAGGAAGCTCGCGTGATGGTCCCATATGAATGCTTTGGTCGTTTTTGAGTTAGCTTAAATAATAGGTACATATTTAATCCAATTTGCGTTCGTTGATAATGTTATAAAACTTCCTGTCACTGTTGTGTACATAGCAAGTAGTGGTCTAATAATTTGGTTGGCTAGGTACGACAGCTGAAAAGTGTTTTTATTTTATTTTTATTCGTTATAATAGATATTTAAGATCAAACAGTAAGTCGATGCTTATTTCGTTGAAGCCTCCTTTTTAAAGGTGGTATTGTGTTAAAAGTGTTAAATTGTAGAATCATTGACACATGTCGCTTGTAGGCACATTATTTTCTTTGTCCCTTCCTTTGTGGCTGAATGGGCGTTTTCCTTTGCCTAACCGTTACGACTTCCCTTTGATATATAAGTACTGCGTATTTCTCGCCATTCTTTTTATAGCACTTGTTTTTGGGGTGATATACCTATAAAAATCAAACGAATTGCTACGGTTTGCCGTTAATAAATAAACGTAAGTATTCTTCTATTAAAATGATAATATGGGATTTAAAAACAAGAGCGAAACATGGGTGTACAGAGTCTTGTAAACGGAGAACACCTCTGCTTATCCCTTCGGGGATTGAAGGCGTGAGTTTTATGTATTTTTCTACATTTTCATGGATTTGAACCTGTGTTTGAATGTAATTTTTTGTGTTATAAAATCACTATCCAAAAAACCAAAGAAAAATTGGATTTGGCGGGCTACAGCTGAAGATTCACCTTAAGCGTTTAAAAACTTTATAGATAGGTACTACGAAGTCTAAAGATGGTATCAAAGGAGTTCTAACTTTAATTACAGCTTTAAATTATCAAGATAAATATTATTTCGAATCTTTTAAACTGTTCATCATCAATAATTAATAAGCTGTCATAACTACTGTAAGTAAATCTACCAAAAGTTTGAAGTCAGTAACTTGGGAGAAACTTCGAAAACCTGCTCAATAACCTCACAGGTATATCTCAAAATCATTAATTGAAATCTTAATTAAACGTTAATGAAGTAAACGAGACGGTTGGATATTTAATATTGAATAATATGATTACACATTTCTCATAGAAACTTTTTTAATATTTGAGAATGTACTCGTTTTCCTAATACGTCTTAGTTTGTTCGTACCTAATCACAGATTTGCTGCAAAAGAAAAACTCGTGAAAAATCTAAAGGCAACTTAGCCAAAAAACTGCGAAAAACATCGTTATCAAATGGCACAGCTATAACATAGTTTCAGTTACAATATTTTATCCCCCGATGCGATGCGCGTGTTAGAAAGTGGATGAAAGAATATATTTATAGGTATTGGCATCTACTTAATTAGTAAGCTTTGAGTGTCAGAATAGCTAGCTATTTAATATGTAAGAAAGTGCCTATGATTATGGTGTGTTGGGAAAGGATTTTTCATGAAGAAAGCACAGAAAGACAAGACCAGGCATTTATTTCAGTTAGGCTTGTCGTTAATTAGAAAGCTACTATCCGTTCCAAAACTAGGTCTTCATGGAGAAGAAGGATAAGAAATTCCATGGCAGCTTGTTATAAAATCTTGTATCAACACATTTAAACATTAGCATATTATTATTGTTAACACAAGGTCCGTTTCTCAAAGTTAGCAACTTTGTCAATGTAAAGAAAGAACATGAATAATCCTTATATACGATTTAACACAAGCAATATTAGCTATATGTATAACTCATACAGAACAACAAAGATCGGCGATACTAATCAATATTATACCTAATATCAATTAACTTACATGAACATTGTAGTCGGTCGATCTTTTACTATAAGTGATGTGATGATCATAATTCAATCCATTTTTTAATTTAGGGAAAACTTCGCTATGCAGCGTGATTTCCTAAGGTTCATTGGCTTTTAGCAAATTAATATTATGGACATTGGACACCACTCAGGATCTGTGAGTCTGTCCTATCTCGTCAAAACCATTCGAACCAAGATCCCCTTCAAAATTGGCGGTAACTCCTTATAGTCCCTCCATATTACCAGTCAGTACCTCAAACATTGCCGCCCATTCTGCCAGCATTTTAGACCAATCAGAGATGGTTGTACATAATTGCTAAATATCTTCTAATATAGGTATTAATTAACAAATCTAGTATAGTGGAACTATTTTAAAACTTCATAAGATTATTTAGCAATTTAGTATGTATTTATTTGTAATCTTTAAGTAAAATCTTATAAAATATTAACATCATCTTTAAGATCTGAGAATCGTCTAAAACAACATGTTACTTTAAAATTGCAATATTAAATCATGAGAAATATTACTAGTATCATATTAATTATTACTTAATCATTTATTGTAATGCTAAGACAATAAACATTTGGTTTGATTATGTAAAACCACCAACCATGACTTGTTCGAAAACTCTAGAATCGTTGTTTGTGCCTTTTAAGTTAGAATAAATACCATTTACATTAAATACATCTGTATATGAAATATCAATTAAATAAATGTTGATAACATATATTTTAAATTACGACCTTTCTATTTATAAAATAATAATTTACGTTTAATAAAATATAGTTGAAATGGAACGTTTCCTTACGTCAATGTCTTTGTCATCTGACAGCTGACGTTCATATTGTGATTCTAGATTATATCAATAAACAACATCAATATTTATGATCAATAATCAATGAGTTATTCGCCTATAAATATGAATAGTCTCACACGCGCTTTAGTTGTGGTTACCAAGTATACGAACACGCTGTGAATGTGTGCGTGAAGACGAATAGCGTCACCCATAACACGCATACGCACACACACTTCCAACATGGCCATTGTCACGGACTGTACCGAGAGCTCCTGCGTTTACACACATTCACAGCATTTTTGTATACACAAGTAAAGCGCGCGTCACTTCGTGAGATAGAAATAGGTAAGTTAAGGCTGACGCAGATTTAGGTGGGCTGTGCCGCATTGCGAAAATCCTCCTATCGCATATTACATGCTACAGGCACAACGTTTTTTTGTATTGAAATGAGATGCGTCACGGCCTGACGTGGCTGTAATGTGCGCTTAGGATAATAATGTTTAATTTTTTTTTATGAAAATCTGTTACCGTTAAAAGCACTGACTGAAGTATTCAAACCCGACCAATAGGTACCACCTCATACCCAGACATTAGCAAAATCATCGAACATACCAAAAATAAACATTTTTATATTTTTTATAACATACTAGCCGCGACCCGCGGTTTCTCCACTTTACGGCCTATTCTCGGACCTAAAAAAACAAAAAAAAAATCATAAAAATCGGTCAAGCTGTTTCGGAGGACTTCGATAACAAACACTGTGATTCGAGATTTTTATGTTAGAAGATTATGACATCGTGTACTAATTACTTTTTATTATTAAATTTTTGACACTTTAATTATATCAATTGTCTTACAAAATAGTAGCCCACCGGTATTGAGAACAAAGTTCAAGCTATCGGTGCAAGGAGGCCAGGGCTCTTGAGAGAGGAACCTCCTTACCTTGTTATTTATCGATGGAGCCATAACTATATTTGAATTGAATTTAAACACCGTGTTATTGTTACAGACACACACTCCTCAACCCCTGTGGTCTGCCTGGTGATAGAAGGTGGCACGAACACCGTGCGGGCCGTGCTGGAATACGTCACCGACACACCACCGGTGCCCGTCGTCGTTTGTGACGGCAGTGGCCGAGCGGCGGATCTCATCGCTTTTGTTCATAAGTGAGTATTGCTTTAGTAAAGCGCTGTTTAACTTATTTACCTTAAGCTAGCAATTGTCGTGAGAATCATTGGGGATAATGACGATAAAGTAAACGCAAAGTGGAAAAGGATGAACAAAAACTGTTTTTGCACTGTTTTTTTTTTACAAAAGAATATCTTGCTTTAATTTTTAAATAGCTAGCAACACTTTTCTAAATTTCATTCATCGATGTTATATACATGGCAATTTACAGAACATTCTACTTAGATAACATAACATAACATATCGCCTGCATTCCCCAAAGGTTTAGGCAGAGTTGTACCTAATAAGATCCTTACAAAGAGAACATTGAAGTGGTCTTACGTCCTAAAGGTTCTGTTTCGAAGGCAATCGCAAACGCAAACCGCTGCGTCAATGCCGCCCAATCGTAATGACAGACTGCAGTGACATGAATGGTTTCCATGTAACTCTATGTAAGCAATGAAAGGCAGCAATGTAGCTATCCACGGAAGCGTTTTCATAGAGTTTTATAGAAACCAGTCGTGTCGATGGGATCTGTCATTGCAATTGAATGACATTGCCGCTTGCAGTTAACAGTTGCGGTCGCCTTTGGAAGAGCACCCGACACATAGGGACAAGAGTTTTGGGTTCGCTGTAACATCTCTCAATTAAAATTAAATTAAACATATTTGACCCGCCAGACTCCTCGTAAAATTTCTCTAGACATCATTTTAATGAGCAAACTTCCACCATTACAAGACCACACAAAATCCTCAACTACCCATATATCAAGAAGTATTACCAGTTCGAATACTACCGAGTTATTTGTCAAAGGAACTCCAATACTCTTTGATATTGGTTCGGAAGAAATATTTCATAGGCGTCTAGACTTAGTTAACGAGTTACTGCTGAATAACTATAATATTTGTATTGGAAATGTGTTTACTAAAGGATTTTACGTCTACGATGTGATACTATAGAGGCTCATTTACATTGATCAAGTATTTCATACAGCATTTGAGTCCACTGAATCGGCCATCGACCAAACAATTTTCAATCATTGTACATATTTTCAATTTAATTTAAATTTTGATAATTAGGTATAAGACCTTCATACTGTACCTACTCATGTTTTACAAAATAAATATTATCTTATCTTAATCAAGTCCAAAATCCCGTATAAAGTGCTTGATTTGAATAGAGCAGCCGCTAATTGGTCAATGGCACACTAGATTAATGTAAGTCAGCCTTAAATTGGAGAAAGATTTACACAAATGCCTATTTTTTCTAACACTAGTCAGTACCTAATTGAATGCAAGAGCATGCTGTTGGATTCTCAACGCTCGACTCAGCGACGTAGGAGTAAAATCCAACGGCGCGCTGTCATTTAGGCATTCATTTAGGTGTCGCTTAGTGTTTGTGATGGCCCAGTGGTTAAAGCCTCACCTCTCATGCACGAATTTAACTTTTTCAATTCATATGTACTTTCTGAGTTTATCTTGGACATTAATAACATCAGTGAAAGCAAACATCGTGAGGACCAGGTGGTCTTATAGTCAATATAAGTCTGAAATCGCCAACACGTCTTGAGCAATTGCGGTGATCAATGCTCGTGCCTTCTCTGTATGAGAAGAGGCCTTTGCCGAGTGGGACAGTAATAGGGTGGTATTATATTATATTATTAAATACTTAATTAGTAATATTTTGTGATTCAAGCGTCGTCGAGTCGGGGGACCGCATACGGTGACGAAGTGCGCCGATCCGAATGGGATATATTGATCCCATAATTGGGATTGATGATTTATCCCATTCGGATCGGAGCACACCCCGTCGTTTTTGCGTCGGGGGTTAAAAATAATTTATTTATTTGTCGAGTGAAAACAAATAGCAAAATGGTCTGACAATTTCAGAAGCAAACATTGGGATTCACATTTATTTCTGGATACAAAATTTCGTTTGAGAAGAGTTGTTGCTTCGAAAAGATTGAAATCTAGTTTTCAGAAATTGAATTCGGATCGTATCGAGAACCTGCTTCCACGTCAATCATGCTGTGCAACGATTTTATGTATTGTGGAAATAGCAGAAGCTAAATTTAAAATTTTTGATGGGTTCTCAGAAATGTAAAATAGTCTCAACTATAATAATTCAGGGTCAAATTAAATTAGCTAGCAAAACTCCTCAGACTCCTCTGTTTTATCACATTTAGACCCATAACGGGGTCTAAATGTGATAAAACTAACGAAAACAGATTTTCTCAAGACATACTTCAAGTGACCACACCACCAGCGGTGACCCCAAAAAAAAACCATGTAATCTTTTAATTTGATTTTTTTCGTGTTTAAATATCGATACCCATAACGTCTGAGGAGTTTTGCTAGCTAATTTAATTTGACCCTGTATTTACAAAGCTTTCGAGCATGCATTTTGAGTTAACTGTTTTAATAAAAATAAAATATTTGCCCGTTTCCCGTTATCGATAAATTTTGAGAGATATTTCGTTTCCTAACTAAGGGCCACTTACACCGCCAATTACTAAACACGTTTAGCGCTAAACGAGTTTAAAACATAATTCTGTTTCTGTCAAATGTTTGAAGATGACAGCGACAGAATGATGTTTAAAACTCGTTTAGCGCTAAACGAGTTTAGTAATTGGCGGTGCAAGTGGGCCTAGGCTGGGGTAGCGACCTTCCTTAGATGCTCTCAAAGTAAATGTCAAGTACTGCTTAGCTTTGATTGTACGTCCCTTGAAGTTAAGTATTTTTACTTGTTGATATTTACTCGAGCGCTCTCGAGTGTGCAAGTAAATATCAACAAGTACTTACTGTAAAATATTTACAAGTTATTAGATAGGTAAACGAAATATGAAGATTGAGAAAGTTCGATAAAAATGTAATTACTCGGAGTGAAAATAGCTTATCATCCCACCACCCTCACCCTAAAAGCGTAACACGCTATTAATCACAATCTGAATAATTTTGAAAGATATTGCTAATCCATTGCTTCATATGATCGAAAAATTTGTCCGCTCAGAAACGTAAATAACGCAATGAATGTGTTCGAATTGTCAAAATGAAAGCCATTCCTATTATTAGTGTGTTACGCAATTACCCCACAGGTTTACGAGGATAGATTAGATACCTACCTCTTCTTTAAAGTCTTCCTCTTGTTTATAGTATTTCTGTTCTTTATAGTCTTCCTCTTCTTTATAGTATTTCTGTTCTTTATAGTCTTCCTCTACTTTATAGTATGTCTGTTCTTTATAGTCTTCCTCTTCTTTATAGTATTTCTGTTCTTTATAGTCTTCCTCTTCTTTATAGTATTTCTGTTCTTTATAGTCTTTCTGTTCTTTATAGTATTTCTGTTCTTTATAGTCTTCCTCTTCTTTATAGTATTTATGTTCTTTATAGTCTTCCTCTTCTTTATAGTCTTCCTCTTCTTTATAGTATTTCTGTTCTTTATAGTCTTCCTCTTCTTTATAGTATTTCTGTTCTTTATAGTCTTCCTCTTCTTTATAGTATTTCTGTTCTTTATAGTCTTCCTCTTCTGTATAATATTTCTCTTCTTTATAGTCTTCCTATTCTTTCTAACAATAACCGAGACTTGCCCGAAGTATTTATATCAAACATTCAGTTTTCAACTCAGCCTAACCAATTTTAACAGTATTTTGCCACATTTAATCTGTATTTTAGTAAGTAACGAAATACCTTTTATCACCTCAGGTATGCATCAGAGACAGGCGAGCAGACGGTCCTGGAATCCATGCGGGACTACCTGATCAGCACCATTCAGAAGACCTTCGAGGTTGGCTTGCAGCAGGCAGAGTTGTTGTACGGCGAACTGCTGCAGTGCACCAGGAAGAAGAACCTGGTAAGTACTTACCTGAGAAATTAATGATTTTGTGAATGATTGGTGGACAGCCGCCCAGCTGATGGCAAGTGGTTATTGTTTCTTTTAAACCATTTAAGCAACTGAAGGACTGTTAACGACCCCGGGGTCGTCAACAGGCCTTAAGTCATTACGCGATGCAATTTGCATCAAGCGACACGTGCACGCGACTTCAAGCCATGCGACGACCCGTTAATGGCGACGGTGATTTGTCAGACGCTACTCGACGTCCGCACTCGCTCTGAAGTCGTGGGCGCCACGATATTGGGCAGTACATTTTATTCAGTAGCGCGCCAAATCGCTCATCACCTGTTTTGGTGGCGCGAGTAACGAAACGCGTCGAACCGCCGTCGCTCCGAAAATTAAGTCGCGGTGATGCTCTACGCAACTTCTTTCAATTGTTTTCCCGTAGTAGTTATAGCAAGTCGTGTATCGCTAGAGCGTGTAGGTCGTGACCAAGGGGTTAGAATATGGTTGGAGACAATCATCTGCCGCTAAGTGGCAAATAAAAACAGTTCCTCGGAAAAAGCCAAGTTTACTTGGTATTTCTCTCTGAGCAAGACTCAATTGATAAGCCTCACCTTCACAACACTTTTTGGAGTCTGCGCACAAATCAAATAATAAAATTATGTATTGACAAATAACAAACAACCGGCAAGCCAAAATTTTATTTACGAAACGAAAAATAAGGAAACAATCTCATTTATAATTCCGAAAGAAACATAATATCAACTCGGTTTTGCTCCAAAATTCTTAGTGAATAAATAATGAAGTCACAGATGTGCCATCCAAAAGCGCGCTGGGTTGACGATATCGTCAAAGTCGCGGTAACCACCTGGATGAGGGATGCACGGAACCGGAACTCGTCCGAAACGGATAGACCGATTTTTATGATTTTTTTTGTGTATATTTGGTAGGTCTGAGATTAGGTTGTAAAGTATATTTCATACCGCTGCGGGTAAAACTGCGGGGCGAAGCTAGTAGTTATATAAAGAAACAAGGAAATCTATTTCTGAAAGGCACCTAGAGATGTGGGATCACTAGGTGCCTTTCAGAAATAGATTTATGTATATATATATATAGATATACTTATGTTATTTTAAATTCTTTCTTAATCAAGCCAGTTTAGTAAACTTTCAGGATTTCCGACTACCTACAGATTTTAAAAAGGTAGTCAACAAAAATTTTACACAAAATCCTCTCAGCAACTTTTAAACTCTCGTAGAAGCACGATCAATTTAATTTACTTTCACCAATTTGCAACTTAAAATTTCATAAAGTATGAAATTCTAGAGCTCCTTGTAAAAACCTTTACCTACATTCCTTGCAAATAAATACGAGTACTCGTATAATCTATTTTATTTTCTTAAGCTTGGATCTTACACATGGCTCAGTGAATATCAAAGTTATAGTTTATCTTCTTATTAAGATAAGATATGATAAGATTTCTTTATTTGTTTAAACATTATATACTTACAAGAGCATTCAAAATATTATATAGTAAGAAAACAAATCTTTTTACATTACGGCCTACATTAGTAGGCCGTAATGTTAAAAGATTTGTTTTTTTGAACTTTGGAAAAACATGTGAACCCTCGCATAATAAAATGGAGGTACGTACGTATGAAATGATTGTTTTTTTCCTTCGCTGTTAGTTGTATGTTTATTATGAGTTTATGGGTCTAATATACTCGTAAACACTGAGGCGGTTTCGTTTATTTTTAGCTATCATAAAGCTGGATGAAATAAGGAGAATTAACTGTACGGTATTTTCAACGAGCGGTGTTTCAATATTCCAATGTCTTTCTACTGGGTCAAATAAAATTAGCTGCGCGCGATGATATAATAAAAAAAAAAATGTTTAAAAATCAGTGTATAGATGTTCACATCCATCGCGTCAGAGTAGTTTACATATACAAAACTGATTTTTATACTGACTTTTAAGTACCCGCGGTCATTGACCCCTAAAAAATCATCAATTACTTATTATTTTTTCTTTTTATCATGTTTAAATATCGATACCGAAGTTTCGCTTGCTAATTTAATAAGATCTTGTAGACTTAATCACCCCGTGGTCCTATTGTACGCCTCACATTTTCAAAATCCGCACCATGTGTATTATGTTACGGCCTCAAGTCTCCACGCACCAAGCATTGAAGCGAGCTTTACCGTTTCGTGTGTGTATCCGGTCAGATCGATCTGACCCAGGTTCACATATTCAGCTTGACCTCTTCATGTTTTAGGCTTGATTTATTATTGACGGCTGTAAGTTACCGCGCTATTTGTTTTCGCGTTTGTGGGTTCCGAGTACGTGAGCGAAACGGCAAAAAATTGCTACCAACGATTTCGTCAAAGGACCTTGTGTTGAAAACAAGAATTTTTCGGTGTACATATATACATAAACTCACGCCTTCCTACTACAGGAGTCGACAAACTACAGAACGCCACCTGCTACGATCCTTACAAAGATTTACTCCTTTTGCTTCGTTTACGTCCATACATCTAACGCACGCTGGTTGCGAGTAGTACGTACCTGACCTTTCTGAAGAACATCACAAAATAAGGTCACTAAGAATATGTTTTCCCAGCATTTCCACTCACATCTCCCTTGTCAGTACCTTATGTTAGTCGCCTTTCATTCATCCTCTCAACATGATCAAACCATCTAAGCATACCCGTGAAGCATACTCTTTTTGGTGTACCTACCTTATAAATACGCGACTTTTCGTTTGATATCAGACGGTCTTGCCAATTATGATGGGATCTAATAATCTTAATTTGAATTTGACCCCGGTTAAGAATACGCGACCCTTTCCGAGTACGTACCTATTAGACAAAATATAATCCAGAAGTTTAAAGGTTGGTTGGTCCTATATTTGTCAAGATGTAGGTATTTATGGAAAACTAATCAATAATTTCTTCAATCGGAAATGTTAATATAGTTTTCAATATTGTGTGGTTTAATCTGCCTAGCACTTTCTCAACTATGTTGAGGCCGGCTCCTAGTCTAACCAGATGCAGCTGAATACTTACCAGTGTTGTGTACCAATATTGTGTGATTATGTTATAGTAATTTAGATATACCTTCTTCCGGGAATAGTATAATATAAGCGTATAGGTTCTAACTTTCACAATAATAATACCATTACCTTCTACTGAAACGTAGGTAAATGTAAATACCTAGTTTATAAGAGTTTTCACTTAGCGCTCTCTCTGTTTTCATGAGTTGTTGGCACCTATTATGACAGAATTAGATTATTTGAACGACTTTGGTTGGTTCTTAAATGGCGGTAGATCACAAGATCTTTTAAAGAATAATTGTAGCTTACCTAGAAAATTCGGATCTTCTTTTACCGAATAAGTGTACACAGGTTTAACAAATGAGGGTCTATTCAAAGCTCCAATGAAATGGAGAATAAGAAAAAATATAAATGCAGACAAGTTTTACCCGTTAATTTTTTCTACAGTATAAATAACCCAACTATAACGAGATCCTTTCTCCTTTGGTGTAGGAAACTATTTCCATTGAGTGACTCTTGTGACGATTGAAAAAGGGAACTGTTATGTTTCACGCTTAAAGTTTCAGTAATAGGAGGCACAAGGCTTCTGCTTACAAGTCTTTTCCCTCCGAATCCCTCTCGCTGCATATATAATTTTAAACTGCGGAATGTCTCTTCTGTTTAGTTGGATTTAATGTACTATATCTTTCGATGACTCTATGAACAATTTTATGTAACAGTAAACGTTCATATTAAAGTACCAACACATACCCTATTTATAACACCTTGACATCCTTATCATGAGCTATACCACCCTTAAATGCATGTAATAACTTATACATTATTCATATATAATCATTATTTACTATCCACCCATGAGATTCATTAATCATCGGTCATTTCCACTTCCCGCATTCAATACTTACATCCACCATTCATAAATATCACGGAAAGCTTTTAGTACAAAAATTGTTACAGAAGGTCGGCTCCATACAACAAACGAAAACAGGCGCACGCACACAATCATAGACGTTATTTACTTACGGAGATCTCAAACTGTCTCTAGAAACAAATGCACGTCGCAATTGCGCTTGCAATCGCTGTACGTGAAGCATGATAAACTCAAAACATTCAATGAAATCATTTACAGGCACTTTTGAATTGTCAAAGAAGTTAGTCAGTCAGAAAGATGAATCTAGTTGCCCATTCCAAAGTAGGTTCCTATGGAGAAGAACGGGCAAGAAATTCAATGTACACATGGTGTCTGTGTTTCCGCAAGTTGCAAGATGTCTGTACCTACCTGATTTGTGTTTTTCTTATAGAACCTTTTCCGGTACATTTTTTACTTATAATTTTATCTGTACCTGTTATTTCTGTCCTAACACCATTAACGTGAACATCGTCGTCATTGATGCCGATTCTCTTGTCACAAAATTCTCTAAACTAGACTAAAAATCACTAAAATTTACTTTATTCCTGTCAAACGACGATTTCTCATTCTGAAATAGACTAAAGTGACACAACTTAACTATATTTTAGTTTGACAGCACTAAGATGGCACTGAATTATTAGTTTAGTGAAAATGCCAATTTTGCTATTCTGAATTTGACGGTGTTCACCTAAAATTTTGGTTGTATAACTAAATCTAGCTATTTTTAATCGCGATTAAAAAGGTATGGAATAAAATTAGTTGCCGGGAAACTAAAATTCACCACAACACCTCGACTTCACGTGAAACAGTACTGTATCTTTATTATTATTTTATTTTGCTTATATCTCGAAAATGGTGTGTCCTATCGCAAAAATAATGAAAATTTCGACCCCCTTTATATAACCCTTAAACCCCTAAAACTCTACACGTAGGTTTTTTTTTTCATATTTTCCATACAAAAAGTAAAATAATCCATATAAAACACGTCGAGGCTGCCCCGATATGCGTGCCTCGAGCTCTAAAAAAAAATCACGGGACAAGTACCTACCACGTGGAGTCGCGATTGTCAAATTAAATTTTAGTTACGTCAAAATTATTTTTATGTTTAGAGATTTTTTTTTGCAGAATAGCTGTAAGATTCTCATAGCCAAAATTAAGGAATTTTAGTGATAGTTTAGTTAGTTTAGTTCGGTGTACAAGAGAATCGGCACCATTGTCTATTACGGTGAAATCATAGGGTGGACACAAATAATTACGTCCGCGTCTATCAGATCCATGTATGGCAAGTAATTAGGCGGTGGTGAAAAGGTCTATACACAATGGACCACGTTGAATACAAGCCTGGTCCATTCATCGTATTTCTATGTTATATACAACATTATTTTTAGTATATGCGTAACCTGAATATAGTTTGTTCAAGTAACTGAATTGATTCCAATATTTTTTACACCATGTTAAATTTTGTATAAGAAAAGAAATAAAAAACGTTTATTTGCGGTAAACATGACGCATGCTACTGTCTTCACGAAATGTCATTTTTTGTCTATTCTTCCGTCGACAATACGGTGCTTGTGCTAAGCCTACAGCGAGAGTCACTCAATTAAATACCTGCTTTTACTGAATAATGTAATTTGTTTATACATCACAGAAACATTGTATTTCCTTTTCAATTTCATGCTTGAAAAGGTTATTGAGTTAAGTCTTGGAACACTGCAGGGAAAATGTCAGGGATAAAGTACCGCAATATGAAAGTCAAATGCATCTGGGCATAATATAATATATAATGGTAGATTGCCGCCGTCGTCCTTCATAAGTTAGGCTTGACGTTTCAATTTCTTTTGACCCAGATCCTGCGGGGTAATTACGTAACACGCTAACAGTAGGAATAGCTTTCATTTTGACAGTTCAACAACATTCATTGCGTTATTTACGTTGTTGAGCAGACACATTTTTCGAACATATGAAGCAATGCATTATAAATGGGCTTCAAAATGATTCAGATTGTGATATATAGTGACTCATTAGTCTAGGGGTTAGTTATTATTAGGGTTTTTACGAAAATTCACGCCACCATCTAGTGAACGTCATTTCAGAAAACCTTCATTAAATAAATATCAAATACTGCCTGCGCCACGCGGTTTGACCCGCATAAGTCTCGATGCCGTGAGAATATCGGGATAAAATTATGCTATGTCCTAATTCAGGTCTACTCATGTGCCAAATTTCATACAACTCCGTTCAGCCGTTTTAGCGTGAAAGCGTAACAAAAAGTCATACAAAAAATATATATTAAGATAAGTATATTTATTTTACCGAGGGTACGTATACTCGTATTGACGAGCGGAGTAAACAATATATCACTATAATCAGAGTTTATGGCGTATATTTAGGTACTGCAGATTTCAAAGGCTCACATAAAATAAACAAAAACTATCCTTTAAGGTATATAACGAAACCATAGCGAGATTTAACTCGACGCCAACGCCATCTATCGAGCATAGGCTCAATCCTGAACACTTATCGAGTTATTATTGATCTCGCCATGATTTCGCTGCCTGTCCGAACATACCGCCCACCAAGGACATATTGGCGAAATGTCCTTCTATACCACTTACTGTGTTTAATACAAGATTCGCATAACGTTGGTGGAAAAAAAAACAGCTAACAACTTAAGTTCTAGATCTACAATTTGTAACACTTGGCAAAACTTACTTCTAAAACATACCATGATCGAATACAAAAAAAAAACCCGACACTAAATTACTACAGGTGGTAATACACACAGTTTATACGTTAGCCTCTTTAAAGTAGACGATTGTTTGCGTAATGTTACAACCTGCACCCTAATTACGTAATATACTATCCATCACAATCTGAATCATTTTGAAGCACATTGCTAATCCATTGCTTCATATGTTCGAAAAATTTGTCTGCTCAACAACGTAAATAACGCAATGAATATTGTTGAACTGTCAAAATGAAACCCATTCCTACTGGTAGTGTGTTACGTAATTACCCCGCTGGGTAATACCGTCGGTCCCAGGATGTTTTTTTTCGATCCGACCCAGTAACCACTTCCTAGGGGGCATATCGTCCTCTTTTACTAGTACCACTTCACCTACAGTCGCTGTAAGAATTGGTGAAAGCAATCGTGCGAGGTGGTCGTGTAAATTAAATAATAATATGAGTTGCATGCCCATTAGACGGTAGAACATGGAGGACTATTATAAGTAAACATCGATGTACTAAATACCCATGTTTGCAAACCAATAAATGATTTGATTTGCCAATCGACGCCAGAAACCTTGCATCGTCCTCTGATGAAGCTGCTATCGTTGCAAACTATTAACGTTAGCCGTTTTATAATTGTTACCAGGCGGTAGCACTAATGACTCCTCCACCAGGAAATGGCCCGGAGTTAAAATCACGAATTTTTCCTGATCTTCTACATAGGACAATGGCAAATTCAAATTGAGGCATGCTTCAATTTGAGCTAACACCATGAGGATCTCCTCAAATGTCAGCGTTGAGTTCCCTATCACCCGCTTGAGGTGATACTTGGTTGACTTAATGCCTGCCACCCTAAGACCCCCAAAGTTTGGTAAGTGAGGAGGTATAAAGTTCCACTGCGTGCCATTGTTCGCGAGTTTCTCTGCCAATTCTGTATTACGGCCTGACTTCTTCTCGATAAACAGGTAAAGCAGTTTTCGCGCAGCACCCACAAAGTTAGTCCCATTGTCGCTGTGAATTTCCGCGCAGTGACCACACCTAGCCACAAACCGTTTGAAAGCAGTCAGAAACCCCATAGTGCTTAACTCACTCACTGCTTCCAAATGCACTGGCTGTGGTGGCCATGCTTATAAACAAGGCGATGTAGTTTTTGTATAACTTGATACCGCGACCTTTCCATAAGTACTCCAATATTAATTATGGGACCAGCGTAATCTATTCTAAACATAAATCTCTAGTTGATTGGGATTAATAAGAGCTTTTGTTATTAATTATAATAATATAGCCAGCTTGATGCGTAATTCATAATTTATTTTTAATTTGTTACAAAACAATAATAAATGTTACGATTTGCAATTATAACAAATTAATATAAAATGAAACATTATAGGTACACTCGTGTTCGTCGCCAATTAATTAATTAATAATTACTATAAAATAAACATTTTGATGTTTTGTTTTAATTCTGTATTCATAAAATTGAAATTGGTTTGCCGGAAATTTTTAGAAGATAACAAAGTATTGCGTTAGTACTTTATTAAAAAACAATACGAGTACTTCCAGGAAGAGTAGGTATATAAAAAAGTAAAATTAGAGTAGATTATCATATATCATCGTATCCATTCTCAAAAAATACCAATTAAACAAACAATGTCGCCTAATCAATCTCATGATTTAAAAGTTTTCTCTCATAATTTAAACGAATGTTGCCCCGAAATGAAGAGACCTCCACCTTAGTAATTACAATTTCAACCTAAGCGTGAACAAACAACGGATAGACCATTATATTGTAAAACTAGGAGCACAACTAAAATAAAAACTACTCGCAACCTCGCAACCAGCATTACATTTTTTAGTTCTTTCAACAACGTCAGAGAATGTTAATCATGGCAGAAATGAAGTATTCAGTTTAAAAAATATCATTTTCTCCTTCAGAGATAGTTTGCAGCATAATGGAAAGGTCCTATTGATTGGCGTGTCTCGTTAGGACATTTAATGGAGACCCGAGGCGGCGGCAAATGAAGGCGTTTCGCAGGGCGACATTCTGGGCTCTGCACTTTTTATTGCCGCTCTTGTTAAATTTCGCTTTGTGTTAAGTTCAAACTTAACGTGCAAACAACACGTTTTCTTGTTTTAAAATTCTGCATTTTTGCGAATAAATTTCGTATAGCAAATTATCTGCTAAACTGGTTATCTTCATATTTACAAAAGCTATTAGGCTAGTTGACAGTAAGAAAAATACCTTATGAATTTTGTATTTTAGAATGTTGAGAATTTTAATTTAAAAAATCAACTTATTTTTTTAAATGTTTACGATTTTTTTCGTATACCCATTACCTACACCCAAAAGTTAATAAGTTTGGCTTACCCTTCTAGCTACTCTGATTTGATTACTAAGCCGGGTAGGAATAGTAGTGGTTTTCTATTATTTTCCCAATAACAGTCCGAAATTGAAACTGTGCCCGAATTATAAGGATTGGGACACCCGTATCAAATTAACACCTTTGTGGAGTATATGAGAGTCAACCTTTAGGAAAATGTATTCAGTAATATAAAATATGGGGTCGTATATTTTTAGTAACATTATTCTATACTAATTAAAAAGCCTTCGTTAAAAGCAATTTAAGCGCTATACTGTCGAGTTTTACCGTATCAATTTTATTTACTGCTAAACAATTTTAGAAATGACTCTCCATTGAAAGGGTTTATGGACGCATTCACTTTTAGCATTTTACGTTCTATATTTATTCGGATGAGCTTTGTTTTGACATTTATTTTCTATTGCAATATATGGATTGGTTTGAATAATTATTTGGTTCTTCTATTTTATTTTATGCAAAAAACAATCAGTTGTTTCTTTTTGTGAATACTTTTCACCTTTTGTTTTGTGAAAGGTTGAAGCTGCTACAAACACAGCCACAGACCCTTAACCAATGCACAATAAGGTTAGGTTTAAATACACAAACAACAATATATAGTTAGTATAGTCGTATTACACCTGCACCCTAATTCCGTAACACACTATCAATCACAATCTCAATCATTTTAAAGCCTATTGCTAATCCATTGCTTCATATGTTCCAAAAATTTGTTTGCTCAACAACGTAAATAACGCAATGAATGTTGTTGAACTGTCAAAATGAAAACCATTCTTACTGTTACTGTGTTACGCAATTACCCCGCGGCTGATTGCAAATTGCACATTGAGTAGCTGCATTTTAAATAGACTAGAAGATAAATAAAGTTGGTTTATACGTAATTATTATTTAACCACGTGTAATAAATAAAAAAAAACTTGAGAGGTGTCAAGGGACACCCGGATGGAACGAAGTTCCATTAAAAAAAAAAAAACTGGCTTGCTTTCTATGAGAGAGAGAGAGAGAGACAGACAGAGAAACACGCGCACGCCGCACGGCTTACATCTATAGCAAAAAGTGTCGTTACAACTTTTGGGTCTTAATTTTTTCCGTCTAGCCCCCTTTCGCAACGCGCGATAAGGAACTTCGTTCCAATAATATACAGCCACGTAAACAGCACAGCTGCAGCTACAGGTTAAGTGAAACAAAGTTTTCCCCGTGTTCTGAACACGTTCGTGCAATAAATACTTGGCGCTTACCTGTTTATAGTAAAGCTAGCTTATGCCTGCGACTGTGCCGTGGAATATAAATATGATCTTGCCTTAAAATGTCTCTGTTCTAGTAAGGTTTGGTTTGTCTGTATAGAGGCCCCTTCAAACAGGCGCGACACAAGCGCACAGCCTGTCGCGCGACGTTTGCAATCGTATTGGTTATTACTATTAATATTCTAAAGTCTCGTCCTAGAATTATGTCGGGCTGGAATTATCGTACCAACCTTTTGTAACTATAAAATAGTTTTATTTAATAGCCGATCGATTTTATTTGTGTTAGAAATTGTCAAACAACAGAATGAGGACAGACAAGGTGATATAACTTTATGTAGTGAAGTTGTAGGTTAGTATCTAAAGGTACATTAGCGATACATAAGGAATGTTGAAATTCATATAAATGGTAAGGAAACTACACTCTACTGTTTCTGACATTGTTTGCAATTGCAGTAGCCAACAATGTCTTCTGGGATAAGTTTAGATTAGTTCTGAAATCACTTTAATATATATTAAACTGTTTAGATGTATTTTACAGCAGTGTTATTCAAAACAGTGCACTGAAAAATGTTAGTGCTACAAGTAATTTTGAAAAAGTTAAACATTCTACTTGGTGATCGTCCTTCCCCTCCTCCTCAATTGTATCTCCAAAGTAAGTTGAAGGTTGAAATAGATCCGTACTTCGTATCGTAACATATAAACATCACGCCTGTATCTCCCCGAAGGGTTAGGCAGAGGTGCACCTAGAGTAACACCCACATTTCGCCCCATAAGTTTAAGTCCCATGTAATAGGGAGCAAACTTATTGCCAATTGCTATTGTTTGTTTCGCATCTAGATTTAACTTATCTTTGCGTGTTTTTCTGGTAGCCAGTACATTCCAGTTTCAAGGGTTACATTTTAATTGTTTTGTAATAATTCGTACAGAGCTAAAGCCCTTTAGCTACCTCACACAATTGTCCGTTTAAATACCCACGCCAACAAATCGGAGTGGTTGACTTAGATTTGTTACAAAGAAAAGTGAAAATCCTTTTATCTTTTCAACTGGACACTTACTCTGTTAAAACCTTTTCGCAGTGACACTAAAAGAACAATGCCTGAGTTTAAACCTTCATATTTACATCTTCAGGCGCTGTTTGCGAAATTAAATTATGTCTAGACGCTGACGATGGCAGTAGTATCCACACAATTGAACAATAAGTATCTATAAATCAACCTTTGAGAAAAGAAACTTTTTGGATCAAAGGATTTGCGATCAAAATACGTGTAGAAGAAACTATGCTGACGATTTTAAACTCAAAATCAACGTTCAAATTGCCCTATTGAATGACTATTTCGTGAAATCTTGACATTTGAGGCCAATTAAAACTACGTGAGGCACGTAGATTACTGGTTCTAATTATTATAATTCTGTGAATACATATTTGTTACATTCGAGAATCATATTTTGATCAACATAAGTAACAGCTTGGTTAATGACATGCAAATTAAAAATAAAGAAATAAAATCGCTGGCTACCTTAACGTATCAAGAAGGACATCATTCAGAAGGACTAAATAAAGCAATTTTATTCCTGATCAGGTCAAAAAAAAGGGGTCAAAATTACAATTATACATTTGAAAAATTGATTTAATTAGTATCCTATTGTATAAATTAAGAAATAAGAGAAATTAATAAACGCACGTTTTCTATCGAGAACCAATCAATGCCTATGTATATATTTATCAACTGTTGTTCCTCACCTAGAAACGGCGTACGTTGTTAACGTTGGTAATTAATACCTGATGATTGACAACCAATTACACACATGATTGACGTTTCAAAGGACGACAATTTTGGGTCGTGACAAAAGATTGGGGCAATACTGCATCATTGTGCACTGTCCTTAAATTCAGCGGAATTTTGAATACTTAAAAATAACCCCAGTACCTAAACATTCAATTTAGACTAATAAAATAATTTCATAGACCATAAACACTTGGATTACTGCAAGTATCGAACTTTTTAAAATAAACACCCGGTTTATGGATACAGATAAAGATATTTCATTTTGCAAATATGGGTACAGTACATGGTGATTAGGGAATAGTTTCAGCCATATTTTACCGCTAGGCATGCAAAAGTTACAAAATGATAAACTAATCTACTAAACTTTAACAAACATCAACACAACAAGTTAGATAACAAATTACAAGCACGCAACGTAAGTTATTGCGTAACACAGATAAAATGGTTATCGATCGCAAAGTCTTTCATTTCGACATCCATTGCTTCATAGGTTTGAACAAGTCGTCTGCTCAACAACATAAATAACGCAATGAACGTGCCTGAACTGTCAAAAAGAAAGGCATTGCGACCGATTGCCATTGTATGTGTGCTACAATCCGGCCGTCGAGAGAATGCGTTCTTGACACCTGTCAGTGCGACAATTCTAGTAACTAATAAAGATCAAATTTGCAAAACACGTATTCATTTGTATGGAACTGACAGGTGTCAAGAACGCATTCTCTCGACAGCCGGACTGTAGGAGTAAGTCCCACGCGTTTTCAATGTGGTGCTAGCAGAAATAACATTCATCCTATACCATCGATTTGTATCCAGTATTATTAAAATAAATAAAGAAATGTAGGAAATTAAAAGGAAAAAAAATACGCGGCTTTTTCATAGCAAAAATAACTTAGGCAATCTTTGGACTTGATTAAGTAGACGAAGTAATTTATACAAAAATGTTTGACGGAAGCTCCGCCAACCCAACCATTTTTAAAGAACGGTCCATTGAATTAATTTACTTCTTTTAATACTAATTGTCGTTTGAGTAAAAAATTAATAAATCGCCCTTTGCACATTTAAAAAGTAAATTATTTAAAATATGTGTTGCTATTGCTAATAAACGATCTATGTCGGCCTCATTGGCCGTACCTACATATCAAAATAAAAAACGCTTTTTTTATAAACTGTTATATATTTATTATCAAAATAGATTTTAATAAAATGGAAAGCATACTATTTTAGTATTTTCATAATTACTTCGTTGTGGCTGTCTGAAACATTTTCTTTACCCGTGCCACAGAAATTCGTTAAAAACTAATTTTCTAATTCGCGCGCCAATTTTCTACAATCATGTTACCGCAAAATAGGTTTGTTGTTCGGCACCATTCAGTAATGGCTTTTATTCAAATTTCCAATTTTCATTTGCAATTGGGTTTGTTTAGGACCAATCAATACAGTGAATTGCATAATAGATATTAGGTGAGGCTGAATAGTCGGCGTATTGTCGATTTTCGACATAATAAAAAAAATATATTACGTAATGCTGGCAATGAAGAACTTAAACGCCAAAAAAAGTAATAAAAATCCATGGAACGAAGCACTAATTGTCTATAGCGCCATTTACGCAGATTTAAAAATAGAAGGAAGATAGCTTTTTAATTTAGTTGTTATATTGTTATTTATACTAGCGACTTGCATGGTTTTTTCGACTTGACAAAACATCGAGATTTTTTTATTATTGTATAATATGTAAGTTTAATATTAATTTATTACACACATAAACCTTTCGGAATAATTTATCTAAATGGTGGTGAAAACCGCGTCAAAATCCGATGCGTAGTTTAGACGAACAACGCAGTCACACAGACTGATACCAATAGTTGCTTTAATTGATAGTATGTATTTTAAAATATATATAGAAACTGTTAGAACCATTGCACTTTAACACTAGGCGCTTTTTTATAGTAGCATTTTTTTTTTTTGTAGAATAGACTCTTTTTTAGTGTATTTTTGGAAACCCCAAAGTGGCCATAAGTGCCGAGAAAAAAACCGCCAATATCTAATACGGGATTTGTGGGATAGTGAGAGTATTAGGGGTGGGAAAGACACGTGGCGGGTCTAAATTTGTTTCTAAGCAACAACAAGGCGTAGTCGATGGAGCCTCGCTCCGCGGAGCTCCTTTATGGTTAAAAAAAAACCTACGAGGAAAATCGTTATACCTATGTAACTAACCTGCCTACATGGAATGAAGACTTCCGCAGATTGTCGCGACGCGACGGCTCGACGCAACTCTAGTAGAACAGGTAGAACGTAACGTATCGCCTTTCCATATAAAAATTGTCCACCATTTTCTAGTCTTTGTTAATAGTTCGACCTGCTTTTAAAAATACTTTTTGTTTGTTATTTTTCTTCCTGTTTTTTTTCCAACGTGATTTCCAGTTTTTCATGTCGGGATTTTCGTAAACCACTGTTTGTTGGGTCTATGAGCCGTAATAATTTGTGCTTGTAGGTTATGAATTTATGATGGCTGACATTATAATTGGTGGCGTGACATTCTGTGATTGTTTACTTCTCGTTGTGTGTTTTGTTTTCGTGTAGCAGTTAATTTAATTAATGTTGTGGTAGTTGAGTTACGATTATTCTTTGGGATTTATCTGAACGTTATTTTGTTTACTAAAGTTGTGTATAGGTTTATTTACAAATAAATAAATAGACCTAATTGTTATAACGTGTTCGGGAAACAAAAGTTTGATAGAAAATCGACTTGAAGTGACCTTGATTGAGGAAAAAAAATCATCCGTCTTATACATTTGGGTCGAGTAGGTATTAAAGTTTTGTACGGAACAGTTTATAATTTTTTCGCGATTACGATGTTGGTACCATGCAGAAAGTTGTTCAGGTTACCTAATAGTCTTTTCCTTCCTACGACACGATATATCGAAAATATCGGGGTAAGGCCGCGGATTTTGCCACTTTGTAACATAGAACTTCTATGTTACGGTAACGTAGAACCAACGCGAAAGTAACTCATAATATTTGTAACGCTAATTGCATAACGTGGTATTCTTAACAGACTTAAAAAAAGGAGTAAGTGCTACAATGTGCTAGGACCATTTTTTTTTACCTATTACATTTTAACAATTACTGTGAAAGGTTCAATGATAGCATAAAAACATGCTAAGTGCGCGTGAACAGAAAAAGGTAACGTAAGGTGGTAAAGGTAAGGTAGGTGGTAGGGGTGTAACTGTATAAGTAGGTACAGTTTGTAATTATCACAGCCATGACAATTTGACCACTTACCAAATAAAGGAAACATTATCAGGAAAACAAAAACTATGATTTATGTAAGTATAGTAACAAGATATTTATTGTGATATACAATCAAAACTGTTATTGGAAAAAAAAAACACTAAATCACATTAATTATAGATATTAAGTATGTTTTAAACCTAGAAATTAAGCTACACATAATGAGATCAATCGTGTTTAGTATAATCACAAAAATGAGTACAATCTTATAAAGTACCTAGGAACATGTGATATTTAGTTATACATATTTATTAGAAATTAACTTTTTTTATGGAATCCCACATACTTTATCTTTTAATTATAACAGTACCATAATATTAATACATATTGTTTCTTAAAAACTCTTCATAAAAAAGAAAATTAACACTGTCATGTCTTTCTTACTTAGAAAGTAGGTACTTATATTGTAAAATCACAGGAATAATAATAAAATCTAGTAATCTAAGTAACAGGTAAAATAACAACCTACATATATTAATAATAATTTAAATAATTACAATAAACCATATTAAAATCGGTAATAATAATCTACGATATGCACAAACCTTTACAACACTTCAACGTTACCGTAACATACAATC
This sequence comes from Griposia aprilina, assembly GCA_916610205.1. Classification (NCBI taxonomy): domain Eukaryota; kingdom Metazoa; phylum Arthropoda; class Insecta; order Lepidoptera; family Noctuidae; genus Griposia; species Griposia aprilina. The sequence goes on from OU744299.1 coordinate 5,565,509, forward strand.
AACGTTACTAGTAACATAGAAGCGACATAGAAGTAACGTGTAAGCGCAATTTTCGAGGTTATAAATAGCCATAATTTCAAAACCGAGCTGAATTTGAAACAAAGACACATAATCACGCACTCGTTAGTCACTCGCGCACAGTATTAAATAAGAGGTGTGTAATAAAAACTGTTATTTACCTTTGAAATCACCAAAATTCACAATAACAATCCGCTGCTGAAACACAACCGTACACTTTGACAACACTCTAGAGACGACAAAATGGCGTCTTTTTCTTTTTAATTCGTTGCCTGCACTGTCAGTGTTGCCAGTGAAATTACAAAAAACGACTATTATCTGTTTTAAATACCTAGAAGCCAAAATTTGGTAACATAGAAAATAGTAACATACATGTAAAAATATGGAGACAACTGTTTGAATAGTGTTAATTCAATGAAAATAGCTTATTTCAAGATATAGAAATCACGTTATAGCAGCTTAACATTGCGGCATTTCAGATAGTCACAAATAATTAAGACTTTCATAAGAAAAATAAAAGTTTTATAGCTCCAAGTGTATTGCCGAACCAAAAAGACTAATTGACGAAATTTGGGGGTCCGGACAGTTTTATCTCATTGTATTTTATAAACTGTATGACTTACATCCACTTTCAGCATAAATTCTAAGAGTTTAAGGATTACTTAATCTAAATATGATATTTTCATTACAATTTACCAAGAATTTAATTTTTTATGAGCAGTTAAAATTTGGGACAAATTTTTCATTCAAAAAGTGGCAAAATCCGCGGCCTGACCCATCGATGTTTTTGACTGATATATCGTTAAACATCCATACAATAATTCGATATATTATATCGGATAAAATATCGATATTTTTTGTACATGAAAATCACTAGTTTACAGGTCTTTACCCCAACCTTAAATTTGACCACAACTTTTTGATTATATACCTACCACACGTACGAAGCAAGGACGGGTCTAATAAATTAAAGACAACAGACGAACACATGGGTCACCTTGCGTGTCCTTACTATCTTCGTGATGTGACCTTCGACCTTTTGTTTATGCGAGCCAATTCTACCATTCGACCCCATCAATAAAAATCTATTAGACTAATAAAACTAAAGGACAGCCCAATTTGTATTAATTTCTTAAGGACGTCGTCCGACTTCTAAATAGGCAGGTAGGTAGTTTCTAAAGCTCAACAGTTGACCTAAACAAGCCCTTTATCAGTAATTAAATTGAGTTCGTGTCAAATTCTTGACGTTTCTCGGGTTTATTAGAATAAACCATTAAAAATCCGAGGTGATTACGGAGTTAATTTATTTTGAGGTTAGGTTGTTGGCTTTTGCGTTTTTACTTATAAGTTAAATGAAAAGCAGGAGTAGGTATAACGAAATATCTATTGGAATAATGGTTAAAGTTTAGAAACGTGCTTCCTAGCTAGAAATAATGTGAGACTATTTAGGTGTTCTAGAGGGTCTTCTGAACCACCCACAACAATGTTTTTTTGCCGCACTCTCTTAAAAAAGAAACATAGGTTTATTTGTCACAGAGACACGTGCATACAAAAAAGATCAAAAGAAGAAGAAGAAGAAGATTAAGAAGAAGAGAAAATCGAGAGAAGATCTCTTATTTCTTATAAATCAAAAAATAAAATGTAGTATATTTTTAAGTTAGGAACGTAAATATTTATGAAGTGCCAAACTATTTAAGCAGTGAAATTACTGAACGGGCAGTTAAATGTGCCGTTAACAAATTGGAATTAGTGGGTAAGAAATCTAACTAGGAGGCCACTGCCGCGGCACCGCTCGCTTTGCTCGCTCGGCGCGCGATTGATCACTGTTCTAATCTAACCTAACTCATCAACAAATTTAATTTTGGGTTTTTGACGTAAATATTTCCGTTCCTGACCTAAAAAATACTACTTCTTAAATTGTTAACCGTCGAATCCGACGTAATAATGAGGCTCAATGAATATCTATTGTATGTCGCTCGATATCGCGAACGCGGGACTCAAACGGTTAAAAAAAAAAGCGTCTTCGGCAAAAATAATGCTGTGGAAGGTTCAAAAGACCCTCTAGAACCCCCAAATAGTCTCATATTCTTTATAGCGAGGCGAAACGTTTCTAAAACCAACCCAAAATGATATCTAACTAACATGAACGACCGACCTTGCTCCCTTTCAGGCGTTTATTGAAATGAAAAGCCTTTTTCATTCAAACTGAATAATTTGAATCCTAAAAAGCCAAATGTCTTTTAAAAGCCTTTTATAGGTTAGTACCGATTTAATGAAAGACGGTGAAAATAAGATAAGATGTTCAACGAAAGATAATATTTAGGCTAACGCTCCTATAGAATGATTGGATTTATATTTTTTCCTTCGGGAAATCCTTATATAACTACGGTCTGTTTGGGACGAGAGAGGTCTACCGACTAAAGCTCCGCAGCTTCTTCAACTACCATGAGTTGGAAGTGTGAGGTATACTCAGTACTCACAAATGCTCCTTACATATTAGGTTGGGGAAAAAGTCTTTTCGCATTATAGTATGTATGAATTTGTAATAAAATCTCTTTGGCTATACTATTTGTATCTGGCTGGTTTTGGTATCATTGAAAGTTTAAATTTTAAAGAACATAATTCCAAATTCAAATTAGGAAAATGTGTGATTTTAATTTGTTTTTCGTACTGTCAAGATGAGTGAATATAATGAAGAAATTCGATACATTTTAAAATTTTACTACAAAAAAGGTAAAAAAGCAACGCAAGCCGCGAAAAAAAATTGCGAGACCTAGTGCAGTGTCTGTGAGAGTAGCACAAATTTGGTTTAAGCGTTTTCAATCCGGAAATTTTGATGTCAAAGATGCACGTCGCTCTGGTCGCCCTATTACGGATAAAATGGATGCCATTTTTGAAAAAGTGGAGCAAGATCGGCATATCAGTAGTTACGACGTAGCTGAAGCACTGGGAATTGACCACAAAACAGTTTTGGCACATTTGAAAAAAGCTGGGTACACAAAAAAGCTCCATATTTGGGTACCTCACGAGCTCACTGAAAGAAACCTAATGAACCGTGTACTCATTTGTGATTCTTTATTACGACGTAATGAAACCGAACCATTTTTGAAGAAGCTGATAACTAGTGATGAAAAGTGGATCACGTACGACAAGAACGTGCAAAAAAGGTCGTGGTCAAAGGCCGGTCAGGCTTCACAGACTATGGCGACACCCGGGTTAACTCGCAACAAGGTGATGCTGTGTGTGTGGTGGGATTGGAAGGGCATTATTCATTATGAGCTGTTACCACCAGGCAGGACCAACGATTCTGAACTCTACTGCGAACAACTGATGAGATTAAAGCATGAAGTTGACAGAAAGCGGCCGGAATTAATCAACAGACGGGGTGTGGTTTTTCATCATGATAACGCTAGACCTCACACATCTTTAGCCACTCAGCAAAAATTAAGAGAGTTTGGCTGGGAGGTGTTAATACATGCGCCGTATAGTCCTGACCTTGCACCTTCAGATTTCCACCTGTTTCGGTCTCTTCAGAATTCTTTAGGCAGTGTCAGGTTAAGATCACGAGAGGACTGCCAAAATCACTTGTCGCGGTATTTTGATCAGAAGTCCCAAAACTTGTATAGAAATGGGATCATGTCCCTACCTACAAGATGGCAAAAAGTTATCGAACAAAATGGTACCTACATACTTTAGTTAAATGAGGAGTGACTTTTCAAAATGGCTTATTTCTGTATGGTCATTTTTTTCAGGACCAAGAAAAATACGAAAACTTTTCATATATGAATATTTTTAGTAACAAACTTCTATGTACATAATCTAGGTACGTTAATAGATCGTTTCACAGTGTATATTTTTTTTTTAATACTCTAAATTATGAGTTATTATCATATGATTTAAGGAAATAAGCCATTTAGTCGCAAACTCCAAGAAATAAGATGTTTTGTTTCAGCACTCCTAAGAAATAAGCCATTTTGTTTTGGCACTCCTAGAAATGAGCCATTTTGAAAAGGATGGGCTAGCAAAAAAAAATTGTTTTCTAAAAACTTTTATTAAAATCTGAAAATCACACACGGACTTCTCCTACATCCTCTTCATTGCAGACACAATCATATTCATGTTCCTCAGCTGGTTCCTCCGTCACATGTAACAAAATAGTTTTGTACCATTGAAGTTCAGGCAAGGCAGTCCATTCTTCCCCAAATTGTTTTTCAAGTAAATTTATTACATCTTTTTTCTTTTTTTCTGAAACTGGCTGCGGAATAGATTCTGCAACATCAATAGTTAGTGGAATACGTTTACCCCGTTTCAATAATGTCTGCCAAGGATCATTTCCATCAAATCTATAATATTGGGAAGCTTTTATTTCACAACCGATAGTCATCTGTCTTTTAACAGTTTTTTTTATCCAGACTCTTTTTATTTTTTGTAATCCCTCCACATTTTTAAAATTTTCCTTTAAATCCTTTATTTCAAGCAGTTGCCAATCATTTCCTAATAACCTTACATTGCCATGGTTTTTGAAGATATCATGGTAACCATCTTTGGTGGTGATCACTGGTATTTTTCTTAATTCCTTTTCCAGTCGTCCGAAAACGCGATCGGCGGGCAAAAAACTGTGACCCCGCACTGGAAAAAATATATGTATTTCCTTCACTTGAGCAGGTGATTTGGAGTAAAGCCATTGCATTAGTGAATGTATGATATGATTATTTTTATTTTGGCCTCCACAGCCATCACAAAATAAACGTATAGTATCAACATTATTGTCAATGTTCATGGAGGATAGATAATCATATACAGCTGATCCTATTTCTGTTGGCCCGCGCTTGGCAATGGTTTCATCCCAAGTATAAAACCAAGGATCTTTTGAATTTAAAGGTACTACACAAAAATTATAAAGACTTATTTGCCTAGAATAAAAGGCATCTTGAATAGGCGTTTTTGGAAGTGCTTGGACTTGTTGAAGATCAAAACAAAGTGAAATGGGAGTTTGGAGGATTACCTTTCATGTGGGTATAAAATGCCTTGGCCCTTATCTTATGTACCCGAAGTTCTACCATTAATTTTTGCTTTTTTTCACTGTCTCTTTCATTTTTGATTCTATTTCCCCACAGCACACACACATTGCAAGCATCAGAGGATGGCGCAGAAAATCCTACATTAAACTCTTCATAAAATATTTTATAAAACATGTTTTTTTTTACTTGCAAGTTTGAGGCAACAGAAGAATTATACAACTCCATTAGTTTCTTACAGTTTAAATCACTAGACAGATATATTCTTTTTGATTTTTGTCTGTTGTGGTGGCTTTCTCTTGCTGGTAGACATTTTATGAAATTCCTTAGTGATTCCTTTTTATCAATAGATTTGTATGACTTACGGTCCCCACCACGCTTTTCTTTAGGAATGTTTCCTCTGACTGTAGTTCTATTGATTATATTAAGCCTTTTTTCATTGACACTAAAAACTGCAATGAACATTTTCTTACACACAGGTTTAATTTTATTTTTCTTACAAAATAAGTTGTAACTGCAGCTTACAGTTCTCTTTCTCATATTCTTTGATGGTTTGGTTTTATCCTGTGGTTCATACGAATGTAATAATCTACAAAGATAGGTATCCTGATCCATTTTGGACGTGTTAGCATAAAACGCACTACGGTTTATTAGAACTTGGCGCGTAGTGAAAGAACTACATTTATATTTACTGCCCTCTTTGTGCCGACATGGAATCCTGAATTCTAAACCCAAAGGATCCTTATCAATGTACCTGAAGCAATAATAAATTTAATTGTTAAGAAATAGGTATCTAGTATAGGGCTGCCATTAATTCGGAGACGCCGACCGGGACATTTAGAACAGAAATAGGGCAAACCATGGATTATTAAAAACACAATAGTAATATTTAAGAAAATTTAATAATAAAAAAACGAAGTCTTCTTATACTACACTTTTCTTTGCCCACTCATATTTTTCAGTAGATTTGACCTTTGTCAATAACTCCTTTTCCCCTTTAACATAATTATAAAATTCTACGCATGTCATTTTATAATTATAAATGCATTGAATGATGCTTTCCACTGTGCTTACACTGAGTGAATTTCGTTCTTTCGTCCACTGAGCTGAAATTAACGAAAACACTCGTTCCACATGAGCATTGTGGCCAGGGATTGCAAATATATATTGACACATTTTAAGAAGATTCGCTTTTCTTTCCAGTTCTTCGGTTTTTTCAAAAAAGTATTTCCATTTTTCTTGCATATTTTTAGCTTTCCATTCATCGGTCATTTCACATTCCATAAACGATTTTAAGTACATAAATTCTTCAAACATTGAATCATCTACTGCTATATCTTTTTCATTTAAATATCTTGTAGTTTCTTCTACTTGTTGCCATTGGGGAATATCATTTAAAATCATCCAAGCGAAAACATCAAATTTTGTCATCGGTTCTGTCCACTGTTCGAGATAACGGATAGCAGTGCTAAAGAAATCTCCCGTTTCTTTGTCAAATGCTTCCGATTGATTTGTATTAATTGTGCCTTCATTCTTTAGTTTATTATAAAGTTGTCTTGTTTGATTGCCTAAATATTTATTTAATAATCTGTCACTCAACTGTTTTTTTGTATCCTCTAAAACATTTTTCACTTCAACAATAGTAATAACTGATTTTTCAATCTTTTTTATTTGTTTTTCAATCAGAAATGCTTGACTGTGCACAAAAAGAGTGTAAAGTTCTGATAAGGGATTAGCGAAAAAATCGACTACAGCTTTTGGGGCATTTGCTTCATTAGCGAAAAATTCTTTTAGTGGCAGCCATAACCTTAGTATGCGTTCAATTGCTGGAAGTAGTGAAAGCCACCGACTTCTGGAATGTGAGAGTATATTGTTGTAGTCTATTTCTGCATGCTCACAAAAATCTTTAAGGCGTTCCACTCTTACAGTGAATATGGAAAAATACTTGAAAATTTTCAGAACAATAGACTCCACGTCAATCGACATCACATCGGTAGCAGTGGAAGCTGTATTGTGCAGAATGTGCGCTGGGCAACCGATGCCTTCTATGTCTTTAGACAAAACCTCTTTTAATTTAACAAAAACATTATTAACTCCACGCCTATCTCTTCCTCCAAAGTTAGTGTTCGTGTTATCCGCACTGAAAGCAACAATATTTTGCACAGGGATGTTTTGATCCTGCAACGATTTTATACAAAATGAAGTGATTGTATCAGATGTTTCATTCGGCAATGAGTTTAATTTCAGTAATTTAATTTTCAATCCTTCTTTTTCCGTAAAGTACTGTATCAGCAGTGGAAATAACTTTTCCGCTTTGTGATTGCTGGAATCGGTAGAAATACCGTAAAAAGGAACTTTTTCAACTTCTGTTTTAATTTGCGCGATCGAATGTGGAGCCAAAATGTGTTTAATGATAGCAGTAGCCTTTGTTCTTGCAGTTGATTGTTTTGCCGCGATACTTGAATCAGGATACATTACGGCATTCAGTTTTGTCGTACAATCTAAAGAACTAAACGATTGGTGGTGCTTTACAACTTTATAAGCAGTGGTCAGTTCGGCAGCGCATATTAACATGTCTTCGGTGGTATTTTGTTTGATCATGAATGTCGATATATCTTTAGAAGTTGATGCAACTGATAATTTCGTCTTGTGATTTTTACTTTGAATATGGTCTTTGACACTAGACTTACCGCCATGACTAACAGATATATGCAAGCCGCATATGGAACAAAAGGCTTCATAATCATTTCTTCCCCTTTTAATGAATGACCACTCTTTAGTATAATCGTCAGAAAACAAACACTTTCTTTTTGGCATGACTTTAGGAAAATACTGGCAATAAACTAAACTTCAAAGTACAGGACAGTGCGCAGCGCAAGTAGCGCGGTAGGTTGCGTAGGTTCGTTACACACGTTGTTCTCTAAAGCAACTAAACACAACACTGCAATGACTTAAACGAGACGCGCGGGCGGAGAGGCGCGGGAGCGGAGGCGCGCGGCGCGGGACGCGGGCTATCATCGAACGAAACTCACTCTTACTTAGGCAGTCGCCGTCGCGCGCGCACGCCTCCGCTCCACTAATTACATGCTCTGTGCGCTCCACTTCGATAACTCGCCGATCACAGACGTAGTACTTAACTACACAGGGGTAGGTTGCGAATTGTGTGCATACCGGGACAGATAACTTGATGACTGGGACACCGGGACACAACGCTTTAAACCGGGACATGTCCCGGTGTACCGGGACGTATGGCAGCCCTAATCTAGTAGGATTAAATTACAATTGAAACGAGAGCCGTTTATACATTGCTGAAAACTACTTACGATTTTCTTGTTCGGCTGTTTTGTCCTGATTTCCTTTTTCTGGTGCCTGAATTTAACTCCTCCACGGTCTTATCTGCCATTATGCACCGTTATTTACTCAGAATTATTCGGATTAGCAACAAAAACACCAACGAGCAACGATACAAGAAAATATTTTTCACCTTGACACTCAGCCTTGACATGAAAGTATTGAGAAGTTGACAGCAAGGTGACACATGACGTTTAATATTTTTTTAATTGGCCGTAGTCAAATAAAAAGTGTTGCCAATGTATAAAAATATATTTGCGGATCCACTTCCAGATATTAAAGCTATCTTTCAACCCTCCAAAATAACCTGTGATACCAGATTAGAAATAAGCCATTTTGATACGTATTAACAAAATTTCCATACAAAATGTTCTAGAAATGAGCTATTTTGAAAAAACTCCTATCACAATTTAGTAGGGCCGAGAATTAACGTGAATTAAGCTATTTTGTTGCGGAAAGCATTTTCTATGGCCATTTTTCTTCGAGATTAAAGTACTTTAGAACCGGACACTTCACGTCATATAATGTGAGTGTACATAAAGTCCCGATTGGCATTAAAAAAATAAGTAAAATTGGGAACCCGAAATAAGCCGTTTTGAAAAGTCACTCCTCAAATGTAAATAAACTATATTAAAAAATGTTTTAAATTTTCTTAAAAAATGCGAAGAAACTTTTTCCCCAACCTATTACATACATAAACTCACGCCTTCTTCCCATGGGGGTAGGCAGAAACTACAGAACGCCACCTGCTATGATCCTTACTTAATCCTTTTGCCTCGTTTACGTTCATACATCTGCTCCAATACGCACGTCCGTTGCGAGTATTACGCATCAGACCTTTTTGAAGAACATCAGCAAATGCTCCTTTCACGTAAAAAATATCGAATGATTTTCTCAACAACATCTTGCCATAAGTCACCTGGCTCTGCTTTACCTGTTCATTTTCTACTTAACAAAAGCATAGCACGATTGGCATACAACGTTCCCACTGCTGGCACACAGGCCTCCACTCTGTGAGAGGAATAGGCCGTAATCCACCACGCAAGCCCAGTGCGGGTTCACTTTGGTTGGTTCTACTTAACTTACTAAACCTAATAACAACATAATCTTCTTCCCCAGATCACGGTGTTCCGAATCCAGGAGCGTGCGGAAGGTGGCGAGGTCCAAGAGTTGGACCAGGTCATCTTGACAGCATTATTCAGAGCACAGCACCTGTCCCCAAGCGAACAGCTTTCCTTGGCCCTCACATGGAACAGAGTGGATATCGCCAGGTCCGAGATCTTCGTTTATGGACAAGAATGGCCTCCAGGTATGTGGAAATAAGAGTTATCTGAACTAATATTATAAATGCGAAAGTAACTCTTTAAGATGGTAAGTCTGTCTGATACCTTTTCACGCCTTTACGTACGGATTTCGATGAAATTTTGCACACAAGTAGACCGTGACCTGGGTTAGGACATTGGACATAAATTTATCCTAGTAGTACGTTCCCATGGGATAATTTCCGACCTCCACGCTGGAAAAAGCTAGTTTTTATTTAGGGTTCCGTACCCAAAGGGTGCCAATGGAACCCTATAAGCATCTGCTGTCCGGTCGTTCCGTCTGTCTGTCAGCGGGTTGTAGCCTGTATTTCATGAACCGTAATAAGTATACAATTGAAATTTTCACAGAATGCGTATCTATTTCAATTGCCGGTGTAACAACGACTAACAAAAATAAAATAACGCTAAAAATTAAAGGGGGTGGTCCCCATATAGAAACGTGTTTTTTTTGTACGGTGGTACGGAACCCTTCATGTGTGAGTCTGACTCGCACTTGGCCGCTTTTTTATATATCCACGACAGTAGAAGATAGACATTGTCTAGTAATATTGCTCCACAAAACAAACGAGCTGAAGCTCTTGATTTTTACGATAAATCAAACACAGGATTTCTTTGACTTCAATCATGCCTCACAGGAGACAAACACGTGGTGAATAATCAAGTGTGTTAAAGTTCGATTTTGGCTAATGATTTATTTTCATAAAACAGTACAACTAAAACTAGTCTACTTAAACTTGTATATTTCATGAACATCTGTTTAATAAGTTTCATAATTAATTTTGTAATAACGTCTTAACAAGAAACATGCCGAAACCGTTTAGTGAACTACATAGGACTTCAAAAGATTTAGATAACACACTCGTTACATCATGATAACGGGAACTTGATGTGCTACTAGGATATTTCAATGTAAATACAGGTGAATTATAATCTGTAGAGCTGCGAGAAGCAAGTACATAATTACGTCAGTATAGCTAGACTAATTCCTGGGGGTTGTTTTAGCCATGGTATAATAATATACTTCGCCAGGTATAGCATTCCAGTCACGGGGGTGACACAAGCCTACGTCATCACCGCTGTGTTACCAGTAGTGTGTAATAATAACTCCCCAATCGCCTTTATTACCTGTGCGAAACCGATAAAACAAAGAGCTTTTAACTAATAATTACGTTGGTATATGTTTAAATTGAGTTGTTTCGTTTGATTAGAAAAATGAAACAATAATTTAAATGGTTAATTTATATTTTTTAACAGAATGGTGACTGAAAATGTTTCCGTAATTCGTGTTTTGTTACAATAAAGTGGCAACTGGATAGTGACGTAAGCATGTGTCACTTCCGGAATGCCAGACCTTGTTTTTTTAAACCATGGTTTTATCTAAATGCAGACATAGGTATCTAAATACAGACACTTACAGATATGGAAACGTTCATAAAATGCTTAGATTAAGACCCACTTGCACCGCCAATCACTAGACACGTTAAGCGTTAAACGAGTTTTAAACATCATTCTGTCTCTGTCATCTTCAAAGATTTGACAGAAACAGAAGTCAAATTTTAAACTCATTTACCGCTAAACGTGTTTAGTGATTGGCGGTGCCAGCGGGCCTAAGTTGTATAATGAACACTTAAAAAAAGAATACATTACGTGCTGGAAGTAGATGAGAAAATTAGGGGCTACTGAGAACATCTCTGCAAAGAGGATATATAGAGAAACAAACACACCACAATATAAATTCGTAAAGGTTTACTGATTCATTTACTGGATTGTGGAGGTCAGATAGGCAGTCGATCCATGCAAAATACTGGTATTCAGCTGCTTTCGGATAAACTGAAGCCGAACCTAACATAGTTGGGGAACGGCTAAGCAGATAATAATTTTTGTGAAAATTAATACCAGACTCTGCTCTTTTAGCAAGCAATTAGGTATATATACTATTTTTATATCACGAAACGACGCGCACTTTACTTGTGGTTACCAAAAGTACAAACACGCTGTAAATGTGTCTGTAAGCGCAGGATCTTGATACCATCCGAGACAATAGCGAAGTCGGATGTGTGTGCCTGTGTGCGTGTGTGTTTGTGTGCTATGATGTGTTGACGCTACTTGTCTTCACACAACATTCACAGCGTGTTTGTACACTTGGTAACCACAAGTAAACCGCATGTCGCTTAGAGCCCGTTGTTTGATCAGTAGTCAAACATACTAATAGTCAAAATGCGTTAGTTAAACAAACAATTTGTTAAAAATTACATAAGTATGTGGTTTGACAAATGGTTAAGCTAACTATACGATTACTGACAAATGCGTGCACTGACTGGACAGGTCCAATCATTCTGTGTGGTTTTTCCTCAAAAGACCATTTCAGACATAAATCTACATGGTTTTCAGATGATCTGACCAAGATTATGTCTGGACTTTAAAAGAGACTGTGACCTCTGAGTTTGTTTCGGCCTTTCTTCTCAGAGTAGTCAGATAGGAAACGCCGACATCATCTAGTTTTAAAAATATGATTGACGTGTAAAAGTGTTTGTATAAACCTACCTACAGAAATAAAATCATTTATCATTTATAGTTAAAAATTTGACAATTTACTATGAAAGTTAACCATGCGTAGACAGTCTAGTTAAAGTTTAACTATTGTCAAGTGACTATTTGTCAAATTGACTATTGGTAATTTTTAACTATGTATCAAACAACGGGCCCTTAGTGAGATAAAAATACTTGTAATAAGTTACTCTCTCCCAAATAACTCTCTCCCACGCGATACATATTTTTTTTATAGAATTCTCATTATAAAGCTTCGCAAACAAACAAATTTACGAAATTCCTCAGCCTAAATACTGTAAATAGAGACCCTTCATAAAATTAATACATACGAAACCAATAAACTTAGAATAGTCCACAGTTTAAACAGTGGAATCAAACTTTAAAGGGTACATTCATTAACAGACTCCGCCAACTCTCAGCGTCCACAAATAAATTATATTTGGACCTTACGGAATAAATTCATGGATTCTGGACCCTTATTGGGTTTTGGGCGTACAAAATGATTTACCGTCATATTGCCATTTGAATTGGACATAGGCTAATTCGGGCTGTATGATAATTTGTGTAGAACTTTGCATAGAATAAATAAACGGGCAAAATTCCGGATGGAACTATAAAGGTATGAGGAACAGGGTGTAAAGCTCACTCATACTCTATGGAAAAGGGAGGATCCTCCGACAAGCCGGGTGTCGTGTCTGGTGGGCAACTGCCCGACGGTTAATGTTGGGACGTTGTATATATGCTAGTCGCGCGGTAAACTCTTCTTGCGCGATGCAGGATTTGCGTGACGCCAGTATGACGTGTAGATCGCATGTGGCGATATTGATACCGCTACAGAACTGTTTTATTTTTCTGTGGCTTTGAATTTAGTTTGTTCGATAGAAGTTTAACTGTGCCCTTTTGTACTTTCTAACCAGTGAAGTAAAATGTATGGAAACATAATGAAGACACTTTTAAATTCCTGTCCATGATAAGTGAGTTATCACTTATCATGGACAGGAATTTAAAAGTGTACATATTTCCATACATTTTATGGACGTGAATGTCAATGATAAAATCGTCCCGTTAGAAATTTAAAAAGCGCAAATTTGGATCAGGTTCGATAGGCAGGTGCATGTTTCAATGAATAAGATATAGATAAAGAAACATAGAGATATAGTAACTTATAAGTTACTATGCTGATTTTCATTGGTTAGCTCATATACTTACTATAGGCACTTTTTTTTTTTTGGTGGCAAATCATCAAATGACTTCTCCCGCTCTGGGCGGAGCGGAAGGGCGTGTCAGACTCTTACTGACTAAAACCACCCGTATTCCTTCAGTGGCCTGTGCGCCAGGGCCACGGTAACTCTTTCGAACAATCCGCAACCCCGGCGGGTCCCTGCCACCCTGTATGTCATTTCTACTAGGTTATAGTCAAAAGTATAATATCCCATCCTTAGGACTCCCATGAATATACCTCTCTCACTATAACTGAAAATTAGTAGTGTCCCACATAAATGCTCGTCCTAATTGTATTGCCAATTACGTTAAAGGCCTGTTCCACCTGCCTTCACTACTTTTCCATAGGACGCCGCTCAACTCAAACTCAAACTCAAAGCATTTATTTCAAATAAACCAATTACAGGCACTTTTGAATTGTCAAGGGGTCGGTCAGTCAGAAAGATGAAGCTAGTTACCCATTCCAAAGCGTAGTAGGTACCTATGGAGAAGAACGGGCAAGAAACTCCATGGACACTCTTTTAAATCAAAAAATGGTTACAAAATATTGATTACATCGTTCATGTTGAAATTATGCATGTGAGAACGATGCAGAACGTTAAAAGCGTCCGTAATAAAAAGACAAAAGCAATTCAAATATTAAATTAAATTAAAATAAGCCGTGGCAGCCAAGAAATGACCAGTCCCCACTGACGGCGCCCGTTCACGAACATGACGCATAGATCAGCACCATTCAGCTCAACCATTTTGAAGGGAACTTAATGATCCAACACACACGCCACCACCAGCGAGACATTAGAGTGAGCATGACAAACTCTCAGCCGCCAGGGCACATTCAAGTCAATGAAAGAAAAACCTATTAAATGGTAGCTTTATAGTAGGTGCATAGTACTCACACCTGTGCTATGCAATTATACAATACTAAAACATTGAATTTATACAATGCAAAGATAAGTTTTTAAAATCTTCAGCAGCTCCAACAGTAGTTTCAAATGCTAATCAATTATTTTATGCGCCCTTGTGGAGCAGGACCAGCGTTGAGCCAAGCATTTTTATCAGCGATGTAATTCCCCTACTTATAATATGCCTGGCTGCATAGTGTGCGTTTTATACAAGATTTGAATTTAGTTTCATTCAGTTGAAGAATATGGGGAGGTATTTTATTGAAACATTTTAAACAGTACCCCATGAAAGATGAGTCTACTTTAGCCAGCCTGAAACCTGGTTGAACTAATTGATCCCTATTTCTAGTGATATAATTGTGTCTTTCACCTCTTTTACTAAAAAGATGTAGATTTTTCCTTACGTACATGATGTTTTCATAGATATATTGACAAGGTACCGTCATGATGTTAATATCTTTAAACCGTTCCCTTAGAGAGTCGCGCCTGCGGAGGCCATATATGGCTCGGATGGCTCTTTTCTGCAGAATAAAAATAGACTCGACGTCTGCAGCCCGTCCCCATAGTAAAATACCGTACGACATAATACTATGGAAGTAACTAAAATAGACTAGCCTCGCGGTACCTACATCAGTAAATTGACGGATTTTTCTCACAGCATATGCTGCTGAACTTAGCCGTCCTGCAAGGGATGTTAAATGAGGACCCCATTGAAGCCTTGAGTCAAGCGTGATGCCCAGGAAAACAGTTTTATCGACGATTTCTAGTTTCTCTTGATTTAATAATATCTCACAATTTGTACTTTTGACATTTGGTAAGGAAAATCTAATACACTTAGTTTTATTCCCATGTAATACTAAATTATTAGCAGTGAACCAATTTTGGATCTGCAGTAGGGCGTTATTTACGTCGTCAAGATTTGATGCACGTCTATTAATTTTAAAAATTAAAGAAGTATCGTCAGCAAATAACACCATTTGTGGTAGGGTTTTTAACAAATGGGGTAGATCATTAATATATACTAAAAAGAGGAAAGGACCCAATATCGAGCCTTGTGGTACACCCATTTTTACTTTTAAACCGAGTGAATTGACACCATTTATTTGAACTTGCTGTTGTCTATCATTTAAATAAGATTCTACTAAACTGAGAGCAAGTTTTCCAAGTCCGCAATGCTCAAGTTTCAAGATTAGGGTTTCGTGGTCGACGCAATCAAATGCCTTGGAGAGGTCACAAAAGATTCCTACAGCGTCTTGGGCTTCTTCCCACGCCGTAAATATGTGTTTTAATAAGGTGACACCGGCGTCAGTCGTACAACGTCCCTTGGTGAAACCATACTGTTGATCATGTAAGATGTTATTGGTGTTAAAATGATTGAGCATTTGATTCAGCATTACCTTTTCAAACACCTTGCTGAAAACCGGCAACACGGATACGGGTCTATAATTATTGGTGTCTTTACTATCCCCTGATTTGAAAAGTGGTATTACCTTACTGTATTTCATTAGATCCGGGAAGACTCCTTGATCCACACACAAATTAAATATTAAGGCCAAGTACGGCGCTATAGTCTCAATAATGGAGGAACACACTTTGATAGACATTCCCCATATATCTTCGGTTAGTTTAATCTTGATTTTCTTGAAAGCTTTTAATACTATTATGGGGTTTATATGCTTGAATTTAAATTCAGTCGGGCAGGATGAAACGTTTGCTTTTAATATGTCAATAGAACGCGAGGGTGACGAGTTTAAGGTTTCAGTAGTTTTAAGTGGGATACTGGTAAAGAAATTTACAAATTCTTGAGCAACTTCTTTATTAGTGCTTATGGGACCACGAGAAGTCTCGAGTTTGAAATCATTATTATGTCTTTTATTCCTGTTAGTTTCATTATTGATAATTTTCCAAACCGTTTTTATTTTATTATCGGCTGATTTGATCTTGTTGCTAATGTACAAGGCTTTAGCTACCTTGCAGGTATTTTTAAAAGTTTTAGAGTAAGTAGCAACGTATTTATTAAAAGTTTCAGAGTTAATATAAGGCTTAAGGCCATACAGCTCAAATAATTTTTCCCTACTTTTCCTAATACCCTTAGTTGCCCAGTCACTGAACAAAAAATTTGGGCAAATAGTTTTTGTTTTCTTTTTTAAAGTAATATTGAACTCGGTGCGCACTACCGAAAAGAATTCCTCATACAAGTCATTTACATTATTTATAATATGGCTCGGTATACTTAACTTACTAATTAAGTTATTATTAAATTTATTTAGATTGTTGGGTGTTATTTGTCTAGATTGTATCTGAATTTTTTGTAATGATGTGTTGGACTTGAAAGCAACGGTTTGACCGCTGTGATCAGAAGGGAGATAATTTACGATGGCTTTAACTAAGTAGTCGCAGCTACAAAAAACATTATCAATACATGTAGCAGAATTTTTAGTTATGCGGGTTGGTTCTGAAAACACATTTGACAAATTGAATGATTTAAAAAGACTTAATAATCGACTGCTATTTGAACTATTCTCTAAGATATTAATATTGAAGTCACCACAGATAATTAGCGATTTTTTACCAGTTGCAAGCTTTGCTAGAAGATCTTCCATTACTGACTCAAATATGGAGTAGTTTTGATAATTTGGGGGTCTGTAAACGCACACTAAAACATGCTTATCTAGCTCTACACAGGACAGTTCAATATTATGTTCTACCGACATATCAACTATATCTTTACGAGTCTTAGATTTAATAGAATTTCTAACTAAGATTAGTGAACCCCCACGCAGTATAGATTTTCGGTTAAAACAACTGCCCACACTATAATTTTCATAATTAATTAGCATTTCATAATCTTTCAACCAATGTTCAGTTAAACAAACAATTTCAAACCTGGTTTTTTCTAAAAATAGTTCAATTTCTAATTGTTTGGAAGCAAAACCTTGAATATTTTGATGAAATAATGTCAAGGAATTTTGCAAAGAACCTTTTTTACACTTAACTATTTGAGAGCAAGAAGACACCTTGTAGTTGGTAGGTATAACTATATTGTTACTGGTATCTTCTGTTGTCTTACTATCTAGTTTAAATCAACATCCAGAGTGAGCCCCAAGACTCCCATGCCATCACCAGGCAAAGAGATCCTACTACTTGTGGACCCCAGACAAGAATTTGCCAAAGTGACACATGGATCCTCCTTCGTACAATTATTGTAAACAGTTATAGCATTGGTGCTACAGTTATTTAAGGTGACCACCTGTACATTAGAATTATTACTAATAATTGTGGTGTTAATTAAAGAACAAGACTTCGACATACTACTTATGTCTGAGTTTATATAAGCTAATAGCCTCGCTATTTTATGTCTAAACCTAATGGGCAGATACACTGTATTCCTTGTCGATTTCAACTTATCAACAAAAATGTTGGTGTCAAAAAATATAAGTTTGTCACTGTAGTGACTTACTAAGAACTGAATATGCTTATTAAGCATATGTATATAATTGTTTTTTCTATTTGATAATCTCTCAAAATATGGAAAAGCACACAAAATAATTTTATTACAATTTATCTTTAACAACTCAGTAACACTGTCAGTGATATCTTCTGTTTTTACCTGGGAACTATTACCTATAAATACAGTAATGTTGGTATTAGTATTATATTGATTTCTTGTAATTGATGTCATTATTTCCTTGAAGGATGTCCCAGGTAAACAATAGTTTTGAGTAGAAATACTCAGGTTATTACTAACTAATTTCCCTAACCCTCTTCCTATACTATCTGAAAACATAACTGACTGAAAACAAACTTGACTACTACAAGAGGAAACACTACTAGCTACTGACTGTACCACTTGAGATAATTCTTGCACAGTATCAGGTATAGCTTGGTAGGGGATACAGTCCACAGCACTCACAACTAGGGATGGGTCCTCCATTGCCTCAGGTTGGAGGGCATCAAGGTTGGATCCCCACTGACAAGTACACTGAGTATTGCTGAGAGTCAGCAAGTCCACTCTGTCTACTAACTCGTTTGTAGCAAGGATGTGTTCCTTAATTTGGTGACGAGAGCAAACATATTTATTATAGAGAGACTTTAGTGAGTCATCAAGAACTTGAATATCAGACTGTAAGTGTTGAGTGTCTATTTCATAAATATTTATACTATCTTCTAATTTAATTTGATAGTTCTTCAACTTATTGATAAGAGTAACACGCTCTTTCCTCAATTGAATATTTTTAGAATACTGTTTTTGATGTTTCTTGAATCTATTACATTTTTTAATGATTTTGTTCAGTCTTGCATATTTTTTTATTTTATTTTGACTAATTTTATGACTATGGTTATGTTTCAGTAAGGAATCCTCTGTTAGATCTATTGTTATTATGGAATGAGGGTTACAATTTGTATTTAACAATTCATTATACAAATGGACAGTTTCTTTGACCTGAGTATGCTCTTTATCTTTTTGTAATTGTTGAATTTGAACATTTGCATGAATTAATTCATCCTCTAGGTCCCTAACCTTACACAAAGCCTCCTCATACAAATTACTGCAGTTGTTGAAACCATCTGTAACCACCCTTAGTTGATCCCGTTCATCAACTACATTGAGGTATTGATGATGTAAGTCTACTAGCTCCTGTTTTAAGCTAGTGTTTTTGTAAACGACTTTCTCTACTTCCTTCTCACTTTCCTCTCTCTCCTCTAACAGCTCCTGACATTTACTCTTTGAGGCCTGAAGTTCGTGAAGGGTCGTTCTCAATTTAAGCTCCAACTCCTGAGCTGCAGCCTTCCGGGTCATCACAGGCATGGTTTTAGGAATTAGTACTGAAAGTAGAATTAAGAAACGGTGAGAACTAATTAGACAGACAAATAAAAAGGGAAAGCTAGAAATGAAAGGAAAAATGGGATAAGTTAGTATTGCTTAAAAGAGTAATGAGATAGGCTGCTGAATCTAATTGAAATGCAACTAATATAGGATTAGCTCAGTACTAAGTTACATTGATTCTATTGTCTTATAACTTTATTTTTGGTTATGTGGGTAGGCGGCCTAAATAAAAAATAAAAACCTAGATTTGCATAAAGATTACAATTGAAATTGAAAATAACGATAGTCAATGCTATTGTTGCTAAGTACAATATCACACTACTAGAATTACAGTGTTTAGATATTTCACTATACTAAGTTTCGTTAAATAAGTAAACTAAGTGACTTAGACCCAGTGGAGGGTGCCAAATCAACCAAAAATTATACTAAGACTCAATGAATGGGTTACAGAGTCTATGTGATGATTGTGTGCTAATTTTATAGAATAAAAGTAAACAAAATACTCCCCGTTTACATCCGTAGGTCGAACATCAGCTGTTCGTGATAGGTTACCGGTAACGGTGGTCAACCAAACACTGTGTTTACTTTGTAATTTTGTAGGAAAACAATATTCCTGATTATTTATGCACTTATTTTACAATTAGATACATTATTACACCTTAATTACAATTAAAAACTATAATAAACTAATTTTTAAATACGGAACAAAATTTTGACGTGTCACTCGGGCAGTGTTGCCAGTCCTCCCCTATCTAGACGCTCTATCTTACTTAAGACTATTGATCAACTTACGATAAAATATTCGTCGTCAGAAAACAATAAGTGAGAACATAATTATTCCGAAATATCTGACGTTCACTTGCCTGTGCATTTACCAAAAATAACAAACTCAAAAATAAAAGCATGAAACCGGAAATATTTTCACAAACATTAATAAATCAGTGCTGGCCTGGCCATGTCAGAATGAAAATAATATGATTGGGTTGACATTGTGTGATTTACGACACAGAAATTTTTGCACTTTTTTCTTGTACCAATTCCGATGCAATTCTTAAGAAAAGAGAGATCTATGGCCGGCAGTGGGTGAAGTCGAGCTGTGGGTGATGATGATGATCAAGTAATATCTCCTTGGACTTTGCGTTCAGCATGTTTTTCGGGCCATTCCCATTTAAAAAATATTCATTAGAGTGACATGTTATTTCAGTCTCGAAAAACAGAACAGCAGCAACATGATTGTCTTGTCATTAAACGAAACACACGATAATGCATTTTGTGAATTACCGCTGCGTTTTTTAGAATTCAAGTAATGATTTCTTTTTAAGTCCCGGTTTAAATTGAAATTCAAATACTTATCTACTACACATAAAAGTAATAAAATAAGAAACACGTCTATTAATAGTAAATATTCAGTTTGCTGTCAATATTAGAACAATATTTCCATTTTCGCCGACTATTGGCGTATTACCCTTGTGGTTTATAAGTTATTAAATATTAGTCACGTGGAGCTGCGCCTATCGGAAAACGAAATGGCTTTTGTTGTAGATTCCCTAGAGTTGTCTTCTATTTTCCGGGATGGAAAGTTTTGTGTTTTTTCTATGGAGACTAAATAACAAGTTGTGGAGTTTTATTGTGTGGTGACAGTTCTTTATTCGGCTATTATAATTAACCGTCTTCAATTCCCTATAAGCCCTTGTTAGCCTATCTTTCCCGAGTCATAAACTTAAACATAGTTCTTGTTTTTTCGCTCGCTAAACATTCTTGATTGAATGTTGATAACTTACTAAACGGACACTCAAACAGCGTCAACTTTCACAAACAACTATAGTTGTCACGTTTTAGCATGGTAATAGCGGTCATGACCCACCTTCGTTTCCAAGCATTTTTGGAACGAAGTTCCTTATCGCACGGTTCGGACTTTGCGGATGGGGCTAGGCGAAAAAAAATGTAAGAATTTTCCGTCACGAGTTTCCGTCACGGCCCTTTCTTTATTTGTTTTTTTGGTAGAACGCGCTAATCTCAGGAATTGAAATTGTGTTTGATAGTCCATTTATTGAGGAAGGCTTTAAGCTATATAACATCACGCTATGACGAATAGGAGCGGGGCATACATGTTTTTTTTTTGCACAAACGGGAAATAGTTATTTCTTTTGAAAGCTTCCGTTGCGTGCGCTTCCTAAACGGTTAAAGTTACACAAAAATCAAGTATAACGGCATTATTCCCCTTTAAAAGTTCTAAAAAAAAGTCTGCGACAGCATAATTATGTCTGTCTTTTAAGATTGACTCAGTATAACTCTTTTTATGGTAATCAAATTTGTTCTATGGATGTTCTAAATATACTACGAAAGGAACTTCGTTCCAACCGAGTGTTCCACGACACTCACGCATTTTTTTTTTTTATTGATATAAAGTCCGTTAACGTTCTGAATAAATATCTATAGTGATCTTCGACATGTTCCAATAAATATAAAAGTATTAAAAACCATACATAATTTATTGTTTGGGTTCCTACGGAGAGATATTAGGGAAAGAGCAATGACCACTAATACCATGCTAAAACTATAGATCTATTCTTTGAATTAGACCACTTCATCTGAAACTAAAAAACCTTTAGGACCGGTTTCCATTCACCCCTAAATAAGAATAGCAGATAACGTAAAAACGAGGCAATTGTAAGTTTAGCGTCCTGTTAAATTTGCATAGCACAGAGATAGTGATTCGATCGCCTCTCAGACATCTGTTTGGTTAACGGAATTTGTGTGGGGAATGGGGACTAAAGAGAACTAGGGAACCCATTGGATTCCTCCATTTTATCCAAACAAAAGACGAAACGTTTAACGCATAACTTTGTTTAAATATTCGATTACGAACAATCGGATCGTAAAAATTTAAAGAGTTCAATTGTTTTATTCCTTTTTGTAGCCAAAGTGCAAAGGTCGTGGAAAATTCAGAAGCTTTTGTTTTTGTTAAACTTGTTGATGAATGCGTTTAACGGCTTTGTTGTTGTCGGCGAAGAAAAGGCCAACTCTTTGCCATCCGGATGTGTAAAAACAAATAAAATAAAGTTATGAAATAAAATGGATATACAGGATAGGTAGCATTTCGTCTATCTATATATTTAGCCCGCAAAGTTCCACAGCTGGGCAAATACCTACCTTTCCCTTTCCCACATACGTCTGTCCACTGCCATCGCGGGTCAGTCCTTTCCATAGCAGTCAAGTTCGTCCCTCCATCTTCGTCGTGGTATGCCGTGATGTCGTCTTGCATTTAATGAGACCCATTCAATGGTTCTTTTAGCTCTCAGCTCATCTGACGTGCGGCAGACATGTCCGGCCCAATCCCACTTAAGATTGTCAGCTTTGAGGGGTAATATCCGTTATTTTGGGGTCACCTAATAACAACAATCTTTCTGCGAGTGTGAGTGGGATGTTTGTAATTTTGCAATGTTGCGCTTACGAATCCAAGCAGAGTGCCAATTGGTAAGATGATGCCAAATGCCCAAAGCTCATACATTTGGCATGAATAGAGAAGATTAAAAGTTTACGTAATTGCACAATGCATTGAGCTTGTTGGCACCTTAATACCACGTTATATTGACTCGTAGTTTCGTAACTCAATGTGCGCAGAAGGACTTATTCTAAAAGTAGATCAATCGTGTTTTCTCGTTAAACACACCATTCAATATAGACAGGTCCTGAAATAAAAAAAAATCTTCATCTATTTTCTACTATGTTATCAGCCATCCAAACAGCAACATCTCCCTCAACTTGCATTACACTTTTCTTTTATCTTCTACTTGTTATAACTTAAGTTAATGTTACAGAACAAGTAGGAAAACTACTTTGTTACAAAACCAAGTGTCAAGTTAAAACTTTTTACTTCACAAACTCTGGTTACTGCTCGTTAACTTTTAGGTTAAGTGCTGAGCACGGCATGATTGCCTTGTCATTAAAAGAAACACACGATACTGACTTTTGTGAATTATCGCTGCGTTTTTTAATATTCAAAAGTTATGATTTTTTTTAAATGGCCCGAATTAATTCGATATCCAAGTACTTATAATAAGAAGCTACTGTTTCGTCTGTCCTCCAATATTTAAAAGTTTAAAGCCCACTATAACCTTGATGGATTGAATGATTTTTGAATTAATCAATCAACTCATCTGTATCATACACGTTCTGCATATCCTGATCTTAAAGCACGGTTGACACACCGGTAAGAGGATAAAACTTTTTTACTACATCTATATACTCTGCCTCGGGAACACCATTTTATATAATATAACCTTGTTGAAAATATGAATACCAGATATCTTATTTTACTATTCAACCACTAAATTCATATCTATGTACTTCGGAAAGCCAGAGATGCCACCAAAACGACTCCATTCACAGCACGATTCTATTCCATTTTATTACGTCTATATTTTACGACGCTAATAAACACAATATCGGGTCTTATGTGGCGTGAGATGCGTAGATAGGCATCAGGTGTCCTGTAAATAGATTCAAAGGAGCCACTACCCTGCGCACTGAGGCCAACGAAATAAATACTGCAAAAGACTCAGTTTTAGAAAAGAAAAAGTAAGAAAAACGCTTTTAGAGTTGTTCTTCTGTATGAGGGAAAAGGTATTGTTGCTCGTATTTAATTCTTCCCTCAAGAGCGTTATCTAAGGGGAATCCAAATGCAACTATGTCTTGTCAAACTGCCCTAGTTTTCAGTCAGGTACCTACATCGTTTTAGCCTTGACTGTCGCATCCAATTAGACTTAGTGTCCAAACTTGCCATAATTAGTAAACTATTTTCCGTTCCTAGGCCTAAACTACCTGGAGGTTTTGGCCTGGAGGGTTGAGGCTTTGAGGCTTCGGCTGTCAAGTCCAATTAGGTTCAGGCTGAATATACCATACTAAGCCATGTCTATTTCCACGTTCTTTGTCCAGGTCTGAAGATAAGTTCGTGGACTCTTTTAGGTGCGGAATAATTTATCGTCGTCTGCCTACCAGAAGTGCCGTATTTACTAATTCGAAAAGGCAACAAATTAACTTACCTTTAATCTACTTTGTTACCTAAGTATCGATTTTAACTGCTACTGTTTCAACGTCTCGCTCCTTTGAATTCCTGGACACCCTCTATCATTTTCGGAGTTCAGAAGAATACTTGAGAAAAATCATTCGCGTGGCTGGACTGAACTTCTGTCTCAACTCGTATAGTAAAATGGATACAGGTCACGTCTGGGGAATAAGGATGTTGCTTCAAAACACAAACTAGGGTTTTCTCTCTCGCACAATGGATTGAAGCTCTCAGTGGAATCCATTGTGTGCGGATTATTGTGGAAATCGGTGGAACGAACTGGAATTTCTCTATGTATCCCATAGACAGCGGATATAGAATTCGATTCTTGAATATTACGTTAGTTAAGTGCATGTAGGCGTAGAGAGCTAAACCATTAATTGAATCATGATAATTATATTTACTAAGGAAAAAAGGTTGATCAAATTTTTGTATACCAATTTTTGTTCCTGAATGTGGCACCCCTTATAATGTTCCCGCGAAACTTGGTCTGTAACTATCTGTATTACACTATAGTGTTCTTAATAACATGAATTAATATTTCAACTCGAAGTCTTACTTTACAATAATTCTTTTTCCACAAACCTGCAACGTAGTAGTGATGGCATCAGATGGCGACACAAACTTTTAAATTGCCTTCAGATTCCACTATTTTCTTGAAAACGAACTTCAACTTCGTTCTCTTCATTGTGTCCATTAAACTTATAGCTATACTATATTTTGCCCTCGGCTTCGCCCGTGTGGATGTCGGAAATTATCCCACGGGAACGAGTCCTACTACCAAGAAAAAAGTATTCTATATCCTTACCCAGGTCATGGTCTATCTGTGTGCCACATTTCATCCATATCTGTTTAGCTGCTAAGTCTTAAAAAGGTAACAGACAGCCAGACAGACCTACACACAGAGTTACAGCGTTTGTCAACCGCCACCGTCAACGGGACGTTAACGAGTAACGAGATTATTCGAACCGAACGTGACGTCCCGTTGATGGCGACCGTTTGTCAACCGCGACCGAACTCGGCGGTTCAGTATGTTATTATGGACAAAACAAAAGCCAAACGTGTTTTGTGTTGCCGGCTCGTCAGCCCGGCACAATCTCGGGCCTATTTCTAGAGGTCGCGCCGAACTACTAAAAAATTCGGAGGCCGAGATCCCGGCGTTCGGGTGATGGACGTGCGGTGGACACGCGGCCATAGTAAATGTATGTATCGCTATTTCGGCGCGGTCATCTCGTTCTCGTTGACGTCCTGTTCACGGTGGTGGTGGACAAACGCCCTTACACTGGGACATCATGGTGACGCAACCACGGTCGCGCTCCAACTATATGTAAACGCTCGGTAGAAGAACGTTAATTACATTACTGTGTAGATTTAGGACAATTATAATGGTTAGTTGGTCTTCTCGTTAAAATTTTAGTTGTTACAATAAGTAGTTGTTGTTTTAGTTGTCAGGAGCGGGAAACCTATTGTTGCAGCCAACTGTGATGTTAATTACTGCACAAATGTATTATTCTAGAACGTTAAAGCTGTTTGTTCTATAAGATTTACGTTTCCAGTTTAAACTATGTATGATGCTGTGAATATAACTCTTAATGTTTCTGTTTCTGGATATTGTAATCCATAATTAAGAAACAAAAACGAACTGATGAAAGCTTCCAAATGAAAAATTAACAGTTTTCTGATATATAATAAAGTAACCAATATAAAACAACGTTCTGACGTAATGTATGGAAGAAAAAAATAATAATTTAATAAAAGCTCCCTTACATGGATAACGTTGTTACATGGCTTAGAACTTATTCCAAATGAGCCTTTCGTTTTGCAACAGCAATAAGATTAAAACCGAAGTTCGACTTGTAAAAGAAATGTAGTGTAATAAGTACTATCTAGTACCAACATTACATTCTAAAACCCTAGAACAAATCCAACGTATATAAAAGCGAGTTTTTTCTCTCTAAAGTAACTAATGTGGTTGCCAGTTCTCCTCTTAATGCTTGAAAGAAGTGGGTTTCTCTATTGCACTGTATTGCGAGCGTGTAAACCCTGCATTATGTATTCACTACTGTTGAAGCTCCTTGGAAAATAGACGCTTTTTATGGAATGGCCGTACCTGAGAAAAGGAATATGGAAAATTAAATGGAGAGCCAGTCATGCGAGGTTTAAAGATAATGATATGTATGCCCAGCATTGGGCTGATACAAGCTGACAGTAGCAGTCACCAGTGGTTATATTTGTTTGAAGTTGCCTTTTCCCCCAAAAATATCGAATTATTTTGTGCGTTGTACACGGGTTTTTTTTATGGTTGCTAACGATAACCAAGCTTCAAATACTTGACGATATCTTAACTCCAGAGTTATTTTCCTGTCGTGACTGACTTCTTCCTTCTGATCGAATACTGGAGATAGATTAAGTAACATTATGTGGTTCCAGAATAAAGAATGGAATTAAATGAAACAGAATGGAATGAAACAGGATGTAATCTTGATAGCATACCTAATGTTAGAATCAATTCCATTATAACTATTCCTTCTTTAAGGCTCG
The DNA here is from genome assembly GCA_916610205.1 of Griposia aprilina. NCBI lineage: Eukaryota > Metazoa > Arthropoda > Insecta > Lepidoptera > Noctuidae > Griposia > Griposia aprilina. Next base: position 5,592,328 of record OU744299.1, read on the forward strand.
TGTACACTGGCGCGACGCGACAGCGAGACACAAAGGCACCGCGTGCCGCGCGACGGGCGGCGCTTTTGTGTCACGCTGTCGCATCGCGCCAGTGTGCACGAGCCTTAAATCAGCAAAAGCCGATAGTCGTACATTTAAATTACCTGTAGTAACTTTGTATGGGTATTACCAAGTTTTAATTACAGCTTTCATAGTTATTACAGTACAGCGGATCGATGCTAGTAAAATATTTAGCGTCATCGAACAGGCGACCGGAACAGACGGGAAATTAATAATAATAATAATAATTAATTATAATAGGCGTTGCTATAATATAAACTAGGGTAATGAATATCGATAGTGATGAGTTAATGAAAATCAACTAGGTTTTCAACGAATTTGTAGGCACACGAATATAACCGGTGTAAAAAACACTTCACGAAGCCGAGACTTATTTTTACCCCCCGGCATTGTATTTTTTTTGTACTAGACCTTATCTGGGAACGTTCTGGTTACGAAGATATTAAAAGTCAAAAATCCAAAATTTAGTGACGTTCTTTGATGAAAACAAGTTGATAATGTTATAACATAACTTTAAATACCCCCACGACCCCTGTACCGTTGCATGCACCCACAAGCACAATGTTTTGAGTGCGTTACGTTGCGCATGCAACAGCGATTTTTCACATCAAAATAAAATTAGTTTTCAAGCAATTCTTTTTGTGCTATGTTACTTAGTTTGATGTACAGAATGCGAAGTTGACGGCTATGTGATGGGTCTTTTTACACTCTGTATAGGACGAGTTCCTGTCATATTAAAATAAATAAATAATACCAGCCTACTATGGACCTACTGCACGGCAAAGGCCGCTTCTCATACAGAGATGGCGCGAGCATTGATCACCACGCTTGCTCATGATGGGTTGGCCATTTCAGACTTATATTGACTATAAGTCCAGGTCTCCTTACGATGTCAGTAATGCCCAAGAAGAACTCCGAAAACGACTTTTTAATTGGAAAAGTTTCATTTATTATTCTTTTTTATTTATCTACTCTTAGAATTTGCATTAGGTATAATATCCACCGACAGACGGACACCATCTGCTGGACAAAAGCTTCCGCAAAACATCGCCACAAAGACCGATTTTGTGAATCCAATCTGCATACTATCCTAGAAATTGGCGCATCTACAATAGTTCATCTGTATTCGTCAACTCTTCAGAAGATAACATAAAGCAACATAAATTGGGATAACGTTATGATTCTCGAGATCTCGCAAGGCCTAAATCAATTTATATCAGAATCTTTGCCGAAGAACCGTAGCACCGACTGATAAATGGATCCGACCCGGATTGCAAAGCTGCAATTGCAAATATTGATTGAGATTGTCTGCAACTTTAGGATTACGTTGAATTGCACTGCAAAGCATTCCTGCTTTGATGATTTGTTGGACTGCTTTGACTTCTAAAGCCGTTTTAAATTGGCAAAAGACTTTCGCCGGCGCGCCAGATTTAAAATTGTAGGTGGTACAATTTTATTTATGCTATCGTTAGCAAAGTTAACAAATGTCCAGGTAAAGTCAAAGTCAAATCATTTATTTCAAATAGGCATATAAAAGGCACTTCTGAACGTCAACATTTACAAGAGTATAGAATTGATTCTAGTTGCCCATTCCAAAAGATTTCGTATAGAGCAGAATGGGCGAGAAACTCACCAGAAAATGACACGGATAATTAATCATTCTAATCGTCTTATCATGGTTATAATGTCAGATTTAATTAGTCGTTTGTGAATTAGTTTGGTAGTTATCATTTGATACTTACAGATAATGTAGCGTGTTTAATTTAGTGGCGTACCTTTATGAATATTTACCTTTTATAACATTTTCACAAAAAAAAAATAGTTAAGGCAATATTTCATTCTACAAAAAATTAAATTAAACTAGAGTTGTAAAAAACAAACTTGACTGTAATAATAATTTACATTGCATTCCATTCCTGCGAAAGTGTACCTCAGTTAAATGCATGGCTCCAAGCTAAGTATTTCTTGACCATCGCTATTTAATTTACGTTCAGCGACATCTTTATTGCCGGGTAAAGTTGAAGAAACAAATCATTCTACATTAATAAATGTAGCTTCTTACACACTTTTCTACAATGCAAGTACTATAAAATTAAAACTATGATTGTTTCACATGTTTTTTATTGATGTATTCTAACTACATTCTATGTTTGATTTGCACGAAGATGAAAATGAACATGTTATTTTATAAAACGTCTCTTGCAGTATGTATTCGTTTGATATCAAATATGATGTCATGAATACATTATTACATGCAACTATGTAGATAAGACATTGCTTTTAGGTAAAAAATCCACATTATTAATTTACTTCTAACAATATATCTCAGATTTAAATATGCGCTTACATGTATGTGCAATTTACTCTATCCCAGCTTATCAGTTTCATCTTCAACCAGTTTGTCTACAATTAAGATAACGATATATTTAATCGCAGGTATCCTATCCCTTCTGCATCCTTAGGAATGTAAGGTTAATAGGCACGATTTTATTCCAATTAAAGTTAAATTCCGGCACATAACCATTGGAGGATTATACCGTAATTGGTTGCCCGTTGCTAGTTTTATTACCATAAATAAAAAGAATTCCAGAAAGCTTCCATTCGATAAAAATAACACAGGTATGCAAAATACTTTCCAAGTATTGAACATTGAACAAATATCTTAAAATTTGTGTCTTTTCCACGAAAAAAATAGGGAAAACTCGAGCCCAGAAGGCATCTTTCATTAACCAAAAATGCTAATAATTTGTAATTTTCTTTGTTTCAGGTGCTCTCGATGAGGCTATGATGCAGGCGTTAGAACATGATCGTATAGACTTCGTCAAACTCCTTCTTGAAAATGGTGTCTCCATGCGCAAATTCCTAACAATACCTAGGCTGGAGGAACTGTATAATACCAAGAGTGGGCCTAGTAACACCTTGAGGTATATTCTCAGAGACGTCCGACCGCACTTGCCGAGGGGATATGTGTATACCTTACACGATATTGGGCTGGTCATCAATAAGCTAATGGGTGGTGCTTATAGGTAAGTTAAAAAAAACTTAAAAGTAGTTATTAACTAAAAGATAAAAATGTTCGCACGTTTAAAAGGCAAAATAATGTCATCGAGATAAACCATAATATTTTTATATTTCGTTTTTCTATTTTATTTGACCATATTTATTTATACGTATTTCAAGTAATTTTAAAGTTGATATTTACATAGCTTTGAGTGCCATAAAGAGTAAAAGATCCAGGTGCGTTATTACAAGTCAAAAGTGTTGTTATTGTAACTTGGTAAAATTCTTTGACAGTGGCAATGTAAATTCTCATAAAACTTGCATATTTTCGTGCTTTTATTGTTACTAGGATTTAAACAAATTTTCCATTTGAATATTTGCATTACAAAGGTAGACACTTTTTGATGCTTTCATTCCTGCTTTTGACCTTTATACTTTTGTTTTAAGGTGTATTGACTCTAAAAGTTCATTGCTCACATCGAAAAGTTGTATTATTTTTCTTTCTCTTTCACCAGGTGCTACTACACAAGACGCAAGTTCCGTCCGATCTACGCGAAGGTGATGAATAAGAGTGTGAATGTCCATCGGAACAGTGCCTCCTTCACCAGACACAACGCTGGTGGCCTGTCCCTCATCACTGGCTTTATGCCTGTAACCACCGAGATGGCGCTTTTCGACTATCCTTTTAATGAACTTCTTGTAAGGGAAAAAATATTTTTCAGTTCTTTTTACTTTCTATTTCAGCCTGTCTTACATAGTACGGCTTTAGCGAAGGTCGTCCCAAATAATAATTATACTTCATTGTACGTAAGAAGTCTCTTGCTAGATTTATTGAACCTTCTTGAGTTAGCTAGTTTCTAACTATATTTTAACACAGTTCGTGAAGCACAATAGTTAAACAATCGCTGTGAACTTATGTAGATCCCTGTACAAGGAAAGGATTAAAATATATTCTTAGTGGTAATTTTTTTAGCTATTGCAAAGAAAATACTACATACTCTAAATGAGTTTGTTTTACCACCAGATGTGGGCAGTATTAACGAAACGGCACCAAATGGCGTTGCTTATGTGGACGCATGGCGAGGAAGCATTAGCTAAGTCACTGGTGGCCTGCAAGCTCTACAAGGCGATGGCCCACGAAGCTGCTGAAGACGACATGGAGACTGAGGTCTATGAGGAACTCAGACATTATGGCAAAGAGTTTGAGAACAAAGGTAAGGACCTCTTCAGGTACTTACCCTCTTCTGATGAACACCTTTCTTGTTCTTCTTTATTAAATCCTTAAGTTATTCAGTTATTTGCTGAAGTAAACACTTTTATAGTAATACTTCTAATTATTTAACTCTATTAATTTCTAGGGTGTAAAGATTTAATAGCTACCCCAAAGTTTAGGTCAATTAAATCATATCTGAGTCGCCTCGCTGAGGAATTAAATACATTTTGTCAAAATTATAATAACACAGCATAAAATAATAGATAAAGTTCCTATAAATACCAAAGTTTTGATCACATTTTATTGTACGTCCAATTTATACTAAAACTTGCGAATCGTAGATTACTTGAACACGGTGAAATCATTTTACTGAGTTCACAAGTAAAGCTTACACGTGCAAGCAATCACAAAGATTGCTAAAGCAATATTTGTGTTTCGCAATTTCAAGTAAAAAGATTTGTTTAAATTAAAACTTAACCCACGTAGATGTACCTAAGTTCTCTTTCTTTAAGAAGCACGTCTATTTAATGGCATGTTAAAAGTTTACTTTAACGTTAAATGACAAGCGTTTACCCGTTAATACTGCAAGCTATTATAAAGTTAAGAGCGTCATAAAACTAGAGACGTGAGGGCTAGACACCTAATATGTTAGACCGTAAACTTTAATTAACGACTTTTGTACAAGATTCATTTTAAATTTCATCATCTTTATTTAGCCTTGGAGCTTCTAGACTACTGCTACCGTCAAGATGATGATCAAGCGCAGCAGCTCCTAACTTGCGAACTTCAGAACTGGTCTGGTCAAACCTGTCTTAGCTTAGCCGTCGCAGCCAATCACCGCGCTTTACTCGCTCATCCGTGCTCACAAATTATACTAGCTGATCTATGGATGGGAGGACTCCGAACAAGAAAAAACACAAACCTTAAGGTAATTGCAATTTAATTTAATTTTTTTATCTCTTTTCTTTTAGTCATTCATCTTATTAACGCACAGACTTGCCATTCGCACATTTCAGAATGCGAAAATAAAGGAGACGTGTTTTCGTAACATGGGGTATAGAGGTAGTAACGTAGTCAGCAATAGTTTTCCACGTATATCACGAATACGTCCAATTAGGGAGCTTCACTCTATGTGTGGGTTTGACATAAATATAACACGTCTCCCTTGTTAGTAGTAAAGGGCACGATCAGTAGATTTCGATGTTAGACTATAACTTAGACAATAACAGAGAAACTCCATTGTAAAGATATATAATTTGATGTCTGTGTGTCAATGAGTCGCTTTATATATTATAATCATTTGGAAATTCGCATGCACTTTGTTTATGACGCCGATTTATGCAAGTCCAATTTGATTTTTCAGTAATTAATATTTGTATTGAAGGATGTGTGTCAAATTAATGGCAGATTAAAATCTTTAAAATTCGACTCATAGACATGCACACAAGATTTTAATATAAAAAATACTATTGCTATCTCACTTGCACATAATCGGCGTCGAAACCCCGTTTCAATATTAGAAACATAGCATGTACCGCTTAAGTCAAAGTGAGTTAGCATCCACGAGCGTTTCCTTTGCCACATCGGCTTTGTCGTGATGTGTGAAGGTAATTCTGAGCCTGCTGTGTCCGCTGTACATTCTCCAACTGGAGTTCAAGTCGAAGGAAGAACTGCAGCTGATGCCGCAGACGGAGGAGGAACACCTTGAGAACGAGAGCATCGAAGATGACAGGAGTACCAAGGACCCCACTGACGCTGAGGTATGATTTCGTGTTCTGTTGCTCACCATCTTAGTTTTACATTCACATAAGAAGTATGACGTCACGTTGGCCATTTATTTATCTAGTCACCTTTATTGCAAACGTAATATACATTTCTCAACAGGGATTATAAATAGTCTCTTTGCTGTGTTTTAAAATAATTGCACCTCAAAAAGTGACATTTATTTGAAACCTTACTAAAGAAATTTGCTGTAGAGGAAAGCTATATTAAACTAAACTGTAACAACTTAATGAAATTCTATATCTTTCAACTTTTAGTAAAGAGACTAATCCATATAACGATTGGTGATGGAAATATTTGTGCTCACACATATTCCACGTTCACTCATACATAAGCAGATAATATTAAGTATATGTAATATTTTACAATTTCAGAGCTTAGATATATGTTAGAATAAACTATGTGATTGTTGCGTATGTAGGTTGGAGTTGCGAAAAGGCGTACGCTATCGATCAAGAAGATAATTCCGCCTGGACAGCCGTGTAAAGTAACGAAGGTAGACGAGTCTTTGAGGCATGAGTGGTCTACTGTGATACGAACACAAATCGCACTAATAAACTACACATTAGTAGAAACGTAGATACTACGTATTCAACAGTTTAATATTCCACTGAACACAGTATCTTACAGTCTGCACTATTATATACGTGTTTAGATAAAAGAATACCAGATTTATGCGTGACATAATAATTGGCCGAGTCATATTTGTATGTCTCTTCTTCATGATCTCTTTACACTTCACACGATATACCTTCTTGTGTTCGTATTACATCAAAGTGCACACACAAAACAACATCTTTATTGCGCGGTACGTCGATGGCTTTGCGTTATAGTAGGCTTCCGTGGCGCTCCGTATACTTCCATTCCAGCCTCTCAGTTCACTCCCTTTCTGTCTTTATGCCCGTCTTTATGGGCCACGTCATTCGTTTATAGCTTACCTTGAATTTTAGCACTCCAAGAACATTTTCGCACAAAACGACCCTCTAAAGAAGCTCAATTTACGACGTCTTTCTAATTTACCCAGAGACATCGATATTAAAATTGTAAGGAGACATTTTTCTAAAGATACTCGTTGCTTTTGAAAATTCTAAACTTTTGCAGCGGTTTACTGCCGTCATAAAATATAATGACGACACTAATTAAAAGGGTTTTTAATTAAAATAAATCCGAGGTGAAGCTTAAACGGTGATAATTAAGTTCTCTGTACTTATACAAAATTTCAATTTATGTCGATGTGGACCGTAGTTAGATTTTGTTATTATTGTCAATCCTTATCTCAAGCTGTCGTCTCAATATTTCAAAGATATTTTCTATATTTGCTAGCGTACCGTTCGAGGCTTTTACGTTTACAATTTATTATTTTATGATTGTCTTTATTCTCAAAATATGGATGATTTTATTAAGATTCAGCTTGTAAACGTCGACTCTTACACTTGATGTGGTATCGTGAGCTTATATTTGGATATTGTATGCGTTGTTATTATCAATATTCTGCTTATTGTCATGCTTGCGTCTTGAATCTTGTACTAACGTACTGTCATCATACTCGTTGTCACCTCGGCCTGGTCTTTGAAGAATGAAGCCGCAACTGTTAAAATTTTAGGCACTTTTTACGGTTAAATTCAAGCTTACTCTGAATGTTTTCTATTACCAAGTCTTGTTCTATTTTATTACGGTGTGAACTTATTGTTGTAACGTTTAAATACGATTTTGTCTGGACTCAAGCAGGCGTTGATTGGCTCAGGGGCCGAATGCGAAACTCGTGTCGATCAGAACGGGAAAGTTGGTAAAATAGGGTGGGAACCCGTGTACAGAGAGCTGCCGGAGCCCCATTCGCCTGAAGACAAAATGATGAGACCGCTGAGGCTCAAGAAGAAGATTTATGAGTTCTTTACAGCACCTATCACCAAGTTCTGGGCCGATTCGGTGAGTAACACATTACTTATTTAACATTTTGAGGGGCACTAACCGCCCATAGACGTAATGACAGTAAAATTATATTAGGTGTCGTTCAGTGTCCGTCAACCGAATAAACTTTCACAAAAATAATATTATACTTACATTTTGATGCACTTGTTGCAAATTCTAATGTTCTAAATGCATCTAGGCAATGCCGCCAATGTAGGTGTTATTTGCACTGACGCAACTTGCGTAAAATATCATTCATAAACTCTTACGCTGGTTTAATTAGGTATGGTTACAAGTCAATTACTAAGACATTATAACAGGCAGGAATAGCCCTGAATTTTAAAATAATACGAGATACTCGTACAAAGGCTCAACAATTTTCGCCGGTCAGAACCTTTCTTTGTTTTTACGAAAGCTTCTGCTATCCGCATTCTAATAAAATACAGAAAGAATAAAGAAATCTCATATTACTCTATACCCGACAATAATTACTTTCGGAAAATTGCCGACCGTTGCCTTATAATTTTGTCTTAATCCCTTCTTTCTAATTTCACTTTTATTTTCTTTTGTTGTCCATGGCATTCCACCATTGCTTATGGAAAATAGTTCTTTGGTTTTTTTAAATATCACTTTGTTGCCACCGGTTTACTGTTCTTACGGTGGAGCACTCTTCAGTAATTCAGTATTAGCCTTAATTTATTACGAACGTTTTTAAATCAGAGAATTTTATAATACTCTTCAATTTGCGCAAATTATGTTGAATTTAGTAATTTTGTTATTAGGAAACTCGAATTCAGTTGAAAGATTTCTTTGCGTACCTACATGAAGCGAATTCGTAATTGCGATACACTTTTAACTTAGCAATTGCAGATAACTCAAAAGTCACACTAAATTACTTTAACTCAAAACTGTATATTTTCTGCATGTATTTACAATTAACTTGTTAAGTTTAGCTGACTTGGGAACTGTTTTTCCATTTCCGAATAAGTTTTTACCTAGCTTAACTTCAATGGCAGATAGTTTCATGCAAATTCGGTTCTATTTTTTAAATTTATCCGTTGTGTAGTGCCTTTGGAGACTATTATAATATATGCCCTCAATCGTTATGTTTGTTACATTTCTTCACGATATAATTCGCTGTACTAGGAACACTACTATCGATAACATTATAACATTCTCTCAATCAGTTTAAAATTCCAGTGGTTACAAATCAATACAATATGTATGAACATTCATGGATACTTTGTCGCAGTGCACGATAAATGAGAAATCAATATCCAACCAGTTTCATTGTTTCACAATTCCCTTCTGCTTCATTTTTAATGAAATAAAGGGCTATATTTCATTCTGTTGGCATTAAAAATTCACGCCGCGATTATTTGTTCGACTTTATGATATTTTCGAAGAGCCAACAATTAATTTATAAATCGTCCGTAGGAAATGCACTAAAATATAATTTAATAATATTGGATCTCAATCGACTTTACGATTATATTATGGACTAGGATTAAGAAGTGGACATCTTTTGGATTAGATGCTCAGAGCAAAAGTATCCCTATCTTTTCCTTATTTTCGCGTTAAATATGAGGTGAATAATTCATATTTTCTTGTTTTCAGATAGCCTACATATTGTTCCTATTGATGTTTACATACACAGTATTAGTCAAGATGGACCCGATTCCGTCTTGGCCCGAGATATATTCTATATGTTATATATTAACTTTCTTATGTGAGAAGATAAGGGAAATCATTACGTCCGAACCTGTTGCTATTAGGTAAGTTATTGCTTCTTTGTCTTTATAAGTAAGGATATGGAACCCAACGTTTTTATTAAGTAGATGGTTAATTTGTTAACCTTGTATACTTATTACGAGCAGCCAATCAATATTCTTCAATTCAAATAAACCCCATGTTATTTTTCCATTCTAAAATTTCTGTGGAGATTCGTCAATGTTAGTATCCCCTGGTGATTTTTTTAATTACAGTGAGATTGAATGTCAAATATCAATATTAAGCTTAGTTGTCAAATTAGAATCAAATCAAAACTTCCATGATCCCCATCTCGTAGTTTCGATCCCCTTCCTTAGTTTATACTCAAGTTTCCCTCATCTCAATTAAGATGATAGGACCATTAATTATTCATCAAACATCAGTTCGAGGATCGTTGGTGAGACTATCAATAACAATATGAACTTCGATATTGCTTGAGGTCATTCTCTGAATTTAGCTGCTCATCGTAGCTAACATATAGGAAGTTACTCGTAATTCTTTCAAAATGTTTTTAGATCGAATGGATACTTCAAAGTCAGTGTATTTTTCTTTTCTTTTATTGTTATATATCTGTTTCGCTAATGTTTTCTTTTTACAAAACAAAAAATATAATTACATCATTGTAGGTTCATAAATGTAAATAGGTGTATGTGATTCTCATAAACCAAATTGTTTATACCCAATAACATTAAAATCCGCCCACGTAACAGTGTGATCAATTATTAAGTCTAGCAATACGAAATTAGTATTCTATTTCCAAATTAGTGGTTCGCGCTAATCTGTGGTATGTGGGACTTATGCCCGTAATTAAACTGCATTTTAATTAAGTTTCAGTCATTATAGCGGGCTGTAATAATATTTGCTTTTGAATTAATGCCAAAAAATGTTTTGTAACTGACTGTTGTGGTAATTTTTTATTACTAAATTGAAGAATTTATAAAATGTAAAAATAAATTAATGGAAGCTTTACTATGTAAAGTTGAGCTTGAACTAATCTCACAATGCTAGACATATTTGCTAAGACCGGACAACGGAATACATAAAAGATCTATGCCGTGGACTGGGCAGTAATATCACAATGCAACACACCCATTCGTTTTTTTTTTCATGTACATGCTTATTTTAATAGGAGACATATTTTGCGAACATTAGCAGTCCTAGAAACCTTTAAACCAAAAATCCATTTTTAAAAAACGTTGCCAATGATCCCTCGTAATTGAATTAAATTAATTTAATACATTCTTGAACTACCAGCTATGATATTTTCCTTCCAGACATAAATTCAGCGTATGGGCGTGGAATCTATGGAACACGTACGACGCAGGTTTCATCATATTCTTTCTAGTGGGCCTGACCCTGAGGCTGCGGTCCGTGTCCATGGACGTGGGCAGGGTCATCTACTGCGTCGATATTATTTATTGGTACTTAAGGATATTGAATATATTGGGTGTTAATAAGTACTTAGGTAAGAACTATCCCTTGTGTTACTTTAGATATCTCCCTCTGTCTCTATTTAAATTGTAACAAAGTTAATGTCTGTTATAGACTTTTACCGTCTATAAATCGTTTATGAAGACTTTTTAAATACCATAATAATTATCATTTGAAATTCTCTATCATTACAGCTCACAGATGCTATGTCAGCCACTTCTTTCTCGTGTTCATCCATATCTAGCCTTCTACCAATTTTGGTTTCTTCAACAGGTCCTCTAGTCACAATGATGGGTAAGATGGTAAAAAACATGATATACTTCGTGGTGCTATTACTGGTGGTGCTAATGTCTTTCGGCGTGGCGCGGCAAGCCATATTGTATCCAGACGAGGAAGCGAGCTGGCATCTCATCAGAGAAGTAAGTTTAAACTTTTGTTAATGACACATTAGCTGTTGACATTGATGTATTTGGTGACATTGAAAATTATAAAGAAGATAACAAAGATCACTTTGTTATAAGAAACGTGAAGTATATAAAACATTTGAAAGATATTAGTAAAAACATGTCTGCATTTGTAGGACCGATATTTGAAAACGTTTTGTTTAAAGGCGCAGTGTTTATAGCTTTATCTAAGCATGAAATATTGATGGCAAAATTTTGTTATCAGGAACCATTGAGTAGGGAAACGTCTTGAGTCGTAAACTCCTATTTATTCGTAAATTACATCTTTATAATTATGTATACCACATATTCTGCCTCGTTGGTGTAGTGGTCGCAAGCGCTACTGCTGAGCATGGGGTCCTGGGTTCGATTTCCGGGGCAGGCAAAGTGTTACTGGGTCTTTCTATCTGGGATTTCTCAGTAGCAGCCGGGAGTTTGGATTTGTGCCCGGTTGATGATAATAAGCTCGACCCATATTACATGGGACTTAAACATAACTGGCGAAATGTGTGTGTATTATAGGTACACCTCTGCCTAACAATCAATATGCTTTATCACGTTAATTCAAAACTAACAAGATCACAAACCATAATCAAATATACCATCCAAATCTACTAACATTTGCAGGTATTCTTCCAACCCTACTTCATGCTATACGGAGAAGTGTTCGCTGAACAAATGGCCCCCCCTTGCGGCCTGCCCGGTCTCGAAGAGTGCCGCGTGGGCCACTGGGTCCCCCCTGTGGTCATGAGCGTGTACTTACTCATCGCCAACATTTTACTAGTCAACCTTCTCATAGCCGTCTTCAATAACATCTTCATTGAAGTCAACGGTGTGTCGCACCAGGTTTGCGGCAAATTCGTTTACTACTCGTCGTAGCTTCGATGTTGTTATAGTGCCTGTTGCGAGATTTGATTACGTTACGGTTGGAGTTCGAGGACTTATTTAGTAGACGGTAGATTTTCACTCTGTATTTAGAAAGGTTACTTTTATATTCGGATATTTAATGAGTAAACTATTCATAATTTCAACAATTCGATTAACTTGGTTATACTTGATATATTTTGGTTTATGGAAATAAAGTCTAGCAAATGTAAAAGAAATGCTTCTGTAGTACAAAGTGAAATGATCGACTGTAGTTTTATCTGTCTATGATCCTGAGTAGACTAGCACCTGGGTAGTTTTAGTTTATAAAGTTAATACGTATTTAGTTTCCCGGTATATTGAGTTGGATTAATTATTATTTTACTTAAAAAAATCCTTTTATTATTACCCATTTTATTTTACCCGCCATTTTAGTTTGAGCTCCCGTTGTCCGTAGGTATTCTTCCAACCGTACTTCATGTTGTATGGCGAGGTGTTCGCTCCTGAGATCGACCCTGAGTGCGGGAATAACCCCGGACAGCCTAGGTGTGTGACCGGCAGGTGGATCACGCCCGTCGTCATGACCATTTACTTACTCGTCGCGAACATTTTACTCATAAACCTACTTATTGCCGTCTTCAACAATATATTTAATGAAGTCAATGAAGTCTCGCATCAGGTTTTTTATTTTATTTTTTCTTTATTTGCTTTTTTAGTTGTCCGTACCAGGGTTGGAAATTTTTAGTTCTAAATATATAGAAATTCTTCGGCATTTGCCTTTTGAAGGTACAGATGTCTCTTAATTGATAAAAACCGCAATTTCAAAATAATTTTTTGGTGTTTAAATGATCGTGTTTTATCATTACAATTAATACCACTTTAAATTAAATGCTGATTTGAATTTAAGGTGTTAAAAATTAATGATGGTACGGAAAACTAATTTCGCAAGAATGATCTGCATTTTGCTTTTGTTGTATTTTGTTAGAATCATGGTCCCTTCCACAGTTATTAGTGATTCCAACAAAATTGCATGGTAGACGTTTTTGATTTCGTGATAATCTTGTTTATCATTAGCATTCTCTTTTTGTTAATCAGCTATTTCGTGATCAAATACGTCTGCAGTAATTGTTTTTGATGTTGTTACTTAATTTTTGTAACACTGTTTTTATATCAGTTTTTTATGGTCTCACTTATAAACATTCTTTCAAAATGCCCCTTGAAAATTATTTAAATAATTATGAAAATGATTAAATTTTGAAATAAATTATATTGATGACTGCGGTTCCTCATCTTAAATCAGCCAACCAACCTTTCAGGTATGGATGTTCCAAAGATTCACAGTGGTGATGGAGTACGAACAGAAGCCAGTTTTGCCACCACCGTTGATAACATTGTGTCACATATACGCGATAGGGAAGTGGGTGACGAGAAACGTGTCGCACAAACGGTTCCAGTATGACAATGGGCTCAAACTATTTTTAGAAAAGGAGGATATGGAAAGACTTTATGATTTTGAAGAAGAATGCGTTGAAGGGTATTTTAGGGAACAAGTAAGTAATTAATTAAATAGACATAGATTTTTTAATAGGAGTGGGACTTCTTTAAATTAATTTAAAAATGTTTTCAGGAAGTTAAACTGTCTAATTCTATAGAAGAGAGAGTGAGAAATACAACTGATAGGGTAGAACATATCACGACCAAAATGGAAGACTTGAATCAAAAAGCTAATTGCCAAATACAATCGGTTCAGGTAAATTACTAAACGGTTTTAAGAGTGGTTGAAACTTTTCGGTTCATTAATTCAATTCACAGTTGATCCAAGTTAATGATTTATTTGAAAGTCCGTTAAACGATTAACAATATTAACAATAATGAAACCTTTCCAGAGTGTAGAATTTAGGTTAAGAAAGTTAGAAGACGTGGCAGAGCAGACGATGAACCACTTAGCAGTGATCCACCGGTTCATGGCGACGCACCCGTCTCTCGTGAACCGAGGGTCCACTGACACCCTGGGACCTCCACCACCCACCTTCCAGGCAGGAGTCGCCAGGCTAAGGACTGCCAGTGATCGTTCTGAGGTAACTACTGTTAAGATTTGTAAAGATAATAATATCATGACAAGAGTTGTGTTAGAATAACTTGGTGGTAGAATATCCTATCCTGAATTAACTGTAAAGAAATTATGTAATAATTGTATACTTTCATTAATTTATGAATGTTATTTCTTTATTATGTTGGTTCGACCCCAACAATGATTTTAACTTATTGCCTTAAAGAAAATATTAAGTCATCGAGGTAAACTTAACAAGATCGTCAAAATTGACATTTGATGAAACGACCCAAACCAATCCAAACCCAAAACAATATCTTCATCAATTTTTGTTTCGATGTATCTATTAATTTCATTGTGTATTTGATATCGACCTCAACAAGAATGCTTGAGAACACTAATTGCAACGTTTTATGTTAATCATTAGCATGATAGTCGATGTTTGCGTTAATGCTAATTTTAACTTTTGTCTTTCATTAAATGTTTGTGATCCCCACCAAAACTGCAGATTATCAGAATTTTTTGAAATCTTTCAAGCTCTGTACTTCTTTTTACGAAGAGAAAATCTTTTAATTTTATATACACATGGCACTTGAAGAAATAATCTTTTGTGAGACAAATTATTTACAGACATAGAATTTTCAAAATCAAAATATCTGACTATCTGCACTCGCTTTAGTGTATTTGGTTCAGCGTCATTCGGAGATTTACACCTTATCAATATGCAATGTACTTATAATCAACATTAATATGCAATATGCGACATCAAGTTATGCTCATACAGCCCAACTTGGATCAGTAGAACTCCCTCAATTCCTTCTTGCACTAATAACTTTAACTTCAACAAAACTGAAGCTTCTTTTAGAACAGTGTATTTAGAAATGTAAAACGTTTTTTGCCTTTTCGCGTCGTAACAATTGGATGCTATGATGGATCACATGATGATGGACTCCAAACTGGATGGATGGTGGTGATGGACTTCAAAGGAGTCTTGCCCTATATTTCATTACTAGCGGCGCCCCGCGGTTTAACCCGTATAAGTTTCGATTCCATGGGAATATCGGGATAAAAGGTATCCTGTGTTCTAATGCAGGTCATGTTCTACCCATGTGTCAAATTTCATCCAAATCCGTTCAGACCTTTTAACGTGAAAGCGTAAGAGACAAACATACAAACAATCAAATCTGTTCTCCACTTTCCAATCTGTAAATAGTTAGATACTTTCTAAACCAAACAAAACTACTTAGTCTACACAAATACTTCTATATACGGGTATGTTCGAACGAAGAGTTCACATTCCCCTCGCGCTCAATTAGTATTCCAAATTAAGTTTTAGCTTAGTTTCAACACTCGAACTGTACTATTTATTCTTCTAAAACAAAGCCAAATTGCAAGTAATTCCCGTCGCCGACGTCTGAAACTGTGCAAACGCTTTACAACTACACTTATAACAAAGTCAATTCAATTGCTTTCATTGCCATTCATAGCAAGATTCATTTAGATATTCATGGCCTGTTCCACAATATTCGATTGGGCACTATCTACCAGGTGAATTTTAAAATGCATCAGAATTTGTATGAAATAATCTGCTTGGAACTTATTCAGTGCTAAAACAGATCATAAGACTAAACAAGTTGATGGGCTTCTGAAATCTCCGGGTGAAGTTGTACCAAATGCTAGTTAGGTAGCTATGTGTGACGTCACGACAGGTGCTGTCGGACAGCGACACGGGCGTGGCGCGGTTCACCGTGCGACCAGTGCAGGAGGAGGATGAGCGGTCGCGACCCTCCGACGTAAGCACCCCTCTCGGCCCTCTCTGCCGCGTAGCTGCCCGAACAAGCTGCACGGGTTTCATAGGCCATGACAAAGAACCAATGATAACTGTAGATGAAAGTGTAAGCTATATGAATGAACATTAACCTGCCATAACATCAGCGTCTGAAGAGACTGTAGGGCTGTTTAGTGGAACTGTCTTTATATTGATTTCTTCACAAAATCCAAAATATCCATCACATTTCCAAACTGAGCAAAAATTTATAAAACGTCATTAGACATCTTGTTAACTCATTTCAAAATTTAACTTCCATCTATAAATTATGATGATGTTAATTATTTGTTTCGACCATAGGACGACGGCCAAATATCGGTTGTACATCAGGCAAGTTCAAACCATTTGGTTGACACATTTTAGAGCACTTAGGTGGAGCTTCTATTTCTAGAGTTCCACCTGAAACTTGAACAGGATTATCTCCTTCATGCACAAATGCAACTTTGTATGAAAGCTTTTTAATTAGCAGAACTGGAATAGCGTCTGTACACTTAGCATTTGCTACAATTTAAATTGTGTTGTCCAACTTCCTCGGAACGTGTGTGTCGCACGTTTGTTTGGGCAGTCAGCGAACTAGTACACTGTAGGTATTTTAATTGGCTAATAAAATTAGTAATTCATTATAAGAGATTAAAAGCAAATGGAAAATAAATGAAATGCTTTTGTGTCGTGTGGGACAGCACCGTGAACATTTTTGTTTTTATTCTTGTTCATTTTGTTTAATATGAAGATTTCTTATTATTTTATTATATTTAGCTCTGCAGATTCATAATCTTGTAGTTATTCTATTTTATTTTTACGTGAGTTCTTAAGTAAATTATGCTTATTACTCACAACCGTACCATGCATTTTATGCAAATTAGTTTTAATTACTGCATAGCACTAAAGCTTTTTAAAATTGTTGAATCACGCGTTAACAATGTACGCACTTTTGGCTTTCTAATTTGGCTTATCGGCGCAGTCTCACTTGGATTCTTCATTTCCACCCAAGAATATAATTGAAACTTCGATTAGCAATAAAACCTTGAAATTTAACCCTCTATTATTCTTGATCATCAAATAATACTATGTTGTTAAAAAAAGTATTTCAATTATTTTTCCTCCAAGTTGAAATTATAAACTTGCCCGTTGAAACTCAAGGTATTATTGTCTCTACATTATTTCTATGCTTACCAACTATCATTATGCTTCCTGCTACATCTTCATCGCTCATTAACAGGATGAAATGCCTCAATCTGGGCCGGAGGCTCCTGTAGAGAAGGAACCAGACGCGGACTCGATATCAACATCATCTGGCGAAGGCCATGCAGGTCCTAACATAACGGTGATCAAAGCCCAGCCACCCATCACGCCGGCCAGGCAGAGGTCCTCCGATAGCAACAGGACGGAGCCTAGTGACGAGAAGAAAGGTAACTTACCAAAAGTGTTTAAACAGAATTTAAAAATACGTTTACTTACTCGTACTACTCCTCATTGCCCCAAGTCATACTCTTATGTATTTTTTAGATATCTACCCACATCCTCGTCTGATAGCGTCGTCGAACGACGATGCTTTCTTACCGGAAGTACATGAGGTACCAACAGATCTTCAAAGCTTGCGCCCACGCACTACTTCCGCTGGAACCCGACGCACTGCCAACACAAGACGGTAAGTTACGAAAACATCCAACTTTGAATTATCATGTATTTCACATTTTGAAGATATAGATAAAACAGCATACTGAGTTACACGACTTTGCAAAGCGGTTATTATAGTTCGAAGAAGCCAATGATATAAAATCTACTAAAACTGATTTGATTTTAATTCCAGTTTCAGTAATGTTCAGGCCGTACTTTGGATTAACTTTTAACTTACAATATAAGTTATTTTGTAGGTCTGTGTGATAATATGTAAATAAGTCCATTCGATATAATAACATTAACTAAATATCACAAAAACATGTTTACTCAGTATAGTCTGGGCACCAATTCCATGTCACTAAAGGTAAGCAAGAAAACAATAGAATCATCAAATACACGCAAAGAATTTAAAGGAGCATGTGCATTCATTTTCACTGAAGAACCAAATTACGACCAAGACATTACAAGAGTTTCCCAATACATAGGTACAGCTTACAATGGAAGTGCCTTCTAAACCAGGTGGTCCCATGTCGTATCGTCAAGCATGACCGCGTTACCTTTTGTTCTTGATTGCCAGTCTCATTAACCATTACTTCATTTGTTTTGGAAGAACTATATTTGAAGGAGTTTTGGCCGCTATGGACAGAGAGTTGTTGATGACCGTCGAAAATATTTGGGTTTAAAAAAAAAAATAGAACTTCTAAGTGGCATTTTATTAAAATTAGTTGTCTAAAGTAAAGAAAAAACAGGACGACTTGTTTTCTACCCAAATCTCGAGAATCTAAACAAAAAAGTTGTCGATTTTCCTAAATGCAATAATAATTTGATTTTCTATAGCCACCAAACCTCGCTCATTTCTATATACTTCATTCACAAAATCGGCAAATACTGTGTTTATTTGTATAAAACCAAAATTATCATCGCCATAATTGTTTTTAATTTTATTTTTTGTTACCTTCTTGCATCTGTTAGGAGACGGTTGTGGAAACAGTAAGTCAAATAGAGTCATTGGCGATTGGCTTAGCTTCTTAGCGAATGTAGTTAGACGTAGTTGCCTTACTGTATAATAAACATTCACTTATCTACAGCTTGTGTACACGCTCGATATCAATATGTTTAGCATTAATAAGCACTAATTTCGACAGTCACACATAACACGGTTTTTAATGTGACGCAATTTTATTTGAACATCTGTCTGTGTTTCTGTATATCTCTACACAAATCAAATCTTACTTCAGCCATATCAACATTAATCTTTCTATTTGGCTATTGATTTATATGACTAGCTGTTGTGTTTCCATAAAATGCCATATTATGCCAACTTGGAAAGAATTTACTCTGCAATATTGTGGTTATCATTTTAAACATTTGTCTTTTCTGATGTAATTACAATGATTGCTATAAGGTAAGCGTCGTCTAAATTCCAAATTTATTCATTTACAAACTTTACAGTATTAAAATTATTTAATCTTCTAACGTCACTGTTGTTCTCTATTGTATTTTCGATTGTCTTGTCTTCACATTACTTACTAATCTCAAGATTATAACATTGATTAATTTTTCAACAAATACTTTTACTAAACTGCCACTGCACACATACTTCTGCCACTTTCTTGTGGGAACATTATTATTTTACTTTTCTATAAAGATGCGCTGACTTCGTCGTTTCAAGAGCTTTGTTGTTACAAAATCAAATGGAAAAATAGCAACCATTAATTCACTCAGAATATTGTAGACGGAACAACATTCAATAAATATAATAATATTATTTTGGAGAAAGTGCCCATCAAAGTCAGCATATCTTTCAACGTCAGACATTCAATACCAATTGTCAAAGACATAAAACGAGCTGATATTACCAGGCGTTCGGAGGGCGGCAACGACTGTGGCATGGGCGGCCACTACTCGGCACAGCATCTGGCACCGCGCCGCCAGCACAGTCAGACGCACTCCGAGCCTGACAACTCCGCAGTCGACGCTGGTTCCGTACACAACTCCGTCACTGGGACAAGTACGTATCTGATGATGATGATCTATTGTTGAACGATAAAAATAGCATGCTGCTGATACATTGAATATTTGTAGGTTTAAATCACCAATAAACCTCATCGGCCACAGACTGCGTCTTACCGAACGCTGCATCAAGGTGGTTGTGTATGATGCGGAATTGTACTAATGTAGTCTTTTTGAAGTGCTCACTGCAGCCAAAATATTACCCTGTGACGTTTACACTGACGTTTAAGAGACTCCATGGCTTTTTTTCGACTTCTACGGGACGAGAAACAGAAAAATCTTTGCTAAAAATATAATTCCCCACCATTACCTTATAACAGGTCGTCAGTCCGGTTGGGAAGCAACGGGTGGTGCTACCGGCATTCCATCAGGTCAGAGACGCGTGGGTGGCGCGCCACGTTCCTTACTGCTAGCCATGCACGAGTATACCAGCATCACAGATGAGCTGGAGACCGTGTATGGACTCTTCTCACCGCCGCATACGCCGAGGTAAGGAAACTAGTAGTAGCATATTTATATTGATCTTATAGGCTGTAAAAGATTTCACATAAGAAAATTATGTAGGAATAATCATTCCGTTTCATATATCAAAAATATTACTTTCCTTCTGGAGCAGTCGGTCCTTTGTAATTTAAAGTCTCAATATCCTAAGGTTGTAAATCCTAGCGTCATCCTTTTCACAATTGAATTCAATCAAGCACATGCATTTTTAACTTAGATAGAAGCATAGGACTAACTTACTATATTGTTGCGTTTTAGCATGGTTACAGTGGTCCAAAAAATAAACGATGTAACGTTTTCCAGTATTATACAATGTTGACAATCACGGTAGATGTCGAATCACGGACTTTTACGGACTTTATTTCCATTTATGAAATGAAGATTGCTAGTTTATGACCACTATTGCCCTGCTAAAACGCAACTAGTATAGAAAGGATCAAACTGAAAAGCAATTCTCAAATGTCCATTCTGCCCGCAGAACACCAATAACCTCTCGTCTCCTTTCTCCTGCCCGAGCCGCCTCCCCTTCAGTCCGTCGCCGCCACGCCAGCGAGATGTCCAACCCTGAGTTCGCGCTGTTCATGGAGAAGGAACACCTTCGGGGTGCCGAAGAAGATGACTACATCATCATGGAGAACCTTATTCAGAGGCGGTGAGTGATCCTTTAGGAGATGAAAAAGAATTGTGCGTTGCTTGCGAAGAAAGATTACACTAATCGTGAAGCCATGGTGGAGGGTATTATAATAGCGCATATGTACTTGTATTTACTGCTGTACATATGTATGTTACATGAGGGTCTTCCTGAGCAGTACCCTATTACGCATTTTAGAAAAGGTGAGTCTATAACAGCTGTGAAAAACCAAAGCTCTTAGTTTCATATTGTATTCGTATTACACTCGTGCTGCTCAAGTAAGAACATAGCCTTAAACTGAATGATTTTATGACATAATTAGCTTCTGCCCGCGGCTTCGCCCGCGTGGATATCGGAAATTATCCCACGGGAATGTGCTACCGGGACACAAAGTAGCCTATGTCCTTTCCCAGGATGCTATCTCCTTGGCAATTTTTTTATGAAATCTCCTCATTGCTTTAGGCGTGAAAATGTAACATACAGACTAGAGTTACTTTCGAATTTATAATATTAGTATGGATAATTAGAAGTAGAGTACTATCTATGTGAAAACATAAATGAAAGCAGTAACTGTTTTAAGCACCAACGATGTGAAGATGACTGAAGAAACTAGTACCGGAGACAATACAAACATTATCGATGAAATCGAAATACTTGTATTAAGTTTTTACCTCACAAGAAATAATGCTAATAAACAACATTAAATGTCCCTATAAATCTACAGATTTAGATGTCTTGAGTTCAAGACTCATACATAGTTTCCCACCGCCCCAAGAAACTTCAGATGTTAAATGACATATTAATCTCAATAATGACAACCCCACATATTCCAAACTTTCCAAACTGTTGCGCCACGTTGGTTGGTGATATTAAATCTCATTGATCCAACTCGCTGAGGTTTCTGAAGTGGAAGACTATTAATTTTTTTTGACGGTTTTCCGTCAAAAACATATTGGATAGTCTACACAAGGGGAAAAATTACTTTGTTGCACACATGAAATAGTTTATGCTTGCTTTAATAGATATAATTATATCAAGGTAAATCTACACTTCTTTCTATATTTAGTCCTAAAAAAACTAGGTAAAAATATAAAAGTAATTAACGAATTAAAAAAAAAATGAGTAAAACAGGACAACATTTTCGTTTAATTAAAGTGAACAAAATCTTAAAACATGCCTAAATAGACCAATCAAAGAAAAGGGTGAACCTATGTCCGTATTTCTCTTCTCAACAAAGTTGTGTACACAAACGGACAAACATGACAACACCCGACAACAGGGCTCATTTAAATTGCGGTACAATAAAAACCAAACAATGGAACTGCACCAGCAAGGCATGGCAAGAAGAGCTGAGCTTGCTTCAGCTTATAGCTTTTGTGAGCGTCCTGAACTCGATCTTTACTCACCAGCCGTTTGTACTGTAGCCTAGAAATGGGTGGGCTTGGCAGATACGAGGAGGAGGAGGGTGAGGGGGCTGAAGGGGCCGAGGGCGGCGTCAGCGGCATCAGCATCAGCGTGTGCGTCAACACTAGCGGAGCTGACGAGCTGGCCGTGCCGCCGCAGACTAGCTCGCATCTGACTGTAGGCGATAGGCGTCTGCCGCATCAGAGGTATGGGATTTGTGGACTTTTTTATTTATGTATTGTTTTGGACGGTTAATTTGAATCTTCCAGGTTTGCGGATTGTAAGTGTGATGCATAAAATGTTATTCTTAATTTCTCTTTGATTTGTTATATCTACATTCTATCTTCTTGGTGAATTATCTTTGCTGTCAATAATTTCTTAGGAACTATCAAACAAATGTAGTTCATTCATTGTTCTTTCTTCCTGAACCTAAGATTTAATGACCTTCTTTATTTTTCCTTCTATTCTTTTGTAATTAAAAAACCTAAAATATGCAGTATTAGTCACTTTTTTTACTATTTCTTCCTCCATTATAATGTTACCTTCCTAAATACTATAGGCACTCGTTGAGAAGGTCGTCAGCTATTGACAGCCGTGAGCTGCCGTCACCGCTCCAGCCGTTGTTAGACGACGATACGTGTGGAGAAGTGCTGCTACCTGTACCGAGGCAACCTTCTGGTAAGTAGTCTAAACTTCCATGGTGTATTGGACCCTATTCTACTAAGACTACGGACATTGAAAAATATGTGTCTGAAATAGAAGCATTGAAATGTGCTCCCAAAAGAAGGGGTAATACAGGTTATGCCTGGTATATGAGAAAGTTTACCACCTTGTACAAGCGGAACTGCTAAACTAATTTCAGCAAATAAGGTATCGGCTTTCGTATAACATAAATATCATGCCGTCCTTTCGGTTAATCGTGTCAGTATCTAGGATTTCATTGGTATCTCGTATATTTAATTTGCATCTTCGGGTCGACATTTAGGAAAAAAATAAGTCGTACTTATCCGTCTAACTCCTTTTGTTTCCTTAGGTGACACGAATGCCTCAAGCGAGCTATCTCTCTCGCACATGGTGAGCGAGAACCTCCCGCCGCGGCCCTCCATCGTGCTGGACTCGTCGCAGCTGCCGCGCCAGCGCTCCGCCGACCAGCCGCCCACGCAGCCGCCCGCGCCCGCCCGGCCAGAGACCATGTGCTAGATCCTGGTAAACATTACGTAGACTAGAGAGTAAAAAACCATTTATAACGTCCGGATACTGTTGTTCAGTCGTATGGTAGATTTGAGTACTTCTTACATTACGAGAGTCTTCTCTTCATCCATAAGAAGATGGGTGTTGATAACATTAGCCAAGACTTAAAATGCTGAGATGGGGTATGATTTAATTTAATTTATAGCATATGTATCATATATCATCTCAGCATTTTTTCAGCCTTAGTTTCTCACTGCAGTGGAAACCTTTTTCAGAACTCGATCCAACAGCAATAATTCAAATAAATAAGATTATCTTGCAGGTAACAACAAAACAGTCACAACTCCAAAGAAATCCAGCTCTTCAAGGTGACCACAAAATAAATATGTAAATTACAGAACAGCAGTGAAGGACTGACCTAGTGAAGTATTATCCATAATAATTGTTAACACCAAATACTTAACGTTAGAGTTTCGACGAGTTGTAGAGCCCTTTGTAGGCCTTTTGGGACCCTTTTCAATGTTACCTAGTTGATACTTGATACTCTCGCCTCCTGCGTGATGCTAACAGACTGAATTGAACTCAATTCTAAAACTAATCAAATCGGACCTTTTCAATTACTACACATTTTGTAAAGTGGTTGGGCTTTTGCGACGAAGTAAATACGAATCCGTTCATATTTCAATATAGAGACACACATTAGTCGGTCATGATATTTATTTTTAAATGATTTTTATTTTGTTTTTATTTGGCATCCATGAACAATATTCATTTTTGTAGCGTAACTTATAAATAAGTGGCTTAAACTTACTTAAAAAAAAAAATGAATATTGTTCGCAAAATATTATGGAACATTTTCGATAAGATAATTTTCAGATCTTTGTTTAAAACATTCATCGCGACACTTCAATAACGAAGACTGTGAATTACATCTATTTCATTTAAATTGTACAAAAATGGGCCTTGTGCTTAATATGTAAGGTTCAAAATCACTTTAAGCGTTTTATCTTTCTCCTACATTGGAGGGAATTTATATTTAGCTGTAAATACGCTAGGTGTCGCTATTTAATATATCGTATGTAGATACATGGTCCAATGCATGTCATTTCGTACTCGTTTCACTTAGATCGAATCTAAGGAGTAGGATAATATTATACTTACCTACTTTCTTACTTGAACTAAGCGTATTGAAAATTTATCTTAATGTAAAAGTGCCGAGGGGACAAAGTACTTCAATACAAGTTGTCCTACTCTCAAGATTTGTACATAGGTTTATAAAAATATTGTACAGAATATAAACGGTTCAGAAATAAGAACTAGAGGAAAGACAAACGACAATACTAGTGCTCACGTTGTAAATACTGTTGTCAGAGTTAAAGGATTTAATAAAAGGTACTGAGGTTAATAAATTAGGACATAGTAGTTATTCGGAACCATATAATATGAACTTGTTGGAACTTAAGAGTTTACGCTTCTTCAAAGCTTATCGAATCAGTGAGCACTAACAAGCGCATCTCAATTGTTTTAAGTATCACTTTCTACCATATTGAACATATCAGACACAATTACTAAAATAAGCATTGTATGATTTAAAATGTAACATTATGTAGATTGTTATACTTGCGTATTTCATTTTGAATACCTTCATTTTTTATTTTGACTAATTGTTGACCAATTTATATGAATGTGCAACACATTTTAATAATTTTATATATTTGAAAAACTGTTATAATATAATGGGTCCTCGTAAACTATAGTTTGAATAATATCGACAGTGGGATGACGGCTTTGATGAACAAGAAATAATAAAGCTATCAGTAGTCTGTATTTAAATTATTTTGAATCCCTCAACAAATAACGGTCATCACAATGTGTTCAATAATACCAAATATTTTGTGCAAATTTTACCATTTTTTTTTACTATATTTGTAGTAGGTACAATGAAATAAAATGCATCTTTGTATATAATTGTAGAAACATGAAATAATATGGAGATTATTGGTGGTTATTGTATATTTAATAGAAGGTCAATAATATACTGATTATTATAATATAATTAAGCATCAATGTATTGTTAAGGTGAACAGATGCAATAAATTATTTAACTTTTTAGTAGACACTGATAAGGGGTTCTATCATATCTTACAATCGCGTTTGGTCGGGCGGTATTAATGAAGCAATAATTTTTGTACGCGCAACATTTATTTCTATATTCCTATGGCTTTGTAAGTGCAGAAAAGGTTACAATAAATTATAAATATTTATTAGATTTTCAGTCAAGTGAAGCATGAATTTATATTGAAATAAACCTGGATAACGGTTTGAGAGTACGTGAGCTAACGGTATCCAATGAAATATTTTCTGTTCAGTGAGTCGGGGGCAATAAAATAACGAAACACTATCTCCTATTACCTACAAATATCTCTGTGGACTTCTTACTTTTCCAAAAGCAGTTAAAATTGCTTGTGGAGACTAGCGAGTGTGATGGAAACAAAATGCAAATGAAATATATATTGATTCGCCACTTTGTTACTTTATCCACTAAAACGCTCGGACCACCCACCGCCAACCCTGGAGTGGATATCGAATGATTTGATTAATTTAAGAAACCTTAAAATTCATTCTCCATCTACTTTGGACAAAGAAAATCTTAAAGCAATTAAAGTGAAGAAACCATGTAACTGAAAATTCATTTATTGTTTCCATTACATTTTACTGGGGTACATGTTATTGTTACATAATACCTAAAATAGAAATAAATGTCACCAAATATATATCGAGATCCGTACAACCGAGGAATTGAGACGTCAAGTTATATGTCCAATAGTCCAATTATATTCCATATAGTTTATTAATAAGAAATATTTTACGGAAAATAGCATATAATGTAATTGTACATAATGTGTAAATGTTAAAGTTGTTATTTTTTACCGAAATGAAATGTGGTGAGAGAGCGAGCCGAGCGCTACCAACATCCTGATGCTTAATCAGCACAATCTTGTAATCATAATTTTTAAATCTTTGAATCATCTTTATCTTTAGCACAACGTTTTGATTATTCAAGAGAAACGACTTGTCCTTATTGGGATATTATATTCTAGACTATATTCATTCAATATTTTTCAGAGTGATAAAAACTACTTCATCTGAGTTATATAAAGTATGTACAATGATAAAATAAATATTATATTTGTGATATTACAGCCTTTTTGTTTTATTGTTACCCATTTGTAGTAATCTCTTTTTACTGTCTGTCAGTACATTACCTCAATTTTTGCGATCCAATAAAGAATACGATAAAAGGATAATATCGTAATATTTATTGATCGTCTATAAACTATTGTATCAGTGTGTATCGGCAGTTTATTGCTTCTCGTAATAGCCGCTCGATTTCACTGCTTAATTACTAGGCACCAATAGTGTATTTATTGAGTCTCTCGGTCAACTTCTGCGTCATAATCGATACAGTAATTATTTTTTAGTCATGCGACATCCTGAAAATTAGGTACCTACCTACAGTTTACTATAAATAGTTATAAGCTACATACCTTAAATGATTCATACTGTTTGAATTAAACAAAATATGTCAAATATAAAAAAAAACATGACGCATTAAAAGTTTCATTGAACGTAGGTAAATAGCTAACTTGCTCTTTTATGTACAAAATAACCTGTAGGTACCTATATTTTTTGAACATTTTTAAATACAGGAATTGACATGATTTAGGTACTCTTAGGCTCACTTGCACGTTTAGTCGAGTTAAATGAATAAATACAGAGTTTGTAAACTCGGAATTGAGTAATTATCATTTTAACTCCTAAGAGCGCTTACACGGGTCCACTAGCGCCACTCCTTTAAAAACATTATCTCGTGACTCAGAATGAATATTGAAAAACGGCTCAATAAGCGACCTCGGTAAGTGTGTCAAGATTTTTCTAATATCTTTTATAAACTTTCATGTTGAGACACGAAGCAACAAAATTCGATCTAAACAAAAGCGGCCACATTCATTTAGATATTAAACCCGCCGATGTGGGAGAGTTAAGTCGCTAAACTCTGGGTTAGTGTCAATAATGTCAAAATAAATTGACGTTATGAGGTACCGACTTGTTTTGTATTTTATATTTTTCAACGTCGTAGTAGGTAAGTGAAAATTCGGTACTATATCGGCAGGTAATGTTATTCATGAACTCATTTATAAATAAATACAAATTATAAAAACTTAAAACATATTTTTCCGTATGACGTTTCCATCAATCACTAGACTAAATCTCCATGGAAACCACATACAATACGATAAAATGAAATGTCATGTTATAAAATTGAAAGACAAGAAAGTATTACGTATCGTAATGTAGTGTAAAAGAAATAGGTATATAATTTCCGTTCATTGTTCGTTCATTCAGTTTTGGTCGGATTACTTATCAGGGCATAGACATTGCATAACATCAATTCATTTTGACATTACTAACACTAACACAGAGTTTAGCGACATAACTCTCCCACATCGGCGGGTTTAATATTTAAAAGTTTAACTCTAGGTATACCTGTAACTCTTGGTGGCGCAAGATGAATTATTTGATAAACCCTGAGTTAGTTGTTAACTCCGAGTTATTTAAGATAACCCATGAACGCGCAAGTGGGCCTTAAAAGGCAAGTCACTCTTGTAAAACACAGTCATAACACCGAAAGGCATTTCTTAAGAATAATAAATACTTTTTACCACCCAGCAATGGATTCAATACAGGTAAATTCCACCGTATAACTCCTCACGAAGTCAATCGAACAAACTCTGCGGATAACATTACCATTTCAGCTAAATGTAATGAAAAGCAAATATTGGATCAAAGTCGTGAGGGAAAATAATTTGAGTACCTAACTCACAGTAGATTACGAAGATTTTGCTCGTAAACTGACGCTCTTATCGAGCTTTATAAATGATAAACAAATTCCATTCACAACTGATGCCATTGAAACTTTGAACAAAGGTTAAATGCGCTATTTATTGAAATTGATTTGTTTTAAGATTTAGTTAGAAAGGCCAAACAATATAGATTAACAACTGTTGTTAACTGGGAGGAAATAAATTAGTGTAGTGTGGCTGACAGGGTGACGTTTTAATATTGTAGTTAATCTATATAGATCTACCTACACACCAGCTCATTCAACTCGGCAGTATTGATTGAACAACAAAGCCATCCCGAAGCAATTACTATACATAGTCGGCTTTCATTCGGCTCGTGCCGACGGGCAAACTCCGTTCGGCCATGTACCCTCACAGAATCATGTTCACATTGGGTCGGCACATAACTATGTATATGTACATAATTATAGGTATTCGATTTTGCCTCTCAGCTATGCCGACTCATACCGTCGCGAATGAGTGTATAGGTAGCACCTATGGAGAGTCCAATAAAATGATAAAGCGCTGAGTAGACGATGGTCAATTTGTCCGCGGACAATAATTAGCCTACAGCGATAGAACGTATGGAAATCTATGCTATAACGCACGCGCAGGACAAATAGACTGCCGGATATTTCTGCCATTTCATTGCATTCATTTCTTCCCGGCGACAAATAGTCCATCGTCTACTCAGCACTTAGTAGTAGCTCTCCTGGCATGTTTGTGTGTTTTGGAGAAATGTTATTATCTTACTATTATATACTATTGTTGGAATTGAAAATGGCATGCATTTAAACAAGGCTACGTAACTAGGCCAAAGCTGTGCCTGAGAATAGTGAGAATGCTACAAGGAGGAGCTCGCAATGTAAGACGTCGGTGTAATAGAAATCTAATCCTTTAAACGTAAGTAATGTTATTTTAGCAAGCTGTAGGTAGGTACGACTATAATATGTAGGTGAAACGTTGGTCCTGTCAGCTACCGTGCCTCTCATCGTCGCAATATTAATTAGGTTTTAGTTGATTGAATTCCCTATGATCTGTACACCTGAATCCAGGTAAGCGCGACACATGCACATATATAAAAAAAATACATTTATGACTTAGGGAGCCGAAAAGTGGACGCTCACGGTACGGCTGGTCCATAAGTTCAACGTCGCTCAGTGAGCTA
Source organism: Griposia aprilina (assembly GCA_916610205.1). NCBI lineage: Eukaryota > Metazoa > Arthropoda > Insecta > Lepidoptera > Noctuidae > Griposia > Griposia aprilina. The sequence continues at coordinate 5,622,109 of OU744299.1, forward strand.
TGAAACGAGCTATGCTTGGAGTCTCTCTGAGGGATAGAATCCGGAATGAGGTGATCCGGCAGGGAAGCAAAGTTCCATAGCACACAGAATAAGCAAGCTGAAGTGGCAATGGGCCGGCCATGTTAGCCGTAGAACCGATAATCGTTGGGGTAGACGTGTTCCTGAGTGGAGACCGTGAATTGGCAAACGTAAGGTACGACGCTCTCAGACTAGGTGGAGCGATGATTTTCGCAGGGTGGCTGGTAGCAGCTTGATGAGAATTGCCGAGAATCGAACTGAATGGCGTGCAATTGGAGAGGCCTACGTCCAGCAGTGGACTCGCTGTAGGCTGATGATGAAAAACCAACACCACGTCTGTATTTCCTGAAGGCAGAGGTATATGGTAACGTACGTTTCGCCAAGTTATTTACTATTTTTACAATACACTATGAAATCGGTAACAAAAATGTTCAAAACAAACTCACTCTTCAAGCAGTTTGATGCGTAATGGTCAAACAGTGGAACAGCAACTGTCCATAGAATAGCACACAACAGTGGTCTCCAGAGACAGGTTCAGGTATTCAAATAATATAATCTTTTTTTTTTAAATAAATTTTATTACTTAACAATAATCATAATAATTTCATAAAACCACACATGATATTTTTACCCTAAATCGATTATATAAAGGTTTGTATGTTCAATCCGGGTGCAACTGTGCTAATAAAACAGCATTTCAAAATTCAACATCTAGCGATTCTGAAGCAGGAGTAACATGACGTGTTTGACCGACAAGAATCAGACGAGCCGTATATACTGACATCGTTTCTACGCACAATACTTTGAAATTTTGTTCTCAGCTGTCTAGTTTTCTGCTTACGTACTGGTCGCTTTATCGGTTTCTTTTTCCTGTTTCTTAGCTGAAATGAACTCTTAACCACGGTCCCCTTGGCGATGTTCTGCAGCAATTTTTTAGCCTTGCTCTTCGCCTTTCTTGGCAGATAAGGACGGGTCACCCTTAATAACTCTTGTATCTCCTTCTTCACGTTATTATTTTTAGACTTGGTTGATCTCACCGATGGAGTATATAAAAGATAATCCTGTATTGGAACTGCTACACCGTCCCCGTATTGCGGTCTCTGTTCAGTAGCCATGTCTGTGGCCATGTCTCCTGTAGGAGGTAGTGTCAGTTGAGTTTTTTCAGAAGGCATTTCATTAATTATCTCGCCTACATTGACGTTGTGTAGTTCCTCGACTTCCATTTCTTGGAAATAAATTATAAACTTAGAAATATACAAAAATCAATAATACAGTTTTATAAAAATTTAAAATGAATGAACAAAAAATTTTTCTTTTTCAACGTGACAATTTAGAAGAGCAAAAAGGTTTTTCTAATTTATGAAATGGCTTTTTGAATCGAATCTTTCCAGAGAGTTTTTTTTTAATGGTTGTTAATGGTGTAGATATAGCCAGTTCAAAGAAACTGCAAAACTCATTGCAAACGTACTCGCTATTTCTAACTAGCAAGAATTTCGCATTGCTATAGAATAAATATCACTTCAGAGTCTAAAACGTTAACTTAACTGTTCATATCATCAAGCTTTGAGTAGGTATTCAATAATCTGGTCACATCATAATGTGACCAGCGGTCGATGTTCAATAGAGATGTTCATTTTTATGAACTGTCCGACCATTTCATGAAATATCATGAAATGGTCGAACAGTTCATGAAATGATCAATTCTAAGATCTGGACACGACACCTAGGTACTGCTTAAATACAGAACTAGGAACATCCGATTCCGAATAGGTAGTTCTAGTAAAAATTCAAATCAATCAATTGACCAAGTGACCATTGTCATTAACACATGCAATTATAATAAGACCAACTACTCCGACGATGTATTTTCACTGGGACTATGATTTTCAAGAAAAACTTTACTATGGATGAACGAAAATATTTAAAGGCAAACAAACAAATAAACTTATAAGTGTCAACTTTATTAAATAACTGTTATATCTTAAATCTAAAATGAAACATGACAATTCACACGATTGGAATACAATCCCCAGTGTATACAGAACCTCTATACAACTCAATTATTGGAACACCAAACAGATTCGCATTATCAAAGCTTTTGACGAAACATACATTCGACAATTTTATTTAAAGTCTCTTTGATTAGTACAAAAATGGTAACCAATGTACAATATATTTATCTACACAACGTTGTGCTTGTTTTGGGAAAACTGTTTTATTGATGTGTACCAGAAATATTATAGGATTATTATTGTCGTATTAGCTAAACGTAGACAAAATTGTGGTCTCTTTCGAAGTTCTTCCTCATTGATAATTCGGTCGCGATGTTCGAAGAGATTTTATTTGTGAATAGTAAATGGTTTTCTGAATAGGTATATGACTCATGCACTCAAATTAAATTCACTACTTGATGAACAACACAGCACACTGCCACTGCAGCCTGCTGGGACAGGTGTCTTTAGTAGTGGGATTGGTGTTCCCAGACAGAAATTATATTCAGAGTAACCCTATTTGATTTCAGGGACAGTTCTGAATGTATCTTATTAACATCTTACAAACAATCACAGCACAAAGAGAATACCTATGGCTTATTGTCCGAAAATAAGATGTAAGATTAACTCTATTACATCCGATAGATGTTATACCTACAAGATTATTTATAAGTAACTATATGTGACCGTAAACGTCAATAGCGTAAAAAAACATTTGTACGACAAACCTCAAATTATTCCTATCTTGGGGTTCTAAAAGCTCAAACTACAACTATTACAAACCAAAAGTGTCCATCATTAGAAGAGCTTTTAGAGTCTCAGTTAAATAATTCCTCAAAGAAAATAAATAATAAAAAAGTAGGAACACACTTGCATAAATATTCATAACACCAATATAACGTACCATTACACCTATACATGAGATTGGACCAGATGATCATCTCCTGCGAGAAGCAAAATATTACGAGCCGTCCTCCTTTGAGCGTGAAGTCATACACGTTGCCTAAGTCCGCCAACAGGCGGTTGTTCTCGAACACCTAATAAAGTCATGTTATTCATATTTAGTTTGTAAAGTAGGTATGCTTTATTTAGTACTATTTTCATATTTTGTACTGTATTGTATAACGGGCTGGTGTCCGCAACTCTACGACAAAGCGCTTATTATTATTATAATACATATCACCACTCCTGTTTTCCCGAAGGGTTACACAGAGATGTACTATTATTAATATGTTATGCATAAATTATTGTGAATGTGGGGACTACATATTATGGCCGCAGCCTAACCAACGCGATTGTCGCGTTCATTTGTTCGGCGAACCCGAACGCGTGGTCTCGCCAACAGATGGCGCGTTCCGGTTTTCCGGACAAACAAGAGTGACATAATTATTATGACCGCGACAATTGCGTATTCGCATGTACGATCTTTTTGTTTAGGACGCGGTTAGGCATGCAACGAAAACGATTACTTAAAACCTTTTTTTATTTATCCATCATCTATGTGAAATTTCATCAGTTAATTAAAAAGGCCCTTCAGTCTGATGAAGCGAAGTTGCGGTCTGTGCAGCAGTCACCAGCGGTAGGCCGGCTTCTCGCGCCAGCCTACGTTGCGAGTCTTTCCAGAGAAGAGACACCTAGGAGAAATTGTAGGAGTAAGTGTTAAGCTGTGGTGATAAGTTCTGTTACAAACGAATCGGTACGTGAACGGTACTGAACGGATCAATTTAGGTACTTGGACAATACATTTATAGAGGTATGAGGAACAGGGTGTCAAATTCACTCATACCTCTACAGAAAAGGGAGGATCCTCCGACCAGTCGGGTGTAGTCTGGTGGGCAACTGCTAGACGGTTGATGTCGGGACGTTGTATATATGCTAGTTGCGCGATAAACTCTGTTTGCGTGATGCAGGATTTTGCGTGACGTCAGTGTGACGTGTAGCTTGCATGTGGCGATGTAGATACCGCTACACATTGTTAGGAAGGAAGCGCTGAGTACTTATTTCCCTACCAACTTAAGTTATATTGGACATAAAATAAAAACCATTAACCTTAAAGCTCACCCATGAACTCATGGGTGAATTTAAAAATAGTTTTAGAACGAGTGAGATTAAGTGTTCTAAAATATTTAAATATTGCATCACTATCCAATAGAACCATAAGACTGCTCAAGCTTTGAAGTTTGAAGTAATGTAATAAACTCAATTAAATGTGCAACGTTAATAATCCAATAGAGCTATATTCACTCTTACGGTCGCATCACGAATAGCAAGCAATCAAACTTAAGTGCGTCACGACTCACGGACTCTCGGCTATAGACAATGCAATTAACACTGTATTCAATTCCCAGTCATCTGCGCGTCACGTATGCTACCGTCGTGTTAGTAACTTAGTTTAATTAGTGCATGGGAACAGATGGCACCTAGCTATTTAAGCAGGTAAATTAATTTCGCAAAAGGATATGTTCTGTGCAAGTATTTAATTATGTATGTGTTCTTTACGAAGCTTTCAGTTTAATATATATACAGGTTGGTACAAACATCAAGGCGCAACCTGTTACCTAGTTTCAGCACATGATTCTGAAGCGTTGAAATTTTTCGTCGGCAATGAAAAAAAAACAATTGCTGTTATGGAACAGCAATGGCAATGAAAAAAAACAACACACAAAATTAAATGAAAAAATTAAATCTTCATAGGCAAACAAAAACAAAACTAATAACTACGTTAGAAGTTTCTCAGTTAGAATCAGAAACCTTAGATTCCGCAACTTATGTTCAACTACAGCGACCTAAGTAAAAATAAAAACATTTTCTTTTAGTAACACTCTGAACTCATTTCATTGTGAAATCAGTTCAATTCTATGCTAAATTAGGTAATATAATATTTAAACTTCAGTTTCTTAATCAACTCTTCCGAAATAATATTTTTTTATTCGAATGTCAATATAATGAACTGAACTAACAAAGTACGTAATGAAAAGGTATGTAGTAATAATTAATTACTGAAAAAGTAAACGTGTGGCTAAACAAGGCCATCTCCGGATACGGCCTCTTTTCTTGTATCCGACGGCAATTCTGACCTATCTTTTTGAAGAGTCTGAAAAGAAAATGTAGGGGTAAGGTACTTAGATCATGTTTTTTTATTTTTTATTTGTAATAAATAACATACACAATATTACAGACTTAGGTCCAAGTTATTGCACAGTTAGAATTTCAATAAAAACAGACATATTTACAATAAGGAAGGAATAAGAATTAGACATAATACATAAAAATAACTAACAAAACAAGTAAAACTAACAAACAACAATCAAGTAATATTGGGACAAAAATAAAAAGCTTCAGAATCTCAAACATGCACGACATACGTCTATCCATCTAACGTCAAACAAATCACACTCCTGTGTCGATGCCATTCGGCAATGCGAGCGCGCGAACTAAGGGCGAGTTAGAATGTGAAACTGCGCGTGCTAACGGAACGGCCAACAATCCGTGTCGTCGCGGTCTAAGTAGGTATTTGGGTACAGCATGAACAAAAAGTCTCACAAGCTAAGCTACTAGTTCCGGACAATTGTCCGGAACTAGTAGCTCAGCTTGTGAGACTTTTTTGTCTGATTAGACTCCCCACGAAGGACACGACAAGCGAACATGAGTAAGAAGTAATTACGGCTAACTTCAAGAGAGTTAAGTTTCAGCATTCCAAGCAATTTTTTTGTGGTATACAGGAATGGATAACATCCGAACAATTTCTTAAATAAAAATCTCAGGAATGTTTTTTGACCTTCTCAAGAAGCAATGCGTAAGTACCTTCATAAGGGTCTCAAATAATTACAAACGACTCTAGTTTACTTCTCACTAAAGCCATATAAATTAATTTAATGGCCAGAGGGTTGTTAAACTCTCGCATATTCCGAATAGTGAAACCTAGTTTTCTATATGAATCAGAGGCGAAAGACCGCTGGTGGGAGGATAGTCGCGGGTCAAATAAAACTCCTAGATCTTTTACCGAATTAACACGGGCAATCGGTTCTGTTCCAAGGAAGTATTCCACATGCCGGGGGTTTTGAGCGCGACTAAAGGACACTGCATTTAGTCGTGTTGAATAGGACCTTGTTTTCAATGCTCCATTGGAACACTGAGTTAATGTCCTCCTGAAGAGTTAATGTATCGGCAATCTCCTCAACACCATATATCTTGAGGTCATCAGCGTAGAGCAAGCACTCGGTGTGTTTTAGAACCTTCTCAAGATCATTCACCATAATTCCGAATAATAAAGGTTTCAAAATGGTCCCTTGACTAACGCCAGACCGAGTGTTATATGGGTCTGAAACGAAGCAACCATGTCTGACATATTGTTGACGGTCCCGCATATAACTTGCGACAAATTTTAGTAGTTTTGGTGAAAAGCCGATGTTACCTAAGTTTGGTCAGTACCACGTCATTATCTACGCGATTAAAGGCTTTATTGAAGTCGAAATAGACAACATCAACCTGTATGCCATTGTCCATGTGCTGCGATATGGGATCCACAAGCGTTAAAAGGTTTGTACTAACAGAACGGTTCGATCGAAAGCCGTGCTGAGAGTCACGACGAAATGGTTGAATCTGGTTACTAATCAGCTTGTGTAATATGGATTCAAACAATTTTGGAAGTGACAACAGAATGGCTATAGGCCGATAGTGTTCTACATGAGAAGTTTTCTTAGTTTTAGGTATAGGTTGAACTCTTGAAACCTTCCAACGCTGTGGATACTGACCCGTTACTTCACCTAAGTTTTCACAGTGAGATTTTTACGGAATAGATCGACTGGTCAAACGTTACTGCCCCACAGCTACGCAGAGGTCTCCCCATAGCCTTTCACTCTTCCGGCGGTTGAGCACCTTACTGCTTGCCCTTTCTGTATAAGGCAGAGTGTATCTGCGTATGCTTTCCAGAAGAGCGTCACTTGGTTGGCAGTCAGCTTGCGCTGTTCCAGTTCATCGGCCAGGGACTAGTAGACCTCTTTTGTCTGAGTCACGACGCCTTGGCAAAAAAAAAATATGACGTGGTAAAAAATGTGTCCTACTCTGTATCCTAAATGCATGAATGAATGAATTTTCAAAAATCCTTCCTAAGTGCTCATTTTCGTTTTATAAGCAACTCTTGCGCAAATCATACTTGTAGACCCAGCGGTTTAGGCTGTACGATATCTGTAAGTGAATGAATTAAAAAAAAATATTAAGGTGAATCCTCGGCTGTAACCCGCCAAATTCAATGTTAATTGGTTTTTTGCAAATTATAGCTCTGTTTTACGTCATAAGTTGATCAAAATGCGATTCGCTAGTGTAGGTATGATATACTTACTAAATAATAATCATAAGTTTCACACTAATCGACAAATTTTGGTATTTTTTCCACCTAAGAATTTGCCAGAATATATTTTCATATGAAAATTCATATTCAATTTCATATGAAACACAGCTGAGGATTCATCCTAAGTAGATTAATTAAGCAGAAGATACATTTTCTATTTCAAAACATGTTCAAAGCCAACACTAGCCTCACACTCACTAGCCACTACCCCACTACACTGTCACTAGCCTGGACACTATTAAAGAACCAAAAACATCCGGAATTCCATAAGTTCGTAGCGCCTAACTGCGGAATACGAGCACGTTTGATCGAATGCGATCATTGTTCGTTACCATCTCACTGGCTCGTAGTTAATCTGGTTTATTTGCATATCCAGCAGATAGAATACTGAACACCTGATTTTGGTAGAATCTGTGTTGATATTTTCGGTTCCAAAAGGTTTTTTTTAAGTTACTGAAATGGGTGTTCATGTAGGTAAATATAGAATTGTAAAAATGAGATTGTCTTCTCGCTTCTTAATAATGATTTTGTTACGGGGATAAATAAAAAACTCAAACCACCTTGGACGCTTGCTACAAAGCCTTCTTATTTTGATAAATCTTTTATATCTTAAGGTTTAATCTTAGGTAAGGAGATTTGTTACGGTTTTAATTAAAAAGAAACAACAATTTGTACGAAGAAAACAGCCTGTTTTTCTCAAATTGTTAGGTGGAGGCGTAGACACCCACAACAGTCCCCCAATGAGTAGGTGTATTACAAAGATAAATTTACTAGAAAAAGTCCGGATATCAACAGGTTAGGGAATTAAGGGGGCGTTCAAGGTGTTGTTGGTGTATGGAGTTCCCTTAATAAAGGTGTGTAAATTCGACTCGGAACCCCCAAATTTTGCGATTTTTTGGTAACAATTCCGATGTTTTGGAAGAGACAATTTCAAAGTGAAATCAATCTTCTTACAATTAAATAGAAAAATTGTATTTAATCACCAATGTAATGTATGACACTTGCTATGCCGTAACTGTCACAATAGTTAAGGAAACGATGTGTACTAAAATGGGGGTCACTGTACAATGAAAGGGTTATGTAGGTCCCAATCGGCACCTACATAACTCTTTCACACCCATCTTTTTTTTTGTTTTCGAGGGAAACCTTTAAAAGACGCCTGGGCTTTGTGGATAAGACCGGAGAGTGTGTGTTAGGGTTTTTACCTCACTAAAACCACCCCGTTGGTCATCAGGGGGCACGGTTACCTCTCAAAATACCGATCCGAAACCCCCTCTGTGCAACACACAGAGGTGTGTGCTCTGTGCAACGCCTGTTAGCCTACCCTTCAAAAATATCCTAGTAATATTGCGCGGTAGATGTGCAAGCTTGCAGTACCTGCATATTCAAACTAACTATTTCTAAAGTCTTATATGACATTTCTATGACCAGTTCTGAACTATAGTTCAACACTCACACACACACACACACTCACACTTTTATAAAAGTGTTGTTCTAAATCACTAATCTTACCAACAAGAGAAGCTATTCTTAACTTTTCCCTTAATTCGACGAACAGCTCATTCTCCACATTATTCACTGGGAACTTTCCCTGAAAGAAACGATGAAACTTTTGTCAACTTAATTTAAATTGTTAGTAATAAAATATTGTACCGCATCTCTAAACAGTTTAAGCTTAAAAAAAACCAAGAAAATATTTTTCAAGTGCCCTTTTATGATTCTAAAATATTGAAATAAGGTGGGATATACACATATCTTAATTTCCCGATAGATCTATTTATCACACCTTATCCCACCAAAAAATTAACAGGAAATGTTGAAACAGCGAATGCAAATACACCTAAAATGGCCGAACTTTTCAGTTTCCAGCGCGAACGCTCTTTAAATACGAGCTTGGCACTCAAGTGGCTCTTTGTGGCACCTCCATGTAGACCATACCCTTCCCCCTTTCCCTTCCCTCTGTTACTTCACCTTCTCCAAGTCACAGAACAGATAGGTGCAGAAGGTCGGTTCCATACGAGTGAAAGCGCACGCACACAGACACGCTTCACGTACAGCGAGTGCAAGCGCACTCCCAACTGGCATTTGTTTGAGATCGCCGTATACGGTATGGCCCATGTGTGCGTGCGTCTGTTTACAGTCGTTGAATGGAGATCACCTTCTGTGCTTACTTATGGATTTTTAACCGACTTCAAAAAGGAGGAGGTTATCAATTCGGATGTTTGTATTTTTTTTTTTATGTATGTGCGGGCATAACTCCGTCATATATAAACGGATTTTCAAAATTATTTTTTCTTCGATAGGGTTTGCTCTCGAGGTGGTCCCCTTGTCACCAAGTCAGAATCTGATGCGGGGATCCCATGGAAATCGTGGGAAATCCTCAAATTTGATAGGCACACCTATAGCGATTTGGGTATTTTTTATAGTAACTCGTGCATTTGCCTTCAGAAAGCACCATTCGGTGAAGTGGAACTGATGATGAAGAGCAGAGGTGGCGACCGGAACTACTCAATAATAAGTATTTCACGGGTTGCGATTCGATTACATTATTATGGTTGATAAGCAATTTATGCTCGTCACAATGCATATGGTGCAGTGCTTTTGGTTCTTACCAGGAGAACTCCTCAACAATTAACGTCCCTGCATCGGGAAAAGCAATATTTTGTAAAAGGAGATGAGCAGTTGACATAAGGCTATTGTAACTTAGCTAAATTAATAACTGACTCACTAAAAAGTGATAAATAAAAACTTTTTTACAAAAAGAAAAACAACCGACTTCAACAGAAAAACACTACCAAGTGAAAAATAACTTTAATTTCGGAAGTCGGTGGCAAAAAACTAAAATGCAGATCCAAAGACACCGACTTCCGAAATTAAAGTTATTTTTCACTTGGTAGTGTTTTTTTGTTGAAGTCGGTTGTTTTTCTTTTTGTAAAAAAGTTTTTATATGTCCAAGTCTTAGCAAAAGTCGGCGAACTTTAAAATTAATATGGGATGCTCTAGCCAAGAACAAAAGTAGATTTTTTCCGTCAAGGAATATTTTAATTAGGAAGGATTTATTATTTATCTGTAGGAGGTTTCCGTATTCTTCCTAGGACGTAAATTGTACGGATACGTTCGTAAAATAGGTCAACGAATGCAGAAGTTTTTAACTTTGAACCCAATGATTTATATCGTTTCAAATCTTTGACATAGATGGGTCACCTAAATTATATAAAATCAAATCAAATCAAAAATGGTTATTTGCCAGAAAGGTGTTACAGTAAATTTAGTTTCAGCATATCCTGCCATGATATGGCTTGCAAATACATTTCATGTCAATTACAAAGTCATTGATTATTATTTTAAGATTAATACTGGTAATTATTGGTAAGGTAAAACTTCTAATGAAATAGTTATTACGACTGCTTTCCACTACAAAGTGATTCAGCAAACCTTGTATATTTATATTCGGCTATCAGCTCGCATTCGACAAATAAATTGGCAAAAACTTACCGACGGAAAGTCAACAGTAGTTCGTTATTTTCTTTTCGTGAAGAATGGAACTTGCAGCCTTAAAGTGATTAATCCTCATAATCAAGCTTAACATTTGTGAGAGGCTGGTGCCCGGGAAAGGCATAAAATATAACAACAGACACATGGCCCTCTGTCGCAGCCGAGTAAAACTAACACAAGGGTAGCAATTTATTAATATGCGCACGTGACACGTACCAAGCGAATCATTCCATAGCCTCTTGGTAATTTTTCCGCTCCCACCGCCCTAACGTTGGCGACGTCAACACCGCCCCAAGGCTTACATGTATACAGACTTATTTATAACAAACAACTTGATGTGTGATGAAGTTTGCTTAAATTCTGGGTACAAAATAATTATCTATCTGCTATCTATCTATCTATATATATAAAATTCAATGTCCTGACTGAGATATCAACGCACAGCCTAAACCGCTGGTCCTAAAGACATGAAATTTGGAGAGTGTGTTGTTTATGAAGATTAAGTATCCACTAAGACAGGGTTTTTCGAAATCCCACCCCTAAGAGCGTGAAAATGGGGGATTTTGTTTGTATCAAAAAGCTTATTACTTGAGTTAATAAACTTGAAACTTGGCACGAATACTTATCTAAGTAAATTGTAATCTTTATCATTTTTCGTTTTTCAAAATTACCCCCAAAAGGGGTATTGGGGGGTGTCACAGTTTGTCTGGAACATCTTTAACGCGCAGTCCGATTAACTCAAAAGTAGGGGTGTAGGGGTACACAGTTACTGGGTTGCGGAGGTCAGATAGGCAGTCGCTCCTCGTATAAGACTTTCGGACATCTATTGTCGGGCAGTTGCCCACCACACACAACACCCGTCAGGTCGGAGGGTCCTCCCTTTTCTATAGAGGATGAGTGAACTTTACACCCTATTCCTCATGCCTCTAAAGATTTAAGGAATTGGAATTTAGTCAGAGTCCGTATCTTGAGGCAATATTTAGGTAGCGTTTATTATCTGCCTGTCTGTCTGTTACATTTTCATGCTTTACCAGCTAGATTTGGATGATTGGTAGGTTACGGATAGGCCATGACCTGGGTTAGGACATAGGCTATTTTTTATCCCAGTAGCACGTCCCCGTCGGTTAATTTCCGACCTCCACGCGGAGGAAGCCACGGGCAAAAGCTAGTTATTATTATGTGATGGGTCTTTTTACACCCTGTAGGTTCACCTCAGAGGAAATAGGCGTGATGTTGTGTTATGTGTGACATAGAAACATTTCTATTTATAATTTTTGCAGGACTATCTGTACGTCAGCTGTGGCCACTTTTCTATAGGTTTATAAAATACTGTTATTGTTGTAAAAAAAAATATACAGGGTGGCAGGCACATCGACGTACAAACTGTAACCATTACTTCAGCAAATGATGTTAGACTCCTAGCGTAGAAACTCTCCGTCGGTTATCAAAAAGTAATCTGCCTTTTCATAGAGAAGTGCAATACCTACTCGGTCAAAATGTACTGAACAGCAATTTTTTTAATGATAATTAAGTATAAAATAACCCCCTCGACGAGGACTGCCTCGTTAGTCTAGTGGTCGCAAGCGCTACTGCTGAGCATGAGGTCCTGGGTTCGATTCCCGGGTCGGGCGAAGTGTTAAAGGGTTTTTCATCTGGAATTTCTCGGTAGCAGCCTGGAGTCTGGATTTGTGCCCGGTTGATGGCAATAGGCTTGGCCCTATTACATGGGACTTAAACATAACTGGCGAAATGTGGGTGTACCTATGTACACCTCTGCTTAACCCTTCGGGGAATACTAGCGTGATGTTATGTTATGTGGTATGTACCATAGACAAAAACATTAACCTTAACGTATATATGTATTTTAATATAAACAAAACTTAGCACTTCACTTTGCACCAGCTTGACTATGTGCTGCACTGCGGAACTTGTCCGCGGAAGCGACGGAAAAATACGACCAAAACCACGTCCTTCGGCCAAAAGTCTTTTGTCATGACGAGGGACAAATAACAATTAAGTACGCGCACCACGAACGCCTTAAAGTTGACGTTGCGGCGGGACTCCAGTAACTGCACCCTCGGCATGTACCTCGTCTTCTGGCGCACGTACTCCACGATGTCCTCCGACTTAATGGTGTAGTGCAGGCGGGAGATGTACACCGGTGTGTTCGGCATAGCGGCACGCAGGCTCACTTCGGGCCCCGTAGGAGCTTTGCCGCAGCGGTTCCCAATAGCTTGAGATCGGCGCTTCCTCATTTGCACCATCACGAGAAACTGACGAAGAATTTAACGCAGTGTGGTTCAGAATCACATGATTCTGAACCCCACTGCGTTAAATTCTTCTATGAAAACTGAATCTATGGTTACAGGTTGTGCCTCGATGTCCCTGCCATCCTGTAAAGGTTGTAAACCAGCTATAAATATTTCCAACTAATAAATGTGTCACTTCCCTTACTAGTAACATTAGTTCTAAGCGAATTTTTTAGGTTACAACTGAAACAACACATTCATAATTCACCGTTTACGACCTTGTTTACGTAACTAAACTCATTTAGTGTACCTACCTCCATCCATTTCCACAAACACATCCTAAAAAAGTACAAGAGGAGATTCGAACCGATCGCCTGACCTCAGCCAATCACAACCAACCACTTTTAGCTGCACAAGTACTTATCATACAGATATATATATTGCATTGCACGAAAGACTCTCTCAAACCTAATTGAAACTCTTAAACATAGCCATTTAAAATTCAACTCTCTGGTCTGTTATACAAAGTGCAGTTTTCTTTGAGGAGTTTGTTTTGGTTCTAGTGTTGTTTCATTTGTAAGTCTCTGTTAGGTCCCCAGACAATTAGCGTGCGATTGGAATATTGCAGCGTCAAAAGGTGGAGTTTACTTTACTTCTGACGGAAGACACTTAATTTGAAACGTCTACACTAGGTACAAGTCTCCAACAGAGTTTATGACTTTGTTTAATATTATGATAACCTTTTAAGGGTTCAGTATCCACAGGGTACCAACTGGACCCTTTTACTAAGGATCCGCTGTCCGGCCATCCATCGCACAGTATGATAAATGCCTTAAAACACGGACAACACTTTTTTTATTCTATTAATCGAAAGTGTAGAAGTTGGCTCTGCGTGGTTTAGCACTAACTTCTGGGTTGGTTGATATTTGGTTAATTTGGTGGATTCGGTAATATACTAGAATGGTTACGGATTGGGTGTTGGCCCGAGTGACGGCCAGCCGGACGGTTGCTATACGCACTGTGCGGTTCAGTCTGCGGCAGCCCGCCATTTTGACTTCTATCCCGTAGGCATAAGGATGGCATTAAAAGCAAAAACGTGGTTACAATACCAACTGTTTATTGCGGCTGCCATTAGTCATGCCACCAACGCAATATAAGTCAAAATCGGTTGAACGGACTGTAAAAAAGGTTTATTTATTTTTCTAATCTTATTTCAAATGGAGTATAGATAATATTATTGACCTAAAAACTCCTTTACTAAATCAGGATCAGCTGACGATCCATCTGAAGCGTATCATCATTTTATTATAACATTTAAACTGTTTTATGACTTGTGCTTTCCAAAAACCCAAATTATCATAAAGGTTGATACCAAACCAAAATGGATATCGCATGGGATTAAGATCTGTAGTAAAAAGAAAAAAAACTTACTGTGGAATTTCAGACGGAAATCGACAAATACAAATAAACAAATTTATAAAAACTATTCAAAAAGACTAAAAATAATTATAAACCTCACTAAACGTGCTCAAAACAATTACAAAATCAACACATCCACTAATAGATCTAAAACAACATGGCAAATTATTAATAATAATAAACTAAATATACCCAGGGAGTCAATAGATAAAATAATAATTAACGATCACCATACTACTAATCCTACAGAAATAGCAAATTCGTTTAATAATTATTTCATAGAGAAAGTAAAACCTATTTCAGGTGCTGGAAAAAAACCAACATCTCTAATCCAACCTCAAACAAACTCAATGTTTCTATCACCAAGTTTACCTTATCACATTCATAAGATTATCAAAAATCTTAAAAACACGAACAGTGTGGGTTACGACGGCATTGCCACAAAAATAATCAAAGCAGTAAATGAAGAAATCTCTCATCACTTAAGCCATATCATAAATCTCTGTATAATGTCTGGGACGTTTCCGCGAGATCTCAAACTGACCATTATAAAACCTTTATTTAAAAAAGGAAATAAATTATTAATGGAAAACTACAGGCCCATAGCGTTAATTTCTATTTTCTCATTTTTTTTTGAAAAGTACTTTTACTATGAAATAAATACTTACCTTGACAAACATAAGATTCTATGTAAGGAACAAAAGGGTTTCAGAAAAAGTAAGAATATAAACATGGCGGTTTATGATGTTCTACTCAATGTCTCCCGACACGTTGACAAATGTTTACCTGTTAGTTCTATCTTTTGCAACATGTCACAAGCATTCGATTATGTTGATCACAATATTCTGTTAAACAAACTTGAAGCTTATGGTATAAGGGGTAACGTATTGGAATGGCTTAGATCATATTTAACAGACCGTCAACAAATAACCGAAATCTCAAAATTCAATACTAGAACTAGAAGTGATCAAATTTTCTCCTCCAATAAGCGTTGTATAACGTATGGTGTACCCCAGGGTAGCGTATTGGGCCCACCACTGTTCTTACTATATATAAATGACCTACCAAATGCAACCACTGAACCTATGTCATTATTCGCTGACGACAGTACTGTAACCATAGCGTCAAAAGATATAAACTCATATAATTCTGAAATTAACAATTCATTAAATTCTATAATTACTTGGCTTAATAATAATAATTTAAAAATCAATCTTAATAAAACAAATATAATGCATTTTAGTCAGCGAAATAAATTGGATCCTAAACAAAACATTTAGTTTATAGCGATAAGACTATACAAGAAGTAGGAACAACACGATTTCTGGGATTGACAATTGATAAAAAATTAAATTGGAAAAATCACGTTGATCAACTTTGTAAAAAAATCAGCAGTTCATCTTACGCTCTTTATAGGCTGGCTCCGACTGTCAACACAGACACTTTATTGATAGCATATCATGGGCTTGTTGAATCTGTTCTGAGATTTGGAATAATTTTTTGGGGCAATTGAACTTATAAAGACATAGCCTTCAAAATGCAAAAACGTTGCATACGAGCTATGTTTGGGTTGCAAACTACTGACAGTTGTAAGCCAATATTTGTAAAGCACAAAATTTTGTCACTTCCGTCTATATACATTTTGGAAGTAGCATTGTTTGTAAGACAGAATATGTATTTGTTTCCACGGTTATCGGATAATTGCGTTAGAAGTCGACGCAACAATGATCTATGCATTCACCCTTCTAGGACTGCAATGCTGCACAAAAGTATAATCTGTATGGCTCCTAAAATGTATAATAAAATTCCAAAGGACATTAAACAATTAAGTACACCTTTATTTAAGACAAAGTTGAAAAAGATGTTGACCATGAAATGTTACTATAGTATATCTGACTTTTTAAACGATAAATTTGGACATTTAAAATTTGTGACAATTTCATGGTACTATTTAATTATATTTTTTTTTTTTTGTAATTATAATGACTAGGTATTTGAAAACCTGTAAGATTTGTACGCCTTCTATGGTATAGCATGTAGCACGTCCTTGTATTTAACACCATTGCATGCATCTATGTATTGTAATCTACTCATGTTAAACAAATAAATTGATCTTATCTTATCTTATCTTATCTTATCTATACCGTTAAGGATTATATTGAGGGCAAAAAGGAGTTACTCCAATTTTTGCTAACTGAATGTTTTTTTTAATACCGTTACCATTACAGACACAAATCTACATGATCTTCAAATGATCTGTCCAAGATTATGTCTGGACTTTAAAAGTGACAGTGACCTCTGAGTTTGTTTCGGCCTTTCTTAGAGTAGTCAGTTATGAAACTCCGACCTCATCTAGTTTTAAAAATATGATTGACGTGTAAAAATGTTTGTACAAACCAACTTACAGAAATAAAATCATTTATCATTTACCACTGTCACTTTATTATTTGATTCATTAGAGCAATGCTGCAATAGAATAAAATGTTGAGCTTATTCAGATTTTCATTTTAGGACGGGTAAGAAAGTGCTACAACACTGGGTCCATTGTGCCCGTTCTTCTTTAATAAGATATCCTGTGGTAGTGATGTTACCATTTAGATATCAAGGTATCGATAATAATGATAAAAGTTACAAAGACATTTTTATTTTCACATTTTATTATATTCAAACAAATACCAAAAATTTTGGAAAGCAATAAAATGATCAGTAGTTTCAATATTTACAAGTTATTTATTTATAATATTTATTTACATACAAATGACTAAATTATAATTATTATCGTCTAATGACCCAGTGTCAGACTGCTGATCACGAGGTCGTCGGTTCGGTTCCCACAGGACACAAATATTTATGTGATGAATATACGTTTTTGTTAGTCCTGGTGTTTCTTATGTAGGTATTATAAGTATTTACAAAAAAAAAACGTATATAAGTATTATATTCATTGTCTAGTACCCATAGTACAACTCTGCTTAGCGAGATTAAAACAAAAAAAAAAACAATTCAGAAATAAAAATAAAAGTAAGCCAAGCTGCAATAAGCAAAGAGATGAGCAGTCCTTACTGACGGCATCCGTTCGCGAATATGACGTATCTATCAGCACCATTCAGCTCTACCAATTTGAAGGGAACTTAATGATCCGACACACACGCCACCACCAGCGAGACATTTGAGTGAGCATGACATACTCTCAGCCGCCAGGGCACATTCAAGTCTATGAAAGACGAACCTAGTAAATTAGTAAATCGTAGCTTTATGTGTTACATGTGCTATGCAATTGTGCATTATTAAGAGATTGGATTCATATAATGCAAAGATAGTTTTTACAATCTTCAGCAGCTACAACAGTATTTTCGAATGCTAATCAATTAATTTATGCGCCCCTCTGGAGCAGAACCAGCGTTGAGCCAAGCATCTTTGTCAGCGATGTAATCCCACAACTTATAATATGCTTGGCTGCATAGTGTGCGTTATAAACAAAATTTAAATTATTTTCATTCAGTTGGAGTATGTGGGGAGGTATTTTATTGTAACATTTTAAACAGTACCCCATGAAGGATGAGTCTGCTTTAGCCAGTGTGAAACCTGGTTGAACCAATTAGTCCCTATTTTAGTCAAATAGTTGTGTCTTTCACCTCTTTTACTGAAAATATTTTATTTTTTCCTTACGTACATGATGTTTTCATAGATAATTATATGAACAAGGTACCGTCATGATTTTAGTATCTTTAAACAGTTCTCTTAGAGAATCCAGCCTGCGGAGGCAATATATTGCTCTGATGGCTCTTTTCTGCAAAATAAAAATAGACTCGATTTCTGCAGCCCGTCCCCATAGTAAAACAATACCGTAAGACATGATACTATGAAAGTAGCTGAAATATACTAGCCGCGCGGTATCTACTTAGTAAATTGAAGTCTTTTTTTTTCGGTTTTTTCTTCGAGCATAATTTTGACGAAGCAGTTGGAAGCTAATTTTCTTCTCTACGGTCTATTTGAACAAACCGTATCCACTTTTCACGTTCTACTGTATTTACATTCGAAAACCTAAAATATAAGAAAACTACTTGAACGAATAATAGTTGTTCCTTTATTGCTCCTAAATTAAATTACATAATTATGTTCAAACAGTATTATATTTTAAGAGTTATTTATTGTTTACCTCATTAAATATTATCGATAATAAAATCGATAAGCAACATCACATCTCTACAAGGCTAGTAAAGCTACTCCGCAATAGAGGGCGTTTATTAAAAAAATAGCAAATGTTCTAGATCTTTATGTTTTTTTTTTAATTCTAATTACTGAGTAATTTTAAAAAATAAGTACGTAAATAAACCGAAGTTAGGTCTAGTCGTTTTACCATAACGAGATTTGCAATATCGCAATGCGTAAATCAGCATATTTTCTTAGAAAATATTTTTATTTTGGTGGACACAAATGCGACTTGACAGTCTTGAGTAGTCTTGAAATGCAGGCGTACCACACTAGACTGAGCGACTTTTGTCCACTAGGACAAATGTATCGGATTACGATTTTGTTCGTTATGTCCCGTCTATTGTTATAATAATTTAATGTATTTGACCACACATTATCCCCCTCCGCGGCCTGACGATGTGCACCTTCCGGTATTTTCTGTCATGATTGTATACGCGCCTCCCGATCGGGCTTTAAAGCATCCAGTCTAGTACGTAAGTTTCTTCCTTGCAAAAATTTTGCCGGCCTTTCCCCTATCGTGTGATGTTCAGTATTCCTGTAAGTTACAAGGAACCTGCACAAGGCTGTATCTGGATCTAATTTTTGCTTAAGTGCTTTTTTAATTACCCGCTTACATATTTTCACTGCACTCCCTGCTGCGCCATTAGAGGCAGGATGGTAAGCCGCGGAAAACATTTGCTCACTACCATTACTTACTAAAAAATGTTTAAATTCAAGGCTAATAAACGGTGGACCATTATCGCTAACTACTTCTCTTGGCAGACCAAACCTAGCCCAAATATCCCTGAGAACTGTTATAACCGATGTGCCGTACTGCGTTTCATATGAACAGCCTCAATCCACTTTGAACAAGCATCAACAATGATTAAATAAGTTAGTCCTGCCACTGGTCCTAAGAAGTCAATGTGTAGTCGTGACCAAGGGCGACTTGGCCACGACCATGGCTGTGGCGCATGTTGGTGTGGTGCATCAGCTACCGCGGCGCAAACCGTGCACGCCCTACACACCGCCTCTACACCTTCATCAATCCCCGGCCATCAAACGTAACTTCCTGCTAATGCTTTTGTTTTGACAGTTCCCATATGTAGCTCATGTAGTTCTTTTAGAACTCTATCTGTATATTTCTAAGGGTGGACTTGGAGGGATATGGAAATAACACCACTGAATTACGTCACTACTCGTATATTTAGTTACACGTAATTCCGATGGGTGCGATACTCACAAACATAAAAATATTCCATCGGACCCAACCAAATTCGCGTAACGCCATCTAATGAGCTATGAGGTACTAATTATCAAAAAATAAACATGTTGTTTAAGTGATCGCGCTATGATTTCGCTTTCCGCTCAGACATACCGTCCACCAAGGACATACTGCCCAATGTCCTTCAACACCGCCCACCGTGCCAAAGTAATTTGGATTGGTTGAACATAAATGTAGGGTGTGCCAATGTCATTGGTAAGGAGCTTAACCAAATTAACAACAACAATCATAGCATCCAGGCTTCAATTAAGCTAGCAATTTACACAAAAAAAATATATGCTATAAAATGTATTACATAAGAACAAAGTTACAAGTTCAATCGGATACAGGGAGCACACATAATTTGGATGTCGGTCTTTTTATGGTAGATGACTGCGTACGTAACGTAACAACCCGAGTAACCCCATTCGATCCCGGATGTTTCGCTGTAATCCTACCTAGTAACCACTTGCCAGGGGCCAAATTATCCTCCTTCACTAAGACTACTTCACCAATGGATGGTTCCGGGGTTTTGTAGGCCCACTTGTGCCTCTGCAAGAATTAGTGAAGGTAGTCGTACGACCATCTACGCCAGAAAACCAGCATCATTCTCTGGTGGCGTTGCCATCGCTGTAAACTAGTTGCATTACACCCTTCATAATTCGAGTCCGGAGGCACAACGAGTGGTTCACCCACGAGAAAATTACTTACCTTATCATGATCCTCGATATAGGATAGCGGTCTCGAATTGAGGCAGGCTTCTATTTGAGCCAAACCGTCGCCATTTCCTCATAGTTTAGCGTGGAGTCTCCTACCACCCTTTTAAGGTGATACTTTGTGGAATTTATTCCTGCAACCCAAAGGCCCCCAAAATTTGGCGAGTGAGGAGGAATAAAGTGCCACTCAGTACCATTGGTGGCAAGTTCCTCCACTAATTCTAGATTCAAGTTGGATTTTTCTTTAGTAAATAAATGCTGCAATTCTCATGCTGCTCCCACGAAGTTTGTGCCATTGTCGCTGTACAACTCAGCGCATCGACCACGCCTTGCCACGAATCTCTTGAACGCAGCCAGGAATCCGTTTGTGCTCAGTTCACTGACTGCTTCTAATGCACTGCTTTAGTAGACATGCATATGAACAACGCTATGTAGCCCTTGTAGAATTTGTTTCCTCGACCTTTTGATGATACCCTTATGTTAACGGGGCCCGCGTAATCCACTCCACTACAGAGAAATGGTTTGTTGGGTGTAACCCGTGCCGAAGGTAGCTGTCCCATTAATTGTGTCCTAACTTTAGATGCATGTCGCAAGCATTTTACACATTCCCTTACACATTTTTTAGCTGACAGCTTAACTCCTATGATCCAATATTTGAACCGCAAATAGGTTATCATGATTTGCGGCCCTCTATGCATGGTTATCTGGTGTGCATAAGCAATAAGGATACTTGTGAGAAAGGACTCTTTCGGTATCAGAATGGGATGAACCCGATCATAATTTAATTGGCACATCTCAAGCCGTCCTCCAACTCTTATAATTCCTTTAGAGTCCAAAAATATATGTAATGATTTTAGACTCCCCTTTTTCTGATATACTTGATTTTTCCTCAATTCTTCCAATTCATTTGCGAATCGTTCTTCTTGACTGTTCTTTACGTAAGTTTTATTTTGTACTTTTGAGTTCATTGAAAGATTGTTTTTAAGGCTCCACAGGCGCGACACGACTCAAATAGAACAATTCTGTGGGAATGAATAATAAAGTGGCAATCCACAAGATATGAGGGATGTTAGAAGATGGGTATGGAAACACTACCAAAGAGAGGGAGACAAATAACATGGACGACGGTTAGTTTAAACTAAGAAAGTAAAGTTTGAAAGACGTAAGGTGTATATACAAGAACATTATAAAACTACAAACAGAAGCCTAAAGGACTAGTTTGGTGCTTTTTATTTACAACGATCCCTATATTTGGGGGCCCCGTCCAGGATCGAAGATGAATAAAAGGTGAAAACAGCTGGCGGATGTGATTTTTTTTCCCGTTGAACAAAGACGAAAGACACGTGGAAGACGTTTGAAGAAGAAATAAAGACAGACGGGAAAATATTTCACGACTGCATCACCGCAATGACGACGCTGACAACGACGCGGCAAGCTAAAGCTGCTGCAACAATGAATTCCACGCTCCACAAGAGCGCGGAGTCACTACCTAAGTTCAGCGGGTGCGATAGGTCGTATCCAGTGACCCGATCGTTGGAAGATGTCGAGACCAGCGCCGTGATGATTTAAAAACAGCCATAAGTAAAAAAAACCGGATACGGTAGACGTGAAAGCAATCCATGAGATGATGAGCACCCGAAAGCAACAAAAGAATTGATCTTGCATGGATTACCTACTAGTGATGAAAGAAATGGGTAAACGGGGTAAGATGCCGATTATGTCGCGATCCAATACGTAGTCGACGGTATAGTGGACCCCGGACTGTACAAAACAATTTTATACGGCTTAAGAACGTACCCCGAACTTAAAGAAAAGTAAAAGGTTTACGAAACTATCCGAGGGAAAATTGACGAAGAAAAACGTAAAAACAGGCTGCCGCCATCATTCAAAAAATCAACGCGATCACGATGTTACAACTGTGCGGAATTTAACCATGTGTCGTCGAGTGCCCTAATAATACACGAGGCAAAAAGTGTTTCAGATGCAATGAGTTCTGACACGTAGCTACGGACTGTAAAAAAGAATAAGGATCATCGAGGCCATGATCAGGTTCATTATCAACGAAGCCCAAAAATATCAAGCAGGGCTCCCATAGCCAACCGAAAGAAAAAGAAAAGTTTTTTAATAGTGCCGCAGATGGCAGCACTGTGCACGAAGATTTGCAACACGATAAAGTGAAACCTTCATGGAAATTGTTCTACAAGTCGCGTCGCGCCTGTTTACGGGAACCTTAATTTTGATGTTTTAGAAGTCCGGGAGTGTAATTATATAGCTTTTCAACCCTCTCTCCGGCCTGCATTAATTTAAAATTGAAACAAAATTAAGTTATTAAACAATACTAAAGTTGCCGGTAGTAACGGAATTACGAGTATGATTTAGTAGCACTACTTGTTCGTAGTGCTCAAGAACCTTTGGATTTTATATTTTTACTGGTGTATCAAGTCTCTACGGTTTCAAACGTGGTCCGGGAAAACTGTTTCAGAAATAATCAATAACTTTACGCAACTCTTCCGAAATAATATTTTTTATTCGAATGTCAATATATTGAACGAACAAACTACGTAATGAAAAGGTATGTAGTAATAATAATTAATTACTGAAATAGTAAACTTGTGACTAAACAAGGTCATCTCCGAATACGGCCTCATTTCTTGTGTCTGACGGCAATTCTGATCTATCTTTTTGAAGAGTCTGAAAAGAAAATGTACGGGTCAGGTGCATTTTAAATGATAAACTGATTCGGTCTTATTACCTTATTAAAAAACAAGGTTTTTCTTTAAATATGGTTTAAACCATCGAGTCTGTTTTTGAAAAAAGAACATGTTCCTTTTACAAAACTGACAACTTAGTCCGGTCCATGGTCTGGTCTTAGGTTGTCAATTTTGTATTAAGAACTTTATTGAAGTCGGCTAAAGTTCGAAATACAAAAACTGGCTCGCAGGTTTAGGCTCGGGCTTAACTTAGATCCTGTTTTGTAATGAGACGGACTGAGTTCAACTTGTGTATTGAAAATTCAAAGCACAAACACCCAAAACTTATAAATGATCGACTCGCGGCGAAAGAGTCCTGTTGCTGTTTTCTCAAACCAATGCTATGCGACTACTAATCGCTAACTCAAATTGGTATGTATTTTATTTTTTCATTCCCTGCGCGTCGATGTCATCATAAAACTGACACAATTGATATCTACGGGTTTCTTCGTACAAAAAACATTGCATGAACGTTTTATTCATGCGGTTTTATAAGTCATATTAATATATTGTACTCCTTGGTTTAGTGTAATAAATGTGAATTTTAAACTTTCTTTTTTAAGGCCTATAAACTTGCCGAAATACGGTTATCGTCGCTGAGGGAGGCCTAGGAAACGCTTGCGCTATGACTTGAAAGCGTTCATGGTGGATTATTCAAGAAAAGCAACACATAAGGAGAATGCAAGTCTATGGAAGAGAGCTTTGGCTAGCAGTGGGACGGTAAAAAAATTAATTGTAAAAACTTACATGAAGTGAACTCAAAGTGTAGTATCATTCAACCTGATGCTAAGGATTGACTTCAAGCTTACTTCACCTAAGTTTTCCCGGTGAGATTTTTACGGAATAGACCGACTGACTGGTCAAATGTTATTGCCCCACAGCTGGCCAAAGGTCTCCCCATAGCCTTTCAATATTCCGTCGGTTGAGCACCTTACCGCTTCCCTCTTCTGTATAGGGCGGAGTGTGTCGGCGTATGCTTTCCAGAAGAGCGTCACGTGGTTGGCAGTCAGCCTGCGCTGTTCCAGTTCACCGGCCAGGCACCAGGAATCCTCGTTTGTCTGAGTCACGATGCCTTGGCAAAAATATAAGTTTATGACGTGGAAAAAAGTGTGTCCTACTCTATATCCTAAATGCATGTAGGACACAAATGATAAAGGAAGTTTACAAATGCTTCACCGTTGTGGCCAATTACATACGTCAGTATATACGCACTTCATGTAGATACAAGCCGCGCGCCCCATCGGCAAAAATTACCAACTTTCATCCCCTATTTAACCCCTTCAGAGGATGATATTTCAAAAATCCTTCCTAAGCGCTCATTTACGTTTTATAAGGAGCTCTTGAGCAAAATTTCATCCTTCTAGACCCAGCAGTTTAGACTGTACGTTGTCTGTAATTGAAATGTAGTGTATTATCGGCTGTAGCCCGCTAAATTCAAATGTTATTTGTTTTTTGCAAATTACAGCTCTGATTTACGTCATATGTTGATCAAAATGCGATTCGCGATTGTTGGAATGATATACTTACTAATATAAATTTCATATTAATTATCAAACTTTGGAAATTTGTTTCACCTAAGAATTTACCAGAATTTTTCATATGAAAATTCATATGAAATACAGCTGAGGGTTCACCTTGTAAGTAGATTTATTAAGTAGAAGATACATCTTTCATTTCAAAACATGTTTCGAGCTAATCCTTGGACACTGTTAAAGAACCAACAAAAATCCGGAATTCCTAAAAAGAGTATTTGACTAACCCCAAAAGTTCGTAGCGCGGAACTACGGAATACGAGCACGTTTGATCGAATGCAATTATTGTTCGTTACCACCTCACTGGCTAGTGGTCAATCTGGTTTATTTTCTTATCCAGCAGATAGAATACTGAACACCTGATTTTGGTAGAATCTGTGTTGATATTTTCGGTTGCAAAACGTTTTTTTTTTTAAGTTCATGTAAATAAAGAATGGTAAAGTTGAGATTGTCTTCTCGCTTCTTAATAATAATTTTGTTACCGTGCACATAAAATGCGACACGAAAATATTGTTTAAACGGCAAACATACGCATCTGGGGCAGATAAATAAAAAACTCAAAACACCTTGGAAGCCTTCTTATTTTGATAAATCTTTTATATCTTAAGTTTTAATCTTAAGTAAGGAGATTTGTTACGATTTTAATTAAAAAGAAACAGCAATTTGTAGAAAGAGAAAAGACAGTTTTTCTCAAATTGTTAGGTGGAGGCGTAGACACCCAAAACAGTCCCCCAATGAGTAGGTGTATTACAAAGGTAAAAAAAACTAAAAAACATACCAGAAAAAGTCCGGATATTAACAGGTTAGGGAATTAAGGGGGCGTTGTTGGTGGTGTTGTTAGTGTATGGAGTTCCCTTAACAGGTGTGTAAATTCGACTTGGGACCCCCAAGTTTTGCGGTTTTTTTTTGAACAATTCCGATGTTTTGGAAGAGACAATATCAAAGTGAAGTCTAACTTCTTATAATTGAATAGAAAAATTGTGTTTAATCACGAATGTAATGTATAACACTTGCTATGCTCTAACTGTCATAATAGTTACGATGTATACTAAAATGGGGGTCACTGCACTGCGAAAGAGTTATGTAGGTCCCAATCAGCACACATCGATACCTTTTTTTTCTAGGGAAACCTTCAAAAGGCGCCCGGGTTTGGGGATGAGACCGGAGAGTATGTGTTAGTGTTTTTACCTCATTAAAACCACGCCGTTGGTAATCAAAGGGCACCGTTACCTCTCAAAAGACCGATCCGAAACCCCCTCAGTGCCAGTGTGTATGTGCTATGTGTGTGCCTACCCTTCAAAAATTATCCTAGTAATGTTGCGCGGTAGATATTCACGCTAGCAGTACCTACATAATCAAACTAACTATTTCTAAAGTCCTATATGAAATTTCGATGACCAGTTCTGGACTATAAAAGTGTTCTTCTAAATCACCAATCTTACCAACAAGAGAAGCTATTCTTAATTTTTCCCTCAATTCGACGAACAGCTCATTCTCCACATTATTCACTGGGAACTTTCGCTGAAAGAAAAGATGAAACTTTTGTTAACTTAATTTGAATTGCTAGTAATAAAATATTGTACCGGATATTTAAGCAGTTTAAACTTTAAAAAATCCGAGAAAATATTTTTCAAGTGACCTTTTATGATTCTAAAATATTAAAATAATGTGTGATAAACATCGGTGTCTTTCAAACAAAAATATCTACACATCTTTATTTCCCATTAGATCAATTTATCAAATCTTATCCCATCAAACAACAAACAGGAAATGTCCAAACAGCGCATGCAAATACACCTAAAATGGCCGAACTTTTAAGTTTCCAGAGCGAACGCTCTGAAAATACGAGTTTGGCACTTTTTTTTATTTTTTTGTAATTTATCAAATACTTGCCGCCTTACTTCACTTTCGTTTACTACAAATCTCCAACAGAGTCTAAGAATTTGTTTCATATCGACGGCTCCTACGTATACTGGTGCAACTCGCAAAATGACGAAAACTGTTTTTTTGCATCAAAAGCCTTAAAATAACCTATATTTTTATTCTGTAAAATTGATTTTAAAATATCAATTCGTTTCGAAGATACATACAAACATGTAAACTGATCTAAGTAACATTATTTTAAGCCAAGCAACTGTCAACACCATACATATAAGAAAGAAGGAGATATGCCCGGTATTTGAAAATGTATTGGAACTCGTTTTACCTGTTCGTTTGTTTTCAGTGTGCCCCTACCACAAGCCACTACTACACACGCAGTTCAGTAAAAGCAATAGATATGAAGACGCGCACACACTCGCAATTCATAAATCAGAACGTACTACACAATCAATTTTAAACCTTATCTCGTCAAGCACAGCGTGCATTTCCCATGCACCGTACATCTTACTCACACAAAAACGTTTGTCGTTATCGTTGTGCTGTGCAAAAGCAATTTATTTTACATATACGCTAGTGATTGACTTCGGAAAGCGATAACTTTCCGATTTAGTGTCTTTGTATCTGTATTTTGATTTTTGCCACCGACTTCCGAAATGAAAGTTATTTTTCACTTTGTAGTTTTTTTTGTTTAAAGTTTTTTGTATAAAGTTTTAGTACCGACTGTGAAGTTGATCTTATCGACCATTGAATTTTTTCTATACAAACTACAACCGAACTTATTTTTACTCCCCTTATTTAAGAACTAGGTACCTATCCTTATAATTTGTCTGAGTGAGTCGGTTATTAATAAATTTAAGTTACAATAGCCTAATGTCAACTGCTCATCACCTTTTACAAATATTCCTTTTCCCGACGCAGGGACGTTAATTGTTGAAGAGTTCTCCTGTTATGAACCAAAACCACTGAAGCCGATAGTGAAGCCACCATCAGCACCATTTCACCATATGCATTGTGACGAGCATAAATTGCTTAGCAACCACATTAAAATCGAATCGCAACCCGTGAAATATTTATTATTGAGAAGTTCCGGTGGCCACCTCTGGTTTTCATCATCAGTTCCACTTCACCAAATGGTGCTTTCCAAGAGCAAATGCACAAGTTACTATAAAAAATACCCAAATCGCTATACGTGTGCCTATAAAATTTGAGGATTTCCCTCGATTTCCATGGGATCCCCTCATCAGATTCTGACTTGGTGACAATGGGACCACCTCGAGAGCATATCCTTTCAAATAAAATAGAATTTTCAAAATCGGTCCACAATTGACGGAGAAATCGGTGAACATATATAAAAAAAAACATACATACAGTCGAACATATAACCTCCTCCTTTTTGGAAGTCGGTTAAAAAATAAAGACTTACTTACGTATTTATATATTACAAGGGTTTTTGGAAAATTACTTCGTAAAGTCGATCTGTGTTGCCACACGATGTTCAATTTAGTATTCGTGCAAAGTTTCAAGCTAATCAAATAACGAAATCAGATCTTTCACAAAACTGTTGTACTCGTACCTGCATCCAGAAAAGGGATGAGTTTAAAGAAAATCCTTTATCATGTGTTCCGTTATTTAACTAAATTATATATTTTACCATCTTTTCGGTTGTCAGGCTTCGCATTAAAATCCTTGTCCATAAACTTTGCCAACCGAATTAACAACTAATAAAAAATTCGAAAAACTCTAAGACTTTTGTTTTTTTAACATCGTATTTCTACCACTACTTTGATTGGTTTTGTGATTTGACTCGTTAATTAGGTGACGAAGCTATATTTTATTTTGCTTATGTCTGCAAAACTGATTTGTTAGCAAGTACTCAATAAACAAATATCTAACTAATTATACAGTTAACGACAGTTCCTACGTAAGTTAAGAAGAATATATTTTTTTTGTTAGCTGGCGAAGCCATTATTTCGTTAGAGAACATTATTTTGGAATAAGCGTTTATTTTATTTTTAAATATTTTTATTTCATTTACTTGCTATCTATACGAGTACATACATATTTTATTTTGATAATATATAATGTCTGAAAGACTGTGTTGGGGCGTAGGTAACTCCCAATAGTGAAATGTTATGTTGAATGTTGTGTATTGGGATGTAATGTTATGTTGAACGAGTAAACAACCGATTGGTAGAAAGGTTTTAATGCTACTAAAATTAACATGTTATAAGGTTAATAATGTACACTTAATGTTGGATTAAATACTGCAACGTTTCACTGTAAGTAGAGCAAATTAGTTGCATGTACTTACAGCGTAGCTCGTACAGACTGACTAAATAATAAGTATGTACCTACCGATAAACCGATAACTAAGTAAATTGAGATGAACTATGTTTTTATTTTGTTTTTTATTATTGTTAGATGATAATGTGGTTGTTATGTACGTCAAAATTATTTGGAATAATTTTTAATTGCGTTTATAAAAAAAAAAGATGTTCCTTTGACCTTAAAACTAATCAAGTTTATAAGAGTAATACATAGATTATTATCTATGTATTACTCTCATAAACTTGCTAAGCAATTTACTAAGTACTGAAAAACGACTTGTCCCTATTGGTACAAGTCGTTTTTCAGTACTTAGTAAATTGTTGCAAGTGTTAAAAGTAAATAAAGGATTTTTTTGTCTTGTAGAAAAATCTTTAAAAATTATTAATAAGTATACCGTAAAATGCATCTAAAATAAAGTTTTGTCCCTCCTTTTCCCTTAATTTGCAAAATAAACTGCACACTGCACACTGCACTGCTGCTGCACTGTTTGTTTTTTAAACTGGTATAAGTGGCCGCATGTACCAGTTTACGTATCATTGAGTTTACGTGTTTTAATACATTGTGGAAAACAAGCTACACAAAAGTGACGCTATTTTCTAAAGTATAAAAATATTTAAAATAATAATTTTGTAATTTTTTAATATATTACAATTAGTATAATAAAATATAATAAAAATATTCTAGTATAACATATCAAAATTTCAAATATTTCTGTCGAGTAATGTCAAAGTTACAAGCTCTAGAGCTTTTGAATCGCTCTCCTGTAAAGTTGTATTTTTGCACTTGCATTAGTATATACGTACGTAGGACCCGTCGATATAATGATAACCTTTTGAGGATTCCGAACCCACAAGGCGCTAACTTAGGATGCGCTGTCAGTCCGTCTGACGATCTGTCACAGCTTTTCACAGAATGTGTACTACTATGGCCGCTATAACAGCAAATAATAAAAATAAAATAAAGTTAAATATTATAAAGGGGGTCTTCCCCATACAAGAAACGTGTTTAAAAAATATGTGTAGTGTTTTAAGCATTGTATGGTGGCATGGAACCCTTCGGCCGCTTTTAATCACTCTTTTTTACAGTTTATTCTTCTAGGGAAATAATAATCTCGATAAAATGCTTGCGATTCTTGTTAATTGTTATTTCTTCCTGAGTTTCGTGCGTGTTTGCGTGATGTTGATCAGTTAAGTACAGTCGCCAGCGCATCAAGTTACCACAAACTGTCAGATTTTCTCATCGATTTTGACCTTTAACGTTTTAAGGTTTAGAATCGTTTGGAGAAATTTGACAGTTTCGTGTAGCTTGCTGCTGGCGACTGTACATTGTAAGCTTTGGTTGGTATTTCAATCTGCGGAGTTTCGCTAGCTAATTTAATTTGACCCTGTATAGTTCCGAATCAAACATCTCTGACATCTTGCTTAGTCAATAGATTTTACTTAGGACGAACAATAATATTAATTGAACTAACCCTAATATATTCCAAGATGCGAATAGTCTCGACATCTTGCTTCCATAAGTTGAGACCACACAAGGATTCAAAGATCATCTCTGGAGACACCTAGAAACAGAATACATAAATTATTTATTAATCAATACTATATTTCGCCCAGTTATGTTTATGTCCTTTTTCTAGATAACTCATCGCTGCTGCTAAGAAATTTCTGATAGAAGAACCCACGAAACCCAATAAGACTTTGGCCGACCTGAGAATCGAACCCAAGCAGTTGCGCTTGCGACCAATACACGAAAGAGACAGTCTAAAGCCCATCGAGCAAGTCTGCGGCCATGGCTCAGCGACCAACTTTGTATGCGCGGTCCGGTAGCCGCTTAATGTGCGCACTTGTATATAAATCGAGGAGTAAGTAAATGGCCGCTGGAGGCCTAACAAGAAATGAGAGAAAATCGTAGGTTTTAGTATACATTGCAAGGAATAAAAGAATAGAAATATTTATGGGAAATCATTAGGTAAGAAAAGCATTGGTTGTGGCTACTAACACAGGAAGAGGTGGGGTCAGACTGATGTAGTGCAGATTGGTGGGTAGTGGATATTGAGTTTTTCTTTTAAAACCAAAAACACACACTAACAGAAACAAATAAACATAATTATGACACGTTCTTACAAATAAATTCTGATTGTGATTCTAACCACTATCGAGGATTCTTATAAATTGGCACGTACGGTCACTAAAAGGGACAAATCAATTCAATTAAATTTATTTATTGCGGCAAATAATCCAAATTTTATTAGTATTAAAACTTAGAAAAATATGTTAGTAGCATTAAAATCAAAAACAAATTATTATTCCAATCAAACAATAAATAACAATATCAAAAATTAAATTAAAATCAATATCAAATTTCAAAACAAAATTTAAAAGTAACCAGGGTGTCGATATACCTAGTTGAAGTTTAGTAAGAAACCGATGAATGTATACGAATAACCGTTTAATTTACTGACCGTTACTGTTTTTAAGTTTTTAACTACTTTTTAGTTTTTGTATGAATGTTGTGTGCCTTAACCTGGGCCAAATACATTTATTTTCTTTCTTTTCTTTTCTCTTTTAATAAAATTAAATTAAATCAATAGCAAACAAACAGGTCATTTATCAAATTAAATTACATTTGACAATATCCATCGGATTCTTACTAAACTTCAACTATATCCGACGACCCTGGTTGCTTATCTCTTTTGGTGACTGTATATACTGAAATTTTTTGTCCCCAAGTGGTGGAAAATGAGAATAATTTTAAAAAAATGTTTCGCTGTCCCCCAGTGGTGGCTAAACAAGTGGTAGACATCGGGACTGCTGGGACAGCGATGACGGGGGTGGGCAATCCACGCCGCAGTGTATACCGATTTGAAGTGGGGGCAAAAACTTTCCAGTCGCCACCTGGTGGCAACTGGGTTTTTTATTCCCGATTGCCACCTGGTGGCAATCCATGTGGGGGCGACTGGGAATATTAGAACAAATCGCAGGACTAGTTTAAAGCTTCTTATGGCTTTGAATAATGCTTACCTCACAATACGTTTGCGCTGGCAGGATCACCTCTGCTTCCGGAGTTGAGTTCGTGTTAATAAACAAAGGCGACAACATGTGGCTGCGGGAGCCGGTCTGAATTTGTTTTGAAAAAGCTATAAATAATATCAAAATTGCTTTTATTATGTGACTTTCATTTGTTGGCCAAACATTCAAAAGTTTTTACAATATTTAACTCCCTTGCAACAGCCACTTCCTCTCACGGAAACAATATTTGTGGAGATTAAACCTTCATTAAAGACTGCGAGCCCTTAATCTCCATAATCCATGTTTCGGTATAAAGTTACTTTGTTACACACCACATATCTATGTGTTACATGATATCTGCCCCTTTCACACAGTTTAACACCCCATCAATCCTTTTGATGCACAATGAGCTACTAATCCTCACATTATGGGTTTTCTCAGAAATTACACGAGATCGGCATCATCCAGTTTGATTAAGCTTCTATTTTCACAATCTGATACCTCTTGGCGTCAGAGTATAAACTCTGAGAACAAAGGACCATGAAACACGATGCTAATAGGCACTAGCTCAAACAGGCTAAAACGGTATGTTTTGACAGGCGGTCAAGGACCTTGTCTATAGCCGGTCAAAGA
This sequence comes from Griposia aprilina, assembly GCA_916610205.1. Taxonomy (NCBI): domain Eukaryota; kingdom Metazoa; phylum Arthropoda; class Insecta; order Lepidoptera; family Noctuidae; genus Griposia; species Griposia aprilina. Next base: position 5,654,937 of record OU744299.1, read on the forward strand.
TTTGCCCTGTAGCGGGCTTATTAAAGCTCGTTCTGGATGTTTGCAATTTTGTATAGCATTATTTTTAGTATACTGACCTGGAAAGCGGCGCTGATCGCATCGGAACTTTGTAGCCCCCAAAATCTTCTTTTTGGGCATTCTTCTGTTTCTGTGTCTTCTGCACGTGCATCTCCTTCTTGTATACTCGTATCTGACCACTTCATATTCATATCTGATGACAAATCACTTCGTTCTAACTTAGGGAGAATAAATTAAACCAAATATACAAAAATAAAAATGTATAATGGATTTATCTCGGTGGATTTAGAAATGAACTACACACGGACTCGGTAAAACAGTTGGTATTGATAACGGCACAATTATTACATAAAAGATGGCGTACGTCGCACGATCGCAGTGTGCACGTTGTTAGGTGCGTAGCGGGGGATCGACTCTATATAAAAATAATGTACTCTGTACTGGTTACTCGAGTGAGCGCTGCTGGCGACGGGAAGCGAGCAAAGTATCTTTGTAACTTTGACGCGGCGACGCGGACGCAACACAACGCTACAAATGTTTATTCCAGATCATTCAAAAATCCACTTTACATTTTTCAAATCATAATATTGTCTACCTTCTGCGGCAGCAGCGGTGTCCACAATGAACGCAGCCCGGAGTTCTGGAGCCGCTCTGGGAAGACAGCCTGGTGAAAACTGTTGAAGTTGAAGGCTGCTCGCGGATTCGTCTCTCATTTCTTCTTCTCTCTTTTTTCTCCTCCGCTCTGAGACGCCGTACTACACGCTTCCTCCGCATGAGGGCTCTTCTTAATTGACGTCGATTATATGACCGACGTCTCTTTTCTACTCTTCCATTTCTTCTACCTCTCTTTTTCCTCTCAGGAGCCTTTGCTTCATTTTTACCGATAGTGAGCTTGGGAGGTTCGGGTCGGGCGACCACGATGTCCACTTTGTCCACGCGACTCTTCACAGAGTACGTGGTAGACACTGATGTTTCACTGTTCAACGCACCTTCATCGCGTCCCTTTTCATCATATAAGTAATTTCCAGAATTCGTCCTCTGACTATATTTTTTTCTTGTGGATGGCTGGTTCTCTTCTTTTCGTAGTTTCATCTTCCATTGCCAACAGCTTCCAGAAGTAACTGGTAATTTAAAATTTTAAAATAAAATACTCTCTTAAAAAAATGTTAAAAAGTTTTCCTGGCAAAAAGTCACAGCGAAATCATTGCTTGTTTTTAATTTATTCTTTAAAGTTGTATCAGAAAGAAGAATGGTTTTTGATAGAAAAAAGTTTGAATGGCTGTTATATACCTACCTCTATGGTTGTGTCATTTGTCATTGGTTATATTCACTACGTCAATGAATAGACTCTTATTATGATGATATGAATTTATTTCATTGGCGACGAGGATTAAGTAGCCAAAATGAATGCGGAACAATTTAAAGCATGTATACAATTACAACGGGAACAACAACAGCAAATTTCAGACGTTTTGCAACAACTCGTGTTACAACAGCAGCGACCGACAGCGGCGGTTCCCACACCAGCAACACCTGGTACGGAGTCTACCAACTCGGCGAACACCAGCAACAACTGTAACAATTATTAAAAATTTCAATTGCGATACGTTTAACCCTGCTACTACGTCAGTAGAATATTTTTTCGATAAAAAAAAAAAATGCGATATCTGGGACGTAAGCGAAGACGATATCAGGAAAGAACTCTTATTCTCTTTCTTAACTCCAGAAGTCTTCCACGATCTGAAAGTAGCACTCATACCTGTTTTTTAAAACAGTCTATATAAAGACGTAAAGTTTAAACTACTCGACTTACATCGACCTAAAACAACAAAATTCAAAGCTTTAACCAAATTTTGGAATTGCGTAAGAGACTGCAATGAGACTATGGAACACTACGCTAACAGGCTCAAGAAACTCTCCACCGACTGTGGCTACAAGGACGACTTGTTCGAACGTCTACTGCGTCATCGATTTGCGACCGGTTTATACCACCCGCAACTAAAAGTGGATCTGAAACAGAAATGGCCCGACCTACAAGAACATTACGATAGAAAGACTGTGGAAGTTACATTTGCCAAATTCTTTGCAGTAGCTCAGTCTAGAGAGCTTGCTGAGGGTGATATTCACGTCGGTTTACCTGCTGCCACAAATAAAGTCAGAACAAAAATCAACATGGCGCATCACAACAAACAGAGTACGTCTTTACGCAGGATTGGTCCAGATCAGTGCCATCGATGCGGTGCATATGATAGGCATAAAGTGGGCGATTGTAAGGCAAAAGACCATACTTGCAAGGAATGTCAAACGCAAGGGTATTTTGAAGATTGCTGTATCAAGACTGGGAGAGCATACTTGATGAGCACCAAGTCAGGAAAGAAACGAGCAATAAAAACCGAAAAGAAATTACATAAAATAAGGAACACTGCCAGCGACGAGTGTTTATCAGAACCTTCTACAAGCTCATACGATAGTGACGATATCTTCAAGATTGAGCGCAAAAGGAACAAAGACAGCAAGCGCATTGACGTCACACTCAACGGTGTCAGATGTACGTTGGACTGGGACCCGGGATCAGTATACTCCATCATTAGCACAGAATTTTGGAAACGTATTGGAACACCCCATTTAACAAAGGCACTGAAACTACGTGCCTATGGGAACCTGGTATGTTTGGGAAGTAATTAAACGACTAGGTGGCGTCCAAGCTAGTTTATTACTAAATGTGCGCGCGCGCCGGCCGTGCGCCGCGCGCTATACATAGGTGCACGTGCATACATACACCACATTCCTCCGCCATTACTCGTTAAATACTCTAAAACAATAAACAATACATATGTTAGGTTAGGGTAAACTTAAAAGAACTTTTTATAACATACTTCTTTTCTTTTCCTAACTGAACGACCGAGTCCGGATGTCCCACTGTCCGGTTCTGTTTGTTTGTCACCACAAGATACCGCATCAGCTGATCGTTCGGGCTCGGTACTTCCTGTTTCCTTTTAAGAATTTCCTTAATCCTACACAAATGCAATTCACGAGTGGGAGCAGTACAACAGACGTCATCTAACCAACAAGTAACGCCCTCTATACCCGCTAACAACGTTTCCATAGCCCGTTGAAAAATGGCTGGCGCATTAGCAAGACCGTAAACTAGGCGGGTATATTTAAATAGTCCTTTAGGTGTATTTATTGTAGTGAGATCCTGTGACGAACTACACAATTTGAATTGATTATATGCATTACTTAAATCCAATTTCGAATACTGCAACCCTCCCCCAATTTTGGCAAATACCTCCTCTATGCGCGGCAATGGATATTTATCAATTTTTAGAATTTTATTCAGTGTACACGAAAAATCTCCAGCTATTTTTACTTGTCCATTCGCCTTTAATACAGGAACAATCGGTGTTGCGTACTCTGAGAAGTTTACAGGAACTAAAATACCTAAGTCTACGAGCCTGACTAACTCATCTTCAACTTTATTTTTAAGGGCAAAAGGAATAGAACGCGGCTTAAAAAATATAGGCCTCGCTCTTTGAGCTGAAAATCTATTTCGAACTTATTAAAACATCCTAGTTCTATCTTCCAAAGGTCAGGGAACTCATTTAACAGCTGCTGTACCTCCCCTGTACATTGATTATCAACATTGATTTTATTTACATAAGTTGAAGTAAAATATATTTTAAACTTAGACATGAAATCACGGCCTAGTAACGGTGGTCCGCCATTTTGTATAACATAAAACTTCATGTTCTGGCACGTGTTAAAATATGAAACCGTACAAATGAAATAGCCTATAGGAACAATTTTGTGCCCATTGTACAAACACATTCTCAAATCTGTATTAATTAAATTATACTTTTTGAAATGTTGTAGATATAACTTATCTGAAATTACACTAGTACCTGAACCAGAATCTAATTCCATATCAAATTTCGATTTATTTATCTCTACTGAAATAATACTGGGATCATTATTAACATACCGCATATTGAACAGGTCGCATTCTTCACATTTGTGAGACTGTTCATCACTAACTAGGTGATGCAATTTTGATTTTTCACTTTTAGATTTGCACATTTTTTTTAAATGTCCTTTCCCGCCACAATTTTGGCAAGTATAATTTTTAAACCGGCACTTCACTGATTCGTGATTTTTATAACCACACACTGAACAACGCACACTGTTAACGGATCCACGTGCAGTCAAAGTAGTAGCTGCTGATGAATCTCGCCGTTCGCGAGCCTGCCCAACCCTGTAGACAGGTTCTTCCTTCACAGCCGCTGCTCCTGGCCCGCCATCCACAATTACATAGGTGCGAGCACCACGTGCGCATGCCGCCTGTTGAGCAACTTCGACCGCTTTTGCAAAGGTTAAAGTTGCGGAATCCTTCTCAAATAGACGGTCCCGTTCACGCCCTTCTCTTAGGCCTAAAATGAACTTATCTCGTAGCAAAGTGTCCAATAACTCCTCGCCGAATTCGCAATATACGGCGATTCCTCTCAAACGGGCCGCCCAGTCTTCGATACTTTCGCCTTCGGATATCACCGCGTCATAAAACTTGGCTCTGTCTACGAAAGTCGACCTTTTGGGTTTGAAATGACCGTTGAGCTTCGACACTAAGTCTTCGAAGGATACTGTACCCAGTTCCTTGGGATGAACCAGGTTCCTTGCCAGACGATATGTTTCATCTGACAAATGCGTGAGTAATAAGGACGCTTTGTCTCCCCCTTCTATTTTATTCAGCTTAATAAGCTGGTTTAATTTTCCATAAAATATTTGCCATTCTTGATTTTTGTGGTCAAATACATTTAAAGTTCCAATAAAACTCATTTTCTATGTTCTGACACACGCGCGGGTAAACAATTATTCTCGTCGCCAAATGGTATGTTTGGGAAGTAATTAAACGACTAGGTGGCGTCCAAGCTAGTTTATTACTAAATGTGCGCGCGCGCCGGCCGTGCGCCGCGCGCTATACATAGGTGCACGTGCATACATACACCACAGAACCTCAAACTCAAACCAAAAGGACTTACAGACGTAACGGTTGAAATCCTTGGAAGACAGAAAATTTTGCCCGTTGTAGTTATGGAAGACGCCAACCCCATGCTTGTTGGTCTCCAATGGAGCGAGATGTACGACATGACGTTTCCAGAACCCGTCTATTCGGTTAAGCCTACTCAATGAGATTCCAGAACACTTAAACAGATATTAGACACATTCTCATCTCTTTTTGACAACAAACTAGGAAAAATTAAAAATTACGCCGTTAACATCCATATTAAACATGGTACCGTACCTAAACACGTCCCTGCCCGACCCGTTAAGTTCGCTATGTGCAAAAACATAGAAAGAGAACTTCAGCGTTTAGTGGACGAGGGAATAGTTACCAAAGTTGATCCAAATATGACCCCCTTGGAATGGGCAACACCCACAGTCAACGTGCTCAAAACAAAGGGCCAAATCAGTATTTGCGGTGATTTTCGCAGCACTATTAACCCTGCCATGGTAACACACGCTCATCCAGTTCCGCTATTTGACCAATTACGACAAAACCTTGCAAACGGAGTTAAGTTTTCGAAAATCGACTTAAAAGATGGGGTTAGTTTCTCAGACTCAATGTTTGCCTGAAATTATACATACTGACCCTATGCAAGTTGAAACTCATGCTGGATCAAAATACTTCGTGACTTTTATGGTTGATTTCAATAGATATTGCTGCGTATATTTCATGAAAAATAAAACCGATATATTCCAGATATTCACAGAGTACAAAAACATGGTTGAAAATGCATTAAAGCATAACAAAATATATACAATCGGACAATGGTACCGAGTACATTAATGATTATTTAATGCAACATTGAATACACCGCAGATTAACGTCACCCTACACACCTCAAAGCAATGGACTTGCAGAGCGTAAAAATTGGACATTAGTCGAGAAGGCGAGCTGCTTAATGCTTGAATCAAGTGTTCCAGAGAAGCTGTGGGCAAATGCCATTCATACAGCAAACTATGTAACGAATAAATGCCCAGCCAAAGCCCTGAATGGAAAGACGCCTTTCCAAAAATGGATTGGTCGTGAACCATCTGCAAGATACCTACATATATTAGGTCAGAAAACGTTTGTCATAAGGAAAGTAGCTAATAGAGGATGAAAATTTGCTCCTCGAGCCACCGAAGGCGTATTTGTTGGATACGCAAAATGTGCCAGAAGGTACCAAATCTTCGTTCCTGATTCAAAAGAATTCATAGTAAGCAGAGACGTGCTAATTTGTAAATACCATGTTTTACGGAAAGGACTGTGCAAATTTTGAAGAAACAAGAAAAAATAGAAGAGATATAAATAAAAGAAATACTGATCATTCAGTAAAACCTAAAAGGCAACTAGAAAAAGAAACAATCGAGAATATAAAAATCGACGTAAAAATTAAACATAAATGGCCAAAATCTGACGCAGTACCTAGTTGTTCGATGCAGTATGAAACCCCATCATTGACACAGCTAAATACTCCACTACACGATGTTTTTGGAGACACGTTCAAGGATGCACTTGATGAATTTAATGAAAATGTTGATGAAGCTGTAGTCGAACATCATGAACTTACCGAAAGCGAATCAGTTCATGATGATGCCAATACCAGAAGACAATCTCAAAGAAAAAGACAATTGCCAGTATGTGCTAAGGATTATGAGATGGAAGGCCGAAACGACGAGGAAATGACTACTAATATAATGTATCTATGCGAAGAAGAAGAAGAAGAGGGAGATGAAAGGTACTGGCATGATGTCATAAAGGCAGAAATTAAAGCACATGTAAAGAACGGTACGTGGAATATCGTAAAACGAGAAAAAGAAATGAATCTTGTAGATTTCCAAATGATTTAAAAAAAGAAAATAGGTCTGAAAAACACGGAGGTAAAGAAAGCGAGACTAGTTGCAAGAGGGTTTCGATAAAGACCTGGAATTGATTATAATGAGACATATTCTCCCGTTGCAAAGCTGATTTCAATTATAAGCATCATCGCTATATCTGTGTAAGAGGAATTGAAACTTAACCAAATGGATGTCACAACAGCTTACTTAAATGGCGTACTAGATAATAAAATAGCAATGGCGATGCCAGATTACTTGGAAGAATATGTAGCATAAATAATGATGGAAGAAAGTGATAACAATGATTTAACACTGTTCCATAAAGCTAAGAAAATGTTAGAGAACTTGAAAAACATAAAAGGAGAGAAAATATGTTATCTCGAAAAAGCACTCCACGGCTTAAAACAGTCAGGTCGACAATGGTACCTGAAACTGAGTAGCGAACTAGAAAAAATGGGATTTGTTCCATCAGAAGCTGATCCTTGCGTACATATTAGGTTGGGGAAAAAGTCTTTTCGCATTATAGTATGTATGAACTTGTAATTAAATCTCTTTGGCTATACTATTTCTATCTGGCTGGTTTTGGTATCATTGAAAGTTAAAATTTTAAAGAACATAATTCCAAATTCAAATTAGGAAAATGTGTGATTTTCATTTGTTTTTCGTACTGTCAAGATGAGTGAATCTAATGAAGAAATTCGATACATTTTAAAATTTTACTACAAAAAAGGTAAAAATGCAACGCAAGCCGCGAAAAAAAATTGCGATGTTTATGGACCTAGTGCAGTGTCTGTGAGAGTAGCAAAAATTTGGTTTAAGCGTTTTCAATCCGGAAATTTTGATGTCAAAGATGCACGTCGCTCTGGTCGCCCTATTACGGATAAAATGGATGCCATTTTTGAAAAAGTGGAGCAAGATCGGTATATCAGTAGTTACGACGTAGCTGAAGAACTGGGAATTGACCACAAAACAGTTTTGGCACATTTGAAAAAAAACTGGGTACACAAAAAAGCTCGATATTTGGGTACCTCACGAGCTCACTGAAAGAAACCTAATGAACCGTGTCCTCATTTGTGATTCTTTATTACGACGTAATGAAACCGAACTATTTTTGAAGAAGCTGATAACTGGTGATGAAAAGTGGATAACGTACGACAAGAACGTGCGAAAAAGGTCGTGGTCAAAGGCCGGTCAGGCTTCACAGACTGGCGAAACCTGGGTTAACTCGCAACAAGGTGATGCTGTGTGTGTGGTAGGATTGGAAGGGTATTATTCATTATGAGCTGTTACCATCAAGCAGGACCATCGATTCTGAACTCTACTGCGAACAACTGATGAGATTAAAGCAAGAAGTTGAGAGAAAGCGGCCAAATTAATCAACAGAAGGGGTGTGGTTTTTCATCATGATAACGCTAGACCTCACACATCTTTAGCCACTCAGCAAAAATTAAGAGAGTTTGGCTGGGAGGTGTTAATGCGTCCGCCGTATAGTCCCTACCTACAATATGGCAAAAAGTTATCGAACAAAATGGTACCTACATACTTTAGTTAAATGTAAATAAACTACACTCGAGAGCAATGAATCCGGGTCACTTAAAGAATCCTAAAAATCTCGGAAACTAAAAATGCTAGGTTAATGCAATAAATTGTATTTAATAGACAATGTAATACTCCTTAAATGAAGGTATTAAAACTTCTTAGTTATTGTAAAGTTATATCATAAAAAAATCAAATTTGAAAAAGGGCCACTTTCGAAGATGGAACTACGAAATTACAGCATTTGGTTTTGCTTTTGTTTGTAATCTGTCATTTATGTGGGTACATAAACCATGTTGATAGTGCTCTATATTCATTATTCAAGCTGAAATTATGTCGCTTACGCCTGAAGAATGCACCAGAATACTTACAATGCTGGAAACCGGCCGGAGTCAGCGCGATACAGCCAGGACTGTCGGTGTGTCGCTGTCAACAGTACAAAGAGTTCTCCGACGTTACGAAGAAACTGGTTCTAACCTACGCAGACCAGGAACGGGCAGAACCAGGTGTACCACAGCACGAGAAGACCGATACTTGGTGAACACCATGCTTTGAAATCGCTTTCTCACAGGAACTGAACTCACAAATCAGTTTCGACGCCTCGGAGGAAGTAACCCAAGTGCATGGACAGTAAGACGTCGGCTTGCTGAATCTAACTTAAAACCCCTTAGACCTGCAAACGGCCCTAAACTGGAGCGTGGGCATCGTATTTCAAGACTAAGATATGCCCAGAGCCACGTAAATTGGAGTATTGAAGATTGGTCAAAAGTTATGTTCTCCGACGAATCAAAATTTATGCTCTACAAGCACGATGGAAGACACAGAGTGTATCGAAGACCAGGGGAAAGATTCAAGCAAGCATGCATCGAAGAAAAAGTAGCCTACGGTGGTGGGTCTGTACTTGTGTGGGCCGGAATTTCTTCTGAAAGTCGCACAGAGCTGGTGATCATAGAAAACGGCTCTTTAACTAGCGTAAGATATGTGGAAGAAATCCTCAATGATCACGTTGGTCCATTTATGGTCAATTTAGGTGAGGATGCTATATTTATGCATGACAATGCCCGACCTCATACAGGTAGGATTGTGAATGACTACCTTCAAGAGATGAACATTACTCGTATGGAGTGGCCAGCGCGCAGCCCGGATATCAACCCGATCGAGCATGCTTGGGACGAGCTAGGCAGATGCGTAAAACAACGAAACCCTCCCCCAATCACGCTTCGTGAGCTCAAAATTGCTCTCACAGAGGAATGGGAGAATATTCCCCAAAATCGTATAAGGAACTTGGTGTACAGCATGCCAAACCGCGTAAACGCAGTAATGGAAGCACGAGGAGGCAATACGAAGTATTAAAATTCAAGAAAATCGTAATAAAGTTCAAAAATTTCATGTTTCCTATTTTTGTTTTAAGGAGAGATCAGCAGTTTTTTTCTTTATGTAATTTTGTGTTAATAAAATGTATGGTGACTCATATTTTTTTTACTTTCATTTAAGGAGTATTACATTGTCTATTAAATACAATTTATTGCATTAACCTATCATTTTTAGTTTCCGAGATTTTTAACATTCTTTAAGTGACCCGGATTCATTGCTCTCGAGTGTATATTAAATAATGTTTTGAACTTTCTTAAAAAAAGCGAAGAATCTTTTTCCCCAACCTATTATATTAGAGAAAGGAGGAGCTAAAATGATGATAGCAATATACGTAGCTGATTCGTTAATAGCTTATTCCTGTGACACAAAATTATAAGAAATAAAAAAGATGCTAAATGAAAAATTCGAAATGAAGGGTCTAGAACAGTAATTCTTAAAGTGGTCCAGGTGGACCCCCAGGGGTCCACGGGAAACTCGACGGGGGTTTACGTTGGGCGTGACAAAAAATGGGGGTCTACAATCGTAAGCGGGTGGCTGCATGAAAATTAATTTGGTTTCGATAGTGAAGAACTAAAATGTTGGCTTGACTTCTCCTATCAATATAGGCAGATAATATTTTAGTTTACCTGGCAATGAAGCATTATAATTGGCATAAGTTCGATTTGTTATGGGCGAAGAAATTTCTGAAGAGCTACTATTCGCGAAAACTTTGAAGACGGACACTAAAGGTGAATCAATATTTAATGTCCTGAGTGATTTTTTTAAAGGAAAATCGATTCCGTTCACAAACGTTATTTCGGTGGCAACAGATGGAGCTCCTGCCATGGTCGGGCGATATCATGGGTTTATAAGCCATCTTAAAAGAATTATACCAGAGGTAATTGCAATTCACTGTGTTATCCACCGACAACATCTAGTTGCGAAAAATGTAGGATGAAACCCATTGGAAAAGGAAGAGAATATAACAAAAATGAAAGAAAAAATAATTTACGGGCGATCTGAGGTCGGAAAGTGGGGGAGGGGGGGTTTAAGGGTAAAAAACGGTTTATCTCGATTTCCGGCAAAACTACAAGTCCTATAGAAAAAAGTTAAATGGCAGTTGTAGGTAATAAAAAGATCTACAACTTTTGTATTTACACTTTTTTCACATAACCTCAAAATTTATGTGAGAAATTCAAATAACCAAGTTTTTGATTTTTATCTTTACAAAGAAATATTCTTTTCCACGAAATTTGGTGGAAACTTATCTTTTTATGTCCCGAACACACTGTATTTTTTTTTATTTAAACTATTTATTTTATCACCTAATTTTGACATGTTAGTGAAAAAGCACCCTAATTTTCAATCGAAAACTCTCACGTCAAAATATCTGCTTTTTAAAAAAAGTTGGCAGGCTTTTTGTTCGTTGAAATCTCTACTTTCTGATGGTGTAAATTTTCAAAGGCTTCAGCTATAGTCTACTATACATCAACTTCACAATTTATGAACAAATATCGCATAAAAGACCGTTTCGAAAAATGCGGCGTATTGGCGATGGCGGCGCGGCGGCGGCGCAGCGCGGTGTTATGTAACTGACTGGCATTACAAAACATGGCAGTGCAATGCGGTGTGACGCGGTTACACCGATGTATTAATTGGTACCGTTGAATGAAACCGCAACTCTAGTAAAATACCTACTACATTGAAATGGCTTGGGTGAGTAACTTTATCGCTAACACCGCCCATACGCTTGTAAACGACAATGTCTACATGACTTGCATGTCATGTGTTTGTCCCGTAACTTAATTTCAACTGTGTATTTTCTTGACCTCAAAAATCTTACCAAAAATTATTGCCATTCAAACTTTTTGCAGTCATAAAACTATTCTTCATTCTGGAACAACTGAAAAGAATAAATTAAAAACAAGTGATGATTTCGCTGGGACTTTTTGACAGGCAAACTTTTTAACATTTATTGTAAGTGAGGTTTTTATTTTAAAATCCAAAATTACCAGTTACTTCTGGAAGCTGTTGGCAATGGAAGATGAAACTACGAAAGAAAAGAACCAGCCATCCACAAGTAAAAAAGATGGTCTGAGGACGAATTCTGGAAATTTCTTATATGATGAAAGGGGACGCGATGAAGGTGCTTCGAACAGTGAAACATCAGTGTCTGCCACGTGCTCCGCGAGGAGTCGCGTGGACATAGTGGACGCCCAACCCGAACCTCCCAAGCCCGCTCATGGTAAAAGGGAAGCAAAGGCTCCTGAGAGGAAAAAGAGAGGTAGAAGAATTGGAAGAATAGAAAAGAGAGGACGGTCATATAATCGACGTCAGTTAAGAAGAAACCCCATGCGGAGGAAGCATGTAGTACGTCGTCTCAGAGCGGAGGAGAGAAGAATCCGCGAGCAGCCTTCAATTACAACAATATTCACCAGGCTGTCTTCCCGGAGCAGCTCCAGAACTCCTGCCTGCGTTAATTGTGGATACCGCTGCACCCGCAGAAGGTAGACAATAGTATGATTTGAAAAATGTAAATTGGATTTTTGAATGATTTCGAATAAACATTTTTATTTTTGTATATTTGGTTTAACTTAATTCTCCCTAAGTTAGAATGAAGCGATTTATCACCAACTCATCAGATATGAATATGAAGTGGTCAGATACGAGTATATAAGGATACGCACGTGCAAAAGACACAGAAACAGAATAATGCCTCAAAAGAAGATTGTGGGGGCTACAAAGTTCCGATCTGATCAGCGCCGATTTCCAGGTTAGGATACTAAAAATAATGCTATTAAGACCGGCCTGCAAAATTGCAAACATCCAGAACGAGCTTAAATAAGCCCTCCACAGAGCAAATCTTTGACCGGCTGTAGAGAAGGTCCTTGACCGCCTGTCAAAACATTGCGTTTGAGCTAGTGCCTATTAGCATCGTGTTTGATGGTCCTTTGTTCTCAATGTTTATACTCTGGCGTCAAAAGGTATCAGTTTGTGAAAATAGAAGCTTAAACTAACGATTATATTGATGTCGTGTTATGGCTAAGAAAACCCATAATGTGAGGCTTAGTAGCTCATTGTGCATCAAAAAGATTGATAGGGTGTTGAATTGTGTGAAAAGGACAAATATAATGTAAAACCTAAATCTGTGGTTTGTAACAAAGTTACTTTATACCGAAACATGGACTATGGAGAATTAGGGCTCACAGTCTTTAATGAAGGTTTAACGTCCACAAATATTGTTTCCGTGAGAGGAAGTGGCTGTTTCAAGAGAGTTAAACATTATCACAACTTTTGAATATTTGGCCAACAAATGAAAGTCACATAATAAAAGTAATTTTGATATTATTTATAGCTTTTTCAAAACAAATTCAGACCGGCTCCCGCAGCCACATGTTGTCGCCTTTGTTTATCAACTCATCGAACTCAACTCCGGAAGCAGAGATGATCTTGCCAGCACAAACGTATTGTGAGGTAAGCATTATTCAAAGCAATAAGAACCTTTAAACTAGTCCCGCGATTTGTCCGAATATTCCCAATCCTTCACATAGATTGCCACCAGGCGGCAATCGGTAATAAAATTTCCGGTTGGTACCGAGTGACGACTGGGAAGTTATTGCCCCCACTTCAAATCGCTGTGCACTGCGGCGTAGATTGCCAACCCCCCTCATCGCTGTCTGTCTTACGGCCGTGATGAGGGCGGTTATTTCATCTGTTCCAAAACCGAATCGGGGCACCCAAACTTCACGAACCGATCCGGATGATTATTTTTTTATATGATATCTGGTGCTGCACATGTGGTCCCATTTAAATAAGAATGACAGTACTGGTGTCGCTTAATTTCAGAAGCGTTAATAAATGTTAGTATGTGAATTATATGAAACCATTATAGGACATTACTTTGTATGCATTGGTTTTTTTTTAAAGCTGCACAAAGAAAAAAAAGAAAAAAAAAATGATTAAAATCTGAATATCTAAACGCAATTATTTGCAATATCTAAACGCAAAACCTAGGACGGTACCAGTGCAGTTACCATATTCACTAGAATATGGTATTTATATTTCTACAATATATGCTTTTCGGGATCTCCTAGCACAGGTATATCTTTTACTTAAAAGGAGATCGCTATGTAAGATTTACTGTAAAAGTTGTACAAGTTTCTGCAATAAACCTTTATTATTATTATTATTTCCTTTATTTCATTATATACATATAAATTATATTTTTAAATATAATAATAAATAACATATAAAAACATTAAAAAATATAAAAAATAGTAGCCCACCGGTATCGGGAACATGGTCCAAGCTACCGGCGGTCAGGGCTCCAGAGAGAGGAACCTCCTAACAATGCGAGCCGTGTCCAGAAGTACCGCCTTCTGAATCAAGCCCTTGATCCAGCTGCCCAACGAGAGCCTCCTCAGGTGTTGGTCGAGGCTCTTGGCTATTAAGCCATTGGCTGTTACGACTATCGGCACAATGATCGCTGAGTCCACATCCCACATGTCGACAACCTCGCGAGCCAAGTCAAGATACTTGATTTGTTTATCTTTATTATTATTATTATTATAAGGTTGTCTGTAAAAGATCGCTTTTAGCGATAAGACCGCCCATTGTGTCACCCTATGTAAAATTTCTACTTTTATATCTGTAATTTTTATGGTGTACATAATAAAGAGTATTCTATTCTATTATTATTATATGCTAATTAGCAGGATTTTGGTGGTAGTGGTTTAATCGTTTAAACTATTAAGAGAATTGATGCCTCGTTTTTTTTACAGGAAACTTACGGGATAAGACGTTAATTACTAGTGTGATAGCTCAGTTCTGTTTTAAAAAAATCTAAGATATTTTGAAGAAGAAGAAGACTCCTGTCCTTTGAAACGCCAGGACATTACAATAACACATTTTTGTTAGTGCTTAATTGTATTTGCAACATGACATGGTTTATGTTAAGTTGGTTATAAATAACTGATTTATGAAGCTTATCGTTAATGACATTATAATATTTTGAATCCACTATTTATACTTCTTTTTTTGGAGAATTTAGTTTTCATGGCAACTTTAAAAACTGTTGATGTCTTCATTCAAATCAAAAATGTCATGGCCTCGATAAGTCAGAGGGTCAGATGTCACTGTCATATTTTAATTTTTAATGTCACTTCTATTTCTTGATGTGTGGTCGTGATTACTTTCCTAGTTTTATTATATTTATGGTAAAGCACAGAATACGAGGATTGTACGAAATTCAAGGGTGCAGAGAGTATCGAGCCTAAAGCTATACCAAAGGTTACAGTTGCTGCTAGCATGTGTCTTGAGGTCAATGTATAAGGAGTCAGCCTTGCTCTTTAAACAACGTTTTTCTGGCGAAAACCAAAGTTAAAAAATTATGCTGTGATTACCTTTTACCTTAATTTGACCGAGATCTATCTTATGTGGGTATTTTTACGAATGCACGTGAAGTCTTAATGCGACACCCAGATTAAATGGAGTCCTGCCATTGTTGATCAAGTTCTGACCAGTACTTTTTGAGTTATCCTTAATACTGCTTTTTTTCCACTTAGTTTATCAGACTCTCTTTTCAGACTCTTCAAAAAGATAGATCAGAATTTCCGTCGGACACAAGAAGTCGGTCGTATTCGGGGATGGCCTTATTTAGCCACAAGTTTACTTTTTCAGTAATTCATTATTACTACATACCTTTTCATTACGTACTTTGTTCGTTCAGTTCATTATATTGACATTCGAATAAAATAAAAAAAATCGGAAGAATTGCCTAAAGTTATTGATTATTTCTGAAGCAGTTTTCCCGGACCACGTTTAATACCGTAGAGACTTGATATACCAGTAAAAATATAAAATTCAAAGAAAGGTTCTTGAGCACTACGAACAAGTAGTGCTACTAAGTCATTCTCGTAACGCCTTTACTACCGGAAACTTTAGTATTGTTTAATACCTTAATTCTGTTTCAATCTTAAATTAACGCAGGCCAGAGAGAGGGTTGCAAAGCTATATAATTACACTCCCGGACTTCTAAAACATCAAAATAAAGGCTTGTTGTTGTGTGTAAATAAATAAAAAAAAGCTTGTTTTTCATTAAAAGCTTAGCTCCACAGGCGCGACGTGACTTTTGAAGAACAATTTCCATGATGTTTTCACAGGAATTGTTCTACTTGAGTCGCGTCGCGCCTGTGGAGCCAAGCTTTTAATGAAAAACAAGCTTTTTTTTAAAACAAAACTTAACTTAAAAAACTTTTTTAATAACAAGATTTTAATGAACACAAAAGTAAAATTTTAATATTTTCTTAAAAGCTTGAATCGTGAACGTCCTTCTTGCTTTTTAAACTTTTAAGAAAATATTAAAGTTTTATGTTTACTTAAGTTTTATTTTGTATTTTAGAGTTCATAAAAAAAAGGTTTTTGCTTAAATTTTATTATGTGTGCGAATGCTCGCTCAGGCTCACTCATCTCCTGAAAAAGAAATACTTTCATAAACAGTTCCTTTAAAGACTCCGAATTTATCGTAATTTTATATCACACATATTAGATTATTATAAAATATGTATAAATTAAAGCCGCTTTTCGTGTCTGTCTGTGTGTCCGTCTTGCTCATCTAAACTACGCAACGGATCTTAACTGGTTTTCACCATGAAGTTCGATCGGCTGTTGAGGTCGACTCCCTCCTACCATTATTTGGGAACTCTATAATGGCGCGTTCCGAGGACCATGAAAAAACATGGCCTCGGACTTGTGCCAGGCCAGCTCAAGTCCCAATTGCCGGATCCTCTCAACGACTGTCGTAACCCCGCGTGTCGGCCGCCGCCTGGTGCGACCTTCCCTGCGCCAGGACCAGCGTGTCTTCAGCGTAACAAACGACGCTGACGCCGCTAGGAAGGTCGGCGCGCAGCACCCAGTCGTACCCGATGTCCCACAGATGCGGCCTCAGGACCGATCCCTGTGGGACACCGCACGACATCTCTCGCCAGTTCCACTCTCCCTGGTGACCGAGATAGATGACGGCCCTGTCAGTCAGATAGGCCTCGACTACTCGACAGAGGTAGGTCGGCATCTGGTGATATGGTACATTAAGATCTTAATGTTAATAAAAAGTTTCACATATTATATTTACTACCGTTGACGGTGTAGAAAAATTAAAATTATCATTAATAATTTTATGATAAATTAGTTTGAAATGATAGGTAATTTTTAATACAATGTCAATTACTTACAATTTTTTTCTTTACGTAATATATGAATTAAATGTCAAAAATATACCAATTATATAATGTAAAAAATTTACCAAAAAAAAAAAAGAAAAAAAAATCTAAAAGTCAGTAAACACAAAATATTGATACAATGTAATTTCAAAATGTATAATTCAAAAATTCGTTAACTGTATGGAAACAATTGTATAAAAGCCAAGCAAATATTGTTATATATCTGGGGGTAAATTGTAGAATATTTTGATTGCCATGCAATTGGAATTCCTGCTACACAAATGTAGTCTCTGGCTAGGTGCAAGTAATTTATTTGGGCTTCTTTTATTAACTCTTTTAGAAATGTTTTCATACAATGGGAACATGTGCGGACACTTTTTTATAAATACACAAATCTCAAGTTGGATGCGGTCCGCCCTGGAACTCCACAGTTCTGTAGTCGGGCGGAACTAACTGCGGTCCCTTGCTTCCCCAGCCTTGCAGTCTGAGTGTTTGAGCCATGAGCTGTCTTGCTAAGCCCGTACCAGCATCTGGAAAGAAAGGATTTTTTTATTTCGTGTATGGCATTAAAATTAAGTGGATTCTGGACGTTCTTTACTGGATTCAAATAAATCCATACTAATTATAATATTCTAAATTCGAAAGTAACTCTGTCTGTTTGTTACCTTTTCACGCCACTGAACGGATTTCGATAAAATTTGGCAAGGAGATAGATAGCATCCTGGGGAAGGACATAGGCTACGTTTCGTCTGGTTAACACGTTCCCGTGGGATAATTTCCGACATACACGCGGACGAAGCCGCGGTCAGAAGCCAGTATAAACTATTCCCTACACATAAATCACACATGTATTCCAGCCAAGAATAATTTCATTTGATATTATTCCGTACCCAGAATTTAAGTAAACTTCATCAAACATTTCAATAAGTAGGATAGCTCACAAATTAAGCAAACTGAAGTGGCAATGCGCCGGCCATGTTGGCCGTAGAACCGATGACGTTGGGGTAGACGTGTTCTTGAGTGAACCGCGAATTGGCAAACTTAAGGTAGGACGCCGTCAGGCTAGGTGGAGCGACGATCTTCGTAGGATAGCAGATGGATAAGAGTTGCCAAGATTCGAGTTGAATGCCGTGCATTTGGAGAGGCCAATGTCAAGCAGTGGACTGCTGTAGGCTGATAATGATGGTCATCACACATCAAGTTGTTTGTTATAAATAAGTCTATAAACATGTAAGTCTTGGGGCGATGACGCGTAACTCGGGTATTATATGCCTTTTCCGGGCACCAGCCTCTCACAAATGTTAAGCTTGATTATTAGGATCATCACAACATCACAACATCCTGTTCACAACATCATTTGTGGTAAATAAATTTATAACAATAATTAATATTATTATTCCTGCGTGGTTCCTATCTAGGCATTTGTGTGGCCTTTGTGTGAAAGTGACATTAGTTCGTTGTAAAAATTGCTACCAGATGTGACGTTTTCAGGACTGCTACTAACAATCCTTTGTGATAGCTAATCCATGGACTGAGGCTCAGTTAGCACTTTAATATCTTTTAAAACATTAGACTCCGAAAACGTAACTAGTTTAAATTAGGCAATTTCTGGCTTATAATGTTTTATTTTATTAAACTAAGTAAATAACTGTGAGTATGGACTAAACTTAGACATTCAGGATGCCTACGTGAAGTACTGATGAAAATCCAGGTAACAGGAAACAGAACTTTATTTTTTTACTCACGACCTTCTCGTCATCTCGTCCAACAGCTCAAGTCAGAATGTTCAACCCTTATTGTTCCGAGGTTCAACCGACCTTTTCCCGCCTCGCCTCCCAGGTTTCCGATCATTAGGGCGGTAAAATCGAGTTCTGTGATTGGTTAGCGGTTTAATGTCGTCAACCAATCACAGATGACAATGTGCTGTCCTCTAATTGATTAGCAAATCAGAAGCATCCAACGACCAACTGACAAAATAAAGTGTTGCCAGTACAAAATATTCGAATCACATACTGGCCTGGAAACTAGCCTTTTTGCGTTTCAATATAATTAAATAAATATGTAAATTAGCGAACCCTAACAATTTGCACAATTGGAGGTCAACTTCACAATTTATGAACAAACGTCGCATAAAAACCTTTTCGAAAAATGCCGCGCACTTGCGATGGCGGTGCGGCGCGGCGGCGCGGTGTGGCGCTATATAACTGACTAGAGTTACAAAACATTGCAGTGCAATGCGGTGTGACGCGGTTTCACCGATTATTAATTGGCACCGTTGAATGAAACCGGAACTCTAGTAAAATACCTACTACATTGAAAAGGCTTTAAGCCCACTTGCGCGTTCATGGGATGGGTTATCCTAAATAACTCGGAGTTAACAGCTAACTCAGGGTTTATCAAATAATTCATCTTGGGCCACCAAGAGTTAGAGGTAAACCTAGAGTTAAACTTTTAAACATTAAATATCAAATGTGGGAGAGTTAAGTCGTTAAACTCTGGGTTAGTGTTAGTAATGTCAAAATAAATTGATGATATGAGGTACCGCTGATAACTTGTTTTGTATTTTTATGTTCGGCGTTGTATTAAGTGAAAATTCGGTACTATATCAGCAGGCAATATATTCATGAACTCATTTATAAATAAATACAAATTTTAAAATAAACATAAAACATATTTTTCGTTATAAGACGTTTCCGTCAATCAATAAACTAAATCTCCATGGAAACCACATACAATATATTATATAGAATTATTATTAAATAATTAAACACCCATTGAAATAATATGAACTTGATATTTTTGTTGACGTCTCTAAAGAGTGACAATACGATAGTCATTTGTACAACACTTCTTTTTAATAAATCATAGACACATTATCTATATCACTCCCCCTCACGAAGATGATCTTAAGGTCTGAGTGACTCCTAGTCCCATCATCTTTAGCAATTTCAACAACCTTGGTTATGGCAGCGCCTTTGTTAAAATATCTGCCTCCATATTTTCTGTGTCCTTGTAGCGAATTGTTACTAACTTCTTTTGGACACAATCTCTTATAAAATGTTCCTTTATGCTAATATGTTTTGACCTTTTCCCTGTGATCATATTGTTTGCTAATTTTTGTGCAGCCATATTATCATTGTAAATTAGGACTGTTTGTTGTGGCACTCCAATGTCTTCTAGCAAGTGTTGCAAATGCAAAGCTTCCTTCGTCGCTTCTGTCATTGCCATGTATTCGGCTTCAGCTGTTGACAATGCAACCACTCTCTGTTTCTTTGTCTCGTAACTAATTAAACCACCACCATACTTAAAAATATAACCTGTATATGATCGGCTATCGATAGTGCATGCTGCCCAGTCTGCATCGGCCATTCCCGTAAGTGCCATTAACGTTCCTGTTTTCTTGTATCTTAAACATATGTTCTTCGTTGCTTTTAGGTAACATATAACTCTTTTTGCTGCTTGCCAGTGACTTTGATCATAACAATTGTTTTACTAGCTTAAGTAACTCACTGCAAACATTATGTCTGGTCTTGTTGCGACAGCTAGGTACATTAATGAACCAATCAGTTTTTGATATGGAAAGTTTTCCTTCTCGTCTTCATTCTCATTTTTCTCTAACTTTATAGCTGGCTCCATTGGTGTAGACACAGGTTTACATTCTCCCATGTTAAATCTTTCTATCAAATTATCAATATAAGTTTCTTGGGATAGCGTCATCTCTCCCCCTACATGGTTGAATCGTATACCCAAGCAGTGATGAAGAGAGCCCATATCTCGTAAGTCAAACGCTTTTTCCAATTTGGATTTGACTTCCTTCAATAGATTTTCTGATTTATATGCCAGAATCAAATCGTCGACATAGATGTTGCTTTTTCAAATATGCACAAACAAGGATCTGCCGTAGCATTTCTAAAACCAATTTCCAATAATTTTCTGTGTAATTTTAAATACCATTGCCTTCCTGCCTGTTTCAATCTGTATATATCTTTATTTAGTTGACATATTCCATTATTTTTATATTTATTTATATCTATTAGCATTTCTCTTGCTTTTCTCATCAACTCTTTGTCTTTTCCGTGTGATATAATCATTTTTAAATATTTATCAAGATTTTTTGGCTTCTTCATATAAATTTGTTCGTCTATATCACCATTTAAAAGTGCTGTACAGACATGTAGCTGACTTAGTTTCATATTATTTTCTATGGCATATGCAATCAATAGTCTTATTGTACTCATTTTTGCTACTGGTGCAAATGTTTCAGTATAGTCAATTCCTTCTCTCTGGTTGAACCCACAAGCTACTAGTCGCGCCTTTCGTCTGTCTATTTCTCCAAGTGCATTGTATTTATATTTTAGAATCAGTTTATTATCTATCAAATTTTTACTTTCATTCTTGTGTACAATGTTCCAAGTATTATTTTTTAGGTGAGATTCAATTTCGCTTATAATTGCGTTTTCCCATTCATCACTATTCTCATCCATATCACAGAGGAATGACTGTTCAGCATCCATCTCATAATCCTTCTGCCAAACTGGTGGTTTTCTCTGTCGCTTTTCATTACTTGAAGTAATCGCCTCAATGTCGTTATCTGTACACATTTCATGCCTGTCTTCATTTTCTTCGTCTGGAAAAAGTACGACTTCTATTTAATTTTTATCAACTACATCTCTTTTTTGTTCTTCTTTTGCCTCATTTTCGTAGAACATTTTATCCAATACTTTGACATGTCTACTTATTATCACCTTGTCTGATTTTGGATTAAAGATACGGTACGCTTTATGATTTTCCGAATACCCTAGAAATATACCAGCAGTCGATCTGGCTTCGAATTTTCCATTTCGTTTTCCCTTTTTTAGAACGAACGCCTTAGTCCCGAAAATGTGGAAATGCCTTACAGATGGAACTCTATTCACCCATTTTTCAAATGGAGTCTCATTATTAATACTGCTGCAAGGACTACGGTTTGCCAAGTAGTTAGCTGTGTTAATGGCTTCGGCCCAAAAAACTTCTTTCATATTAGCGTCAATTAACATGCATCTAGCTTTATCAAGTAATGTTCTATTTTTTCTCTCTGCCAACCCATTTTGTTCGGGTATATATAGTGCAGATAGCCTTCTTTTGATGCCGTTGTCTTTTAGGTATTTTTCAAATTCATGGTTTATGTATTCCGTCCCGTTGTCACTTAATAATCAAACTATTTTTTGTTTGGTAAACCTTTTTGCCTCGTTTTTAAATTCTTTAAATTTTGATAGGGCTTCATCGTTAGTTTTCATTATATATACTCGTGTATATCTTGAATAATCATCAGTAAATGTGATGAAGTATTTGGAACCCGCTTTTGATAGTTGTCTCATGGGACCACATACATCTGTATGCACTATTTGTAATTTTTCATTTGTTCTTTCTTCATTTTTGGGAGTATTAAATGGTAGTTTTATTGCTTTTCCTTTAGCACACACTTCACAGTCTTTAACTGTGTCATTTTTATTGAATTCTAATCCTTCCATGTTCTTTTTATCTAGAGCT
The DNA here is from genome assembly GCA_916610205.1 of Griposia aprilina. Lineage (NCBI taxonomy): Eukaryota > Metazoa > Arthropoda > Insecta > Lepidoptera > Noctuidae > Griposia > Griposia aprilina. Next base: position 5,677,466 of record OU744299.1, read on the forward strand.
ATTCGCATTTGCCCCTCATTAAGATGAGCTAGTTTTCTATGCCATTGCTGCATTTTATTTGCTTCACAGAATCTAGCTTTTTCTTGTATGTTTTCTTTAACATAATATAAACCGTCTTCATTTCTTTCTGCTCTTAACAGTATTTGACCATTATACTTTAAAGTTGCGTTTTTCTGTTTAAATAAAACTGTTGCACCTTTGTCTGTAATTTTTCCTACCGATATTAAGTTTGTAGTTAGTGATGGTACATATAAGGCTTCGTTCAGTTGCAGATCAGGTCTTTCCTTGATGTTAAGTTTTGCTGAACCACGGCCTTTAATTTGTGCTGTACAGTTCTCTGATGCTAACTTTAAGGATTTGCTCTCTTCCTTATCAAGATTTTGGAATCGTTCTAATTCATATGTCATATGTGACGTGCAACCACTGTAAAGACACCACTTGTTTAGTTTTTCTTTACTGTCATTTGTGTTTAGACACGTTTCTTCAGAACAACATAGATTTAAAATACTTTTATTACCTTGTACTACTTTTGACCAGCATTCATTGGCTTTATGTCCTCTTTTTTTACATTTATAACATTCAACAATAACATTTTTGTTTCTTCTGCGCTGTCTACTATATAACGCTTCTTGTTCAGAATTTTGTTCACTTGTATTAGCCATATTTCTTCTTGCTTCAGCTTCTTCAATAATTTTTATCTTTAAGTTTTCAGGATTTGGTAGATCATCCCTGGATTCTATAGCAATCCGAAAATTTTCAAAAGATTGCGACAAGCTATAGAGCATCATAATACTAAGTAGATCTTTATTAATTTCAATATCCATATCTCCAAGCTTATCGACGATGTCCATGAATTTGTTCAAGTGATCCACAACATTATCGCCTTCTTTCATTTTCCTAAGATCAATTCTTTCAAAGACTTGCCTTTCGTGCAGGACTTTTGCTGTGGTAAATACCCTCAAGCGTGTCCAAGACATCTTTGCTAGTTTGACAGTTCTTCACTTGTTTCAGTTCACTTGGTGAGATTATCAGAAATAATTCTGCTAGTGCCAAGACATCCCTTTCTAAATATTTATTTAGTTCGTCGCCTTCACCAGTTTGTTTTTTTATTGTTTCTGAGACGTAATTCCATAGGCCTTTTTTTAATAGAAGGGCTTTGGCGTGAATTCGCCATGTGTCATAATTTTCCCTTTTTAGTGGTTCAATATGTATGTGACTCATTTTTACTCACGTTCATCTGGGCCCATAACCTATTATATAGAATTATTAATATATAATTAAATAATTAAACACCCATTGAAACAATATGAACTTATATTTTTGTTGACGTCTCTAAAGAGTGACAATACGATAGTCATTTGTACAACACTTCTTTTTAATAAATCGTAGACACATTATCTATAACACAATACGATTAAAATTAAATGTCATGTTATAAAATTTAAAGGCAAGAAAGTATTACGTATCGTAATGTAGTGTAAAAGTGATAGGGTTAATTATCGTGGAAAGACATATTAGTATATGATTATTATTTTATTAATACGTGCTGATACAATGCATACGTACATGACACACAAAGTCTTACTGACATTAGGTTTTTCTGAGAATACTAGCGACCGTGCGGTGGCCAGTACCTCACAAAAAGAGATGGGTATACAATTTCCGTTCATTTTTCGTTCATTCATAAAAATCCGACCGAAAGGTCGGATTACTTATCAAGGCATAGACATTGCAATATTTTTTTATGTTTCGTGGATTGACCTGCAATGTTCCCAAAAAAAAAAATCAAAAAGCAAATATCAGGTTTACTAACCCGGTGTTACGTTTTAGTGGCGCAATGCGTAATACTCGTAAGTGTTAAAGTAATAATCACTTAACTCCGAGTTTACAAACTCTATATTAATTAATTTAACCCGACTAACGTGCAAGTGGGCCAGGTGAGTAACTTTATCGCTAATACCACACATACGCTTGTAAACGACAATGTTTACATGAAATACATGGCATGTGTTTTTCCAGTTTAAGTGAACTCAAAAATGTTTCCCATTCAAACTTCTTTCTGTCATAAAACCATTCTTCATTCTGACACAACTGAAAATAATAAATAAAAAACAAGTGGTGATTTCGCTGTGACTTTTTCACAGGCAAACATTTTCTATGTGTAGTTTTTATTTTAAAATACAAAATTACCAGTTACTTTTGGAAGCTGTTGGCAATGGAAGATGAAAATACAAAGGAAGAGAACCAGCCTTCCACAAGCAAAAAAGATAATCAGAGGATGAATTCTGGAAATGACTTGTATGATGAAAGGGGACGCGATGAAGGTGCGTTGAACAGTCAAACATCGGTGTCTGCCACGTACTCCGCGAGGAGTCGCGTGGACATGGTGGACGCCCGACCCGAACCTTCTAAGCCCGCTCGCAGTAAAAGGGAAGCCAAGGCTCCTACGAAAAAAAAGAGAGGTAGAAATGGAAGAGTAGAAAAGAAACGACGGTCATATAATCGACGTCAATTAAGTAGAGCCCCCATGCGGAGGAAGCAAGTAGTACGTCGTCCCAGAGCGGAGGAGAGAAGAATCCGCGAGCAGCCTTCACTTTCAACAACTAGGCTGTCTTCCTGGACCGGCTCCAGAACTCGTGGCTGCGTTCATTGTGGGCACCGCTGTTGCCGCAGAAGGCAGAAAAAGTTGTGATTTGAAATGTAAAGGGGATTTTAGAATGATTTGGAATAAACCTTTTTATTTTTGTAATATTTGGTTTAACTTTTTCTCCCTAAGTTAGAACGAAGCGATTTGTTATCAGATGTGAATATGAAGTCGTCAGATACAAGTATACGAGGAGCAGATGCATGTGCAGAAGACACAGAAATAGAAGAATGCCTCAAAAAAAGATTGTGGGGGCTACAAAGTTCCGATCCGATCAGCGCCGATTTCCAGGTCAGGATACTAAGAATAATGTTATTAGGAGCGGCCTGCAAAATTGCAAACATCCAGAAAGAGCTTAAGGCGCAGATATACGACTTTTAATGATTTCAAATTGAACATCACGTCTAAACGAAGTCTTATTTGTTTGAAAAAAATATATGCTATACTAGACTATTTTCTTCGTAATTTGATATGTGAATATTTGAAATTATATTCTTTTAGCATAGTGTAATTAATTTGTAAAGTAATGACTTACGCGAACACAAAAACGATAATCACGCAAAAACTATCGGGCGTATTTTCATGAAATCTACACCATTTAAAAGACAATTTAAGTACCCAAATTTTTGTATACGGCTTTTATTTGTATTGTGTTTGATTAATCAAGGTGGGTTGTATTTGCGAATAAACTTGATGCGCGTTGAAGCGGGGGCTCCAGCGGGCGACGGGCGGCAGTGTATCGCTGACCAATGTCCGGGTAGACGCTAACGCTCAGTGCAATTTTATTCGCTTAAAAGTTTCGCATGCTCCTCCCACTCGCTCAAGGTCGCTAGCACTTATTATCGCCTTAAACAAGCCCGCTACAGAGCAAATCTTTGACCAGCTGTAGAAAGTCCTTGACCGCCTGTCAAAACATTGCGTTTGAGCCTTTTTGAGCTAGTGCCTATTAACATCATGTTTGATGGTCCTTTGTTCTCAGTGTTTATACTCTGGCGCCAAAAGGTATCAGATTGTGAAAATAGAAGCTTAAACTGAATGATGTTGATGTCGTGTCATGGCTGAGAAAACCCATAATGTGAGACCTTAGTAGTTCATTGTGCATCATCGGGATTGATGGGGTGTTGAAATGAGTGAAAAGGACGGATATCATGTAAATCATAGATCTATGGTGTATAACAAAGGTACTTTGTACGGAAACATGGACTATGGAGAATTAGGGCTCACAGTCTTTAATGAAAGTTTAATCTCCACAAATATGGTTTCCGTGAGAGGAATAATAGGTATGTCTAATCTTTCAAAGAAATAAAAAAGGGAAGTAGCTTTTGCAAGGCAGTTAAACATTGTCACAACTTTTGAATGTTTGGCCAATAAAAACTTTTTTACAAAAAAACAACCGACTTCCAAAAAAAACACTAAAAGACGTGAAAAATAACTTTAATTTCGGAAGTCGGTGCCTTTGGTTTTGTATTTTCGTGTTTGGCCACCGACTTCCGAAATTAAAGTTATTTTTCACGTCTTTTAGTGTTTTTTTTGGAAGTCGGTTGTTTTTTTGTAAAAAAGTTTTTATTTTTCACTTTTTAGTTGCGGTACCTACCCCACACAAATTCGTATACCACTACTTGGTGTGTAAATAACAGTGACAGGAAATTATTAACACATCATCCATATAAACTAAGTGGAAAAAATCTGCAGTAGTAAGGATAACTCAAAAACTACTGGTCAGACCTTGATCAAATTTTTAAATGGGACCACATGTAAAGCACCAGCTATCAAATAAAAAAAGAATCATCCAAATCGGTTCACCCAGAAAAAAGTTACAAGCTAACACACATAAAAAAAAAAAAAAAAAAAACATAGACGAATTGAGAACCTCCTCCTTTTTGTGAAGTCGGTTAACAAATGAAAGTCACTTAATAAAAGTCATTTTGATATTATTTATAGCTTTTTTATTATAGTGTTTACTTAGATGGTTTGGTCATATTGAGAGGATGAATGAGTGGCAACTAACAAAAGGTATTTACAAGGCAGATGTGAGTGAAAACTATTTATGTTCTCTTAGCCTCATGAGAACATAAATGGTGAACTTATTGGTGATGTTCTTCAGATAGGTCAGGTACTTAGTACTCGCAACCGGCGTTCGTGTATGACCAGATTTATGAACGTAAACGAGGCAAAAAGAGTATGTAAGGGTCGTAGCAGGTGGCGTTCTGTAGTTTCTGCCTACCCCCATGCCAAGAAGGCGTGGGTTTTATGTTATAGCTTTTTCAAAACAAATTCATACCGGCTCCCGCAGCCACATGTTCTCGACTTTGTTTATCAACTCCGGAAGCAGAAGTGATCTTGCCAGCCCAAACGTATTGTGAAGTAAGCATTATTCAAAGCAATTAAAGGCTTTAAACTAGTCCTGCGATTTGTCATACTGACTGGATAATATTTTTACTACAACATTAAGTATTGTATGTACAGTCACGGACTTTAATTGATGAGCCACTTTTAAACTTATCAATTTTGCAGTTTTATACATTCACGAGATTAGACGATTAAACACGAACTCAAACCGCATGCTCGTGGACAACATGACAAATTACTAATGATCGGAAATAGTCTTATCCACAGAGGTTGAAGGTTGACTACTAAGTTGTCCAAGTTAAGTCAATAAAATGTTGCATACGTTTATCCAATCTATTTGATAATGATCTTCTTTGAATTAGAGCTCATTAAATACTCGTTATTTCTGAAAACCTATCCGAAGACAGCGACTGATTGCTTGCTAAATGAAATAAAACAATTTTTCAAATGTTGACTATTATTTTAGCTTAGCAAATTTTATGACATTTATATTAGCTAAAACAGAAATATTAAATAAAATTCATAATATATTCTTCCAAGAAGGCGGCAGTTAGGTGTTATTTTGGTTTATCTGCAACAGTTATCATAATTGTCATGAACGTCATCTTGGACGCTACGCGTTCGGATAAAATAGTGGGTCCGAGTTTTCCCGATGTCGAAACGACCAATCATAATTTTTTCGTACGCTAACGTAACTATCGCTACGCTAAAACAATTGTTACGGTTGCTAGACCTACAATTGGTTGATTTTGGGTAGTCACTCTGTACTATGTACGAGTATAACCGAGTAATCCCGAGTGGCTATACACGGCTAAAATACTCGTACGAACAGTGGCAAGTGGCTCATCAATTCAAAGTCCGTGACTGTACATGCCAATTATGAATGTGCCCTGGCGGCTGAGAGTATGTCATGCTCACTCAAATGTCTCGCTGGTGGTGGCGTGTGTGTTGGATCATTAAGTTCCCTTCAAAATGGTTGAGCTGAATGGTGCTGATCCATACGTCATGTTCGTGAACGGGCGCCGTCACTAAGGACTGGTCAACTCTTGGCTGCCACGGCTTATTTTAATTTAAATTTTTGAATTGTTTTTTTTTCTTTTTTAATACGGATACTTTAAATTCAAATTCAAATTCAAATTAATTTATTGTAGAACATAGGTAAGGTAAGATGTTACAATTACAATATAGTTATACATATAGGTCTGCTATGTCTTTCAACGTGCACGTCTTTCTACATCGTTCTCACATTTTTAATTTGAACATGAATGATGTAAACAATTTGTTTTTTGTAACTATATGTTGATTTAAAAGAGTGTCCATGGAGTTTCTTGACCGTTCTTCTCCATAGGTACTTACTACGCTTTGGAAAGGGCAACTAGCTTAATTTTTCTGACTGACTGACCCTTTGACAATTCAAAAGTGCCTGTAATTGGTTTATTTGAAATAAATGCTTTGAGTTGAGTTGAGTATAGATAAGAATCCTCGATAGTGGTTAGAATCACGATCAGAATTTATTTATTTGTAAGAATGTAGCATATCGTCGGCCTAATTCGTTGACCTCGACCTGCTAAGTCCATTTTTTGGCCAAATTTACTCTTTATACCAGTTAAAAAGTTCAATCTAATATCTACCGTATCGTTTTAGGAATAACTGCAATATTAGCCAAAAAAGGTTACAAATGCTATACCCGAAAAACTGCTTTCTGACCACCAGTCTATCTCCACAACGCAATCCTGCTAAATCCTGTTGGGACCTCAGTTTTGTGCTGACAACGTTCCCAGACCCACGTTCCGTTTGCGACGCGTCAAAATCTATACACCATACTCAATTTAAATAAAAAACTGCCAAGTCCTCAAGCAAATTGAAACTTCACCTCGACAAACTGCTAAATAATTTGTTTATCTAAATTTTATAAAATGTGTATAAGTTATTCTGCTACATTATATTGTTAAAATTTCAAGAAAAATTATAGAAACCACCGGGATTTTCAGAATTTTGATTGCTTAATTAATATAGATATTATTTAGATTTTGCTTTGTCCTTGTAAACTATGTCAAAATGGACTTGGTAGGTTAACGAATTAGGCCGACGATATGTTTATTTGTTTGGATGTACGTGTGCATGTTTGTTAGTGTGTGTTTGTGGTTTTAAAAGAACAATTCATGTTGGGCCCCCAGCGGCCATTTACTTATTCAACGATTTAAAGATTTTTTAAAGTTGGTTGTTGAGCCATGGCCACAGGCTTGCTCGGTGGACTTTAGACTGTCTCTCTGAGGGCCAAGTCTACTAATTTACAAACGTCACAATGGTCTCTGCATTGTGAGTTTTTGACAGATTTGCCATACAAAATCTGTCAAAAACTAACAATCACGAGACAATTGCAACGTTTGTAAATTAGTAGACTTAGGCCCCTGGTCTAGTGGTTGCAAGCGCAACTGCTTGGGTTCTATTCTCAGGTCGGGCAAAGTCTTATCGGGTTTCGTGCGTTTTTCCATTAGGAATTTCTTAGCAGCAGAGTTGAGTTGTCTGGAAATAGGACTTATAGTAATCGACTAATAAATAATTTATGTATTCTGTATCCCGGTGTCTCCAGAGATGATCTTTGAATCCCTGTGTGTCCAGACTATTAGCATCTTGGAATATGTATATTAGGATTAGTCCAATTAATATTATTGTTCGTCCTAAGTAAAATCTATTGACTAAGCAAGATGTCAGAGATGTTCGATTCGGAACTATACAGGGTCAAATTAAATTAGCTAGCGAAACTTCGCAGATGTGATGAGTATCGATACCTAAACATGACAAACTAAAAATAAATATGGGTTCAATGACCGCTGTTAGTGTTGTTACTTACGGTGTGAGTTTTTTTTTTGTTTTATCGTATTAAGATACCGATACCTATCACGTCCGTGAAGTTTACACAAAGAAAACTGATTTTTAAACTTTTATTTCAAGAACTGCGTTTATGACCCCAAAAAAACCCATCAAATTTATTTATTTTTTATTTGATCATGTTTAGATATCGGTAGCCATCACGTCTGCGGAGTTCTGCTAGATAATTCAATTTGACCCTGTATAACATAATATACCTCTTTCGCTAGCTTAGCTAGCCGGAGCTTGTGTTCTTTTTTTTTTGAGTTGCACTCAAGTTACTTTTAGGCCTCTCCTTTTTATTTTTCACATAGTTATGTTTAATCGAGGTTCCTTCTTCTGCGTCATGCACCTTATGTTTTTTTCAGAGTTTTCTAGAATATTGATTGAAATACCAGCAAAAACTTACAGCTTTCTTAACTACATTGTAATGTACTTAACTGATCAATGTCACGCAAACACGCACGAAACTTAGCGCAGATCTGCCGGGGTCGCGGATTGTTCGAAAGAGTTACCGTGGCCCTGGCGCACAGGCAACTGAAGGAACACGCGTGGGTTTTAGTCAGTAAGAGTCTGACACGCCTTCTCGCTCCGTCCAGAGCGGGACAGGTCAGGTCATTTGATGCTTTCCCAACCCAAACAAAAAAAGGAAGAAAGAAAAATGAACAAAAATCCCAAGCAATTATTATTTCCCTAGAAGAATAAACTGTAAAAATAAATATTCAAAGCGGCCGACGGGACACTACCTAGATATTTTATTAAACACGTTTCTTGTATCACCCGTGTCATTTTAAACTTTATTTTCTTTTATTATTTATGTTATAGCGGCCATAGTGTGAAAACCCCGAGCAACAATTTCCTTCGAGAAAAGATTTTCATCCGAGCTACCATTTTGGAAATATACAGCGTTTTATAAAAAAAATGAAAAAATTTAAAGCTCCTAACTCGGAAACGGTGTGTCGTCGGGCCATGCTTCTCGGAGCCTAAATGGTTTCTATGGACAAGTTCAACCCGATACTTCAATAAACTTGGTACACAACGAAAAAAAAAACGAAATATTGACAAAGTTAAAAAAATATTCGAGGGTCTATTTCTCGGAAACGGTGCGTATTAGAACCATGCTTCTCTGAACCTAATTGGTTTATATGGTAAAGGTTAACCCGACGCTACAATAAAAGTAGACAATTTCAGGGGAAAAAAAAACACGATTCTGTCTTCGCCGCATTTTTTTTACCAATTGTTTTTTTAATTTCTTTGCCGATCATAGTCCCCTAAGAGTATATTCCAACTCCTACAACTCCGCCCCTAAGAACACCCACTGACCGATGGATGGTTTCCGAAAGTAATACAGTGTAGGTATTGTACAATTGTAATTTTAATTAGCTATTATAATAGTTTGGCTTATGTATTTATGTAACGAGATCTTTAAACTCGATTTTCTAGAACTTTAAAACGTAGGATTAATTTTAAATATTGCATACTTAACAAGGACCAATGACAATACAATAATTTCATAGTACCATTTTGAAAATAAGTAATAAAAACTAAAAAGTTAAAATCAATATCTTGTGGGTATCTTCTCCGATACGGGCGTCTGCCTGCTCGAACTGCTGCGTCGAACTGCTGCACACGCAGTAGTCAAGCTAACGGAATCAAATAATTCATTAAATTGCAATGCATTCAATGAATTATTAGAGTCAGTGTTCTGTCGAATTCTCTTACTAAACCGACGGCGTCCCGGAGAACTTCAGAGGTTGCAAGTAAGCTATTACGAAAATTATGCTAAAAAAAGATAACGAAAATAATAAATATGCAGAATTTAATAAAGTACTATCAGCAACGGACAAAATACTAGTAAATAGTTTGAAACGAATTGTTATTCGAGGGAGAAGAGGGAGAGGGGTTCCAGTTTTATTTAGCAAAGACGTTCAAAAAGATATAGAGACATTGATTTCTATAAGAAATAAATATGTAAACACAGATAATGTTTTTTTTATTCTCTAAAGCTGGTGGATCAATTATATGCGGTTATAAGACTATAGAAAAATACGCAAAAACTTGTGGTGCATAAAATCTAAAAGCTTTAACTTCGACTCGACTTCGAAAACATTTAGCAACTTCAACCCAACTATAAAATATGTCCAAAAACGACATGGAACAATTGGCATCATTTATGGGCCATACAATTTCAATTCATAAACAAAATTATAGATTACCGGATGATGTGTTCCAAACCGCTAAAATTTCTAAGCTTTTACTTTTAATGGAAACTGGAAACGCGGATATGTATAAAGGTCACACTTTAGACGAAGAAATAATTGGTGACGATATTCAAAATGAGGAAATTCTCGATTTCGAAATGTTAGAACCTACTCCTCCTATAAACGAAACTATCTTAAATCCAATTGAATGCACTAACTAAACAATCAACCACATCTTGTTCTAATAAATCAGTTGAACAGAAGGTAATAAAAAAGAAGCGTGTGTTAGTTCCTTGGACACCACAACAAAAACGTGTACTTTTAAATTTCTTTTCGAAACACATCAAATCCAGAAAACCTCCAAAACATGATAAATGTGAAAACTTACGAAGTCAATATGCAGAACTTCTAAACAATAAAGATTGGCTAAAAATTAAAGTATTAGGTTGGGGAAAAAGTCTTTTCGCATTATAGTATGTATGAACTTGTAATAAAATCTCTTTGGCTATACTATTTGTACCTGGCTGGTTTTGGTATCATTGAAAGTTTAAATTTTAAAGAACATAATTCCAAATTTAAATTAGGAAAATGTGTTTTTCGTACTGTCAAGATGAGTGAATCTAATGAAGAAATTCGATACGTTTTAAAATTTTACTACAAAACAGGTAAAAATGCAACGCAAGCCGCGAAAAAACATTGCGATGTTTATGGACCTAGTGCAGTGTCTGTGAGAGTAGCACAAATTTGGTTTAAGCCTTTTCAATCCGGAAATTTTGATGTCAAAGATGCACGTCGCTCTGGTCGCCCTATTACGGATAAAATGGATGCCATTTTTGAAAAAGTGGAGCATATCTGTAGTTACGACGTAGCTGAAAAACTGGAAATTGACCACAAAACAGTTTTGACACATTTGAAAAAAACTGGGTACACAAAAAAGCTCGATATTTGGGTACCTCACGAGCTCACTGAAAGAAACCTAATGAACCGTGTACTCATTTGTGATTCTTTATTACGACGTAATGAAACCGAACCATTTTTGAAGAAGCTGATAACTGGTGATGAAAAGTGGATCACGTACGACAAGAACGTGCGAAAAAGGTCGTGGTCAAAGGCCGGTCAGGCTTCACAGACTGTGGAAGAGAATTCGACAGAACACTGACTCTAATAATTCATTGAATGCATTGCAATTTAATGAATTATTTGATTACGTTAGCTTGACTACTGCGTGTGCAGCAGTTTTATTTAGGAAATCTTTAAAAAAAAAATCAGATGCTAATGGGACTATTGTAGTTTTATTATACCGTTTCATCTTTAAGTCGTTCGCAGCTAGGCTTGATATATCAAATTTCCAGTTAGATTGGATGATGCTGGTTAGTGTTTTAAGATCTGTTTGAATTTCTGTTCTATTAATACCAGCTTGCGCTTTGTAAGACTCAATTAATGGCATATTACAAAATTGTTTTAGCGATGTTGCAATATTAATGGTATAAGTAGGTGAATCGTAACGGTATTTAGAAATATTGAAACTAGCTGCATTTTTAGTAGCCAAAACGAGTGTTACATAATTTTCCGGCTTCAAGGCGTGTAATAAGCTATTAATGTTAGTTTTTTATTTATATTAATAGTTTACCAAGCTCACGCATTTTTCTAGAGGTTACATATAAAAAATGTTTTTCTCTATGTGTCCTAAGATATTGGAACCCAAAAGCACAGATCAAAGAATCTTTTTTCGCAAACATAAATATTTTATCCGGCCTCATACGTGGAAAAGATTATCTTTTAATTTTTGATTTACTTTGATGTTACGAAGCAAAAAATGTTGTGCATCAACTTGAACATTTGATGTGAGATTATTACTATCACATAGCTTTTTGTGCTTCCATAGTTATTTTCGAGAATAAAATCCTAAGCATTCACAAGGTCAAATAGTCGTCACTTATGTTATATATATGTTTTTTTTCAGGGGCGTTTTGAATATTAGTAATGTATTTTCCTTCCTTATGCAAGAGTGTAAAAATTTGTTTCCGAGACTTACTATTTTTTGGCATCGATAAAGCCTTTTGAACTTCCGGTTCATTAGAATGGTTTCCTATAACGTGTCTAGCGAAATTTTAAATCAAACTTTCACAATAGAAACAATAATCCCTCTGTCGTATCCTCTTCTTTTTATCCTATAGAGGTATGAGGAACAGGGTTTAAAGTTCACTCATACTCTATAGGTAGATAAGGGAGGATCCTTCGACCAGACGGGTGTTGTGTCTACTGTGGGCCACTGCCCGACGGTTGATGTCGGGACGTTGTATATATGTATGCTAGTAGCGCGGTAAGCTCTGCTTGCGCGATGCAGGATTTGCGTGCCGTCAGTATGACGTGTAGCTCGCATGTGGCGGTGTAGATACCGCTACAATCCTCTTCCTTTTCTTCAACAAAAAGATCTTCAGTTTGTTTGATTTCGGAAGCTTCATCGTGAACGTCAAATGAATCCTAAAAGAAAAATATATAATTTATTACAAACTTAATCAATGGATAATAGGTGTATTTTTATAAATATATTTGACATATGGGATCGTGTAGTCTAGCTTAACGGTTAAGTTTAACTGAGGTATCGCAACGCGCCCATGTCAGAGAAGATACCCACAAGATATTGGCTTTAAGTTTTTAGTTTTTATTGTTTATTTTTATAATGGTACTATGAAATTTTTGTATTGTCCTTGGTCCTTGAGGAGTATGCAATATTTCAAATTAATCCCACGTTTTAAAGTTCTAGAAAATCGAGTTTAATGATCTCGTTACATACATACAAAAGCCAAGCTAATAAAATAGCTAATTAAAATTACAATCGTACAATACTGTATTACTTTCGGAAACCATCCATCGATCAGTGGATCTTTTTAGTGGCCGAGTTGTAGGATTTGGAGTATACGCTTAGTGGCACACAAGACCGGCAAAGAAATAAAAATGGAACGAAGACAAAAAAACGTGTTTTTTTTTGTCGGGCCATGCTTCTCAGAACCTAAATGGTTTCTATGGACAAGGTCAACCCGATACTGCAATAAAATTGGTACACAGCGGAAAAAAAAATACAACGAAAAATTGGCTAAGTTACAAAAATATTCGAAAGTCTATTTCTCGGAAACGGTGCGTATTAGAACCATCATTCTCAGAGCCTAATTGGTGTATATGGTCAACGTTAACCCGACACTGCAATAAAATCAGAAAACCAAAAAGAAAAAAAAAACGTAAATTTTCTAAGTCTCCATCGTGACATATTGAAACAAAAACTTAAACCCATTGTGTTGTAGAAACCTAAAAGCTCTAATAAATTTGAACAAATCAGTATTTTTTTACTTACGTGATGGTTCTGGTTAGAGTTGATTGTATCTGTCTTGCTGATAACTGAGGTCGGGTCAGAAAAATCTGACTTATTACCATATTCATCACTGGTTTCTGGTACATAAAGATTATCGCTTGACTCAGAAAAGTCAGCATCATCATCACTTTCCGGCACAACAAAAGATGTTCCTTGATTTTCTTCAGTGTTTAAACAATTTTCAGGACTATCTGTACTATCAATAATATCACCCCTTTCGGTAGCTTCGTGATTAATATCTTTATGAAAAACGGTACTATTTATGGTACTATTTTGTAGTCGATGTCCGGTTCTAACGTGAATTGTATTGCTGGTTGAAGCTACGCATATTGCCGTTCCTTTTTCTCCAAATTGTTCCTAAAAAAATATGAATGAAAACATTTTTTAATCTTTTTACCTATTTAACGTAGGTGTGAATGTAAAAAAAAAAAAAAAAAATGTGAATGACGAATGAATGTGTGATGTAATGTGATGTGATGTGTGTGAATGTGTGTGTGTGTGAATGTGTGTGTGTGTGTGTGTGTGTGTGATGTGTGTGTAATTCATTTATGTATGTTATGTTTTAATTTAGCTCCCCTATATAATAAAATAATTTTAGTAGTAATAGTTATTAGTTTTAAAGCTGACCTGAGCTGAAAAAAGTAACAAGAATAACAAAGTTTATCTTATAAATTCTTTCCATAAAAAGCGTTTTTAAAAATCGACGGTCGCAGAATAAGATTACTAAAGCTAATTTAAATTATATCTTTACAACGTGGATACATACGTACCTCAGATATATTTTTTATTTTATTTTTTTCTTTTAGATATTGCAGAGATTTGTTAACATTTTCTTCATAATGCCTTACATTAACCGCTTTTGTTTTCGTGCTTCTCGAGTTTTAGGTCTTTACTTGATCTCAAATTAGAATCATCTTAGATCTAACAACAAATACCTAGTTTGCCTGATGACAATATTCGCACTCATCTTCTGGGTAATGATCATACAGAGTAACGGTGCAGTTACTACACCAAAACCATGATTGTTCAAGTAGGTAATACTCGTATGAGTAAATTATGAGCAAAGTTCAAATCAGTAACCATTGTTGTGGTTGCGTAGGTAAAATATTTAGGAAAATCCACAATTTATACAAAACGTTCGTAAATTAAAAAGCACCGTATCCCAAGGCCAATGCAAATGATTATTCAACAATTGTTCAAAATCCGATCTAGTTAGAAAACCATCTACGTCTCAAAAAAAAACCATCTTGGGTTCACTTGACCGTATTCTAACTGTAAGTGACAACTGAGTACTGACTGTTTGGTTGGATATTTCGATAGTGCCTGCCGCCTACTTTTAAAAGCTTGCACATTTGATTACTTTGTATGGGTTACAAAGTAATCAGATGCGCAGTCAGACCTAAATAAGTTGTCAAGAGCGTGTCGAGACACGCGTATGATAGGGTTCCGAAGATGATGATTACGATGATCACAATATCAAGCCAAAAACTTATTAGAAGAATTTACCTGTACCTATTCGAAAGTTCAAGCGCTTACTAACCAAGTGCGCCTTAAGGTTCGATTGCACCATCTTAGAAATAGCCAAATTTTTTAAATGTATAATAATAAAAATCTTTATTATCAAAAGCCAAATACAATTCGTCCATCTCAATCAAACATTAAAAAAAAGAAGTACAATGCTACGCATTCTTTGAGACAGAGTGAACGTCTGTGTCTGTGCTAGTATAAACTGTGTTACAGACACAGGCGCCTTCCTCTTACAGTTCATTTACAATTTCCTGCACTTTGTAGTAGTTCTGGTAAGCATAAACCTTAGTTAAACATTTATGTACTTAACACTTATTAATATTTATGTAAGCAAAGTGTGTGTGGTGTGGGTGGGTGTTTGTGGTATAGATGTATGTGTGGGTGTGTCTGGTGTGGTTGTATGTGTGGGTGTGTGTGTGTGTGTAGTTGTGAGTTTCAAATATGTCACAGTATAAAATATTGATTTAAGGAGCAATTTAAATCTGGTCTTAGATGCGTTAGTAACATTTTCTGGCAAAGAGTTGTTCAGTCTCATCGTACGTCAACTTTTGGACAAAATCACCAACTACAGTCTTACATATAAATCTAGGTAAAGAATATACGTTGCAGGTTTCGTTTATAGCGTTGTAAAGGTGGCTGCTAAGACACGGGTAGCTTTGCCTCGCCAGAGCAGTATTGGTGGTGACAGGTGGGCTACAGGATCTTTACGTCGTTTTTTTTGCTCCAGTAACCTTGGGTCATAGGTCAATGATGAGTGTACACGTAAAGTAATGTTAATTGCACAGAGCTGTCGGACAGTGAGAACAGATATGTCTTTATAGAGCTGGGTAGTCGGGTACCGATAAGGTTTGTAAAGCATGACTTTCAAGACAGCTCTTTGTGCCCTTTCAAGGCGAAGCAAATACGTTTTATGTGTACCACCCCAGACAGATATGCAATAGGTAAGAAGTGACTGAGCCAAGGCATAATAAATAGTTTTTAACAGTTGGTCGGCAACTACTCTTCTTAGTTTTTTCATAGGAAACATTAGCTTACGAACACGCGTAACTGTCACACTGATATGCTTTTGCCAACTCAATGTGTTATCGATGTGCACCCCCAAGTATTTAACACAAGGGCTTCTATGTATAGTAGGGCAGCTACAAGGAGTCAGTGTAGGGTGACAACTATAGGCTTTAACGTCGGGCATACTAGGCTGTGTAGCAGAGTTCGCTGAGAAAGGGACATAGTGGGTTTTAGAGACATTTAGCGTAAGTAAATTTAATGAAAGCCAATCCATCACTATGCCAAGTGCATTTTCAGCTGCGTGGTGAGCAGATTCCCATGTTTCTCCACTTATGATAAATGCAGTATCGTCTGCATATACGAGTATCTTGCAGTTTGGGATTGACAGCTGACACAATCTGTTTACAAATAGAAGAAAAAGGGTGGGACCAAGCACGCTACCCTGTGGTACGCCAAAGGTTAGATTCACATCGTCACTGATGTAGTTGTCCACCTTAACTCGTTGGTTACGGTTTGTGAGATAGTCACGGAAGAGGTTTAGAGCGATGTCTCTTATTCCCAAGCTTTCCAAACCACGTAGAAGGATGGGAGTAGACACCGTGTCGAAAGCCTTGGCTAGATCAAGAAATATTCCTATAGTTTTAGTCCTAGACTCAAGATTCTTGACTTATAAGACAACAACATTTACTTTTTATGATGTTATTAGATAGTTGGTTACTAGACAAATATTGTTGCCGAACAATTTTTTCTCCAAGGGCCTCACCAGCAGGTCAAGTCACCAGCAGGTCAAGCTACCCGAAACTGTCAAATTTCTCCAAATGTTTTTAAACCTTAAAATCTGACAGTTTGTGGTAACTTTAAGTGCTCGCGACTGTACGTTTAAAATAATTTCAGCGTTTGCTTTATAGCCCTAAAATAATAAGTCCCAGAGTGCTCAATATAATTTTCAGAGAAAGTTTTAAATATGATCTAATAACTCAGAAAGTTACAAGTTTTGAAACTATCATAATATAAAATTCCATGCAATTTGGTTCATAAATGTGGAAGTTATAAGGCTTGTATTGTGACAGACGGACGGACGGACAGAACGATCTTAGAAGGGTTCCTTGTTTAAATTCAGAACCCTAAAATGCGGAACTGTCTAAACTGCCGGTCACTTTGATGTGAAAACTCACGTTTACACATCAAAGTGACCGACAGTATCAACTCAGATCTTGCGAATCTTTGATTATATTATACAGTCATATAATCAAATCAAAGTTGCGAAAGTAGCAACAAAATGTTGTACTTGGGCCACATTTTTGATCATATCTAGGAAATAATATCTGAAACCATTTATAAAATTTAATTGGGACCTAACAGCAACCATTAGTTATTAATGTATTTAAAATAAATTTGGAAATAGGTTCCCACATGATGTAGTAATGTCTCTGATTATACGATAACAAATATAAAACGAAAATCTAACCGAAAAAAATAAGCTTTAATGTAATAAAAACAATCTTACCTTTTTGCCCTTTCCTCTTGATACTCATTTTCTTTAAATGCTTATTTTATAAATGTAATTCTAATCAAACACCTACTTATTTAGTTAAGATGGACCATGGAAGGCCAAAGTAACGATTGAACAGTTCTTATTAGTTCATTTACGGGATAAATGAAAGAAACAAATTATTAATTAATACTTTGTTTTATTGTGTAACATATAAATTACTTTTTTTAATTCTAGATGTAATCATTATTTATTAATCTTAACTTTTAATAAGCTCTTCCAAACGGCCTTGCAAGGAACAGGGCTCCATACAAGGCCAATATTATAAATCATTCGTTCATCTTAAAACTAGAGTTGTAATAATCAAAATATCCTCTTTTACTAAAACTATATAAAAAGCTCTTCCATTTAAACGAAACATCAAACGCTTAACATATTATGATCTTCTTTAAAAAACTTAACGAACATTCTCTTGAACACCATCGTATAACTAAGAATATATTAATGGAAATAATTAAAAGATTATAGTAATGAGTATTATATCGATAACAAATAAGTTGCCAATGCGTTTTAGAACGAAAATATATTTAAAAAAAAATACCAATAACGGCCTTCTTATGGGTCCGTTCTTTGTAAGACCAAAATGTTCCTATGAAGGCCAAACAAACAATCCTTCATCCTTCATCCAATCTTCCATGGCACGTCTTAAACTATCTCCATCCCATGTAATACCTCTTTTTTAAGGTTTTGGACCTGACATTCATGAAATCTGAAATTATACGTTTAAAATGTAATCATCTGTTCAATCGAGTTATTCTTATTAGGATATTTACAGACATAACATATCCATAAAATAAATTTAAAGATATATATCTATAATATAATAATTTTGAAAGAAATCTCTATTCAGTCTGACTTAGAAATAATAATATGTAATATTATAAACATAAAACATTGTTGCAACTTTCCTGGTACGTATTTATAACTAAAAACTAAGTGTTCATATTTTCATAATTTGTAAATGTTCCTAGTAAGGCCCATGTACCCTAGCAAGGCCAACCGTCAAAATTTTGATTGGCCCTATAAGGACCCACCGGCTTTCATAGGAACACTACCGATATTTTAACCGAAATCGAAGCATTTTTTTTTTCTTTAGTACCATTACCAATCCTTACAAGACAATTTACATTTTTAAAAAATTGTATAATAATAGGTTATTTACGTGCGTGCGAATTACAATTTTAACGTCGACGGCCGAAGTCTACGAAGCGAGGCATCGCACTAACAAACTAGCAACGCGAGCGACTCGCCGCCGCGTCTGTGTCCTTGATTTTGATGTAGCTTAGTGTGAGTGGAAGGAATTTGTCATCACAAGACAATAGCTATGGCATTTTTATAGTTGGCCTTCAAAGGAGCATGGCCTTCCATGGTCCACCCACCTTATAAACGAATGTATTATGTTTACGGATTTATCGCATTTACCTACTTGCAGTTTGGCAATTATGATATAATCCATAAACATAATATTTTATTTTATAAGGTCTAATTTTCCCGTAAATCCGTCAATATTATAGAATATCGCACACTACACTTGTGCAGGATATTCTATAATATTGACGGACGAAGAATATTACTTATGTCGAATCGTGTGACTTATTGAATGCCGACTGTATAATAAGTTTAAGTTAAACCTACGTTATACGTATTCAGTTTGTACACGGCAAAGTTCACTGTGTGATCACGCCAGGAAGTAGATAAGCCGGGGTGTAACTATAAACAATCTCAACAATTGCATTCCTTTATTACATTGTTGCCAAACGTATACTGTGCACAACAACAGCGCTGCTCAATTGAAACAGAATCGTCACTATTTATTTCACATCGTTATTTTGTACATAAAACAGCAAGTTTACCTTAGAATAATAAAGAAAGAAAAAGAAAGAAAGAATAATGTTTATTTGGACACAGTACGTGAAACACAATACACAAATAATAAAAAATAAAAAGTGATAACAGTGTGTGCCTCACGGCTGCGCCAAAAAGGTTCATTTCAGCATTAATGTCAGACAGATGCTGTCTGACGCTGGTTTTCTAATGAACCCTTAGGGACTAGTGACGGGGAGTACAAACAGTTTCAACATACCTAATATATATTTTTATACTTATAAATAAATGAATAAACTAGTAGAAACTTACTTTGTATCAAATATAGTAACAAAAACAAAAAAATTGAATAAGAAAACTACAAGAAATTTTCTCAGCAAAACCTGTTCTCAGAAACCTAGTGCGAGTGCAAAAAGTGACGCAGCTAAAACTGAGCCATAGTGGCTAACTTCTCTCGGCGAGCTGTCAGTAGTCAAGGTCACGTTCCGTCGAACTCAGCTCGCGAGTAAATAATTTAAAATGACAGTTTGTAGCGTGAAGGGATGTCATAACGCTTCAGGAAAACAAAAAAATGTGATCAAATTACATTTCACAATTTTTACGTAAATCGATCATCAAACAAAAATTCTAATGACCTAACTTATCACAATTCAGTGTTGCTATTTGTGAGGAAAAAAATACCCCCATTGCTTTCAATTTTGTTCTAATTTTTGTTTAGCAAAAAAAAATGTTTCTGATGTACCTACTACCTACGCTATTTAATACGATATCACATTTTGCCAGTTTCGAGAAACTAACTTGGCTTTAGGTATTATAAATTAGTGTTTGTGTTTGTTACTGGTGGCTATTTTGTGTGCGTCAAACTAAACTATATTTATTTACAGCCTCTTAATTATGGTCGTTATCGACACTGCTTACACACACACAATCACCTTCATCTAATCCAGTTCCTGATAATATAAAATACTTGTCTTGATTTAATCCAGCAACATAGTAGTACGTTTTCCCATTTTTTTGTGGCGGCCTGGTAATGGTATCAATGAAAGCTGTATTTGTGTGCGTTTGAGGAACGTAGACACATTCGGTTCACCCACACAAAGAAAATGAAGTGGACACACGATATCGCTCGTGTTTTGTTCTAGACGCGGCTTCTATGCGTTATTATTCTAAGATCGGCAGTTTATTGTTTCTCCTAATAGCCGCTCGATTTCACTGCATAATTACGTAGGCACCAATAGTGTATTTTATTGAGTCTCTCGGTCAACATCTGCGTCAGCGTCGATACAGTAATTATTATTTCTTAATCATGCGACATCCTGAAAATTACCTACAGTTTACTATAAATAATTATAAGCTCATACTGTTCGAACTAAATAAACGCACAAAAAATGTCGAATATAAAAAAAACATGACGCAGTAAAAGTTCTATTGAACGTAGGTAAACAGCTAACTTGCTTTTTTGTGTACAGTCAGCAAAAGAGATAAGTATGCAAAGTCGCCGGATATAGTTAAAGTTTAGTAACACTGACAGCCGATCACGAACCTGCCTCGTGACGCTCAGTTTTGCTCCGTGCGCCTATCACGAACGCAGCGCGTCGTCGGAATTCCTTGAATTTATTTTAAAAACACTTGCTACGCTCGTGATCGGCGTTTGTTGCATTGTGTAGCAAATCTAACAGGTTGGTGAGAAGGCATTTCCACAGGCGTATACCACCGACCGGCGGCGACAAAAAACATAGTCACAGGAGTCTGCAAGGTTTGCGCGGACACAATAAAAACAGACAGGCAAACAGGGAAGAAAGGAAATTTCTTTTTACTGTCCGGACTGTAATATGCCACTCTGCCACTATCCCTGTTTTGAAAATTGTCATAGACGTGTTTTTTTCAATTCTGAACCGTGTAATCTACCTGATTACAGTTGTTAAGTAAAAACATTTTTTTTTTTTGTTATTTTTATTTAATTTTTACAAAAATTCCGTAAATAGCCGGCGTACAGGGAAATGCGCGTAACAAAATGCTTGGCTGTCAAAGTGTAAGAAACCGATGAATGTTTTCGAATAAAATTTAATTAAAATAAAATAGAAAAAAACTGGTAATTTATCAAATTTAATTTATTGTTAGAGAATGAGAAATGATGAGAACATTATGCCGTGCAACTCGCTTGTTTCTGAAAGTTACTCTTTGTTATATTTTGTTAATTTATGTTAATGGCGGTATGGACGCGATGAGTAACATTCAACAAATGGTAACAAGAAGCCACTAAAGTTACAGATGGTTACATAATGTTACCGTGTTGCACAGTGTTGCTCCACAAAAAGTAACTGCGGTATGGAATGTGGATGCACCTTAAGGGGTGCCACCTACACACTTGCTCGGGTGCCGCACATTCAATTCGGCAGTATTGATTGAACAACAAAGACGCCCCGAAGCAATTACTAAACATAGTCGGCTTTCATTCGGCTCGTGCCGATCGGCAAACTTCATTCGGCATCTACCCTCACGGAACCATGTTTGCATCGGCTCGGCACATATGTTTAGGTATTCGATTTTGCCACGTGACTATGCCGAATCGTGCCGCCGCGAACAAGTGTATAGGTAGCACCTATGGAGAGCCCAATAAAATGATAAAGCGCTGAGCAGATGATGGTCAATTTGTCCGCGGACAATAAAATTAGCCCACCACGATACAACGTATGGAAATCTATGCTATAACGCACACGCAGGACAAATAGATTGCCGGATATTTCTGCCATTTCATTGCAGTAATTTCTTCCCGGCGACAAACAGTCCATCGTCTACTCAGCTCTTAGTAGTAGCTCTCCTGACATGTTTGTGTGTTTTGGAGAAATGTTATTATCTTACAATAGATATTACTGTAGCAATTTAAAATGGCATGAATGTAAACAAAGCTACGTAACTAAGCCAAAGCTGTGCCTGAGAATAGTGAGAATACTACAAGGGGGAGTTCCCAATGTAACACGTCAGTGAAATGGAAATGTAATCCTTTAAACGTAAGTAATGTTATTTTAGCAAGCTGTAGGTAGGTAGGAATATAATAATATATGTAGGTGAAACGTTGGTCCTGTCGGCTACCGTGACACTCATCGTCGCAATATTAATTAGGTACACTGCAGCTTTAATTTGAGTGAATTCCCTATGATCTGTACACCTGAATCCAGGTAAGCGCGACACATACACATACATAAAAACATAACATTATGACTTACGGAGCCGAAACGTGGACGCTCACGGTACGGATGGTCCATAAGTTCAAGGTGGCGCAGCGAGCTATAGAATGAGTTATGGTTGGAGTCCCGGAATGAGGTGATACGGCAGAGAACCAAAGTTATCGACCTATCCCACAGAATAAGTAAGCTGAAGTGAGTATGGGCCTGCCATGTTAACCGTAGAACTGATAACCGTTGGGGTAGACGTGTTCTTGAGTGGAGACCGTGAATCGGCAAACGTACGGTAGGACGCCCTCAGGCTATGTGGAGCGATGATCTTCGCAGAGTAGCTGGTAGCAATTGGTGAGGCCTATATCCAGCAGTGGGACTGCTGTAGGTTGATGATGATAAACCTAACATCACGTCTGTATTCCCTGAAGA
The DNA here is from genome assembly GCA_916610205.1 of Griposia aprilina. NCBI lineage: Eukaryota > Metazoa > Arthropoda > Insecta > Lepidoptera > Noctuidae > Griposia > Griposia aprilina. Next base: position 5,700,417 of record OU744299.1, read on the forward strand.
GTTAGGTAGGCAGAGGTGTATGGTAATCCACATTTCGCCAAGTTCCATGCTGTCGTGCAGTGACAACACACTATCTGAAAACCACGACTGTAACAAAAATGTTCAAAACATGTTCACTCTTCAAGCAGTTTGATGCGTAATGGTCAAACAGCGTAACATCAACTATCCATAGATCAGCACATAATAGAGGTCTTCAGAGACAGGTTCAGGTATTCAAATAATATAATCATTTATTTTATATAATAAATTAAATTACTAAACAATAATCATAATAATTTCATAAAAACACACACATTATATTTTTACTCGAAATTTGAAACTCAACTCAACTCAACTAAAAGTTTGCATGTTCAATCCGGGCGCAATTGTGCTAATAAAACAGTATTTCAAAAATTAACATCTAGCGAATCTGAAGCAAGAGTGACTGCAGTGAGCACATGACGTGTTTGACCGACAGGAATCAGACGAGCCGTATAGAGTACGATCATTTCTACGCACAATACTTAGAGATTTTTTCTTCAGCTGTCTAGTTTTCTGCTTAGGTACTGGTCGTTTTTTCGGTTTCTTTTTCTTGATTCTTTGCTGAAATGAACTCTTAACCACGATCCCCTTAGCGATATTCTGCAGCAATATGTAAGCATCGCTCTTCGCCTTCCTTGGCAGATAGGGACGGATAGCCCTTAATAACTCTTTTATCTCCTTCTTCTTCAGAACGTTGTTATTTTTAGACTTGCTTGAGGACACTGATGGAGTATATAAAAGATACTTTGGTATTGGAACTGCTACACCGTCCCCATATTGCAGCTTCTGTTCAGTAGCCATGTCTGTGGCCAGGTCTCCTGTAGGAGGTAGTGTCGGTTGAGTGTTCTCAGAAAGCAGTTCATTAATAATCTCGTCTACATTCACGTTGGACAGTTCCTCGTCTTCCATTTCTTGGAAATCGATTATTATCAATATAAAAACATACAAAAATCAATAATACAATTTTACAATATTATGCTGTCAACATATCAAGAAAAAGAATGAACAAAAGAATTTTGTTTTCCAACGTGACCATTTGGAAGACCAAAAAGGTTATTCTCATTTATTAAATGGCTTTTTGACTAGGATCTTTTCAAAGAGTTTTCTTTTTTGGATTAATAAAAATGGGGTACACAAAGCCATTTCAAAGAAACTGCAAAACTCATTGCAAACATGACTACTCGCTACTTCTAACTCTCAAGAATTTCGCGTTGCTCTTTAATAAAGATCACTTCAGAGTCTACAACGTTAACTTAACTGTTCATATCATCAAGCGTTGAGTATTCAATAATCTGGTCACATCATGATGTGACCAATGGTGGATGTTCTATTTCATGAGACCAATTCATGAACAGTTGATGAAATGATCCATTCTAAGATCTGGACACGACACCTACTGCTTAAATACAAAATTTGGAACAACTGATTCCGAATAGGTAGTTCTAGTAAAAATTAAAACCAATCAATTGACCAAGTGACCATTGCCACTAACACATTCAATTATAATAAGACCAACTACTCCGACGATTTATTTTCATTGGGACTACGACTTTCAAGAAATAATTATGAATGAACGAAATTTTTTAAAACAAATAAACTTATAAGTGTCAACTTTATTGCATTATCTTAAATCTAAAATGAAACATATAACAATTTACATGATTGGAATACAATCCCCAGTGTATACAGAACCTCTAAACAATTCAATTATTGGAACACCAAACAGATTCGCAACATCAAAGCTTTTGACGAAACAGACATCCGGCAATTTTATTGAAAGTCTCTTTGATTAGTACATTTTTATTTATTGTACAGACTGTTGTTCGTGTTTTGGAAAAGTGTTTTATGGATGTGTACCGGAAATGTTACAGGATTATTATAGTGCTATTAACTAAACGTAGACGAAATCATGGTCTATTTCAAAGTTGTTCCTCGTTGATAGCTCGGTCGCGATGTTCGAAGGGATTTTATCTGTGAATAGAAAATGGTTTTCTGAATAGGTACATGAAGCACTCAAATTAAATTCACTACTTGATGAACAGCACAGCACACTGCCACTGCAGCCTGCTGGGATCGGTGCCTTTAGTAGTGGGATTAGTGTTCCCAGACAGAAAGTATATTCAGAGTAACCTTATATGATTTCAGGGACTAGTCTAAGACTTCTGAATGTATCCTATTAACTTCTTACAAACAATCAAAGCATAAAGAGAATACCTATGGCTTACTGTCCGATAATAAAATGTAAGATTAACTCTATATTACATCTGACAAACGTTATACGAGATATTTTAAATCTACATGTGACTGTAAACATCACTAGCGTAAAAAAAAAACTTTTGTACGATGCCAATAACCACCAATTGAGTACAAAGAAAATCCATGTATTTAATCGAACCTCTAATAATTCCCATTTTGCGCTCCTAAAAATATTATTGGACACTAATATATTAGAGTGTTGCGCCTCTTTTTGTGACCCCCAAATAAATTTCCTATTTCGGGTTCCTAAAAATACTAACGGCCTTACTAATAAAAATATTTAACACACTTGTTGAACAACTGTTTAGTTATACATTGTATAAGCTATAGATAAGAGTTACACAGTCCCTTTACCAATAATGGGTGTGTCAGCATTGTATAGTTATAAATTCGTTATAACAAAAGCCACTGGCAACATTCTTCGGAAACGTTTTGAAACTAAATTACCAAATTGTAGAGACATTTAGAAAACCTTGTAAACAGCATAAAAAAATGTTTATTTTTAATAAATAATACAAATTGTGCCCGAAATGTTGTTTCAAAATATATTTAAAAATAATTGTATTTTTTTTACGGTAAAACGAAAGAAAAAATGAAACATACTTTTTAAGTTCGTCATTTAAGAACGCACCTTTCAAATGTCAAACTAGTGTCCCGATTTTAATATGTGTGCAATCGATTGTGTGTGTGTGTGTTTTGAGTGTTTTTTGTAGCACCAATCATATTTCTGATGCCACAAATGTTTCTAAATCTAGAAACTACTTGTTCTTGCTCTTCAAGAATCCCAGGCATGCGTATACATTGTGCCGCTTTATTTGCCAAAGCGAGATCCATTCTTTGGCATACATTCGTAATGGACTGATAGTTAAGTCCATGAATGTCTGCTGCGTGATCTTGAACTTCTTGCCTAGCCCACGCCCTGAGAGCAGTAGAAACTTGAAGTTCTACAGCCAGCCCGCCACCACGAGCTTGCAGTTCGATATCACTTCTAACTAATTCAACTATGTATTTTCCGTCCATACATTTATATTTTACTGAATCTATATTTCATACGAAAGTCTGTGTCTCGTAAAGTAAAAGGATCGAAACGATTTTTGTCCTAAAAGTTAGTAAAATTGCCGGCCAGATGTCCGGTACTACGGTTACACGCTCACTAAACAAGGGTTGAGGACTAAATAACAGTTGTGTAACTTCTCATACAATAAAAACGCCCGGTATACCAGATGTGTACAACTGAACTGTAAAATATCTTTTATTGATAGAGTTAGCATTATAACTCCGGTATACGAAGTGTGTAAATCTTTATTAGTAAGGCTGTAAAAGTACTACTAGCTGCCAAGTAACTACGACTTACCGTAAGAGTAGGCCAGAAAGTAAAAAAGAGGCTCAGTGCCTCATTAGAAGATCCATAAGCTTTTAGAGGATCAGCCCAATATTTCCTCAAAGAAAATAAACAGTAAAAAAAGTCGGAACACATAACAAAACATAACATTACGCCTGTATTCCCCGAAGGGTTAGGCAGAGGTGTACCTATAGCACACTCACATTTTGCCAGTTATGTTTTAAGTCCCATGTAATAGGGGGCGAGCCTATTGCCATCAACCGGGCACAAATCCAGACTCCGGGCTGCTACCGAGAAATTCCAGATGGAAAAACCCAACAACACTTTGCCCGACCCGGGAATCGAACCCAGGAGCTCATGCTCAGCAGTAGCGCTTGCGACCACTAGACCAACGAGGCAGTCACACACTACACACACAAACACACACGCACACACACACACACCACACACACAACACACAACACACTTGCATAAATATTCATAACACCAATATAACTTACCATTACACCTATACACGAGATTGGACCAGATGATCATCTCCTGCGAGAAACAAAACACTCCGAGCCGTCCTCCCTTGAGCGTGAAGTCATACACGTTGCCCGAGTCCGCCACCAGGCGGTTGTTCTCGTACACCTAATAAAGTCATGATATTCACATTTACTTTGTAAAGTAGGTATGCATTATTTATTACTATCTTGTACTGTATTGTACAACTGGCTGGTGCCCGCAACTCCACGACAAAGCGCGTATTATTATTTTATATACACTATCAACACTCCTGTTTCCGCCGAAGAGTTATGCAGAGGTGTACTATTAATATTATATGCTTAAATTATTGTGAATGTGAGGACTATAATGGCCGCGGGCTAACCATTTAAGCAACGCGATCATCGCGTTCATTTTGTTCGGCGAACCCAAACACGTCGTCACGCCAACAGATGGCGCCTTCGGGTTTTCCGGTCAAACAAGTGACATAATTATTACGAACGTAACAATTGCGTCTTCGCGCGAACGATATTTTTGGACAGAACGCGGAGTTAGACTTGCGACAAAACGATTTCCTAAAATCTTTTGATGTGTAAACATCTTAGCGCTCGGTCTACCGTAGGGGCTAGCTGGGACTTCGAGCGTTAGACGCGTAAGCGTAAGACTTCGAGCGTCAGATGACGTCAGCGTAAGACCCGTGTCTATGTGAATGCGTGAACCAAACTGATGCGAGCTCAGATGTTTACACATCAATTTTCGTGAGTGCCAAACCAACTCACACCGATTTATGTTATCCATCATGTATGTGAAGTTTTACCAGTTAATTAAAAAGGCCCCGTATAATTTACCTTCAGTCTGATGAGGCCAAGTTTCGGTCTGTGCAGCAGTCGCCAGCGGTAGGCTGTCTTCTCGCGCCAGCCTACGTTGCGAGGGTCTTTCCAGAGAAGGGTCACCTAGGAGAAATTGTAGGAGTAAGTGTTAAGTTGTGGTGATAAGTTCTGTTACAAACGAATCGGTACGTGAACGGTACTGAACAGATCACTTTAGGTACTTGGACAATACATTGTTAGGAATGAAGCTTTAAATACTTCGTTCCCTACCAACTTCAATTATAAATCAATCAATCAAATCTTCAATCATTTTATTATTATCAATATTGTAAGTGTTATGTTATTAAAGATAGTTTTTTTTAAATATAGATTAATAGAGGCCACGCTACCGCATTAGGATTTTTCCTGTAATGATAGCAGTCTTTGTGATAAATAAATAAATATTGGACACAAAATAAAAACCACATGGTTGAATTTAAAAATAGTTTAAGAACGAGTAAGTATTCTAAAATATTCAAATATTGAATCCCTATCGAATTGAACCATAAGACTGCTCCAGCTTTGAAGTTTGACCTATTATAATTATACCTATAATTAATTAACTATTAAGCACTTTTGCATGGAACATCATTCCATTCTGTATCTGGAGAAGGACGTTGTTAGCTGCGCTACAGTTTATACTTTTGCAGCTATCATCGTTTTAGTTGTTATACTTAGTCTTGTGTTATTGTTCCAAAATAAACTTTTTGTTGTTTATTTTATTTTATTATTTATAAGTAATGTAACAAACTAAATTATATTTGAAACTTTAATAATCCAGTAGAGCTACATTCACTCTTGCGTAAGCATCACGAATAACAAGCAATCAAACATAAGCGCGTCACGACTCACGGACTCTCGGCTATAGACAATGCAATTAACACTGTATTCAATTCCCAGTCCTCTTCCGCGCGTCACCTATGCTACCGTCGTGTTAGTAATTTAGTTTAATTAGTGCATGGGAACAGATGGCACCTAGCTATTTAAGCAGGTAGATTAATTTCACAAAAGGATATTTTCTGTGCAAGTATTTAATTATGTATGTGTTCTTTACGAAGCTTTCAGTCTAATATATATATACAGGGTGGTAGAAACATCGACGCGCAACCTGTTACCATGGATTTAGCACATGATTCAGAACCTCCTGAGTTGTTGTTCATCGGTAATTTAAAAAAAAATGCTGTTCCCTATATTTCTGAGTGGAGACCGCGAATCGGCAAACGTAAGGTAGGACGCCCTCAGGCTAGGTAGAGCGATAATCTTCGCAGGGTGGCTGGTAGCAGCTGGATGAGAGTTGCCGAAAATCGAGCTCAATGGCTTAGAGGCCTATGTCCAGCAGTGGACTGCTGGTGGCTGATGAAGATGATGATGATATTTTGACTTCGTAGGTATTGCATATTTCCATGAAACAGCAGATTTTTTTATTTTTTGATAACCGACGAAAAATTTCTACGCTAAGAGAGTCTAGAATCATGGGCTGAATTCGTAGTTACAGTTTGCCTGTCGATGTCTCTGCCACCCGTACCTATAGGTAAATATGAACAATTAGCGTTTACAATTTGCCATTTAAAAGCAACACACATAAAAAATAAAATGAAAAACTTTAATCCTCTTAAATGTAAACAAAACAAAATAAATTCTACTTTAAACAAACAAAAACAAAACTAGTAAGTACTCGTATGTTAGAAGTTACGTGTGTTAGAAACACTCCAACAAAATTAATTACAATCAGAAACCTTAGATTCTGCAAGCAACCCATGTTTATGTTTTACCATTGACAGTAATTAATTTTTCAACTACAGAAGTTGGCCTAAGAAAAACTATTCAATTTCTTTTAGTAGAACCCGAACTCATTTCATTGTGCATAAAATAATTAAGTTCAATTCTATGCTAACTTATGTAATATATTTAAACTTCATTTTCTTCTTCTAATAAGTAACTCATTCCAAGTAGATTACTGTCGAAATGAAAATCCGAATATCTTTCATATTTAATAAACCAACCTTGGAAAAATCTTGAATTTTTCTTTATAACAAATACAAAGTTTGTTCATGAAATTAACTTTTCAGTTCCCTACCAAAGAGCGACAATCCCAAGAAAATTAGTTTCTTTATAAATTAAACTTAACCATGATAAGGGTATAATTTTCTTGTAATTTCAAGCTAAGTATATATGTTTATTAATCTTTTGAATTGTTGACCTATGCGTTGTCATTTGAATCAAAAGTTGTAAAATTAGTTGTTTCGCCATTGTAATATTATGTGGTTTAATAAACATAGTGTCGCTTATGAATGAGGCATCTGAATTCAGCACTGTATGTTATTTTTCTCAAGGACACCTATTATGGAAATTGTTGTCTATGGCAATATAAACAATATGTCGCTGTTTTTTAATTCAAGAGCTGCTATTTACAAAATTTTGCTTCCATAAATTACAAAATTTTTATAACATACCTGTCGACGTAATATTACTAGTATAAGAATGTAATTTGTGGAGATAAAATAAACGTAGTAGTACTCACAACCGGCGTACGTGTATGACCAGATGTATGAACGTAAACGAGGCAAAAGGAGTATGTATGGATCGTAGCAGGTGGCGTTCTGTAGTTTCTGCCTACCCCCATGGGACGAAGGCGTGAGTTTATGTATGTATAAAATAAACATTATTATTATTTGTCACTCACCTGATCAGGAGTAGTATCAGTATTCCACAAAGCATTCCTCAATGTCTTGCCAGGTCCAGTCTTGGAGTTGACCAGTTTGAGCTGTATGCCGGGCTCGGCGACCGCCCTGAATGGCGTGGTCTGCCAGTACGTCTGTGTGTTCTTCTTCCACATGACCACGTAGAAACGCTTGTTGTTTTGATAGCTAGGAAAAAGAAATTATACGTTCGTAAATATAGGGAAAGTAACAGTCTAATGAATTTATAGACACCCGAGGTTGAAATTGAAATCAAAGCTCAAATAAAAAGATTTTTTTCATACATTTTGATTCACATTTTCATCTGAATAAACAGAATGCTGGTCCCTTAGTAAGAGTTGTTTATATTCACGATAACTTTCAACCTCTAGAAGGACGCCAATGAGTTCAAAGTCACCCAGTACATCTGATTTTAAAACATAATTATGTTTATTCATGTGGTTTGATGTTTACGTTTTGAGACTTTCTAGCAAATTAGAGACTTGATTAGATTTTCGGGGCACGGAGTTGGGGTACTTCTATTTAATTGACACATCTAGACAAACAGACTTAACTAGACGATTGCAAATAACAAGATTAAATTGCGGTCCGGTGCTAGTAGTCTTAAAAGCTACAATATGTAGATGAATATCTAGAGAGTGTAAATAAATAATCTTCTTTTCTGATGCAGTACTCCAATTTAATCAACTAATATAAATTCTGCCAGCATGAAAAGATATCGCGCTTTTGCGTCCATTCTACGGTTTTATGGAATAATGAAACAACAATATCATCTAAGTAAATAAAACTGAAACTGACAAGCAAACTTGACTGAATTTAAATTCAAGTGGGATTAAAACAACTTTACGCAGCACGTATGGTATTCATTTTCATTGAAACGATGTAACTTTTTGAAAGTTTAATGGTTTCTGCAGTTTAAGCACAGACCCTCGTCAAGTTTTATTTGATAGAAGCCTTTTGCTAAGTCAAGCTGATTAAAATCCATTACATTTTAGATTTGAAATAGTTTCAGTTCTGCGTGATTCTTTCTTCTCTCTACAAGTTTGTCAAAACTGTAACAAAAATGTTCATAACAAAAAGACAGAGATATATGTACATATTTTAAATACACTGCCCCATTGCAATTTTTCTCCCTTGCCAAGAAGTAAGATAATAAACCATGAATCTCGAGAATAAAAAGTTCTTTTTCGTTTTAAGATTAATTTAGCTAATTTAGTAGGCATATTAGCAAAATAAAAACTCACCCAAATATAAATCCAACGTAATCATCATCGATCTGTGTGTCCACAAAAAGCGTCCCTTCGAAGTCGACTCCACTGAAGCTTTCGAAGCCCACAGCTAACCCGGGGTCTGAGTTCAAGGTCTGAAGTATCTCCGCGCCTTGGTTCGCGATCTCCCAATTAGGATCTTGTTGTGACTCGCCTTCAGGGTCAAGCCGGACTGTCATGTAGTTTCTAGAAAAAAAAATGATGCTTGCTCAAATGTTTAATGTATACATGTACATACAATTTATAAATTAAAGTCACTTTTCTAGTATGTCTATATGACCGTATTGTTCTTCAAAACTCCCCACCGGATTTTGATGTGGTTTTCGCCATCAGTTAGAGAATTTATTCCTGGAGGAAGAGGTGGATCATAAGTCTAAGTCACAAGCAGACAAGCCAAGAATATAATCCATTGTCGTCGTGTAACAGATATTATTTACACAACATAATTATTTTGACGTGTGATCAAGAACGATTATCCATGACTTTATCTAAATTCTGACATTTACAATTTCGTATACCTGTATCTTCAGAATTGTGTATTTATAAAAGTATACGACAAAATTCAAGTAATTTTAACCACAAATCCCTGAACGGGGTTTGCATGCTCAAAAAGCTCTATGTTGTATTAGAACGTGCTAAACTCGTTCAGAAATTCACTATCCTGTTTTCGCGCTCGAGCTCTTCGAGGACAAAGCTTCCAGTGAAGTGCATTAAATGCGTCAGTAAGGCGTTAGTGATTTGTTGCAAAACATTTTCCACTAATCTGCAATCTTCACCGTTAAGTTTATTTATCGTAGATTAACTTCCTCACAATTAGTAAAATAATAGGTCTTTACCTATGAAATTGCCGTTTTGTATGAAAAAATTTAAACGAATTTTTTTCATGAATTTTTTATTTGTATTAATCGAAGTAATCACCCATGCAATCAATGCATCTTTGCCATCGCAGTGGCAGTTTATTGATGCCCTTCTTAAAGAAATCAGCTGGACGGGAGGCAACAAATTCTTCAAAGGCATTTTGTACTGCCTCTCGGGTATTAATTTTTTTTCCCGCCAAGAAGTTATCCAAATTCTGGAAAAAGTAGTAGTCTGTAGGCGCAAGGTCTGGTGAGTAGGGCGGATGACGGAGAGCTTCCAACCCCAGTTCTTGCAACTTGGAGACCGTCTGCTGTGCAGTATGAGGTCGCGCGTTGTCGTGCAGGAGCAGCGGAGACGAGCGATTGACCAATGCTGGTTGGAGATGCGCCAGCTTCTCCATCATTGTGTTCAGTTCTTCACAGTACACATCTGCAGTAATGCTCACCCCGTTTGGTAAGAAGCTGTGATGAATCACACCGGCGCTAGACCACCAAACAGTGACCATCACTTTTCTAGGGGTAAGTTTTCGTTTAGGGCATTGTTTAGGTGCTGAACCAGGATCCAACCAACTTGCTGAGCGCTTACGGTTATCAAACAGAATCCATTTTTCATCGCAGGTAACAATGCGGTTCAAAATTCCTTCATTTGTGTGTCTGTTGAGCAGTGCAAGGCACGTCTCGACGCGTACTTCGCGCTGGCGATCATTGAGTTCGTGGGGCACCCATTTGTCAAGCTTTTTTACCTTGCCAATTTGACGCAAATGGACCAATATTGTTTTGACGCTAACGTCGAAAGCTGCTGCTAATTCAGCCGTAGATTGTGTATCATCAGCTTCCACAATCGCCTTTAATTCGTCATTGTCGACCAAAGTCTTCGGACGACCGCGAGGTTCATTTTTCAGGTCGAAATTTCCAGAACGGAAGCGAGCAAACCAATAACAGGTGGTGCGTTGGTTTGTAGTGTTAGCTCCGTAAACGTCGTTGATGTTGCGTGCCGCTTGTGCCGCGTTGCTGCCACGACGGTACTCATATTCCATAATTACTCGAATTTTTAACGTATCCATGATGACGAAAAAGATTGAAATGTGATGAAAATGTAACACTAATCAATAAAGAAATGACTACTTTTAGAAAAAAAAATCCATGTTTTTAAAATAAAATTAATTTGAAATTAGAATTCTTAGCCAAACAAAAATTATTTTGATTTGAAATGGCCAGTACTGCAGAACGGCAATTTCATAGGTAAAGACCTAATATAACTTATGGACAATAAAATCATATCATCGTAGCAATCTATATTTCGACCATCTACCATGTTATATTTCCATTGTTTCTCTGTACCTTTGTACCATAATTAGAGATCTATGAAAAAAATATTTTTTTCAATTTCGCCAATTTTAATAGAAAATGCACCTTACCTGAAGTCAGTGCGAAATATCTTGGAGTTGTTTGGACAGTTGTCGAGCTCGTTCACCACATGATCCCCATCGTAGTCATTGTCACATGCATCGCCAACGCCGTCATCTAGTTTTATGAAAAAATATTATTATACAATTTGTATCAGAAAGGTGTGATCAAATTTAAGGTTGTGGTAAAGACCATCAAACTGAACAACTTTTTCCATGGGACCAACATTGTAATTACGGAAAAATTATCGACTGTCCCGTACAAAACTTTAATGCCTACTCAATCCAATTGTATGTATGTAATATTGGTCCCATGGAGAAAGTCATTCAGGTTGGTAGTCTGTACCATATCTCTAAATTTGATTACACCTTACTAAAACATTACGTAAAACGAATATTTCTGTAATGTATTAGAAGACTTTTCAAACAAACAATCAAGTGAAGGAAGCTTTTACCGACCTTTACGAATACAAAACGGCTTATAGCTGTGATAACAATAAAACGTCATTGTATCTAGCTAAGTATCCGCAAAGTTGTTAAACTCTCTTTTGACCCTGTACTCCAAAAGTTCTCAGTTCTTCACTTACTATACACATAAAAATCTTTTTAACAAAAATTAAAATGACGAAAATATAAACTAAAATGCAAAAAAAAATACCTTTTAGTCAAACAGAACCCCCAGGTCACGTATAATGTCTATTTAATTAACTTTATCCTCAATAATGTAATACACTGTCTTTAAAATATTTTGTTTTGTATACTTAATGTAGTAACATTTCTTTAATTTCAAATTCATTTTATTGTTTTGCACCATTGAATCAGACTATTAAGATAATCTGTAAGATCGAGGAGACTCTGACAGACTTAATTGTTCTGAGATACTTTAGAGTCATCTCGCATACATAAAAATTTCGGAGTGCCGAAAACAGCTGGGAATGTCATTAATTTCCAGGGGAGATATAGACGATAGATTGATAACCGTTTAGATCTATCTTCTAAATATGAAATCACCCATTCAAGTAAGCTGCCAGTGATACCATAAGCACGCAACTTATAAGAAAAGATTTTGTAGGAAACTTTATCCAAAGGCCTAGCAGAATTCAGAAAAAATTACGTCAGCCTGATGACCAGCATCAGCAGATCCAATTCAAAGCTCAGTAAATGGAACCAGTTTAGCACTTGTTGATCGTGATCAAACAAATCCGTGCTGATGATCGCTAATGAATAGCTTTAAATGGTTTTAGAAATGCGGGCAGAGTAGTGAGTTAATTATGTTGTCATTGTTATCGGATTTATGTTTAGGCACCACCTTTGCCATTTTCCATTTTTATGGGAATATGCCAGAAATTAAGGACTTTCTGTACATGAGCAGAAGTGGCCAAACTAACTCTGCCGCGCAAGCTGTAGGTAATTAATATTGGCGGTATGCCATCAGGGCCCGCCCCTTTGTTAATATCTAAACTTTTTAATGTTTTGAGTATGATCTCCCAGCTAATAGTTGAAACTTCTCCCGACAGCCTTCCGTCTCCATTATCAGACCTTGGCTATGTCTAAAGTTCTCATCAAGATGAATGTTAAGTAAACCCAAATACGATGTAACTGCTGTAAACTGTTGAGGAGCTCTCTCAACTGTCCTCTGTCTCTATCATCAGATCAACTTCAGGTCTTTATTTTGTTGAAGCGTCATCAGAACAACATATTATTTATGCCATGTTCCTACTCTTAGCGGTGGATTTTTTTTTTCAATTTGAAATGGGACTAACTTCGAAATAAACCCTTTCCAATAAAAAAAATATTATGAAAAATGAACTTTTCTGAAAAAAGTTATGCGTGGTCATACATAAAAAAAATGAATATACATATACACTCGGCGACTTGAGAACCATCTCTTTATTTTCGTCGGTTAAAAAGTCAAACACAAAGCATTTATTTTAATTATACCATTTACAAGCACTTTTCAATTGTCAAAGAGTCGGTCAGTCACAAAGTTTAAGCTAGTTGCCCAATCCAATGCGTATTAGGTTCCTATGGAGAAGAACGGACAAGAAAATCCGTGGACACTCTTTTAAATACATGTAAATATTGTTACAAAACATTGGTTACATCATCGTGTTGAAATTATAGGTACATATTTTTAAAAGGTAAACGCAAGTGCACTCACTATTAGAATCCTTCTGATCCCTATTCTTGACATAAGGACAGTTGTCGTCCACGTCGGGCACGCCATCTCCGTCGTCGTCGTCATCGCACGCGTCCCCTATGCCGTCCTCGTCCACGTCCAGTTGGTCACTGTTGGGCACTGTTGGACAGTTGTCTATACTGTCTTGGATACCGTCCCTATAAAATATTTTAAAGTAAGTACATTTTTTACGTAATAAGATTGTGTAAACCTCGATATCTTTATGATGTAAGGTCCGGTATCTTTTATGAATTAGCGTGAAACCCTATATAGGGTGACTGGTAATTAGTGTCCGATGATTGTACTCATCATAACAAACAACTTTCCCAAAGAAACGATTTGTTTTTAATTTACCAAGCGCGTGATCCCAATCACCCCAATAGATTATTGAGCACCTAACAACAATAATACACCATCAGCTGTAATTTAATTTAGTTACTAATCCCTTTTTACAAACAAAATTATTTCACTTTTCGGTCGGTATTTTTTATAACAGACGAAAAATTTCAACGATGGGGGGTTTAGAATCATATATTGAAATCATGGTAACAGGTTACGCGTCGATGTCCCTGCCACCCTGTATGTATATGCTGTATAATAGGTCCATAAACAACTATTGAACTAAATACTAAATAAATTAGATACTAAATATTGGGTTTTTTTGTTGCTTAACTTGACTACCTTCTATTACTACCTCTTTTTTTTGGTTTCGTGCGAAACCTTCAAAAGGCACCCTCTGGGGCGGAGGTCGGGGGGTGTGGGATTTTTACCTCACTAAAACCACCCCGGTGATCACCATCAGCACATAGGGGGACCCGGTTCCTCTTAAAAGACCAATTCCAGAAACCCCTCTGTGCAACGCTTGTAAAGCAAATACCTGGGGAGACTGTAAAGGGGCCTCCCCTAAGCCTCGTCATGTACGGCAGCACGTGACCACTGTACCACCGTCTTCCCAGGGGGCCAAGTCTACTAATTTGCAAACGTCACAATGGTCTCCGCATTGTTAGTTTTTGACAGATTTTGTATGGCAAATCTGTCAAAAACTCACAATGCAGAGACCATTGTGACGTTTGCAAATTAGTAGACTTGGCCCCCTGGAGTTGCTCGATGGGCGGACAGAGTCCCCACTCTGTGCGCCTGCCACCCCTTTAACTTGACTACCTTCTATTATTACCTACCTACTGAATGTATACTTACTGATCTCTATCAACATCGCTATCACAGCTGTCACCAACGCCGTCTCTATCAGCATCTTCCTGCGCAGAGTTCCGTATACGAGGACAGTTGTCACAAGCGTCGCCAACGCCGTCGTTGTCTAAATCTTCTTGATGGCGGTTGTAGTGACGTGGACAGTTGTCCATTTCGTTTGGTATACCTGGACAAGGGAATAAAATTGTAAGATGTTGAAGGGAATTTATAGCTGAATTAAAGGCTAAATGTTTGTGATACCAAACCATAGGCACTTGAGACGTAAAATGAGAATGCAAAAAAAAAATACAGTTTTATTTTCAAAGTTGTTCAAGAAAAAGTAAGGCTTTCTGTATCAATGATTTGTGTAGAAGATTCAACATATATTCTTCTTCACATAGTCCTTGTTTCAATTCGTTTAGCTATGGCGTTACCAGACTAACTCGCTTACGAGCTTCAGGGCCTGAAAACTAATTTGTAAATAAAACGATTCATAAAGTTAGTTTTAATGTCACCGAAATTATGCCTTCAAAAAGGGGTATGTGTAAATACTAAAAAAAACATTCAATTAATTGCGTAACACACGCTAAGAGTAGGAATGGCTTTCATTTTGACAGTTCAACAACGTTCTATGCACTATTTACGTTGTTGAGCAGACAATTTTTTCGAACATATGAAGCAATGGATTACCCATATCCTTTAAAATGATTCAGATTATGATTGATAGTGTGTTATGCAATTAGGGTACATGTTACTTCTAGGCAAGCGAACTCCATCTTCAACCGTATCATTGCCAACCGTCTGGTGAAATAATGGCCTAACGCAAGTTTATCTACGGGTACATACATAATGTAAAATAAAGTTGCTTTTCGTGTCTGTCTGTGTGACCGTGTTGTTCTTCTTAACTACGCAACAGATTTTGAGTCCGTTTTCATCATCATTTAGGGAATTCATTCCGGAAGGTTTATGCGTATGATACAAGCTTGTACAAAAGTAATGTCATAATGTGAATTGGGTGCCATTTGGAAGGAAAAAAAAATGGGCTCTGTTTTTACGGCAAGTTTATTTATAGGTGTGAAATTTATTATTATTTACACGTCATTATGTTGAAAAAATGATTTCAGTTAAACGACCACCTCGTGAGTTGATGCACATTTGTGCTCGTTTTAATGGCATTTTGAATTGTTGCTCGCAAAACATCCTCCAAATTGGTGATTCGTTTTTATTTTTCACTTTTTGTTGTGGTACCTACCCCACACAAATTCGTATACTTTACTTGATATGTAAATAACAGTGACAGGAAATTATTAAAAAATCATCAATATAAACTAAGTGGAAAAAATACGTAGTATTAAGGATAACTCAAAAACTACTAATCAGAAGTTGATCAAATTTAAATGGGACCACATGTAAAGTACCAGCTATCAAAAAAAAAAAGAATGATTCAGATCGGCTCACCCAGCAAAAAGTACACACATAAAAAAATAAGTAAAAAAAATAGTCGAATTGCGAACCTCCTCCTTTTTTTGAAGTCAGTTAAAAACAGCATTCTCTCACCATCATTATCCATATCAGGATCACAGACGTCTCCGAGCCCGTCTCCATCGGTGTCTTCTTGTCCAGGGTTGTACCTTCGGGGACAGTTATCACACGCGTCACCTCGCTTGTCGCTGCGGTCTTCATCGCGGTCCAGTTGGTCAGGGTTGGGGGTTAGGGGGCAGTTGTCCTGGGAACAATAGAATTATTTATTTTTGGCACATTTGTTAATATTTCAAGAGTATAAGACTTAAATGAGTGCTTTTACAATTTAACGGATTTCTATTTTAAACCATATGACGAAGCCAGAATGGACTGAATAAGGACTCGCATAAATTTTAAACGTTATCTTCCTTTTCCTTTTTTATTACCAGTAGGTGGAAATTGGAAGACTTGCCCTGGTGGGAGACTTGACCCACCCTAAAGAAAGCCACAGCAACACTTTCAATTATCACCCAAAAATTCAAAAAAAATATTGCTCAAAGCTCAAAGGTGAACTCTGGCTGAAAATTGCAGTTGTCTAAACACTTTACAGCAGTCATTTTAAACGTTTGTAAATTTTCTCCAAGTCCATTTACTCAACTACGAATAAAATGGCGGTTACTGTCTCTCCGTAATTAAATCCATTGACTTCTACAATAATTATTTTATCTCCGAGCTTCGTGAAAATGAGCATAATTAGGTACTCTAATATTCTAATATGTTGTAAGCCCGGGATTTTATTTGGGCACAGTAAAACCTTTGAGACAATGGTCTCTATTATTAAGATCTAGTGAATAATCTTATTTACATAAGAACTTTATAACACAAATAAGAACAAAGGCGTCGAGTAGTCTAGCCATCTGCTGCTAACAAATAAATAAAAGACGAAATTCTCACGAATATCTTGATAAAATGTTTCATGCCTCGCTTAAAAAGTCTTTTGTACTTACAAGAAAACTGTTTCTTCATTGTGTTAGGGATTATGTTATGGCTGACTTAGCTGCTTAGCCAATCTTATCTTACATTA
This sequence comes from Griposia aprilina, assembly GCA_916610205.1. Taxonomy (NCBI): domain Eukaryota; kingdom Metazoa; phylum Arthropoda; class Insecta; order Lepidoptera; family Noctuidae; genus Griposia; species Griposia aprilina. The sequence continues at coordinate 5,717,533 of OU744299.1, forward strand.
ACGACATTTTAAGCTACGTCAGTATTTTTTCTTTTAAAGCATAGTACACCTTCAAAATGAAATGGTTAAAAGTCAAAGGACCCGTACAGATTTTAAACTTTGGATTAGTTTTGAAGAAATTGGAGATAAATAGATAAAGAAACAAAATTGTATGAATATACAAAAGCTTTCAATATATAATTTAACACTATTTCATTAATTGGCTACCGACAATTTTACGATACATAACTATCGGTTTCCTAAACTGTTACCATCACATTTCGCCCGTAAGTTTGCCTCCTTCTTAAATATAACTCACTCACCGGCAAATTAACAATGTCATCACCATCAGCATCAGGGTCACAAGAGTCTCCAATGCCATCGCCATCAGCGTCTTCTTGTCCCGAGTTGGAAACGTCAGGACAGTTGTCAGCCTTGCAGCGGGGTTCGGAGCAGCTTAGCTGGTGGTCTGGATAACCATCCAGGTCCTTATCAGGACCGCAGACTGTACCGTTGCCTGCCCAGCCAGTCTGGAATAAAAGTACCGAGTGAAATATTTAACTAATAAAAACTTTTTGAGCTTCTAATAATACACACTTTTTTTTAATAATTGAGCCTCTTTTTAAGTATCTGACCCATTCTTATCGTTCGTCGCAGTAACCAAGCTAAGGCACCCTGACCAAATGGGTTAGGTTAGGTCAGAACTGTAACAAACCACGCGCGAGCCGAGCGAGCGAAGCAATGGGCGCTGCGGTAGCGGCGGTACATCCAAGTTAGTCGAAGTTAGTTGGCTATTTAGCATTTCTAGGACACCAAGAGGCAGCTATACTTAATGACTTACTGCACCTTATTTTGTCGGCAAAGACTTTTCGTCCAGATGAACGATAATTTGGTTAAGTTGAATATTGTTGTTGGCAACAGATACGCGACAAGTAGTAACTGTTTTTAATCATATTTTTCTATCCTATAAAAGGGTCATCATGTTAAGCTTCCCCTAACAACGTCGCCCGCTGTTATGAATCGTTACCTAACATGTCAAGCGTCACGTTTTGCCCGTATATACTTGCCTAGTGAATATTACACGGCATAACGATGAGTAGTTGTATGAGTAGTTGTTGTAATGTATTTCTACGTAAAGGTACTTGTCCAGGGAAGTACGTACTAGCTCTTTCTGCCGCGAAGCAGTGTTGCTATGTTCAGGTCTGTGAAGTTTCACCAATTAGTGTATAGTCTGTTCCAAAAGGAGCTTGAAAGTGTTAAGGTTAGATTATTACACAATCACTCACTAAAGGGAACGAGTATGAGTAACACATTCATCTTTTCAACTTTAAATCACACCGCCATTTTCCAACTATAACTGTTCTTTCTTTTCTGATCCATTTGTTTACATTTTCCTAAGGGACTTTTGGAACAGAGCATAGTAGTGTTCACGTAGTAGCTACCAGAGTATACGTACCGCGCAGACACACTTGTACCCGTAGCCACACACGGCGTTGTACCGCCGACAGAGCGCGGGGTCGCAGCGCTGCACGAGCTCGCCCGGGCCGAAGCACGGCCGCGTCGTGTTCACGTAGTAGCTACCTCCACATGGCACGCATGTGTACGAACCCTGAGACAAGAACAAAGTCATTAATATGTAGCCTAGAGAAAACGGGTGTAAAGAATCAGTGGTAATATTCTGTTTGTACGGGTAGGGTACATTTAAATGATAAACTGATTTGATTTCAACATGTGTATTGAGAACCGATAAATGATCGACTCGCGGCGAATGCTATGCAACTATTGATTCTGACTTAATTATGATATATTTTATTCATTCGCTGCGCGTCAGTGTCAGCATAAAAACGATACAATTGATATGTACGGGTTTGCTCGTACACTGTTCGAAAGATGAATGATGTAAAACGACTGAATATTTCAATGGTAAAGGCACTGGAAGCTGCAACTACTGTATTAGTTGTTTTTATTTTAAATATTTCTGAAGGTGACCAGCCAGATTGGTTGAAAGTCTAACACATCTTTAATTAAAATATCTGAAGGCTACTTCTCGTAATTAAAAACTTTGTAATCTCGTCGTAATCTCATCTCAGTGACAGTCAATGTCAAAAATTTGGGAAATTTGAAGTATTTTTTGACACATTGAGACTAACACCCGATTTCTGAATTGAGAATTTGAAGTTGTGAACTTATCAAACCCTACTTAAGCATTAATTATGGTGATTCCTTCAATGTAGTCCTCAAAATTTAAAATTTCTTACGTTTTTGGCGAAGAAGTTTTGAATTTCGCGAGATTTCACCTTAAGTAATAATTAAGTAGAGTTTGACGAGTTGTCAACTTCAAATTCTCAATTCGGAAACCTGGCGTAAGATTCTAAATGCGAACGTTCTTATAAATACTAGGATTGCCTCTCTGATTGACACTGCATTTAAGAACGTAGGTTGCTGGCTCTTAAGAATCTTACCGGAGTATTAACACACAGCCTGCCTCTCGGACAATTGGCTCGTCCGTCAGTACACTCGTCCACATCAACGCACTGTTCCCTTCGCCGCTCGTTCCCAGCTCCTCTCCATCCGGAGCTTCCCTCGTACCCGGCGGGACAGGCTCCGCAAGTGAAGCCGCCTTCTTCGTTCCGACAGGACACGACCTCATCACAAGGACGTATGAGGTCGCATTCGTCTATGTCAACGCAAGAAAACCCTGGAAGAAAAAAAGAATATTTTTCAAATTATGTTGTTTGATTGCTGGTTGTAAAATAGTCTCTTTGAACCTTTATAGCGTCCATTTCACAATCCAGAGGAATAAAAACAACTGGAAATCGGTGCACATTGTCTCGAGTTTTTTTTGCAAAATCAACGATTTTTGCTTTTTGTGTCACCGCGATTTATCATTTTCTGCTCCAAACATTCCTGCCTAGTAATGACTTAGCAGCGATGTTTGGATATAGCTTATTTTCACTCACCATTCCAATCAAATCCTTTGGGACATCCTTCACATTCATAGTACGGACTGCTGGACTTCGGACTGCACCGTCTACTCCCACAGGGTTTGTGGGTGTCACAGATGTGTTGACACTGTTGTCCGTTGCCGTTGAACCCAGCAGGACAGGAGCCACAACGGGGACCTGATGATGTCTCCGTGCATTCTACACCTGAAAATGTGAAATGGGAAATTATTGCGTATGATTTCAGAACCAATGCACGTAATGGCCTGAGCTTTCAACAGTGCGCAAAACCGGCTCATGAAATTATTACAGGAATAATAATACCTGCTTACCTTGGTAGCAAGAACTCTGGCGACAAGACACTCTGTAGCATTTTTCTCCGTTTCCATGGTAACCTTCTGGACAAGAGGCACACCGGTAGGTGCCATCCGGCAAGTCCTGACATTGTACACCTTCCAAAAAAAATATTGTTCAAAACTTTACATATATACATAAACTCACGCTTTCTTCTCATGGGGGCAAGTATAATGTTTACTTATTTTTATCAAACCCATTTTTTTATTTATTTTTTAAACTACCGTAACAGCCATTTAGAAAAGAACTCTTAGTACTCACGTCCACCAAAGCAAGGGTTGGCACTGCAGGCGGTGCGGCAAGTTTGCCCATCGCTGGTCTGTCGTCCTGGACATCGCTCACACCGGTAACCCTGCTCTGTGTCCACGCAATGTTCCCCTGGAGAACATAGGAGACTTAAAAACCTTGTTTAATCATGACAAGACGTAACCTAATACATTTTCAGTCTTCTGATATCAAGAGATATGTTACGGATCTCCATAACCTATGAAATCTTGGGTCTACTATCCAGCACATTCATAAGAGATATTGTCAAAAGAGCCTTTTTTTTCATAAATTTCTTTTGCACTTATAACTAGAGGAAGGTACAATACATGTGTCGTTGTTGATAAAATGTTATGCTGATTCGCATATGACTCAATTAACGACAACGGGTCGGGGGACGGGGGGACGGGGGGTCGGGTCGGGTCGGGTCGGGTCGGGGGTAAGGGCTTGTAACAATGGCAGGTAATGGTTCTTTGAACCTCATGTAATAACTGCTAGTAGCTTCGTTAGCAGCCAGTTAGCATCGGGACTTGGAGGTTAACCAAAACTAAGTTGTACCTACATAACATCATACTTTATGTGATCACATAGATTTACGTTGCACTAATCTGATAATCAAATAGTGGAATTATCTAGCTAATACTAAAGACATGACTCTTTTTTCGTCATTTGAGTGAAGCACTCGTATGAGCTTCATCATTCCAATCGGGCTAAACTTCTTTTTTTTTTTATCTTTTGCCATCATTATCATCATTTTCTTGCCCTTCTCCCAATTGATTTATTGCTATAGCTACAGGGTCAAATTAAATTTACAGACGTGATGGTTTTTGATATCATAATAGGAAGATATTCTTTTTTAAACTCATAATTTCAAGTAACTACTATCTGTATTCAGCTGTATGCTGTACGTGAAATTATGAGTAAAAAAAAATGTTTAATGGTCATTAAATATCGATATCCATATCTGCGAATTTTCGCCAGCTAATTTAATTTGACTCCGTGTAGATTCATGTTTGTATCCCCGAGAAGTTGTTTTATTATCGACGACAAGGTCTAGTATATCAATGTAGGTGTCACTTACCTTGTGAACAGGGTCGCCTGTTGCAGCTGATGGGTCTACATCTCCTGCCGTCGCCCTCCATGCCTTGCGGGCAGGAGCCGCAGTCGTACCCAGTGGCTGTGTTACGGCATTCCACGCCTGTGTCACACGTTTATATGGATTGATTAGAAAAGCTTTGTAACCATGATGTTATAGGGATCGTAGCATCTGTCGTTCTGTAGTTTCTATACAGCATGAATTTTTGAAATGGAGCACTAGAGGCAAGTACCTATAGCCCTGTAGGTACAGGAAAACGGTCTTAGGAGACTAACCTTAACCATTTGAGAAATTTTGTTTAACATCCACAAAAACTTTTTTTGATACCATTCGATCCTGTTTCTTATATGGATCAAAAAAACTCTAACTGACCAAATGAGGTTTGAGTACTCGAATAGTCAGATATCGCATAAAAACTTATCCCATATTGTATTTCGTAGAAAATGAGAATTCAAATATTATGTTTTTTTGTGATTGACAGACTGACTGCTACAACGAAAACGGGCCGAAAATAAACATTAAAAAATTTCAACATCAAATCTTGATAATTTGATGCATGCGGTTTCCAGCCTTCGCTTTCATAAATATAGAGCCTTATAGAGTGTTTTCATCCTCATAAGAAACAGTACCGATTGGCATCAAAAAAAGTTATTTGTGAAAATTGCCCATTTTCTTGCTGACTTTACAATTTTTTCAAAATCTGAGAATATAGATCAAAATTTCTCAAAAAGATATGGTTAGTCTGCCGCGCTTCTGCAGTGCGTCAACAATGTTCGCTGAGACGCTCACGGACGGCTTTGATGCCACCTGGCGCAAAAAGACAGCCTCACTGCTAAGCAGATTGCGTGGGAGCAGTAACAGCATCCTGAATGTCATAGGCAATAAGTTAGACAGCCCGCTGGTGTGGACCCTCACCCAGAGGACTAAGTCTCTCTTAGTTATTAGGTACTTAAGGTAAGGTTAAGGTTAAGTTAAAGTACCTGTCCTTACTGCCCCGTCTCAAAAATCCAGCCCGTATATCTACCCTCATTTTTTCTCATATCACCTTATGAAAGTATGTTTTCTTATTAGCTTGATTTTTCATATAATCGTAAAAGTTATCTTAGTACCTTTTGCAATATTATACTAAGCATCGGTTACGACGTCACTAAACTTCTGATTTAATGCTGCTTTTCAACTATAATGTCTTAATCAAATGACTATATTTCTTTCCAAACTTCTTAATAATATAGCTTCGATAACAGTTTTGAAAGAGATCGAGCTTAACAGTTTTGAAACTCAACCCAGACAAAGAGCATCAAGTCCATAATTAATTTCCCAATACCAAAACAAAAAGTTATTTATAAATAACTCAAACAAAAGCAATGCTCACAGTCTTCGTTTACCTAAACTACCTTGAACAAGAAACATCATTAGATAAACTTTCGTCTACAGAGCCACCAATCATGCCGACATCATTATAATTGACAAATCTAGTTATTCATTCACAAATATGAATAAGGTTAATCAAGCAATTTGATATTTGGTGGGCGAGACTCGCGACTCTGTAGGCAGACAACGTTCTGACACATATGGACTAGTACACACGACGATATAATAAATTATATATATCCAGTATAAGCTAACCCCGCATTGTATAGGTATTCCGTACAATGAAAGGTCAGCTTATACTAGAAATATATAGCTTGATATTTCGTCTAGTGAACTATATGAAATAAAACGCGATTTTAAAAGAACACTTTTAATAAAAACCCACACTTTGAATATAAAAGTTGCTTGATACACCTTAAGTTAGATGATGATCTGATAAGGCAAGAACTAATGATGTTACTGAAGTTAAAGAAGCAAACATTATTAATGACTGTAAAGTGAATGTAAATATAGGATACGTGTTAGTTAATTCTAAAGTACAAAATAGTTATGTTAAAAAAGACGATTAATAAGATTCATACAATTTTGCTGCTACATTGTGAAATAAATCCTAAATTCAAAACAAAACTATGGAAGATTCTAAAAAACATTTCTTACAGTGTGTGCGTGTGTGATTTGTGGCAATGTGTCAGGGGTGAGGGTGTGTGTGTGTGTGTATAAGGGTGCGTGTGTCTTACATACATGTGTACTTACTGCTATAAAACAAACTTTCCACACAAAAAAAACCTTTTTTTTTTCAATACTACCTTGACAATACGCGAAAACTTAGAATTTCAATAAATGCAAAACTGAGAGCTCTTGAATATTTTTAATAACCTACTCGTCATAATCTGACGCTGGCAAGACTATTATTTAATGAATATATAGCTTTTCATAGTAATATTTAATAACCAGGATAACAGGAAGATCCAGTGCATCTGTCAACAGGCGGTGGAGTGGGCACGCGGTTACAGCACTGACGCAGTTGAGTGCGCAGGTTGTCGATGATACCCTTCTGTTCAACGACCTCGCGCCGAAGGAGCTCGATCGTTTGGCGAAGGAGACTCAGTTGACGGATTACTTCGTCTGCAAGATGAAACAGAATGATAAGTCATTAGAAGAGTGTTTGAGATTCCATTAATAAAAATTAATGTGACGATGCTAGGGGAAGGGCTAAGCCCAGCATTAGAAGACTTTCGACGAATGATGTTGATGATAAATTCAATTCTCATGAATAAATGCGTGGACCCAAAAAGTATGTTTTAAGTTCCAACTATAACTTCTTTCGTTTCGAGCATTAATCATTGGAAACTTCTTATTGATTCCAAATAGACAAAGATAGATACATCAACAGTACTTCGACGCCTAAGTGTTTTTTTTTGTTTTTGTACATATTATAGTACCTAGGGTAAATAGTCAGCTAAATAATAATTTAATATTATATGTGTTGCATTACCTGTTAAATATAGAATTTAAAAAAAAACACAGCATTTATAATCATACTTACCATCACAAGATTCAATAGCGTTCGAAGGTATATCTCCTCTGTTGGGAACCGGCGGTGGTAGAGTAATGTGAGGATCAATATAGTTTCCTCTATAATCGTCTCCTTGCATCTGTTCCTCACTGTTCCTCCTCGCATCTTTCGCCATGAAGTCTCTAACTTCTTCGTAGTCAGTTTCTTCTACTGTCGTGAGAGCTGGAGGCCTCATGGTGTCTTCGTGGTGGTCACAGTTAAGAGAGTCTAAAACAGCCCTTTCGCTATTATATACTTCTACTGGGGCATTTTCTTCGTGATACTGTAAGAATATCGAAATACGTTCAAAAATTACAGAAAACCTTTAACAAGATTCTAAATTTTAAGACAATCATCTTTTTTTTTATATGATGATGCCGAAATAAGTTTCCCACTTTCATGGTTTTCCTTTTATTATTAGGGTCATATTCGTTTTTTTTTTAAATTAAGTCGTAGACATTTTCAAGCACACTCAGCAGTATCGTGTGTGAAGAAAATAAAACACTGGCCATTCAAGTATTTAATACTGGTTTACTTAGGTACTCGAGACTCAATTTTGCCAATAAATATCTTGAAAATTTACTTCCGAAATAATACTAAATTTGCTATTGACATGGTCGTGAACTTTCTATTACAAAAGCATTGAAGATTGGAAAATATTACTTGTTTCGAACTTAGTAGATATCTCTGCCTGCTCAACAGTTGTGTAAATTATTGGACTATCGAATAAAACAATAAGTACGACAAGCGTTCATTCAAAATAAGCTGTTACTTACCAGTTTCATTTTCTGACTAGACAACATCGCCAGCATATCGTGCCTGCCGGACATAGTGTGCCAGTGCAGGGGTTTGCAGCCCGCGACCAGCTTCACTCTGCTGGGAGTGATGACCAGGGCCAGGGTGCCTCGGGGGTGCTCTCCCAAGCCCCAGGATACAGACTTTAGGTGACCACCGTGGAGACTCTCCAAGGATACTAGGAAATGCGAAAATATTTATAAGTTAGAAACAAAGACATTTTTTTTTTAATAGTTTTGTTGTTCATAGAAACACTGGCATACAAAAAGAAAATTAGCTCGAATAATAAAGAAATAAAAACAAAATAGCTAGATCTTAATCACGAGCACAGAACAGAAGTCGGCAACTGCACGTTGTGACTGTGACACGAGGGCTTCCACTCAGCGCGATGCTGTGCTATGTGAGACCCACAGCACAGCGCTGGGTTTCAGTGTGCGCCCAAAAATGACGTACGGAAACCAAGTCAGCTGTAAAGATTTGTACAGTAATGAATCTTTTTTTACACTTAAATGTCTGTTTCACACTTTGTGTGAAGGAACTACTTATCAACAAATAAATTACATTACCTAGTTTTTATACAAAGTGACGTGGACCTCATTACATTATTTACGTGATATAATTTTATATCACGTATACTAACATGGTATACTTAGACGGTACATTCACAAAAAAATATAACTGTTCCATACATTTTGTTACACGTAGCTCGACAAAATGTATGGAACAGTAGTTTTTTTTTTGTGAATGTATGTTATTCAAATTTTGTATACCGTCTAGGGATACCATGTTAGTATACGTGATATAATTTAATGTGATAAGGTCCGCGCCACTTTGTATAAATGAAAAAGTTAAATAAAGAAGAACATGCCATGAGACAAAAGGAGATATAGATTTGACGATAAACTTATAACCATATCTACTGCTGATATAACTTCTACAAACCGGTCATCATTGATATCTTTAATAAGAATAGAATAGAATAGAATACTCTTTATTATGTACACCATAAAAATTACAGATATAAATGTAGAAATTTTACATTGGGTGACACAATGGGCGGTAATATTGTGACTTTAACTGAAGTAAATTGAGCTAGTTAACTGACAAAGCATGGTAAACCGAGATGATAATATATGTATATTATTTATATTTGAACGCATCTTCAATCATATTTACAACATAACTTTTTCCACATAACGATGGCATAAATGCATTTCGCTTCTCAGATCTATGAATTCAAAAATATCAAATAACATTTTCAAGAGAATAAACAGCGATGGAGGATCCGCACGATCTGAATATTTATGTTCCCACTTTAAGCTTCTCCGTTTGCTCAATGAACCAGTATAAAATTGGCTGTAGGCGATACAACTGAGTGGTTTTATTCTTTACTGCACATGTTGTGGTAGTTTTAGCACAGAATGTGGCCGTTTAGCACATTATGTGGCCGCTCTAACAGTAATGCCTTTAGACGTTAGTACAACATAAATTGTGTAGAAAGAAATAAAGATAAGAAAAATTGTTTATTCTGTACAAACAAGACGCACAATATAAAAATAACTATTGTAGAAAAAATACATACACTAATAAAAAGTAGCCAAGAGCGTCGTTCTTAAAATCATACTCAAAGCATTTATTTCAAATAAACCAATTACAGGCACTTTTGAATTGTCAAGGGGTCAGTCAGTCAGAAAAATGAAGCTAGATGCCCATTCCAAAGCTTAGTAGGTACCTATGGAGAAGAACGGGCAAGAAACTCCATGGACACTCTTTTAAATCAACATATAGTTACAAAAAAAATGTTAAATCATTCATATTGAAATTATACATGTGAGAACGATGCAGAAAGACGTGCACGTTAAAAGCGTCCGTAATAAAAAAAAAAAAAACTATTCATAAATTAAAATTAAAATAAGCCGTGGCAACCAAGAGATTACCAGTACCTACTAACGGCGCTCGTTCACGAACATGACCTAAGGATCAGCACCATTGAGCTCAACCATTTTGAAGGGAACTTAATGGTCCAACACACATGCCACCACCAGCGAGATATTTGAGTGAACATGACATACTCTCAGCCGCCAGGGCACATTCAAGTCAATGAAAGACGAACCTAGTAAATGGTGGCTTTGTAGTAGGTACATCACAGAACATATATACTCTTAGGGAGAGGTACATACATAGTGCTCAAACATGTGCTATGCAATTATATTTATAACGTTAAAAGTTTGACAATGTTGTCTATTTTTTGATGTCCAAAGACCAAAGACAATAATAGATATTGCGCAATGCGTGTACACTTTTTCTTTCTCACCCAAGCAGTATTTTACGCTGAAATTGACTGTATTTTTCTTGTAGAACTAGTTAGAATGTTTTTATCTTAGTTACTAGCACATAATCGCTCCTTAGGTAGGACCAGGTCAAGGGCATAACTGCACTTTTAGTGATTTTACAGGAGTCATTTTAAGATATTGGTGCCGATTCTCTCGTCACAAAATTCTGTAAACTGGACTAAAAATCACTAAAATTTATTTTATTCCTGTCAAAACACGATTTTTCATTCTGAAATAGACTTAAGTGACACAACTTAACTCTAATTTAGTTTGACAGCACTAAGATGGCACTGAGTTATTAGTTTAGTGAAAATGGCAATTTTGCTATTCTGAATTAGACGTGTTTCCCTAAAAATTTTGGTTGTCTAACTAAATCTGGCTATTTTTAATCGCGATTAAAAAGGTGTGGAATAAAATTAGTTGTTATGAACTAAAATTCACCGCAACACGTCGACTTCAGGTATAAAAACAGTACTGTATCTTTTTTATTTTATTTTGCTTATATCTCGAAAACGGTGTGTCTTATCGCAAAAATAATTAATATTTCGACCCCCTTTATGAACCCCGTAAATCCCTACAACTCTACATGTAGGTATTGTTTTTTTATATGGAATTTTTCACTTTTGGTGTGGACCAAAAGTGAAAAATTCCATATAAAACACGTCGAGACTGCCACCCAAGTGCGCCTCCGGCTCTAAAAAAAAATAACGGGGTAGGGCAAATAAGTACCACGTGGAGTCGCGATTGACAAATTAATTTTTAGTTGCGTCAAAATTATTTTTAAATTTAGAGTTTTTTTTTTTTCAGAATAGTTTTAAGATTCTCATAGCCAAAAGTAAGGAATTTTAGGGATAGTTTAGTTAGTTTAGTGCGGTGTACAAGAGAATCGGCACCATTGCCGCGCTAAGATAGTCAAAAAAATGGACCAATATAACAAAAGCGGTTGCCCTCTGCTGCTCTGGTCTTTGTTCCTCCGGATAAAAGGAACTTTTCAAAGCACTTTGGCTTACTTAAGTCATTTTTCGATTTTTGTCACTTATGGCCTTGTTCTATCGAAGGTGCGATTATGAAGAAATACTTAGGCACTAGTACTTACGTATGAAGCCATTTAGAGTAGAATGATGAATCCATTGTAATTTTATAAATTGGAAATGGCTTTGGTGTCCATTCAGAGGTAAAGTGTATCCTTTGAGTAAAAGCAAATTCATACCGTTTCGAGGAAGTGGTTAGGTTACCATTTCCTCCGTGTTTATAAACATTTTAGATATCAATTCATTTTCACGCTTTCTCTCAATATCGCTAGGTACTTTGATATTAGCGTGGGTTCGTGTTTAGATCATAATCAACATGGCTTTCTGTCTCCTCTAATACCGTGTAGACCTGGTGTTTTATCTATCGCTCCTTTACAGTCATGGGGATGGATGGCCGTACATATATATTGATGAAGTTCTGTATCGTCGCTCTATCTCACTCACCCTTATTGCTCTTCCCATTGTAATAAAGCGAGATGGCAACATCCTCAGCTCCCTTCGCATGAAGCAACTCCTCTCGCCTGGCACTGCTGCCGTGAAGACCTCGAACCAGGATGACCAGCTCTCCACCGTCACGGGCGTTCGTAGCTGCTGCTATTACGGTGCTTGTTGCATCTGGAAATAAAGTTGGAGGAATTTACTTTACATAGAACACATATATTTACATACATACATAACATCACGCTTGTATTCCGCGAAGGGATGTGCAGAGGTGTACCTATAGTACACCCACATTTCGCCAGGTGCGAGCTTATTGCCATCATCTGGGCACAAATCCAGACTCCGGGCTGCTACTGAGAAATTCCAGATGAAAAACCCTACAACAATTTACCCGACCCGGGAATCGAAACCAGGACCTCATGCTCAGCAGTAGAAGCAGTTAAGCTTATATAGAAATTGATCGTATTGTCAGTATTCTTTGGTATTGCATACAATAGAAAAGGGCCCGAGTCTTGAAACTATAATGTTTACTTAACTGTTGTAACCCGAGAGAAGGAATGACTGAAAAGTATACCTTTCCAATCTCCGCTCGTACTAGCATTACTCCTTATGTCGAACCCCACATAACATCGTTCGAAAGTGCCAACAAAAAGTAGCCGAATCTCCTGTCATTACCTTAAATCTATATCTATACTAATATTATAGAGAGGTAAAGTTTGTGAAGTTGTAGGGGATAATCTCTGGATCTACTGAACCGATTTAAAAAAGTAATTTACCAATAGAAAGCCACGTTATTAGTGAGTGTCATAGGCTATATATTAACCCGAAAAAAATAAGTAAAAATGTTTACCGCCCAACGAAGTAGGCACGGGTCAGTAGTAAATAATAATTTACCTAACCACTAAATAAGAGGTACTTAGTCAGACCATAAAATGCAATACTACTAAACATGATTAACGATAGTCATTTAAATCTATGTTACATTTTCCTCGCTGTATGAATTCTAATATACCTTCTAGAATCTAGAATTTTATTTACTGAGGTCTTTTGAGGTAATTTTATTTACTGAGGACTGATCTATCTAGATTCTAGATAGATCAGCCCTCAGTAAACAAAATAACTTTCAAATTCACATTTACTAAACTTAACATTTATTTACGCAAGGTCGAGGTGAGTTCCAAAGTTCAGCGAACTCAAAAGCCCTAAAATCAAGCTGCAAGAGTACTCATTTCTTTAAAATAATGGCACTCATACTTATTGTTCTTATTGAAAACCTCTTAAGAAAACGTTCGAATCGTTTACTTAAGTCAACAGATTTGCTCCTAATGGGCTTTCGTGACACGAATCACTGACTGCGCATAATTGGATTATTATTGGAGGAATAAAATTTACGCTACTCCATATTTAGTCAATGATTTCTGTTTCTGTTTTTTTTTTGTGTTGTTTCTACACAACATTATGCCTGTTTTCCCCGAAGGGTAAGGCGGAGGTGACCTATAGTAGGTACACCAACATTTCGCCAGTTCAAGTTCCATGTAAATGCGGCGACAAATTAATCTGAATTTGGGATTAAAAATAATTAAAGCCGGTAGCAAAAATAGTAGGTTGGCGAAGTATAATTTTTAAGTAGAAAGTAGCAGCTTAATAATCAGTTGTTAGCTTTGTTTTAATTTAATATGGCATCGAGTTTTTGTTTTGGCGAGGCCTCCTATTTCTGAAAGGCAATAATAATAAGGCATAGTCAACGGAGCCCCGCTATGTGGGGCTCCTATTTCTGGATAGTTTAAAAAAAAAACACGAAAGGGATGGCGGGATCTTCCTGATCCCTCCATCCCCTTCTAACCGAACCTGTCCGAGTCGGAGTGCCCCTAGTCCCTAGCTCGCTTCGCTTGCTCTTGCATCCTATCCCACTGATAATATTAGTCACCATATCATTATTAATATAGTACCTCGCCTATGATTTCAATTGGCCCTGTTTAATATGTTTGCTATCTTAAAGGAGCAGCCATTATTTAGTTTTTATAATTCCTTGCATTTTGAAGCTCATCTAATATAACTATTGCTATAATATTTAATCGCTGCCAAGCTCGCTGTTATTTTTTTAGTAGCAAATAGTTAGTCGCCCTTTAAGTTGTTAGTCGCCTGGAAAATAATTAGCCCTAGTTTTATACTACCAATCTAAACTAAAGGAATGGGAAGACGTTTGACCCTTGCAGTTTTCTGTTGTCAGCACCTCGATACAAAGACGTTGCCTATCAACAAACAAGTCAATGACTCCAAATGGTAATAAACTGTTCTTGAAACCATAGAAACTTAGTTATATAAAGCGAAAACTAGAAAATAAATTACTTAATTCATTCGCTTGGTTGGATAACAAAGAACTTTTGTACCTTCCAGTGCTAGTCTACATTTCATTGTATTAATGTAAAATAATGTTAAAGAACTTTCAGTTTTGCGATAACGTATACAATAATATCTTCAAATTATTCAGCAATATTCTAGCGATTCACATAAATTCGCAGAACTTTATTCGGCATAAAAAAATCTCTTAGATGAAGTAATTCGTAAAAAAGAGCAAAGTTTTCTGTTAAAGCAAGATAAGAAATCTGAAATCTTAGTTAAACCGAGCGAGCAGGATTGGCAGAATAATATACTTTTTCAACAAAAGAAGCCCACGAAATGACCCAAGTAGAAATTCGTTGAAATTGTCACAAAGATCACAAGTTCAGTAGATAAGAGTTCCTACGTATTGTATAAATTATATTGGATTCGTGATTACGAACGATAACAGCTCGTCAACCCATTGAACCGAGAGATAAACGGATATTGTTGCCAAATCGAATACTGTGTATAAAATTATGTTTCTTAATTTAGCATTGAGATCCGATATCAATGAACTTAAAGAGACATATATACCTAAGTTAGAAAGTAACACATACATAGAAAGCTTTATATGACCTAAGCGTCTATACCTACCAACATATTATAATTACATGGCAGATGTGAGTGGAAACGCCGGGAGGGGACGCCCTAGGAAGACATATGGTGATGTTCTTCAGAAAGGTCAGATGACCTTATTGATTAATGATTTTATTTCTGTAAATAGGTTTGTACAAAAAAAAAACACTTTTACACGTCAATCATATTTTAAAACTTGATGAGGTCGGCGTTTCCTATCTGACTACTCTGAGAAGAAAGGCCGAAACATAACTCAGAGGTTCAATATCTTAAAGTCCAGACATACTCTTGGTCAGATCATGTGAAGACCATGTAGATTAGCATCTCAAATGGTCTTTTTACTAATAAACCACACAGATTGACTGGACCTATCCAGTCAGTGCACACATTTGTCAGTAATCGTAGAGCTCAACTCAAAACTTAAGGAGCTCAACAATTAATACAAACACCTGGTTCTAAGCATTTATTGTGACGTAATATAGTCCATAAATCATCTTACTTTTGGTTACCGCTTACCTATGCTCGAATAATTCGAAATTGAATAACTTTTAACATTAGCAAGATTTAAATCAGAATCTGTTTTAAAACTCAATCTTAATCCAAGACCCTTAAGGATGATTTCCACCAAACGGCTCGCATCGCATCGGATCGGAAAGGATACGAACGGATGCGGCGACAGCCGATCGCGTCCGGCAGGATGTCGACGCATACAATCGGCTCCGTACCGTCACCGTCGCTTGCGAACGTAACCGTTTCTGCGCCTAGTCAAATAGTTTCATCTACCGTGTTGACGTGTTCTAATTCTGATGAATGTGTGATCGGATACGACGACAGGCGAACGGAGCCGAATGCGCGTCGCAGCATACTTTTACCTACGATCGCGTGTCGCGGAAGACGCCCGCGGTCAAGCTGCTGTGCGCTGCTTGGTAATATAGACTTTAAATACTATGTACACGATTTAACATCGTTTAAAGATTGTAAAATCCGTTCCGATCCGATGCGATGCGAGCCGTTTGGTGGAAATCAGCCTTTAAGGTGCATACTTATAAATATAAAGTGCTTTTTATCCCGTAACAGACTCCGAGCTAAAACATTAAATATTTGAAAGACATAAGACTTGTTTGGGTGAAACCTTGGCATTGTAACTAGATGTTAGTTAGCCATTCCACTGTCAGTGGCAGGATCTTCAAAACATTAAAACACATGTATTTTAAAAGCAAAAGGAGCAGGATAGACAGTTCCAATAAAACGCTTGTAATCGTCGGTCGCTCCCAGGAAAGTTATTCTGGACCGTATGACACAACCGTTGACTCACACGAGACGGATCACTGTTTTTACTTGTTTTTTACTTATTTACTTAACTATCGTGTACTCCAGTACCATAAATGTCTTTAACTATGCTATTCCTCAACAAGACTTCTTACCACAATGTAGAAATGTAAAGACCGGTAGTTAATAGGTACCTACATCCGTGAAAGATCCTGTCCGCACGTCGTTAGCATACAAATAGTAAAAAACAGCGTACGCAATTTGGTTGTATAAAGAGAAAATATAGTCATACTTGTGTGTCATATCCAAGAAACAACACAGATAAGGTAAAGTAAGGTAACTTTTCAATATTACAAACGATCTATCAGAGTCTACATATATTTTGACACATTGATGGACAAGTAAAACTAATAAGTGAAACTAATCTGAACAATGTTTTAACATTCGATCATGTTGTTTATTTATATAAATATTAATGTTTACTTGGTAATAAAACTAAGAATGTGCTATTTTAAACGATTGAACAAGGAATTTATTGTTTCGTATGTAAAACTAAGGGTTCTATATGAAGCTCAAAAGCAGCAGTATCTGTAGTATAGAGAGCTTGACATTAGTAGCGAATAACCAATTGATCCACAATGATTACCGAGAATCAGCTTCTAATAACTGAAGTCCCGCAATAGAGAATGCCATTGATTTTGAGGCCATAAGGATATCGGTGTCATGAAAAGACCCAGAAGACAACTTCTATAAAATGTTTTCAATTCATGAAATATACAAACCTAGGCAGTCAGACAAATAATATAGAGCTTCGGACAGAAACAATAACATGAGCCCTTAAATTGTATCGGCCCTCACGAGTTAACATCCCAAGCACTACTAAGAACCGAACACGACATTGTTGGATGCATCGAAAACTGTGCTCAAAGACCTAATAAGGCCTATTTTATAAAACCGACAGGTGACAATCTCACAATTCGACAATTTTACAAGTTTCTCTCACACATTTTCTACAGCATTGCCAGTAATATGAAATAGGGCCCTAAATTGACGCCATTTTATGGTAAAAGAGTGAACAATCTGACCATGTAGAAGTTGTAATGTTCAGATGTTGAACCTTTGACGAACATGAATTTGAAATATTTTCGTCTACAACCCTAGAAGTTCCCGTTACTTTATTACAGCTGTCCGCTGATCTCAAAGCCTCGCACAGTTAGTAATTGTAGCGACATAGTGATGTCACAGAGGAGCCGATGGCGTAACGGTACGAGATAAAAAGTAAACTGGCATCGCCTTGTAGGGCCTTCCTGCTGAGCGCGCCGCGCGGTCCTGACCCCGATGCGATTCCATAGCGTTATGCTTTTTCTCTTTGAAGACTTGTTTATGGTATGGCTTATATTGTGTTGTGGACAGCTATAGCATGTCCGTTGCCAGCTCTTGTACTGTTAAATACACCAGTGAGTGCTGTAGTATAGTAGGTTAGAATTTGGTTAGAAGTCCATCTAAATTGTTCTTCATATTCATTCTGGCTAAATACGAGCTATGAACAGTCAGTGTATGTACTGTGATCGTTAACAGACTGATGTGTACAAGGATTCTAATGCTTAGGGAAACTTAATTGATCGTTAAGTGTCGTCACTCAGCGTCGGTCGTGTTTATCAGTCCATCCACCAGCAACAAAGTTTACCGAAAGGTTGTTACTGTAATTATTTGAGCTGTTCCGACGTTACTTCTTACTGGGACTACAGACATATGAATCCTGGTGTACGAGAAGGTATTATATATTCATACGAGTACCATAATGCGGTAAAATAGAAGGCGTGATAATTGGCCTATCTTACTGCTGCACTATACAGGGTTATTTTTCAAAGACCAGCCAAATTTAAGGGTGTGGTATAGACCATCAGACTGAACAATTTTCTCCTTGGGACCAATATAGTAATCGCGAAAAAAAAATCAGCGGTCCTATACATTTGGGTCGAGTAGGTATTGAAGTTTTGTATGGGACAGTTGATAAATTTTTCGCGATGATGATATTGGTCCCATGGAGAGAGTTGTTCAGTTTGATGGTCTGTACCACATCCTTAAATTTGGCTGGTCTTTGAAAACTAACCCTGTATACGCAGATGACTATCGTAATCAGTGACTGTGAAGGAGGCATAGACTCAAAACACATCAGTTAACACAATGGTACAAATAACAAAATAAAACAACACAACAAAAAAAACACTACAGCCTGAAAAATAGCTATGTTACGAAAAATAACTGTATACGTGAAATATATAGTTTCGGAAGTCAGTGTTTCGGTTTTGTATTTTCGTTTTTTGCCCACCGACTTCCGAAATTTTTCACTTTGTAGGGTTTTTTTGGAAGTCGGTGTTTTTTTTTTTACTTTTTAGTTCTGGTACCTACCGCGCACGAGTCTGTATGCCACTACTTGCTATTTAAATAACAGTGACAGAAAGTTATTATAAAATCGTCGGTATACACTAAGTGGAAAAAATACGTATTATTGAATCTACACTCGAGAGCAATGAATCCGGGTCACTTAAAGAATCCTAAAAATCTCGGAAACTAAAAATGCTAGGTTAATGCAATAAATTGTATTTAATAGACAATGTAATACTCCTTAAATGAAGGTATTAAAACTTCTTAGTTATTGTAAAGTTATATCATAAAAAAATCAAATTTGAAAAAGGGCCACTTTCGAAGATGGAACTACGAAATTACAGCATTTGGTTTTGCTTTTGTTTGTAATCTGTCATTTATGTGGGTACATAAACCATGTTGATAGTGCTCTATATTCATTATTCAAGCTGAAATTATGTCGCTTACGCCTGAAGAATGCACCAGAATACTTACAATGCTGGAAACCGGCCGGAGTCAGCGCGATACAGCCAGGACTGTCGGTGTGTCGCTGTCAACAGTACAAAGAGTTCTCCGACGTTACGAAGAAACTGGTTCTAACCTACGCAGACCAGGAACGGGCAGAACCAGGTGTACCACAGCACGAGAAGACCGATACTTGGTGAACACCATGCTTCGAAATCGCTTTCTCACAGGAACTGAACTCACAAATCAGTTTCGACGCCTCGGAGGAAGTAACCCAAGTGCATGGACAGTAAGACGTCGGCTTGCTGAATCTAATTTAAAACCCCTTAGACCTGCAAACGGCCCTAAACTGGAGCGTTGGCATCGTATTTCAAGACTAAGATATGCCCAGAGCCACGTAAATTGGAGTATTGAAGATTGGTCAAAAGTTATGTTCTCCGACGAATCAAAATTTATGCTCTACAAGCACGATGGAAGACACAGAGTGTATCGAAGACCAGGGGAAAGATTCAAGCAAGCATGCATCGAAGAAAAAGTAGCCTACGGTGGTGGGTCTGTACTTGTGTGGGCCGGAATTTCTTCTGAAAGTCGCACAGAGCTGGTGATCATAGAAAACGGCTCTTTAACTAGCGTAAGATATGTGGAAGAAATCCTCAATGATCACGTTGGTCCATTTATGGTCAATTTAGGTGAGGATGCTATATTTATGCATGACAATGCCCGACCTCATACAGGTAGGATTGTGAATGACTACCTTCAAGAGATGAACATTACTCGTATGGAGTGGCCAGCGCGCAGCCCGGATATCAACCCGATCGAGCATGCTTGGGACGAGCTAGGCAGATGCGTAAAACAACGAAACCCTCCCCCAATCACGCTTCGTGAGCTCAAAATTGCTCTCACAGAAGAATGGGAGAATATTCCCCAAAATCGTATAAGGAACTTGGTGTACAGCATGCCAAACCGCGTAAACGCAGTAATGGAAGCACGAGGAGGCAATACGAAGTATTAAAATTCAAGAAAATCGTAATAAAGTTCAAAAATTTCATGTTTCCTATTTTTGTTTTAAGGAGAGATCAGCAGTTTTTTTCTTTATGTAATTTTGTGTTAATAAAATGTATGGTGACTCATATTTTTTTTACTTTCATTTAAGGAGTATTACATTGTCTATTAAATACAATTTATTGCATTAACCTATCATTTTTAGTTTCCGAGATTTTTAACATTCTTTAAGTGACCCGGATTCATTGCTCTCGAGTGTATTAAAAAAATATTTTCGAAATCGATCCACAATTGCCGGAGATAACGCGTAACAAACACAAAAAACATACAGACGAATTGAGGACCTCCTCCTTTTTTAAATCGATTAATTAGCAAATGACATTCTTTCACACCCAAAAACGCATACTTACAATGCACAATAATCTGTCTGACCATTTTCTATCTGGGTCATAGTTAATTGTTAGTCTAGTCTGACTGCATTTAATTAATGATATCATTTCCATAAGCATTTGTTTTTTCTAACAGGAAATCTCTATACATAACTACACAATACACAAAGGCTCATTCGTATATTTGTCACAAGGCTCATGGACAGTGAAGGCGGTACAAATTAGGCTATCAAAGCGGTGCGTGGGCAGTGTTAGGGTCCGCCTTGCCTAATACAGTAACGAAGCTTGGCGGATGCATAATCAGCTGTTCATACCGGTTCTTGAGCCATTTGGGCTGATTTTTATGCGATACAAACGACCCGCCCCTGCTACACTCGGTTTTCACGACTTGACAAAACACCGAGATTTCTGTATTATATATAGTACAACTATTTTCTTAATGTCCCTCGGGAATCATCGCATTTCCGAATACAAACGAATGCTAATTTTCATGTCCAACAAATTTTATTTTGTACTTTTTAGCATAAGAACTTGTTTAAATATCTGTTCTCTATCACCATCATTTGAAGGGTACTTGTAAAGACAAATCCAACGAACCCAAACACGCCTTTACACAAGTCATGGTGTGACGCCAACCGAATTGTATTATCCAAGTCATGCCATACTTTAGAACGGGCTATTATAATTGAAGGTGTATACAAAATTTCGTGCCTGTGCTGTTGACCGCTGAGGAGATCTCTCGTATGGAGCCAACCTGGGTCAACAGACAGGTCATGATGTATGAATGCATAGATACAATTTAGTGTCTGTGCAGTTGACCATTTAGCGGTTCCTTCGTCTGGAGCCATCACTGGGTGCAGCTCCTAGGTGATGGTGGACTTTGGAACGGGCTATCATAATTGAATGCGTATATATAATGTTGTGTCTCTGCTGTTGACCACTGAGGAGTTTCCTCGTCTGGAGCCAATCCTGGGTGCAGCAGCCAGGTCATGGTAGACTTTAGAATGGACTTTAATAATTAGTTGCGTATATAAAATGTTGTGTCTCTGCTGTTGACCAATAACGAGTTCCTTCGTCTGGAGCCAATCCTGGGTGTAGAATCAGGCCATGCATCATGCAAAATTGCATTGTCTTTAAAACAGAATCATCATGTAAAATTCCAATTCCATACGATAAGAAGAAGTGGTTTTAATTCGGCTTGCAAGATTTGACCAATACAAACTAACTAACTAACAAGGCAAGTTCTTTCATAAGAAACCAAAGCTCAAACACATGACGCCATTTATATACTAATATATCAATGCATGAGACTGACAAAATCCTTTTCAAGGTTTTGTGTGCTCATGTTTTTGAGCTTTGGTTTCATAACAAAGCGGTGAACGATCACACAATAACGCCTGTCCAAATACAGAGCGTTTTTTGACAACTTAATGTCAAATACTGTTGAAAATTACAGATTTTCATAACGGCTGTTATATAATATATAGTACTCCGTATAGACCGTATTTCGGCCATGACGGCCAATCTCAACGGAGACTAGCCTTCGGCGCGGGAGATATTATAGTGCACAAGTGTGTGCGCAGACACATGTGCACGGCTGTTATAATATGACTGAAACTTTCTTCTAGGAAATAGTAGATTTAGTGACGTGGCGAGTACCACCTACTCTCTAGGGTAATATTTGGGCCGAAGTATCTTGTCAGTAGAAAACCTGTTCTTTTTTTTCTACATTACTATTTAAATGTAAGTCATACAGCCAATTTAATGTTCCATGATATGTCGTAGGCACATTGCTTAGGTGCAAGCTCTTAATACCCTTAGTTCTGTTATCAGAATTCCAGTTGCCTACAATGTCGATATACAATGTTCAGAAGAACGGTCAGTAGAAAATCTTGATACAATGGAATTCAAATTATAAGAGTGCCCGAATTTCTCACAAACAGGATTCAAGGCGGAAACCAGGATTCGATCAAACGATCCACAAGATTAAAATTTCTTATTAACATTATTTTCTTTAATATCTTCGGAGGCCTTCCATGGCGTTTTGAAGTTCCGAAGGAATTATAATGACAGATTGTATCGGCTGTTCCGAAGTAAAAATGTATTTTTAATATAAAGATTATGGAAATTATCAGAGAGTATTAAAATGGAGAGAATACGTAATTTATTACGCCGAAGTTACTTTTTATCTCGACTGTTTTCTACGTGGCATATTTTAAATACTTCATATATAACACAAAATAATTGAACAATAATATTCGAATTTACAAATATGAAATTACAGTATTTACAATTAAAATTAGAACATAATAACCTTATAACCTGACTAAAACTAATAACAAACTAAAATATGGCGTCAAAAATTCCTCTCCATCGCTGTCGACTGGTATTGTACCAGAAAGAAACTGGCGGCATTGCGAGAACAATTGTACAACCTCGGAAAGTGAGGCTACCTCAACGAAACGGCAGCTGGGTGTGGATGTGGCTGTCAGCTGTGTCACAAACTATGTTTCACCTATTATCCTGCCCTCTGTACCCCTAAAAATGCAGCCTTCGAGACCGCTGCACTACTACCAATGATGCCGTCGAAGTGGCGAAGTTTTTGGCCAAAAACTTTCACTGTCGTGCCATCGACACGACGAAGAAGAAGAGATTGGAGAATGTAATTAATTCAAGTATAATTTATAATTAAAATATTGATAGGTATTACTACTTAAAAATAGTCAATTTTCCGTAAAACGTAAGCTGGACCTCCAGTTTCAGTTTTTTTTCAAAAGCAGCCTAGCAAAAACATGTTTATTTCTAAACTGTTTAGCCGGAGATTGAACAAAATGGGGTCCTTCGAGCCGGTTTGAAGAAGCCGGCTCGAAAGACCAGATTAAATATGTATCTACAAATTATTCCATCACTATTAAGAACGTCCGAACATTAATGATCTAAGTATACCTATTAACATACCAATCATAATGCCCTGCCCACATGGATGATTTCATATTCCAATTTCATAACAGCCATTGTATGCATGATACATTAATTAAATGCTAAAATAGCTAATTCAATTATGATGTCATTCTTAACAAATATTACGACTTCATTTAGCCTGAATTTGGTACTTGGATTTCCGAAAAATAGGATGATTTTCTTGAAAATCATCCACAGCTACTGATCAAAGCAGATTTCAGTTGTTATATTTTTAAGATGTTAAATAGATAGATAAACCTTTCAGTATTAACACATATCACAAACATCACGCCTGTAAACCGCGAAGGGTAGACCGGGATGTACCTATAGTACCTACACTCACATTTCGCCAGTTATATTTAAGTCCCATGTAATAGGGGGCGAGCCTATTGCCATCAGCCGGGCACAAATCCAGACTCCGGGCTGCTACTGAGAAATTCCTCTGTATTAACCTGCACAACTTGTACACTAGTGCACTTATTGCAAATGGCATAGGCTCACATACGAAGCTCCTAAAGTTCCGATTCCGATGTATATAGGTATACAGGGTGGATTTTTGAGATGGGGCAGCAAGGGCAGCTACCTTAACCGTTGTAGCTACAGGGAAATGGTCTTAGGAGACTTTTCTTAACTTTTTGAGAAATTAAGTTCTAGTCTCATTTCCTACGAAATGTAAGGGAAAAGTTTTTTTGCGATTTCTGACTTTTCTAGTACTCAAACCGCAGTTGGTCCAATAGAGGTTTTTGATCCTTATATGAAATATGATCGATTGGCATAAAAAAAGTTTTTGTGAAAATTGCCCATTTTCCTGCTGACTATACATTTTTTTCAAAATCTGTGAATGCAAATCAAAATTTCTCAAAAAGTTAAGGAATGTCTCCTAAGACCGTTTTCCTGTAGCTACAACGGGTAAGGTGGCTGCCCTTGCTGCCCCATCTCATAAATCCACCCTGTATATCTATGTACATATATGGAGGGCATCAGCTGGTTACTGTCACATTGACATTGCGAAGTTAACTGAGGAAATGGCTACGCCACATGCAAGCGATCAACGCCTGCACAACTTTCTACCATGGTAAGAAGAAACTCTTGTGCTTATCGCATAAGGGTAATCAAATAACTACTCATCATTTAAAAGTCTGTAAAAACTTAGCATCTGGGATAATAAAACTCCAAGAACATTATAAATATCCCACAACTCAAGGAACAATAACTCTTAGGCTACATAATTAAACTTGTAGGACCCAATTCCCGACAAGATGCGTAGGCGCAGGCGCGTAACTAACCACGCCGATGAGGTCATTGTTGCAACCTGCTCACTGTTGCATTTTATTAGCGAACCTAAATACGTATTTGGTCAAAAGATTTAAGTTCGTAAATAAGTCAAGTAACTTATGATTGGTTTATATGATTGGTTTCGACAGCGTCTTCCATTTACCATGTTTAAGGGAATGAGACAATGGAATCGACGTAACGGTAATAATACTTAAATTCTTAGTAAAAGAGTAACCATTGGTACTTAGACATGACTACAATAATGACAGATTTATTAGAATATTAGATCATCACTATTAATCACCCATAATATCAGGTCATTGTCCAGTGTTGACTAAGTTTCTAAGATTCCTAGACTACCACGCGATTTCTGAAAGACTAGTCAACGTCTTGCATTATGTACACACGGCTACATATCAAGTTATACATTTCCAGTATAAGCTGACCTCGCACTGTACGGAAATCCTATACAATGCGAGATCAGGTTAAACTGGAAAAGAATAGCTTGATATGTAGCCGTGTGTTTTTCCGACGTGCGGAAACCCATACCTATCTTCAATCCTGATAAAATATTACATTTACAGACAAGATTTATAAAGTAAATATAGATAATACATTCCGTCTCAACTATGATTAAAATTGAATAAAATAATAAACTAGGATGCTATTTTCTATTACGATACTTTTCCATACCAGCGGGGTAATTGCGTAACCCACTAACAGTAGCAATGGCTTTCATTTTGACAGTTCAACAACATTCATTGCGTTATTTACGTGGTTGAGTAGATATATTTTTAGAGCATATGAAGCAATGGATTAGCAATATCCTTCAAAATGATTCAGATTGTGATTGATAGTGTGTTATACAATTAGGGTACTGGACATAACCTAATAAAGCGAACGAATCCTTTTATATAATCACAGTTAGATATTTTTTATGTAGGTACTTACTTTAACTAAGTTCATAGTAGTTTTGTAGGTGCACCATTATCTTGTAAGTTAAGCTACTTTATTGAGTCGGCTTCCAGTCTAACCAGATTAAGCACCGATTTTGGAAAACCTTAACTGTGACAGAAAATTACTAAGGTACTATAAAAACAAGAGCCAGAGCTTTTGAATTAAGTCTGACGCCAAAATATGTATAAAATATTTTCTGAAGTGACGACGTAAGCTCAATTATGTCTCGTGTTTGAACACAATGTTTACATACCCCAGGACCAGTAAACAATTTTTTTTATGTAAAAAAGGACCAAATTATGCAACATTCTGCTTACAAATTTCCTTCAAGAGACCTCAATATTTTGGGCGAAGAATTTTCACAGATATTAAATTTGTAGGTACAGTACGCACAAAGCTTAATGAGCTCTCGGAAGTTGCAGCGAGTGGCTGCGCAGTATGCATAATATTGGTGTTCGAGGGAACTCTCACACTCTCACTCAACCGTACCATGCGCGGTTTCGCTCTTGGGCCTACGTTCACAGGGCTCATAAAGTTTTGCGCGAACTGTATACAGTTGTCTGTTCATTATCTCAAATATTCTGTGAAGACATAAAATCACGCTTGTAATCTCCGAAGGGCTAGGCAGAAGTGTACCTATAATACCTACACCCACATTTCGCCAGTTATGTTTAAGTCCAATGGAATAGGGGGCGAGCCTATGGCCAATAACCGGGCACTAATCCACACTCCAGGCTGCTACTGAGAAATCCCTGACGGAAAAACTCAATAACACTTTGCCCGACCTGAGAATCGAACCCAGGACCTCACTCAGATGTCGCGCTTGCGACCACTGGACCAACGAGGTAGTCGGAAAAGAATAAAATGTTAATCCTTTTGAAACAGTTTTATAAAAATATTCAGAATAGTTTATTGTCGTATGTACGTGACTGCTCTCTTGAATGTGTTTGATAAAAGTTCTGTTGGTGGAGTTGGACTGAAACTAGAACAATATCTTGCTTTGACTTCAACTAAGGAAAAGTATCTATAAAAATTATAGTAGATGCTGAAATTCGTAAGATATTTGTGATTAAGTAAATGGTGGTGTAATGGTAAGTGAATGGTGAACCCATTTATTTTCATACATACATAAACTCACGCTTTCTTCCCACGGGGGTAGGCAGAAACTACAGAACGCCACCTCCTGCTACGACCCTTACATACTCCTTTTGCCTCGTTTACGTTCATACATCTGGTCATACACGCACGCCGGTTGTGAGTACTACGCACCTGACCTTTCTGAAGAACATCCCCAAAAAGGTGACTATAGGTCTTCCTTCCACATCTGCCTTGTAAATACCTTTTGTTAGTCGCCCATCATTCAACCATTTATTTTCAAGTGAAATATAAATAAATACCTATAGATAAAATATATTTTGTATACTGACGATAAGTCTCACTACGATATTAAATAATGTAATTATCTTGCAAACAGAAATAGTTGTTACAAGCTAATTTGTTTTTTAAATAACATCGGCATCGTCTCGAAGATCTTTCGAATTAATAACAAATTCTCTCTAACTAGATAATCACGTCTGCTCGACGGTCACAATTTACCAAATTTATCTCGGCAACACGACCCTTAGCAACAGATTTTATTTTAATTAAATCTGCAGGCTCTTATATTAATTGGCAAAATCATTATGTCACACATCTGTGAACCCAATCAAATGCTAGTTCACATAGAACTCCATACTGTTAATATTTCGTAAGTTCTAATTCATGTGGGTTTGTAAATAAATGTAGCCTAATAAATTAAGTATAATGTACCCGCCAGATGCGTAGCTAGCCATCTGAAGCGTTTTGTATTTGAATTTGGGTGAGCTTAAATTGGATATCAAATATGTAACCGAATTTGCAGAAAGGACCTGGACTTTCGTGTTGGCTCTTGGGTCTCTCATCGATACAGGGAAAGTTTATCTGTGTTGAATTTCCATCCGTAGAATTCTAAGAAAATGGTGACTGCTAAATGGTGCATAATTTATAAAATACGGTTTCTTCGGCTACCTTAAGGCGACAATAATTGCCAGCGACCTTGAGCGAGTGGGAGGAGCATGCGAAACTTTTAAACGAATAAAATCGCACAGAGCGTTAGCGTCTACCCGGACATTGGTCAGCGATGCACTGCCGCCCGTCGCCCGCAAGAGCCCCCGCTTCAACGCGCATCTAGTTTATTCGCAAAAACAACCCACCTTGATTTATCAAACACAATACAAATAAAAGCCGTATACAAAAATTTGGGTAGTTAAATTGTCTTTTTAACCGACGAAAAAAAAGGAGGAGGTTCTCAAGTCGACCCGTATATATTTTTTTTGTTTTTAGATGGTGCACATTTCATGAAAATACGCCCGATAGTTTTTGCGTGATTATCGTTTTTGTGTTCGCGTTAGACATTACTTTACAAATTAATTACACTATGTTATAAAAATATAATTTCAAATATTCACAATATCAAATTACGAAGAAAATAATCTAGTTTATCATATATTTTTTTCAAACAAATAAGACTATTCGTTTAGACGTGATGTTCAATTTGAAATCATTAAAAGTCGTATATCTGCGCCTTCGATGAAAATATTTTTTTGTAAAAAGGTCAACACAAAACCTTGAGAAGTAAGTATTTCTTAGTAGGTACAACTTAAACGGATTGCTAATTTAGCTTCACATCAAAATAATGAACGATCGTGTGTTGTATCATGTCGGTGTTGCAATTACACACATAATTTAATTATTTACAAGCAAAACTAAACTTGGTATATTGCAGACAAAAAGGAAGGAACAAGGTTTGATGGGACATTGACGGCAATACTCCCGCGCCGTCATTGAATATTATATTATGTTTCGAGAACACGTCGGAGAAAATAACGTTACCTAGAAAACTCCTTGTTCAGCCTCCAAGCCAAGCTTATTAATATTCATTTACGATGTAAACGAGCATCAAGTGGTGTACTTTAGAGAAATAAGTAGGCTTCGTACCTAATTTTGAATGTATTTAGGAAATGATTTGATCAACTTTCGTTAAAAGGTAAAAACAGAAATGTAGGTACGTAGTGAACATGTAGAAAGACACAGTTACTAATGATGTAGGTATTGACTTAAGTAAGTCGAATTAATTAAATTATCAAGTCCGTAATATCCCTTTGAAGTCGGAAGCTTTTAAAGTGGCCGTAGCCAATACGAATCCTTAGAAATTCATCATGATATCCGCCAGTCCATCTGTCACTTTTAATTCCACCTACTTTAAACTTCCTTCCTTCTTCTTAAACTTTTGACATTTTCTTATCTAAAATGTATCTAGTTAATAAGTTAAATTTAAGTATTTTAAACAAGCCTTCAAATAGTTGATTAGCCAGACAGCCACTCTAATCGCCCTTGTTTCGTAAGATGTAATTTAATTATGGTATGAATTGAGTACACAATAGATAGCTGCATATTATATTTACTTTGTGGTAACACCCAACATTTGACGCATATAGCATCTGATAGCCAGCATCTCTCAGGTCAGATCTGATGGCATAGCATTTGACGACCAAGCAAATTGGACATGCTTGAAGGAAAAAGCAGCTCCATCTATTTTCACTCTTTTCTTTCTTAGAAAATGATTTAGAACTTAGAAGCGATGATTATTATAAAATATATCTGGCACCTCGAAAATACATAATATGCAACACTCAGTATAAAAATAGCAACGGTGTTTAAATGGTAACAAGCTATTTCCACTAGACTAGAACGATCAGCCTCCATTAGTAGAGTCACAAAATTCAATTGTTGATTGTTGACTGCATAGATACTTCTACGGACCCAGGTACACCTAATATAAAACGTGAAGATGATTGGCTACGTGTGGAGAAACCCATTTTCCGTTTTTTGGTCCTTCTTGATCTTCTGATCTTATTATTATTAGTTCCTGATATCAATTCTCTTTTTTTGACTTATTTGAGAACTAGACTTTTAGGCAGGAATCTACTCGTAGGTATTTCCGTGTTTCTTGAAAACGTATATGGATAAACAAACATCGATAAAATTAACTACTCCTAGGTAGGGCAAACCCTTTCACAAATATGAAGAAATATCTGACAATAGGGATCAATAAGTTTACCTGTGATGTAACGTCCAAATAGGTATGAGTAAAGGTCGTTCATTATGTTCTTTTTCCTTAACAGCAAACAAATTAAAGTGATTTTGACTCACAGCTGGATTACGACATCCACAACAATATCGTAACCACAAGAGCGTAAACATTATGATGCTCTTGAGCATTGCACGAAACCAGTATCGTTCTCCCTATATGGGCTACCATATGTCCCTTGACCTGATTATCATGATGCTTCTGCTTATTTCGGACTATAAATATAATTTTGTATTACTTTGCATATGAATTCTGGTGACTTTAAAGGGCAGTAACATGAAGCTTGTATGAAAGTAACGGAACAATTTTGTTTAGGGTAGGTAAAGTATAAGAACGATTCCTTGTGATAGGCGATATTTGGATATGGGCAATATATGCGAAAGAATGAGGATAATATTACTCGCAAGGACGAGGAAAGATATATTAATGAATATGAAAGAAACAGACAGGCGGAGCAAGAAAAATGACTAGGTACTGGCAAAGATTAGGAAGAAAAAGTCAAAATTAAGTGCTGCATCGAAATAAACTTGAATAAGGGCAAGATGACCAACCAAACCAAACCAAACCTCCTACCAAATTAAAAGAATCGAGCCAACTCTACATGAACGGTAAATAGGTATTTATTCAGATTCACCATCATCACACCAAATTAGCTCTACAAAAGGACCATACCTAGGAACATTTGGTTCGTAGATATTTCTCCTACAACAGACTAATATTCGTCCATGTTAATATCATTTAATCCTGAGGTCACTTGACGCAGCCTCAACTAAGCGTGACAAATAGATTATGAGACGGTTTGTTTACCTCGCCGGGTAAATTCGGTGGCTTAGTCTATATAATAACGTGTCGCTGGGAACTTTAGGGACTAGGGTACCTTTTAGCACCTAATCATACTGATATAGAGGTTAGTTTGTTACTACATGAGCTACACGTTTAGAGGTATTATAATTCTAGTTTTTCGCCTTGTCTAAACATCAACATTTCTTCATTATACGGAAGTTTAAATTGTATTATACTCGTATCTACACATAAACGTTCCGGAATACATTGTCTATATAAACGATGATATAAATGATAGTGAAAACTACATCAAAATCAGGGGGTAGACCCCCTGATTTGCACCTTGCCCTCTCTAAGCACGAAATCCGTAGTTCGGTTGACGTTACGGGCGTTTCCTACTCCGTATCACCTACGGACATATGATTAGTTTGGGGCCCGACTTAAGAATGAATAACAACACGATGTGACAGTTGTCCCTATTCTCCCGATAATTATTACCTGTCCGAAAAAGTATTTTAATCGGGTGTAGGGTTCACTTCAAAGTTTCAAACTACTTTCGGATGGGCCCGTATCTTCATTGAAGGGCTTAGAGAGTAGGCCCCCAGGCACGGTAACACAGGCATGAGTGCCTACATGACACGAAAAGCGACCTAATTTTTAATAATGAAGGTGCCTATGATGTTACAGGATATCACATACCAGGTAGTGTCGGTTCGGAGCTCTAAGCCTCTGAGTGGTTTGGAAAATCTGTGCCTCACACATGAGGAAGTTCAGAACAGGGATTTAAAGAAGATCAATTAACAAAAAAAAAACAATATAGAACGCATCGAACATAAGTACCAAACCTATGGTAGTATACGCTACATAGGAATAAGTAGAACCAACTATACAATAGCCTATGAGGAACAGGGTGTAAAGTTCACTGATAGGTACTCTTTGGAAAAGGGAGGATCCTCCGACCAGATGGATGTCGGGTCTGGTGGGCAACTGCCCAACAATAGATGTCGCGACGTTGTATATTTATGCTAGTTGCGCGGTAAACTCTACTTGCGCGATACAGGATTTTGCGTGACCTCAGTGTGACGCGTAGCTCGCATGCGGCGTTGTAGATACCGCTACCAGCCAACTCAATGAATATACTCAAAGACTGAAGCTGTTGCATTTCAATACGTAAGCCCAGTCGTTGAACTTCCAGCTTCCATCCTAAGAAAATGCCTGAACTTCCGTTCCATCTAATTATGCCATTTTATGTGTGCATTCGTTCTATTTCTCTTCGGCTACTAATGACTCCAAGAATAGTATCGCGGCTGTCCTAATGGGAATTTATGTTTACTTTGACTAATGTATTTCTGTGCCTGGGGGTGAACATTATAATTTTTGAAGCGTAAAATACTTGTGGATAAGGAAAGTGTGTCCGATTTATGTCAAAAATGAGAATCAAGTGAACCAAAATATTGAAAAATTGATTTTTGTTTTCAAAATTTATCCTTGTGCCAACGACTACTTCAAACAATTACATAACCGTAGCTGCTGTTCATCATTTAGGTATGGATAGCAAAATATGTTAATTTTTTTTACTAATATTTTGCACAAAATATGGATCAAGTTAAGAAACGTGCTGCCTCGCTAGAAAGAATGTGAATATTTGAGAGGTCTTCTGAACCCTGCACATTTATTTTTTTGCCGTTGTCGCCTATTTTTTTTTATACAAAATAATAATTGTATTTTTTAGGTTAGGAACGTAAATATTTACGTCAAAAACCCGTTGCTATAGTAGTACCTAGAGTTATTGAGGGTTCAGAAGACCCTCTAGAACCCCCCAAATAGTCTCACATTATTTCTAGCGAGGGAGCACGTTTCTATATAAACCCATCCGCAAAACATTACCTACCCATGTTATGTTTATGTTTTAACCTCAGTTTAACTATAAAATCATCGTAAATTAAATAAGTAGGTAATGACATGCAAACCAATAAAAAGTAGCTAGGCCACCGCCTACAGTCATCGTGTATGGTATAATAGTAGGTACCCACTAGTACCTAACTAACTGTAGTCAGATTCCTTACACTGACTCCTACGCCTACACCTAGTGATAAGAGGCGGACTCGCATGATTTATTCTTAGTAAATTTTCTATCTTAACGACCTCTAACCCTTTCAGATTGAGCAAAATTCGAACCAAATTAACTTGAAATAACTCATTATCAGTTCGTAAGTTCAGCTTCGTACAACTGAAAGTCAAATTAACGATGCTCAAATGTTTTTGTTTACTTAATTATAGTGAACTTGTGCATAATAAAATAAGCGAAATTCATTTGATAGTATCACGTTGGTGTCGAAATCTTTCAAAACTTTTGTTTTTGTTACTCAGCCACTACCTACTGCCATTGATTTGGTTCAATATCTCGTTGTTTAAAGCATGGACAATATTTAGAGTTAAATAAAAATAATAATTGTTGCCCTATGACTTCGGTGATAGCATGGTGATAGAAAATATCACCGGTTTTCGACCTTGTTAATAGGTGCTTACGTAAATAATTATTATATCATATGCATTGGACTTACCTTCATCCATGGTGAGTGATTGTGTGACCACCACCATAGCAAGCAGCGCCAAGACTCGCGCGCACATGGCGGAAGAAGCCATGTCTGCTGAAACACCATACTTTTTTGTATATCATTCAAAAATTGTAAACCACTATCAATTAAACAAAAAAAATAATAATAAATTAAATTGTCTGTTTGTATGTAAGAAATAATAATGCATCACTTAAAACAATAAAATCAGCCATAGATTTTTTTTTGTTTTAATTTCGGGCAGTATCATTTTACAAAAAAAACATACTGATAGGATTTTCATAAGTAAAATATGAAAAAAAACTAGGTACATAAGTAATATTCTACTAGTCTTTAAATTATAATAAAATGTGTCAAAATATAATTTCCAATTTTTATTTACCGCGGTTCTATAAGTTTTATTGGAACACTATTTTCCCGCGGAAAGTTTCGATTGTGCGCAAGCTCGGGTGGACAAGTGCGCGTGCGCGAGCCGCATACGCGCTTTTCAACTGCCGGCCGCGATCTCGGGTCAAACGCACGTAGGTATAGGTATTACTGTTTCATATTGAATGAGTTATCATTTTTTACAGCTGTACAGCATCACTCATGTAAGTAACTGAGTAGGTACATGAAATAAATAAAAATACCAAGTATACGGTTAATAAACGAGTGAAATAGCACAAGCGAGAATGCAACAATTCATGAGGATACATTTAATAATTTATAGGGTGAACTATAATTCAACATAATTATGTAATTATTCCTTGCTGGATGTGATAGTGGACCCCTTTGCAACATCTAAGCACCCCGAATATATATAGCTTAACTGCCAATTTCTGATTTTTTCCCAAAATATTTTTTCCCAAACATTACATACCTATATTTTTTCCCTAAACTCATAAAATGAATGTGCTTCAATACTATTTTATTCGGTAGTGAGTACAGTAACAGATCTTTCGACGTAACCAAGTGTTTTATAACAACAAACAGTTATAAGATGTCATGAAATGATTTTCAAAATCATCTACCCTACATGAACTTGGTAACGATTTATCTCTTTACTATGTCATTATGCTTACAAATTACAGGGAAAACTTCTCATCATCTTCATTCTTGTTCACGTCGAAAGCTTTGATAGCGTAGGTACTTCACTGCCAAACAAAATATTATTGATGGTGTACTTTAAATACTTAATATATTTTTTGATTTGTCTCGAGCGCATACGTCACAAGGTGCGGGCTGACTGGGGTCATTCTATGCCTCTCGGTACAGAGTAGTATATTCCAAGGTCTAAAAAAACAAGGTCTGGCATTCCTGGAGTGACACATGCTTACATCACTATCCAGTTGCCACTTTATTGCAACAAAACACGAATTATGGAAACATTTTCAGTCACCATTCTGTTAAAAAATATATATAAAGCATTTTCATTTTCGTTTCGTTTTTCTAATCAAACGAAACAATTCAATTTAAACATATACCAACGTAATTGTTAGTTAAAACATCATATATTTCATCAGTTATTATTACACACTACTGGTAACACAGCGGCGATGACGTAGGCTTGTGTCACCCACTGTGTTTCGGAATGCTATTTTAACATACCTGGCGAAGTATATTATTATACCATGGTATATTCGCTGTTCTATGCGCAACCGCCAGCCCGCAAGCACGTCGTGGTGCGTAGGCGTGCCAATTACCATTTTAATATCGTGTAGCTAAGCTAGCTACTACATTTGGCGACGAGGATAGGATAAAACAAAAACAGTGTGGTTTAGTACTGGGAGATAAAGTACATTTGAAAAATACTAGTAAAGGTAACAAATTAACTTAAAATTTTGACCATACTCCTCACATGGTTGAAAAAGCAGCAGGAGGAGATATTGAAGTACCTACGAAATTATTCAACAGGACGAGAAGCTTAGTACAGTCGCAGCACATCAAGTTACCACAAGAATTGGAGGTATATAATGTCAAATACGAGTAATGAGAAGATTATGTCAAAGAAGAAAGTAAAAAACAAAAACCGAATTAAGTAAACTTTTCTATGTCCATTTTATATTTCAAACGTACGACGGAGACGCGGACGGCAACAAAATATCCTAACAAGTTGGGGTCTATTTCGGATCTCTTCGGCGCGGTTATCTACGTCCGGTCCGGTCGTTTTCGTGAATGTTCGCGTTGATGTTGACGGGTGTCAACGTGTCGTGGTGCGCTGTATCAGGGAATCCCCAAAATCTGAGATATTTACGGTATAGTGCCTAACTAGTGGCTCGTCTATCCATCATCAAAAAGTAAGTTTCAGTCTCATTTCCTACGAAATATATCTGGGAAAAAAAATAGCGATTTCTGTCTTTTGTAGTACTCAAACCTCAGTTGGTCCGGTAGAGTTTTTTTTTTATCCTTATAGGAAACAGCACCTTAATCGCGTAACATACTTTCAATCGCAATTTGAATTATTTTGAAGGATATTGCTAATCCATTGCTTCATAATGTTCGAAAAATATATCTGCTCAACAACGTAAATAACGCAATAAATGTTGTTGAACAGT
Source organism: Griposia aprilina (assembly GCA_916610205.1). NCBI lineage: Eukaryota > Metazoa > Arthropoda > Insecta > Lepidoptera > Noctuidae > Griposia > Griposia aprilina. The sequence continues at coordinate 5,753,398 of OU744299.1, forward strand.
CAAAATGAAAGCCATTGCTACCGTCAATGTGTCAGTGATGAACTGTCAGATTTTTTCATTCGATTTTGAACATAACTACCAACATTTTAAGGTTTGAAATCCTTTGGAGAAATTTGACAGTTTCGTGTAGCTTGACCTGCTGGCGACTGTACAACGGTTAAGGTACCTACCCTTACAGCCCTATCAAAAAAATTCACCCTGTTTAAAAATGATTGAGAACTGTGAAAAACATTTTTTCGTCTGTTCCACAAAATTTTCGGGGCCACACTTACACTTTTTGGTTGCCACAGGGCCTCCACACTTCCCTCTTTTAAATACGGCCCTGGTCACGCAGACTACTTGTAACATATTAATAGTACATGATAAATATAAGAAACTTGTTATTTCTACTTATAGATCTTTAACATTTAATACAGAGGTTATTTAATACAGAAACAAAATAAAAAATAAGGAAGGGATGTAGTGTATAAAGATATGGTAAGTACTTATAATTTGTCTCGAGCGCATACGTCACAAGGTGCGGGCTGAGTGGGGGTCATTCTATGCCCAACCGCCAGGCGCCACCCCGCAAGCATGTGGTGGTGCGTAGGCGAGCCAAATAGCATTATAATATTGTGTAGCTATACTAACTACTACAGATGGCCATTCAAAAAAGTTATTTTCAAAAACACACAAATATTGCATTTTCTCGAAAGTCATGGATATTCGCCTAGCTAGGCTATGTAGCTGCCTAAACATTGCAAAGGGATCAAACTCACGTCCTAGAAGGAATACATCGAAATACAGGTCCAGTTCACCCTGTATAAATTCCTTTTTATACTTACTTATCGATATATGTATAAATAGAGAACTTCAGACAAGGGACAAACCTAAACAACAAAAATCATGTTTTATGATCTACCGTTGTTGTTTTTGTATGAAGATCTTGGCATTTCATGATCATAAGAATCCGCAATCGTCGAAGTTTTTGAATGTCCCGCCCTCAGCATTCCAAAATGATACGTCACTAAATTAAGTCTATGGTGTTTTATTTTTATTTTAACGATCGCAGATTTCGTCGATTATTGCTATTTTTAACCTGTGGTAAAATTCAATTTTCATTTTTTTATTGTGGCAATAAGTTGGTTCTGCCGTTCACAGAGCATCAATATAGCTGCCGTTTGTCGATGGTTCAATGTTTGAGTGATTTGTCGCAATCGCAAATGTCATAGTATTTTTTGAGCTCAATAATATCAGGATGGCAGAAAATAGAGAGGAAATTCTAGCAAATTTTCAGGTAAGAGTGCCTTTATAAGTTAGCGAAATCCTAATTTTCCTATCACCATACTTCAGTGTTTCAAAAAGGTTATGTGGTGTATAACAACAGTGACTCTTATTTCTCGTTTATCTCTTTGTGCTTTGGTCTTATCGTAGTTTTCAAAGATTTTCTCAAAATTTCTTTGTCATTTTTGTATAACTGCATAGGTTTTTCTATCGTGAATCATAGTTTGGACACGTGTTATACGTTACAAATTATGCCTTTATTGTTTCTTTGTGCATAGTTGTTCACTTCCTTGAAGCTACTGAGCTACAAGGTAAACCTTGTGGTTGGTGTTTACTGCGTTCTTCAATTGCGTAGTATATGTAATTAAGGTAACGTTATACTTCGTTTGTAACAATGTAACAAATAATTCCAGGGTATAACAGCCATAGAAGATGTTGCAGAAGCTATATATCACCTAGAAGAAGCAAATTGGGACTTACTCGTAAGTACACTACTTTAGTATTCTTATTTTAAACTGTAGAAACTATAAAACATAAAATAGCACAACAGTATTTATGCAATTCATCATACTGCAAAATATTAGATCTTTACAAAGGGTTTGTATCTATAGGTCATATCCTTAGAAGAGTTTGTTTATATTTTTAGTTGTTTCTGATGTCACATTTGTGTCATTTATCAAAATATTTTGCTTATCTCCCCCTACCCTAGCCCTCAAGAAATAAACATTTTCACTTACAATATAACTCTAATACAATGATTCCAATTTAAAATTAAGTATGGTAATTATGGTTTTTTGAACCTCTCAAAATCTGCATGTCATCCCATGTCATACATAGCCTCTGTGTCTTTATTATTATAGATCTACTCTATGATGTTAATGTTCTTTTCTATAATATGATTATAACTTGGTTTATGGCTACACCAATTTCTCTTGTCTATGTTATAAGTAGAAACATCTTTCTATTTTAAGATTGGTTGTCAAGTGTAGTATATTCTAATAAATCCTTCTAATCTTTTCCACTACAAAAAAAACAGCTTTTTCTGTAATATACTTTCATGCTCAAGCATTTAACCACTAACAGTATTTAACAATTTTCATGATTACATGCACTTTAAATAAGGCACTGAACAATAAACAATGGACACTGTCAATACTAAATATGGCTAAACTCGCTGCAGTTATTTGAGTCTTATCATTTCAAGCATGAATACTATAACATTCAAATCAAAACTCAGTAATTAAATGACAGTAGACTTACCTGCAGATGCTTGCACCTATTTACTAGGTAACCAACATGTTGGTAGACTGTTATTCACTCATAGTATCACCTACCATCACATTGGTCCATTCAACCAGTTGGTATAATGAGCTAGTATCTGCAACTTCCTATCTGAACTTAGAAGTTAGCTTTGCTAGATGGATACTTAATGGATGTTAAAGTCATCTACAAAAAGTGGGTAAACACAATCCAGTTCCACAAAAGATGTTCATGAATGAAAAAAAGATAAAATTACCTACACAACAAAACAGAGAAAGAATGGGTTAAAAAAAATATATGTATAGCAGAATAGAGACTTCTCTGAAGAAAAGTATTATGATATTTAAGTACACAAAATTAGGTTCAATCATATTAAATATTCAAAACTCTGAAATGATTGTTGGTTTTTCTTGGCAACTGTACTTACTTTTATGTTAAAATCCAATTAGTCATAATAAGTGAAGCCAATCAATTATAATTATCAGCGAACCACTTATAGTATCAAAACATAAGACTTGTTCCTTGTATGTATACCTACATTTCTATTGTTCCCTGTTTTGTCATTAAATCAAGTTGATCTATTTAAAATAGCCTCAACAAACAGATAGAGACACTCAACTCTGACATAAATTAAACATTTCTTTGTTTTTCCTTTGCTAGATTTCTTCATTTGTGCAACTTTTCATTACTGAAATAGAACCTTTCAGCAATAAAATAATTATTTATTTGTTTTAAAACTAGTATAACAACTTCAAAAACATTCATACAGCAGCATTTATCAGAAAAATGTGGTCATATTTATACAGCATGTATCAGACAGACGTGGTCATATTTTTATACAGCATGTATCACAAAGATGTGGTCATATTTATACAGCATGTATCATGAAGATGTGGTCATATTTATACAGTATGTATCACAAAGATGTGGTCATATTTATACAGTATGTATCACAAAGATGTGGTCATATTTATACAGCATGTATCATGAAGATGTGGTCATATTAATACGGCATGTATCACGAAGATGTGGTCATATTGATACAGCATGTATAAGAAAGATGTGGTCATATTTATACAGCATGTATCGGAAAGATGTGGTCGTATTTATACAGCATGTATCACGAAGATGTGGTCATATTTAAGGGTGTGGTACACATAATCAAACTGAACAACTTCTCCACGGCACCAACATATCGTAATCGCGAAAAAATTATCAGTTTCCCATACATGTTCTGATACATACTGTATAATGAACTTATTTCACAAGGTAACAGTTATCTAGATTATATTACTTTACTTACGTAACGAGTACTTGTTTCACTCAATCTCAATCAATAACATTCAATAAAAACTTGTAGAATGTTAGAACAATGTTTTCCATGTATTGAATTGATTATGGTGATACGTTATTGCCGTACTGTAAATGTGAATATGTAATGTATACAGGGTGGTAATTTGAAATTAAAATGATCAGCCTGTATTAACACTACAGTTCATAATGCAAAGGAAAAACAGTTAAAACCAGTTCAAGGTCACGGTTTCGCAACAATAAACTAAGACAATAAGAAAGTTTTTAACAATGTCAGGCTGTATGTAAGTACTTGCCGCGGTTGTATCCGCTCTGCGCTGTTGGGAGACGTCCTAGGGCTTTTGTTTTGAATTTTTAAAACCATACATTCGATTTTGTATGAAATGCAACTCACCGAACTCGTCTCTTAGCGCCTGGTGTGTGAGGCTCATAAAAACCCAACAACAAAAAACGTTGGGCGCCAAATTATTGCTTGCGGGACTCAAGATTCGATAACGTCATCAACTTCTGGGGAGTTTGTTACGCCACTTCTTTTTCCCAGCTAAAGCTCTAGGAAGTGGTGAAGGGTGGGCGTTTTGGGGGACTTTCTTATGTAATTCTGACGTCCAAAAAATGCTGATTCCCAGCCTAGTTTGAATAAATGACATTTGATTTGTCATATTTCACAATATAATGCCGTCTTACTCACTCTTACGCGTTATGGTTACAGGCAGCCATCAACCGAGTGATGCCACAGGATGCGACCAGCTCGTCAGTACATGATAACGACACGCATGATGTTGAGATGATAGACGATGATATATCTGTGATAACTCCAAAAACTCACCCACCAGGTATGTACTACATATTATTCGTTAATAATACGAGCAATGAATACTTCCTTCAATGTAGCCCGCAGTATTTAAGTTTTCTTACGTTTTTTTTTTAAATTAAAGCGCTGTCTTGCGATGTATGTTGGTCAAAATTGAATTTGCGACAATTATGCTAAAATAATGACAAAGTTATAATAATACAAAACATCTCGAAATTATATTTGCTGCAAATCGTCATGTCATGTCTCCACGACCTCATTCCACCGGCCCCCTTCTACCATCGGACATCTAGACGCACTGTAAGTTACCATCCCTACCTAGTTGCTATTCCACCAATTCGCACTAAGCGCTTCCAAATGTCCTTTATAATGCGCACAGCAAAAGACTGGAACTCTCTACCAGCGTCTGTGTTCCCGACCGCATACAACCCAAATCTCTTCAAAGTGAGAGTGAACAGGCTTCTTCTGGGTAAGCTCACTCCATCGTCGACTTTGTCTCTGTCATCTCTGACCTAGACTAGAGTCAAGAGCAAACACACCTCAAAAAAAAAAAACATGTTTTCACGAAATACCTAGTCTTATTTGCAGCAAATATAAATTCGAGAGCTAGATTGAAGGAAACACCTTTAGCAAGGTATTAAACACACCTTATACAGTTGCACACCTTATACAAGTGCAGTCCTTTACTGGTGCACTTTTACAGCATTCGAAATCGTCATGAACTGCTTAAATATTTCCTGATAATGTTTTTTTAGAGCCTGTTCTGTGTTTAAGACATAATTTGCTTATAAGAAACTGTAAGAACATAAAAAAAATACTTATTCCTATACTTTACTAACCAATTCAATGATTATTCCGCAGACCGGGAAGACCGTAATCAGGCATCAACCTCGACGCCTTTAAATTATACCCCCACTCCTTTTGTAGAACTACAAGTTCATTGTAATAATAAGATACATGAAATTAAAATATCTGCGAATGCGACAGTTGGTGAGTACTACTTTTGAATAATTATATTTGCCTCATTTGTATCTTAGTGGCAAGTTATACAAGCCTATATTAAGGGATATTGTAATAAAAAGTATTTACAAGGCAGATGTGAGTGGAAACCTGAGAGACGACGCACTAGGAGAACATTATAGTGACCTTATTGGTGATGTTCTTCAGAAAGGTCAGGTGCATAGTACTTGCTACCGGCGTGCGTGTATGACCAGATGTATGAACGTAAACGAGGCAAAAGGAATATGTAAGGATCGTAGCAGGTGGCGTTCTATAGTTTCTGCCTATCCCCATGGGAAGAAGGCGTAAGTGTATGTATGTGTATGTGTATTATAAAGTTCTCCCTATGAATTCGGTTTCATTATTATTTTTAAGCGTACAAAGCTGGTTTAACATACTTATTATTTTCTTAGGTGGAATGGCCCCTTTGTCTTTTTTCAGACCAAGATACCCATATCAAATTCTATCAAAATTGGTTTTATATTTTTGCAATAAAAACACACAATAACATCCATCCATCATACAATAAAACTGATCTCAAAGTGTAGCTCCTTAATTTAGTTATGGTTAAAAAACACAGGAGCATTTACTCAGGTCACAATTTAATTTAATACAAGTCAACCTATGACATTTTAACTGGCAACATTACACCTAACCTCTTTTACTCCCGCAGGTGATTTAAAAAAGGAGTTGGAGACCAAATGCGGCGTGCCAGTATGCCGACAGCAGCTGTCGGGACTGGGCGGCTCGCGCGCCGTCAACAACGCGACGCTACAAACGCTCAACCTGCCGCAGAACGCCGTTTTGCGACTTAAAGCTGCTGAAACTCTTATGGCGGATGATGAGTGAGTACAATAGTTCTTTAATATTCTTCTCGGCTTACCATGAGCTATTTTGTAACATAAACAGAGAGCTAGTATAAGGAATAGTTTAATAACACTTAGCCCGACCCGTAAAAGACACCCAGGAACTCGTAAACTCGGCAGTAAGAAAGGTTTATAACCTCAAATTAAATAAGCAACTTGATTGTGTAACTTTTTTTCCCCTTCTTTCACCGCCTTCCAATCAAAGTCAATCATTCAACCTTGTAATCCATACTAATAATAAAGCTGAAGAGTTTATTTGTTTGTTTGTTTGAACGCGCTAATCTCTGGAACTACTAATCAGATTGAAAAAAAACATGGATTTGATATCCAAATTCTTGAGGAAGGCTTAAATAGGCTGTTTCACGCTAGAACGCTAAGCGAAAACGAAGTAATAGCGCGGGCAGGCGATGCGATGCGACGGGGTGGGTCGGGGGAACAAGAAATTTCGCGCTGCAAGTCGTGGACAGAAGCTAGTATTGGCATAAGACCTCCAGCTAACCTCACAATACAACCACAATACTTTAGTTCAGTTTATTTTGAAACTGCAACTTATCAATCACATTTTTTGTATCTACCAGGGTTGCAGAAAGGCTGACAACCACATACGTCTTGCACGTCAAAGTAGACGACAAGGAGTATACGCTCAAGTACCCGGGCACTAAGACCGTGCAGGAAGTCAAAAGCGACATATACTCGCTCACAGACATACCCGTCAGACATCAGGTAAGTGATATTAATTTATTAGGTACTTACACCAATTCAGCAGTACATAAATAGTCATTAAACAGAATAATCTATATATATCTATAGTATATATAAAAATTAATCCCTATTTCCCTTGGTCACGCCATCACGCGTGAACGGCTGGACCGATTTCACAAAAAAAAAATTGTTGTGTTCGTTATTGCCAGAAGGATCTTATGAAATAAAAAAATTATAAAGTTGAAAGGAACATTAGAAAATTTAAGAAAACTTAACGCCTATATTAGTTTTACATAATTGTGAGTTGTTTGAAATAACTGTCAGCGATTGACGGAATGCGCGCTGCAAATATCGTTTAACACAGATGGATCGGTTGATAAATGAGTCGATAGTTTTAGTTTTAGTCAATAGTCAAAACTAAAGCCAAACAACATAATGACATTCATAGTTAAGACAGGACAACCTATGTCGGGTCAGCTAGTAATATAATAAAAGTACGTCGATGTCCCTGCCACCCTTTATATATAAACAAAAACGTAAATAACTAAGAAAACATATAAAAATACAATTAAAATACTAAATATCAAGCCACAGCAGTGCATTAATTTGAATACGCCGTTAAGGCGCAATAGCACATTTGACGGAAGATGCGTCCGGCGTATCTTTTAACTTCTATTTAGCACGCTCAACGCACTAACGCAACATCGGCTGAGTGTCTAAAGGTTGAATGTTTTCGACGGTGACGATACGCTTCGCATCTTCCGTCAGATGTGCGACCCTTAGTGCTTCACCTCTAATTTTATTACGCGCAACAACATATTCCACATTCAAATCCTTGTTTCCAATTGATGTTATTTCCCATTAAACAAATATTAACCTTATCTCCTTGTCAATAAAGTTGATTTCAGAAATACTTTTACTATTGAAAAAGTCAAAAACAATTTGTAACGCAAACTGAACTTTATGTGTGGATAGAAAAGTAATTTTTTCAAAAACATATTGGTTTATATTTTTGGAAACGCAGGTAGTTCATGCTAGTCGTCTATGTTATCTAGGTGTGTAATATCAAACTGCCGGCTAAAACGTCATAGTCCCTTCTGCTTCCATGATTCGTGAGTGTGGGACCAACTATGAGTAATCTAGAACTCATGCATCGCTTTCCATCAGGCGAAATAGAACTCAAAAAGTATTCCCACAAAAAAAGAAACTGTGCGGTCGGGGGACCCCCGTCAGGAGCAAAGTTCCTTACGCGATACTCGCCCGCACACACACAACTCATGTATAATAGAAATAGACACAGAGAGAGAGAGAGAAAGTCGCATGGAGGGGGGCATAACTCTTTTTCCTTACGTGATTATTTCTACCAGTCACCTCCTTTTTTTTTTTTTTTTTTTTTTTTTTTTCGCTGAGAAGTGCTTTATGCATTCCCGCTCGTGGGGGGACGAGACGGGATATGTGGGACTCCTGTCGGAATGACAGTATACCCACTAAAACTCAGCGGTGTTCCCACATCGCCGTGATGGGAAGGCCATGGGAATCCGGCTCAGCCTTTGCGTCCACAACCCTCCCGGCGCGTGCCCGCCTAGCTGGCGGGCCCCGCATTCCCCCCACCTTGGGGGGCTACGGGAATGGCCGAGAACACCTGGCCATTCCCGTCCGACACTGGTGGAGGCCTGTGCAATACAGGCAAGGGCGCCCCCGCACCCGCTGCCTGCTGGCCTCCACCTGGGAGGAGTCGGAGATGACTATCAAACTGACGTCTTCTTCGACCCCTCCTCCGCCTTCGGAGCGACGCCGCGTGAGGGTCGTCCTCCCGCGCGCGCTCAGCCGCCTCCTTCTGGGACATGACGTGTTCGCAGAAGGAGGCGACTGCCGCCCAGGACCTCTCATCCTGCAGCATGGCATTAACCAAGCCGGGAAGTGAGAGGTCCGGTCCGATCACCGCGATGAGACTGCGGCGCGTCTCGGACCACGACGGGCACACCTCGAGGGTGTGCTGCGCCGTGTCCTCCACCGCGCCACAGTCGTGGCACGACGGCGTCTCCTCCCGTCCTATCCGGTGCAGGTACGATCCGAAGCAACCGTGTCCGGACAGCACCTGCACCAGACGGAACGAGAGGAACCCATGCGACCGCTCGAGCCAGTCTCGCAACACTGGCCCAATCGCGTCTAGGGTTCGGCGGCCAAAGGCTGCGGTGGCGAGCTCCCCCGTCCAATGGAGGACGATGGCATCCCTCGCCTCCCGCCGGACGGCCTCCCGCTCTTCCGGGGCTGGGCGTTCTCCTCCCGCTCTCCGCCCCGCCGTCCATTCATATACTCTGGCGAGCACCCACGCCTCGAGTTCCCAAGGAGGGGTGCCGGCCAGAGCACATGCTGCCGCGAAGCCCACTGTGCGGTAGGCCCGCGCCGCCCGCTGGGCTATGGCCCTTTGGGGCGCCCGCAAGGCGGCGGCGTTCTCCCTCCTTTGGAGGGAGTCCTCCCAGATAGGAGCCCCGTAAAGGGCCATACTCCTCAAGATACCGGCGTAAAGTTGCCGGCATCGCGCGCTGGGCCTCCCCAAGTTGGGAAGCAGCCAGGAGAGGGCGCCTGCGGTCTTCAGCAGGCGCGACGACAACCCGCTAAAGTGCGGGCCGAAGCGCCACCTGCTGTCGAGTACAAGGCCCAGATATTTCATCTGGGCCTTCACCTCAATTCTGACGCCCTCCACGAAGATGTGGGCATCAGGTGGGGGGCGCCGCCGAGGCCCGTGGAAGAACACGGCCTCGGTCTTGTGCAGCGCCACCGTTAAACCTAGGCGGTGGATCCTCCCCGCGACCAAGGATCCACCCGCCGAGGCCAGATTGGCCGCCTCCCTAAAACTCTCCCCCCGGGCGGTGAGGAGAGTGTCATCCGCATAGCAGATGACACTCGTGCCCCGAAGGAGAGTTCCCCGCAAGAGCCAATCATAGGCGATGTTCCAGAGGACAGGTCCTATGACTGACCCCTGCGGAACGCCGGCTTCGACGGCGTACCGCCGGACTTGGCCAGCCCTATTAACGAGGACGATCGCCCGATCCTCTAGGTAGCTGGCCAGCAGACGACGCATGTATAGGGGCACTCCGTGGAATCGGAGTGCCTCTAGGATGGTGGAGTGGGGAACGGAGTTGAAGGCATTGGCTATATCGAATGACACAGCCAACAATCCGTCCCTCGCCTCCATCGCCCCCTTCACCTGGCCCTTGAGGCGGGCCAGCGCGTCCACCGTGGAGCGCTCAGCCCGAAAACCGAACTGAGCGTCCGACAAGTCCGGCCCGATACTCCGCAGGTGGCTGTTTAGGCGGCCAGCGATTATCCCCTCGAACATTTTGCCGACCTCATCGAGCAGAACGATGGGCCGGTATGCCGAGGGGGAGTCCGCCGGGCGGCCCTCCTTGCGAAGGAGGCACAACTGCCCCTCCTTCCACGGTTTCGGGAACCTCCCACACGCAAGACATGCGCTGAAGAGGTCCCGAAACCTCTCCTCCATTTGAGTAGCAGCGATCGCCACCACTCTTGCCAACCAGTCACCTCCTACCGCAAGTCGCGTTAAGTATCTTTGTTCCAAAATATATACAAGTTCAGATTAAAATAGCTGACGAAACTTCATTGATGTGATGGATAACTAAAGACAACATTTTTTTTTTTTTAATCTACTCAGCTTCAAGTACATAATCAGCCTATAATGTTCCCACTGCTGGGACACAGGCCTCCTCTCTTCGAGAGGGACTGGGCTGTAATCTACCACGCGGGCCCAGTGCGGGTTGGTAGATGTCACATGTCTTTCGAATTTTTGGTTCTAGGATATGCCGATTTCCTCACGATGTTTTCCTTCACCACCAGCTTCAAGTAACTGACACTAATAGTGGCGATGACCCTGTAATCAGCTGTTTTAAAATTATATATAATTATAAATATTTAAAATTATGTGTTCAGAAAAACTTTTATTTTATTGATATCGATATCCATCAGAGGGCCTAGACAAAGTAACATTTGATAAGCGATGACGCTAGTAGAAAAGCCAAAAACAATATGGGATTGACATAAGCTAAAATGTCACGTGATCATAGGTCAACGAATAGAAATTAGCTAGACAATGTTAACGTCATTCGATTCTATGAAACGAATGGACAGCGTCGAACGATTACTGCTATAGAAATGTGTAGCCAAGTGGCACTTTTTGACAAGCGTTACCGCTAGTTTTCGTTTCTTTTGGTGGAAACATTAGCGAAAGCGATAGCGATTCTAGAAATAGAATCGCTCCGAAGTGAATGCCATTTATCTAGGCCCTCAGGTCTTCTGAGTTTCGCTACTTAATTACATTTTACCTTGTATTATAAATTATAATAGTATACTTATTTTGCGGTCATATTTCTAAGTTCGTTTTTCTTCATGTCTTCCCCAGCAATGGACAGGTTGGCCCACAGTAACAGCGCTGGATGAAACAATTTTAGCGATGGCTGGTCTAGATCTTCCTCAACATGAGCTTTCCGTGCGACGCGCGCCTGGCAAGCAGAAGGAGTATAAGAGGGTAAATAGTACGGTACTGGACCCTTTTACTAACGTATCTATAGCGCTACAAGGTTTTTGGCGCATGGCCAAAATTGGAACCAATTTCGCCATCTTGTCTTTTCAAAACACTTCACAAAACGGTTTTCTGAAAGGACGTTCACTAGATGGCAGCACTGAGACGTCAGGTCCGGGCAGCTGTCAAAAGTATCAAAGCGCCTATATTTTCTTTAGTCGTGACTGAATGATGAAACGAATGATGAACGTCATCACATAATTTTATATTCATTGTCCAATTGGAAGACCTATTGTCAAAGTGGCGCCATCTGGTGGTGTGAATTTTCACGAAAACCCTCATTGCACAAACGTTTACTAACAGCGCCCCCCTATCAACGTCATCTGAGCGCCAAAAGATCCTTGTTGCAATGTGTGCTGTACAGTCGCAGAAGAAATAGGTTGAGCAGCTTTAGGTAAATTTTCACTTGCTTATGACTTTCTTTTCTCACTACGTGTTGATTGTTCAAAAAGGGGGACTGTAAAACGAATTTATTTAAAAATTACTTAAACTTTTCAATCCGCGTTTTTTTTTTTTTAACTAACACACTTCCTACTTGCATTTTTTATCCAAAACCGAATGTCGTTCAAAAATGTTAATAGTTTTTTTCTTATCTTGAGATAATGAAAGACTTTTTTATGTCAAAAATAGTCAGTCGGTCAGTCAGTTGTCAGTCTCAAAAATTCTTTCTATAACAAAGAATGTAATAATTACAGATAATAGTGGAGAGTTCAGACAGTGAAAACAGTTCGGTCGAGGAGGTAGAGGACACAGCTGAAGGATACACCGGCGAGGATGACAATATGTTCGTCGACCTCGTGCAGTCCGAGAGGTTGCAGCCGCTCAGTGAGTACACACTTACTTCTTAAATAGTGAAAATAGTTTGGTGCAAAACAATTTGACTGTCAACTTAAATTGTCCCTAAATCAAATCGCAATTGTTTTTCTTCGTCTGTCGTCTGAAATGGACAGCCAAGTTCCCTGACTGTACATTTCAGTATCGCCTCTCGTGATCTGTGCAACCTGAGAAAAAAGAAAGAACCTCAATTTCGTTAACTATATGTGCCAATTTTAAAAATGATTAAAATAAATAATGGATTGTATGATCTGGAATAAAAGATTATTATTACATCCCTACTTATAGGCACTCATTATTTTTGTTTTTAGTGTCAGACAGCGTAGAAGACGAAGCGCTAGGCTGCATCGAGTTCTCACAGCGGTTCCGGACACGATACGGACCCAACACGCCGCACTTCTTTGAGGGCACTCTGCAGGACGCCATCAAGGAATCCTGTCTCAAACCTGCCAAAGAAGTGAGTTACAGTCTTCATGATAACTCCCTAGGCCTTATCCCAATTGATTTGGGGTCTTCTCAGCATCTCTCAATACAAGATCCAAGTATTCGCCTCGTTTCTAGACACATCATCCATTCTTCGTTTCCTGGGTCTGCCTTCGCACGGGTCGATCGATCAGGTTAAGCTACGCTTGCCGCTGTCGGTCCGTGGATGGGTGACCATCTTTACATACCGAGACGCCTCCGAGCTTCGGAAAGCACGTTAAGCTGTAGGTCCTAGCTGTCATTCGTGAATCTTTGACAGTCGTTATGGGTCGTCAGAAGCCCGAAAGTCTGACTAAGACTGGGTGTCTTACCAAAGGGTATCGTGCTACCCAGTAACTGGGTTGTGAAGGTCAGATAGGCAGTCTTTCCATGTAAAATACTGGTATTCAACACCTGCATCCGGTTACGCAAACCTTCCAGAATAAATTCTCGAAATGATGGTGAAAAACAGGTCACAATTACAATGTTTAGAAGAACAAAACACAGACGGACACGAAAAGCGACTTCAATTTATATTATGTATAGATAGATGCAACACTGAACAGGTATATCTAGAAATAGAGTCAGTTAACTGTTATTTTTTCTCAGATTTTGTATCAGAGTGATCTTTATTCTCGATTATAAGATTGCTGTGTGATAATTATCTTCTTATATATAAAAATCTCGTGTCACAGTGTTTGTTATCGAACTCCTCCGAAACGGGTTGACCGATTTTTATGTTTTTTTTTGTGTAGTATTGGTAGGTCTCAGAATATTTCATACCGCTGCGGGTAAACAGCGGGGCGCAGCTAGTAATATATATTTATTTGTATCTAGGTAGGTATAGTGGTCACTGGCAACACTCTACTGGCTGGCGTTTGGTATGGGGGCCAACCCACTACGTTCGTTAACGAAGTTATGGGCCCATCCGAATGTCGTGAATCCTACACCCGATTAATTAACTTTTTCGGACGGGTATAAAGACATAGGAAGTAGGGACAACTGTCAAATCCTGATGTCATTCACTCTTAAGTCGGGCCCCAAACTAATCTTATGTACCTAGGTGATATGGTGGAGGGCGCGCCCGTAACTTCGGCCGAAACTATCTCGATAGATCGATCTAGTACCTGGAGAGTAGACCTCTTGAATAAGGTTTATTTTTATATAAAAAATATATATTTGTTTTTTGTATTATTTATTAGAAAGCCCAAGTAGATAATAAAACGACCTACGGTAGAAGACATCCTTGTTCGTAACTCGAACAAGGATCTCATCTAAATATAATTTGCACGCCGTAAGGTAGACTGTCGCCGATCTCATTAATTTATGTACAACATCTTATACCTGCACCTACATTCATAACAAATAAAGTTCTGATTCTGTTTCTAAATAAATATTATCTAATTTTTTACTTACAATTAAGATTTTCACACCAGATACCGGGTGACGGAAACTTATTGTGTATATTTGTCAACTTATTGTACTCGTATTCTTGCAAATTAATATTATTCTTAATCCCCAGCGGAAACTCCTAGGCGTATACTTGCACCACGAGCAGTCGGTGCTATCCAATGTGTTCTGCGCACAGCTACTGGGCTGCGAAGCAGTACTTCAGACCCTCGCCGCCAACTTCATAGTGTATGGCTGGGACCTCTCACACCCCGACAACAATAACATGTAAGATACAAGCAATACTCAACCTTAGCAGCTACAACTTGTACGCTATAATCAACTGCGATGCAGTACTTCAGACCGTCGTCACCAGTGTACAGCTTGGACCTGCTACAACCCGACAACACTACAATTTGTAGGCTATAATCAACTGAGAGGCAGTACCTCAGACCCCGTCGCCAACTTCATAGTGGGATCTCTCACACCCCGACAACAATAACATGTATGATGCAAACAATACTCGACTTTAACAGCTCCAACTTGTACGCTATAATCAACCGCGATGCAGTACTTCAGACCCTCGTCGCCAACTTCATAGTGTACAGCTTGGACCTGCTACAACCCGACAACACTACAACTTGTAGGCTATAATCAACTGAGAGGCAGTACCTCAGACCCCGTCGCCAACTTCATAGTGGGATCTCTCACACCCCGACAACAATAACATGTATGATGCAAACAATACTCGACTTTAACAGCTCCAACTTGTACGCTATAATCAACTGCGAGGCATTACTTCAGACTCTTGTCGCCAACTTCATAGTATACGGCTAGGACCTCTTACTCCCTGACAACAATAACATGTAAAATACAAGCAATACTTAACCTTAGCAACTCTATAATCAACTGCGAGGCAGTACCTCCGACTCTCGTCTCCAACTTCATAGTGTACGGCTGGGACCTCTTACACCCGACAACATAAATATGTGAGCAATGCTTCACCATAGAAGTTAGCTGGAAAGACAAAGACACAGTTCTTAGTGAATCTGGAAGAGGGCAGGTTCCTCCAGATTTCTTACGATTTTATCTTTAGGCAAAATCTCGTGTTTGTTACGCTTTCACGCTAAAACGTCTAAACGGATTTGAATGAAATTCGGGACATGGGTAGACCATGTCCTGGGTTCAGACATAGGCTATTTTTTATCCCGATATTCCCACGGGATCGAGACTGTGCGGGCTAGTAACATATAAAATTAATGTTGTATGTTTCCAGGTTATTATCATCAGTGGCGAACGCGTTAGGGCCGGTAGCGAGCATGACGATACGCAACATCCCGGTGGACCGCATGCCCGCACTCGTCGTCATCATGCGGGTGCGGTCCAACACCGAGATATACTCCGTTATCAACGGTGAGTGATAGCAATGTTGTTATTATCATTAGCGCTGTAAAGTGGTAGACATAGTTGTATAGGTCACACATTTAATAGGTTGGGAAAAGTGTTTCTTCGCATTTTTTAAGAAAATTCAAAACATTTTTTAATATAGTTTATTTACATTTAACTAAAGTATGTAGGTACCATTTTGTTCGATAACTTTTTGCCATCTTGTAGGTAGGGACATGATCCCATTGCTATAGAAATTTTGGGACTTCTGATCAAAATACCGCGACACAGTGGTTTTGGCAGTCCTCTCGTGATGTTAACCTGACACTGCCTAAAGAATTCTGAAGAGACCGAAACAGGTGGAAATCTGAAGGTGCAAGGTCAGGACTATACGGCGGATGCATTAACACCTCCCAGCCAAACTCTCTTAATTTTTGCTGAGTGGATAAAGATGTGTGAGGTCTAGCGTTATCATGATGAAAAACCACACCCCTTCTGTTGATTAATTCCGGCCGCTTTCTCTCAACTTCTTGCTTTAATCTCATCAATTGTTCGCAGTAGAGTTCAGAATCGATGGTCCTGCCTGGTGGTAACAGCTCATAATGAATAATGCCCTTCCAATCCCACCACACACACAGCATCACCTTGTTGCGAGTTAACCCGGGTTTCGCCACAGTCTGTGAAGCCTGACCGGCCTTTGACCACGACTTATTCGCACGTTCTTGTCGTACGTGATCCATTTTTCATCACTAGTTATCAGCTTCTTCAAAAATGGTTCGGTTTCATTACGTCGTAATAAAGAATCACAAATGAGTACACGGTTCATTAGGTTTCTTTCAGTGAGCTCGTGAGGTACCCAAATATCTAGCTTTTTTGTGTACCCAGTTTTTTTCAAATGTGCCAAAACTGTTTTGTGGTCAATTCCCAGTTCTTCAGCTACGTCGTAACTACTGATATGCCGATCTTGCTCCACTTTTTCAAAAATGGCATCCATTTTATCCGTAATAGGGCGACCAGAGCGACGTGCATCTTAAACATCAAAATTTCCGGATTGAAAACGCTTAAACCAAATTTGTGCTACTCTCACAGACACTGCACTAGGTCCATAAACATCGCAATTTTTTTTCGCGGCTTGCGTTGCATTTTTACCTTTTTTGTAAGTAGTAAAATTTTAAAATGTATCGAATTACTCTTCATTAGATTCACTCATCTTGACAGTACGAAAAACAAATGAAAATCACACATTTTCCTAATTTGAATTTGGAATTATGTTCTATAGAATGTAAACTTTCAATGATACCAAAACCAGCCAGATACAAATAGTATAGCCAAAGAGATTTTATTTAGTTTTTTTTTTTTTCCGCAACCTAATATGTTGCCAGTGGTTGAGCTTGTAAATATAAACTTGGCTGCTAAAAATAATCCTCCATAGAAAAACCCAACCGACCTTATATATGACAAGCCCTCTAATTATCAATTGTTCATGAGTTTTCTCGAGAGTCTCGAAAAGTTAGATGTCATATTATTTTTCTCATGTTTACAGGCAACGTCGGCGTATCAGAGTTATTAGGTGGTCTAGTAGAAGCACTAGAACGATTCAGCTCGGCACGAGAAGACGAGGCCAAGATGGAGAGAGAGCGAGACGCAAGACAACGCGTTAAAAGGGAGCAGGACGAAGCATACCAACGCAGTTTAGAAGTTGACAGGTACGAATAATGATATTTACACATAAATATAGGTTTGGGTTGCATGTTGCACTATAATTGACACTTTGAGTACTTTATGCGGCCTACCCAAATGTCCTTCTTTGGTATTGTTCGTCGAATCGTTGAGCTCCTTAAATTTTGAGTTGAGTTGCACGATTACTGACAAATGCGTGCACTGACTGGACAGGTCCACTCAATCTGTGTGGTTCTTTCCTCAAAAGACCATTTCAGATAATCTACATGGTCTTCACATGATCTGACCAAGATTATGTCTGGATTTTAAAAGGGTGACCTCTGAGTTTGTTTCGGCCTTTCTTCGCAGAGTAGTCAGATAAGAAACGCCGACCTCATCTAGTTTTAAAAATATGATTGACGTGTGAAATACAGAAAAAAAGCATTTATCACTTATCAAATAGCACCTTCTGCATGTGCATATTTTTGTTACATTATGCATCCAAGCCTGTATCTAGGTTTTGCACAATTAAAACTATTTATTTTTGCATAACATTTTAGTACGCATTATTAGGCTAGTCGTAAGTGGACTTTTATCCGAAATTAGACTCGAGGCAAAAGGAGTATGTAAGGATCATAGCAGGTGGCGTTCCGTAGTTTCTGCCTACCCCCATGGGAAGAAGGCGTAAGTTTATGTATGTATGTATGTAGACTCATTCGGTCCGTTGTCCGTGGTGGGTCCTGGCTAACGTAGCCAGCCTAGCTCCGCCCACATAAATTCTTATTTTAATGATGTAATGAATTTCATGTATTTGTGATTTGAATATTGGGACTTGGTGCCTTAGTAAATAAATAAATAGGCCGATAAGAAACATTTTTGGTTTGCCTACAATGTGCGAACGACTTAACAAGTCGTGAGTCATTAGAGATACCGGACCAACTGAAAACAACCCACTGGTTTTGGTCAGTAGCTATCCCACATTACCTACCTTTCTGCTTTCCTCCGAGACAGAATATATACTACATGTTTATCTTATATATAATAATCTCGTGTCACGGTGTTTGTGGTCGCACTCCTCCGAAACGGCTCGACCGATTTTTATGAATTTTTGGTAGGTATGAGAATAGGTAGTAAAGTATATTTCATACCGCTCCCACGGGATTGAGACTTATGCGGATGAAACCGCGAGGCGCAGCTAGTTATTTAATATAATTATAACAATATTGTTAATGATGCACTTTTCATATTATAGGGCTAAGGAAGAAGTAAAGAAAAAAATTGAACTAGAAAGAAATCAAGAAATAGAACGAGCGGAGTCCGAAAGACAAATGGACGAAGCTAAGAAAGAGGTAAGTCCATTAATTGTTTGATGTATCCAGCCTAATTTCATCCATTTGGTACATTTTAATGAAAAAGTGCTTTTAACTCAAAGTCAAAGCATTTATTTCAATAAAACCATTTACAAGAACTTTTCAGCCGTAAAAGAGCCGGTCAGTTAGTCAGAAGGTTGAAGCTAGTTACAACATAATACTCCCAGAAGAACAGTATGATGCAAGGCTTGCATGGAGGCTGTGGAAACCGTTGCGCATGTGCTCTTTGAATGCACAGGCGTCACCCAGATTAGGACACAAACCCTCGGGGCACCCAGATCCTACACAGATGTTATCAGCAAACCTGGAGACATTATCAACTTCAGGAGGGAGGTGGGCTGGTTGGAATAACCACCGACGGCTTCCATGGCCCACGCACAATGGTCCAGCTGAAGGACTACGTGCAGAAACTATACCCCCTAAAAAATAAGAATTATGTAAACGAGCTTGTAAAAAAAATAACAATGGCGGACAGCAATAGTCGGTTTAACCTCTCTCGCCTAATTTTATAGCTTCGACACTAGACCGCGGATCGTACCAAGTAGGCTTTATGTCGGACGATAAGTGTTGCCCTTAGTAATTTATGTTTTATTTTTATATTCATGAATAAGAAAATGTCAGGGAAAAAAATAATCACATTTGCAATACCAAATAATACCGTTAAGGATCGCACAGGGTTTTTGTTTCATGCTGTATAATTATGTGGGATAAAAAATTATGATTTTGCATACTAATTAAAATGTCAAGTTAGTGTTAAGAGCGCATACACGGGTCCACTAGCGCCACTCCTTTAAAAAAATATTATCTCGTGGCTGAGAAGGAATTTTGAAAAACGGCTCTATAAGCGACCTCGGTAAGTGTGTCTAGAATTTTCTAATACCTTTTATAAACTTTCATATCGAGCCGTTTTTCAAAATTCCTTCTCAGTCACGAGATAATATTTCTTTAAAGGAGTGGCGCTAGTGGACCCGTGTATGCGGTCTTAAAACTATAAAAAAATATGCAGAGGGCATTATCACAAGGCTTAGCAGAGCGAATAGTTCAATCACAAGCTTTTGTCTTCTAAATAATCTTTTAAATGATTTTTTTTAATCAGGGTTCGTAAAAATCCTATATTTATAATAAATATCAAAATATCCGATATTTTCATTCTGTTAGTGGTTTATATGAGTTTTAGTTGTAGAATATAAGTTTGTGTTTGCTTATTTATCGTTTTTATTATTAAAGTACCTAACAAGAACTCAAAGCATTTCATTAATAATAATCAGTCTTACTTAATCTACACCCAACAAAATTACAACTATACTTAACATTATTTTTTTAATTAGCTTATTGGGTGTAAAAAGACACGTAAAGTAGTCGAGAGTCACTTGTACTCCCCGTCATTGTGATATGTTTTTTGTACTGAATCATACCTGGGAACCTTCTGGTTACGGAGATATTGAAGGTCAAAATTCCAACTTTTACTGACGTTTTCTTACGAAAACAAGTTTTTAATGTTATAACACATATAATATGTAAGTTTAGATTCCCCCACGACCCCTGTACCGTTGCATGCTCCTATAAGCACAATGTTTTGCGTGTGTTACATTGCGCACTAAATTTCACACCAAAAATAAAAGTCGTTTCCCAGCAATTATTTTAGTGAAATGTTACTTAGTTTGATGTACAGAATGCGTAGTTGCCAGCTATGTGATGGGTCTTTTTACAGCCTGTATATAGGTAATTAAAGCATTCGAACAGTACGCGTGAGGGGATTCCCATAAATAATTGTGTGTGTGTGTGTGTGTGTCAGGCGGAGCGCTCGCAGGCTGCGCGGCGCGTGCCGCCCGAGCCGGCGTCCAGCGCGGCGGCCGGCGACGTGGCGCGCATCCGCGTGCGCCTGCCGCCGCCGCACGACCACGCGCTCGAGAGGCGGTTCAACGCGCACGACACGCTCGCCGTACGTATACTGTACTACCAGCTTGTCACTGTCCCGCTGACCAAAGATCTGCGCTTGCTAGAGACGGATTTCCTCACAAAGTTTTCTTTCACCAATGTCAGTGAAGTCCATGATAAAAGGGTATCGAACTTTTTTGTATGGAGACTGGCCTCTTCCCGGTTCACCATGTTGATTATTTTTCAAAATTGCGTCGCACGATAATACCTACCTATATGGATAGGGGGCATATAGACAAACAAAAAATGACCTGTGATATAATGTTCTAAACTGTTATATTACCTAGATAATTAAAGTTAAAAATAGCCATGATGAGCGCAAATATTTTCCGTTTTATTCATATCAAAAGCGGGCAATTTAAGCTACAAAGCGCTTTTTCTGTTAAAAATGTTATGTGACGTGATTATCTTAATGAAAAGTAAATTAAAATAAAATCAATGTTAAGTATATTAGATGTATAACTATTTAATTAAAAAGAAAGCTTAACTGATTCGAAGCGCTTGGTTAGAATGCATAATCCTTTATCGTACAGTTGTTTCAGATGGTCATATTTATAAAGTTTATGTTTTTTTTTTCGAAGCTATGCGATTCGCAAACAAAGCAACCAAATAATTGGTAGAGATGATATATAATTATCTGACTCACACTTATCTAATGAATTTGAATTTCAAAAGTCACATTGGTACTTGTCCGGATCTGAACCGACAACCTCGTGCATGAGACGCGATGCCTTAATATCACATCACGGAAGTTTATATTTAAATAACTATAATCTTCTTTACTCAATAGCAGTACAATAGATAACTAATTATTTATATATTTATGCATAATAATCAGACATTTGCAGTGTCTTCGTGTTTTGTTTTGAATTAGAAGTATACAACCAGCAGTTTGATTTAATTGTTCAATCCTAACAAAAAATCAAAATTTTGATTTAAAAAAGAAGCAAAAACAGCTTAAAAACTTTTCTTTTGTTTAAACATGTTAAAATAACTTATTTTGTAATCCATTTCAGGCATTACTAGACTTCCTCGCGTCTAAAGGTTATCCACAAGAACGCTTTAAAGTCATCTCCAGCTGGCCTAGGAGAGATGTAAGTACTTAGTTCCTTCACTCCCTTTTTTTTTCTCATAAATTCGACATTTGCAAAATTATTTGTGGCGGCATCTACAACGCCACATGCGAAGTTTATTGCGCAACTAGCATATACACCTGTATCATCAGAAACCTTAGCACAGCACACTGCATTTTCGGCTGGTCAACAAGAAGAGCTGTTAATATCTCTCCTGCTCGACGCCAGCAGTCAGCCACAACCCGACGCACCATATCCGACGCATTGACGCATAACGCAGCGGCATCCCAACCCAATGGGGAATTACCGAAGACAGCTCCGACTCACCGTGAACTATGCGGCACCCGGTTCCAACTCACTGGAACCTCAACTGGCCCTGGCAAGCATCGCAAGATACACGACTCAGCCCACTATCGACCTCCGGTCTCCGCAGGGTTGGTAACGTGGCGCATCTACAAAGCCACATGCGAACTACTCATCACACTGACGGCACGCACAGCGAAATTTACAGCGCAACTAGCATATATACAACGTCCCGCCATCTATCGTCGACCAAACACGAAACCCCTCTGCTCGGAGGATCTTACGACTCGCCTACTTTACACCATGTTCCTCATACCTATATATATATATAAATAAATTGTAACGAAGCATCTTGAAAATAGATATCTAAAATAATATAGTTATCAGGAATCCGCAAGACTGATCGTTGCACTAATGTCTGGCGACCCAAAAGACAGGCCCAACATTGGACGTCTTTTAGCTGAATAATCTTGATATTTATCTCTTTTACTTGTTACAGCTCACACAGGAACCTCCGCTCAGCACACTTAAGGCTCTAAAACTGTATCCGCAAGAAACCGTGATGCTGGAGGAGCGGTGAGCCACGCCGTTCGCTCCGCCGCACGCGACACAATCCACACTCCCGCGCAACACTACTAGACAACAGCATTCCAGCAAATAAAATAATGTCAGATTATTTAATTACGTATGTCGTTTGGAACGAATAAACTACCTGATTCAGATCCTCGTTCACATCACATAACACCATGCCTGTATTACCCGAAGGGTTGGACAGAAGTGTATACTTCTCGTGAAATTTTCTTAAAAACGAATGTCTTGGGAATTGCCGCGTCTCGGAAGGTTAAAAAGAAGAATGAAACCTAACTTTTTTTGTGTTATTATTTTGTATATCATCAATTTACAATCGTCGAATCAACTTCTCTTTTAGGCTTTTTAAATATGATTTTATATATTAACATAATAACTGCTTGTAATTGGTTCTGAATCAGTATAGTCGAATCATAAATGGAGTTCAAGAGGGAAGCGCCAGGGTAACCCGCGAAATTCAAATTTCCTTACGTTTTCCAGAAATAGTTATTTAATGAAATTATGTGAACTTAGAGGGTTGTATTAATGATTTTTTATGATTATAATTCTGTAAATACATACTTGTTACGGTCGCGAATCATATTTTGGTCAACATACAACCTGACACTGAGCTACAAATTGCAAAAACGTAAGAAAATTTTGAATTTCGCGGGCAACCTTGTCGCTACCCCCTTAAAGTAAAGTTCAGGGACGGCGAAGCGACGAATTCAAGTTTTGCCATCAATAAACGTAATGTTTTACTCTTATATCCATTCTGCAACAGCATCTGCAAATCGTCTGACGACATACGTTAGTCCCCCGTTTCAAATACTATGTTAATTCAATGGTTTTAATCATTATAACTTCCTTCAAAGCTGCCTCTTTAACTCTGTTTAGTATTAAAAGAAACAGAAAAATTCTATATAATATGATGCATACACGATGTGTACACGAGGCAGCTTTGAATGAAGTTCCTATGCGAAACACACGTTATTTATTTATGCCTTCACAGAAATACAATGCTGAACTGTAAAAAACGTGGTCATCACCAATTTAATTCGATACTAAATGCGTGTTGTAACTTCAAACAAATTATTAAGTTGAGATTGAGAGATTTTAACATTGATTGTTATTCTACCATTCGAGTTTGAATCTTATTGTACATTAATAGTGTTTATATTGCGTTGCGTACCCACTGCGGATAACGGAGCTCTTTGCATTTGTGAGCTTTCTAGCGAACAATACTGCCAAATGAACAGACACTTGTTTGTATTTAGTGCAGCGAAAAATCTTCATTTATACCAATAAATGATCGTTAGCTTAATGTACATTGATTGTTCGACTGGGTTCAAAGGGCGGGGTTTTAAATACAGTGCAGTGACGTCATTTATTAGTAAACAAGAAACGAAATAAAAACATCACAATATTTTTAATGGCCACAGAGCTGCGTTTTTAACAATGTTATAATATGTATGTTGCGACGTCTTTGAACTATGTGTTTAAATTCCCGTCTCGTAGTCAGCCATGTACTGATCTTATGTAAACTTCATTCTAGTACTGTGGCCGACTGAAAGATTCCAAGTTGAGTCGGCCACAGTGCCGAGTATTATATACATACATGATAATAGTATAAATTATTATGAACGTGGATATCCGTACAGTTTTGGATGAAGTTTGTAATTTTTTTACGAATCCACTCTGGAGTGTAACTGTGTAACGCGAGGAAGTTATGTACCCAAAATAATAAACAGATGGAAGATTATTCGTTTATTTTATGTTTTCTAGTTTTACACTACGTACTACATCACTTGCAACCTAAGATTTATCACTGTTTTAGGATAATATACATAAACATCGACTTACATATCGTTAAATAACAAAACAATGTTCCTTGAACATGCGGCTAACTATCTAAAGCCGTACAATCAATCGCACGACAATCGTTCGGACTTGAATTACGAAAACCACCCTTACTGCTTAAGAAATAAAGACGCTGTCAATGTCAAACAGTTTATCATTGACGTGGAGATAAATAACTCTATTCAGTGTCTCTACAGCACTGTACAGTCCTTTCACAGTAATTTTACCGGCGATTTTGGATCACTCTCAAAATCACAATGATCTTTATTCTCGTTACATTAAAGCGATTATTAGTCTGCTGTAAAAACAACCTTTTTGCAACGAGGATAGAGATCACTGTGATGCAAAATCAGAGGGAAAATAACTAAAAGGACTACTGTGAACCTACTCATATACAAGCAAAAATACCAAAACACTACTAAATCAATTCCTAAACTGTCCCACGCTACTTTTAACGAACCTATTGACTACGAGCTCGCACACGAGGACCACTACAGCCGTGATCATGCCGAGTGAGAGCGCTAACAGAGGCGTAGAGAACTCTCTAATGCCGACACAGAACACACTGGAATCCGGCGTGTGCCCGCACTCGGGCATCGGCTCGTCGATCTCTGATTGGATGCGGGGAGGCAGACCTACCTCGTAAATCTTGCGAATACTGAAAATAGCCCAGGAAAGTAAGATCTATTCTGCAAAAAAAAAACTCCTAGTGAAGAGTTCTCACCGGGATCATGTGGCATTCAAAAAACTGTGAAAAGTCCATTGAGAAAAATGGGAGAAAATTAAAATCGCTGTCAATGGTCCCGCGAAAAACAGTTTTTGCAAATCTCGTAAAGTATTGGTTTTACGTCAATGAAAAAATTGGATTCGTTATATTCAACACGTATTTTTTATTTATACAATACTTACGCATAAGCAATATGTTCTTTATACGGCGAGTTCTTCCTAACAACTACGCCCATTCGCTGCAGCGGATACAACTGCACCAAGTTTGTCTCGCAGATCTCCCTCTCAGTGAACGTAGCCTTAATTAAGGGGAAGGCGAAGGTTGTCTCTACGTGGAATGCAAAGCCTCCCTTCTTCACCAGAGCTATGCCTTCCTCAGGGGTAAAGAAGTTGTACTGGGTTGCGGTAGCTACCTTTTTACGGTAAAGTTCTATGGCTACTGGGTCTGTTGTGCGCTGGAAAATGGGCCTCGATATCAAATGCTGTTAATTAATATTAAGTTAGGGTTAGGACATCGCAACTGCTTTGCCAAACCAGAGACAACTGTTATCAGAAAAATTAAAAACGTAGCTAACTAGCAGTTACTTAACTTTTTTTTCTGGGGGTATCCTTCAAAAGGCACCCGACCTCTGGGGACGGAGGTCGGGGAGTGTGGGATTTTTACCTCACTAAAACCACCTCGGTGATTACCATCAGCACAAAGGGTGGGTCCCGGTTCCTCTTAAAATACCAATTCCGGAACCGCCCTGTGCAACGCCTGTAAGGCACATCCCTGGGGAAACTGTAAAGGGGCCTCCCCTGAGCCTCGCTATGCACGGCACACGTGACCACTGAGCCACCGTCAGCAGCTACTTACCTACCACATTCTCATTTCCTGCATTCTCGTAAATACTTACCTTAAAATAATCTTTATCATACACAATATCATGAGAGCCGGCTTTCAAATCGCTGTCCAATAAATCCTTCAGTGTCCTGATGTTCTTGGGCGCTTCCAGCAGTAGCGAAGACACTATAGTCGCGTTGTAGTACTGGTACAGCGTCACAGCATACACGAACGTGGTGAAGATCACCAGTTTCGTGGAGGTCGACTCACGGTTTATCGAGATTCCTAGAAGTTAAGCAAGTTTTGAATACTAATCGACTGCACAGCAAGAAAGAAAACGAAATCGTGGCAGACCAAAATGTGGATTTTGTGAAAGATAATAAATAGATGGGAAGGAAATAAATACATATATATATGTTAGATGAATGGAAGAAAAAGAAGTAATAATTAGGTACCTACTGCGCTGTCCGCAAATAAATCGGCAAGCTAACGTCGAAAAGTCCGGTCGTCCAGATAATGCGTTCCTGGCAACTGTCAGTTTCATACAAACAAATACGTGCTTCGTTATTTAAATTAGATCTTTATTAATCAGCCTATAGTGTTCCCACTGCTGGGACTCAGGCCTGCTCTCGGTGAGAGGGAGTGGGCCGTAATCCACCACGCGGGCTCAGTGCGGGTTAGTGTATGTCACATGTCTTCGAATCTTTGGTTCTAGGACATGCCGGTTTCCTCACGATGTTTTTCCTTCACCGTTTTGAGAGCAGTGCTGATGAAATAATTTACACAAAGTATTGCGCCTGTTGCGGTTCGAACCTACGACCTACAACTCGTAAGTCTCGGTTTATGGGCCTGTGTCGCCTGAAATAAATGGTATTATTATTATTATTGTTACCACTGCGCCAGCACTGCTCTCAGATCTTTATTTTATATTTATTAGAGTTGTCACACTGACAGGTGTCAGAAAAGCATTCTCTCGACGTACGGACTGTAGCGCACAGTTGACACATTTATACAACTACCTACCCAATGCATAAAAAAGTAAAACATGAGATGGACATTAGTCTTACCTTGTTGACAAATCGCACCCCAAATAACCAGCCCAGCCAGACTCAAAGAAGAATCTTCATTATCTCCCTTATTGTTCTGAACCACCAGCATGGCCCACAGTGTGACGGTCGTCACCACCAGCATGGTGATAACGCAGTACCACACGACAACGCTCAGGGGACGGGTGTAGATCGTGTAGAAACCACCCGGGTACTTAGGATGGCGGAAGATGAAACTGTGCCTATGAAGAAGAAACGCGAAGGAGCAAAAAAAAAAAAAGTGTGCTGTCGGGGGACTCCCGTCAGGATCGAAGTTCCTTACGCGATACTCGCACGCACACACACACTCGTATATAACAGGAAGAGACAGAGAGAGAAAGACGCATGGAGGGGGCATAACGCCCTTTCAACGTGACGATTTTCACCAGTAACTCCAGTATCTCTATGTCGTCTATGAGTAACTCCTACCGCAAGCCGCGTTAAGGAACTTTGTTCCAAAAGTTCTTACTCCTCTTGCCTTCACTTGAGGAAGAGTCAAGTATCCATACGAGGTAAGCTAGCAACGAAGGACGTAACCGACCGACCGTTAGATGATGTGTTAGTGTTAACAAACTTTCTTTGCTGATCGTACTATACGAATAGGCACGGTCTGCAACGCACGTCTCGTCGTTCGTGGATGCCTATCCCTATAGGATAGACAGCACAATTGTCTTCTGTTGAATAAATATGAACATCTACTGTTAACATAAGTAATATCAGTACCTACTACATTTTGGCAATGTTCCATCTTCGTGACTTGATGTTACGAAAATGGCCTTATCGACATTGAATGTTAACAGTTTATCCAAGCTAAAAGCCATAGCAACAAGTTTTACCTGGACATCCAGACCTCCGATATGTACTGTACGTGCTGCCCTCTATCGATGCGGTAGAAGACGGGGGCTCCGCCTATTTCGGCCATACCACTGTACAGAGCATTCACCATCCCGTCGAAACTGCCGTTGCGTTTGTACCCCCACGTACTGACTCGGTGCATGTCGTAGCTATAATTAGTTAAAAACACTACGTACAATTGTCAGCGAGAGGTTATTATATAAGGAAAATCTTGACTGAAACCTACTCGTAATTCTGAAGAGAGAAGAACCGGAAAATAAATTCAGTACCTACCTACATAGATCAGGGATCACAAATTATTTTCATTTAAAAAAATATTACTGTCGCGGTCCGTTATCCATTTGGTAGACGATTACTAGCGACCAAGATAATTTTTTTTTTTTTTTTTTATTATGTAAGTAATAACCAAATAGGTATTATGTAATGAACAAAAATAACAAAATAGGTACCTAATTAATATTAAAGTGCTTTTTTTTGACTAGTTAAAAAAAGAAAACAAATTAATATTAATTAGGTACTTAGTTTGTTTGCGCTTTGTCGGTAGGTACCGACAAAGCGCGGAGTAAACTAAATAACTCAAACTCTAAAGGATTTATATCAAATAACTCAATTACAGGCACTTTTGAATTTTCAACGGGTCGGTCAGACAGAAAGATGAAGCTACCAAAGCGTAGTACGTACCTGTGGAAAAGAACGGGCAAGAAACTCCATGGACACGCTTTTAAATCAAAATATGGTTACAAAATATTGGTTACATCATTCATGTTGAAATTATGCATGTGAGAACGATGCAGAACGTTAAAAGCGTCCGTAGTAAAAAGACAAAAACAATTCAAATATTAAATTAAGTAAATTAAAGTAAACCGTGGCAGCTAAGAAATGACTAGTCCCTACTGACGGCGCCCGTTCATAAACATGACGCATGGATTAGCACCATTCAGCTCAACCATTTTGAAGGGAGCTTAATGATCCAAGATCCAACATACACGCCACCACCAACGAGACATTTGAGTGAGCATGATATACTCTGTCGCCAGGGCGGGCACATTCAAGTCAATGTCCTACTCCCTATTACATAATACTCAATTTTGATTAGGTATTTTAATATTTTTAGATTAAGTTTTAATTTTACTGTTTACTTGGTCCGCACAAAATGGTCGGTGGTCCGGGTCCGGACTACGGTCCGCCATTTGGCAATTCCTCTGCAGGAGTTACCAAATGGCGTAAAAATTATAAAAACAGTCCTATTATATCTGGCAGGAGACTTCTAGCAGAGATAATGAGGACCTTTACAGGCTTGTTATAACCATTTCAGCACCATCACAGTCACCAGTTATGATTTTAGCAGATCCTGAAGCCTTTCCCCAGTTAGAGTCTCAGATCTGGGGTGCAACTGATAATCTCCAAACAAAAATAATGCCTACGGAAGTAAAACCCAGGACGAAAGCGCAGCAGCCTCCCTGAAAAACGATGAGTCTGCAGTTTAAAACTTACCTGATGTTGTACATATCTCGCATAAACTTCAACATTGTGAAATATTTCATTCGATGCACAGTGTCTACGTCAATTTGCGATTTAATAGGCTTCTCCATGTACTGTTCTATAGTCTGGTTGGCCAACCTGGGCGACGAGAGTATAATTACCGCTGTCTTGACGAACGCGCCTTGTAAGTTCCATCGTTTCGATTCTTTGATAAATAATGAAGCATCCCAACGTCCTATCATTCTAACATTGTATTTGCCCTTGAAATTTGATCCAGTGTTATAGGCTTCATACAGATTGAATGTTTCATTCATCTTATGTGCAACGATAACATCAGAGTCTACTTCTGCTGGATACCGAGATAAAGTTTCCGTAGTTACCGATAGATGTTCCGTGATTAGTATATAGGAATACCCCTGAAAGGATGTGGTGCTAGAGTCCAATACTGTGGTCCATCCTTCGCAGGCAGTGTATATCACTAATCCAACTCTAGGATAAGATTTCGTGACATTATAAGTAACGTTATAATCAATTTTAGCACTCGCGATCATGATATCGTGATCGTTGAAAATTTTATGCATAGTATTCACGAAATAGTTATCGTAACAATGAAATAGTACTCCGTTTTTTATATTTTTATGTTTAAGAATGTCGATTATTAAGGGAACGTCTGTTACCGAAAGAGTTAGTAATACGTTGCAAAACAAATTCATGTTGAAGTAAAGCCGATTTTTAATATGAAACCGTGGTCACTTTTTTACTCTAGCGGAGTCTGTTTAAATACAAATCGAAGTACTGATACTTATCAGTTATTTGTAAATACACATAAGCTTCAATCATGTGGTTATCTACCTATATAAACAATGAAACGCGACTGACAATAAAATGGGCGCGATTATAAAATAACACCTATTAGGCATCAAGCCACTGCGGCGCACGAACAAGTTACCCTCGCTCGGATATGGCACGACCACAATGTGCCCTGTGTGGACTGTAGCATGTTTATTATGTGCAAGCAGCACACTGTACTTGCAAAAAACATGTCATTGTGTGGTCTAGGTTATCATGTCAGGTAAACAGAAGATACGCAACATTTTTTTGTTGCTGGAAACACGTCGCAGGCAAGCGGAGTGTTGCATTGACAGAAAGGTTGATGGAAACAAGAAACTACTCAACAACTTTTGTGATGACGATGATGAAAATTGTTGCTGCATTTTATAATAAAACTAGCTTTTGCCCGCGGCTTCGCTCGCGTAAGGTCGGGAATTATCCCACGGGAACGTACAGTTATAGATTACTACTACCGAGAAAAAAAAAGTAGGTATCGTGTGTGTAAATCCTAACCCAAGTCACTATGGCTTAAAAAGTAACACAAAGTTACTTTCGCATATCTAATATTAGTAAGTATGGATAATGTGGCGCCGTAATGAGGTGGCGCCTTTACAGTCAGCAAGTCAACTGGATATTATATGAATATATAATGAGGAAACCTTCTGTTGACGTTAATAGCACCCCTATTAACGTCAACATCATGTCGACATTGATGGGAATAAACTACCTATCATGGGTTTTAGTGGGAAGAATTATTAAAGTATATTCTTTAGCTTTGACTAATTCTAATAGGCCATGCAATAGTAACTGCATTTGCTTACTAGATAAACCAAAATTCCCCACAGTTTATTTAGCAGTGTTGCTGTTTGCTGTTACTGTGTTCTTCTTAAATAAATCATTTTTGGCAAGAAACATTTTAATAAATATTAAATAACTATTCTAAACAGAACATTCAAGCAAATTCAAGAGGCAGACACATTTAAAAACTGTAAGTAGAGAAAACGTCTTGGAACGGAAACTCTGCCGTATCAGGGACAAGCAGATCCGCCAGGAAACAGACAGTACCAGCAGTGCCTTCAAACAGACTCTCTGGATTATCTGGTAGCCTTGCATCTCTAATAAACTCATCCGTGACCATGAAATCAGAAAACATTTTTGCTCTATGTAGGTATTTTTGATCACCAGTTATTCTATGCAAAAGTAGGAATACATAACCATTGCCTCCTACTCCGTGGCAAATGCCAGGGCCCTTGCGTAACAACCCCTTCTGCCACACCAGGTCACCAGCCTTGATGATAGCATCATAAAATCTCTTATCTTTGTAAATTAAGTATGCCTTAGCCATAACATAGATGATGCCAGGGGCACCATGACACCAATGTACCAGCTTGTGGTCGCTCAGTTCAATTTCCTCCATACAACAAGGCCAATTTCCATCCACAGTTTGCAATGAAGCTAGGTATTCTAATGTTTCTTTAATTTCAGTAGCAGCAGTCTTGTTAAACCTTAAATATCCAGGAACAGAGATGAGCATCTGTAATATGAAGCTCATTCCATGTGCGGCACCAATGTACTCCGTGTTATAATAATGAAACATCAAGGGGCAAGGACTTTGGTGTTTCAAGGAGTATTCCCTTCCTGATTCGACTATCACATCACAAATCTTGTATAACTCCTCATTTGTAAATACTGGTGTTTTAAGTTCTCGGCTCATCCACAACGCTCCAGCTAGGTAACCAGCACGCCCAACAAAAAATTCATCTCCACCGCATTTAAGGAACTTAGGGTTAAGATATTGCGTGTACAAAGACTTGTATGTCTTCAACATATCAGCGGATTTCTCATCGCCCGTTTCTTTGAACAGAACAGTGGCCAAAGCGTACGTACCGGCGTCGCCCAATAAGAACGAAGTCTTATCTCCAACCGACGTATCCAAGGCTGGCTTTAAGTATTCGATGCTTTTTTCTAAGTACACAGATTTATTATCCGACAAAAATGGGTTTTTATAAAGATAATAATACATAAAAGAAACGCCGGTGACTCCGACATACAGACCTCCTTCGACGTTCTTCCGTGAAGGATGCAGGCGTTTGGAAATACTATTGGTGTACTCATGCAATTGAGCAGTCACCTCGTCTCTGTCAATCGTTACAGAGTCTCCTGGCTTGTAATCATCGTATGAGTTTAGAAAAAATCGTACCATTTTCTCTTCAAACGTAACAGGGGACAGCAAATCTACTGTCAGCAAGCTCTTAAATGTACGAAGTACAGTTGAAGAAATCTTTTCGAAGCTTCTACGCATCAATGCAACTTTAATTATTATTGTAATACCTTTGTAAGAAAATAAAATAAAGTAGAAATATTTTTTCCAGCAAACCTGTCTTTCGTGCAAGATGCGATTTTGTTTTGTTTTTTTAAAAACATGACATATCATTGACATCGTTACAAAATTGCCAACCAAACAACAGCCATTATGAAACAAAAAATATTTACAGTAGCGTTCATGTTAATAATGGACGTGTAATCAGCACAATTAGGTACCTACTAAAATACCATACATTTTAATTGATACTTACTTAATTAATATTTTAATAACGTTACACGTTACGATGTTGATGAGAGACGAGTCTAAATAAAGAAACAAACACCGAAAACTCGTTCTCAACAAATTTCTACTTATGAATTAGTCCAAGGCCATGTTATACGTTTCTAAGCAACCTGTTTTTTTGAGTGATAAATTATAATGGACCAAAACTGTCTTTTGTACGAATTTATTTTAATTAATAAAATAAAATTGTATCGAATGGGGCCAACTGTTTCTTAAGTCTTTTTGTACCGTTGTTGTTATATAATATTATAATGCCTATCACGTATAACCGGGGAAATGTAAGTAACTACGACAACGAATTTAAAAATACATCAATGCAGAATGCAAAGATGTAAATCGCTGCAATGTGTTTTTTTCCTCGTCGATCTTTGTGTATACATTTTTTTTATATACAAAGGTAAGGAAGATTGCTTTCCGCACAAGGGGCAGGTCAGCTCAGTCTCTTGATGCGGGTGGGCCACGAGTTGACCCTGGTGCTGGTGGTGACGGCCGCTTATTTTTGCAAATAAGACCAGCGCTACCAGATCCAAGAGCTGCACTAGCTCAACGATCTCACACAATGCTATCAGGGTAAGTGGCAAATATTTAACTATTTCTTCTCAAATTAAGCATCAGGTAAATTATTTATAAATTCACTCTTTCTTCTATTAAAAACTGTTGCCTTCTAACCCACTATTAAGTAAATTAGAACGAAAAAAAAAACTTATTTAATAGTTAACCAAAGATCGTAAAAACTCTTATGACCTACTTATTTCTTTTGTATTAAATCTTTGAAACATTTTTATAAAATCGTACTTTATGGAATGGAAAGTCCCAATTCCAATAGGTAATTAGATTTTGACAATTTACAGCAATGATTTCGTGCTCAAAGAAGATAGTAAAGATGAAACAACAATCAATTTGCAAGCTGTAGGCGAAGGAAAAGTTCAACTTTCTAGAACACCGCAAGAAAAAGATCGACTACCCGACAGGATCAGCCTAGATAGGTAGTTTAATATAAGTACCTTGATTATTCATTAAACTAAGTCAGGAAGTCAGATACGCAGTCGCTCCATGTAAATACTGGTATTAAGCTGCATGGTGTTCATATGACTTTTATTTTTATTTTTTTATTGTGCTTTTTCGTTTGAATTGCAATTATTAGGTGAGAAAATATGGGATGTGCAGGCAGGATTTAGAGAGGGAATGGGATGTATGGATCAGATCTTCTCCCTAAGGTGCATAGCCGAAAAACATCTGGCAAAGCACAAGAAAGTCTACTGTGCTTTCGTGGACTTGGAGAAGGCCTATGACAGTGTGTGGAGGGAAGAACTGTGGTCGACACTATCCTTGTACGGTGTGGACTGGCGCTTAGTACGGGCACTGAAATCTTTATACAAGGATTCCAGTGCTTGTGTTAGGATAAATGGGGCATACACGAACTGGTTCCGCATCTCGAGGGGTGTTAGACAGGGTTGTGTAGCGTCACCATGGCTGTTCAACTTGTACATGGATAGTTGTCTGACAGATTTGAAAGAGGGTGAGTATGGAATGGATTGACGATGAATGAGTTGCCTGTCAAATGCCTTCTCTACGCAGATGATCAAGTTCTACTTGCATCGTCAGCGGAAGGGTTACAAGACATGGTGACTGTGATGGATGAATCATTTAAAATGAAAGGGATAAATATAAATGTGAATAAGACGAAGGTCATGGTGTTTGAAAGAGAAGAGGATGTATCGGTATGTCATGTGAAATTAAATGATAAGTGTGTGGAGCAAGTAAGTGAGTTCGTATATTTGGGGAGTCTATTTACAAGGGATGGAAAGATTGATGGAGATGTGGAAAGAAGGGTAAATGCGGGAAACAAAGTGAATGGTGCTACACATGCAATTGTAACCAACTAGTTGATGTCCAAAAAAGCACGACTGGCTGTTCACAATGGTGTGCTGGTGCCTACGCTTATGTATGGAAGTGAGTGTTGGGTGTGGCAAAAGAAGCATGAAAGTAGAATAAATGCTGTGGAAATGCGTTCCTTGCCAAGCATGTGTGGTGTGACTATGAATGATGGACTGAAGAATGATGTGATAAGGCAACGGTGCGGTTTAATGGAAGATGTAGTGAATAAAATTGAAAAGAGTATGCTAAGATGGTTTGGTCATGTTGAGAGGATAAATGAAGGGCGATTAACAAAAGGTATGTAAAAGGCAGATGTGAGTGGTAACGCCGGGAGGGGACGCCCTAGGAAGACATATAGTGACCTTATTGGTGATGTTCTTCAGAAAGGTCAGGTGCGTAGTACTCACAACCGGCGTGCGTGTATGACCAGATGTATGAACGTAAACGAGGCAAAAGGAGTATGTATGGATCGTAGCAGGTGGCGTTCTGAGGTTTCTGCCTACCCCCGTGGGAAGAAAGCGTGAGTTCATGTATGTATGTATGCAATTATTTTATTGACATAAAAGTTTAATCATTTATGTTTGCATGGTATTTTACATTTTATTTAAATAATTTCTCAATAATTTTCTAATTTTAATTTAATTGCATGTTTTCATATATATTTGTACATGTAATACTGTTGTTAATGTTAATGTTTCATGCTGGATTATATTCAAACGCAATGTAAAAAAATAAAAAAATGAATCTAGTTAGACTGGAAGCTTACTACCCCAAAATAGTTGGGAAAAGGGAGGCAGATGAAGATGATATTCATTAAACTAAGTAACACTTGTCACGCGAGCGCTCGTCTATTAATCTTGCGTCGCCCTTCCCCTTGTAAGCTTAAAATCATTCTGTCTACTTTTTGGGATCTCGGTTAAATTAGTCACATACCTACCTACTGTTTTATTTTGTTTAATTTCTTCAATATTATGTTAACTGGTATTCTGATGTTACTATCACTTATCACTAATTTAATAAAATTGGTTTCAGGAGAGGCCTTTCGTCAATACCCCATATAGTGGGGGAGCCCGGCTTACGACTTTTGTCCTTACAGCACAATCTAATTAACAGTTTGTCGGGATTATCTCCTTTAGACTTAGGTAAACTTGTGTTTCTGGATGTGTATGACAACCAAATTGACAAGATTACTTCTTTGGAAAGACTGTTTGGCTTGCGAGTGCTTTTAATGGGGAAAAACAGGTAACCAACAATCAATACGACGAAGTATTGTATAATTTATTAATTATATATTTCTCATTACTATAATTATTATAATCTTACAGGATAAAAAGAATCGAAGGCCTCACAAACTTAATAAAGTTAGAAGTTCTAGATTTACATGGTAATAGGATAGGAAAAGTTTGCGGTTTATCTAACTTATGTGACCTGAAAGTGCTCAATTTAGCTGGTAACCAGATCAAATGTGTCGGACAAACGGATCTTCAGGGTCTTGTTTCTCTAAGAGAACTGAATTTGAAACGAAACCGTTTGAGAAAGCTGCTTGGATTCCAAAACACGCCAAAATTACAAAAACTGTATCTTGGTAATAACGATTTACAAAGGTATTATATCCAAGAGTATATATTTCGTATCAACTATTTAACGTCATACTGGTTTACAGTTTATTTTATTTCTAATTTCCAGTGTAGAGGATATGTCGTCTCTTGCTGAAGCAGAATCTCTGGTTGATGTGTCTCTAGACGGAAATCCTGTGGCTTTGGGTGGAGATTGCATACCGTTTCTTGTCTCATATTTGCCCAATTTACTTACTTTGAGCAACATGCATGTTACTGAACAGGTATGAAAATATCAAAACATTACAAGTGGAAAAAAAAACGGACAAGCATCTCCATTTTTATTTTAAAATCTTAACAAGTAAAAATTAATTATCTGAATTTGATGGCGTTATTTATTAATCAGTGATACATTTTTATACAATTGTCGCAATTTTACGTTTGCTACAGGTGCGTAAGGCTGCAATGGCTTGGCGAAATAACAAAGAAGCAGCACACGCAGCTTACTGTGCATTAGGCGGAGCCGCGCAACATGAAGCCAGACGTGATCAAATTATCAACAATGCTCGTACTAATTGGGAATTGCTCAGGTTATCATTTCATTTCTGTATAAAATTTTACCTTATATAATTATAGATTCCAAATCAAAATTTGAGCCTTTATATCCTGTTTTTAGATCGGAAAATAAATGCTTCGTCCCTGCAACTAGTCAAACTAAAAATGTAGACACTAACAAAGAATTCTCCATAGAAGCGACAACAGTGATCACACAAAGTGGTGGAACTCAAACATTGGAAGCGGCAGTACTTCCAGATGTAGTTGTGTCGATGCAACAAGCCGAAACCGAAGACTCCGATTGTAAAATTAATAGCGATGCAAATATTCCAAATGCAAAACCGAGCACAGACCATGTGCCAAAAGCGTCACCGATGAAAAAGTTACAAAGAAGTTCAACAGCCAAAAAACCTTCGGAGAGAAGAGTTAACTTTTCTGACAGAAGTGCCTCCCAAGACACAGATGCGTCTCATTCCACATCCACTAGTAGTGATTTGAGACTACCACCTATATTATTACCGATAATTTCTTCATTGGAAAATGTTAAACTGGCAGATAGCTCTGAATCGATACTAAAACGCTGGGAAAGTATTTCAAGTGTCGAACCAGTAGTTGATTCTTCGTTCAGCTCACTGCCATCTTCCAGTAGTGACAGTGAAGAGGAAAGTAAGAAAAGACCTGTTCGACGCATGCCAACAGCTTTAAGGCGTCGAGAAAACTTTAGTACAATGCGGTCAAAGTCTGTCTGTGATCCAGAAAGTCGCAGAGCTAAATCTAAGAATTCAGATATAAGTGAAAACGCGAGTAATATATCAAGTAGTACAAATGTTGGTTCTGTTGCAAATTCCTCGACTTCAGGAAGTGATCATAACAGTAAGGTTCTGCGACGAGAAGGCTCCTTAAATAACAAAACGAGTAGAAACATAAGGAGTGCAACAATATCGCGGAGAAATGAAAGGACATCTTCAGCAAATAGAGCATCTACAGCTAGAGCAAAGTCGGTAAAAAATTTGAATTTAGCTAACTTCAAAACTTCAGAGCCTGTGCCAAAGACATTGCCTGCGTCTAAGGACAGAGAACAAGGTAGTTTGGTTTTTAACAAAATCAAATATCTTACTACACTCTGACTAAATAATAACTTATTTTTCCTACAGGAGTTGATTACCTAGTGGAAGTCTGTGACGGAGTGGTGAGCGCATGGGGAGCTGGTGCTGTGCGGCGCCTCGCTCGTGATTGGGACTGGGAACGTGCGCGCACGGTCACTCGCGCTGCCTACCACTATATACATTATAATGCAGTCGCACAATCACTGCCCGAGCTAAAGTCCAAGTAAGTAAAAAAACATTCATAGTATTTATTTTGAGTCAAATTCGAACTAATAATTTGCTTTATCAGGTTTCCAAATGTCAGCCACATATCAGTTCGTGCAACGGGTCTACAATGGCTTGGCCAATTGCATGCTCTAGCTGAATTGCGAGGACTCACCGGTCTAACAGTACTACCGGAGGGTAACCCCATTTATGCGAAAATTTGGAGAGAATATGCTGTCTACAGACTTGCTCATTGGGGATTAAAAGAGATCAATGATGAGCCGGTAAGTAATTTAAATGCGTAGTAAATGCAGGAGTTTTGGGCAGTTAAGAAATTGAGTTTCCTACAGGTGACAGATGAAGAAATAAAGGTGGCAAATAGAACTTATGGAGGACTTAGCGATATTGTACTTCGAGCTATACCAGACGCTCCATTACAACCTCTTTTGTCGAGACTAGGAAGAAGTGGTAATAGTGCTGCTAGTGCTAAAGCCTGGTTAAGAGCTGCTGATCCAGCTTTAAGGGACGTCATTGCAAAAGAAGCCTTACAATATAAAAAAGGAAATATGTCGCAGGTAAAAATAACTAGATCAATAATAATATATATTTTGTACGTAAACGTATGTGCCATGGATCATGGATACCTATCAAAATCCATCTGCTTAGCCCTTTCCCAACTGCACCGCATGGAGCTGAATACCAGTATTTTACAGGAAGCGACTGCCTATCTGACCTCCATAAACCAGTTACTGGGTAACACGATACTCCATGGTAAGACTGGTTGTCAGACTTCGACATCTGACTACCTGTAACGACTGCCAAAGATCTATGAATGACAGCCGGGACCAGTGGCTTAACGTGCTTTCCGAGGAACGGATTAGTCTCGATAAGTAATGAATGGTCACCCATCCATGAACCGACCGCAGCAAGCGTAGCTTAACCTTCGATTGACCCGTACGGCTGTTATTATTTAGCCCCGAGCCCCTTCTCTGAACATGGATACCTATACGTATTCTAAATAATAATATATTTGTACTCTAAAACATTATTCATGTATTTGAAATTAAATGCCGTTGATAATCCTGTTATCATCAATAAAATTATATCAACATAATTTACTTCACAGGAGGATATGACCTGGCGTGTTCGTGGCCGCGGTCAACTCTCTCACGCAATTGATTTAGCTTGTGGGGCTGCGCAAAGACTTAGAGCACTCGAAGTACAATGGCCGACAATATTAGTCGAAATGATTGAAGACATTCTGAGGGACTTTGCAGACATGGAAACACATGTGAAGGAACAAATGAAAATGCTTATGGACACAATGTGAACTAGAATAGACAAAAATGCTTTACTTAGACTAGAATTAGTGTCAAATATCGCGCCGCCAAAATCTAGATTATTAAAACAATTAATTACAGCATCGACAAAAATAATTCTCATTTAGTCAAATTGACACGAGCTAGATTGTCAATTAATTTAACTTATTTGAATAACACGAAAATGATTTATCTTGTAAACAAAATGGGTACCTACACGCAAATGTTATTTTTATAAGTTTTGTTTACCATTAGATTATAGTGTAGAAAACTAACAAAACCCAGTAACTATTTCGACTGAACAGTATTGTAATTTGCTCAATGTAGGTAGGAGTCAAACTGATCAATTAATAGCATGTTTAATGTTTTGTAGTACCTCAGATAATTAGAACGTTAGAACCATCGTATTTTAATAATAAGTTATGTAGTCATAGAAAACCAATAGTACTAGATGATGAACTGTGAGCGAGTGCCTCCTTAATTTTTTATTTATTTTAGTATTTAATTTTAATATTAAACAATTTATAGATCTTTTTTGTATTCTTTTAATTTTCTACAAAAACAGGAACTCTGTCAAAAAAATAAAAGTAAATCTGTCATTTTGTCTGTCGTTTCTACCAAGGGGTATGCGCCAAGGTAGCCCGCGAAATTCAAATTTTCCCACGTTTTTTGAAATTTGCAGGTCAGTATTAGGTTGTATGGTGATCTAAATATGATTCGCGACCGTATCAAATATGGCTTTACAAAATTATAATCATTAGAATCATCAATACAACTCCTTAGGTTACAATTGCCCTCAAATGTCATGATTTCATGAAATAGTCATTCAATAGGGTAATAAGAACTTATAGAGACATATTGCTGATTCTAATGGTTATAATTCTGTAAAGCCATATTTGTTACGGTCGCGAATCATATTTTAATCAAAATACAACCTGACAGTGACCTGCAAATTGCAAAAAACGTAACAAAATTGGAATTTCGCGGGCTACCCTGTAGGTTCCGCCTTAAGGTAGTGAAGTCAATTTGATTTTTTAATCGCCACGTTAAAGACAGTAGAAAACTTTTTACTCGACGGCCACAAAGTATAAAAATGGAATGGATAAATTGAATTTTTCACTTTTTGTATGGAAAATGTGATAACTGGTTACCTACATGTTGAGTTTTAGCGGTCCGGCGCGGAGTCATTTGGTGCGCCAAATGGTGCAAAGGAAAAAGATAATGTAGGCCCTTTGCAGTGGCACACAACACAGGCTGAAAATAAAAGTTATATTGCCAATTATTGCTAATAAACGTGGAATAAAGCGCATTATTTTGAACGCAACCAAATGACATCGCTACCAACCAATCAAAAGAAAACACGCTGACTGACAAAAGTGACAATCACTTGACACATCAACACATGACACACTTGAAAAACTTGTCAGTCACTTAACACTTGTCAAATGATAAAAAATAAAGCCTAAATATTTGTAATTATCATTATTTGGCCCATGCATTATTCACTGTGTAAAATGAAGTAGTGAGTAAGTCAATACGAAATGGACGACACTGAGAGCACTACAACATCTGCTGATGAGAACACCGGTAACTTGTGCGACAACCCGACAAGGGATACTTTAGCAGAGGGCTTGCTTGGGCTTCTGAAACCCACTGTGGACCAGTTAGACGACAGGGTCAGAGCTACAAGGTAAATAATGATAGTAATTAGCCAACAATATTGAGGGCGGCTTTTTGTTAATACATATTTATACTGAAAGGCAGCTTCAATTCTCAATCTTCGTAATTCGTGATATTTGACGACAAATTAGAGATAACTGGATTATAACCTCTTCGTCTTCTACTCTTCGTTACCACACTTTTTATTTTTATCAAGACAAGATAATCATAAAGTGAGTTCCAGTTGATTCTCAAACAAAATATACTTGAGCATAGATTTAGGCTACAGGCCCACAGCCATCCTAGAACCTTATTAAACTAGGTCACAAGTATCTTAAGAGTTGATGATCCCTTCCATAATGCAACATATTGTATCTGCCTACAACAATAT
Organism: Griposia aprilina; assembly: GCA_916610205.1. Classification (NCBI taxonomy): domain Eukaryota; kingdom Metazoa; phylum Arthropoda; class Insecta; order Lepidoptera; family Noctuidae; genus Griposia; species Griposia aprilina. Next base: position 5,795,129 of record OU744299.1, read on the forward strand.
CTTCTTATAAATCTATCAACATGCAAGCCTTTCAACTTGTAGCTTATCAATTTCTAGGATATCCCAGTTAGAACTGAAACAGCAGATAGACTCATTGAACGAAGAGCTGCTGAATGTACGGGAGGCTTTGAACAATCATCCTGACTTGGACCCCTATGTGAAGAAGCTGATATCTTGCAAACACAAGGTCACTGTAGTACTGAATGTGTTACAAGCATCACAGGTTGGTTATAAATTCATTAAAATATAGTTAAAATTGCTTTGTTTTTTGATGTGACAATGTCGTTTAAATCGATAAACGCTGCCTGAGCAGAGTGTGCAAGCGAGAGGGCGGGACAAGCGATAGAAAGGCACGATCGGCCTAGGCATTCGGCTTATGCATCTCTCTTCCACTCCTTATGACAGTATCATGTAAAATTATCGTCCATAAACTGACATTACTGACAACCATTTTTTTTTTCTGTACTTTTATGTCTGTGCATAAAATATAGAAATATTTTTTTTACCCTCTTGGAATTAATAATGTAATACTGACCACATTTAATTTTAGGACAGACTCAATGAGATTAGACGGATGGTAAGCAAAGAGAAGAGTGTACGCACAACTGTACTGCCTGAAACAACACCCCAAGAGCCTGAACAGGGCACCAGCGGAGTGGTCCCAGACAGAGGAAGCATCAACTGACAGCATGGAGACTCCGTACCAGAACCACATCGACAAGGCTGACTACAACCATGTTTACGAACCAGCTGAGGACAGCTTCCTACTCATAGATGCCTTAGAAAAAGACCTAGAATATCTTAAAAACAAAAACCCCACATTCTGTTTAGAAGTTGGTTCTGGCAGTGGTGTAGTTGTAACAGCTTTTGGTATGGCATTCCCACAAACTTTCTGTATGAGCACAGATGTTAATTTTAAAGCTTGTGTAATGTCTAAGCAAACTGCCGCTCATAATAAAGTTTATTTAGATTCGTGCAATATGGACTTGGCTAGTTCCTTTACTGATAATGTATTTGATGTTATCATCTTCAATCCGCCGTATGTGGTGACCGACAGTGAGGAGTGTGGTGGAAGTGACATTACGGCTAGTTGGGCTGGTGGGACCAAAGGCCGAGAAGTTACCGACAGGCTACTCAACATGATACCAAAGAAACTAGCCAATAATGGAGTCTTCTATCTTCTGCTCATTGAAGAAAACATTCCTGATGAAGTTGTTCAAATTATGTCTAATTATGGATACAAATCCGAAACTGTCTTAGAGAGGAAAGTCCGAAATGAGCAACAATTAGTTTTAAAGTGTTTTAAGTAAAGTTGATAATCTTAATTTGCAATATTGATATGACAGGTTGATAAAACAATATTATTTTGTGTTTGCTAGAAGTCAAATTAAACAAGTCTTTTAATATTGCAGTCACTTTGGTGTATATTAATAAGTATAAAAATAATTTATAATATGTAGCAGAAATATATTTTGTATGAAAAAAATATCATCATTATTTCAAGCAAGATTCTTTTTGACAGCTTCCCCAAAAGCTTTAGCTCCTACATCATTTTCTGCAGCTCCTGGCAGCGCGGAGCATATATTCACCCATCTTTCAATGTTCGGGAAGCTTGAGATGTCCCAGCCAACAGCCTGAAATACAATAATAAATATAATTAAATAATAACTGATGATTTTGTTTAGGTAACAAAAGTGAAAAAGAAAGTAAGTAAATGTGCATAGTTTACCCCTAATGAATAAAAAGCTTGTAATAATTGACCATGTTACTAACATGAGGGTGGATTCCTCTACTAGCCCATTTTTGGTAAACGCGGGAAAAAATGTTATTAGTTATGTTAATATGGTATTATTATAATGACAAGTGCTTATATCCAGAGGCTTTTGAGTGCAATGACCAATTTCGTTCTCATTGAACTATTTAGGATCCATGCTAAATGGCAGTCCTAGATTTTTTGTCAAGGTTACCACATAGCACAGATGATTACCAAGAAAAAGACGAGGCACCAGACAGGCCCAGCTCCATACATAAAAATTATGTAAATAAAGTTTGTTCTTACTAGAATGCTGCTCAGTGATGCATAAATAGATGTGTCTGCAATAGTAGGATGGTCACCAGCAACCCATTTGCTGTCATTGAGGAACTGGTTCAGAAAGCCAAGAGTGGTGTTTAAGTCATCTTTCAGTGGCTTCTTTATTTCCTTCTCTCCACGGAATAATATCGGGAACTGGAAAATAAGTTTGTTAGATCACTTCTTTTTAAAAGTACAAGTAGGTATGTAGTACCTTTTATTTTTCACTTTTTTTTTTGTACCTTACTCTAGATTGGGTAAGATAGAACGGTAACTTATAACATTTTTTTTTTATTTTTATGTCGAAAGTGTAGAAGCATACAGAAATCAATTGACTTACACAGATAGCCCTAATCTTCACATACAAAGAGGAACTATCGAAGTACAATCTCTGATTGACCAATGCGCGCTTTTTCAAATCTTTTGGATAATACTGATCATCCTTTCCATACTTGTCGGCCAAGTAACACGCAATAGCTCGGCTCTCCCATATTATGAAACCATTATCATCCAATGTGGGTAGGCAGTGCTGAGGATTTATTTTCAAAAAACTTTCTACCATTTGTTCCTTTCGAAATAAATTAACAATTTCGACATCTACCGGCACTTCTACTGCCCTAGCTGCAAGTAAAGCTCCGCGCGAAGGGCCACTGATAGGAAAATGATAAAGTTTCACAGACATTTTTAATGATGAGAGAAAATGAAAAATTTGAAAGTTTGTTGACTACAGGTGACAGCTAGAAAAAACAAGGTCAGCTGGTCAGTGAACTGTAAATAGGTACCGAACGAAACCAGTTTCATCCTTGTATAAAAGTAAAGCACGATTTACACTTTTACTGGGGTACTATTTATTGTTGCGTCAGATTACTTCTTCGATCGTTGTCCAAACGATGTTTTGTACGTTATACTGACTTGAAAGAAAGTGTTTAACGAAACCCGTAAACCAATAAAACCGTAATTTGTAGTTCTATCTATTGTTTTGTAACACTTTTTGTACAAACCATTGGTACAACTCTATCTTTGAAAAATAAGTTTTCAAGTGTCAGAAGAGTTCCTGTCATGTCATTGTCAAAGCTTAGCTCATCAGCTTAGGCCAAATTGCCAATGTTTTTATTTTGCCAATAAAATACGAATTCGTACTTATTTTTTTATCGAATTAGATTTATAAACTAAAGATGACGCCGAATATTTGTAGAGTCTGTTTAAATCAAGAGTTATTAGTAAATATATTTAAAAAGTCAGGATTTCTTACGATACCTACGAAACTAATGTCTATTGCAAAAGTACACGTGAGTATGTTATTATTGTTGATTTTTTATTTGAATACTAGCTGCGCCCCGCGGCTTCACCCGCAGCGGTATAAAATATACTTTACGACCTATTCTCAGACCTACCAAATATACACAAAAAAAAACGGTCAAGCCGTTTCGGAGGAGTTCGATAACAAATACACGAGATTTTTATATATTAGATAAAATAAAAGTTATATGGCCCAGTACACTACGTGTTGAATAGACCAATTGTATCAGAAAACAGCACTGCAATGCTGCTTATTGGCCTCTATAACCCAGGGAATCAAATCATAGTATAGGCTAGAGTAGGAGTGGGCTGGCAGTTGCATGCATTGAATACCACATTTTCGCGTTATTGTGACATAGATGAATTTTGCAAACTAAAGGCTTAAAAATGAAGCTTTTTTATTTTAGATAGCACCAGAAGATGGCCTTCCAAACGCAATTTGTTCAAAATGTGTCCAAAAACTAGACAACTGTATAGAATTTATTGAGCTATGTGAAACATCTGATGTAAAACTAAGGGCCTTATTAGAAAATAACTGTATGGAGAACAAATTGATGATGGACAATAGCATAGACAATGATAACTTCCTATCGGACAATGATACTTCATTATCACCTAAAAGTGAAGCAGAACAAGTGTTGTTTATTGATGAAAGTATAGATCATAGTATTATGGACCATAAAAGTTTAACTGGTGATCTGTTGGAAAAGGAAACAATTATTGATACAAAAAAAGAAATTAATTCAAAATTAATAAATAAGAAGACTCAAAAACAACAATGCTTCACTTGTGGAAAAGTTATGTCATCGAGGCAAGTAAATAGAAATAAATCAACTTTATATGAATTACCAAATCAAAAACAAAATAAACTTTTTGTTGATTTGTTTTTATAGTTAAATTACTGGAAGAGTTTTGATAAAAGGCAGAATAACTTGTTACCCAAACTAGCTGAGACTGCTAGCTGTAGTTAGTGTAGTACTGTGGGTAACAGCCACTAGACTTTAGTATTACACCTGGCAAAATAAAGACTGAGACATAAATAGCCTTTCAGAAGATTCATTTATCAATTTAAAACACATCTTTAATTCCAGGTTCTAATAAAAACCATATTTATCCCTTCTCTAGTATAACATTTCGCATTCGCCTTTTTAGATTTCGCCTCAAAACGCACATGCGGACACACACGGGAGAGCGGCCATTTTCCTGTCCACATTGTAGTAAGAACTTTTCATTAGCACAGAACCTGAAAGTGCATCTGAGAATACATACAGTAAGTAGCATTTGTCACATTGGGTTTCAGTGAAAGGACTTAGTTTGGGTGATCATTTCGTCCTAATCTAAAGTCATGTTGTAAAGCATGTTGGGGCAAAAAATCGGATCCCCAGCCATTGCTGTTTACACGTTGGGGCTGCTTGGCGTATTGATCATTCTGCATTGGTGCTTTGAACTGTCATTGCGAACAAATAATAACGAACTGAATAAGATGCTCTGACCAAACCGAGGCCAATACTGGGCGGGATGCGAGATGAAATGCGTTAGTGGCGATTGTATAAACAAACTTGAATGGAGGTGTTCAAACTGGCGCGAATAGTCGCGTGAGTTTCTAATAAGAATAATATCTTAATAATAATAATATCTTTATAAGAATTGACGCAAGTATTCAGGTTCCTCATCCCGGGATGCGCCTCAGTGTGGCCAGAGCTTATGGCAGTTTTTGTAACACACTTTTATTGGACCTCTATAATTAGTCTAAGAGTAACAGTTCTATGAAAATTTAAGACTACCATACCTACTTATTTTATATATTAATTGCAACATTATAATTTTTAGGGAGAGAAACCTCTACAATGTCCAATATGTGGAGATGCATTTGCTCAATCAGCAGGTTTGGCAGCACACAAACGCAAGCACTCAGGCGTACTACCTTATGACTGCAAGCTGTGTCCGCGCTCTTTCCGAACTATAGGGCACTTGCAGTACCACACACGGTAGGCATTCATTTAAGCAATAAATTTTCAAAATGTGAAAATATTTTACAAAAATTATGTTAGTCCAGATATTCCTTATTCAAAATAGGCTAAAGCTTATTTAAGCAAATTGAAGTAGAATAAATAGACCCCCTAAAATAACTTCTACCCAGACCTTTCGTCATGCAAAGTTTTTCTGATTGTTGGCTGTAAAATATCCAAAAAGTAGGGTAACATTCAAAGCTAAAATTGTATTATGCTTATCTATTGCAGGCGACACACAGGCGAAAAGAACTTTGAATGTGACACATGTGGTCGAGCCTTTATCACTCGCAGCGATTTAAAACAGCACTTACTGACGCACACTGGAGCTCGACCGCACGTCTGCTGCATCTGCGGACTGCGGCTCACCCGCGCCTCACACCTTAAGAGACACATGCACCTTACACACGAAAAAACTGTATACTCCTGTGATCACTGCCCAGCGGAATTTATAAAAAAAAGCGAGTTAGAAAAGCATATTAAAACTCATGACGATTAGACTTATGAATTTTAATATGGTTTGATAGATTGTAAGTACGCTATTTAAAAATCAACCTGTAGATATAATAGATTGAAGCAATCATTTAAGGGGGATGCGCCAAGGTAGCTCGCGAAATTATTTTTTCTTACGTCGTTTGCAATTTGCACGTCAGTATTAAGTTGTATGGTGATCTAAATATGATTCGCGAACGTATCAAATATTTAGTTATAGTATTATAATCATTATAATCAGCAACAGAACTCCTCAAGTTAGCTCAAGTTAGCATTGCCCTCAAATATCATGATTTCATGAAATAGTCATTCAATAGGTTATTATGAACTTATAGAGATGTATTGCTCATTCTAATGATTATAATTCTGTAAAGCCATATTTGATATGGTCGCGAATCATATTTAGATCACCATACAACCTGATACTGACGTGCAAATTGCAAAAAAACGTAAGAAAATTTTAATTTCGCGGGCTACCCTGAAGGTTCCGCCTTAAGGGGGATGGGCTAAGGTGGCCCGCGAAATTCAAATTTACTTACGTTTACTGCAATTTGCAGGTCAGTGTCAGGTTGTATGTTGATTAAAATATTAATCGCGACCGTAATAAATATGGATATACAAAATTATAATCATTAGAATCAGCAATACAACTCAATAAGTTAGAATTGGCCTCAAATTTCATGATTTCATGAAATAGTCATTCAATAGGGTAATATGAACTTAGATGTGTTGATGATTTTTATGACCATAATTCTATAAATAAATATTTGATACGGCCGCGAATCATATTAAGATCACCATACAACTTGATACTGACTTGCAAATTGCAAAAAACAGAAAATTTGATTTTCGCGGGCTACCTTGGCTGAAGTATTTAAAATAGTATTATTTAATATAATGTGTACTAAATCACATTTATTTTTGTCAGTCAAAAATTTTTATTTTTGCTAAGTCGATTAGGAGTGTAATGTTCCATAAAAATAATATTTATGGTTTGGTACTTATTTCATTCCTTTTCTTATTTCCTGTGATATAAATCGGCAACGAATAAATTTGTCTTGTTAATAAACTATTGGTGTGGTTTTATTTAACTTTAGTCTACGCCTACACCCAAGAACTGCCATTGCGTTGTACCGTTCGACTTTTTCTACTGAACATAACCTTCTATGGCTTCTATTGTTCAAGACATGATGTATCTACCCATTCCGTTGATCCTTTGCTCATTTTCTACGACACTAACAAATGGTGGATGAAAAAGTGAAAAAGTATAACGCTCATTTGCAATAGTGTACCGGTCTACTTTCGTACCACTTATCACTCTCACTTCCCTATTTATAGTGTATTATCTATGGCACTTATAGTTATTACCCTCAGAACGAAGTTCTGAGTTATTACCCCTCTGTGCCCCGTTGGTCTCGTGGTTGCAAGCATGACTGCTGAGCTTGGGGTCCTGAGTTCGATTCCCAGGTCGGGCAAAGTGTTATTGCGTTTTTCCATTAGGAATTTCTTAGTAACAGCCCGGAGTTTGGAGGTCGGCGGGCAGTGTGATATCCCCGTGCCTCGGAAAGCACGTTAAGCCGTTGTTCCTGCGCCTGATCTCTCTCCAGTCGTGTCTGATTGCCGTCCCATTGGACTATGAGAGTGAGGGTTTTTTTTTTCTATTTGGCAGCTCGTAGTTGTGACCTTGAAGTCCGTGGCTACTTAACCGGACTGTCCTGTGGGTGCCTTAAGCTAACTTAAAGCCTCCAGCCAGGGGCGAATTTCTGAATTTCTAAGTGGCCGCACGCTTAGGGCACCCCCTGTGGAGTACGAACCTCGGCTTAGGGCGTCACTGAGGGGAGGGCAGCAAGGTGGAACAGGCTGGATCGAATTTATACGATTATTATTAAACGGGGAATTTAAAGCTACAGGCTCAGCTACGGCGCGGGCTGGCGCTTCTTCGAGCAAGGGTCAGGGGGGGACAATAGCGTCGGGGGCGTCGCGATGGACCTGTGTTGCGAGGTCGGAACGATGGCGGTATGTGTTTGTGCACTGTACTGGTGGCCCTACTGCTCTCTTGGACGAGGGTTATGAGGTCATCGGGGTCGGCTAGGGCATGCCTTGGACGGCGGATACGACTGATACGGGAGGGGGTATAACTGGCGTCGGGAGGACACGGCGCGGCATACGCTGGCAGAGTGTGCCGCTTGGGAGGAGCCGCGCCGTGCCCTCATCTCAGGAGTAGGCAGTGACCTGTCGCTGCCGGCCGTAGTGAATGCTATGGTCGGCGGCGACGAGTCCTGGGACGCGGTGGTATCCTTCTGCGAAACAGTTATCTCGCAGAAGGAGGCTGCGGAAAGGGAGCGAGAGATCTCATCCTCTCACCCGGCCCGCAGCAGGCGCACCGGGCGTCGGCGGAGGGCGGACAACGCCCTCTTCCAGCCCCCCTAAATGGGTCCAGGGACGACGGACTTGGGGACGTCCGTCGCCCCCCATACATCAGGACCCGAGGCGGCGGCGCGTAGTGTTCCACGCGCGCCCCTCTTAGACGTCGCGGGAGGAGTCAAACACCTCACTCCCCCCGCTCGACCGGACGGGGCCCGCAGAGGCGGGCCGGCACCAGTCGGGGGTTGCGGAAGATTCGTATGTTCCCGCGACTCCCGACGCAGGTGTGGGATGGAACACCGGGGTGGTTTTTAGTCAGTAAGAGTCTGACAGACCCCTCCGCCCCCCCCAGGGCGGGGGACATCCATGAGGATTTTCCACCCCGGATCAAAAAAAAAAAAAAAAAGGGGGTATAACTGGCAGCCTCTACAACCAGAGGGTTGCGATGTGAGGCCGCGGAATCAAAGAAACGCTTGGAAATGCGTTTCATGAATTGAAGGATAGTGGGGATTTTAAGATCGAGATGGAGGAACTCGTTCCGAACGAACCAAGGGGAACGGTTTTGGAGGGCCTGCATCCTATGGATGTGTTGGGGTTTTGTGTGTGCGAAAACCACACGCATAGGTCATAATTGGGCGAATGTACGCTGTGTAAATGCGCAATTTGCACTTGAGTGACAATTTGCTGCGTGCATTCAGTAGGGAATGGAGTCTACCGAGAACGAAAGCGGCGCGCGAACGCGCCTGCTTTATGTGCTCTGTAAAGGAGACGCGCTTATCCCGGATTACACCCAAGTATTTGGCTCGCTTCTCCCAAGGGATAGGCTTGCCGAACATAGTGATCGGACGGGGGAGGGTGGGATTGAGTCGCGGTCTCGAAAAGAGAACCGGTTGGCTTTTGTCGGGATTGACTTCGATTCTCCACTTTCTAAACCAGTCACCGAGTTGGTTGACAGAGGTTTAGAGAGGCGAGATATCGTATCGTGGCTGAGGCCGGTATAGTAAATGGGGAAAGTGAGGGAAGAGAGAGTGCACCTATATGTATATGCGATTCTGCGCACACACTTGTGCACTATAATATCTCCCGCGCCGAAGGCTAGTGTCCGTTGAGATTAGTCGCCATGGCCGAAATACAGTCTGGAGGATTATACCTCGATCGACTGCTACTACGGTACTAACATTTTAAATCTAGTAAGTGGATACGGTTAATTTGCGAGTTATTGTACCCTGAGCAGTCTCCCCGTTCTCCGCCATCTGATGTCCGTCCGATGTTTCTATTCACAGTAAACGATGAATAGATTAGCCCGAAAACAAACTTAATTCAACCTATTTGTTTGTAAAAATTGAAAAGGGTAGGCTTAAGATGGTTTGGTTTTGTTGAGGGGATGAATGAAGGCGCCTAACAAAATTTTCTTGTAAAAATTGAAAACAGTAGGTAGGCTTAGGATGGTTTGGTTATGTTGAGGGGATGAATGAAATGCGCCTAACAAATTTTTCTTGTAAAAATTGAAAACAGTAGGCTTATGGTGGTTTGGTTATGTTGAGGGGATGAATGAATGGCGCTTATCAAAAGGTATTTACAAGGCAGATGTGAGTGGAGACGCCAGGTACACACACACACATATAGTGATATTCTTCAGAAAGGTGAGGTGCGTAGGTAATACTCGCAACTCGCTTGCGTGTATGAACGTCAACAAAGCAGAGGAGTATGCAGGAATAGTTAAGTAAGATCGTAGCAGGTGGCGTACCTATCACAGAGCATTTACGCACAACTACGTATCAAGCTATACATTTCCAGTATATGTAGCTTACGTCTCATTGTACGAAAAGCCTATACAATGCGAGGTCAGCTAAAACTATAAATGTAAAGCTTGTTAGGTAGCCGTCTGTAACTACTGTAATTTATGCCTACCCCCATGAGAAAAAGGCGTAATCTATGTATGTATGATCCAATATAATTTACTAGCTAGTGACTCTGAACCATCCAAAGATATTATTCTTATTAACTGACTTCACAAAAAGGAGGAGGTTCTCAATTCGTCTGTGTTTTTTTTATTTTATATTTTTATGTGTGTTAGCTCATGACTTTTTTCTGGGTGAACCGATTTGGATGATTCTTTTTTTATTTGATAGGTGGTGCTTTACATGTGGTCCCATTTAAATTTGATCAAGGTCTGACCAGTAGTTTTTGAGTTATTCTTAATACTGCAGATTTTTTCCACTTAGTTTATATTGATGATGTGTTAATAATTTCCTGTCACTGTTATTTACACACCAAGTAGTGGTACACGAATTTGTGTGGGGTAGGTACCGCAACTAAAAAGTGAAAAATAAAAACTTTTTTACAAAAAAACAACCGACTTCCAAAAAAAAACACTAAAAGACGTGAAAAATAACTTTAATTTCGGAAGTCGGTGGCCAAACACGAAAATACAAAACCAAAGGCACCGACTTCCGAAATTAAAGTTATTTTTCACGTCTTTTAGTGTTTTTTTTTGGAAGTCGGTTGTTTTTTTAACCGACTTCACAAAAAGGAGGAGGTTCTCAATTCGTCTGTATGTTTTTTTTTTTTTTTTTTTTTTTATGTGTGTTAGCTCATAACTTTTTTCTGGGTGAACCGATTTGGATGATTCTTTTTTTATTTGATAGGTGGTGCTTCACATGTGGTCCCATTTAAATTTGATCAAGGTCTGACCAGTAGTTTTTGAGTTATCTTTAATATTGCATATTTTTTCCACTTAGTTTATATGGATGATGTGTTAATAATTTTCTGTCACTGTTATTTACACACCAAGTAGTGGTATACGAGTTTGTGTGGGGTAGGTACCGCAACTAAAAAGTGAAAAATAAAAACTTTTTTACAAAAGAACAACCGACTTCCAAAAAAAACACTAAAAGACGTGAAAAATAACTTTAATTTCGGAAGTCGGTGACCAAAAACGAAAATACAAAACCAGACACCGACTTCCGAAATTAAAGTTATTTTTCACGTCTTTTAGTGTTTTTTTTGGAAGTCGGTTGTTTTTTTGTAAAAAAGTTTTTTTTTGGGCACTCTTTTATGAGTGATTTCGTGGTATCTTTATTTTATTTAGTAACTTATATACTTACTGAATCTCTTTAGTAACTTTTTATTATCGAATTAATAACAATTTAGTATACCGAGAATATCAACCTCAATCTTGCGGAACTTTCCGATTTTTCAGTTTTTTTTAAATTCTGGCAACATTAAAATTTTCGAATTTTAAAATCGTTAACGCTTCCTTGTCGTGTTTGTTCTGAGTGCAAGTTTTCATTGTGATTTTCTAGAAAACTGGAATAAGTAATTGTTTTGTAAACATTGCTGTTGTATCACCATCAAAAGAGCTTTTCTGAGAAGTTTAGGTTTCTAATAAAAAAGCGAATTGTTTTTGTTTCGGCAGTTTGAAATATTGTGACTGTCATCACCATGTCGGCGAGAGAAATTTATTACTCTGAGAAATATTACGATGAAGATCACGAATACAGGTAAGGGATTTAATAGCTAATACTATTTAAAGTCATAATACATCAACATTCAAGTTATAACCTATATAAAATTTGAATGCTTCTAATAGGTTCATGGGGGTTAAATTCTTATTTCTGGGTTCTACTCAGAAATACCTGTACCAGTAATACAAAGTTTTGGTGGTAAACTTTCCATGGTAGTATGAAGATCTATGAATCTCTTAAAACTTCATGACCCAACTTTGAAATTAAAATGTTTCATGGGCAATCATGAGGCTGATATCAATTCTGGGGTTCGAAGATTCGGTATCAAAACAGAATCTTCGAGATTCAATACCTGAAGTCTTGTTTTTGTGAACTAGTTGGCATACTGGAGAACTGTTTGTTTACATTGTTTTCCTTAATCTGTGTGTGTAGTTATTCTTGTGTTAGTCTGAATCACATGAAGTAAGTATCAATTTGTTATCAAAGTTATGAATCACATGAAGTATCAATTTGCTAACAATTGGGCCTATATTTAATTGTTTACCTCATACATAAAAATATTTCAAAATATTCAATGTATTATTTTAAACTTCAAATACAGTTACCTAAAATCCTTTTCTCATTGTAAAAACTAGATAGTTCACAAAATTATTGGTATTTCCAGGCATGTGGTTCTGCCGAAAGAGATGGTGAAACTGGTTCCTAAGAACCACTTAATGACTGAGCAAGAGTGGCGCGGTATTGGTGTGCAGCAGAGCCAAGGATGGGTGCACTACATGACGCATCAACCTGGTCAGTAATACTTAAATTATATTTTGTAAATGTTATTTATGTGTTTAAATGAATAAAGGAGAATAGTAGTAGAATACTATGTTATAACTGTACTGCAGCAAGCCAAACTTGTTGCAATTGTTAATTTAAATGAAGTGGCGGCAGTTACAGGATTTCATTTAATATAAAAGGCTATTAGGTTGATCATTTGCCACTTCCAAAAAATAATTTCCTACTATGTGAATTCTGTTGACTGAATCTGTACAAGTACTGTGTCTTTTACTTATTTTTAAATAAGTTCCAAAGGATTGTATGCAAGACTCATAATGGGACTCAAATCCCATTATGTTCCTAAATCGGTTTAAACTTTACTATTACTTTTTTTTCTAAATTTGTTTTTCTTTCATTCCAGAGCCTCACATTCTGCTATTTAGGCGAAAGAAAGAAAAGAACTGAGAACAAGCGAAGCCAGTGGTGCAAGGTGTAAATGTATAGCTCTTTACTGATATTAGGATTAATGCTAGCTTTAATTAATGTTGCCCATCTCAATCAATGATGAATCTCTTGCTTCCACAACAATTAATCTAATGATCAAAAGAAAAATATGAAATGAGAAAACTTTTTGTACAATAGTGAGAATTGTTAATTTCGCACTTGCTTCTTAAAAATTTGCTAAAGTTTAATATGCAAGAGTATAAACCCATGTGATGGATGAGAATCAATGACATTAATTCCATGACATGACATGAAGTGTATTTCATACTATACTTTTTTGGTCTATAGTACAGTCTGATTCAAAGTTTATGGTGGCTCTGAAGTGCACCAGTCTCTATGCAGTACCTCACCTCCCACCCCCGCTGACACGTGAATTTGCTACTGCTCAGCGAGTCGCCTCATGTTCTGAGCCGCCATCAACTTTGAATCGGGCTGTAACAGCAGATTCATATCTAATGAAAATAAATTGTTACTTGTTGTCTGGCACTAGCAACTAACAGTATAGTTTATACCTACTATATTATTTTATGGGCTTTACTGATCTTCATTCCATAATTATTAAGTTTTTAATAAAAGGAGATTGGATCTAGAGCTGTTTATTAGAATTTTAGTCATTTTGGAATAAGTACAAAGATAGATCTTTTATTTTCTTAAATAAGTTCTAGATCAATGTGTACTTTTATTTCTTAAATTAGTCATTAAATGTTTAATAAAATCATAACTTCTCATCATGGCTTGAGTTGTATTTTACCAGTTAAGTATGTGCTGCACCTATTCTATACAATTTGCTATAAAGCCTGACCGATATCGCTGTACCGGGCCTTAGGTATGCGCGGCGAGGCGGGGGGCGGGGGCCGTGAGCGTTGACTAATGAGCGGCCTGCACCACCCCCTCGTCTCGCCGCGCACAAACTTAAGGCGCGGTACAGCGATATCGGTCACACTATCCTTAATTTGTTTTGTTTATAATTTCTTGATGGTTCAACAATATGTATTATCTATCTGTTAGGGTGTAATTAACAAAATAAAAGGTTTGTGTCCTAGCAATACATACAATTAATTAAAATCATTTTAAAAATATTTTTGAATTCATGAGTAATGTATTTTTAGGGATTTTCACATAGTGCCTTGGTATAGAACTTATGAGAATATTGTGATAAGCGTTTTGACTTGAGAATGTAAGATATGGCAATGAAATCTGCCTGACAGGTCAGGAAAGGTCTTTAATGTTGACTTTTTGATGTTTGACTCCCAAGTAATTGTTTGTGTATAGTCCGAGACAATCATAATTATTGCATGTTGTATATACAGTGATGTAATTATCGGCGTTTTGGCAGCACTTATTGTTATCTAACACAGTAATTGGAATAAATTATTTGGTGCTATGTTACAAAGATGTTTTATTTTATGCATTTTCATTCAAGATCGTAGAAGGCTTCTAGTTTAACACTGCACACTTGGGCCACTAAAAGCCTTGAGATGTAATAAAAATAAAACTACTATTGTCTTTTGTTTAACCAATTAACCAGATACATTGGAATAAGCAGGGCGCCGTGTTTTTAATCGTTAATTACATAATTATCTTTTATTTCAAGAGTAATTAATTGGCAAATCGACTTTGTTTCATACAAAATCTGTCATAACTGCAATATTTTTTCTTCAGTTAAAACTAATCTGAAGATTGAAAAAAATCGGCCCATAAATAATTTGTTACTGTTTCGGGATCGCCAAATTACTATCGTACACTCGAATGGAGATGTTATTCATACCTAATAATTATCGGCTCCCTTTGAACTCTCAATCTGCCTAGCGCCCCGACTTGTGTTCGGCTTCTAGTCTAACCTGATGCAGCTGAATACGGCGACGGCCTATCTGACCTCCACAACAAAGTTACTGGGTAATAGAATACCCCATGGTAACACTGCTTGTCAGACTTCGGGGCTTCTGATGACCTATAAGTATTCTATTCTTAATGACTGTCAAAGATCTGAATGACAGCAGGGAGCAACAGCTTATCGTGGTTTTCGAGGTACGGAGGAGTCTTGGTATGTATAGATGGTCACCCATCCACGGACCAACCCTGGCAAGCGTAGCTTAACCTGATCAATCGACCCGTGCGGCTGTTATTACTCGGCCACAAGCTCCTCATAGTTTGAAATTATCCAAACAAAGTTATCATTTAGGCCAGTAAATACGATAATCGTATTGACAGGGTTTGACTAGCTGGACTGCTGTTAAGAGTGGTCTACTGCTGAGCATGAGGTCCATGGGTTTCTCATCTTCCAAATTCTTAATACCTACCTACCTAGCAGCAGTCTGGATTTTGTATCTAATAGCAATAGGCTTGGCTTACATGGAACATAAACCTAATAACTGGTAAGGCCTACCCTAGGAGTAATAGTGTTCTGTGGGCCTACCAAAACATTTTTTTTATAGGGATTGGCAGAATAAGAAAAATGCTTTTATTTGATTTAGGAGTAATTTATTTCATGAATATCTAAAAATATAGCTGTTTTTAGAACCTAAATATAAGTTAAGATAGATAGATACAAGAGTAAAATAATCTATTTTCTTTTCTTTTTAGCACTGGGTGATAATGTGGGCAGTTTTGCAGTTGTCTCTGGTTGTGAAAACTCCATAGGTTCCATTTTTATATCATCTGTTGACACGGCATCCAAAAGTTCCAACCCCTGCAGTTGCTCTTGTTCTAAACTGTGCAGCATTTGGAAGCCAGGCTCCAACGAAGGTGTGAACGCACCATCTAGAGCAGCAGGAAAGTGCAACTCCGGAACTTCTTCTAATTTCAACTGTGGTGCTATATCCCTTATAGCTAGTGCTTCCACCTGAGATCTTAAGTTCTCACATCTGTTTTTAGTCTTTGCATGGTACCTCACAACTCTGTCATTGTAAAATTCATGAAGGTTGCCAACATTGAGTTCTGAAAATACTTTTGTAATTGCATCTGGGTATCCTGATTTTAAGCCACTTGCTTCCTTATCAACAACTGTCCTGAGTAATTTGCACATATTAGTTAAATGCAGATCTAGAGTATCAGCTAGAGCAGTTAAAACAACATTTGTTGTGGTTGAAACTCCAACATGCCCTAGCGCTATGGCTGCACATTGACGCAATGCTCTTTTGTGACTTTCGGGTGTAAAAGGCAGAATCATCGGACCTTTGCCTAGTGAAAAGTCACAGTACTCTTTTTCGAGGAAATTGATTGGAGGGACTGTCTCGTGTTCTAGTTTTAAATCTGGTTCTGGTGGCTCTATTGGTAAGCTCACTGGACCCAGACGAGCACCTTCATAGACGGCCGCTTCTGCTTGTTCTAGTATACCTGATAGTTGTCTCGCATGAGAATGAAGCTGTATCGTGTGAGTTATTAAATTAGGCTTCGGGAGTTCGATAGGCGAAGATTTCACTGTGATAGATATTTCAGGAATGTTTTGCATACCCAACTCTATGATAGGGTTGAAATTTACATTCTGAAGTAATGTCTCGTCCGTTCTTTCGTCTTCCATTTCGCCCCAGAGCTTTCTTGTGTTCATTTTTGCAGGATTAACAATAAAACAACGCCAATCGTTTTGTGATTTCAACAAGAACAACTATTTACAAGTAAATAATAAATAAAATTGACAGACAATGTCAATCACTACTGTCAATTTTGGGGTTATCCTGTTGTCAAACTTGTCAAAGTCAAATTGTTAACATTTTTATCATAAAACATTCGTAAGTCTCCCTCTTCGCCTTGCAAAACATTGAGTTCAATGCCCGAATGATGCTAGAGTACACACAATATCCATGCAATCTAAGGAAATGGAACTCTATTATTGACATACGATAAAGAGTGCGTTCCGAATTGCACTGCAATCGATTTGAGCATGCTTACAACCGTTCCGAATTAGCGTGAGCGCGATAACGATGTCCCGTGAATTGTCATAGATGACATCATGACATGCACCATCTTGTGATAATACCGACCATACCTTATATTAATTAATAATATCATCGTGAGCGCTGTCAAAAATGACTGTTGTCCGTTGTGCTGTTGACATGCTGTTGAGTTGTTTTGAGTCGCATCTTTGTTCTAATACATCTCAACCAACAAAACGGAAGTGCCAATGGGTAGAACTACCATTTTCAAAAAATATCCTGTCGGTCTTTCTTTCTTGTGAAAGGTTTGGGGTTGACGTTGAGCGAGTACTGTGAGCGCGTTCACGAGGGTTCCGAATTGTTGACAGCTCTCAGCTGTCATAATCGTGACAGCAGAGAGATAAAGTTCTCACATTCATAAAATATAGAAGAACCTGTATAAAAGACAAATAAAATAATAAAAATAAATACCTACAAAATTAAAAAAAAAAATACATGATTGCCATTACAACTGTAAAGAACAAATCTGAATTAAAACAAAAAAAAAAAAAACACTTAATTCAGGTCCTTGACCCATATTAAATACAAAACAATACACAATTTTATAAAGTGTCACTATTGTGCAATTAAATAAGTAATAAAAATAGTTGATTGATTACTAAATAAATAAAGTTAATTAAATGTCGTAAAAATATGAGTAACAGATAAATGTCAGATCATATCAAATAATGTGAAAAGAACAAAGCAAAAAAAAATAAAAAAAAAAATAAGCTAGATGGGATGGATGGATGGATGGTTTCCTATCCGACTACCCCTGAAAAGAAATGGCGAAACAAAATCAGTGCTCTCTTTTAAAGTCCAGACATAATCTTGGAGATCATGCGAGGACCATGTAAGTAGATCAGATCAGTGTCTGAAATGGTCTTTTGAGGAAAGAACCACACAAATTGAGTGGACCTATCCAGTCAGTGGAAGCAGTTGTCAGTAATCGTGTAGCTCAACTCGGAACTTTAGAAGCTCAACGATTCGACGAACAATACCAAAGAAAGGACATAAGGCGAAAGCGTCAGGGTCGCCCGCAAAATTCAAACTGTCTTATGATTTTTGCAATTAGTAGGTCAGTATCAGATTGTATGTTGATCTAAATATGATTCGCGGCCCTATCAAATAATTTACTTATAGAATTATAATCATAAATTCATCAATACATCTCTCTTATGTTCATATTACCCTATTGAATGGCTATTCCATGAAATCATGACATTTGAGGCCAATTCAAACCTAAGGAATTGTATCGCTGATTCTAATGATTATAATTATGTAAAGCCATATTTGTTACGGCCGCGAATCATATTTTAATTAACATACCTACAACCTGACACTGACCTGCAGATTGCAAAAAACGTAAGTAAATTTGAATTTCGCGGGCTACCTTAGCGCATCCCTCTTAAGGAGCTCAACAAATTGGGTAGGCCGCATAAAGTACTCAAACTGCCAATTTTTTTGTAAAAGCTATATTGACCTATATAAACGAGGTGCCTACTCTGTGGAGGCGAGTGCGATATACACCGAAATTGTGTTTATTCCTGGTATTTATTTAAAATCGGACATTTTCTTAATATTTGATAGGTACATTTTTGTGTACTTTCAAATGGAAATCAGAATGAGAAGACAAGGAGAAGTTAGAATGTTTCTTTCTTTGAATTTTTCTCGAAGGGAATTGCTTGGACCTAGGTTGTAAATGGCTCGAACAGTCGTTTTCTGGAAAACAAAGATAGTATGAATTTCCGCACAGGTTCCCCAGAGAAGAATCCGATATGACAAGACTATGAAAATAACTAAAATAAACAATTCTGGCTGAATCCACATCAGTATCTGTCGATTTTTTTAACAGCATAGGCGGCTGAAGTGAGCCTTCCTGATAATTTTCTATGTGTGGGCCCCATTGTAATTTACCGTCAATAGTTATTCCAAGAAAAATTGTCGACTCAACAGGGTCCAACTCGATGGTATAAGAACTTTATTTCTTCATAAGAATTAACAATAATTCACTTACTGAGAAACAAGATTTACAATGTAAGAAAATGACTTAGGCAGGTACGGCACTTATTTTTACAATGATTTTTTAAAAATGTTTTTTTCTAAATGTTTTACTCAATTTAAGAAATTTAAGAAATGATTTACTTATTTTAGTTAACCCAAGTTTAGTTGATCCAAGAAGAACGGGACAGATTGGTGTGGCGACAGCGTATGTCCATCAGTGTACCTACGTTCATCGGCTGAAAAGAGGATGATGATGTTGATCGGCCCCTTCCAAACTGGGAACATGCATTGATAAACTCACGCCTTTTTCCAAGGGGGGTAGGCAGAAACTACAAAACACTACCGACTATGATTCTTACGTTACTGCTGTTGGTTGCTGCTCATAAATCGGCATACATGGTCGTCAATGTCCTAATAGTTAGTTAGTGGGACGGTACTTGATTATATTAATAACTTGCAGAGCCGACAGTCGTCCTGTCATTTCAATATTTATTAAAGTATTTATTATTCCCAACAACTGGCCCCCTAGACTTAAACAATATTTTTTTCCATTACAGCTTATCACATGTAAAGTAATTTTTGTGAATTCATACAAAAACCTGTAGAAAAATGGACGTTGAAAATGGAATTTGAAAAAATCCTGGACACCTCTAATTTTTCTTTCCTTATGAACCAAGCCATGTCGTGTGTCTTT
The DNA here is from genome assembly GCA_916610205.1 of Griposia aprilina. Lineage (NCBI taxonomy): Eukaryota > Metazoa > Arthropoda > Insecta > Lepidoptera > Noctuidae > Griposia > Griposia aprilina. Next base: position 5,814,706 of record OU744299.1, read on the forward strand.
CCTGCGACAAATCGCAATCGAATCGACATGCCAAGAATATTATAGCTGAACCTGATTTTTATGACGGAAAAGCACGAATCGAACGATATTAACGAATGTGAGATGCGCGAGAATAACTTTCTTCCTGTACATTGTTTTTTTTAAAGTAATTTTTGCGATGTCTGGGAACGATTCTAATGCTGAAAAGATATTTTTTAGAATTTTATGTCTCTTTGTCTGAATGTATGTTCCAACATCACGCAAAGACTACCGGATAGATTTTGTTCATGCATAGATATTTCCTGTAAGTCTGGTCAGGCTATAAATTATCACGCTATTTGCTATGGGGGGTGAGCAATATTGCAATTAATTCGTATTCCTCTATAGTTTACCGCAAATTGTAAAAAGATGAGCAAAAAGGTTAGAATTTTGCAGATAGTTACAGATTGAACCTTTTATATGGTTATCATCCCGCTATACCTTTAAGGAGCTAAGCAGTAAATTATGACATAATAGTACCTACGGGCGGTGGCGTTAGTTTGTAGCGGTATCAAACATCGCCACATGCGAGCTACACGGCATACTGACGTCACGCAAATCCTGCATCGCGCAAGCAGAGTTTACCGCGCGATTAGCATATATACAACGTCCCGACATGAACCGTCGGGCAGTTGCCCACCAGACACAACACCCGTCTGGTCGGAGGATCCTCCCTTTTCCATAGAGTATGAGTGAACTTTACACCCTGTTCCTCATACCTCTATAAGTTTAGTAATATTATACTCCCTGAAAATCTTACCAGAAAAATAGATTTTCCTTTATGTCAGTCACGTAAATGAACATGATTGTTAGAATGACACATCAGGGCTAAATTCGGAACTATGGGTAGTAGGGTAAAGTGGTCAAAGGAACCATGACCTCGTTTTGAAGGAAAATAAAACTACTGTTGCATTGCTTTTTGTTTTTGAAAAAGGTACCTGAACCGGGAATCGAATCTGATTCCTCTTATCAAAAAGCAACCTGTATTTTTATACTGAGTGATAGTGATGCTGACAAGGATTAAATACTGCAAAGGAATACTTTGTGTAAAATCAAAGGAAGTACCAGTGTTAGTAATTTTCATGTTTCATAAATTACGAAAAATATGAGAATTTGCCGGTTTATTTGATTTGTCACAATATATTTGTTCACAGCATTTGATCCATACCACCTACACTATCGATTAGTGCAATAAAACAGGCTGCTGTTTTTGTAAAAGAACGGGTTCGATTCTTGACTCGGGCATAAAACTTGAAAAAAAATCAGTTTCATTTTCCTTCAAAATTGAGATCAAGGTTCCTTTGACAAGTTTGTATTTTTAACAGTGGCGGCGCTAGACCAAACGTGGAAGTCGGCGACATCAGCTTTGCGAGACCCTTTTCATTTCCCAGTCAAAAAGAAAACGATAAATTCAATTAGGTAATTTATACACTAATGTATGTACCTATATGAGTTTTATTGCTAATCAAATGATGACAAGAATTACATAAACACAAACTAGAATCCCTCTGAACATCAGAGGCCGTACTATGACGTGTTAAAGCCATCAATGTTCCAGTGTGAAAGAGAGACGGAGCTATATTATGACCGATAGCACTATCCCTTTTTCTCAATGGAACCATGATGGTATTAGCACGTCATAGTAAGGCAGCAGAATGGCAACCAGTCGGTTATCTTTTTAAAGTGAAAAGCAGGTGAACATATTCGTAAGTCGTTGGCAGAAACATCCAAGCGCCGATTTGTTCGATTCGTTTTCTCCTCTACGTATCGTTATTTTTCTTCATAAAGTTTATTTTCATTATATGTTTGTTATGTATTTTCATTTATTATTTTTCGGGTTATCTAACCCTTATAGTTATACCAACCATATTTTGTGACTGCATTACCCTAAGGTTGGCTGGTAGAAAATAATAATAATAATTCTTTTATTGTCAGGCAACTGAGGCCCATAGATAAAATACACAAACTAATACATAATAAAACTAAAACTCGTGTTAATAAATATTGCTTAAAACTATGTTAGTAGCACTTCACTTCACTAGTTAAAATGCCGCAGGCATTAAGTCCGCCTTTGTACAATTTTTTTTTTACTTATGCAATTTCTTTTTATAAATAAATAATAATATCTTCTTTATAAACATAACATAAAAAATAAAAATCATTGTAATCAATAATTATCTTCTTTTTAATAAGTAAATAACTAGTTTTTAACTCACTTAGTAATAAAAAGGATAAGATAATTAATAGTACCTACATTGTAGTCTGTGTAAAGAAACTTCTGCTTGCGAGTCTGCGAGTTTTCTGACAGATGAATGAAACAGAAATAATTGACGATTCGGGGATTCCCCGAGTCTCGCTCGCGGTACCACTTATTTTTTTCAAGTATCTTGACGGCTCTGGATTTCTATTCTTTTGAGCCTAGAACCGCTCAATGGCCAGAAAAACAGTTTTTTTTAATAACTTTTGCAGTGTTGCCCGACGACTCTGCGACTCTGGATAAATATTACTCACGCGTACGGTTTTTTTGGAACGAAGTTCCTTATCGCGCGTTGCGAAAGGGGGCTAGACGGAAAAAATTAAGACCAAAAGTTGTAACGACACTTTTTGCTATAGTTGTAATTTAATTTTTAATTTCTATTAATTATACGGCGTGCGCGTGTTTCTCTGTCTGTCTGTCTCTCTCTGTCTCATAGAAAGCAAGCCAGTTATTTTTTTATATTATTTTTTAAATGGAACTCCGTTCCATCCGGGTGTCCCTTGACACCTCTCAAGTTTTTTTCTTTTTTTAAACGTTGCCCCACTCTAGGAATTTCTCCTGTATCGTGGGTGCGTTTACAAACATTCAAACTCACATCCACAAACAGCCAAACCCGGCACAAATACTTGTAGGTCATACAAATATTTGTTCCGTGCGAGAATCAGACCCGCGACACGCAGCGCAGCAGTCAATCGCTTAACCACTGCGCCAACCGTGCCGTCAAATTACGAATAACTAAACATTTAATAACTTGTAAAACATTTTTGTGTGGCCCCCATATGCGCGAGGCCGTCAGCGGTGGCCGACGTCGCCGACGCCTAACTCCGCTACTGCTTAAGTATTACCCATAGTTTCGAATTTAGCCTGATGTGCCATCGCAACATTTATGTACATTTACGCGACTGACATAATTTTAGTCGCGGTATGAAATGACTTTTTTTGCGTAAGTTTTTTTTACAACTGTGATTCCATCTCAGGTGCGGCGACTGACTCTCACATTCATGACTATTGAAAGTTAAATACCTAACTACTAGAAATTAAATATATTCGGTATATAATTGGTCGCAAAAACCGAACAGTAATACCTCCCCTACTACAACGGCTCTTTTAATCAACTAACAACAAAGGAAATAGCTTAAAAGTTCGCCGACAGCTTTGCAAACCTATGTTCGATTCCCAATTATTTATAATTTTTATGCTTCCTTTTTGTGTTTACAATCTACTGTTATAATATTATTTTAGTGATAGCTGTTCATCAGGAATAATCTGTAAGAATGCATCAAATAAAATTGTTAATTCTATATTGCAATCACTTTTACGCTTCAAAAGTAATAACTTATTTAAAAAAAATATAATCTAGATGGAGTCGACTTTTCCTATCTGACTACCCCTGAGAAGACATGGCGAAACAAAATCAGGGGTCTCTTTTAAAAGTCACAAGTCAAAACATTTATTTCAAATAGGCAAATAAACGGCACTTTAATTTGCCTAAAAATAAATTTTACAACAAAATACAATTGATTCTAGTTGCCCCTTCCAAAAGGTAGTTTCGTATGGAGAAGAATGGGCAAGAAACTCCACCGTTACTATTTTAAAAATGTTTTACAATATTATGTATACTATAATTATATGTGATGACGTTGCACCTAGAATAAAATTACTACACCACAATAGGTAAAAATAATTAAATATAACGCAATGACAGGTAAATTAATTATGTGATTGATACATGGTGCTCACATATTTACAAATATTGAAAGTAAATGATTTTTCCAAAATATCACAAGTAATAATTTAGTGTGTGAGTTAAAGTAGTTACATAAAAATTATAAATTATACAATAAAATTTGTAGTTACTAATTTAATTGTATAATTTTTTTTTTTTCTAGACTCCAGATTGTCCTATGGAGCAGGACCAGCATGTTTCCAAGCATTCTTATCTAGGATATAATCCTCTAATTTGTAATATGCTTGTTTACAAAGTGTACTTCTAATATGAGTTTTAATTTTACTTTAATTTAATTGCAATATATCACAAGGTATTTGGTTGTAATATTTAACACAGTACCCCATAAAAGATTATGTACTTTAGATAAAGTCCAGACATAATGTTGGTCAGATCATGCGAGGACCATGTAGATCAGTGTCTGAAATGAGGAAAGAACCATACAGATTTGAGTGGACCTGTCCAGTCAGTGCAAGCAGTTGTCAGTTATCGTGTGGCTCAATTCAGGACTTAAGGCGAATGCGTCGGGGTCGCGGTGTTCATGGTATGTAGATATAGTAAATAAGTAAATGTACATCTTCCAACATAAGTAATTAAGTATGACATTATACCTACTTATTATCAACATCGGGGTACCTACCTAATGCTACGGATAAGGTTAGCTGGAAATCCGGTCTCAATACTGCTGGCAAAAGGCTCAGTCAGTACTTTTAAACGTAAAATAACGACATACGAACATGTTAATTAACAGTCGGAAAAAATTCAGCGTTTCAGGAAACAAGCGAATAGTTTCATGAATTAGATCCGACATTGAATATAATTGAAATAAGTCGGATGTACTAATTATGGCGGTTAAGGTCGTCTAATTAGCGTTAATTGTTTTTAATAGAGTGGCGACAGTGTTGGGTAAATAGGCATATGGAGCGAGGCTGTTATATAATACTTATACTATACCCCATTTAGATTAGATACATACTTAATATACACGATGGAAAAAATCAATGGGCCCTGAAAGGAAACTACTTTAAATCCTTAAGATAGATTATTCTTTATTTTTTAAAAGAAACAAAACTGCGTTCACTTATTTCTCGACAAGCATACCTAAACCGGGAATAAAAAAACACTCGCTATTTTATTTCACTAGTCGATGCAGTCAGTGTTAAAGATAAAAAAAAAAACAAGAAACATTAGTTTTTACACTCGTCTGGACTATTTTTTATGGGGCCATGTAAAAAATGATATTTACAAAAAGTCTTATGAGACTGTAGAAGAGTTAAGGGTTGAGGTAGAAAATGTTATTGAGGAGCATACACGAAGTGAATTTCAAAAAAGACAAAATTTGTGTATCAGTAACGAGGGGTCTCATTTCGAACAACTTATCAGTAAAATTATTAAAGTGTATCAAATTGTAATTTTAAATAGTTCAAGTATCAATGTCATGTTAGGTAATAATTTTCTTTCATGTCTACGTGTCCGTCATATTAGAATTAATCATAAAATAAAATTAATGTTAGATTTCATGATCTTTTTTATTTCTAAGACCAAATGTTTATTAGAGAGATTTTATCCTATCAACTAGTAGAATAAAATAGCGAGTGTCTGTTTTTTGAATTTTTAGCTGGTTCGATTCCCCGTTTAGGTAAGCTTATCGAGAAATCTGTAAATACAGTTTTGTTTATTTAAAAAAATAAAGGAATGTTTCCTTTAAGTAAAATAATCTATCTTAAGGATTTAAAGTGGTTTCCCTTCAGGGCCTATTGATTTTTTCCACCCTGTATAAAAATAAAAAATACAAATACTTTTCATTAACTCATTAAGCATCGCTAATGAGACACAATTGATTTTCTATTGTTATAGCCTGCTAGCGGGCTACATGGGGCCTGGGGGCCCACTCTCTAAGTCCGTCAACAAAGATACGCGCCCGTCTCAATGTAGTTTGAAACTTTGGAGTGAACCCTACACCCAATTAATTAACTTTTTCGGACAGGTAAATAGGTTACTGGTTTTCATTAGGAACTGCCTAACTGTTGCAGTATTTAAAAGTAAAGTGAAATAATCTTTCTAATCTTTCCACTTTGTCATAATTGCATATCTATTTATTATTTAAAATTACATTCTATTTTTATATATTTATGTGATATTTATTTTAGAAGTATGTATGTATGTAAGTATATTCTCATAAGGTATGTTTATATTTAAATTGTAAAATTGTTTTATATTTTATGTATTTTGTTTTCCCTTCTACTCTTACACACGTTGTCTTCATCTCTTTAATATACTCTCCTATCACCTTTGTACGTATTTTTCTGTTCCTTTCTTCTTGTCTGTTTATATATGTATGTGTGTAGGTACGGTACATAAATGGTTAAATAAATAAATAAAAACACATCGGGAGTAGAGACAACTGTCATATCGTGGTGTCATTCATCTTTAGGTCGAGCCCAAAACTAATCTTATGTCCGTAGGTGATACGGAGTAAGAAACACCCGTAACGTCGGCCGAAACTACGGATTTCGTGCTCAGAGAGCAGACCCCCTGACTAGATAACTCTGCCTGTATACGTTTCACACCTTAACCACTGAACCGATCATTATGAAAGACATACAGGTAGCCAGGGACCTGGAAAAGGACATAAGCTACTTTACATCCTGGATAAACATCCAGGATGAAAAAATAGCGTATGTGTATTTTGTATTAAATCAAATGATGTAATACACGCACACGAAGCTGCGGGTAACCTAGACAATATTTTAGTATAGAATGTGAACTTAGTTATACATAGTCATCAAGTTAGAAAACGAGATTATGTTGGACTGCCTCGATAGTATGGTGGTGGGCTTAAGTAAGATAAATAAAGAAAGAAAATGTATTTATTGGGACTCGCGTAGGATCAGGATCAGGATTCTTTAGGACTGCTGAACGTGGTCGTGAACGAGTCTTGAGTTAGATCTCACGGGTGGGTTTAGTTATTCCACCAAGAAATTCTCAGTGGTAGAATAACATGGGATTTGTAAGATAACTGACGAAATGTAGTGGTAGTATACAGCTCTACTTATATCTTTGGGGATCTTTTATTATATGTTACATACTTTACTGGTAATATGAACGCAGGATCCTCTCTCAACGATGTCCTGTGTCTGTTGATATTGATTTATTTATTTTTACTATAACATAAAATGGCATTTGCAGAATCAGCCTATAGTGTTCCCACTGCTGGGACACAGGCCTCCTCTCTTTGAGAGGGAATGGGCTGTAATCTACCACGCAGGCCCAGTGCGGGTTGGTAGATGTCACATGTCTTTTAATTTTTGGTTCTAGGACATGCCGGTTGTACGGTGCACGTACATGGTACATGGAGTTTAAGGATTTCTTGCACATAATTTAATTAGTGTTCAATTAGACGTGGTTTGAGTCGGACAACTTGCATTTTTATTTGGATTCATTCCCGTTGGGCATTCATTGACATACATTGCATACATTGACGTTCATTGGCATATTTACGGTTTGGTTAGCATACCGAACATATTTTTTTTTGGTCCTTCGAAACCTTTGCAAGTACCGTACAGTCCGAGACATCGGTCAGTAATACGTCGCGTGTGAGCTGTATCGTGCCGTGTCATACCGTGCCGCGTGTGTTGCTGTACAAGGAGCATCCGGGGAGGTAGCAGCGATCCAGGTTCCAGAGCGACGCTTGGCAGTACGAAAAAAGGGAGAGTTCCTGAAGTTCAAGTAAGATCGTTCATTTTTTACTTACCACTATGACAATGGAAGCTTTAATCACGCGTCAAGCTGAAGTTCTCGAGGAGTTGAAGAGAATGCATTCTAATTTTAAGAAAGATTCAGCGAGCAGGAAGAACCCCGAGTACATTCGACTAAGGCTTGAGCGATTGGATCAGTTATGGGCGGAATGTGAGGAGAAAATATGTTCGGTATGCTAACCAAACCGTAAATATGCCAATGAACGTCAATGTATGCAATGTATGTCAATGAATGCCCAACGGGAATGAATCCAAATAAAAATGCAAGTTGTCCGACTCAAACCACGTCTAATTGAACACTAATTAAATTATGTGCAAGAAATCCTCATCTAGGCTCCGCCGTGTGTCAATGCGCTCCCAAAATGTAGGTCGCGATCAAAGTGCAAATACGCTAGCCTAAATGACTAACTTATTGCATCAACATACATATTTTAAAACCATGTACGTGCACCGTACATATTGCCACCACAAGAATGGTGACGGTAACTAACTTCTAGACATGTAAACAATTAGAAACCGTAGAAATGGATAATGTAATAAAATGTAATAAGTGTAAAAGTAATGTAAACAAATGCAGTAGGTACTAAATGTAAATAATTGTCAATGAATAATATTATGTAAAAATGTAAACTAAAATCTAAAATAGAATGTCACACTTAATTAGCACACGTCACTATGTCTCTCAGTGTCAAATTTCACTTCCCTAGAGGAGGGGTTAACCATTGTCACCATATTATTCACTTCACTATGCACTTTTGAGTTCCGTTTGTTGACCTTGCTGTACCCGTCCTCGATGTCATCTTCTTCTTCTCGTCTTCCTCTGCTTCTCGCATCTTGAGGATCCTCCCCCTGTCTGTTGGTTGCCACCTTTCGCCAATAATACACCGATGTTACAAACAGTGCAATGCTAATACTAATGACCACATAGATCGCGATGTAGTGATGAACGTCATGAGGAGATAGGGTTTATAGCTTTGACTGTTCTTTGATCGAGCGCAGTTCAGTATCAATCTTCTTGAAAGACTCTTCGTGCGTTTCAATGTGCAATGACGAGTTACGAACAGAGGTGTTGATAATGTTGTTCATGGGCGATATCGTGGGCATTACCATAGCGTATGGTTCATTAATTAAAATATCGCTTGTGTGTTCCATGTATGCGTGAAGCATAAATGAATCACCTTGCAGGTTACAACCTTGTTTAAGTGTTATCAGACCCGAGTGACGTAGCGTCTCCGATGTAATTTGAGCTCCGCATACTAGTTGCACTTCGCACGTGTCACAACAATAATAGAACCATGTGTTTTGCTTATGTAATTTCACCCACTTGTCAGCGCATACTTTTATTTCGGTATGACAATATGCACTATGTTCTTCGTTGTCTCGAATCAGCTGTATTTCGCAAATAGACTTGCGACGATCGCCAGTGCTGTATATAGGGTGATTCAATTTGCACATCAGGGTTTTATCATGGATCTTTTGGCATTCTTGAATATCGGTTTGTTCAAGTTGGTTGATTACGACATGAAATTGCATCAACCACTCATTGCAACGAAATTGTTTTATGTGTGACACGAATTGTTGCAGTGTATCGACGTTTCGCCAGTAGTTCGTCATATTATAGTAAAAGACTAATTTCCATTCATCTCTAACTTCTTGTAGGTCCGCTATCTTGTCAAAGTAAATTGTTTGGTTTTTTGTCAGTGGGGTAAGTTTCATATCTTGTTGGACAGCGGGTGTTATTAATGTCATAACTAGCATCAATGTGTAACAAACCAAACTCTTCCAGGTGAGGTTTTTAGATCTGTTGCGCCTGTTTTTCGTTGGTTTGTCATTGTCAGTGCAGTTTTCTTCAGCCTCAAGTATTGGTACTAATTTTGTAATCGGTCGTTTAGTTTCTCCTTTTGCAGTTTTTAATGTGACAACTCTAGTGTGGCCGTCCTTTCCAGGGTGTAACTTCTCTACACGTCCCAGTGCCCATTTTCCTGCCGGTAACTTCTCATCTTTGATGCACACAATGTCATTTAATCGTGGGTCGGTATTCTGTCGTTTCCATTTTAATCTAGCTTGTAGTTGTTGTAGGTATTCTTGCGACCATTTCTTCCAGAAATCCTTACTAAGCTTCTGCACAATTTGCCATCTTTTGCTTAAGTGGTAAGTGTTGTCAATGTCCGGTTCTGGAATTGTCATGAGCGATGTGCCAGTTAGAAAATGTCCAGGTGTCAAACAGTTGATTTCGTCCACGTTCTCTGTTACAGTGCATAGTGGTCGTGAGTTCAAGCATGCTTCGATCTGGCATAACAGAGTGGTGAATTCTTCGTAAGTTAGGCGTTGTTCTCCAATGACACGTTTTAAGTGGTACTTCATGCTTTTTACGGCAGCTTCCCACAGTCCACCTGCGCTCGGCCAAACTGGGGCATTAAAGTGCCACTTAACTCCCATCTCAGATACCTTGTCTAAGAAGAAGTTGTCAATAGTTTGTACAATGCATTTATATTGTTGCAATAGGATCCGATTTGCTCCCACAAAATTCGTGCCGTTGTCACTGTACATATCCCGTGGCGTGCCTCGACGCGCACAAAAGCGTTTGAAAGCAGATAAAAAGGCTGTGCTGGTCAACTCTGTGACCAGTTCTAAATGGATAGCTTTTGTTGCCAGACAGACGAATACGGCAATGTAAGCTAGCAATGTTCTTACTCCTCGGCCCTTATTAGCCTTGATCTCGACGTGACCAGTGAAATCGACCCCTGTATGTGTGAACGGGCGAGATATTGTCACTCTAGGCTCTGGTAGATCTGCCATAATCTGAGTAGGAGTTTTTGCATGAAATCGGCGACATGTTGTGCATTTATGTAGAACCTTTTTAACGGCTCGATGTCCTCCCACAATCCACAATCTTTGTCTTAAATATGTCAGGGTTAGCTTGGGACCTCCGTGTAATGTCCTTTTATGCGCTTGCAAGATAAATAATTCTGTCAGTTTGTGGTCATGTGGTAGCAACATTGGGTGTTTGGTATTATCATTTAAATGCGAGTTATGTAGCCTTCCCCCCACTCGCAAAATGTCATGCTTGTCAAGAAATGGGTTTAAACTCAGGAGGTTACTTTTGGTGCTCACTTCTTTGTTTTCCTTCAGTCTCATAATCTCATCCTTGAAGGCATGCAGTTGAATTTCTTTCAGTATGAGTCTTTCGGCGCTTTGTATTTCTGTTGGTGTCATATAAGCAGTTTTATTTGTTTTGATATTTGAGCAGTTGTTAATAAAACGTTTTATCCACGCTATGACCCTTGTAATGCGAGTCATATCGCTGTGTCTGTCTAATAACTCAATTACAATTGAAGAAGGTTCATATTTCACAACACACGCTTTCACTTGTTTTTGTTTTGATTCGCATGTTGTCGGTGTGATTGCAACTTTGTCAGCTGTTTTTTCATTGTAATTTTTCACCCATTCTGGCCCTTGCCACCACAAAGGATGTTGTAATAATTGGGAACAACTGATGCCACGTGATGCACAGCCTGCAGCGTTGTCCTCTGATTTAACGTAACTCCAGTGTTGCCCTGGTATAACTTCAAGTACTTGTTGTACTCTGTTACTCACGAACGATTTCCATTTTGTGACGTCACCATGCAGCCAGCCTAGTACAATCATAGAATCCGTCCAGGCGTATGTGTTTTTGTCAACATTGTCCCATCTGAAAGATTTTATGACCTTTTCCATCAACCGTGACAGTAGTACAGCTCCACACAGTTCAAGTCGTGGTAATGTCAATTTTTTATTGATTGGCGATAGCCTAGACTTTGCCGCTATAAGTCTACTCACGGGCTCGTTTTTGTCATCTAACGTCAGTAGGTAAATAGCGCACGCGTAGGCCTTTTCTGACGCGTCGCAGAACCCATGGACTTGGAAGGGTTTTGTAGTATCCCCCAGCCATCTCGGTATCTCAATTTTGGTTATGTAATGCAAGTCATTTGTAAGTTGCTTCCATTCTTCTTGTGCGCTGATAGGTAAAGTTTCGTCCCAATCACATCCTGATAGCCAAACACCTTGAAACAGCAGTTTTGTTTTTACTGTCAATGGTGTAAGCCATCCAAGTGGGTCGAAGATTTTTGATATTTCAGACAGTAGCTTTCTCTTTGTCAGTTGTTTATTATTGTCTGATTTTATTTTGTTTGTGAATGCAAATGTGTCAGTTGTAGGATTCCACTGTACACCAAGGGCTTTTGTAGTTCCGTCATTTGTAAAGTGCATGGTAGTCTGGTTAAGGTCTGATGATGATAAGCTTTCGATCAAGGTCGGGTCGTTGCTTGACCACTTCCGTAGCGTTAGACCAGCTCCTCCCAGCATGTTGATGAGTTGTTTTTGTATTTCTTGGGCTGTCTCGATGGAATTGCTACCACTTAATACGTCATCAACATACATTTTGTTTGTAATGACGTCTGCTGCTAACGGATATTTCCCCGCGTCATCATTCGCTAGCTGCGTGAGTGTTCGAAGTGCTAGGAATGGTGCCGCCTTAGTGCCATAAGTCACTGTGCATAACTGGTACTCCTTTAATGGACCTTGGTTTGGTTCTCTCCACATTATCTTCTGCAAATGTTGATCTTCTTCATGTATTAGGATCATACGATACATCTTCTCACAGTCTGCCGTAAACACGTACTTGTATTGCCGCCATCCCAATAGTAATGTCAATAGGTCTTGATGAAGCTTAGGACCACACTCCATCAAGTCGTTCAGGCTGTAACCGGTGTCAGTTTTCTGCGAGGCATTGAAAACCACTCTGAGTTTCGTTGTCACTGAATCCTGTTTAAGGACTGCATGATGAGGTAAGTAGCATGTTGGATTGTTGTCATTCTTACTCTCTTTCATGTGTCCCATCTCCAAGTATTCTTTCATGAACTTACTGTAGCTTTCAGATAATTTGTTATTCCTGGTCAATCTCCTTTCTAATTCCATGAATTGTGCTGTTGCACGCGATTTTGATTTGCCCAACAACTGATTGAAATTAGGCTTCATCGGCAAACGAACTGCATATTTACCATTCCGTAAGCGCGTTGTTGTTGCTATGTAAAACTCCTCGCAATATCTCTCTTCTGTCGTCATTGAATTGCATGTATCCCCGTTGATGTCTTCCACCTCCCAATACTTTGCCAAATCATCAACTTGATTTATGACGACGTTGCAGTTGAATGTCTTGTTGACGTTGCCTGATAGGATCCACCCTAAATGTGTCTGTTGAGCTATAGGTTCGTTAACCTCGCCCTTAACCAAGCCATTCATTAAAATTTCTGAAAATACGTGTGCATCCAGAAGTATGTCAATGGGTCTAGACACGTTGTAGTCTGGATCAGCTAGTGTAATGTCTGTCACGTGAGCCCAAGGCTTCTTTGCAAATGTAACGTTAGGCAGATTGTTTACCACCCTTGTCATGACTAGTGCTTCCGTTGTAAGCTGGAAATCGTTGTGTAGAGACTTGCAGAATAACTGGACCTTTCCTTTACTCCTATTGGACAAAGTGCCGATACCACTTATGCTTGCGCTTAACTGCTGTCGCTGTATACCCAATCTTTGGGTTGCATTTTCGGTGATTAAGGTTATTTGAGAACCTTGATCAACTAATGCCCGTAGCGTAATATATTCGCCGCTAGCTGTCGCTACCTGTATTAATGCAGTTGCCAATAATATCTCGTCATCATTATTCGAGGCGAAGTTATTTTGCACGGTTTTTGTTGACCTGGTTGTCGTTGATGACGACGGTTTAGGCACAGTGTGTGTTGCTAAGGGCAATTGCGCCGACTTGACAATATCGTTGTGCAGTAAAGTGTTGTGTGATTCGTTGCACTCTCTGCATCTTTTTTGTGACGCACAGTAACCCTTCGTATGCATGAACAGACAATTTTTGCAGATGTTATTGTTCTCAATAAATTTTAACTTTTCCGGACCTGCCATGTCACTGAATTTGGCACATTGGAATAATGCATGATTGGTATTGCACAATGAGCAATTAATCTTGTTAAATTGCCCAACATTGGATGCATGGAAGTTACGAAACTGGTTCGATGAACTTTTATTCGGTTGCGAATAGGTTGGCTTATGGTTCTTGTTAGATGGATGTGGTGCATTATTGTATTGTGGTTTTTGTGCTAGTTTGTCGCCGTCGGGCTTTTTCCTATGCAAAGGTTCTAATGCCATAAATTTGTTCTCAACGAAGTCCATAAAATGATTGAATGTAGGTATCTCCCGCGGGTCTGACCTGGACTGCATGTATTCCGAATAGGTTTCGGCGTCAAGTTTTTCGCATAAAACGTAAACCAGTACAGGATCCCAAGCGCTTGTATCTACACCCAAGTTATGTATTGCGTTTATGGTTTCATTGCTTGTGTCATATAACCGCTTGAGGTCGAATGCAGATTGTTTTTGTAAGTTAGGTTGACGCATAAATACTTGAAAATTCTTGGTGAATAGTAGAAACTTGTTATTATATCTATGATTCAATATTTCCCAACACGTGTCGTAATTTTCTGGTGCGATATGTAAATGCTGTACGAGCTTTTCCGCTTCACCGCGCAACCTTCCTTTTAGATGTTGCATTTTTTGGGTTTTTGCAATAGCGGGGTTATTATGGATCGCTTCCACGTACAGATCCATGAAAGTAGGCCATGATGTATAGTTTCCGCTAAAACTAGGTATGTCGATTTTAGGCAAAGTTTGTTGTTGATGCACAGAGGCGTTTAAGCTCATGTTTAAGTCTCGGACTGTACGGTACTTGCAAAGGTTTCGAAGGACCAAAAAAATATGTTCGGTATGCTAACCAAACCGTAAATATGCCAATGAACGTCAATGTATGCAATGTATGTCAATGAATGCCCAACGGGAATGAATCCAAATAAAAATGCAAGTTGTCCGACTCAAACCATGTCTAATTGAACACTAATTAAATTATGTGCAAGAAATCCTCATCTAGGCTCCGCCGTGTGTCAATGCGCTCCCAAATGTAGGTCGCGATCAAAGTGCAAATACCCAAAAAATGCAACATCTAAAAGGAAGGTTGCGCGGTGAAGCGGAAAAGCTCGTACAGCATTTACATATCGCACCAGAAAATTACGACACGTGTTGGGAAATATTGAATCATAGATATAATAACAAGTTTCTACTATTCACCAAGAATTTTCAAGTATTTATGCGTCAACCTAACTTACAAAAACAATCTGCATTCGACCTCAAGCGGTTATATGACACAAGCAATGAAACCATAAACGCAATACATAACTTGGGTGTAGATACAAGCGCTTGGGATCCTGTACTGGTTTACGTTTTATGCGAAAAACTTGACGCCGAAACCTATTCGGAATACATGCAGTCCAGGTCAGACCCGCGGGAGATACCTACATTCAATCATTTTATGGACTTCGTTGAGAACAAATTTATGGCATTAGAACCTTTGCATAGGAAAAAGCCCGACGGCGACAAACTAGCACAAAAACCACAATACAATAATGCACCACATCCATCTAACAAGAACCATTTTTTTTTTTTTTTTTTTTTTTTTTTTTTTTTTTTTTTTTTTTTTTTTTTTTTTTTTTTTTAAGCCAACCTATTCGCAACCGAATAAAAGTTCATCGAACCAGTTTCGTAACTTCCATGCATCCAATGTTGGGCAATTTAACAAGATTAATTGCTCATTGTGCAATACCAATCATGCATTATTCCAATGTGCCAAATTCAGTGACATGGCAGGTCCGGAAAAGTTAAAATTTATTGAGAACAATAACATCTGCAAAAATTGTCTGTTCATGCATACGAAGGGTTACTGTGCGTCACAAAAAAGATGCAGAGAGTGCAACGAATCACACAACACTTTACTGCACAACGATATTGTCAAGTCGGCGCAATTGCCCTTAGCAACACACACTGTGCCTAAACCGTCGTCATCAACGACAACCAGGTCAACAAAAACCGTGCAAAATAACTTCGCCTCGAATAATGATGACGAGATATTATTGGCAACTGCATTAATACAGGTAGCGACAGCTAGCGGCGAATATATTACGCTACGGGCATTAGTTGATCAAGGTTCTCAAATAACCTTAATCACCGAAAATGCAACCCAAAGATTGGGTATACAGCGACAGCAGTTAAGCGCAAGCATAAGTGGTATCGGCACTTTGTCCAATAGGAGTAAAGGAAAGGTCCAGTTATTCTGCAAGTCTCTACACAACGATTTCCAGCTTACAACGGAAGCACTAGTCATGACAAGGGTGGTAAACAATCTGCCTAACGTTACATTTGCAAAGAAGCCTTGGGCTCACGTGACAGACATTACACTAGCTGATCCAGACTACAACGTGTCTAGACCCATTGACATACTTCTGGATGCACACGTATTTTCAGAAATTTTAATGAATGGCTTGGTTAAGGGCGAGGTTAACGAACCTATAGCTCAACAGACACATTTAGGGTGGATCCTATCAGGCAACGTCAACAAGACATTCAACTGCAACGTCGTCATAAATCAAGTTGATGATTTGGCAAAGTATTGGGAGCTGGAAGACATCAACGGGGATACATGCAATTCAATGACGACAGAAGAGAGATATTGCGAGGAGTTTTACATAGCAACAACAACGCGCTTACGGAATGGTAAATATGCAGTTCGTTTGCCGATGAAGCCTAATTTCAATCAGTTGTTGGGCAAATCAAAATCGCGTGCAACAGCACAATTCATGGAATTAGAAAGGAGATTGACCAGGAATGACAAATTATCTGAAAGCTACAGTAAGTTCATGAAAGAATACTTGGAGATGGGACACATGAAAGAGAGTAAGAATGACAACAATCCAACATGCTACTTACCTCATCATGCAGTCCTTAAACAGGATTCAGTGACAACGAAACTCAGAGTGGTTTTCAATGCTTCGCAGAAAACTGACACCGGTTACAGCCTGAACGACTTGATGGAGTGTGGTCCTAAGCTTCATCAAGACCTATTGACATTACTATTGGGATGGCGGCAATACAAGTACGTGTTTACGGCAGACTGTGAGAAGATGTATCGTATGATCCTAATACATGAAGAAGATCAACATTTGCAGAAGATAATGTGGAGAGAACCAAACCAAGGTCCATTAAAGGAGTACCAGTTATGCACAGTGACTTATGGCACTAAGGCGGCACCATTCCTAGCACTTCGAACACTCACGCAGCTAGCGAATGATGACGCGGGGAAATATCCGTTAGCAGCAGACGTCATTACAAACAAAATGTATGTTGATGACGTATTAAGTGGTAGCAATTCCATCGAGACAGCCCAAGAAATACAAAAACAACTCATCAACATGCTGGGAGGAGCTGGTCTAACGCTACGGAAGTGGTCAAGCAACGACCCGACCTTGATCGAAAGCTTATCATCATCAGACCTTAACCAGACTACCATGCACTTTACAAATGACGGAACTACAAAAGCCCTTGGTGTACAGTGGAATCCTACAACTGACACATTTGCATTCACAAACAAAATAAAATCAGACAATAACAAACAACTGACAAAGAGAAAGCTACTGTCTGAAATATCAAAAATCTTCGACCCACTTGGATGGCTTACACCATTGACAGTAAAAACAAAACTGCTGTTTCAAGGTGTTTGGCTATCAGGATGTGATTGGGACGAAACTTTACCTATCAGCGCACAAGAAGAATGGAAGCAACTTACAAATGACTTGCATTACATAACCAAAATTGAGATACCGAGATGGCTGGGGGATACTACAAAACCCTTCCAAGTCCATGGGTTCTGCGACGCGTCAGAAAAGGCCTACGCGTGCGCTATTTACCTACTGACGTTAGATGACAAAAACGAGCCCGTGAGTAGACTTATAGCGGCAAAGTCTAGGCTATCGCCAATCAATAAAAAATTGACATTACCACGACTTGAACTGTGTGGAGCTGTACTACTGTCACGTTTGATGGAAAAGGTCATAAAATCTTTCAGATGGGACAATGTTGACAAAAACACATACGCCTGGACGGATTCTATGATTGTACTAGGCTGGCTGCATGGTGACGTCACAAAATGGAAATCGTTCGTGAGTAACAGAGTACAACAAGTACTTGAAGTTATACCAGGGCAACACTGGAGTTACGTTAAATCAGAGGACAACGCTGCAGACTGTGCATCACGTGGCATCAGTTGTTCCCAATTATTACAACATCCTTTGTGGTGGCAAGGGCCAGAATGGGTGAAAAATTACAATGAAAAAACAGCTGACGAAGTTGCAATCACACCGACAACATGCGAATCAAAACAAAAACAAGTGAAAGCGTGTGTTGTGAAATATGAACCTTCTTCAATTGTAATTGAGTTATTAGACAGACACAGCGATATGACTCGCATTACAAGGGTCATAGCGTGGATAAAACGTTTTATTAACAACTGCTCAAATATCAAAACAAATAAAACTGCTTATATGACACCAACAGAAATACAAAGCGCCGAAAGACTCATACTGAAAGAAATTCAACTGCATGCCTTCAAGGATGAGATTATGAGACTGAAGGAAAACAAAGAAGTGAGCACCAAAAGTAACCTCCTGAGTTTAAACCCATTTCTTGACAAGCATGACATTTTGCGAGTGGGGGGAAGGCTACATAACTCGCATTTAAATGATAATACCAAACACCCAATGTTGCTACCACATGACCACAAACTGACAGAATTATTTATCTTGCAAGCGCATAAAAGGACATTACACGGAGGTCCCAAGCTAACCCTGACATATTTAAGACAAAGATTGTGGATTGTGGGAGGACATCGAGCCGTTAAAAAGGTTCTACATAAATGCACAACATGTCGCCGATTTCATGCAAAAACTCCTACTCAGATTATGGCAGATCTACCAGAGCCTAGAGTGACAATATCTCGCCCGTTCACACATACAGGGGTCGATTTCACTGGTCACGTCGAGATCAAGGCTAATAAGGGCCGAGGAGTAAGAACATTGCTAGCTTACATTGCCGTATTCGTCTGTCTGGCAACAAAAGCTATCCATTTAGAACTGGTCACAGAGTTGACCAGCACAGCCTTTTTATCTGCTTTCAAACGCTTTTGTGCGCGTCGAGGCACGCCACGGGATATGTACAGTGACAACGGCACGAATTTTGTGGGAGCAAATCGGATCCTATTGCAACAATATAAATGCATTGTACAAACTATTGACAACTTCTTCTTAGACAAGGTATCTGAGATGGGAGTTAAGTGGCACTTTAATGCCCCAGTTTGGCCGAGCGCAGGTGGACTGTGGGAAGCTGCCGTAAAAAGCATGAAGTACCACTTAAAACGTGTCATTGGAGAACAACGCCTAACTTACGAAGAATTCACCACTCTGTTATGCCAGATCGAAGCATGCTTGAACTCACGACCACTATGCACTGTAACAGAGAACGTGGACGAAATCAACTGTTTGACACCTGGACATTTTCTAACTGGCACATCGCTCATGACAATTCCAGAACCGGACATTGACAACACTTACCACTTAAGCAAAAGATGGCAAATTGTGCAGAAGCTTAGTAAGGATTTCTGGAAGAAATGGTCGCAAGAATACCTACAACAACTACAAGCTAGATTAAAATGGAAACGACAGAATACCGACCCACGATTAAATGACATTGTGTGCATCAAAGATGAGAAGTTACCGGCAGGAAAATGGGCACTGGGACGTGTAGAGAAGTTACACCCTGGAAAGGACGGCCACACTAGAGTTGTCACATTAAAAACTGCAAAAGGAGAAACTAAACGACCGATTACAAAATTAGTACCAATACTTGAGGCTGAAGAAAACTGCACTGACAATGACAAACCAACGAAAAACAGGCGCAACAGATCTAAAAACCTCACCTGGAAGAGTTTGGTTTGTTACACATTGATGCTAGTTATGACATTAATAACACCCGCTGTCCAACAAGATATGAAACTTACCCCACTGACAAAAAACCAAACAATTTACTTTGACAAGATAGCGGACCTACAAGAAATTAGAGATGAATGGAAATTAGTCTTTTACTATAATATGACGAACTACTGGCGAAACGTCGATACACTGCAACAATTCGTGTCACACATAAAACAATTTCGTTGCAATGAGTGGTTGATGCAATTTCATGTCGTAATCAACCAACTTGAACAAACCACAAGTGAACTAAACTACTACAATGAGATACTGAAATCCCAGCGATTAATTCAACACAGGTTTAAAAGGGGATTAATTGACGGAGTGGGATATGTTGCAAACTCGTTATTCGGCGTACTAGATCAGCGTTTTGCAGACAAATACGAGCTCGACATTAATACAATTAAGCACAACGAGAAACACTTGCTACAATTGCTAAAAAACCAGACTAGCATTTTGGAAACCGAGCACAACATTGTACAGCGCAACGAAGCGACAATGATAAAGCAGTTTACTTTGATTAACGGTCACCTAAATACTCTAGAAAATAGTTCCTTAAAAGATAAAGCTGACACTGCAAACGCCTTCTACATAATAACATCGGCAATGGCTGCCGAAAGAATGGCTCAAAATCTTAAGGACATCCAACAAACCCTTATCAACACACTGACAAATATGTACCAGGGACATATGGACGTACACTTATTATCACCAAACCAAATGCAAAGTGAATTAGATAAAGTAGCTCGACAACTACCTCGCGACTCTGCGCTACCGGAAGTACAGAATGACGTAAGAGACATCTACAGGTTGTTCAGAATACATGCACGTATTACACAGCAATACCTATTGATGGAAATAAAAATACCTATCTTGAACGATGCACTATACGAGCTAAATAAACTAATCAGCATACCTCAACGTATTGACGCTAGTCGTGTCATGTACGTTATTCCCAATTCTGAATTAATTGCATTTAACATTAACCAATACTCGTTTATACCGCTTGAACAAACCGATATTCAAGAATGCCAAAAGATCCATGATAAAACCCTGATGTGCAAATTGAATCACCCTATATACAGCACTGGCGATCGTCGCAAGTCTATTTGCGAAATACAGCTGATTCGAGACAACGAAGAACATAGTGCATATTGTCATACCGAAATAAAAGTATGCGCTGACAAGTGGGTGAAATTACATAAGCAAAACACATGGTTCTATTATTGTTGTGACACGTGCGAAGTGCAACTAGTATGCGGAGCTCAAATTACATCGGAGACGCTACGTCACTCGGGTCTGATAACACTTAAACAAGGTTGTAACCTGCAAGGTGATTCATTTATGCTTCACGCATACATGGAACACACAAGCGATATTTTAATTAATGAACCATACGCTATGGTAATGCCCACGATATCGCCCATGAACAACATTATCAACACCTCTGTTCGTAACTCGTCATTGCACATTGAAACGCACGAAGAGTCTTTCAAGAAGATTGATACTGAACTGCGCTCGATCAAAGAACAGTCAAAGCTAGAAACCCTATCTCCTCATGACGTTCATCACTACATCGCGATCTATGTGGTCATTAGTATTAGCATTGCACTGTTTGTAACATCGGTGTATTATTGGCGAAAGGTGGCAACCAACAGACAGGGGGAGGATCCTCAAGATGCGAGAAGCAGAGGAAGACGAGAAGAAGAAGATGACATCGAGGACGGGTACAGCAAGGTCAACAAACGGAACTCAAAAGTGCATAGTGAAGTGAATAATATGGTGACAATGGTTAACCCCTCCTCTAGGGAAGTGAAATTTGACACTGAGAGACATAGTGACGTGTGCTAATTAAGTGTGACATTCTATTTTAGATTTTAGTTTACATTTTTACATAATATTATTCATTGACAATTATTTACATTTAGTACCTACTGCATTTGTTTACATGTCTAGAAGTTAGTTACCGTCACCATTCTTGTGGTGGCAATATGTACGGTGCACGTACATGGTTTTAAAATATGTATTTTGATGCAATAAGTTAATCATTTAGGCTAGCGTATTTGCACTTTGATCGCGACCTACATTTGGGAGCGCATTGACACACGGCGGAGCCTAGATGAGGATTTCTTGCACATAATTTAATTAGTGTTCAATTAGACGTGGTTTGAGTCGGACAACTTGCATTTTTATTTGGATTCATTCCCGTTGGGCATTCATTGACATACATTGCATACATTGACGTTCATTGGCATATTTACGGTTTGGTTAGCATACCGAACACCGGTTTCCTCACGATGTTTTCCTTCACCGTTTTGAGAGCAGTGGTGATGAAATTATTCACACAAAGTAAAGCGCCTGCCTGGGTTCGAACCCACAACCTACAACTCGTAAGTCGGGGCCGATACCACTGGGCCACCACTGCTCCATAGTTGTACTGGTCACTGGTAAATGGCGTTTAGTAACATTTAATAATATTGAAAATAATACATAACTGCTTTGAAACAAAAGCGGATAGGTGTTATGTAAACTTACATATATCTGCCTCCCATCCCTGCATCGATTATTATCCCATGTAAACAAGGGATAATAATCTGTCTCTAATCTAAATAATAATCGTAAGGGAGGCACTCACCCACTCGAGTGTAGAACCGATAATAATGTGATGAGACACTTGTCCCAAAAAGTCACCCGGTATACTTCAGTGAATATTAAGGAAATGTTATGTATGCATGAGAAAATAATATTTGTACCTTTAAAGGTACAAAAATGAAATCAAAATATGGATTTTATTTTTGCTATCGGACTAACGGTATTGATAATATCAAGCTGCTTAGTCCTTATTCAGCTTCTTTTCAGGTGTGCACCTTGAGTAACTTGCCACACAAATAATTAAAAAACCTTAGCATATAAAACATACAAAGAACCAGTAATTAACAACCCACATTGCTTCTCCTTTAGGAAATTTATTTTCGTAGCCAGCTTTGCTTAATTGGCTACGACAACCATTGAGCGTAGCATACTTGTAGCTTCCGCCTACGAAATTACCTATTACCTGTCTACGTCACTCAGATTTCGTAGCACGTCGTAGGCGTAATAAGTGTAACTGATTTGCTACGATATTTTTGCTTTGGTACGTTTATTGAACTATACATGTATACCATAGTATTTAAGTACCGGATTTTAAAAAGGTAATTTTTCTAGAAAGAATGGATTTTTATTTCGTGTAATATTTTCTACTCGGAATAAAAATACAGTAACTTGTATAAAATAAAACGTAAAAATTCTAGTTTATTAACTTTGCAAAACACTAATAAATGTTCGAAAATATGTAAATGGCAGTTTCAATTCAACGTTTAGTAGCAAAGTAGCAAACAATACAGATTTCGGTAAATATGAAAAGTAGGTATTAGGTATTGTCTCAAGTTTGTGGGAGTCCTTATTATACTGAGGTTAATTACTATAAAGCCTTATATTAAACGGTTAATTCTTCTCGAGGTATGATCTGCGAACTTTATTAGAAGTTTAATTTTATTCATCGGCACCAATATGAGTTTTGGAAGAGATCGTTAAAATGAATACCACTTTAGTTCTTTTGTTTGTAATAAATTTATTATTTATGAAGGAAGAGTACACTTAAAATAGGCTTAGACCATTTAATTAAATGTTTCCTAAAAACTGAGAAATCTATACATAAGCTGCAACCATTTGAAATTCCATCGCAAGCATTCGCATTCGCATTTTTGGTTGCTCCCTCATCATAAATCTTCCCAAACGGGTTACGCCAGCCATAGGACAACCGCGACTGGCAATAGGGCGGCTTACCATTCCATTCAGGACATGGAAGTACAGATCAATCGTCACGTCCCCCCCTCCCCCCACCGTGAGCCTTAGCCTGGAGGATATCCAGACAGAGTGGTTTGTCAGTGAGGTCCCGACTGCCGACCGCGACGCATGTGTCGCACACACCGTCGACCGCTCGAAAACGAAAGTGATGCGGTGTGCAATTGAAACTAACTAGTGATTTGTGGTAACTGTACTGTATTCAGCTGTTTTTTTTTGTGAACGGTAAGTGCTGACAAAAACATAATTTCTACAATTTATTAATTACATAGAATACTTTAATTTTTGTAATTGTAACATTTTCGGAAAATGACGCGGTACTATGCAATGGAAATTGCGTTCTTTATCAATTAAAATGCGACGCCAAATTATTGTTGGTTACAGTTATATTACGTTACTTGAATGGGTAGTAGTTTGTAGTAATTATAAAGTAGTAAAACATATATAGATTAGTATATTATAAATACCGTTTTTATAAATGGTTTTGTAAATATTTTTCCTTCGCAATAAGGAAACTGCAAGTTAAAATATCCTACCTAATATTTGCTTGAAGTGCTTAAGATTTCAAGCAATTAGGAATTAGGTATTATTTTTGCCATTCATTTGTTATTATTTAAATAAATATAATATATGACTTATAAATAATAATAGCATTTTCTTAAAATCAAAATGAAATTTCCCATTTTTGGTTGGATCAAGTTGCGCGGGAAAATTGTCAACTGTTGAGATTCTCTGCCATTCGCTTCTGTTTCCATTATCTTTGTTAACATCATTTACATTATTTGTTTACCTTCACATCTTGCTATTTTAAATCAATATTTTATTGAGCGAGGTATATTTAGTTATATGGTGTATTTATATGTTTGTACATATTCAGATATACATAAATATAAACATATTCGAGTGTATTGTTAAAATAATGCACAATGCGTTAATTGATAGGATTCACCTGCGTTTTATGCACCGTAAAAAACTTTAGTAAATAAAACAAAACTTACCGTTGATTATTTTATCAGCAAACATAATATGATTTGGAATGTATGTGTTTTATGAACTATGTAGTGGTAACTCCATAGATTTTAAGGAGGTTTTGATTACTCTTGGTCTAAGTATGCTGCCTTGAGGAACTCCGTTACAGAGTTAATTTAGATTTCATGAATTTGCAGGCAACTATGTTTGAAGATTAATTCGTCATCTTTAAGAACTCAAAACCATTTTCCAAAGAGGGGACCATAAACTGTTATGTAAAATTTGGATTACCAGTCGATTTCTCAAAGGCAGTTTAATTTAATCAGTTGACAAATCATATGTCAAGTATGGTATGTAATTGGTTAATGTTGTATTGTTCAATGAATAGTACAACGTACTCTTAACCTCTTCTCTCTTTTAACTATTGCAGAGTAAAACAAGTGATTCACATATTTTCAAAATTGGCTTGTCTTTAACAACATAGTCATTTTCTGTCTAGTCTTCAACCACAGATTATCTTTGCTGAAAAGCGTAATCGACGTCAACGGATGAAATTAATTGCTTTAGCTATCTGTTCTGTAATGTCGATCATTGTTTCTTTTGATGTAGGTATTGTTCAAATGAATAAGGATCCGTATTAAAATAATCTAGATCAGATGAGTTCAAATTATTTGTGCAGGAAGAGCTCAGTGCTTCCACGGAATTGGCCACTTCAGCTGCGTATATCAATAAATAAAACAAGTGGTTTCACTGCCGGATAGAATGACAAATTCAATCCCCCCTATTGGTCTATTTTTATCAATCGCCAGGCAGCAGGCAGCTAGTTTGCGAGGGACCGCAACTATACTTAAATATTTCATGTCCGCTTATTTCGCGCGGAAAAGTTTTGACATATTACAATGCTCTCTTTGGGTTTCTTTCTCTGGATTGGCACTATTTACAAAATACGTAAAAAAAAAAAAACATACTATGTATTACATCCTATGCGTCCTTGGTCTAGTTGTCGCAAGCGCAACTGCAGAGCACGGCCTCCTAGGTTCGATTCCCGGATCGGGCAAAGGAATTTTCCCTATGGAATTTCTTAAAGCTGCCCGTAGTCTGCTCCAGTTCAACAAAATCAAAAAAAAAAAATTCCCATAAACCTAATGGGCACTTATGAAACGTCAGAAGCTAGGTGTACGGTTCCAATTGGTCGTTTCCTATGCAGAAGAGACGGCAAGAAACTCCACGGTCACTCTTTAAAATAAACAACAACCGGGCCAGACATTATGAACACACAACATTTTGTGGCTTAAACATAACTGGCGAAATGTGGGTTTATTATAGGCATACTTCTGCCTAAGCCTTTGGGGAATACAAGCATGATGTTATATTATGTATTACATTTTTTTACGTATTACACATTGCATAAAACTATTTGCCGGATAAATAATCGGGACTTATGAGGAGGTATTGCATAAGGCATAAGGTACTATTGCTGTTTATAACAATCTAAGAAAATGAAATTGTATTTATTTGGAGGTATTCAAAGTCCTACCGTCAATATGCTCGTTTTTGGGTCAATGGATGGACCTTTTTGTTTAACGTCTATTGTCCCTCTGGTAAGTACCACTTAGGAAAAATGAAAAACATACGTCCGCTCTTTTCATTTGCCAAGTTATGGACAAGGAATATGAACTAAGCAAAACTTTCTCGAAACTAATTTACCGACGACCATCCCGTGTGATGTAAACAGATAATCGCAGCGATTCACAAAATTTCAAATCCGGGCTTACGGACCGTCCGATTATTATTTAATGAGGAAAAGTTTATATTTAGAGTATTTCATGAAACAATACTTTGTTTCCAAAAAAGTTTGTGTTGCTCCTACTTCCGATTGTCCAGACGCTTATTTATAAAGGGGAAAACTAGAAGGGGTTTTTTAAATTGGTCCCTAACGTAAGCCACTTTTTAACGCGTAAAAATGATAAACTTATTTTCTTATTTTCGTCTTTTAATATTAATAACGACATCGGACTTCGCATTTGAATTTACCATATTTTTTTTTTCGCTATAGTCATCTTATAGGTAAATAAGTTAAATAAACAATAAAATTCTTCAAATCCAGAAGGAAAAGAATTGCCATTGTGTGTTAGGTAATAAGGGTGACGGCTTGCCGCTTTCCAATGTGAAATTCGGCAGCCATAAGATCATATAAGCACAAAAATAATAACTCACCTTTTTCTTTTCTGTCTCTGCTGTTTTAACATTAAGGTTCATAATTCATATCCAGTTACGAGAAATATAATTACATTCTATTGGAAACCCAAAGGGAAATGATTTAAGAGTGTCAGGAATCCCCTCGCGAATTGTTGAGTGTCAATTGAATAAAAATAGGTCACTGTGCTAGTGAACGCTTCGGTTGGCTGGATCTTGTGAAAAGCGATATTGGAGTCAGCAATCTGACTGCGCAGGAGACGCAAGTCAAGTGGAACGAAAACCCTCAGTTGAAAGGTAGATATGAATAAAGTAAGGACTAAGGACTCATCGAGTGGTCGCGTTTTGGTTCTGACCATTTTGAAAACAATTGGGAATGTGAATGTCTTCTAAGCGAGGCGATGTAGAAGCAAGTGAAATAAGTTTTTATTGAGTTGAAGTTTTTTTTGTTATATTATACCATAATGTGTCTTATTGTGGACTAGCTGTACCCGCGGCTTTGCTCGCTTGACTTTGACATTAGGAATAATTAATGCGAACGTGAAGGCATAGTAGGTAAATTCGTAATATCCTCTACAACGTCAGTTTATTTAGTTAATAAACTAAAACTTGCCATATTGTGGACTTCGTTTCTTAAATTTCTCGTTTCATTCAATTGCTAAAAAGCGTATGGTATTTTTTACAACCTCGTCACGTCTTTTTCAAAAATCCTGCGTCACTAAAATCAGTGTCTATCGTCTTACATCTATCGTCAAGTTTCCAGCACATCTAATTCAGAGAACCTTGCTCTAATCTGTCACTGACATTATATCAATCACCCTTACATGTAATAATTTAGATAACTGTATAAATAAATTCCATGACATGCAGACGTCCATGTTGACACCGGCAACTTCGCCTTGGCACTGGGCGGAAACGCTCGTTGGCGCAAATTGCATTCGCCATACTTCGTTAGGATTACCGCTTGACGCTTGTAAACACGGTGTGATGTAGAGCTTTTAGTTCCGCGTTTAGTTCTTGCAGTTGGAGATTTGATCTTGTGCGTAGGTACTGAATGTGTCCAGAAAGTGAGTTAGTGGAATATTGGTATGAGGGTTGTGGCACAGTTTATAGATGACCAGTATATCAACTAGGACCTTTTTGTGAGGTCAAACGCGGGTGTTAGGGTTGTCAACAAAACTTATGTTAATACAAATTTATCTACTGTGGTAATGGAATCTTGATTTCGGAAGTTGTCTGACTGTAATTGCTCTCAGTAGACATAGAGCTTTGCCCTATAGTAGGGCAGTTACAAGGAATGATCCGAGCATTTACGAATTTGTGCGTTAGCTGTTTCCGAATTTTAAAATGAAGTTTCCTGGAAATGGTTTGCTTCATATACTGCAGTTCTCGTAATCTATACGTATTATAAATCAAAGTCGCTTTCCGTGTCTGTCTGTGTGACCGCATTGTTCTTCTGAACTTCGCAATGGATTTTGATGCGGTTGGCACCATGATTTTGAGAAATTATTCCGGAAGGTTTATGCGTATAATACATTAATATTAAACTTACATAATAATAAAGAAATCTCGATGTTTTGTCAAGTCGTAAAAACTGTGCGAACCAAGGGAGGGTCGCTAGTAAATAAATACAATATTGAAGAACTTAATACTAGTCAGGCCCCAGGTGGGCTGCTAGAGGGCCATTATAATAGACAATCAATTGTGTCTCATTAGCGTAGCCGTTTTTAAACAGGGTCTGTTTTGTTTGATGTACCTGACAATCCGAGGTTCGAATAAGCCCAAGGGACTGGAATCCTGTTTCGTTAGTGAAAGCACTTTCAATTTCCCGTCCTTTTGTTATTGTTAGTGACTGTGTTCCTCAGTCTCTTGTTTAACTGCTTCATTAAACACTGAAATATTATCGTTCAGGGCTATTGATTTACTTGAGACGAGTCCATTTTTATCAGATTTATTGTCATCATTACATTTCAATTACCTTCTCTATTTTTACCCGACTGCGCAACGCAAAGGAAGGGATTGTGTTTATGAGCCTATATATGTATGTATTTTTGTTCATTTGTGGCGTCTGTAGAAACGAAACGTATGGGCAGATTTTGATGATTCCTACGTCAAACAATTTGTCTTAATCTTGTGCGTGTCACTAAAGACATTACAGTAATCGAAATTCAATATGGCGACAACCAGACGCCATATTGTAAAAAAAATAAAAATTGACGAACTAGGTCGAGCTCAATTTAAAAAAAAAATGTTATTATTAAATTCAATATAATTCTTAAAATCGAGTGACAAACTCAGAATTTTTCGGCAGTAAGTCTTTAGATGCCTCCGACTGCATGAGATTCTATGGCTTAGGGTGTACTTACGGGGTGGGGTGTGGGCTTGGAGACAGAAATAGGTCATCTAGTTACCATCTTTTTTAAAGTTCAGTATTTACGCAATCGGGCTTTTTGTTTCTTTTTCCATCAGAGATTATTCCTACGAAAAAAAACAAAAAAAACATCAAATAAATAATAATAATATTCCTTTCGAATTTGATTTTTAAATAAACCAATGTACAGTTTTTATTTCGATAGTGTCTCATTATTGGTAATGAATCTTTGCGTGCGGTGGTAAGTCTGGCTTTAAATTATGCAAGCATAGGGTATGACCAGACCCTATACACTTTGAGCTAAAGGGTCACAGTCCCAGCTCACAACAAAGCGCCTTAATAAGATACTTTATCGGTCGTAGTGGCCCTGAGAGGGTATTTCCCAAGCAGCCTCGGGTGGGCGGGCGGGGGGTTTTCGGCTCCGGGGGCGGTCGGAATCAACAAGTGTCCTTCAAACCACCTGAGTTGCCTTTGTTGTGAGTGTGTGTAAATAAAGCCTCCTTTAATGACATCCCGGCCTGATGCTAGGATCCGATCCGATATTTGAGATTAAGTGTTTTAAAATAAGCATACATATCCACATCAAAATACAGCGAGTAGGTATGTTTGTTTACACTTTGTCTAAAGCTTTAGTAGGATTAAGAAAGCTTCGTTGGTCTAGCGGTTGCAAGGCTACTGCTGAGCATGAGATCCTGGGTTCGACTCCCATATCGGGATTACCAAATATTACAAAAAAAAGAGTTTATATTAATAAAGAGTATTCTATTCTATTGTATTAGGTTTTTAAATTAGGAATTTATTAGTAGCAGCGGATTTTTGTGTGTGTTATGTGTAATATAAAGACAGTGTAAACAATCAATTTTCTTCTCTAAATGTGATTACATTGTTAGGAGGTGTTCATTTATTTGACGAAACACGATAGCAATTTAAAGTGAGTCGCATCGTGTTACGACTTCGTGTAGGTAAAGCCAGGGATGTGTCTTTACTACCATTTGGGCCCTATTAGGTAGCTTTTGATTTTCATTATTACTACATATACACGAAACTGAATGGTCTACACAAAATACTACAACTAACACAAAATAAAATGCAGAGTAACGGTAACAAATTGGCTTCTTACACTGGACTACGATATGGCAAAAAGTTTCTTAGATTAAGTAAAAACTCACACACATTGACAATTCACAAATACTTAAGCACTCACTTACCTACAGAATTGACACAAGTCATACCACCATGTACCTATACACTCTTTTTATGCCTATTTTAAGTTTTTTAAATGTACTTTATAATGTATAAAATTGTTAACGGAACGAAGGAACCTGAATCTCACACCACAGGGAACCCTAGTGTCAGGTCTAGCAATTCAATCCACTTGAATGTAACCTTAGCAAATAAAATTCTCTTCTTACTACCCGATTGGTATCAGGCTTGTGTTCGTCTAATGTGTGATTGAGACTTGGTGTAGGTAAGATTATCGTACTGGGCCCAGTATAAGAGAAACGCGCTCAAGGCAGTCTGACACGATCAAGAAGGCTCTTGGAGGCAGCATCTATCGAGCGGTCCACACTGCCGAAGACCGCATAACTTGGAGACGCGTCTGTGGTCGCGATCCTCAGCATTGAAGGAACGACAAAGAAGAGAAGAAGAATTGGTAAGACGGGCTGGTGTCCGCAACTTTATGATGGGTGGGAAAATCGATTAATCGATCTACCACAGCTCGTCAAGGAATGCCAGCAACACCTTGGTGTTACTGTCTATCTCACGGAGGGTACCTGAGTTACTGAAGTACTTGAAGATGTTGTAACAGCTGCGCACTCTATGACACTAGAACAGGTATCGGCGGTACCTATATCCACCCCTCAGGGTTGCCCCCTATGACTACCTACTTAGACGAAGATGAATGATTAGATAGTAGGTAATGTTGGTGCCCAACAAACGGCAGATGTAATTGAGTATCATAACATGAAAGAAGAAAGTGTTTTACAAGAGCTTGTAAAACACTTTCTAATGATCTTTTATATCATATCTTGAAGGTATCTGTAGTTTCTAGAAAAGAATTGATGTATGAGGAACAGGCTGTAAATTTCACTCATACCTTTATAGAAAAGTGAGGATCCTCCGACCAGACGGGTGTCCTGTCTGGTGGGCAACTGCCCGACATTTGATGTCGGGACATTGTATATATGCTAGTTGCGCGGTAAACTCTGCTTGCGCGATGCAGGATTTTGCGTGACGTCAGTGTGACTAGTAGCTCGCATGTGGCGATGTAGATACCGCTACAGATGCATGCTGAAATGTTTAAGGTATATACATATTATAAATTGAAGTCGCTTTTCTCGTTTGGCTATGTGACCGTGTAGTCTCATTTCCTACGAAATGTATGGGAAAAGATTTTCGCGATTTCTGACTTTTCTAGTACTGAAACCTTCGTTGGTCCAATAGACGTTTTTGATCCTTATATGAAACATGATGGATTGGCATAAAAAAAAGTTTTTGTGAAAATTGCCCATTTTCCTGGTGACTGTCATTTTTTTTTCAAAATCTGTGAACGAAATTCAAAATTTCTTAAAAAGTTAAGGAAAGTATCCTAAGACCGTTTTCCTGTAGCTACAACGGTTAAGGTAACTGCCCTTGCTGCCCCATCTCAAAAATCCACCCTGTATATACATACTACATACTACAAATAAATAAAATTGAAGTGTCTGTTTCTAATACATACACACATAGATACATACATACAAATAAATAAAATGTGTGTCTGTTTGTAATGTCAAAATAACAGCTTTTTAGTAAAAGCATATGAAAGTATATACGGTACTTAGAACAAAATACTATTTTTTAATTTTTTGTCCTTCTTTCTGTCTGTCGGTTTGTTTTGGCTAATTTCCGAAACGGCTGGACCGATTTTGACCGGACTTTCACTGGCTGGATAGCTAATGTTATAAGGACTAACACAGACTACTTTTTGTCCCGGTAGCACTTTCCCGTGGGATAATTTCCGCCATCCACGCGGGCGTAGCTGCGGACAGCAGCTAGTCAATAATATATTGCTGTGCCCTAACAGGATCCATATTTGTTCTTATCTCGAAACCTTTTCTGTAATCTACAACGTGGAACGCAAATAAATGAATCTATACAAGATATTTCAATTAAAGTCGCTTTTCTAGTCTGTTTGTGTCACCGCATTGTTCTTCAAAACATATTACGCAAAACATTTTAATGCGGTTTTCACCATCTTATAGAGCAATTATTCCAGAAGTTTTTTTTGTAGAATACATTTCTAATAAACTAACCTATAATAAAGAACTGTCGCTGTTCTGACATGTCGTAAAAACCGAGTGAAGCAAAAAGGGGTCGCTACTTAGTAGTTAAGAATATAAAAGGCAGGTATTTCATAAGACGGAGATATTAGCTGCAAATCCCGCTCAAAATACAGGTCGACATCAGCTTTTTGTGGAGAGATGTGGAAACGGGACAAGTGAGGATTAAGCTTTATTTAAGCTGAAGCTGTAATACAGCGCTGGAGTCGTTTTTTTGTAGTTCAGTATCATGTTGCTCTTGTCAGAACTACATGATATTTAATGCGATTTTTTGAATAAACTAAGTGTGCAATAAATAGTACCTATTAAAAATCTCCTAACAGGTGTTGTTACAACCATAAATAATACCTTCGCGTTCTTCTTTCAAGTCCATAATAATGTTATACCTTTTTTTTTGTCTAGTTAGCAACGTTGCAAAGAATTTATCGTGTTCCAAATTTGACTAAGCAATTGGACCCTCGAGCGATATACGATCTCACGTAGGTATCCCTTTGGGATACAGAACGCAATTTTAACGAGATTGGGACAAATACATGGGTGTAAACGGAGGCAGGGGCGGTACCGATTGTGCTAAGGTCACGTAATGGATTCAAGGGACAAATATTTGGACCACACAAATATATGCTCACAAATATTGCATCCAAGTTCCAACTACGGGAATTCAACGGCGTCCTCTAAGAATTGGTCATTAACTTTCTATTCATGGTCGCATGAGGATGATGATCATTTCCGTTCACAAGACAAAGATTAAATGATCTTCATGTTGTAAATGAAAATAAACTCAAAGGATAATGTCTTTTAGTCCAGATTTTTTTGCGTCAGATTGAGTGACAGATATACTTTGGTTAGTTGTCACATAATCTGAAAAATCAGAAATTAAAATAATTGTATTATATGTGTTAACATGTACCAACGACATGAATCATAAGCCGCCATCGTTTAGTCGTGCCGATGAATAAAGGCTCCTGCAGACAGGCGTGATGCGGCAGCGCGACGCCTTAGAACAATTTATATGAAAACTTCATAGAAATTGTTCTACCAGAATCGCGTCGCACCGTTGCGTCGCGCCTGTCTGCGGGAGCCTTAAATGATGATTAGCAGATTATTCTTGTTTACGCCGGGAAACTTAATGCGTGAGATGGAAATACAGACACGCACTTAATTTGGTACCTATTCTTACAATAGTATTAAGTACCTACTAGCTGTGCATGCGGCTTCGCTCACGTGACTGTGGACTCCATTGGCATTGTAAGTTAATCGGAACGTAAAGTAATAACCTATCTTCTTTTTTTTACTCTTTTTTTCTTTCTTTTCTTCTTTCTTTTTTTTTCCTCTTTTTTTTGTTTTTTGTAGAGTGATGTTATCACCACACTACAAAAAAATATAGTCGAATTGAGAACCTCCTGCTTTTTTGAAGTCGGTTAAAATTTATAGAAAACTAGCTTATGCCCGCGGCTTTGCCCGCGTTGAGGTCAGAAGTTATCCCACGGGAACGTACTACCGGGATAAAAAGTATCCTATGTGTTAACCAAGGTTATAAACTATCTCTGTTCCAAATTACATCCAAATCCGTTAAGTAGTTTTTGCGTGAAAGAGTAACAAACATCCATCCATCCTCACAAACTTTCACATTTATAATACTAGTAGGATAGAAATACAAACTATGTAAGTATGTTAAATAAAAAATATTTTTTTGGAAATTTTAGAGCATGAAAAATAAATTTAAACAACAATCACAAAAAGTAAACGTCAGTTTAGGTATCGAATTCACGAAACGTGACGAGCGGGACCTTTGTACACGGTACGGTTCCTTTACGATACGACAAAACCGCGCCGTAGGAAAAACGTGTCTGTTAAGGTTGCCCGCGAAATTCAAATTTACTTACGTTTTTTGCAATTTGCAGGTCAGTGTCAGGTTGTATATTGAATAAAATATGATTCGCGGCCGTAACAAATATGGCTTTACAGAATTATAATCATTGGAATCAGCAATACAACTCCTTAAGTTCGAATTGGCCTCAAATGTCAATATTTCATGAAATAGTCGTCCAATAGGGTAATATAAACTTATAGAGATGTATTTATAATTTTTGTGATTATAATTTTATAAATAAATATTTGCTACGGCCGCGAATCATATTGAGATCGACATGGAACCTGATACTGACCTGCAAAATGCAAAAAACGTAAGAAAATTTGAATTTCGCGGGCTACCCTGACGGTTTCGCCTTAATAAGCTTCCACAGCGATCCATACAACATTTTTGACGATTCAATGATTTCTTCTCAGAGTAGTCAGATAAGAAACGCCGACCTCATCTAGTTTAAAAAATATGACTGACGTGTAAAAGTGTTTGTATAAACCTACCTAGAGAAATAAAATCATTTATCATTTATCACAGCGAATAAACCATAGTTTTTTACGGCAAGAAAAAAGAAAACGTGTGTTTAAAGGTCAAGCTGTTGACTTCGCTGATAATTTAACTAAAATAGCCGTTCTTATGCATTCCAAGATTGAAAACTTAGCTCCTTGTAGGTATAGCGTGATTATATTCATTTCAAACATTCTATCCGTATCAATCATTTATTATAGGTAATTATATAACAATTTTTTCGTGTCTATTAATTCTCGCGGCAAACTGTTGTGAAATTACGGACATAATGCAATATTGCTAATCCGCCAAAGCAAATAGCGTTATAATATATAGCGTATTCGATGACCAGACCCTTAAGGAATATTTGTGCAAAATTATATATTTCAGACAAACAGACAATAGGATAAAAAATTAATAAACTATAGGTATATTATCGGCATCACAATCGTTCCCACACCTCGTAGTGATTACTTAAAAAACACAAAACAAAACAATGTACAGTTTTAACTTCGCTACTATTTTATTATATGTATATATAGAAGATGGTTTTTTTTTCAAGCCATGTTTGTAGCAAAGCGGAGATTTTTTTTATTATAACTTTTGTAATATTTGTTTTTATTAACGGTGTTTGGCACTGAAGTAAGTACTAGGACTTTTGACTTCGAGATAACTCGATTCAAATCAGAACCAAAAGTGCGCGAGAAGTACCTCTCTATCTATGATTTTTTTACGCTTAAATTTTAAAAGCATAAAACGTAGGTACCTACCATTTTTTTTTATATTATCTGGAATAATTATTTTGGTCACTGGGTTCACCTACTAACTATCCAAGTAGATACCGTAATTTACGTCACAGAAAAATATGGGTTATATAATTAAGGTAAAATTCCTGTAAAAGCCACAAAATATCGTCATACTGAACATAATATTTATGCGATGCCTACATTACTTGCGCATGTACCTGTTATTTAAATTATAATCAATTATTATGACTGGTAAATACCTCCTGACTTTTCATTGTTCAACATGCATTTGTAAAGTTTGTTATTTTTGTTACTATACTAGTAGGTACGTAATTGGTTCTTACTAACCAATTTCATCGGGTTTACTCATTCAATTGCTGCTTCGTATTTGGCTAGCCACCTTGGACGTGTAAAAAGAGCTTAACTGAAACGAGTAGTTTGCCGGGCTGGTAGGTAGGTAAGTTCTGAGTTGAGCTACACGAGTACTGACAAATGCTTGCACTGACTGGACAGGTTTACTCAAATCTGTGTGGTTATTTTCTCAAAAGACCATCTCACACACTTATCTGCATGGTCCTCAAGTCCTCATATAGCCTGATCAAGATTTTGTTTGAACTTTAAAAGAGACTGTGACCTGTGAGTTTTTTTCGGTTATTCTTCTGAGTAGTCGGATAAGAAAAACCGACCTCATCTAGTGAGTAATTCATCAACTCGTCCCACATGCCTACGGCCCATTTAGGACGACTTGCAGAAAATCAAAATAAATAATATTTTCATTCTACAACTTGTCCCACGTTTCTTTTTGTGTAGAACTTTAAACTTTATCAACGTTTGGTACAGTTAGTAAGACAAAATATTTCAGTCATAATTAGAATTGTTAAATCTTTTAATATTGATGATTATTTTATTTATAATTATTGATTACTAGCTGACCCGACAGACGTTGTCCTGTCTTAACTATGAATGTCATATGTCGTTTGGTTTTAGGTTTGACTATAAAAATAAAACTATCGTCTAATTTTACAACCGATCCATCTGTGTTAAACGCTATTTGCAGCGCGCATGCTGTCAATCGCTGACAGTTATTTCAAACAACTGACAGTTATGTAAAATTTATATTGGCGTTAAGTTTTCTTAAATTTTCTAATGTTCCGTTCAATTTCCTTAATTTTTTCTTTCATAAGAACCTTCTCCTGACAATAATTAACATAACAAAAAAAATATTGCGAAATTGTTCCATCTGTTCACACGTGATGCGATGACCAAGGGAAATAGAGATTCATTTTTATATATAAAGATTATCTTTATGACGATTGCTTCAATCAATCAACTCAGCCTATCGCAGTCCACTACTGGACATCGAACTGTCCCATGCTGCAACACCCTGTCCTTCGCTATCTGCATCCAGTCTGTCCCAGCCACCTTTTTGAGGGCGTCGCGCGTCGGTCCATCCAACTGGGGGCGTCCCACACTACAATTGCCGATACATGGTCGCCACTCCAGGACTCGTCTGCTCCACCGGCCATCGGTCCTCCGACAAACATGGCCAGCCCACTGCCACTTCAAAATGCTTACTCTGCAAGCTATGTCAGTAACTCCGGTTCTTTTCCGGATAACTTCGTTTCTGATTTTATCCTTCAAAGAAACCCCGAGCATAGCCCGCTCTATACCGCGCTGAGCGACCTTAAATTTATGGCCCAACCCGACTGTCAGTGCCCACGTTTCGGCACCAGGTTGTAACGGGCAGGACGCACTGGTTGAAGACCTTAATCTTCAAACATTGCGGGATTGGTGACGAGAAGACTTGATGAAGTTTTCCAAACGCTGCCCAAACCAATCAGATCCTTCCGTCGGCTTCTTTCTCAAAGTTGTGTCTACCGAGCTGGATGACTTGCTCTAGGTAGACATACTCCTTCACAACATCGAGAAGCGACCCTTCGATGTGGATTGGACTTGGCAAGATGTGGAGATTGTACATGACTTTCATCTTGTCCAAATTCATGGCCAGGCCAACCCGCCGAGAAGCTCCATTTAGGCTGTGCAGCATCTGGTCTAATTGGACGATTGCTTATTATTTTATAATTTTAGGTTTATTATTATTAAACCTACATGTATGAATGACTGAATGTACATTATTACCTCGTGTGTAAATTGGTGTCAAATTTGTCATGATTTAATATTTTCTGTTTATATGTAGCAATGTTGTAATGAATAAATATTTTATAACTACAATTTATGTTATTTTTTTATTTCTACACTAACATTTTTGCTACTGATTGTACCCTTTCTCATTTTGATAGTAACGTGGGACGAGTTGCGGAATGAAAATATTATTTATTTTGATTTTCTGCAAGTCGTCCCAAATAGGCCGTAGCCTATGTAGGACGAGTTGATGAATTACTCCATCTACTTTGAAATCATTTATTTTTGACACCTAAAAGCGTTTGTTTGGACCTATTTACAAAAATAAATATTCCTTTATCGTTTAGCTGCTTTAGACTTTAGCTCTACGAGTGAAAACTCTTGTGTAGATCCGGCACACTCTAGGTGGTCAGTCTCGCTAATAACCTTGTTGATAGGCTAATCTTTGCACAACTTAGCACTGACTTTCTTCGTAACTCGGCTCGACTTGTTTAAGCTAACTTGTTTTATAGGTCCTCAGATAAATTGTAAGCAAAGTTCTTCCATGATTATTTGTTCTGAAACAAAATATGTCAAGATATCGAATGTGTCAAGATATCGAATTTGTCAAGATATCGAATGTGTCAAAATATCGAATTTGTCAAGATATCGAATGTGTCAAGATATCGAATGTGTCAAGACATCGAATCCAAAGCTCTATTCGAATGTATAAACTTCGGTTAAAAATACCTCGGAAATTATGCATTTATAAGTTTTCTTGTAAAGGTCGTGTCGACTTCTTCTTCTGATGCCTATTTTAGTCATGAATGTTGGCCGTCAACTCCGAACATTTATCCTTGTCCTTTGCGACGTGGAACAACCAGCAGCGCTCGTGACTCCAGTCTGCTCGCGAGTCTCGTGACTGTCCTGCAACGAGGCCACGATACAAAATTTAAAGTCTGAACATTTTTCCTTGACCTTTGCGAGGTGGAACAGCCCAGCAGCGCTCGTGACTCCAGTCTGCTGGCGAGTCTCGTGACTGTCTTTCAAGGAGAACACGATAGAAAATTTAAAGTCCAGTTAAGTTAATCCAAATAAAAACTACGCCTCAGTAAGGTCCGATAGCTCGTAGTATCAGTTAGGTAGATCAGGGCAGGCAGTTAGGTGGTGCGTGTGAGCGAAGGGGGACGCGGATTGATAGCGATACCGCTAAATAAAGATTTCCGCGACGACATCCGTGCGGGGGGTCCCGCATGCTCCCACGTGCGCCCGCGCATCGCAACGCGAAAATGGATGCTGTGTTTGGATGAAAGTTTCGAAATCGGAATATTGGTGCTTTATTTTATCGGAATATTGAATTCTGTAGGTATGTTGTACCTACTATAAGAGAAATCGGTAATATGATTGGTTGTACGAAATACCGGAAATGCGGTGAAAAAGCTGTGTAACTAAGTTTCATTTTATTTTGAACAAAATCATAATCTCAGACAAATCTGAACCATTATTATTATCAGTGGTTAATTTTACCTACTGTCTGTCTCTCTGTC
Organism: Griposia aprilina; assembly: GCA_916610205.1. Lineage (NCBI taxonomy): Eukaryota > Metazoa > Arthropoda > Insecta > Lepidoptera > Noctuidae > Griposia > Griposia aprilina. The sequence continues at coordinate 5,853,897 of OU744299.1, forward strand.
TGTCTGTGTCTGTCGTACAGTGCAGTTAACTCATTGGAACTTCGTTTGATGAGCATGAATTAACTCTTTGATCGAGTGGTCGCTACCACGACTGCTAATCGTGAGTTACAGGGTTCGAATCCCAACCTCAACTCATTTCCTCTTACATGCCAGTGAAATATTGTTGTCTTCTTCTCCTTCTGCCCATACAGGCATGAAGGTCTGTTATCACGAGTTCTTTATTGCTCATCGTACTTACTTGTGCATCAATTTGTTAAGCGTTATTAGTACACGGCTGCGACTACAATAGTTCGATGTGCTCTGCCAAGAGCTACTCCTAATATTAACTGAGGAACGCAGCGCGGTCACGGTAGGGTGACCAGAGATACGGTGTCATCAGGATATGGCCTAATTTTGATTAGTTACCTAGTATAAGAAAGAAGAAATACGAAAGAACCAATATACAAAATCAAAAATAGTTATTTATTTATCTGTGCACAATTTATTACTTTAAGTATACTGTCACAGTCACAATATCCCCGTACTAGTTGATACCGTATTACAGTGGGGTAATATTCCTCATAGCTGTGACCCGTAGAGTGACAAACGAGTCAGAACTTAAGTTATAGGCTCCTTAGGAAAAGAAACTGAAACATATGAAAAACTTACAATAATTTAGCAATGAAATTGCTATACACTTAACAGTTATATTAATAGTTATTACAATTTTATTAAACAGAATCACCACTGGGCCTATAAGTAACAAAATGTTTTACAAATAAATATTCTGATTCTGATTCACTATTTGAATTTCAAAATTATACAAGACATCCCAAAACTCTCGCTCTTCATCACTTCCTAGTGTTTGAGCTGGTCCACTCCAAACCATAAATACGAAAAAAAATAAAAAAAAATAATTTGTTTTTATTTTCGTTTAATTTCAATATGGGTGTATACCTGAAATAAAAATGATTTTATTTAGATTTTTTGATTTGATAAATGTCGTCACAAATGCCACCCAATCTTTAATTTGGAAACTTAACAGTTTTCATTGTTCCATTTGCTAAGCAAAAACAGGTTAATCAAATGAGCATTTCCAGAAATGTCAAGTTTAGATTTCTACTGACCAAGATCAATATGACCCAGTAAGGGTAGGTACTTTGTAGAGATTAAGCCGTAATAATATTAACAGTGTTTTTAATATTAAATTTGATTAAGCGACAAAAGCGTCCAAAGAATTGAATTGCAGACCAGTCAATGGAGACAGTCTGTTCCGCTAAACGTAGGTATAGACATTAAAATTAAATGTCCCACATCAATCTTGAATGTAGCCCTCCTATCCGACCCGATTTCATCGAGAGCGATAGGCATGATCTCGTCACTTTATCAGCGTATAATTATTATGATTTATGGCCAGTCTTCTCGCCGGACATTCCCAGGAATCTCTGATAGTCTAGTCTAGACCAATTTTAAGAACTAATTAGTGTTTGAAACTGAATAACTGGTATGGTGATGAAGCCAACTGCTCTGCGAGTATATTTAATGCAAGTACATTGATACTTATCGAGTAGGTTAATATGTTGGATAAAAATCTAGCTTTCGGTTATTTCTAAGTGAGATAACGTGATGTCGTTAACATATTATTCAGCCACATAACATACATATTAATCAATGTCAGTCAATCAATTTGACGAAAAAAGAGAAGATTTTTTTTTCATATCATTTTAAATATGTACATAAACCACTGACTTATTATATTTTTTTGTATCCCCAGAAACAAGAACCAACAATCATGCCGCTCCAAATCCGAAGAAACCGTTGCGCGTCGTTCGTGCGTGACAACCTCCTGACGCTGCTGACCGTCATCGGCGTGGTCTCTGGCACCATCCTGGGCTGCGGCCTCCGGGCCTCAGGCCAGGAGTGGTCCCGTCGTGACGTCATGTACTTCCAGTACCCCGGCGAGCTGTTCCTTAGGATGCTGAAGTCCCTTATAGTGCCGCTGCTGGTGTCCAGTATCGTTTCCGCAATTGGGTCCCTGGATTTGAGTTTATCTGGCAAGTGAGTTGGTTTTTATTTGTTAAGTAATTATGTTTTTATCTGTGTCCGTCCAGCTATAAACAGTTGTAGCCAGATAAATTAATTACCATTTTGTATGCGAGACCACTAACAATGCAGCGGTGTTCCTGGTTACTTGACTAGGTTCTGGTCAACTGTACTTCTTCTTCAAACAGAAACCGTGTGACAAGAATGTTATTTTTTTTTGCAAAGACTAACGTCCCTAGCTTATTACCAGGTTTTTTTTAGATCACCTTTATTGTTCCATATTTGGGCAATGGTCTCCCCCATACTTTCATAATTTTCTTTATGTTGTGCCTTCTTCGGCCAAACAGTCAGTTGGCTTGGATTCCTTGGCTGGAATTGGAAACTCCTCCTTTATATTATTATATTTTTGATGTATCATATTAGGTCTTTACCTATGAAATTGCCGTTCTGCAGTACTGGCCATTTCAAATCAAAATAATTTTTGTTTGGCTAAGAATTCTAATTTCAAATTAATTTTATTTTAAAAACATGGATTTTTTTTTCTAAAAGTAGTCATTTCTTTATTGATTAGTGTTACATTTTCATCGCATTTCAATCTTTTTCGTCATCATGGATACGTTAAAAATTCGAGTATTATTATGGAATATGAGTACCGTCGTGGCAGCAACGCGGCACAAGCGGCACGCAACATCAACGACGTTTACGGAGCTAACACTACAAACCAACGCACCACCTGTTATTGGTTTGCTCGCTTCCGTTCTGGAAATTTCGACCTGAAAAATGAACCTCGCGGTCGTCCGAAGACTTTGGTCGACAATGACGAATTAAAGGCGATTGTGGAAGCTGATGATACACAATCTACGGCTGAATTAGCAGCAGCTTTCGACGTTAGCGTCAAAACAATATTGGTCCATTTGCGTCAAATTGGCAAGGTAAAAAAGCTTGACAAATGGGTGCCCCACGAACTCAATGATCGCCAGCGCGAAGTACGCGTCGAGACGTGCCTTGCACTGCTCAACAGACACACAAATGAAGGAATTTTGAACCGCATTGTTACCTGCGATGAAAAATGGATTCTGTTTGATAACCGTAAGCGCTCAGCAAGTTGGTTGGATCCTGGTTCAGCACCTAAACAATGCCCTAAACGAAAACTTACCCCTAGAAAAGTGATGGGCACTGTTTGGTGGTCTAGCGCCGGTGTGATTCATCACAGCTTCTTACCAAACGGGGTGAGCATTACTGCAGATGTGTACTGTGAAGAACTGAACACAATGATGGAGAAGCTGGCGCATCTCCAACCAGCATTGGTCAATCGCTCGTCTCCGCTGCTCCTGCACGACAACGCGCGACCTCATACTGCACAGCAGACGGTCTCCAAGTTGCAAGAACTGGGGTTGGAAGCTCTCCGTCATCCGCCCTACTCACCAGACCTTGCGCCTACAGACTACTACTTTTTCCAGAATTTGGATAACTTCTTGGCGGGAAAAAAATTTAATACCCGAGAGGCAGTACAAAATGCCTTTGAAGAATTTGTTGCCTCCCGTCCAGCTGATTTCTTTAAGAAGGGCATCAATAAACTGCCACTGCGATGGCAAAGATGCATTGATTGCATGGGTGATTACTTCGATTAATACAAATAAAAAATTCATTAAAAAAATTCGTTTAAATTTTTTCATACAAAACGGCAATTTCATAGGTAAAGACCTATTATTATATTATTATAGCTAGCCTGTGCAGACCCACTGCTGGGCAAGGGCCTCCTCTCTAGAGTTCTTTGATTGACAACAAAGAGGGTTTCTTACAAATTCTCGCGCTGCAACCTGCAACTAACTCCTCATTCTTTCCAGGGTTGGTCTCCGAGCGATCATCTACTACATGACCACGACGATATGTGCTGTGATGCTGGGCATAGCCCTGGTCACCACCATCAAACCGGGCAATGATCCGGAGGCCTACACCCAGCCTAATGCCACTAAGCTCAACATCAAGGATACTCTGACGTCAGATACACTGCTGGATTTGATCAGGTCAGCCTATATAATAAAGATAGTGTTAGATGTCTTTTTTATATTGATTTTATTGACAACCAACCATGCATTGACTTGAAATACAATATACAAGCTAAGACTAAAATATATCATAGTAGCTTCTGCCCGCGGTTTGGCGCACGTGGATGTCGGAAATTATCCCACGGGAACGTGTTACCGAGCCAAAAATTAGCCTAAGCCCTTTTTCAGGATTCCATCTATCTCCTCGCCAAATTTTATCAAAGTCAAAGTCAAATCATTTATATCAAATAGGCACTTATAAGGCACTTTTGAACGTCAAAATGTACAAAAAAATAGAATAGTTTCTAGTTGCCCTTCCAAAAGGTAGTTACGTATGGAGAAGAATGGGCAAGAAACTCCACCGATACTCTTTTAAAAAAAAAATACAATGTGATGTATACATTAATTATATAATTATATGTGAAGACGATGCACCTAGAATAAAATTACTATACCACAGGTAAAAATAATTAAATATAACGCAATGACAGGTAAAATAATTATGAGATAGATACATACATATCGAAACCCGCTCAGTGGTCTAGGCGTGAAAAGGTAACATACAGAGAGAGTTACTTTCGAATTTATAATATTAGTATGGATTATGTACTCGTACAAGTAAATAACAAAGGGGACGAGCTTTTGGCATCAAAACATTCGTCTGCATCGCTGTCAATTGGAAAAGGGGCTGGCAATATTGCCACGTAGGGTGGCTAAGTCTTTGGCGTAAAAATAGGGTTTTAGATAATAAAGTAAATCTTGGCTTATTCCTGAATATTAATCGAGGTTGAAGTCAAAGTCAAAGTCAAATCATTTATTTCAAATAAGCACATAAAAGGCAGTTTTAAACGTCAAAACTTACAATAAAATACAATTGATTCTAGTTGCCCCTACCAAAAGGTAGTTTCGTATGGAGAAGAATAGGCAAGAAACTGCACCATTAAGGCTCCCACGGACAGGCGCGAAACTACAGCGCGACACTAAGGCGCCGCTCGTCGCGCGACGAGCGGTGCCTTTGTAACGCGAGCGATTCGCGTCGCGTGTCGCGCCGGTTTGTAGAAGCCTTTACGGTTTTAAATGTTTTACAATATTATATATACATTAATTATATAATCACCTAGAATAAAATTACTTTACCATAATAGGCAAAAAGATTTGAATATAACGCAATGACAGGTAAATTAATTATGTGATAGATACAGTCATGGTGCTCACATATATAGAAATATTGAAAAGTAGATGATTTTTCTATTTTATGAAGTAATAATTTAGTGTGTGAGTTAAAGTAGTTACAGAATGTAAAAATCAATGTCATACAAATTATACAATTAAATTAGCAACCAGTTTGATTTTGTCTAGACTCTAGATTGTCCTAAGGAGCAGGGCTAGCATGTTTCCAAGCATTCTTATCTAGAATATAATCCTCTAATTTGTAATATGCTTGTTTTTTACAAAGTGTAATTTTAATATTAGTTTTGAATTTTCTTTAAATTTATTGCAATATATCACAAGGTTAAATTATGTTGTAACATTTAACACAGTACCCCATAAAAGAAGTACGTACTTTAGATAATCTAAAAATGGTTGATCTATTTTATCTTTATTTCTACTATTAAATTTATGTCTATCACTTATTTTATTAAAAAGATGTAGATGTTTCTTATTTAGATTATATTTTCATAAATGAATTGGCAAGGCACCGTCATAATATTAATCTTTTTAAATAGCCCCCAAAGAGATTCGCGGCGACGTAGATTGTAAATGGCCCTGACAGCTCTCTTTGCCAAAATTAAAATGGATTCAATGTCAGCAGCCCGACCCCACAGTAAAATGCCATATGACATTATGCTGTGGACGTAGCTAAACTAGACCTATCGCGCGGTTTCTACATTTGTTATCTGTCATACCTTCCTAACTAACAGCATAAGCAGCCGAGCTTAGCCGCCCCGCAAGAGACGTTATATGGGGTCCCCATTGTAATTTCTCGTCTAACGTCGAAACTTTGAGTTAAATATCTAATTGTTCAATCAATCTTGGGTTTCCTAAGATAGGGCCACCACTTATCGGCCGCAACCTCAGAAAAAATGCTTCATTTATAAACCATATCGTTACATCAGTCACAAAAAATATCAGCCACTTGGAAGGAAAATTATTGAGTACCTATTCATAAAATTGTTATAGAGAATATATAAAATTATCTAAGTACTTACTGGGAAAATTAAACGACCTACAATTTACAAAGGCTTCTAAAAACATATCAGAAGTTACCGTGGTGAATCAATACCCGTGGGTAGCAAGGCTGCCCGCTAATATTTTCCTCATACTACCGGGAAAAGGAAACATAATATGTAAGGTATATTTATGTATAAACGTCGAAATGCAAAGGCAAAACCTCCTTACATTAGGGACCTCAAAGAAACGGTTGAATTCAAAATGGCGCGGGATTATCCGAAGCAATTTCGTGGCAAGCTTTTTTATAATAATCCTTATATTAATACGACTGTTGTTGATTGTTATTTTTAATCTGAAGAGGATATTGTTTCTCTTTTTAACCGTCTTCAAAAAAAGGAGGCGGTTCTCAAATCAACAGTTTTTTTTATGTTTGTTACCTCATAACTTTTTTCTAGGTGAACCGATTTTGATGATCCTTTCTAAATTTGAAAGCTGGTGATTCACTTGTGGTCCCATAAAAATCAAGATGTGACAAGTGTTTTTTTTAGTTATCCTTAATAATGCGTATTTTTTCCACTAAGCATATTTATAGATGACGTTTTAATAACTTTCTGTCACTGTTATTCACATATCAAGTAGTGGTATACGAATTTGTTTATGGTAGGTACCATAGCTCAAAAGTGAAAAATAACAACTTTATTACAAATAAAACAAACGACTTCCAAAAAAAACATAAAAAAGTGAAAAGTCGGTGGCAAAAAACGAAAATACAAAACCAAAGACACCAACTTCCAAAATTAAAGTAATTTTTACTTTTATTTGTGTTTTTTTGGATGTCAATTGTTTTTTTTTTGTAAAAAAGATTTTTTATATTTTAATGTAATAACATTGATTGTTTACCTCATCAAGATCATGAAACCAGACTGTATAAGAATTTCAAATCAAAATCGAATTCAATCAAGTGATTTATTTAAAATGACTTGATTTGATTCGACTTTACAAACAAGGGTTTTATATATTGTAACATATTAGGTAGATGTCACATTATCTTAGTCAGTACACTAGAGACTTATGTGTGGTGTAGGAAACAATACGTTAATCTATAAATGCACATGTGACCCCTGGGGTAACGTAACAATATATATTAATTGTAGCGTTTAGATTTTGGTAGCAAAATGCTGGTGCAAAAAGAACTGCAAAAGATTACCCTTTTTCAATAAATAAAAGATGAAAAAATAGGAACTGCTATTGCTAATAATGTTTCAGCAGCGTGGGTTAAGAGGCTTACAAGAGCTAAAGCGCGGTCACTGTCGGATTGCATAGAAAAGAAAGAGACGCGCGATGACACGATGCTGGTAATTTATTGCAAAATATGAAGCAATTATGGATTTACAAAAAATCTATTCATTGGACTAGAAAATTAAAACACTATTACGTTAGTATGTTACTTGTAGAATACAAATAGTGAGCTAATTTTAGTCAGATCATGTGACGGCCATGTAGATTTGTGTCTGAAATGATCTTTCGAGGAAAAACCACACAGAATGAGTGGACCTGTCCAGTCAGTGCACGCATTTGTCAGTAATCGTGCAGCTCAACTCAAAACTGATTTACATACGACTTTCAGGATTTATTCAGGTGGTTCACAGAATCACACCAGTAGCCTTAGTTCTAGGGAAATATCTAGTGATCAGTGGGTGGACAAATGGACTGACTCCCTTTCCAAAGAGAGATGGCAATCAAATTACTTTTTCGCACAGCTTTCGCTTGACTACGAGCATTATGTTTGTTTTTATTATAATTAGTAAACCTCATGCAGCGCAATGAAATCACCTCAGCTATACCTAGTTATGGTAAAAGAAACATCAGTTTATCTAACCTCACATTTGAAGTCTTACATACACATTTAAATATTTTTTCCGAGTTTACAATTAAAAGGGTAACTGACAACACCGTCAGTCGCAGCCAGAACAGGAAACTTCAACAACGTTACTTCCAAACAAGGTGTTTGGCAGAACGTTGAACATACGAAAATGGTGGACAGGTGGGGTCATCTGCTACTTACTCAGCCCTAATTTATTTGGCAGGAATCATTTTTTTTTTAATGCATGTTGAAATTAAGATTTAAGTATTTTTTACATCTTTCTATAAGTTTGAGGACTCATAACTTTTTTTCTAGCAAACATCTGAATAAAGCAATAATTTTATAAGAATCTGCCAACATTAAAGATTAAAAAAAAAAAAAAACTGTTTTACCCATTTTGAATAAATATAACACTTTAAAGTTTAGAAAGTGGTGAAACTAGAAGAAAGCAAACAATTTTTTTTTTTTTAATATCCAGTCGCCAGGGCCAAATATATTAGGGCTGAGTAAGTAGCAGATGACGCCACCTATCCACCATTTTCATATGTTCAACGATCTGCCAAACAGCCTGTATTATAATATATACAAATCGTGCATTTCATTTATCACCCTAATTTGGACCGACGGGGTAGTTGCTTAACTCACTAACAGTAGGAATGCTTTCATTTTGACAGTTTAACAACATCCATTGCGATATTTAAGTTGCTGAGCAAACCAATTTTTCGAACATATGAAGCAATGCATTAGCAATATCCTTCAAACTTATTCAGATTCTGATTGAGTGTGTTACGCATTTAGGGCGCAGGTCACCCGGATGGCGAAATTACCCGCCATGTAGCACCAATTAAGAGTGTTAGCCAATCATCCCGCGTCACATTATACAAATTGTATGATGCGGTCTAGTTAATATGGTTGTCGTATGTTCTAGAAATGTTGCGAGATTTTATTTGTGTTTAAAAGTTGCAACACTTAGCAGTATGAGATAATGAGGGAAAAGCGAGAGAATCGACTTATTCAGTCCTATCATAGTTACCTCTGAGTTTGTTTCGGCCTTTCTTCTCAGATTAGTCAGATAGGAAACGCCAACTTTATCTAGTTTTAAAATATGTGTAAAGTGTTTGTACAAACCTACTTACAGAAACAAAATCATTTATCATTCAGAAGTTATGCCGCGCTAAACTACAAATAAAAAATAAAAACTAAAAGTGATTCAATTGTTATCACCGCTTACAGCCCGCAAATATCGGAGGTCACAGAGGTCACGCTATTGCCCATAATTGCCCATCACCAGATTTATTGCTTTATTGCCTGCTCCGACGCTGTAACAATGTGTCAATTGTTTAACACCTTTCATCCTCATGTTGGTTTAGATAATTGAGTGCTGACTACTGTAAGTATTTAAATGGCAATAGGTACTATAATTGGTTGCTTAGTTTTATTTTTCGCTGCTGAAAAAGATCTGGATCACTTGCATTTTGTTATTAGCAAATAGAACCTTGCATAAATCAACGAAAGCTCAAAATCAAGCTGTTGGGTTTCTTTGCCCTAACGACGTAACTTACTCCAGTGAACCTTTCAAGTTCATGCAAAGCTATTAACATAACAAGTCATTACAATAATTGAACAACACGTTATTTCAGTAACTATTGAATTTACAGCTGCTGAAGCTTATAATTATTATAATCGGTAATTAGGATTAGATTTATTTAAAATATATTATATAAAACCTTAAATTAAATTATATTTATTTTAAGCTTACTAACATTTGAACAATAAGTTAGGTTTCACAAAGTGCCTGGCAGGGAGGAACGCTGACACATGTGATACATGACACGTCCTTGTTTGGGTGTAAGGAGTTTCACAAAATCTAGCACGTACTTTGTCTAATTACTATAAGGATCTAAGTTCCTTTAGTAATTCATTGTTAACCCTTTTTCTCTCCATAAGTATATGAAAATAAATTATAATAAAATTATTAATTATAGTCTCCTTTAATTCATTATATACATATAAATTATTATTAATTATAATTATATTAAAATTTGAATTGTAGGGATGATTTATTACCTAGCCAAATTAACAGATGGGCTGCATTCAAGGCAAGCTCTCAAACTTTACGAATATGATTCATCACAGACATTCATACCTATTTGACACGCTAAGCGTATCGTGCGTGACAATACAGGGACAAATTAAATTGGCTAGCGAAACTCTGCAGACGTGTCTTTCGGTATCGCTATCCTAAACATGATAAAATGATTTATTTGGAACGAAGTTCTTAATCGCAGCTTGCGGTAGGAGCAAACATTTTAGAAATCGTCACATATCGAAAAGGCGTTATGCCCCCTCCATGCGACGTTTTATTATATATTATAGAAAGAGACAGAGAGAGAGAGAGAGAGAGAGATAGTTTTCATACTTATCGAGGGCGCTAAGTCGATAGTGAGGTCAAAATGAAAATCCAAGATGGCGGCTGTGAAAATTATCTTTCATCATGGATTCCGAGGGTGCTGAAACCGTTAGTGAGGTCAAAACGAAAATCCAAGATGACGTCTGCGAAAATTTTAAATTTTTTCATCATTGGTGTCGTTTTCATGGTTTTCGAGTGTGCTTAGGCCGATAGTGAGGGCAAAATTAAAATCCAAACGGGCGGTTACGAAATTTAAAAAAAAATGTCTTGGCTGTTGTTTTCATGGGTTTTGAAGGTGCTGAAGCTAATAATGAGGTCAACATGAAAATCCAAGATGGCGGTTGCGAAAATTTTAAAATGTTTCATCATACAATCTAAATCTTGAAGAAAACGCTTAAGAAACTTCGTTTCTGATGGGGGTCCCCCAACGACATTTTCTTTGGGGATCAACGACCGCTGGTACTTTTGTTACTTGAAGTTTGAGTTGAGAAAATCTATTTTATTTTGTCATGTTGACATATCGACACCATCACGTCTGCGGAGTTTCGCTGGCTAATTGAATTTGACTCTGTATATGACATACTATGCGTGTCCTATGTGAGCACGGCGGTATCTAATTTGTCAATTGCAGCCGGTGTGTGAGAGGAGCGATGCGTGCCACAGTTCACGCTTGTCGCTTCACTCACTTATTTATACTGCGCCCTACATACTGCGTAGGGCTGCCGAGAGATCCACAAATCGAGACCTATAAGATAGAGACGAGACACAATCAATGCATCATCGATTTAGAATTATCACTCTTTCCTATTTTGTGAATGGAAATTAGTATTAAGATCCAGGACTTGTTAGATGTGGGTATATATATATAATCTCATTATCTATTGGACTTTTTAGATCAGATGAGAGCTGTTACTTCGGTTCATGATCCATAGCAACGCAGAATGATCTTGGCATTCGACACTCACTGTTTCATCAATCAATCAATCAGTTTATTTGTGAAACATAGGTGTTTACATAAATAGGGGATGCGCTATATTTTGTCATAATTAAGACTTACAAATCTATAACTGACACATTAGGTGTCATTAGATCACGTGATTAAAAAAAAAAAATTAAAACATGAACAGAAAAGAGAAAAAGTAAAAAAAAAACATCAAATACAATAAAATCAATAAATAGTCATAGTACTTATAATCAAAAGGTAAAAAATCATTATTATAATAATTGGTAGTTCAAAAATTCGTCTTAAGTACTTATATAATAAATAACATTTGTCAATTAATAATTTAGTTCGTTCACTTCTTACGTCTTTGGATTTCCATTAGACGTTTCCGTGGTTTCTTTTATAGACTTCTTCATCATGATACTTACGTTTACGCATGCTTGATATTAGGACAATCATAAGAAATTCTAGTATTCCATCTTCTTCTCTTTTGCAGTCCCTTGCTCCTTAAGGTTCTCCCGAAACCTAGAATATATTTCCCTGTTGTCAAAGTTACGATAGGTTCGTGAGTCCTTTCACACTATAACTAACTCGATTCCAAAATAATAAGGTTTCTGTAATTTCCTAATAGTTAGTAACTTAATTAGTTAATAGATCAACACCCAGGAGACGAGCTGATAATGAAAGGTACTTTATTGTGCCTTCCACGGGAAGAGAAACCATTGGCAATCTTCGTTTATAAATTAATGAAGTACAAATGTTAGGTAGCTTAACAGCATACGTACTTAATGCTTTACACACAATTAAACAAATGTTAAGACGATTCATTTATTATGTTCAACGAGCGATACTATGCTGAAGAAAGTGATGTGTAACTAACACAGATACATCGTTAAGTATGTCGGTTTAAAAAAATTCAAATCTGAGTTTTACTTTGGTTCCTAGTTTGCTTCCTGAAACATTTATTTAAAAAAAAAATGTTTCCAAAGCAATTAGCTTCTCACCAGCTACTCATGACATAGTGTAATTTATAAATCAATCAATTTCATTCAACTTCTCTACCATATAACTGGATCTTAAAGCACTTGTCCTATTTTCCTCATTATTTTATCCATAACTAGCTTTTGCCCGCGGCCCGCGGCGCGTGGATGTCGGAAATTATCCCACGGGAACGTAGTACCGGGATAAAAATTATCCTACATGTTAATCCAGGTTATAAACTATCTGTGTTCCAAATTCCATCCAAATCCGTTCCGTAGTTTTTGCGTGAAAGAGTAACAAACATGCATCCATCCATCCACGAATTTTCACATTTATTATATTAGTAGGATAGTAGGATTACGACAATTCTATAATTTCAGAATCGTCGTATACTACCCACTCATTCTGTAGTAAAGTTTCCTACAGTACGTACCTATTAGTTCAGATAGTAGGCACTGTAGACAGCCCTACGTACCACATCAATCAAAATAAGACAATGGTGCTCACGCGACTGATGGCGGTACATCAGGTGTTGTGACGTCACTAGATCCAGATCACTGGCAGATCCACGAACTGTTGAGCTTGGAAACATACGAATGATTAGGATAGACGGCTCCGCAAATGGTAGTTTTCCATAAATGTTTAAATTTGTTAAACATTATTATTATTTTGTTATTTGTTGTTTGTTATTTGTTGCTGTGATCGGTATAAGTATGCCAGGATCATTACAGTTACCATAGAGCAGAGTTGAGTATTAATGTGACTACACAAGAGTATACAATGAGAGAACAATTTCTGCACAGATGCATGGACATACGAAACAAGAACTCGCCTCAGGTAGTTGTCACTCCGGCCATTGTAAGCGCTTAGAGCTTTGAGGCTATAACAGTCAGCATAGGTGGAACTGATCGTGTATTGAAAGCAGAAGGCTGCTTTTGCCATGAATGAATGCCAATTCTGGAACTGTAAAGGTACAGTTCCAGAATTGGCATTAAAACGCGTCTGTCCACGTCAAGTCCCGAATGTTTCCACCCTATAACTAAATTTACCCGCGGTAGCCTCCAGGCGACTGGCGGGTTCCACTTCACTTTCGGCTGTTAATGGAATGATTCGATTTGCCAGAAATTTTGTTAGCCCTCTTAACTTTTGGGCAGATTTATTTCCTTTTAAATTGCAAGTCTACTATGATGTCGACAATTTTTTTAGTCTTCCACAATATGATTTCAGACTCATGGTCAGGTTATGTGAATAGGTAAATATGTAACTAATGTGTAAAGTACATTCACCAAAACAGATGAGTAACCAGGGTCGTCGGATATAGTTGAAGTTTAGTAATAAACCGATGGATGTTTTTGAATAAAATTTAATTTAATTAATAGAAAACAAATAGTTCATTTATCAAATTAAATTTAATTCAAAAACATCTATCGGTTTCTTACTAAACTTCAACTATGTCCGACGACCCTGGTTACTTATTTCTTTTGGTGACTGTACATACGTTAATTAATTAAAATGATTATTACCAATGTCAATCATAAATCTATGATGTCCACAAGAGGATATAATAATTATTATTTATTGCCACCTATCATTGATTTGTTGTTAGGTACTCATATTACGAATATATAGATTTTCCTGGTAGTGAGTAACTAGACAGATAATACGATCTACGTAGTAACTATATACATTTATGCAGACCTTTTATTCGTTGTTGTATATTGTATGTCGGGTTGTGTTGGTTTTTTTTTTTGTAAAACCAAATATAAAGCTTTATTTTTATTAATAAACGATAAAACGTACATAATTATGTATTTACGTCATCAACAATACAGCATTAAATAAAACAACAAATCATTTTGAGCGTGCTCTTACACTTTGAACTTGTAGCGGTATGTACAACGCCACATGCGAGCTAGGCGTACCATTGACGTCACGCAAAATCCTGCATCGCGCAAGCAGAGTTTACCGCGCAACTAGCATAATATATACAACGTCCCGACATCAAACGTTGGGCAGTTGCCCACCAGACATGACACCCGTCTGGTCGGAAGATCTTCCCTTTTCCATAGAGTATGCGTGAGCTTTACACCCTGTTCCTCATACATCTATACTGGTGACCGCGACGTTAGACTTGATTTATATGGCCGTTGAAAATGTATCTTTAATACAATTTTTCCCCATTTTTGTTATTCAGGTTGGCAGGGACATTGACGCCCAAACTGTAACCATGAATTCAGCGTACGATTCTGGACCCCCTAGCGTAGAAATTTTACATCGGTTATAAAAAAAATATAACTGCTGTTTCATAGAAAAGTGCAACACCAGTCAAAATGTGTGTAACAGCATATTTTTTTCATAACCGGCTATTTATCTCAACGCAGGAGGGTTCAGAATCACGTCCTACTGCATCCATGGTTACAGGCTGCGTCAATGTCCCTGCCATCGTGTACACATAATTTATAAACAGTCTTCAAATAAAAATGATAATATGTACATGTATGGGGGGGTGGGGAGGATTTATTGGGCATCAAAAAATTTGTCTGCATCATGGTCAAAAGCTAAGGTGCCCAAAAGGCTTCACCATTCATGACTTTCAAAAGTTTCTATATAATGGTTAATTTAAATAATGACATTGACAAAACATCCACTAGGTGCCTATCACTAAACGGATAAACAGGTAAATAAGTAAATAGAAAAGGAAAAAAGGAAAAAAGTTAAGAAATAAGGAATAAGGAAATAAGTAAAGTAAAGTAGTAGGTAAATTGGCTGCTTCAAAAGTTATTTACTCTGGTTAAAATTTAGCTTTCTTTCCCTCGAACTTTACGGTTACCTGCCTACTGTTTCTTTAACACAATATTCGGAAAAATTATCTCCTTAATTTTTAAGATACGCACATCGTAAGAAAATAGGTTAATTGTCATTCGCTTGCTCGCTGGCAGAGGGCCAGTGACTATTGTCCACTTATGTACTTTTGCAATCTGGTCGGTGTTATTGTGGCTGGTTCAAGGGCAGTAAACTTATACACGTGTACGCTGTAAACTTATACAGGGTCTAAAAAGACCCATCACTTAGTAAATAAGTAACTTGTAGACTGTAGATTTGTGGACCTTTTTATATTTTGTTGAGTACCTGTTATTTGTTGACAGGCCTACACTGTCCTCCCATATCTATCAACACTGTAATTGAAAAAATTGTAAAAGCCCCTTTTTTTTAAAGAGCAACCGTGGAGTTTCTTGCCGGCTCTTCTCCATAGGAAACAACCAATTGGAACCGTGCACCTAGCTTCTGACATTTCATAGGTGCCCATGTTGGTGTATGTGAAATAAAATATTTTGATTTGATTTGATTTGAAAACATTGGGCAAAAATTATTGCGAAAAGATTTTAAATTTTCGTCGTCGTCGTCGCTGTTTGCTGCAGTACGCAGTGTAACGCATCCAAAACATTGTGTTTATGGGTATATTAAACGGTACAGGAGTTGTGGGAGTATATAAAATTAAGTTACAACATTTAAAACTTGTTTTCGTCGAAATAAAATAAAGATAAATTGGGACTTTGACCTTCAATGTCACTGTAACCAGACATTTCCTAGGTGTGGTCCAGTACAAAAAAATTATCGCAATGACTGGGAGTGTTAGTGACTCTCGGCTTCGATTTACATCCGTTATCATTTTAAAAGATCTTGTTATGAGAATAGAAGAAGCGAATTTCTATTCTTTGCTTACTGGAAAGTATGAATGCTATTGCTAGGTTTCCGAGATGATTATAGTGGAAGCTTTGGACTGTTAACATGGCAAAATCACCCTTCACTTGAGGTTAATCCTAACTAAGCGAAAGTAAGGTTGTTTGTTTGTTACGCTTTCACTGCAAAACGGCTGAACGGATTTGGATGAAATTTCGCACACAGATAGACCATGACCTGGATAAGGACATAGGCTACTTTTTATCCTAGATCACAGACGAAGTCAAGGGCAACAGCAACATCTAGTACCCTTAGTAACAAACCGTTACGAATAACAATGTTTTTTTAAAAAAAATCACCTACTTGTTTCTTTGCGTAAAAAGGAAGCTGATATTAATGTCGCCAAGAGGACCTTTACTTTTTAACCCTGTTATAAAATGGGGTTAAAAGCACTGGTTATTTTTGCTTAGGTAATAATTTTCCTAAACATCAAGAGCCATGGATACCGTTTGCCTATGAGTACTCAGGTGCTCTTGAATAGTAAATGAACAAATACAACAATAACAGCAGAAGTGACGAACTCTTGCCATTCACGACACTGCTGACTACTGTGCACCTTTTAATAAGTTTAAAAGGTTTCGTCTTTCGCTCTATTTTTAACCCCGACGTAAAAAGAGGGGTGTTATAAGTTTAACCGCTATGTGGGTGTGTATCTGACTGTGGCACCGAAGCTCTTAAACGGGTGAACCGATTTGGATGCGGTTTTTTTTATTTGAAAGCAGGTTTTCTTGTGGTTGTTCTTAGACACGTTTTATCAAAATCGGTTGAGCCGTTTCAAGGTCATCAGCTCTTTTTGCGTCTTTTTTAATTTTTATTTTACTTATTATTAAAACTATACTATGTTTTATTTACTTATTGCTAGTAATTTATTTATTGCAATAGGCCAATAACCTGATGACTTTAGAAAAAGCTAAAGGAATGAGACCAAAGTGATTTAAAGAGTTATACAACCTATAGTATAACAGAGAACCAAATTTTGCAGTTTCTGTGTCTTATTTTCTTACAAATCGTTTCAAAATTGGATGCTTAGTAGCAGCATTAGCCTTTGATGTTGTATTACGAGTATATACATTTTACAACAATATGATCATGTGTAAAAGAGATAATTCGCGGATCCTTAATTTTTTCTATAAAACCGAATTGAAGTTTATACCTGTACCTACATTTTATGTATCTTTACTGATTCTTACAATGTCTGTTTGTTTCAGAAACGTGTTCCCGGAGAACCTTGCGCAGGCGACGATCGCGTCCTACCGCACGAGGCTGGTTTTCGATAAGAACGATACTAAAAGTCGACTAGGTAGATTTATTATTTAACTCCCAATAAATCTTAGTTTTTATTAAGTGTTGTGCTCGCCACTGTTTAACAACCATTGAAATAGATAATTGTACACACACAATGACACGCGTACCTAATGTTATTTTCGCTACGGCAACAGAACAATTCAGAGTTTCATATTATAATCAGCTGTATTAGCATATTAGCTACATTACCTACCTGAAATAAATAAGTATCTACATGATTACTAATCTTTAGACTGCAGATTTAATTAATCAAATGACTGCAGACTGCAATCATTTAACAGCGTGTGTGTTAGATCCACAATATTCATGAAAGTGCTTACTGTTAGTGCCTAATTGTGCTTAACCGTACAAGAGTAAGCAAACACTGATTTAAACTGAAAAATCCAAATCTGTAACGTCACTAAACGACAATTTATGAACGGCTAACTGAACAATGTCTTTTATTGCAAAATGATGATGGACGACTCTTCTGTTCGTGAACAAAAGATTCTAGTCTTTGTTCAGAAATAGAACAGTCAGCAATTCAGGTCTTGACATCACTGTGGAGGAATTGAATTCATTATGGCTATGTTCACCGTGTTCGAAAATCATGTCGATATTGTAGATTATCGCATTTCTGGGCAATTTGTGGTCTAATGCAGCATAATGGTTTTCTAATATAAATTAATGCAGATTTTCAGCAGTCGTGTTTACATTAACCGATAAAGTACTCGTAAACCTAACATGAAATCCGACGGGTTTTTTTATTTTTTTTAAATCCATCTTTCTGCACTTTTCCAGGTGATTTGGAGACGTATCAGATCACAGGTGACTACCAGAGCGGCAGCAATGTGTTGGGGCTGGTCTGCTTCAGTATTGTATTGGGCATCACTCTGGGCAAGATGGGAGACAAGAGTCGACCGCTGCAGGAGTTCTTCCACGCTTTATCGGAAGCCATGATGATCATCACTGGATGGGTTATTTGGTTAGTTCGACATAATGCTTTAAGTTATGGGAACATCACTGTAGACGTTGACGATATATAAAGGGCAGGTTTATTCAGCATCATAGTTTAATCTAAACCATACGTTCCCTACGGGGGCGGTACCGCCCCTTAGTGGGCGCTGGAGCTTTTCGTGGGGGCAGTTGGTAGAGAGAGAGAGAATTAATTTTTATTTTGTGATTATTAATACATAACAGTCAGACATATAACATTGGTATAATTAACTATTATATAAAGGGGGGCGATGGTTTTTTTTTTTTGTAAATGGGTCGGTTGTCCATAAAAGGTTTGGAACGTATGGATCTAAACTAATATTATAAAGAGGTAAGATTGATTGTTTTAGTTAGAGGTAATCGCTGGAAGTACCGATTCGATTAGAAGAATTATTTTTCTGATAGAAAGTAGCAGAAGTTTGGGACCTTCCCGAAATATTGTAGCGGCATCTACAAACGCCACATGCGAGCTACGCGGCACACTGACGTCACGCAAAATTCTGCATCGCGCATGCAGAGTTTACCGCGCAAGCCCTAAGCCGAGGCTCGTACCCCGCAAGGGGTGTCCTTAGCGTGTTGTCGCCTAGTTTGTAAGCCCTGGCTAGGGGCCTTAATTTATTAGGGCAACCACAGGCATGACCGGTTAAGCAGCCGACAACCTCCTAGGTGGACCTGCGAGAAGACAATCGCAAAAAAAAAAAAACAATCGTCGGGCAGTTGCCCACCAGACACGACACCCGTCTGGTCGGAGAATCCTCCCTTAACTATGGAGGTTTGAGTGAACTTTACGCCTGTTCCTCATACTTCTATAATATAATCAATATTGTATGTTCATAGTTATATCAGTCTGGAGGTAACAATTGAAACATTTTAGGGCGCGCTTGGTCACCATATCAGCCGTGAACTTTCACGAATATTCAGGGGCTAATGAAACGACTACATGAGAAAGTGTCCAAATCTTTGCCTAGTATCCAATTTGTAAATTTTCCAGGTTATCACCTCTTGGTGTGTTCTTCCTGGTGACTGCGAAGATCATGGAGATAGATTCATTTGCGGAACTGGTGGGTCGGTTGGGACTGTACTTCATGACGGTACTCCTGGGCCTGTTCCTGCACGGGTTCGGAACTCTGAGTATCTTGTTCATCCTGGCCACGAAGAAACTCCCCTGTCGGTACATTGCGAAGATGGGACAGGTCATG
Organism: Griposia aprilina; assembly: GCA_916610205.1. NCBI lineage: Eukaryota > Metazoa > Arthropoda > Insecta > Lepidoptera > Noctuidae > Griposia > Griposia aprilina. The sequence continues at coordinate 5,873,557 of OU744299.1, forward strand.
GCTACTGCTTTTGGTACTGCTTCCAGGTAAGATCAATTAAGTATTATCAATGATCAGTGACGCGTAAAACTGTCTTTTTGAACCAATTTAGAGGAATGAATATCATTTATAATCATTTATCAGATTATTATTACCCGACTTCGGTGAAGCAAAAAGGAGGGTTATGATTTTGACCGGTATGTATGTATGTATGTTCATCTGTTCCCTCATAACTTCTAAACTACATAACATAATTTGATAAATAAGGTATCGTTGGAAGCGTCTTGACCGTCCGCTGGTGATAGGCTAAGTGGAATCACAAAATGCCGAAAAATAGAATAGTTTCATATATCGTGTATGGTATCTAATGAAAGTACTTTCTGAAAATATATTGGTTATCTATAATTATATATACATAAACCCCAAATTTTACTGTTGATTCGAAAACCAAGGAGTGGGTAAGTACTTACCCTCAATGATCCTGAACCTCAAAATAATTGAAATAAAAATAAAAGTTAATTAACAAAAACTAAAACCCAACTAAGCAAAAAAAGAACAAATAAAAAGGTATAAAAAAGACATCATAGACAGACAAATTAAAAATCCAAGTCACACGTAAACTGTTCAATTATGCCTTAATTACATGACGTGTGACTCTGGTTTTTTTTTCTGTCTGTGATATCTTGTTACCTTGTACCTTTTTAGTTGTTATTTTTGTAGAAAATTATAATAGTTATTTATGATACTAGTGCGGTAAGTTGGTTTTTACAAACGAGTAGACGAATGTCAGCTCGAGACGAAGTCGAGGGCTTACCATAGTCACGAGTTTGTTAATACCAATTTCCGCACGTGTGTCATGCAACGTTTTTCAACACATTTGCGAGAAAACAGTACAATATTAATATCGGATTCCTCGCTTGAAGTCATATTATTATTTTGTTTATACATATCAGTCGGAAAGTCGCAACAATCTTTGACGTCTATAATATGAAAACGGCGCGAATTTGTAAATGGCGCCACGTACGCGTAGCGAGAATTAGAACTTTTGTCTCACTTTCACTTTAGTATTAAAGTGAGACAAACGTATTGAGCAAAAGCGCTACCGAGGAGGTTCGATTATTCAGCATATTTATGCTCGATTACGAGCAAAAAAAAAATAGAAAAACAAAAAAATATATATATATAGGAATTCCACCAAGGAGTTTCACATTAGTGAAACTCCTTGGTGGAATTCCTATATATTTTTCATGGAAATTAAAAAAGAACCGTAAAGGATACGCACGGCGCTTTACAACGGAGTATGCGGTAAACATGTACTTATGTGAGAGTACCTATTTTACCGCACATTTCGTAGTACGGTGCGTAATTTTTAACTTTCGGACAATGTTTAAAGGCATCGTAAATGCATTGTTTGAGTGAATGTGTTGCAAATTATTTTATTTCTGTAAGTAGATTTATACATACACTTTTACACGTCAAACATATTTTAAAGACTAGATGAGGTCGGCGTTTCCTATCTGACTACTCTGAGAAGAAAGGCCGAAACAAACTCAGAGGTCACAGTCTCTTTTAAATTCGAGACATAATCTTGGAGAGATCATGTGAAGACCATATGTATACTCGTAGATTAGTGTCTGTAATGGTCTTTTGAGGACAAATCACACAAATTGGTGGACCTGTCTAGTCACTGCACGCATTTTTTAGTAATCGGGCAGCTTAACTTAGAACTTAAGGAGGTCAGCGAACGAACTTAGTTGGGGTTTAGTTTTTATTATTTTGTAAAAGTCTACATCGTTCTAGCCATCAATTGATGAAAAATATCACTCCACTTTCTATCTTTTTTTTCTTTCTTTCCAAGGGGAAAGAAAGAAAAAAAAGCATAAATGAAAAAAAAAACAATTAAGTAATTGTTTTTTTTTTTCATTTATGCTTTTTGTTCCCGATATTTAAGGTAGTATCAGGGCCCTATTCTTGAGATGTACTTATAAAGCTATGTAAACTATAGATTTATATCTCTGAGGTAAATCTTTAACGTCACAAAAATCTTGAGCAAGAATGTGTGCCGCCATTTTGTTTCCCCCCTAATCTTTTCTCTGACTATATTGTCCTAATATAATTTTCTAGCTCAGCGACGATGCCAATAACGATCGGCTGCTGCGACGACATGGGCCTGGACCCGCGCATTACCCGCTTCGTGATCCCCATCGGCGCCACCATCAACATGGACGGCACGGCGCTGTACGAGGCCGTCGCCGCCATTTTTATCGCACAGCTAAGGAAGGTCGAGATGTCTTTTGGCAAGATTATTGCTGTCAGGTGAGATGATCACTTGGAAAACATTTTATTCATAGTAACGAAACATGCAGTTGAAATGTTGCTTCTTGGATCTATTCTCCATCTGAACAATTATGTTCCTTAGCGTGCTCAAAAGTAGGTACCTACCCAAAGTAGTGACTTCATCCGCGAGAACTTTAATACATAGACAAATTTAAATCCTTTTACTGGGATATTTTAAAATATATAAGTTGCCCATGGTGTCAGGTAAGTATAATGTGTTATATGTAGTATAATGTGTCATCCTATGTGTTATAAGCTCTGAAACATTCAAAACCTTCCTATCCAAATCTTCCAATTAGTCAAGAAAGTCTCCCCATTTATGAGTACCCACTACCCACATTACGACTGACTGATACCACTGCCCAAATTTTGCCCACTACCCATATTACGACTGACTGATACCACTACCCACATTACGAGTACCCACTACCTACAATTGGAGTACCCACTACCCACATTTTATACACTACTCACGTTACGAGTACCCACTACACACATTACAACTGACTGATACCACAGCCCAAATTTTGCCCACTACCCATATTACGACTGACTGATACCAGTACCCACATTACGAGTAACCAAAACCTACATTTGGAGTACCCACTACCCACATTTTACCCACTACCCACGTTACGAGTATCCACTACCCACATTTTACCCGCTACCCACGTTACGAGTATCCACTACCCACGTTTTACCCACTACCCACGTTACGAGTACCCACTACCCACTTTACGCGTACCCACTACCCACATTACGAGTACCCACTACTCACATTACGACTGACTAAAGTTTAGCTTGTTTATAGCCCTCAGAATACAGAAACTGTATTCTGAGTTATAGCCATAATCATCGATAACACACTATTTGACATGATTTCCAGTGTCACGGCTACGGCAGCGAGTATAGGCGCGGCGGGCATCCCGCAGGCCGGCCTGGTCACCATGGTGATGGTGCTGGACACCGTCAACCTGCCCGCTGAGGACGTCTCCATCATCCTGGCTGTTGATTGGCTGCTGTAAGTCTTTAGTTACTATTGTCCAATAAGACTGATGTCTAGATACCTTTTTTTCTGTGAGAAAATCCTCACAGATAACTACATAACCCTTCGTCTGGGAAGAACTGAGGGTTATGTCGGACTCCTACCGACTGAAACCCCACGGATCCTTACCATGAGTCGGGGGCCCGGGAGATTCTCGTACATTCGACCCACCCCCGAATGTGATATGAGATACTTAAACCAATCAGATTTGGATAATATTTTCAATTCCTGTTAAAATGTTTTTACCTTCATGAATGATCTCTTTTTGATATTGAAGAATCGGTGGCTCTTTTAATGATGACCTCTGTTAATTACTGGGTTATTTCTGAAAGCTTTAATTCCTATAAATGGGCCTATGGATAGTGTTTTGTCCTATATAGGCTATGGTGCTATAGAGCTAAATATATATAGATTGGTCGTGTACTAGTGAATAAAGATAAAGTTACAATTAATTGATACCAGCGCCCTAATTCCTTCACACACTATCACAATCTGAATCATTTTGAAGCTTATTACTAATCCATTGCTTCATATGTTCGAAAAATTTCTCTACTCAACAACGTAAATAACGCAATGAATGTTTTCGAACTGTCAAAATGAGTCATTCCTACTGTTAGTCTGTGACGCAATTACCCGCTGCTGATTCACTGTCAGCTTGATGGATTGTGTCATCAAGTACTTTTGTTAATTATTGTCACAATATATACTGTTGCAGGAACGTCATTAACACAATGGTATACTGACACATTTTGCTTAGGGATATTTTATTTATCCTTGCTCTAGTTAGACCAATCAATTACCTCTTTGTACTGTAAAAAAACTTAATTTACTATATATTCTAATACTCTACATTAATTGAACATTTTCATTCCAGCGACCGTTTCCGTACAACGATCAACGTGGTATGTGACGCTCTGGGCGCCATTATAGTGGCGTCTCTTTCCCAGGGAGACATAGAGAAGACCCGCGCTATTAACAATGATAGGGAAGGGGCGCCTTCCCATGAGCTCACCGAACTAGAGAAAGGCGATCATTGAGCTGAGAATACCACAAATATACTTCCTCCACTGAGTATTGTGGACAGAATACGGAATACCGACATTGTTAAAAATAACACAGCGAGTACAAGAAAGAAGCTCGAAATTCAAATCATATCGTATTTAAAAATATCAAAATTGCTTCAATGTAAAAAGCTAATATAAAATATTTTGGCATGTATGTTCTAAACATAAAATTCAAATACCTAATAAAAATAACGTAAAATAACTTGCTATTCCGTCGCGTTGCGAAAACTGTTCTGTGTTCAAATTAAAGTTATAGTTACCGTTATTTTTAAGACAATAACGTTGCAGCTTAAACTGTTATAATGTGATGGGATGTCTGTTTTTTTTTGTGTGTAAAGTATTGATGTTTGAATTATAATAGTTTTTATTTCATTGCAATCCTTTATACATACTGTTTTAGTTTATATATCAAATTTTATTTTAAAATGGTCATGTTTTAATTTACGCATAATATGTTTTTTTGGACAGTTAACAAGGCTCTCTATGCACCGTATTATTAAAGTTTCAATGTATAAACATTATCTTATCGTACCAAACGTTGGTTACCGAAATAATGTATGCGAATTAATATCCAGTATTTAGGGTTAAACTGTTGATGTAAATGTTAGAAGGACCTTATAAAATGTGTCGGTGTGTTCTATATGTGCCATTTTATGTAGCTTTAAAGTAGCTGTCGTGATGATGTCTAGACTTTTCGACTCTCTGTTATATTCGTGTCTACGTTAAATCAAGACTCGAGTATGAAGTGAACATGTGTACATGTCGCTTAAGATATATTCTCGTTTAGAGATTAAGTAAGAGCTGCAGTTTCACTATACACTATGAAGTTTTTAACGACATATTTTTAGCTATTTTGCTACTACAAAACTTTTCCTGTCCTGTCTAAGGATTTTTTTGAGACAAAATTATAAATAACTTTAACGTTTTAATAGGGTAGGTTCTGTCTAGTGATGCGACACACAAAAGTAACGCACAGAAAATATGCCTTTGGAGACATAAAAAATCTATAGCTTAAAACTTTCCACCTATTTTTGTATGAATGTACATTAGTCGTGTCGAATGTTTATGTAACGTATCTAGAATGTGTCTGTATTATAAGTAGGTACTGTAATTATATGCGCCAAAAGTTGATTTTACCAACAATGATGTTAATTTGATATTGATCTACGTTTTATTCAATGTGTTTGGTATTTCAATTAAATCTTTTGTACTTTTCGACAAGTTTCGTCATTGCGAAAAAGTACTTAATAATAATAATACTGTTTCATTGCATTCCTAAGTTTCACCTGTATTTATTGATTTAAATTAACATTAAACTGTTGGTAAAACCAAAATTGTGTTGTTAGTAAATTCTCAGAGTTGTAATGTTAAAGACAACCTGCATTCCAGTTATTTCAAATGAATACATGACACTTAGTGTTGTGCTTCTATTTATTTACATTTGTTATCGATTCTTTTTATCGTTACAAACGATATATAACTTACCGTTAGTAGTTTAAAAAATATTTATTTTCTCCGCTGTTTCACCATTTTCTGTCTTGACGCATTTTTTGTAGTTATTTTTTATCCCTTTCAAAATATACATCTGTTCGTGCGATTATTGATTAAAATTTTCGAGGAAAACTCTCGGCTACCATTGCAGCAATGTGTTAAGATTTTCCACCTCAGATTTGGTGAAACAGACCCTAGTAGTGTATGAGTTACTACCTATGTGATTCTCTAAAGCAATTTAATTTAGAAAAGAAGTTATTCGAATAAGTTACGACATAATAAATTATATTAAAATAATTTATGTTTTCGACCACAGCAGAGGGAAAGTCATTTAATTGTGGCCAAATATTAGCTGTAAGCTATAAAGATTATAGTAAGATATTTTACAAATAAATATATTATATAACCACATTTATGTACGTAGATGTAATGTTCTTATTAGTCTCTAGTCTGCACTTTAATTATTATTAGTCCGTTATTTTAATTGATGTTGAAAATTAAATTTGATGTATCGTGGGCGAAGGTATGTTTTACGGAAATCTATCAATACCTACCGGATCTTTACACGAATGTCTTTTACTTAGTAAGGAATAACTTATTTTGTTACAATTATGTATTATCGTTATTATGTATATGTACTATCGCACTAAGTCTTATATTACTGAGTTTAAAGTCATACAAAATATTGTAATTTAAGAACAAGTTATTTATTGATGTCGGCTCATGATTTCCTGTTTTTATTTAAAATGGATGTTATTTTAAATAAATATTTGTGTGAAAATTGTTTTTTTTTACTAAGGATCATAAATAACATAACAACAAAATTTCATATTTTATTAAAAAAATTAGCTTTTGCATTAACTTAGGATTAAGATTTGGTACAAAAATTTCATATCTCTTTGTATGTAAAGAGCTGAGTCTCTATCACCTCACAGCCAAGGTACCACACACACATTTACACTACTAAACAAAAATAAAAGAATCTTTACATTAAAACTATAGTTTAACAAAAACAACCTTCAAAGAAATAACAAGTGATTGGTATCAAAATACCTACTAAGGACTTATCGTCTGTCAGTCAGTCTTATTGAATAAATATATACGTAATAACTTAAGCGTGTTCTCATTGGAATGTATCAACTTTGCATGCTGGAAAGCCATGAGTATCTTAGTTGTGTCAAGGAACTAGAGAATCAATGTCAATTGTCATCATAACGTGTAAAAATATCCATCGATGAAGCCTCATTAAACTAGCTATCAGCTAATCATTAAGGACTATATTTATAGCTAAGTCACTTAAAGGAATGTTACATATCAGTGCGTAACACTCAACAATTACAATTACGTTAACCTATTCACAAGGCATGGCACTAACCGCACGAACCGTAGTCTTTGTGTAACTTATCGTGACCTAGATATGTTTCAAGACTCCACCTTAAAGCTTTCTTTTACACACAAGAATTCAATAACGATATTCAACCTCATTTCAACGAGCTATCGGGCTCAGTTTAAAATAACGTTATTTGTTAAACGTTATTAACCGTTACTTTATGCCCATCACTATTTGGTCAAGAGCAGAACAACGACTAAATAGTCTTGATCAAATAATCGTCTAAACTTTTTGTTTTTTTCTAAAATTTCGTTGATCTGACATAGCAACACAAAACAGCAGCAACTGATCTAAGGTGGTATCTAAGTACATCGTCCACCGTATTATCGGTAAACTAAAAACCTTAAAACGAATGTCCTTCAAACTTCGAATTACGACTTTTCCAAGCACTTCAATTGATTTTTAGCCGTAACTTTCCCAAAAAGGTTTTCTTAACACAATTATAAGGCTAGAGAGAGACAGATAGCTATACCGCGCCGTTGCTAACATGGTTGTTGTTGATGGTGTTCCAATGTTTCTGTGACCCGTTCTGTGTGTTGTATTGGGAGTCCTGTCGGACGTTTCGCTCGCTTCCCATGGAATTCCTCGCTCTAGCCAGGGTCGCTGCTGATATCTCCATTGATTCACCGTAAGGTAGTCTTGAACCACGCCTCATGCTGCCGCTTCGACATCGAACGTTCTGGAAATCAAAATATCATAGTTCCGGAGTTATTATGGTGTATTTTTTTAGTTTGGTTTAATAATGAGTAAGCTGTGCCGTCTGCATCAATTACAAGCATGATGATTATGTTTTCGTTTTAATAAATTTTGAAATCTGAAGTCTTAAGGTCACAAGCTTACTGCCATATCCAAAGTCAATTCAGTAGTCCGACTTTCGGGTCCTCAACCACTGTTAATTGAGGAAAACATGGTCTGATGACCACACTATCTACAAGGAAAGTAGATACCTGTTTGATGTTCAATGTCCGATCACCTTATCCACCTCACATATATGGCAATCTGCTCGATACCTACGAGCTCCTTAAAAGTCAGGTAGTTCAGGTGCTCTTCCGAAAGCGACCGCAACCACAAACCGCTGCGTTAATGTCGCCCAAGCGTAATGATAGACCACGGTGACATGACTGGTTTCTATGTAGTTCTCTATGTAAACGGCAACCGGTGGCAATATGGCCATCTACGGAAGTGTTTTCATACAGCATAGAAACCAGATGTGTCGCCGCGGTCTGTCATTGCAAATGGGCGGCGGCGTTGCCGCTGCCTTTCTGCGGTTGCGGTCGCCTTCGGAAGAGCACCTGAACTATCTTAAAACATATAAACAAATCCATGGATAGATGGCGTGAGACTTACAAAGTAACTCACCCGTCCGGCGCGCCACGTCCACCGGTTGCGGTTGAACACGCCGTACACGATGGGGTTGGCGCACGAGTTGGTGCACGAGAACAGCCACATCGCCTTCTGGATGGCTGGGTCCAGGCTCTTCAGAGATTCTTTGTCGATCCAGTACCTGAAGATCAGAAAGGATGGGGTTCCTAGATTTGTTTCTTTTCTCTAAATACTGAAGTTTGACCATTCATGTAATGGTCAACACGTTAAATGTTATGTTAGTCATTGGGAAGTGATGAGAAACCTAAGAGTACCGGCAAGAAGCAACATCTTTAAAGGTAAAGATGCCAATTTAGGTAAAGTTCAAATCAGTTTTGGTCACATCGTCGTGCCAAACTATGTGATGGCTAGGTATATTTTTCTGGGATATTATTAAAGGGCTCAGCTTAGATGAAGCCAAAAAGATGGGGCCCAGGTAGGATAAGTACGAAGTCACGTCCACAAAATCTCCTATGGATATAGTCGTCTTCAGTAAATGGCAGAGCTTTTGCTTTGTCATTCACCGAAGACGATACGACTTAATTAGATTTTAAAAGATTATCATTAAGGGTGCGATTATTTTGATAATAACATAAATGCAACTTACCACAAACAATAACAGTAGTAAGGAGACCAACAAGTAAAAAAGACTAGAACTATGGTGACGGTCATCTTCAGTGTCCGAGCGCGCGCTCTGCCCAAGATGCCCACGCCGCTTCGACGCATCTTATCTGCAATCATCATAGAAATATTTGTTCTTATTACAAATAACATTAATCAAGCAATAAACAACAGTAAAGATGTAGAAAATAATTATTGTGAAATATTGCCCGTGGCTCCGCCCGCGTGGAACGAAACTATCCCCGGGAACGTACTACCGGGATTAAAAGTATTCCGTGTCATAACCCAGGTGCCCAAAATCAAAATCCGTTCAAGCGTTTAGGTGTGAAAACGTAAAAAACAGACAGAGTTACTTTCGCATCTATAATATTAGGTTGGGGAAAAAGGTCTTTACGCATTATAGTATGTATGAACTTGTAATAAAATCTCTTTGGCTATACTATTTGTATCTGGCTGGTTTTGGTATCATTGAAAGTTTAAATTTTAAAGAACATAATTCCAAATTCAAATTAGGAAAATGTGTGATTTTCATTTGTTTTTCGTACTGTCAAGATGAGTGAATCTAATGAAGAAATTCGATACAATTTAAAATTTTACTACAAAAAACGTAAACATGCAACGAAAGCCGCGAAAAAAAATTGCGATGTTTATGGACCTAGTGCAGTATCTGTGAGAGTAGCACAAATTTGGTTTAAGCGTTTTCAATCCGGAAATTTTGATATCAAAGATGCACGTGGCTCTGGTCGCCCTATTACGGATAAAATGGATGCCATTTTTGAAAAAGTGGTGCAAGATAGAGATATCAGTAGGTAGTTACGACGTAGCTGAAGAACTGGGAATTGACCACAAAACAGTTTTGGCACATTTGATAAAAACTGGGTCACCTGGGCCACCTTCAGATTTCCACCTGTTTCGGTCTCTTCAGAATTCTTTAGGCAGTGTCAGGTTAACATCACGAGAGGACTGCCAAAACCACTTGTCGCGGTAGTTTGATCAGAAGTCCCAAAATTTCTATAGTAATGGGATCATGCCCTACCTACAAGATGGCAAAAAGTTATCGAACAAAATGGTACCTACAAACTTTAGTTAAATGTAAATAAACTATATTAAAAAATGTTTTGAATTTTCTTAAAAAATGCGAAGAAACTTTTTCCCCAACCTATTATAAGCATGGGTTACCTACATTGGATCACGCAGGAAAAAATATTATGAAGATGTAGAACATAATTATTGTGAAATATGAGGAGAAACTCTTCAGGTATACCTTCGGTTTTTAGTGTTTGCAACAAGTGAAGTGATAAACATTTGCTTCAATTAATTGGCATGTAAATTAGAATTTAAGCACCAGTATTGCAACTTGCATCGCTTTTGCGGTGCATCTTTAGACGCTTCTATTTATACTTGAGATATCGTTTGCTCCTTTCACTATGCTTATGATATACTCGTATACCTACCTATGCCTAATGGTGTGATTACATATCGGTTTTTTTTTACTCTTACACTGGTACCTTTTTCAGCAGACTATTTTAACCGTGTGTGTGTATGTGTGTGCATAAATTCCCTTACCATTAGAAGTGTTAGCTCTACGGATGATCTCGAGCAACGCGGCTGACGAGCAGTACAGCGTAGACAGCAGCGGGATGACGTACATCAGGATCATGTTCACCAGGAAGTACGCGAACTCATGGCACTCCGTCGGCAACGAGCCGTAAGACACGCACTGGTAGTATCTGGAAGTGGAAATGGATGATAATTAGAACAGCTTAATGATTCATTTCTGTAAATAGGTTTTAAAACACAAGACGAAGAAGTTTTTTAATACCTTAATAATAAATTACGTTCAAAAACTAGATGAGGTCGCCGTTTCCTATCCAACTACTCTTTCAAAATTCCGTATAGTCTTGGTCAGGACTTATGAGGACCATGCAGATTAATACCACGCAGATTTAAGTGGATCTGTGCAGTCAGTGCAAGCAATTGTCAGTAATCGTGTAGCTCAACTCAGAACTTAAGGATCTGAGATGCTGGGAGTTATCGCAATGGCCTTGGACTTATATCCTTTTTCTTTGTAAGTACTGCTTTGTCTTCGATAGTGGAACAAAGTTTCTACCCTGAAGTTGATACACATATTTATATAATAATATGATTATATGTGGCATATAAACTTCCAAAACCCTAAAGGGTTATTTACTCTTATCAATAAGTTTTGGTAACCGTACAGATTAATCAGAAGTTAGAAGCCGTCTGAAGAGTTGCCGGGACTTCAGTTTTCAGTTACCATGATCAATAAAAATGAAATTGGCCTACAAAATCTACACACATCAAAAGAAGTTTGTGATCACTGGCAAAAATGATATATTTTTAAAATTTAACTTTATTAAGAAAAAGTGTTTACGTTATATCTTTTTTTTTAAATAGAAATATACAGTTAGAAAAAAAAAACAATTATTTTAATTAATAAAAGTGGGTTTTTCAATCCTAATGTAATTGTAACAGAAAGATGGAAAGAAAAAGATCGTTTAACGAAACTTATACAACAATATAATAATAGAAGGTTTTTATTTAATACAATCACCATTTTATTTATTTAATACTCTTCCACCGGCTCGCACACATGCGGAGATCCTCCTGGGCATGCTGAGGATTAAATTATCCAGCATTTCTTGCGGTAACCTGCCCCATTCTTGAATAGCGGCTTCCCTGATCTCTGGCACTGTCTGGGACGGCGGCTGATGGTTCCAAATAGCTCTCTTAAGAGTATCCCACGCGTGCTGTATTGGGTTTAAGTCAGGCGAGCCGGCAGGCCAGTCTAACCTTGTGATGTCGTATTCTCGGAGAACAGCATTGAATCGTTGACCTCGATGTGCGGGCGCATTATCATCGACCAGTACGAATTGGTGCCCATGGTTTACTCGGAATGGTCTGACAATTCCATCAATAGCGACTGTTTTGTACCTATCTGCCGTCATGGAGCCTCGATACGGGATCAAAGGAGTTCTAGCTCCAGTCATAATTCTACCCCAAAAGGACACCGATTTCCCGCCTTGCTGAACGGTTCCAGTGGCAGTTCTTTGCCTTTTACAGTCTCCAGGTCTTCTCCAGACACGGACACGTCGGTTATCTGGATGAGTACTGATTCGCGATTTGTCAACGAAGAGACAGTTTTGCCAAATGTTTTCCTCATCATCTTCTTCATTTTGCCGGCGCCTAGCCCACTGCAATCTCAGTCGCTGACGTTGCCGTGAATTCAGAGGTGCTCGCCAAGACCTCCGTGCTCGTAGTCTAGCCTGGTGTAATCAATTCCAAATGATCTGAGTGCTAACGTCAAGTCCAGAGGCGGCCCGCATTTCTGATTTTATTTTAGTGGCGGTGATTGTTGGGTCACGGGCTGCCAGAAATCTGATATAGCGCTTCTGAGCAGCAGTCAGAACAGTTGGGCGACCACTGCGGGGTCGGTCAGCTAAATTATCCATGCCGTGGTACCTCTGCAACGTGGCCATGACACAGGATTGGGATACAGCAACGCTGCGTGCATCTCTCTCGTGGAATATCCTTCTTCCCTCAAAGTTACAATTCTTGCTCGTAAAACTTCTGATAATCTGTCATTTTATCAATAACAACTTTCCTTGGAAAAATATTACAAATCCGTTAAAATTGACTAGTCAGATTACTGAATGAGCGTAAGCTTGGATTAAATTCCTTTTTAGGAAAAACGATTGAATTTGTTTTTTTTGTTTTATATTCTAATTCTATATTTTTAAGTAAAGAATCTAAAAAGAAGAAGAAATTATAATATAGACTACCATAAAAAAAAAACAATTTCACAAACTGATCGCAAACTTTTTTTGATGTGTGTATATGTATTCTCATTTCAAGTCCTAATGTTTGACGTAACCAATAAAAACACACGCACTTGTAAGCGTATTGATATTCGATCAATCAACAAACCTTTCGACTGTTTATTACCTAACCACATTAGGGAACTCATAACTTTTGTTAGGTACCGTCAAACGGGATGAATAGAGATGCAGAGGTGAATCGGAACGAAATTTGAAAGGAGCTTTTACATTGAAATAATATAATTTGTTACCAACAAGAGCACTTAATCGTTAATCATAATACAGTAAACACATTAGAGTCCTTATTAGCAACAAACTATGTTATTTCAATGTTAAAATCCCTTTTAGAGTTTCGTCTCGATTCACCTCGGCAACCCTTTTCACCAGGTTTGACGATATGTTATTCTATAACAAACACGGCGACACGTGACCGTTACTGCCCATACGTACCTTAAGCTAGGGTTTTTTAAAGCCTTTTGTCTCTGTCATCTTCAAACATTTGACAGATACAGAACATACATTCATAACATCACGCCTGTATTCCCCGAAGGGTTAGGCAGAGGTGTACCTATAGCACACCCACATTTCGCCAGTTATGTTTAAGTCCCATGTAATAGGGGGCGAGCCTATTGTCATCAACCGGGCACAAATCCAGATTCCGGGCTGCTACTGAGAAATTCCAGATGGAAAAACCCAATAACACTTTGACCGGCCGACCCGGGAATCGAACCCAGGATCTCATGCTCAGCAGTAGACCAGATGCTCAGAGTTTACCATTGAATGACGTCACTGTAACGTTATTTATGAAAGTAAATTGGTGTGTTTCCCTAGAGAGCGTTTTTTGATACCGTAAAGTAAAAACCCGGTGCCATCATTTTCATGATGGCCGTCACTGTGTTACGTGGCGGCCACCGCTGTCATAGTCAAAGTCAAAGTCAAATCATTTATTTCAAATACGCACATAAAAGGCTCTTTTGAACGTCAAAATTTACAAAACAAATAGAATTGATTCTAGTAGGTAGTTTCGTATGGAGACGAAACTCCACCGTTACTTACGTTACGTTTACGTTTTAAAATGTTTACAATATTATGTATACATTAATTATATGTGACGACGATGCACCTAGAATAAAATGGTATGGTGGTAGTGGTATGGTATGTGGTATAGTAATTTACCTACTGGTAAAATTAATTAAATATAAAGCAATGGCAGGTAAATTAATTATGTGATAGACAGATACATGGAGCTCATATTTACAAATATTGAAAAGTAGATGGTTTTTCAAAAAAAAATAACAAGTAATAATTTAGTGTGTTAGTTCAAGTAGTTACAGTGTCGTAAGAAACCCCAAGCTTAGAGGGCATTACCGCCTATAGTAAGCTCTCGAAGGGATCGCAGCGTGACTATCCCAGAGATACTACACCTTTTACCATAAATAATACCCGAATATTCGTGTCCCACTGCAGGGTAAAGGTCTCTTCTCATACAGAGAAGGCACGAGCATTGATCACCAAGCTTGCTCAAGACTGGTTAAGTTTTACCATTAGCGTGATATTATTTCTCCGGACAAACCTATTTACAGAGAGATTCACTACTGCTGCGATGGTCAACTAAATGAGTTACAGTATTTTTATCTCACGAAGCGACACGTGCTTTACTTTTGGTTACCAAGTGTACAAACATGCTGTGAATGTGAGTGTAAGTACAGGAGCTTTCGGTACCGTCCGAGACAATGGCAAAGTTGGAAGTGTGTGTGTGTGCGTGTGCGCTGACGCTACTCGTCTTCACGCACACATTCACAGCGTGTTTGTACACTTGGTTAAAACAAGTAAAGCGCGCGTCGCTTCGTGAGATAAAAATACTATATTTTATACAAGTAATGTATCACATTACCTTATCGAGAGCCATTACATTTAAATAGCGAGCTATCTGAATATTGATGTATGTAAGACTCGGTTTAATCTGAATCAATTTATCTTCGATTGCTTTCAAATGTATACTGAATAAGTTTGATTGAATATAATTGCTCTTCAATATTTTTAGCGTGCTATTAATACATTTATGTAGGAAAAAGTTGTGAATAAAAAGTTGCTCTGTAATGACTCCATTTTTGTGGAATACTTGGTGGGAGACGATTTTTTTCTTTCTCAGGGTTGTCGCAATGTAGAATAGTGAAAACATACACATGCCTTATTTCAGGACATAACGTCTACTATTTCGGAAGAACCGTAATCATTATCAATTCATCATTTGTTCCACCCACTGCTGAGTAATGAACTCCTCCCTTTTTTGCCATGCTTCCTTGGTCTGTGCGAGTCTCAATCAGGAAGATAGGGAATACTGCAAACCAAATAAATGCATAAACAGCGAAATAAACATCCTAACCACATACCACACTAACGATGTAACTATTTCAGTATCACAAACTATTTACATACAGACCAGCGGGGTAATTGCGTAACCACACTAACAGTAGGAATGGGTTTCATTTTGACAATTCAACATTCACATTCATTGCGTTATTTACGTTGTCGAGCAGATTTTTTTTTCGAACATATGAGGCAATGGATTAGCAATAGACTTCAAAATTATCCAGATAGTCATTGATAACGTGTTATGCAATTAGAATGCTGTTAGCATGGACTCAGTACATGATTCTGGATGCGTTGAAATATTTAGCTCGTTATTAAAAAAAATACTGTTCGGTACATTTTGACTGTGTAGATATTGCATTTTTCTATAAAATTTTGATAACCGACGAAAAATTTCTACGCTAGGGGTGTCTAGAACCATGTTCTGACTTCATGGTTACAGTTTACGCATCGATCTGGGATGCCACCCTGTATTTTGAAACGGAAATTCCCTCAATACAAATAGAGTTCCTAGCCATGTTTATGTAAATAAATGTACGCTATGTTATTAGTCTGCTAGTTGCAAGCTCAATAACCATAGTCCATCAATCCAGTTTTACGATTGGCGTCTAGCGGCGAGCCGAGAACGTTTCTTGTACTTAAGGAAGGCCATGAAATGTGTGGATATGCTGATTGGTATCGTAAATGCAAATGTTATTACATTGGTATTCTGTAGTATTGATGTTGGTGGTGGTGATAGAATGAGTATTGATGGATGAGGGATTGTTGGATGGATTACAGATGCTGGACGTAGATAAAAATACGATCGTAGGTAACCGTTGAGGTAGAAGCTGATTTATTTTTAATGTTGTTGGGGGTTTACGTTGGGGAATTGTGTACCTTTCAAATGTAAAGTATTTAATTAAACGTATTTTCTTTTTTTTTTTCTTTCTAATTTATTAGAGCAACCTAGAATTTTTCAGATCCCTGGTTCACGTTTATAAAAACTGTTGGTGTCTAAAAATTTCAATGTCAAATGTTATTCCAAATGACGTATACCATGACGATGTGAGCATTCCGCATTTTGATCGCTCTACAGTTGTTTCCACACAAATTTTTCAATAGTTAGATCACAGACGAAAAGTTTCGTCGTTTTCGTCGTTTCGTCCATATTGTCCTTTGAAACACTCACATCCGATTCACTAGCTCTAACACTCAGAGAGCTCAGACATGTTTTATCATCGCCTGTTAGATCAGCATCATAAACATGTATACAATCATCTAGATTACAGGCTGAACTTTAGGCGTAAATGTAGCACAATCTGCCTGAATCAGTGCCAATATTACGCCGGGATTCCGTCCTGTTAACATATATTTCTGAAAGATCAGATCAAACGGTATTGAGATTATTGTTGATATAAATATCTTATAACAATCATCGCTTTACATTAATATTTTTAGTATAATTTCCTGAAATATGTAAGCTGTTAAATATACACAAAGTGACTATGTTTCAAACCCAATTTGATGCAAAATTGGAACGAATCATTTGAACAAAATTAGGTAGGATATATTTGGAACCATTTGGGAATACTATTCGATTACTGGGAGATTCAGATTGCCGGTTCTAGGCTCAGAGGATTTATTACATTAGGTACTCTGAGGTTCTAGGAAGCACAGATAAATAGATGTAACCCCAACTCGGTCCGATTCATAATAGAAATGGATGAAATGTTATGTGTGTCTATTGTCATTTTTCTAGCCTTTCACAAAGTGATTTTAACCAATAGTATACCCCTTTATTGATAAAGAGACGATTCGCTATGAATTTTGAGTACCATACGTTCGTCATAACTTATTTTTAAGCAATGTTTATAAGTTAAAGGGGAGAAGCGAAATGTCAGCTCACAGTTTCGAGGTGCTGCGTCAAATTATAAATGTTCTAACGAAGCTGTGGTAGCGACAATACTGTCAACGGGAAATAAAATAGCGAATGTGCAGAAACGATGAGGGATCCTACATGACGTCCTTTAAACATACAGAACAAGCTTCCGCCCGCGACTTCGTCCGCGTGAAATTTCATGTGCCCCCGACCCACCCCGTTGCCTACCCGCGCTATATTCATTTTCGCTTAGCGTTCTTTCCGACATTTTTTGTTATTTCTCGGCTCCTAAGGGTCGTAGCGTGATGTTAAGTAGCCTTCCTCAAGAATGGGGCTATCAATTGCAAAAATATTTTTTCAAATCCGACTGGCAGTTCCTGAAATTAGCGCGTTCAAGCAAACAAACAAACAAACTCTTCAGCTTTATAATATTATATATATAATATTATATATTATAGTAAAGATTAAAAATAAGACATTATTTTGTTTTAATATTTAACAACATCGTGTACTTAAATGCATAGAGATATCACCTGACGAATACTAGTAAGTCAACGATGCGTGGCTGGCAAAGATAGTTTATTCCGAATTACTTATATATCGTAAAACAATCAAACAGCCTTCATACGGCTAACAGTTAAAGACATAATTATTGTCTATACGCTTACTAAGAAACAGACCGCGAACTTGGGAAGCGAATGATTTACAAGTGTATGGAAAATATATTCCTACCTTATACGATATGTTGTCGGGTATATACTCATTGAGAGTTAATCTATATCTTTAATTCCTACTTACCTACTCATCTGTTAAGTTATACCTTTATGAGACTATAATCCTAATATAGGTATTAATAATATTTTCCTATAAGTACGTCTTTCATGTATTAAATTAACTAGCACATTAATTTTCTCCCTTTCATGTGTTCAAGTAATGTTTTATATTTATTATAACCTATATTTTTTAATGAGTTTTACCAGTGTTTTCGTAACAATTGGAACAATTATTTCAAATTTTACCATAACAATGAGCCAGAATTTTTAATTAAAAAGCGCGGAACGGTTCAAAGCTTTACTTTGGAAAGAATAACAAAAGAATCCTGCTTTTTATTAACGGACCGCTCTTGAGCACGACTCGTGAAAAACTGATGAGGTCTAAAATGCTGCACTTTTCGAATTACGACATGTTTCACACATCGTCTACTAGTGAATCAAGTACTAAATACTACTTAAAAATGTTAAATGAAGGTATTCTCAGAGAAACCTAAAGGAGGAAGCAGATCCAAAAACTTCTACTGCTTTTTGACTTTCATCTAAGACACTTTAATAGTGTCAATTCCAAATCTCCCGGTGGTTCGTTGGCCTTATGAAATGCGACACCAAAGTCCCAAGGCGGATAAACTGACCCTATTTCCAATTTAATCCACACACGTTGTATTCATACATGCTTCAAAGTAGGTAGGTTGTTGCTAGGCTTCGTCAGTCCGTAATACAGTAATTGTCAATGAATATTAATCTTGTGCCAACGCACTTTTCCGCCGAATCGAATCAAGTTTTATAAGAATTCGTTTTATATTTTGGTTTATGGCCAGAATAGGTTTTGAATGAAATAATTCATAAAATAAAAATACACATAATAGCCTAACATAAATAAAGCCATGGTATAGTAATACAACCGGTCACATGGGAGACACAAGCTTACATCATCTCCGTTGTGTTACCAGTAGTATGTAATAATAACTCCACAATCGCCTTTATTACCTGTGCGAATCCGATAAAACAAAGAGGTAATAACTAACAATTACGTTGGTATATGTTTTGAAAAACGAAACGACAATTTAAATGCTTTATATATATTTTTTAACAGAATGGTGACTGAAAATGTTTCCATGATTCGTGTTTTGCTGCAATAAAGTGGCAACTGGATAGTGACGTAAGCAAGTGTCATTCCCGGAATGCCAGACCTTGTTTTTTTAGACCATGACTGAAAAATTCCTGCGCATTGCTGTCAACTGGTAAAAGGTACACACGAGACTGGCGACATTGCCACGTTGTATGCTTGTTGTATGCGTTGGATACTTAGTCTCGGGGCAGGTAAAAGCCAGCCCTGGTGAGTGTTGGTTTTGAACAGAAGATATATGTGGCGTGGATTGACTATTAGAACAGGTTACGGTAATCGCTGAGGTTGTAGCTTTTGCGCTTAATTCGCAGAATAAAGTTCGAAATTAAAAAAGCTTTTCGGGTTAAAAACACTTTGTTGAACTAAAGTGTTTTATTGAACTAAGCCTTTAATAATATTCGGTATCTACGTACTCGTACCTACTTATGTGACGAACAAATCTCTCTTTACATTATTTTTCTATTTATTTTAGAATCTTTTGAAGGATAATGCAATTCGACCAGACTTTATATTCAACAAACTATGACACTTGTTATTTGTCGACAGAACGAATCGATTGTGGCTCAGATTCTAAGGTCTTCTATGAATTTTGATTTAAACTAGACAGTATTTTACTAATCTCTACTAGCCACGGCTGTACACCCTTTTGCGAAGCAATTCGTACCAATAGACCCCCATGTATATTCTTCTTTGACGCTCAAGCTATACAAGCCTGAAAATTATAAGGAGAGAAGAAGTTGGTAATGGTCTCTGTAGTGCACGAACCAATGTTTATTTTTCTTTTGAAGTCCTTTTCACCATACTTAAAACGATGCTTTAGAGTCAACTATTCTCCTTAACAATGGAATATATCTTACCCCTTAACGTCGGGATGCTCCTCCACGTGGAAGATGAAGCTCTGTGGCAGACTAGCGAGCCCGGCGCACACCCACGCCGTGATCAGCGCCCTGCGCACGCGCGCTTCCCACGTCAGGTTCAGAGGCTTTAGGATGGCGTAGTATCTGGAATGTGAAAGTAAACAATGATATTTTACTATACATAAGTATACAATATCCGTTTTTGTTTACCCTAAAAAAAAACATACATCTATAGAAATATTGTACATAATTTCACACACACACACACAGTTCACATACCAAAGTCGATAAATAGTTTGCAACACTTTTTAATCGCGATTTCATTGTTGGTCCCATAGTAAAAGTTGAGTTAAAGATGAGTACTATGACGGAAAACTTTACAGGTATAGAGAAAAAAAATAGGCTTCAGTCAATAGGCAGTCAAAGAGTAGTTTGGAATTGAGAGGTAGCTTAATGGTGAGTATAACGCCAATCTATAACTATACAAATATATAAAATTGAGGTGTCTGTTTGTAATGAGAAAATAACAGCATTTTACTAAATTTATATGAAAGTATATACGGTACTTATACCTTTTTTTCATATTTTGTCTGGGTGTCTGTTTGTGCCGGCTAATCTCCGAAACGGCTGGACAGATTTTGACAGGACTTTCTGTAGTTGCCAGTAGCACGTTCCCGAGGGATAATCCGACATCCATGCGGGTGAAGTCGCGGGCAACAGCTAGTTAAATATATTGATTTTTCAAGATTCCAATTCTGACTCCTAAAATATTCCGAGTTACATACATACTTAATTATATACGCGATTATTTCGAATATTTAAAAACAGATTTTTCAATTAACCACACAAGAGGTTAGACCTACATTGAAACTTATTTTGTATCCTCACACGCACACTCTTGTAGCAGCTGTTTTTCGTTAATAATTTCATATGTTAATTTTCCACATACTTTGGTAACTTGGCTTTGGTAGGCTGGTAATTGCTTAACAACAACAATGGGTAGATACTCGCAATTCTAATTGAAAGTTTGTCGACTATTATACCGAATAACTGAAGTAAATTGTTAAATAGGTAGATTAGGTTTAAGCTTGGTAAATAAGCAGATGCCCACTTAATGGAATGTGTTTACCGCTATTTACAGAAACTACGGCACGTGACAAGTACTAATACCTACTACTTTGTTATTTCCACTTGTCTGGATGCCTTTACTGGCTCCCGCAGACAGGCACGACGTGACAGCGCGACTCGACTCTAGTAGAACAATTTCTATGAAAACTTCATGGAAATTGTTCTACCAGAATCGCGTCGCACCGTCGCTTCACCCAATCGCACCGCGATAGGTATTTTAAAAGCCAAGAGTCACTTTTTTGTACTGGACCATACTTAGGAACCTTCTTGTTACAGAGATATTTAAGGTCAGAGTTCCCTTTAAATTTAATATAAGTTGTAGGTAATATTTTGATCCAAGCGTAGGTATTGTCCCGTTGGGGGACAGCTAAGGAACACGCCAAACAGACGAGGCCCATTAATAAAGAATGTATGCTACTGTAAAAAGAATAGCTGCTGTTAACTTCCTATTTTCATTAAGGCTCCTTCAAACAGACCTAAAACGCGACGCAATCGCACGCGACATAAAGGCACTGCCTGTCGCGCGACGAGCGGTGCCTATGTGTCGCGTGCGATTCGCGTCGCGTGTCGCGCCTGTTTGAAGGAGCCTTGAGCCGTACCATGACGCGACTACGCTTGGATCAAAATGTTACCTACACTCATATTAAACTTAAACGGACAACATATTTTTTTTTTACTTTTAAGAGGTTTTGTTTGTGTCGGGGGTTAAACACCCTGTATTGTAGTATATCTGAATATACGTGTGACGTCATGTTTGAGATTATCCACTCGTTAATCTGTTTGGACGCACTTAGAGCCCGTTGTTTGATACATAGTTAAAAATGAACAAATTGTCAATTTAACAAATAGTCACTTGACAATAGTTAAAGTTTAACTACTCTGTCTACGCATGGTTAACTTTCATAGCAAATTGTCAATTTTTCAACTATAGTTAGCTTAACACGTTAATCGCCGGCTAAAATTTTATAATATTTTCAAAAAATGACATTGGTTTATATGATTGTTTCTAGTTCCATTTGTTTATATATACAAGTTTTATAGCGATATTTCATTGTTTTGGCTCTATTTTAGGTTTTTTTAAGTGCCGGGCATTGCGACCCGGCGCGGCCTAAACGGAATAATTATTACATTTAGGCCGCGCCGGTCAAAATGCCGGTCAGCGTACTTACGTACGCGTAATGTTCTATCGATGTATCTCTAAACTGACATACGTCTGTTACGCCCGGCACCGCGTGCCATAATGAATGCACAGCGCGGGAGTACACCACGCGCGCGGTTGTTGTTCCCGCTGCCCTTCACCCCTTTCACGTCTTCCCGTGTTGACCAATACGGATCTGTTTACGCCAGTTCGCGCTTATTTTGATAGTTAGTTGCACACTGTGATTTCGTTAGACAGAAAAATATCGTTTTATTGTCAAAATGGACGCTTTTTTTGATTTCGAGTTTACACAAGAACAATTACTTGTAATGGATACGGAATCAACCACACCACGAGTCAGAAGACAAAAACATGAGCTGAAGAAGAAAGAAGGTGCAGCAGTGTCAACAAGAAAATTTTGTCGCGATTGTTATAAAACAAATGTTCAGTTGTATGGAAGAAATACGGCCAAAAACAAAACAAAAAAGGTTTCTTGGTTTTGCACTATTTGTCCCGGAAATCCACATTTATGTCGACAATGTTTTGACAAATGCCACTAAAATGTTTCGATACCTATTTTGATTTACGTTAGAAAACCTTTTTTCACATCGAACACATTTTTTTATTTTTTATTATCATTCTTTTTGCTTGCTTTAATTCAACTTGGAAACAAAATAAAAATGTTTAATTCGAAATCATGTGTGTTTTTTTTTTTTTTTTTTTCTCTAAGTCCAAAAAGTAGGTATACCATAAAAAAATCAAAAAACCAAGTTGTTACAGGTGTTCATTAGGGCCGCGCCGGTCATATTATATGGTTTAATACGCAGCGTTTGCAATCTGCGGCGTGAACGGGCTTCGCAAATTAGGGTCTGCCGTGCCGGTCATTTTGATCCCCCACGGCTCCAATGGGTAGATGACGTGCCGGTCATTTTGACCCACCATGGCAGTTAACGTGTTAACCATTTGTCGAACAACTTATTTATGTCCATGGTATAATAATATACTTCGCCAGGTATAGCATTCCGGTCACGGGGGTGACACAAGCCTACGTCATCACCGCTGTGTTACCAGTAGGGTGTCATAATAACTCCTCAATCGTCTTTATTGAAAGGACAATTAAAATGGTTTATATATATTTTTTATCAGAATGGTGACTAAAAATGTTTCCATAATTCATGTTTTGTTGCAATAAAGTGGCAACTGGATAGTGACGTAAGCATGTGTCACTCCCGGAATGCCAGACATTGTTTTTTAGACCATGCTTATGTCATTTTTAGGGCCCGTTGTTTGATCAGTAGTGAAACATACTAATAGCAAAAATGCGCATATGTTTTTTGTTTGTTTGAGGATTACTGCTTGCGTGCTTTAATTGGTTTACTTCTTCTCTTAGGAATGTATATGCTTGAGGAGTGAGGCTGGCCTATGTACCTATCGCTGTATTCTGGACTTTCAAAGGTCTGTTTGTTAAGCCCTTCAATCCTACTGCTTGTTGATAGTACATACATACATAGACTCACGCTTTCTTCCCATGGGGGTACGCAGAAACTACAGAACGCCACCTGCTACGATCCTTACATACTCCTTTTCTGTCGTTTACGTTCATACATCTGGTCATACACGCACGCCGGTTGACCTTTCTGAAGAACAATAAAAAACAATATACTATGTTGATAGTAATACGAATGTAATGCGTAAATCCGAGTAGGAACAACCTTGGCACTGGTTATCCGGACAGCTGATTGATCGATCTAGTTCGACGACCCGTCTCGACGGCACTCATATTTGGTACCTACGTTATTATTTTCTGTGGGGAAGAACCTACGTGGGTAGACTGTTGTTTTAGATATACATGGGTACTTTCTTGTTTTATATTTGTGTATAGGCTGGGATTAAGCGTGGTTCTTGTTTTTTTTTGCTTTGCCACTAAATGCCAATAGTTTACTGTTCCTATTTGTGTTACTTAATAGAGGCTTTCCTTTAGAAAACCTTAAGTTATTACAAAAGTACTTTCCGAGGTAATTAAAGAGAAATAATTATTCTAAAAGCTTGCCAAGTTTAAGTTACTTAGACATTTGAATTAGTCGGACATCCATGTCAATTGTATTTACGTAAACTCCCTCGGGCCATGGGCTCCGAGTGCTCATGGTTTGTTCAACAAAATCTCCAAACGCCTGTTTGACACTTCGCGTGATCCATGGGCTGTCTTTTACCTTGGCCAGAGGCTAAGCTTTGCCATACAACGTAACAATGCCGCCAGTCTCTTGAGTACCTAAATTACTGGTTGACAGCGATGCGGAGGAATTTTTCGACGCCATATTTTAGTGTTTTAATTTGTTTAGTCAGGATAGGTTATTATATTTTTATGTTGATAGTAAACTAGGTATAATATAATTAATTAATTAAATTTTATCATTATTTCAAGATATTTCATGTTAAATATTGTAAAAAAAAAACGGTGTGAGTTGGTTTGGCACTCACGAAAATTGATGTGTAAACATGTGAGCTCGCATCAGTTTGGTTCACGTGCTCACATAAACACGGGTCTTACGCTGACGTCATCTGACGCTCAAAGTCTTACGCATAAGCGTCTGACGCTCGAAGTCCCAGCTAGCCCCTACCGTAGACCGAGCGCTAAGATGTTTACTCATCAAAAATTGTCCTACAATTACCATAAAGTATAAGCTCACGCCGCCTATAATTACCATAAAGTATAAGCTCACGCCGCCTATAATTACCATAAAGTATAAGCTCACGCCGCCTATAATTACCATAAAGTATAAGCTCATGCCGCCTATGATAGAGCGGGTAATTGCGTAACATACTAACAGTAGGAATAGCTTTCATTTAGATAATTCAACAACATTAATTGCGTTATTTACGTTGTTGAGCAGACAAATTTTTCGAACATATGAAGCAATGGATTAGCAATAGGCTTCAAAATGATCCAGATTGTGATTGATAGTATGTTACGCAGTTAGAGTACTGGTTTATCCTAGTAAAAGGCATCTATAAATATAATATCGTTGTAAATTATTTCTAAGCTTTTATGTTAATATTTTACCAATTTGAATACGGAATAAATATTTATTTATTTCGTTATTACTTTAGTTTTTCACGCTGTTTTATAATAAAAAAAACTGTTAGCAATAAATAAACAGGAAAACTCTTTGTGAAGGAGGTCTTTGAAGTATCTAGTGCTACCATACATAAATCGCCTCTCAGAATCGCTACCTTCCGGCTTGAAGCGGTGCCGGTGAAATTATACGCACAAGAGACTTTTCAGTAATGTCTTTGAAGTAGACAAAGCAAGGCAAGGCCTCTTATCAAGTTACCATGAGGTTAACCATGAGCGGAATCTACTTCCCACAAGCCTTCCACTTGTTTGAAACCTTTTATTTAAGGAATTTACAAAAATTCTTCCAGTTTTGGAATTTTCAAATATGGCCGATATTTCAAACTTCAGATGAGTTTTATCTGAGTAATGAGAAGTGCGGTTTGACATCTTTTGTATAGAAATGTGTCTAAGTTATGTAGGTATCTAACAGGTTGATTGAAACTAATTTGTATGTTGAGTACTATAGAAATCTTAGGCCAAGTCTTGGACAAGATATTAAAAAAAAAACGAAGCGAATGCTCTTCGAAAGTTCGAAGCAGTTTTATAATTTTGTCGAACTGTAGGGGATTCTTCCGAAGAAGTCAAAGATTCTTGTTTTTCGGAACAAGTAGGCGCTTCTTAGCATGAACATAAAGTCAGGAACACATGTTTCAACCAGCTATTTATAACATTTGAGGCGCGTATGTAGGTTAGGATATCCATATTTATTTATTCTAAAACATGCACCTATTCTATTTCCAGAATGAATAAATTTATGTTGTTTTCATTTGTGATCGTAATTTTGAATTATTCAGAAGATATTTCGAGCAGTGGTGGCCCAGTGGAATCGGCCGCGACTTACAAGATGTAGGTCGTGGGTTCGAACCCAGGCAGGCGCTTTACTTTGTGTAAATAATTTCACCACTGCTCTCAAAACGGTGAAGGAAAACATCGTGACGAAACCGGCATGTCCTAGAACAAAAAAATCGAAGACATGTGACAGCCACCAATCCGCACTGGGTCCGCGTGGTAGATTACAGCCCATGCCCTCTCAAAGAGAGGAGGCCTCAGTCCCAGCAGTGGGAACATTGTAGGCTGATTATGTATTTATAGAAGATATTTGGTCGTGATTTCTGATAACTAAACTATTTGCTAATACTAAGTAAATTATAGATCTATTTATCCATCTCTCAACGTATGGTGAATATAAAAATAGATATACCTACATAGGTTTCGAATATGCGGCGAAATAAATGTTTTTTGTTTAAGGTTTTCCTGCATCACCAATTTACATTTACCTTTTTGTTTTATTTATTCTTACGATGAACGCATTATTTACAAGCAAGAAAACATAATCAGCCTATAATGTACCTACTAGGACACAGGCGTCCTCTGTGAGATCCCGAGTGGACTGTAAACCACCACGCGAGCCCGTCCTGCGGGTTGGTGGATGTCATATGTCTTAAAATTTTAGGTTCCTCAGATGTTTTCCTTCACCGTTTTGAGAACAGTGGTGATGAAATAATTTACTAGAAGTACCTACTTTGTATAGCATGGCACAAAAGGGAGGAGGTCTTAACTTCGCAGTCAGTGGAACATGGCTGCTAATGAACCAGGCGTCTGTTTCCACTGGACAAACAGTTATTCAAATAATGAAACGACATATTCTAAACCAAAACAAATGTACATCTGCACTCACCTATCAACAGCGATACAAATAAGAACGAAGCTGGACAGGTACAGCCCGAAGGTCCTGGTGAACATCATGACGCGGCACATAAGGTCCCCTGCGAGCCACTGGACTGTTCCCGCCCACGCGATCTCTAGCGGCATCATCAGGAACGTTACCTGCAACAACACTGCTTACCGTTTCATTTGAAAGAAAGAATAACATTTATTTGGCAACAGTTCGTGAAACACAAAATACAAATTAAAAAGGTGTAATGTATTCACAATACACAGTGTGCCTCACGGCTGCGCCAAAATATCCATTTCAGCATTACTGCCAGCAGGCATTATTTGCTGTTGTGTGCTAGTGAACTGGGGGTTTGATGTTGGTCTAGTGAAACGGGCGGTTGATGTTGGTCTAGTGAAACGGGCGGTTGGTGTTGGTTTAGTGAAACGGGCGGTTCATGTTGGTCTAGTAAAACGGGCGGTTGATGTTGGTTTAGTGAACCGGGCGGTTGATGTTGATCTAGTGAAACAGGCGTTTGATGTTGGTTTAGTGAAACGGGCGGTTGATATTGGTCTAGTGAAACGGGCGGTTGATGTTGGTCTGGTGAAACGGGTGGTTATAGAAAGAGGGGAAAATGCTTTTATTGCTGTACTTGAATTAAATCTCTTGTTAGCTTTAGTGATTGGTTGACAAAAATAATAATAACCAATCATATGGACAGAAGCTTTGACTTTAATTCGAACTGAGATTTTAAATGAACGCGAGAAAGAAACCTTAACATTCCTTGACAATATTTTAGTAAGAATTAAATTGATTAGTTTTAATTTATAACACAAAGAAATCTTAAAGCATTCCAGAGCCTATGAAACCACGCGATCGTAGTAAAGGACCAGCTACGCTGTAGCGTATTTGGAGAGGCGCGTAGCAAAAATCGCACGGCGCTACGTTACCATGCTACCACATAGAATGCACTAAACATTGCTAAGTAAATTATACAGACCCCGTGTCTTTTTATCTAATACCTATTACCAGGGCCTTATTTTCCATTGGCCACTCTGGGCAAGTGCCCAGGGCGCCCAGATTCATGGGGTCCCATTTCCTGCCAGCGTCGGAGCTGGGATCTATCAGAGGCAGGGTGCTACAAATTTTGAGCTCACTTCGCTCGCTCTTGCATACCAGATTCTCCAGAGGGGTCCCAGTATCCTAAAGTGCCTGGGGCCTCCAATATATTAAAAACTGCCCTGCCCATTATTAGCCACATTTAAGCCACTGACATACACATTTTCCTTTCAAAATCCGGTTCTACAGCCAGTGAACAAGTAGTGACTAATACCTTAGGTACCTTAATACGTGTTGGAAATTGTTATTCACCTTACGTGGAATGAATAAGAGAGATGATACCTTTGAGGGACACGAAATAATATGAATTTTAAATAATCAACTAAAGAAATGTATGCATAATATTGTAAAGAATTTTAAAAGAGTAACGGTGGACTTTCTTGCCCATTCTTCTCCATACGAAACTACCTTTTGGAGGGTGCAACTAGAATCAATTCAATTTTTTTGTAAATTTTGACGTTCAAAAGTGCCTTTTATGTGCCTATTTGAAATTAATTATTTGAATTTGACTTACAAATGAAAGAAAGTAACATTTTTAACCCATAAAGAAAATGCAATGAAAAGAATTATGGACTTTTTTAAATGTACTTCAAGAAGATATTGGTAACAGGTATCCTAGATAGGTGGACGACATTGTTGCCATCGCAGGCAAAGCCGATGCCTGCCGGGGTCGCGGATTGTTCGAAAGAGTTACCGTGGCCCTGGCGCACAGGCAACTGAAGGAACACGGGTGGGTTTTTTTTTTTTGGCAAAACCCTGATGGTTCTGGCACAGGAGCGCAAGAAAAGAGAGGCCTATGCTCAGCAGTGGGTCACGTGGGGCTGTGGATGATAATGATGATAATCTATCTGTCATACTATTAATTCAATGTCGAAATTTTTATTAATTGTGTATTTCCAGTAAAACAAAAAACAGATTTTTAACTCTTCTTCTCAGCGAGTCGACGGCAATCGAGATTGTGTCTGCCCAGAACGATATTCTTTTTTAACTAAATTATTACCTAAGAGTTTACATGTGAAATATTATTACGTGGAACATTCCAAATTTTGACGATTTATATGAAATTCATGATTATTTATTATTCAGTAAATATAGGGTGACTGGCAATTAGTGACCGATACTTAAACACATGATTGTACTCATCTTTCAAACTTCCCAAAGAAACGATTTTTTTTAATGTACCAAGCACTGGGTCCCTATCACCCCAATAGAATATTGAGTACTTACCTCACAAGAATAATACACTATCAGCTGTAATTTTATTTAGTTACTAATCCCTTCTTACAAACAAAATAATTCCACTTACGATGCATTAAGGCTCCTCCAAACTGGCGCGACACGCGACGCGACACAAAGGCACCGCCTGTCGCGTGACGAGCGGTGCCTTTGTGTCGCGTTGCGTGTCACGCTTGTTTGAAGAAGCCTTTATTCTTGTTTCATTCATGTAACATCATACAGAACGGGGTCAAGCGACTAACAGCTGATAGTAAGCGCTCGGTCCGTACGATTGTTAAATGAATGATATAAGAATAATGCATAGTAAAAGTGAAATAATTTTGTTTGTCATTCATCATTACACCGTTACACGTGATGGTGTTTTTATTATTTTTAGCTACCCAATATTATATTGGGGTGATAGGTGTACAGCGCTTGCAAATAAAAATAAAAAAAATAATCTTTGGGAAAATTGTTTGTTATAATGACTACAATCATGTGTTTAAGTATCGGACACTAATTACCAGTCACCCTATATATTGTTCCTACAGCCGCGAATCGCATTTTGATCAACGTACGACGTAAAATAGAGCCAAAGAAAGTTTGAATATGGCGAGCTACAGCTGAGGATTTAGCTTAATCGATACACTGTCTATCCCTACAACGTTCCAGCTTCAAAATAAACAAATATATTTTCAAACGAAATCGCCGTCTTCAAACACTGCAGAGCTCGAACCAGAATACATAAAAGATGAGGTTGTTATGGACGCCGCTATTTACTCGCAAGACTTGATATTCGAATGCTGAGCAAATTATCTTACGATCTCCATTAAATGCCTCGGTCGGTCGGTGTGTAAATAATTAACATTTGTTGAACGGATGCGGCGTTCGTGAAGTTTGATTAATTTGTTTTTGTTTTGCGGTAATTGGTGCATTTAATTATTATATAAAGAAATAAAGTTTAACAGCCTCTGCGTTTATTGTGCTTGATTTTGTCGGCGAGAACATTTAATAAAAAAAAATGGTATCTCGCAGGTCAACAAGAAGATTTTCTGCTGTTTTTTTTTTGGGTGTGAATTCATCAAATAATTTCTCCCGCTCTAATCGGGCTTGTCTGTGAATGCCTCAATAAATTAAGGCCTCCAGCTAGGGCTTAAAAAAATTAAAACCTAAGTGAATACACGCTAAGGGTACCTGTGGGGTACAGACCTCGGCTTAGGGCGTCCGTGGGGGGGGGTCAGCAAGGGATAGGCTGGATCGGATTAATCGTCGCGAACAAGGCAGTGTCCCTTATATAAATCGCAGAAGTTATTTTTTCAATATTTTAGTCGGATTATTGTAAGAAACTCCAAAATGACATTTCCTCGCTATAATGAATTTGGACTTACTTGCATTTTAGTTGGTTTCTCTAACTGAGGTCATTAAGACGTTTGTGATATTTGACACGAAATAATCGAACAAACTGTCATGTTATTGCAAGATAGTTATTTTCGTGCAAAAGCTTTGTCATAATGAGACTAATTTTGATGAGTTTCACAAACAATTTGCTATTAGTGAGTTATTTGGTAGAAACTTGTTTATGGATGGTTTAATATTATGTAAACAAAAGTTTTTCTTCAACCACTTATCATAAAGGCCTTTCTACATTATAAAACAATTTTCAGACGCACTTACTACTTACATTGAAGTGTCTATCTACTCATCTAGTGTTGTGACGTCTATCAACTGGGTCAGATGAGTTAACACATTTAAGATATCTTACGTCAATCGTCTGCTCAGCTCACAAAACAGCTGTTGAAAGTATGATGGACACCGACAAAAATATCTAAAGCCCAATTCCCGTCACAAAAAATATACAAAATCTAGTAGAAATCTAATCTCACCAACAATCAATGTGAAAACTGTATTCACAATTCCTCAATAAATTCGAGGTTCTTTTGACAAATCTTATGTGATTAGACCGAGAACTTCTTAAAAATATGGGAACGGGCCCTTCTGTTTGTTTGTCTTGGTATTATTCACATAAAAACGAAACCCGTGGTTTGTCTGTGATTCTCGATCTTTATACGTATTATGAGTAGTTTAAGAGGGATGCGCTAAGGTAGCCCGCGAAATTCAAATTTACTTACGTTTTTTGCAATTTGCAGGGCAGTATCAGGTTGTATGTTGATTAAAATATTATTCGCGACCATAACAAACATGGCTTTGCAGATTTATAATCATTAGAATCAGAAATAGAACTCTTTAAGTTAGAATTGGCCACAAATGTCATGATTTTATGAAATAGTCATTCAATAGCGTAATATGAACTTAGAGACTTGTATTGATGATTCCTATGATTATAATACTATAAATAAATATTTGATATAGCCGCGAATCATATTTAGATCAACATACAACCTGATACTGACCTGCAAATTGCAAAACACGTAAGAAAATTTGAGTTTCGCGGGCTAACCTGACGCTTTCGCCTTAAGTGGAATTTCAAACAATGCTTAACTTACTTTCACCATTATCCTAATAACCCAAATTGAATGTCGGAATCATAGCATAATCAGACTATAATTTTCCCACTGCTGGGACACAGACCTCCTCTCTTTGAGAGGGAATCGGCTGTAATCTACCACGCGGGCCCATGGCGGGTTGGTAGATGTCACATGTCTTCGAATTTTTGGTTCTAGGATATGCCGGTTTCCTCACGATATTTTGCTTCACTGTTTTGAGAGCAGTGGTGATGAAATTATTTACACAAAGTAAAGCGCCTGCCTGGGTTCGAACCCACGACCGTAAGTCGGGGCCGAAACCACTGGGCCACCACTGCTCACGTCGGAGCCCAATGTCGGAGTACAAATAGAATATTCAAAAATCATGTTCAAAAATCATGTTCAAAATAAAGCATGCTGAACACAAATCAATAACCGCTTACCATAAGATCAGCCACAGCCAGATGCATCAGTAACACATCGAGCCGACTGGCCCTCCCCGCCCGCTTCCTCTTCATCAGCTGCGACAGCACTGTCAGGTTGCCGGTGGCAGACACCACCATCAGTACACTATACACGGTCATGGACACCATGTGGCCATGGTTGAACCTCATGTCCAGAGGCAGTTCATCACTGGTGTTCAGATGCGACCAGTTCTTCTGCGAGGCCCCCCCGGGCCCCGATACTTTTTCGTCAATGTCCATGGTAGGTGTTGAAACTATTTGGTGTGAAGCCAGGTGGATGGTGACATTTTAGATTTGTGTGTTGGCATTCGATGCTGTCTGTAACAAGAAAAGATCTTACTTAAATAATTATAATTATTAATGATAATTTTATTATTATTTATTAGGTCTCTTGACATTTCTCGGGACCCTGGGATCCCGGACCATCGGAAGGCATACGAGGGGCCGAAGCCCATTAGACGTTTTTAATGAAATGAGGCACCAACCGACGATTATCCCTATTCGGACTATATAAGTGCACCCAAGGACAACCCCCGGTTGGTGTAGGTATATTGCAGGATATGGAAACGAAGATATAGGACCAATGTTTTATATAAAATACACAGATAAAATGGCAGGGGGTGACTTGCACACTCAATTATTATTTATTTATTATTATTAAATGCATTTTTTTCTGAGTATGGATGTTAATACTGTCTACTTGGAAAGTAAGTCGCCAAATCCGTCAAATTCAATGCTTCCGATTCACTGGCCAATTGATGGCCAATAATGAATTTTTAATAAGGCACTTAAAGAGTTGAGAAAATGTTAGATCAACATAAATACATAATGTTAAACTGATTTTGAAGAAAAGGTAAAAGTAAACGACATGAAAAGACGAAGGCCTTTCTAAAAAAAGAAAAAATTAAACTAACTTGTTACTGTACCGGATTGCCCGTGGCCGCAATTAAGCATTGCTGTCTACGCCGCGGCTACGATGCTACGACGTAGCTGACGTAGCCTTAACCTCGCTACGCAGCTACGCAGACATTATTTTAATGGGCATTGGATGTTTTTTTGTAAGTGTGGGTTGTTTGAATTACATAATTGAGTATTTAAATAACGCATTAAGGCTCCCGGAAACAGGCGCGACACAACTCTAGTAGAACAATTTCTATGAAAACTTCATGGAAATAGTTCTACAAGAGTCGCGTCGCACCTGTCTGCAGAGCCTGTAAGGAGAATCTTCAACTCACGTGTATTAAAAGCCTGCTTGGTTAATATATTGTAAGCTTCGTTGAATTCACAAGAAGATAGTTGCTTCATCTTCTCATGTCAAGAAGAAAATTGTGTGACTGTTAAATCTTCTGAAATTCCGAATATACTAATTCCTTTATTAGATTTTTTTATTCTACATCATGAAACAGCGTTACATTTTACGTCAAATGGAAAAGATTTTTCGTGTCTGTCTAAGCCATCTATTTAATCCTATTATTATTATTGTTTTATTTTCTATTTTATTTTTATTTATTTTGTCTGTTTAGGTCAGCTATTTTGAGTTCTATTAGAATAGACCTTAAAATAGCTGTTAAACATAGTGATAAGTTTTAAATTTTAACGAAAGTTTTAAGCTCCGTTACTATAACAAACTCATATATTGCACTTGTATATCTTGAAAAAAATATTAGAACGCTGAACTAGTGCGAGTCTCAGTATATATCTTAACTATGTTCCATAAATGATTTAAGATGGTGTTACATTTTTTCATGACAATTTTTTCAACAATTATTCTCCTATAATGTTTGATAAGGAATCAGTTTTAATTGTTTCTTTTTTTAGAATATCTACTGTATATTGGTACGAATGGATATTTAAACAACTCGAGGCCACCGAAGTATGTCGTTCGTACTTGCAACAGCACGGAATATGCAACATTACAGCGTATTCATATAAAAAAGGTAGCAATTACGGTGCTAGGAATGAGAGCAGACATTTTTATTATGCTGCACTGCCGTATCGATACGCCATCTTTTAATGAATCGATGCCCAGAGAAGACCGTTTTAACATGCATGTTTTGGTCGGTGATAAGTCTTACGTCCACGCTTATCATAAATACATAGCTTGAACGTTTACAATTGTATCTACTTCACAGTTATAAAGCTACATAATCAATTTTCACATCACGTCATTGACATAATATTCAGTCTTCGCAGCAAGTACTAAGGGCCTGAATTTCAGTTAGTCAAATCCAAGCCTGGCAATTAGCTGAGGATTATCTCGATTAGGCTTATTGAAACTTAAACTAAAGGCTTTATTTAAGGATTAGGACATATTTCTAATAATAAAGAGAATGAATTCATTTAACAAAGAACATTGCTCCACAGACTACATAGGTACAGACGACCCACTCCCATAGTGAGAAAATGGTTATTATAGATTGTCAAAAGTTGGAAGTTTAGAACATGACAGTTCTTTTTTTTATATTTAGGTATTGAGTTTGGCAAAGGCTCACACAGAAAGCCTCAATTAGCCCCATTCTATTGTAGTCAGATCTCAATTTATTTTTTGCTCTTGGTCTTAAATGAGCTCATCGGTAACTTATAAATTACAGGGAACTACTGAGAAATATGTAAATGAAACACAACAAATACTTATTCAAGTTATTATTTTATATTTAATAAATGCCTTAAGCTGCAGTCTCTGAAGAGATTTTCCATTTTTTATTTTTTTATTCCGTACGAACCTTCATCAACTTTTGTGGGTATTCCAGAGGTGATTTCATCGGCCGAAAAACAATGATGGATGAGAACCAAGGTTGAACCAATACTTCTCACTGATGAACGTTTTTTCAAAGTTTTTTTGGCACACAGAGTTTTTTTTTAACTTCAAAACAGCTACAACAGCACACAACAGCTTAAGCTGTGCAAATAATCACTGCTCAGAAGCCAACTTTTTGAGTCTTATTTGACTAATAGGAAACTGATGCATTTTACCGTCCTTTCGTTTATTTCCCGCAATGTCCGATACACATCTTGCACTACCAATGCAGAATATAACAGTTTAATCACTGAGAGGTTTAATAACTACGAAAATTAATCAACGCAAAATTCACTTGATCAACAACAAAACTTGTGAAAGTTTGAAAACTGCCTACATTTTGACAATGAAATTTGTGAATTCTCTATGGTTTTGGCACTGGGCGTAAGAGGGGTGATGAATGAGAGAAGGGGCGAGGAGACCTGTCTTGTTCTATTCTTCCAACCATAGAGTATACGGTTGAAATGTTTTGTTCTAAGTTTGCGTGCCGTGCATTGCTCAAAACGTCCTATGAATTAAAACGTAGTACACTAGCACTATAATTCCTAATAAATTTTATGCTTTAGATATCAATTTGCACGAACACTTCAAAATCTTGCAAACGTTCTTGATATAATTTTACAACGCCGCGTATTTGGACGAATCAAAGGACAAATACAACAATAAAAAACTCAGCACTTGCAGCGTTTCTTTTAAGGATTAAAAGGTTTAAGCTCTCGAAAGCGCTGGGAAGAAACCCAACTTTGTCCGACCCGGGAACGAAACCCAGGATTCAATGCTTACAGTCGCGCACCACTAACTTGTTGAGGCAGTCATTATTATTATTAACCATTAGCATACAAGCTAAACTAAACCACCCACCACATTCAATTTTTTGGTGGCCTCGACATCACTAAACTAAACAAAATACACAAGACTTGCGATTACCCCAAATCGCTGCAAAAATAGCCCATTATTACTCTTTATAATTAAAATATAAGTCATTAATATTTAGGTATGCCAGAGTTTACTAAGATTATTTTAGGAAAGCGAACCCTCAATTGAAAGAAGTTCAACAAAAGAATATTTCGTAGATTGCTGAACCTTTAATAACCACTTCAGTTGGCTTTACGAGGGGTCTAAATCTTGGTCAGAAATTAAACGTTCTTGTATTCCAAAAGACCGTCATGATATCGTCAGCTTTTAATGACGTCATTTGGAGGAAGACCTAAGATTAGCAGCTTCAAAATATGTTTTATGTAGACGCTCATTAGGTATAGAAGTTACCAGTATAAAATTTAAAAGTTAAGTTACAAATTCACTCTCTCTTGACATTTAGAGTAATTTGAGCATATAAGAAGGACTAAGATCGACATAGAGATCCATCTAATGAATAATGTACCTACCCTAGGAGATAAATATAAAGATTACGATAAAAAAAAAAACCTACAATAAACAACATAAATAACCTAAAATCATTCAAACAACTGTTTATGTTTACTTTAATCAAAATTATTTTACATCTACCAAACTGATTTTAATTTACATTAATCAATGCGTAGGCTCACTCCGAACTAGCTCAAATATCTCTGGTCCTTAGAGATGTCATCTTAATCCACTCCCTGACAAGTCTGTTATCGAGATAATGAATTAATGGGTCGGACAAGGGTCGAATTATTGCAAGTCAACAATTTAACTAGCAGGAATTAAACCAAGGTTGGTGACGTCACAAGCCGGTTACTAGTGACGTGGTTTGAAAGTTTAAGTGCTTTCCCGTGTTTTAATAACTAAATGGTTCAGTAAGGCAGTGTTGTTTTGTTATTTTTAGTTTACCCTTAGGGCAAAGATTAAATGGTCCAAGAGTTTACCATTTTATTTAAAAGCGAACGTAACAGTATTTTTTTTCGAAATTTTAAAACGATAGACCTAAATAAGCCTTTTATTTTGGTGGTAAATATTTTTAATTTTCACGGTAGTCTGTAACAATCTTAACAGAATAATGTTCGTGACTAACGTCTACGTTTGAGGTGTTACAATCGAATTACAATGAATAGCCTTGTTCAGTGGAACTGGGCTATTGACCGAAAATAGCTACAATTCTACAGGGATTTTCTCGCATAAATTGTTTGATATGATTTTAGACCCAAAGGTTTGAATTCTAGGTACCACTTACTTATAGTTTAATTTTAGTTCAAATCTTGAATCATGCACTAATTCTGCTCTCAAATCTCATGTTACTTATAGTCCAACAACAAGTTTGTTTTTTTAATAGTTTCAGTTACGTTGGGATAATAAACGTATTTTCTTTTTGCTTACATTATATTTTAATTTTAATAGTCTGTTAGTTAATTTATTATAAGAAGTTTATACAGTGATATACAGGTTGGATTTTTGAGATAGGGCAGCAAGGACAGCTACTTTAATCGTTCTAGCTACAGGAAAACGGTTTTAGGAGACTTTCCTCAACTTGTTGAGAAATTTCGATTTGCATTCAAAGATGTTGAAAAAAAAAACCCAAAAATGTTTTTTTATGCCAATCGATCGTGTTTGAAATAACACAAGGATCAAAAACCTCTACTGGACTAACTGAGGTTTGAGTACTAGAAAAGTCAGAAATCGCAAAAAACTTTTCCCATACATTTCGTAGGAAATGAGAATACAACTTACTGTTTTACCAGCGATAAACCGACAGCTACAAAAAAAACTAATCGAAAAACGAATAAAAAATAACAGATACATGTTGCGCCGAACCCAAGTAAATTGGAATGAGGGTACAAAAATGATGATTCTGAAATGAATTGGATTATTTCCCATGGTCAGGTTCCGATGGATGTTTGCTTAGGCTTGTGTGCACTAGCGTGTAATGAAATTTGAATAATGTTGTGTTTCACGTGGTTAGTCCCGTCTAATTTTTGGAAACCTCAATGTGGTCCGGTACCGAAAGTGCGTCCAAGATTTTAACTTTTACAATTAACCATAAAGCATAAACGAAGGCAAATGACAACCAACTCATCTCTTAATATAGGTACTTTTTTTTAACTTAAACTTATCTATAAACAATATCCCTAAAATTGCACCTTTCGAATTTAAATATTTCTATAATAGTCTGTTCGCATGTTTTATACCTATCTATATAAAATACTGTAATACACATACTCTGTAACATATAATACACATTGGCAGGGACATCGCCAGGTAAACTGTAACTATGAATTAACAACACATGATTCTAGACTAGCGTAGAAATTTTTCGTCGGTTATCAACAAAAAAATCTGCTGTTTCACAAAAACATGCAATAACCTACGCGGTCAAAATGTATAGAACAGCAATTTTATTTTAAACAAGCTGACCCGACAGACGTTGTCCTGTCTTAACTATGAATGTTATATGTCGTTTAGTTTTGAATATTGACTAAAACTGAAACTATCGACTCATTTATCAACCGATCCATCTGTGTTTAACGATATTTGCAGCGCGCATTCTGTCAATCGCTGACAGTTATTTCAAACAACTGACAGTTATGTAAAATTAATATTGGCGTTAAGTTTTCTTAAATTTTGTAACATTCCGATCAACTTCTTTATTTTTTTATTTCATAAGATCCTTCTCCTGACAATAACGAATACAGAAAAAATTAAATCAGTGAAATCGGTCCAGCCGTTCACGCGTGGTGGCGTGACCAACGGAAATAGGGATTCATTTTTATATATATAGAGAACCGCCGAAAAAATTCAACACAAGGGCGTTCAGAATCATTTACTGAATCCATGCTAATATGTATCGCTGTTGATTAACTAAATAAAGAAGATAAAAATCTTGGAATTGCTGGAGCTGTAAAATAACGTTTTAGCTAGAAATCGCTGTTCCTGCAAATTACATAAGTTGTTTTTAACGAGTTTAATGATGTTCTCGATTAGGTACTTACAGAAAAGTTTAAACTGTTTTCGGGTTTGCTGTGTGGTACCTATTTTATAAGAAATAAACAGTTGAAGGATGCAACGAGTTTTAGTCAGAGGAGATTAAGTATGTATGGAGGATATAAAAGCTCTGCTTACCCTTTCAGCGAATACAGGTGGTATATAATGTTAAAGAAAACTATACAATAATGTAATGTATATATGTATGTAATGTTACGTAAACATGATGCGGAGAAAGAACACAAGCGCAAAAAAGAACAAGTTGGGGGAAAATATACGTCACGTCCACGCATAACGACCACCGCTCAGCATAATGCTACGACCCTATGCATGACAGAGCCCCAGCACTGGTTTTTCCACTTTAGGAAAGTTTCATTCTGGACATAGCAACCAGGTTATCAGCTTCAAAATCTTAATGGAGGGTAATTACTTTTTACCTAATGATCTACTACTTACTCAAAATTCAAGTTACCTAGAAGGTAACACAATATCTATCCCTCAAGACTTCGTTCAATTTAAAGTTGAAGGTCGTCAGAATCCGTTATTTAATACCGAGACTGGACTTCTCGGGTGATCCTAAACTGATTGAAGTGATTAAAGGTTTCGGTTCTAGGAACCGGTGCTCAGTTCCAGTGTTAGTTTAATTGAGCAGTTCACGGGTTTCGGAGAACGGACATCCAAGTGATCCAGGGTTTGCTTATGCCCCGGATAGAAATAATACGGGTTATACTCAGCTCAATTAGGTGAAAAATGATGGCCAGAAAAACCGTGACAGGTAGGTGCACCATAGGTACACCTCTGCCTTACTCTTCAGGGAAAACAGGCGAGATGTTATGTTTATGTTATGATGGCCAGAAGTGTGAATACTATGATAACGGCTAGGTAGAGATGTATGGGAGAAGAAAATATTGCGCTGACCATAAATAAATTGGGGTAAAGGCAGGAGAATCATGATGATGATTTAAATCGTCATTTATGCTGGTGGTCAGGATACCCGTTGAAGCCTTGGGTGCTGGTTGGCTATGTGACTCGCCGCTCAAAAGCTTGAAGGAAGTGATGACGACGTCACGCTGATGTAGTTTGCAAAAAGGCTACGCTGACGTTCATGTTCGGGGTCACCAGTATAGAGGCATGTGGAACAGGGTGTACACCCATAGAAAAGGGAGGATCCTCCAACCAGATCGGTGTCGTGTTTGGTGGGCAACTGCCCGATGACTGATGTTGGGACGATGTATAAATACTAGTTGCGCGGTAAACTCTGCTTGCGCGATGTAGGATTTTGCGTGACGTCAGTGTGACGCGTAGCTCGCATGTGGCTATGTAGATGCCGCTACAGTATCATCAGCTAAAAGATGACCACTGCTGGACATAGGTCTCTCTCAAGGTTATAAAGTAAATACTGTAAAGGTTGTCTGCAAGGAACCTTACATCATTCAGACTGGTAGATAAATAACTCTAATTTAGGATTAGTTTTCGGAGATGCGGCGATTGTTTTCAATAAACAACATCGCCCTAATTGCGTAGCACACTATCAATCACAATCATGAATCATTTTGAAGGATATTGCTAATCCATTGCTTCATATGTTCGAAAAAATTGTGTGCTCAACAACGTAAATAGCGCAATGAATGTTGTTGAACTGTCAAAATGAAAGCTGTTCATAGTTACGCAATTACCTAGCCGTTATGTGATTAGCGCGAAAATGTGAGCACGTGCTCTTGAAATAAATAGCGAAAGTGTAATATTGCTTCTTATTATCGTATGTGGCGCCTGCCCCACATACGAGTAGATTCCGGTATACAGTTAACGCGCACAGTGTTAACAGCATCTACTCATAATTTTACTGAATATTGAGAGTTTCAGCCAGTTTACGTCTGTTATTATAAGAACTTTCGTCCATGATCCAAATAAACGGTTGGATGGGTTCGCAAATTATATTAGTGTAGGTAGGGTAATGTTCCTGCTATTTTTGAAAGAGAATATTCAATTCCCTCTTTTCTATAATCAAATTCTAGTCCAACCTTCTTAGGATAATGTCCCTAAACTAAAGCTAACATCACCTAAACAAATATGCACAGTGGCCTGCGTTCAGGAGCCGTGGAAACAAAAATTAATATTACTTTTTAGGACCTTTTCAGTTTCATATTAAACCGAGTTCCAAGTAGCAGTTCACTATCTCACGAGATAATTATGATAGACTACCTTTTCCCCGTGGCTTTGCCTGCGTGGAGGCCGGAAATTATCCCACGGGAACTTACTACCTGGATAAAAACTATCCTATGTGGTTAATTCAACTATGTGTGCCAAATTCCATCCAATTCCGTTCTGTAGTTTTTGCGTGAAAGAGTAACAAACATCCATCCATCCATCCATCCATCCATCCATCCTCACAAACTTTCACATTTATAATATAATAGTAGGAAGTAGGATATGATAGGTATGTATTTGAGAGATGTATTAAGTCGGGCTATACCTAAAAACCTTGACCGTCATAATTATTTTCCCGCCATTACCCAACTATCTTGGCGTCGGCATCCAATCTAACCGGATGCAGCTGAATACCAGTATTTTACATGGAGTGACAGTTTTTTTTTTTGTTATCGGTCTTGAATTCCTCATGGATGTCCTCCACCCTGGGGTGGACGGAGGGGTCTGTCAGACTTCTACTGACTAAAACTACCCCGTGTTTCCTTGCACACTTGCACCCGGGGTTACGGGGGCACTTAAGAACTCTTCAACGCAGCCCCCGACTGGTGCCGGCCCACCTCTGCGGGCCCCGTCTGGTCAAACGGTGAGGTGTTTGACTCACTCCGCGACGTCTAAGAGAGGCGCGCGTGGAACATTATGCGCCGCCACTTCGGGTCTTATATGATAGGGGGCGGCGGACCTCCCCGAGTCCGCAGTCCCTGGATCCATTTAGGGGGGCTGGAAGAGGGCATTATCTGCCCTCTGCCGACGCCCGGTGCGCCTGCTGCTGGCCGGGAGAGCACTCGACATCTCCCTCTCCCTTTCCGCTGCCTCCTTCTGCGACATGACATTTTCGCAGAAGGAGATCACCGCATCCCACGACGCTGCGCCGCCGACCATAGAATGAATCACGACATACAGGTTTTTACCTAGTTTGGTTTTCAGAGGTTTCATAGGTTTTTGTAACTCTTACCTTATTTCAATAAAGACTATTATTGTTTTTAATCACAGCCGGCAGCGACAGGTCGCTTTTCACTTCCGAAACGAGGTCACGGCGTGGCTCCTCCCAAGCTGCACACTCTGTAAGCGTATGCAACGCCGTGTCCTCCCGGCAATGGACGCAGTGATGACAACGAGCGTCTGGCTCCCTGCCTATGCGATGGAACGACTGCCTGAGCTCCACAACCCAGTGACTCGGTAACATGATAACTCGGCAAGACTGGTTTTCAGGCTTTCAGGCTTCTGACTACCCGTAACGACAGCAAAGAGACACAAAATCTACGAATGACAGCCGAAACCCTTTGATCATACAAATTCTATTAAACCCGCAATTGGTAAAAACGGAAGCCTCTGCCACTATGCCTATCCCGTGCTGCTAAGGTATAGTCAGGGAAATTAATTGTTTATCAAATTATTGTACGTATATTCAAATCATTATATATAATGGGTATAAAACTGCAAATTGACGTAGTGTACCACCACGTGCACATGAATGTTATCGTTCCTACACATTGTATGCGTAGGTACTTAAAAGGTTGGCAAACAGGTCGACAGTCCACCCGTTTTAAAGTGGTTGACACCACATTTATAGGTTAAGGCGTGTGCCAAAATGTAGCCACTTTTAAGCCTGGTTTACAGTGTGATATAATTGCCCGTGGCGTACCAAAAGTTGAAGCAACAATAAAAGTGCATCATCTAAACACTATATAGACGATGTAATGCACAGGCAAGAAATATGCATCAGGTAACCATTTACACAAAGTCATAGTCAAATAATTTATTTCAAACAGCCACATCAAAGGCACGATTGAACTTCAAAATTTACAAAAAAATTGAATTGATTCTAGTTACCCCTTTCAAAAGGTAGTTTCGTATGGAGAAGAATTGGCAAGAAACTCCACCGTTACTCTTTCAAGTGTTTTACAATATTTTGTATGCATTCATTATATATTTATACGTGAAGACGATGCACCTGGAATAAATGTACAATACCATAATAGGAAAAAATAATTAAATATAAAGCAGGTAAATTAATTATAAGATAGATACATGGTACTCACATATTTACAAATATTGAAAAGTAGATGATTTTTCTAAAAAATAACAAGTAATTATTTAGTGTGTGAGTTAAAGTAGTTAAATAAAGTCCCAACAGGGCTAGTCCTATCAATTTTTTTTTTACCTGTGAGAGCAGCAACCCAGCAGCAACCTTATTATAATGACAATAAAGATCACTGTGACTTTGACAGTGGTGCAAAATCAGAGGTAAAAT
The DNA here is from genome assembly GCA_916610205.1 of Griposia aprilina. Classification (NCBI taxonomy): domain Eukaryota; kingdom Metazoa; phylum Arthropoda; class Insecta; order Lepidoptera; family Noctuidae; genus Griposia; species Griposia aprilina. The sequence goes on from OU744299.1 coordinate 5,917,144, forward strand.
AGCTGAAAGGAATGTTCCACTAGATATGTTTGCGTATTTTACGAACAATTTGGAAAGAAGGACGTATTTGTATTGAGCCTATTATATTCTACTGAAACAGCAAAACAAATCGAGTGAGAAAACAGATAAAGTTAAAGTTATCACTGTGTTTTGTGCATTATGTATTATGTATGCCTGAAAATTTTATTTCCGCTCTACTTCACTACAGTTGAGCTATATTAAATTTTGTGATGCGTACCTAAATATCGGATTTGACTATACATTATCGTTTGTTTTCCAAAGTTTAATATTAATATATTATACGAGATTTTTATTTTCGATTTCCAAGATAATGTTTACATAATATATTAGCTAACAGTGTTAAAATAATAATATGTAAAAGTATATAATACAGGAGGGTAAAGAATCATAGGTAGGCTGAGATCAAATAAAAAGTCAAGAGATAGCGCTGCGAACAATACAGTGAAGCATACAAACCTAAACCTTGCTCTGTGCATACACGCTCACACACACACACATTTACAACGCAATTTACAACCAAACTACACCTGACTAAGGGTCCGTTGTTTGATCAGTAGTCAAACATACTAGTAGTTAAAATGCGTTGGTTAAACTAACAATTTGTTAAAAATGACATAAGTATGTTGTTTGACAAATGGTTAAGCTAACTATAGTTAAAAAAAATGTCAATTTGCTATGAAAGTTAACCATGCGTAGACAGAGTTGTTAAACTTTAACTATTGTCAAGTGATTAATTGTTAATTTGACTACCTATTGGTAATTTTTAACTATGTATCAAATGACGGGCCCTAAGTGCACATATATTTACGAAACCGGCGTCACGTCACTGTAGACAGCGGTCTAGATTTTTATTTGGTCTGAGTAGGTAGGATACAGAGTAGGTATATTTGGATGTTTTTTATACAACACATGACATGATATTAGACGTGTTTGTCTGCCTCTTATGAGGCACAGGGTAAAACGGTGCCTTTCCAACGCACTCCGTCGTTGACAGTCTTAAGGACAAAGAAAGGTGACAATCATGTTTCTTGACTTTTATGGAGCTGAAATATTACTTTCCTAATTTCCTTATTTGAGAAGTTGTCATATGTAATGAAATAATAATGTTGCAGGAGTGTTGAAGCGGTAGTGAATACTTTCCATCCAGTTATTCGTTTGGTTGTTTATTACAAAAAAATGCAAAATATTGATCTTACCATATGTTTAAACTTACATACATAAAAAGATATAAAAATCAATCCGGAAAAGAACGATCTTAATAAGTCCCTAGGTTAGTCACCCCAACTTGTTTGCGATCGTTGAACTAAAGATATTCAGGCGCTGAGAAAACGAACAAACTATTCAGGTCACATTTCCCTAAAGTACCTTCATAAGACCACAGGGTCACATTACCTTTACAATGAGGCTAACATTAAGTAAACGAAGGTAGAACCCAGCCTCAGACCAAGATCCGATATTAGTTTAAACTCGGTTCAAATTGTTTTACTTAAATTACACATGTCTTTATGTATGTCCTTCTCACAGACAGGAGGCCTGAGTTGAAACATTATAGGCTAACAAAAAAGACGGGCAACCGCGAGTTGGACTCGCACACGAAAGGTTCCGTACCACAGTATAATATTTAACACTAGTTTTTTATACTTAAAAAAAGGACTCTGAAAAAACACATTTCCTTTAATTTTTTACTATAGTTTTTATGTTATACGTAGCGATCATAGAAGTAACCCAAACGCGCTCGCCCAGACTTCACACCTCCAGATTTTGTCCTCTGGGTATGAAAACGTGCTTACCCATACCTCATACTTTCGAATTTTTCCTCTGGGGTTATCTGAAGACTCGAGTGTACAACAGTAATCCATCAACCATATCTGATTTGAAGGAAAACATCAGACACGAAATGAGCAAAATTCCTACACAACTTCTGAGGCTTGTTTTCACGTATGTTAGAGATCGCTTTGAAAAATGCCAGAGCCGCGAAGGACGACATTTGAATAATGTTATTTTTTTAAAGTAATTTTCCCATGTTCTCAGTTTCTGATTTTGTAATGTGACGTGTATATATAAATATATTTGCATCTATAAAAGTTAGTTTTTTCTGAGACACCCTGTATAACCAAATAAATTCTTTTGAGTTTTTTTAATAAAGGTTAAAGTTATGAAGTAAAAATATCAGTCAGTAAAACTGTTCAAAAATATTTACCTAATAAAATAATTTTCAAAATACATTTAGGTCATTGTTATAAAAGGTACGTTTAAGCTGATCCGGGATTAGGTGGAAACATTGTAATACGCAATTTGTGGGCCTTTTGTTGTCGTTTCGGAAATTGGACCTACACAATGGTCGATTTGATAAATAAATTGATATTTTCTTTGCTAAACCAGTGACTATCCTTGAGAAAACAAAAACGAACGTCGTTTTATGTCACAAATGTTATTATTGACCCTTTTTGCATGACATGTCTATACATTTATTATACTAAAATCGTAGCGAAGTCAAAATTCTACAGTTCAACTATTTTCTTAATGTCTCTGGGGAATCATCGGATTTCCGAATACAAACGAATGCTAAATTCCATGTCTATCAATTACATCAACTATTAGATTTATCGTGTACTTGTAATAATTTGAATTCAGAACTAAGTACTTTCTTGTTGTTTTGTTTTGATTTCCGTGAAAAAAAACAACAATAAAGTATTTAGTTCTGAATTCAAATTATTATACGCGATAAACCTAGTACGAAACGAAACTTGCGCAGTGAACTGTGATACGTTATCATTCGTTTGAACATCGCAATTTTTTGATAACATCTTTCCTCTCGTTTTCCTGCAATCTGTGCACAGGACATTCTTAGGGAGAATCTGTGGGAGTGATTTCGTGAAAAGGGAAGGAAGTGTGTAACAGAAAGCCGGGGAAGCGCGCGCTATTTGATTTGACCAATGAGCGTGCGCGGTGTGGAAGTTGGCCGTCAGATGGTACCAACCCATTCTCCGAGAGGTTGGTACTGGTGCCGATTCTCTGTCACAAAATTCTCTAAACTAGACAAAAAATCACTAAAATTTAGTTTATTCCTGTCAAAAGACGATTTCTCATTCTGAAATAGACTAAAATGACACAACTTAACTATATTTTAGTTTGACAGCACTAAGATGGTACTGATTTATTAGTTTAGTGAAAATGACAATTTTTCTATTCTGAATTTGACGTTTTTCACCAAAAATTTTGGTTGTCTTAACTAAATCTGGCTATTTTTAATCGCGATTAAAAAGGTGTGGAGTAAAATTAGTTGTCATGAACTAAGATTCACCACAACACCTCGACTTCAGAGGCAAAAACAGTACTGTTTTTTTATTTTTATTTTGCTTATATCTCGAAAACGGTGTGTCCTATCGCAAAAATAATGAAAATTTCGACCCCCTTTTTGAAACCCTTAAACCCATATAACTCTACAAGTAAGTATTTTTTTTTAAATATTTTCCATCCAAAAAGTAAAATATTCCATATAAAACTCGCCGAGGCTGCCACAAATGCGCGCCTCCGGCTCTAAAAAAAATTCACTGGATAGGGCAAACAAGTACCATGTGGAGTCGCGATTGTCAAATTAGTTGCGTCAAAATCATTTTTAAATTTAGAGATATTTTATTGCAGAATAGCTTTAAGATTCTCATAGCCAAAAGTAAGCAATTTTAGTGATAGTTTAGTTACTTTAGTCCGGTGTACAAGAGAATCGGCACCACTGTCAGCCAACAGTGTCTGCGTGTGTGTGACGAGAAAGAAGAGGAAGGGAAATAGAGAAGGAGAACGCATCAGCTGTGTGCTTAACCTACTGTGTTGTGTTTAAAGTGTGCTGTTATATAAACTAATTTATATGTGTAAACTATAATAATAAATGTATTTACTATTGATAATAAGTGTCTGAAAAAAGTATAGATCATTGATAAAAATGCAAGTGAGTAATAATGAATAATAATTCGAATAAATATTTCAGTACTTAGTTCTTTTTATTAAATATTGAGCTTAGTTTCTGTCGCTGGTCAATGGAGAGGTTTCCGTATTTTTTATTAGATAAAAAAATCCTACTAAACATTTAATAAAGGATTGTGTTTTCTTTTTGATATCTTCATAAATGACAAAGTTTTGATAGTATTACCTCCGCTAGTTAGATAGCCGGATCCGGAGCCGAGCCGGAGCCGGATAGGTGGCCGCCGCTGCCTCCGCGCTCCCTTTTTTTTTTTTTTTTTGGGTTATGGCTTCGCACGGTTTGTGCATTTAGCCAATGTCACGTTTAGTTAGTATGAAGAAAACAAAGTTAGGGAAACGAAAATATCATTATTAAAAATTATAACGGGATTTAGGATAGGACGGATACATCTATAGGATCAGTATTATTTAATTACAGTGATATCATAAAGGATAATGAGCTAAATACAATGACGAAAAATTACAACTTAATATTATGTAAAGTAATGAATGAGACTATGCATTTATATACAGGAAAGCTATTTGTGCAAAGTAAAGAAAGTATTGAGGTAGGAAAAGGAGTACGGAGAGACAAGAGGTTACTGAGAAAGGATGAACGGTCATATAAAGGACAGGAGAAAAAAATGTGATCTAAGTCGCCTACGTCTGCGCCACACAGGCAAATGGGGTCGTTGATAATATGAAGTTTGGCAAGATGGGCTGGAGAGCAGACATGACCCAGTCTCATCCGTATTAGAATGGAGGTCTCCATCTTGCCAAACTTTGCCCTGCTAAACCACGGTTTTTCCGGAACGTCGGGTTGAATAAGTGAGAAATAACGACCCTTCGATTTGCTTCCGATATCCCAAGCTACCTTCCAGGTGTCCCGAAGAAAAGTCTTTGGTAACGTCACGAGGTCACAGCAAAAATTAGTATAAGGAACTAAGTCCCCACACTGCACCGCATCACCGGCGAGTGCATCAGCCACTTCATTGCCATGGATTCCAGCATGAGCCGGGATCCACCCAAATTGTAGTGAATTACCCTCTGAGATGGTTCTGTACGCAAATTCTCTTATTAAATAAATTATAGGCAACTGTGATTTGTGTTCGAATGGGGATTTATTGATGGCTAGAAGAGCACTTTGGGAATCAGTAAAAATAATAGATTTTTTAAGCTTTAAAACACGGATATATTCTATGGCTTTTAAAATGCCGAAACATTCCCCCGTAAAAACAGAAGTCTCTGGAGGCAGTTTTATTTTTTGTACGATGTTGTATTGGGAATGGTAAGTACCTATTCCAACACAACCCGTCGGAGAACGCTTGGCAGCGTCCGTAAATATATGGTGGTACTCTAAGTGTTCAGCTAAAAAATTATTAAAACTTAAATGGCAATCGGCATCTGATTTACTTACACAGTTATATTTTATGATGGGACTGAATTGTAAACTCTCATAGCTACTATTAAATAGGGGAAGTTTATTGGAGCGGTGAATAGGGGAAGAAAGTGAAAGGATTTTTTTATAGCTTACAACTAAACAAGGAGCACGTTTATGGGACCAGTAATTTGAAGATTCAATTTGCAACACTAAAGAGTCCAATTTGGGAATGAGAGGATGGGTTGAGATCTGAAGAATCCGGAACAAATATTTGTCAGATAAGAATTGTCTTCTAAGATATAAAGGAGCTTCCCCGCATTCAACTTGGAGTGCATTAATGGGACTAGACTTCATGGCACCCGAAATAATGCGTAATGCCTTAGACTGGATGCGATCCAATTTTTTAAAAGCCATAACACTAGCAGGTTCTAAAACTAACAAACCATAATCCAGAGTGCTTCTGATGATTGCGTTGTAAACGAGTTTCAAAGAAAAGGGATGGGCACCCCACCACACACCAGAGAGGCATCTAAGCATGTTAAGGTGATTTTCACATTTGTTAACAATATAATCACAATGAGGAACACCACTTAATTTAGAATCGATTATTAAACCCAGGTATCTGAATTTATCTTTTACTGGAATAGGTATTTCCTTATAAAAGAGATTTACCTCGGGAATATTTCTCTTCCGGGTGAATAAAAGAGCTGCGCTTTTAGACGTGGATAAATCCAAACCGTTTAGATTTAACCATGACTCTAAAGTAGTTAAAGCAGAATTGATAACAAAGGTAGCTTGTTCAACAGATTGGCTTGAAGAATACAATAACAAATCGTCGGCATATTGAAGGACCTTAACATGGTTAGTCAAGGAGGAGTCCAAATCAAATGTATAAATATTGTATAGAAGGGGACTCAGCACAGAACCCTGTGGAAGACCTCTCCACACAAGACGAGATACCTCATGATCTCCTATTAACATGTTAACAGAGCGTTCACTCAGGATATTAATAATGAAATTGGACAAATTTAATGGGACTTGTAAGGCTATTAATTTATTTTGTAAAACTGATAAGACAACATTATCATAAGCTGCATTAATATCAAGGAAAACTGCAACGGTAGAATGGTTGTTAGAGAAGGATAACCGAATATCGGACGTGAAAATACTTAAACAGTCAGTTGTACTTTTACCTTTTCTAAAACCATATTGTGATTCTGCCAAAAGACCCTTACTTTCAACATACCATTCTAAGCGATTTTTAATTAAGTGTTCCGCTAGTTTCATCAGAATTGAAGACAAAACTATGGGACGGTATGAAGAAACATCAGATGAAATTTTATTTGGTTTAAGGAATGGCAACACCATTTGACGTTTCCATTCAACAGGGATGTTTCCTGTATTCATAATAGAATTAATAAGCTGTAGATAATATCTGAGGATGTCATCATTTAAATTAGCAAAAAAGGAATACGGTATGCCATCAATGCCTGGCGCAGAATCCTTAGTTTTATGAATAACACCCTTTAATTCAGTGAGAGTGAATGGAAGACCTAGCGTCGTATGGGTGTCTTGGATATTGGATACGAGAGACAGGTTAAGGTTAATACCCTCAGGAACAAAAGGGGGAGCTAATTTATCTAAAAATTTACTGGCTAAAGAATCGGGTATAGGAGAAGGGTTGTTATAAATGGTCCTAAATCTACGAATATTGCGCCAGACAATCGTAGGGTGAGTATTCGGTGAAATTGATGAGCAAAATGTACGCCAAGATTCGAATTTTTTCTTCTTAAAAACTTTATAAGTTTCATTTATTAAGTTAGTAACAATATCAAAATTAACATCAGACATATGAAGGTTATAATTGTATTCAGCCTCTTTACGTTTGTTAATCAATTCTGTGCACTCTGAGTCCCACCAAGGAGGCGAAGGGATTGCAGTAATATTGTTATTTTTTACAGGAAATACTTCATCTGCCGCTGCAATTAAAATGAGTGCTAAAGCTTCAGCACAACTATTTTCATTGCCATCAGAAATAACAGGCAAGGAGCAAAGTTTTCCGTCTACAATGTTTCTAAATTTGTCCCAGTCATTACAATTTCTATTAGGAAGTTTATGTTTTAAGCTTGATCTCCTTAATGGTGTATTTGATTTGGGAAGAGGATAAGAAATAACTATTGGAAAATGATCACTACCATACGTGGAGGTTAGAGTATGCCAAGTTAATGAAGAGGCTAAGTTTGGAGAACAGATAGAAAGGTCGATTGCGCTTCGGTTCTGATTGGGATCTGAACGACGTGTGGCAGCTCCTGAGTTCAAGATGCATAAGTTATGTAAGTCTATTATATCTAGTAATTCATCGCCATAACAATTAGAAGTTGAACAACCCCATGATTGGTGATGGCAATTAAAGTCTCCCAATATTAAGAATGGCTTTGGAAGAAAGGAAAAAAGATTATTAATTTCTTGAAGAACAGAAGAAGAAGGGTGAGGAATGTAAATAGAAACAAGACAAGTATGATGCACTTTAATAGCTACAATTGAAATTTCCTCACTATGAGGAGGCAAGGTAATAATAGAGAAAGGGATAGAATTCTTAACAAGTATAGCTACTCCACCATACCCATCAGATCTATCCTCTCTAATGGTTAAATAACCGTTAATTTTAAAAATATGACTAGATTTGAGCCAAGTCTCTGCTAAAGCAAAGGCAAATGGCTCATGTTTATTTAAAAGATATATAACATCACTCTTTTTGTTTATGAGACTGCGGCAGTTCCACTGGATTATTTTGGATGTGTTGTCCATTATGGGTGGAGTGAGAAACATTAAAAGAAGGGGCAACGTTGGACGGTGAAATGTTGAACTGAGACAGAAGATTGTGTAATGCACAAAGAAAATCGTTTATGGAAAAATTTGTGTCTTTTGTTTCATTAATATGATTATTAGAAAAACCACAACCATTTGATGGTTGAGGAATGTCAAAATCTTTAATAATGGCATTGTGAGCCACCTTATTATAACCTTGTACAGATTTGGGGGGAGAGCGTGGTTTGAGAAAGACAGTCTTTTTATAGCTACTGGAAGCGGGCATTCTATTAGCTGAAGAGATTGACGGAGAATCTGCAAATTTTTTGGAAGGTGAAGATAAAAGTGTATCAGCATATGATTTAGTTACAGGTGCATATACTTTAGCTGCTTCAGCATAAGATACTGAACTTTGTGCCATGTATGATTTAATTAATTTTTGCCTAGAAAATTCTGGGCAAGACTTATTAGTAGCATAGTGATAACCCGAGCAAAGGCAGCAAGATGCACTTTCTTGTTCTCTTTCGCAACTGTCCCCAGTGTGGCCTTGGCCACATTTATAACAACGAGGTTTCGACCTGCACTGAATTTTAGTGTGACCAAAACGACAGCAACTGAAGCACTGTACAGTAGGGAAAATATATAAATCTACAGGTAATGCATTATAACACATAAAAATCCTTTTTGGTAGAACCTGCCCATCAAAGGTAACAACTATGGATTGGGATGGTTTCCAAAGAGTTGTACCATCAACAATGGTTTTAAAATTGAGGCGTCTGACTTTTAAAATTGGACCGCAACCAATTGGTACTGTTATATTATCAATAACTTCCTCCGGAGACCATTCCGCAGGAACACCACGCACTAAACCCATTCTAGTAACATTAAAAGTAGGTATAAAAGCTTTATAATTATATGTCTCAAGACTATTGTTCGCAATAAAGGAATTTGCGTCCAGGAAATTTGAAAAAGATAGGGATATTTTATTGCGCCCTATTTTTTTGACGCTACCATTTATTACATTTTGAAAGGCATTGTGTTTTAGGAACTTGCCAAATGTGATTGGGTGCAATGTCGTTCCATCATCTGGTGAAATGGTTTTTTTTTGAACATGAATTACAAAAGGTGAGCTGTCAGTTTTATCATAAGATTTTCGACCTATCTGGGTGGGAACAATTAAGGACGGAGCAGGAACATCAGATATTGTATTATTAGGCACATCGGTGGAAACAATAATTTCGGTGCAGTTAGGCTGTAATGTAGTAATTGGTGTTGAGTCCGTGCAACCACAACCCGAAGACTCAGAACCGTGGTTTTTACGGGTACGGCGGCGTTTATTGCAGTGTTTGCAAACATGCACACGACTTCTTTTTAAGTGACGAGCCGAAGACGACCCATCGGTATCCATGCCCGATTCATTAGAAATAGTAACATAATTGCCTGCCGGGGGCACAAAGACCCCCGGGTCAGGCGGCTCGTTCATTTTCCCGCTAAATAACAAAAAAGAAACTTACCACTATCGAAGAAACTAAACAAAACTAGAATGAAATTATAAGTAAAAGAAAATAGAACACTAAAAACTACAACTACTGATCTTATAAACAGGTTTTTTTAAATTTTAAAATTAATCTCAAAAAGGACGCGTCCACCAAGTTGAAGTTTCCCGCCGTTTTTTTCCCGCGCTCCCTTAAATCGAACAAATATTAACCGTCTTCAATAAACATTACATTACCACTAGTGTTAATAAAATAAAATAAAATTTTCATTAAAAAATATTATTCTTCGTTACGAAACATCATCCTAAATCATTTTATTCAGGATATAATGTTAAGGTTGCTTATTATCAAGGTGAGATGTTAGACGTTGCGGTTAGCCCGCGAAATTCAAATTTTCTTACGTTTTTTGCAATTTGCAGGTCACTGTCAGGTTGTTTTTTGATTAAAATATGATTCGCGACCGTAACAAATATGGCTTTACAGAATTATAATCATTAGAATCAGCAATACATCTCTATATGTTCATATTACCGTATTGAATGACTATTTCATGAAATCATGACATTTGAGGGCAATACTAACTTAAGGAGTTTTATTGCTGATTCTAATGATTATAAATCTGTAAAGCCATATTTGATATGGCCGCGAATCATATTTCGATCACCATACAACCTGATACTGACCTGCAAATTGCAAAAACGTAAGAAAATTTGAATTTCGCGGGTTACCTTGGCGCATCCCCCTTAACATATTCGAGTACTGTCAGGCTCGCCGGTTTTTTTTTTCTGTTTTATTCTAGATTGCTGCTTAAAAGAAATTGTTTCTAGTAGGTTGGTTTTATGCAAGCCTGTGTATCTGTTAGAACTATCGACTGCGTAGTGACCAACGGGGCAATTACGTAACACACTAATAGTAGGAATGGATTTCATTTTGACAGTTCAACAACATTCATTGCGTTATTTACGTTGTTGAGCAGACAAATTTTTCGAACATATGAAGCAATGGATTAGCAATAGGCTTCAAAATGACTCAGATTGTGATTGATAGTGTGTTACGTTATTAGTGTGCTGGATTAGTGATGAAAAGGAACCAAACAGATTAATCAACTTTATCTTGTAAAGATAGAAAGAAATATTTATAGGTAAGATTTCTAATATTCCTTTAGTCAAAAGTGAATAAATAAATGAAACAAGAGTTGTCTTTGTTTAAATTGCTTCATAAATGAAGCAATTTAAACACAGACAACACAACACAAACAACATGTCCAAAACCCTAAGCTTTAGTTGTAAACAACTAAAGCTTAGGGTTTTGGACATGTAGATGTGTACTACAACTTTGGGGTAACTAATTTCCATAGACAAACATGTGGTCGTACAGAATTCTGGTATTTATTCATTTAAAATAATATAAGTGTTGCCATTGAATGCCGCAAATAAATCGAAAATAATGTATCCTTCGCGGAATGAAACGGATGCCGTCGTTTTCCTTAATAGTCGGGAAAATATATTTTTTGCGTAAAGGTATACTTTAACAGCTTTAGATATTTTTTTATAATAAATTTATATCAAATTTATTTTTATTCGTGCGAAAACTGCTGCGATTGGCTGTTGATAAATCATTCAACCAATCACAGCAGTGTACGCACGCTTGACAATTTGTCACATTCGTTTTGCGATAATTTTCTTTTGAGAAACTGGTCGTTAGTTCAGTTCAGTGTTACACAAGGCACGTAGTTCACGAAAGGTCGAATGCCGCGTAGCGTATATACCCCTATGCTACGTAACGTGCTACGGCGTAGCTTTCACTGCTACGACGCGTGGTGTCCATGCGAAATAAACGAAAAGCTTGTTTTTTTTTTTTTTTCGTTTTTGCATGTGATTGGTTATTTGGATCATCCTATGTAAATATGAACCACTGGATATCGTAATGTAAACTTTATTTTGTACTTATGGTCGCGATTCCATCGTTAATATTTGGAAGTTTACATTTAAACACAATGCACGTGACAAGTTAATAAGTACGAATTGTGCTTTGAATTTAGATTAGCAACCTTCGCGCTATGTTATTGTGTAAACTCATGAATAAGTTACACATGCTTACATAATATTACAGCAAACATTAATTGATACCAACACTATTAAGAGAGGATGCCAAATGTCAAAGTCTACTTTGTGTTCTACATTAATTGTGTTTGGTTTAAAATATCAATAAAACAATTAGGCTTAGTTTAGACTCTCCCAAAATTTTGTTTTTTTCTCAAAATATATACGTATACAAGAACCAAACTACTTACGTTACAATTTTGTCCGGAATGTTCGTTTGGGTCATTAGGGATCCGTTTTTTTTTCGATCTAACAAGATTATTATATTTTGAGAAAAAAGTACGTACGCAATGGGCAAATTATAAGTATGAAAATAAGCGATTGTCGTCACATACTTACGAAAAAGAAAATAAACTCCTAAAAACGTCACACACAACATTTAAACAACCCGCGTAAACACATGCTGAAGTTTATTTGTAGATAAGGGAAAACATAAAATAATAATAAAACGTTCGCGATTCAGTTTCCAAAAATGTGAACAAATAGGTATGTATTTTTTTTTTACTTTGTAACCCACACAAGGTATAGTTGCGATACAACTTCGCACATTTCTATGACTTTTCCAATAGTAAATAAAATCAACTAAGTTGATATATTTTGTTGTAAGTGGAAATAACATCATTTGGAAACTGGGATTTGAATGGTGAATAGATGAGAACGCTAACTTGTAAAGTATGTTGATCATACTTCTACATAGTTAAATAAAAAAAAAAAAACATGTTTCTATACGATATCATCAAACCTATTGGAGAAATAAAATCATTTATCATTTACAATTACGATCCATCACTCCGGCTCTCTTAATTAGCTCGTAGTATTCCAAATTGTACCTAATGCTATTGTGAAATAGTATAATTTCTACGATAGATAAGATCTTAGTAACTAAGTAAGTATACTTAGTAAAACAGATGTACTCGTAGCTTATGAGAACAGCGCAAACTAAGTTAGTTTGTAAACTATGTTTAAATAGTAACGTGTAAATAATAGTTTTCATGGAACATGGTATTCATTTCTATCTGGAATTTCTCAATCTTCTTGTGTCCTTTGAAAAAGTACGATGGAGGAAAATTTATGAACATTTATGTAGACAATTAAGTTGTCATAAGTTGTTGTCGTCATTGCCGTATTCAATAAATAATATTGTATCTTGTTTAATACTTGGCATAACATGACATCACGCCAATTTTGCCCAAAGGAATAGGCAGAAGGGTACATAGAGTACATCCTCATTTCACCAGTTATGTTATTTTCCAAGAAAATACATAATTTGGACGTAAAGGATCACTTTCCGGAATTGAGCGTCTCCTTAATTTCAGCCCGACTTAGCCTTTTAATTATGTAGGCGTCGCTGCCAAGATCTTTAATAATACATATCCGAATACCAACATCTTGTAATTATGTGGCGAGGCCGATCTTTAATTGGTATTTGCACATGATTGGGCTCTATCGTAGGCCTAGTTACGAAATGTGTCATGATCTAATTCTGGTATATCCAGCTTAACTTAAAACTTTCAGATACCGAGCCGAATGTCGTGATGGATTAGTGTTTAAGGCCTCGCTTTTCATACAAGAGGTCGTATTTTCAAATCCGGGCAAGTAACAATGTGCGTTTTTTTTAAATTCATAAGTACTTTCTGAGTTTATCTTGGACATTGCTGACGTCGGTGAAAGAAAAACCCTGATACCCTGGACTTATACAGGGTGTTTGGCAGAACGTTGAACATACGAAAATGGTGGATAGGTGGGGTCATCTGCTACTTACTCAGCCCTAATTTATTTGACCCTGGCCCCCTGGATATTTTAAAAACATTTTTTTTTGCTTTCTTCTAGTTTCACCACTTTCTAAGTCAGTTCACCAGTTGGCAGATTCTTATAAGATGATTTATTAATATCTGAATACAGCAATAATTTTATAAGAATCTGCCAATATTAAAGATAAAAAAAACGGTTTTACCCATTTTTAATAAAAATAACACTTTAAAGTTTAGAAAGTGGTGAAATTAGTAGAAAGCAAAAAAAAGCAGGGGGCCAAATAAATTAGGGCTGAAGTAAGTAGCAGATGACCCCACCTATCTACCATTTTCATATGTTCAACGTTCTGCCAAACACCGTTTTTTTATTTGTTTTTTGGGTGGGAAATCATCAAATTACCTCTCCCGCTCTGGGCGGAGCGGAAGGGCGTGTCAGACTCTTACTGACTAAAACCCACCCGTGTTCCTTCAGTTGCCTGTGCGCCAGGGCCACGGTAACTCTTTCGAACAATCCGCGACTCCGACAGGCATCGGCCCTATCGGACTCCGTCAAGTATGCTGACATCTTTTTGAGGCGCGCGTGGAACACAACGCGCCATCGACCCGGGCCTGGTCCTTACCGGATGGCGAGCTGCCCATTGCTCGCCGTCCACAGGTCCGCGCCTACGGTGGCCGGGACTCGGCTATCGACTCCCGACGCCCAGGGTGTCTCCTCCTGCGGCGACTAGAGGCGTGAGGGCGCAATGATTGCCTCTCCCTCACGCGCTCCGCCTCCTCCTTCGCGAGCATTACTGCTTCGCAGAAGGAGGTGACTGCTTCCCATTCCCTCTCGCTCCGTACCATGGCCTGAACCAGGGCCAGACGCGAGAGATCGCCGCCGCCAATCGCCGCCACTAGGACACGGCGGTGTTCCACCCAAGCCGGGCAGACCTCCACCGTATGCTCCACCGTGTCCTCCGGTCGATCCACACAGTGAAAACACCCGGGCGTTTCCTCCCGCCTTATCCGAAAAAGGAACCTCCTGAAACAGTCATGTCCAGTGAGGACCTGCGTCAGGCGGAAGGTGAGGACGCTGTGGCGCCTCTCAAGCCACTCCTCAAAGAGGGGACTTACCGCCGCAAATATGGCGTGCCCAGCGCTGGGTTGCGACAGTCGCACTCTCCATGCTGCCATGAGATCCCGCCGGAGCTCTGTCCGCTGTGCCACGATTTCTCGCGGCAGCGGAGTTACGCCCCGGCATTTCGCCTCCTCGCAGGATACCGTGCGGTATCCCCGGACCAGCCGGATGGCCATGACCCTTTGGGACACGTTCAACCGGCGTGCTGGTCGGAGCCTCAATGAACGCGCCCAAACCGGTGCCCCGTAAAGGGCCATGGACCGCATGACCCCCGCGTAGAGCCTCCGGCAGGAGGCGTTTGGACCCCCTAGATTGGGCAGGTGCCGCTTCAAGGCAGCCCCAGCCCGGTCACCGCAGGAGGCAGAGACTTGGGCGGGGGAGTGTGCTCCCCTCGCGAAGGGAACAGAGCGCTCACCACGCCCTCCACGAGCTGAGGCCGGAGACTCTGCGTTAGGGGGGGAGCCCATGGGCGGAGTTTCTCCCGCACCATTTTGTATGGGCGTCCCCAAGGGTCCCTGTTCAGAGTCCCCAGCGACTCCTCACGGGCCAGTACCCTGGCCCGCAGTATCTCCGCTCGGAGGGCGGTCTTCGCCGCTCTGTAACCCTCGTACAGCTCCGCCTGAATGGCTTCCGTATCCGGAGGGCGGATACGGAGCCTGCGGTGCCTGGTGTACAGGCGTCGCGCAGTAACGCACGCCTCGCGCAGAGACGTTAGCTCCGACGACCACCACTACACCTGGCGCGAGGCGCGTCCAGGCTGGACCCGGGGCATTGCCACGTCACATACTACGGACATGGCCTCCCGGAACCACTCCGCCTCGTCGTTAATATCAGCAGGCCTGTCTGGTGTTGACACCCAGGCCTGCACGATCGAGGCTTCCAGGAGAAGCTCCCGGTCCAGCCGCTTCAGCGCCCACCGTGGACCACTCGGGGCCTGTCGGGCCAGCGCGCTCGAGGTCTAGGCGGAGACGTCAAACCGGATGTACCGGTGGTCGGAATACGTCTCCATCCCCTCCATGACGCGCCAGTCAATGACACGCGGCGACAGAGCGGGGCTGGCGAAAGAGACGTCCACCACTGACTCACCCCGCATCCGCACCCTGTATAGTTAATATTAGTCTGAAATCGCCAACCCGTCTAGAGCAAGTGCGGTGATCAATGCTCGTGCCTTCTCTGTATGAAAAGAGGCCTTTGCCGTGCAGTGGTATGATAATAGGCTGGTATTATTTTTATATAGACACCGAGCCGAATTTATTACAAGTCCCTGATATCGAAAAACCGTGCCAAAATCTCTTTGGTTAACATTGTATCTATTATAATTAAAGTTACGAGTACTCCACAGAGAAAGTAAAGGTACCGAATATTCTGTTTTCTGTTTCTCAAATAAAACGAGATTACTTTTTAATCAAATAAAATAGAAAAGCCTTGTAATTCCATATCTACTTGGACGTCCGTAATTCCAACACAATAATAATTATATTGTTTATAATCCAATCCTAAGGTAATCGAATATAGGCTAGTAATTAGTACCTCATAATATTGAAACAACGATCAAATCATTTTAAAGGATAACCGGCGTTGTAAGGTTTTATCTTTAACCGCTTGCCTCACTGGTCTAGTAGTCGCAAATGTTAGTACTGTAGCGGCATCTACAACGCCACATGCGAGTTTTGCGTCACACTGACGTCACGCAAAATCCTGCATCGCGCAAGCGGAGTTTACCGCACAACTCTAGCATATACAGGGTTATTGGTAAAACACCCGCAACCTCTTAAGAGGACATTGTACTCATCATTATAAACAACTTTTACTATGGACCAAAGCTGAAATCGCGAAAAAAATATCAGCTGTTCCCTACGTTTCGACGTGTTATGCGAACATAAATGTAGGGAAAATCTGGTGTTTTTTTTTCGCGATTTCTGGTTTGGTCACTAGTAAAAGTTGTTTATAATGATGAATACAATGACCCCTTAAGAGGGTGTTGGTGTTTTACCAATAACCATGTATACAACGTCCCGACATCAAACGTCGGGCAGTTGCCCACCAGACACAACAACCGTCTGGTCGGAGGATCCTCTCTTTACTATGGAGGTGAACTTTACACCCTGTTCCTCATACCTCTATACTACTGAGCATAAGGTCTTGTGGGTTCGATTCGGGTCCGGCAACCTGATATTGCGTTTTTCATCTGGAATAGACCAGTAGCCGTCTAGAGTCTAGATTTGTGCCCGATCGATGGCAATAGACTCGTCCCCTATAACATGGGACTTAAACATAACTGGCGAAATGTGGGTGTACCATGGGCATACCTCTGCCCAACTCTTCGGGGAACACAGGTTTGATGTTAATCGTTATTACACAGAATACTCAATACTCAATACTTTATTGCATTCCATAATGTGTACATAATAACAGTTGGTATGTTAAAACATCGAATCAATTATGGACCCTGTCGGGCACAGCAAAGTTAATTTTTAATAGGAGAAAAAAAATAAAAAATGAATGAAATAATGAATGGAATGATAGATTAACTACAATGACATCAACCCTTGAACATTTTTCAAAACGAAATCTTACTTTAAACGCTTTCCTAAAGGCTCCTGCAAACAGGCGCGACACGCGACGCGACATAGAGGCACCGCTCCCGCTTCGGGCGGTGCTTTTATGTCACGTCGCGTGTCGCATCTGATTGTCGAGCCTTAAAGCGTTTTCAATTACTTTTCTAACCAAATTCTGGGCGACGAAGGCCGGATTTAGCTAATATTTTTATCGACCTTTTAAACCTGTTGGAGCACATTATTTACGAGAAATAGGATTGTTCGTGATAAACGTACACTGTAAGCACGTTGGGTGAGGCTTTGCTTATCCAAATGTGAACGGATTTTTTTGTGAGAATTTATCCGATTATTTTTATTTGTTACTGATTCTATATTTTCGTTGATGTTAGAAAGAAAAGAAAAGAAAGAAAATACGTACCGGTAAAACGGGGTGAATAGGAATGCAGGGGTGAATCGTAACGAAACTTTAAAAGGGATTTTAACATTGAAATATCATAGTCTGTCGCCAAAAAGGACTCTAACGTGTATACTGTATTATAATTAACCGATTACGTGTCCCTGTTGGCAACAAATTATATTATTTAAATGTTAAAATTCCTTTTAAAGTTTCGTTACGATTCACCCCTGCGTTCCTATTCACCCCGTTTTACGGTATGTTGGTTTGCTTATTATTTTATTCATGTACTTGGTACACATAAAATATATGAAAAATATCGTACAAAGGCTGCTTAGCTTTCAATTGAAAACAACAAATAATGACTTTCTCTAAAAATCAAAACAACAAACATCACGCCTGTAATCCGGATGGGTAAGGCAGAAAAAAAAAACAACCAAAAAAAAAACAAAGCAAAAAACCAACAAAAAAAAAACAATCCCAACGTAAAAATGAATTTCCTACAAATTAAAATATGTTTTAATGACATAATTATTATGAAATAATTTATTATGCACTGTTTACTTAATTTTACCTGTAAGCATAATTATGTAAACAAACGGTCTCTGTTTAAGACACGTGTCAACGTCACCCAAACATGTTTTCTCTAAAAATATCTAACATTATGTTTCCCAAAAATCGTTAAAGTGAAAGCTTCCGTAAGCTTGATGACAATGTTTCACAGAAAAAGCAATATTAATAACATCAGGGTACATCTATAACCCGCGGATAATTCCTACATAAGTATCAGAAAATCGGCTATTTCTCACCTTTTTATATTTTATGAAAAGATTTGCGGACAGTTCAAAATCACAGCTGTGTCAACTGTGATTTTTTAATTTTCGTAGATCTATTTATATTCTAGTGCTTTTAACACAAGGGCAGGCCAAGCTCAAGTGGCAGTGTGCTGGCTATGTTTGTCGAAGGACCGATGGGTGGTGGAGCGGACGCGGGACGAGTACTGGAGTGGAGACCGCGCATCGCAGTGTGGGAGTGGGGCACCCTCCAGCTAGATGAACGGATGACCTTAATAAGGTGACTGGGACAGGCTGGGTGCAGAAGACGGAGGACAGGGTGTGGTGGGGCAGCCTGGGAGAGGCCTATGTCCAGCAGTGGACTTCGATAGGCTGAATTTATTGATTCGGGTGGTTTTAAATATCTTTTTTAGTTCAGTGTACAATGAAATTTTCTATTATTAATCTTACACTGTCTAATTCATCAACAATTTCCTTTTCTGTCACATTAATATTTACCTCTTTCAAGCTATAGCAAACAGATTCTTTATATAATTATTTTCTGTCAATAAAATCCCAAGAAAATAAAACAGTATGTAGCTTCCTAACTCCGTACACGCGAAATTGTCTCTCCTATTGTACCAGGGCTACTAAACCTGACCTCAGGGTCAGTCCCTGAGATCAGGTTAAGTAGACTGGAAATAAACACAGCCAATTCTTCAACCCAGATTTTGTTAGTTTTAGGCTCACTACCTATACGTATAAACCTGTTTTTTATCTAATTTAGTTTTGTGTTGTCTCAGATCGAGCGAACAAAGAAATAACCACCACTGTAAAAGAGAAAAAAAAAATCTTTTATGTGAGGATAACCTTGTGTAAAGACCGGAAAATGCGTCTCGGGACGGAATTAGGAAGATCGCAATCTGTTACCAGTGTCATACGTGTCATGAAGGTACGTACGACGATATATCAAGCTATACATTTGCACTATAAGCTGACTTCTCGATCTACGAAAAGCTTATACAATGCGTGATCAGCTAAAACAGGAAATGTCGTCTTGAAATGTCGTCGTTTGTACCTTTGTGGCTTCACATGTTACCAGCAGACTCATCTCTACCCCAATCAACGAACCAAAAGTACAAAAGGTAAATACACCACAATAGGGCTTTCGGCTATGATTTTAAGTTACCATTTTAAGGGCGAAGCGCCAGGGTAGCCCGCGAAATTATTTTTTTGTTACGTTTTCTGCAATTTGCAGGTCAGTGTCAGGTTGTATGTTTATCAAAATATGATTCGCTATTAACAGAAATAGTCTTTCAATGGGATTATATGAAATTAGAGGGTTGATGTGATGATTTTATTTATTGTAATTATGTAAATACATAGTTGTCACGGTCGCGAATCATATTTTCTTCAATATACAACCTGACACTGACCTGCAAATTGGAAAAAAAACTTAAGAAAATTTTAATTTCGCGGGAACCTGGCGCTGCCCCCTTAACGTAACTTTTTAGTTCAGGTATAGTTATATCCTTTTACTCCCTTTATTATGAAAAAGGTATTTAGCATAATGTTGGTGCCGTTGACTGTGATGGAGGTTTTCTCAAGATTTGTCATTCATTATTTTGGTTTTTGTAGCGTTCATATCCTACTAATTTGAAAGTTTGCGGAGCCGTCTACCCTAATCATTCGTATGTTTCCAAGCTCAACAGTTGGTGGATCTGCCAGTGATCTGGATCTAGTGACCTCACAACACCTGATGTACCGCCATCAGTCGCGTGAGCACCATTGTCTTATTTTGATTGATCTGTTATTTTATAGGGCTGTCTACAGTGCCTACTGTCTGAACTAATAGGTAGGCAATTGCAGCGGTAAGTCCCCTCTTTGAGGAGTGGTTTGAGAGGTGCCACGGCGTCCTCACCTTCCGCCTGACGCAGGCCCTCACCAGACATGGCTGTTTCGGGAGGTTCCTGTTTCGGATAAGGCGGGAGGAAACGCCCGGGTGTTATCATTGTGTGGATTGACCGGAGAAGACGGTGGAGCATACGGTGAAGGTCTGCCCGGCTTGGGCGGAGCACCGCCGTGTCCTCGTGGCGGCGATCGGCGGCGGCGATCTCTCGCGTCCGGCCCTGGTCCAGGCTATGGTACGGCAGAGAGGGCATGGGAAGCCGTTACCTCCTTCTGCGAAGCAGTAATGCTCGCGAAGGAGGAGGCGGAGCGCGTGAGGGTGAGGCAATCGTTGCGCCTTCACGCCCCTAGTCGCCACAGGACGAGACACCCTGGGCGTCGGGAGTCGATTGCCGACTCCCGGCCACCGTAGGTGCGGGCTTGCGGACGGCGAGCAATGGGCAGCTCGCCGTCCGGTAAGGACCAGGCCCGGGTCGATATGGCGCGTTGTGTTCCTCGCGCGCCTCAAAGAGATGTCAGCATACTTGACGGGGTCCGATAGGGCCGATGCCTGTCGGGGTCGCGGATTGTTCGAAAGAGTTACCGTGGCCCTGGCGCACAGGCAACTGAAGGAACACGGGTAGGTTTTAGTCAGTAAGAGTCTGACACGCCCTTCCGATCCTGATCTACCACCCAAAAAAAAAAAAGGAAACTTTACTGCAGAATTAGTAGGTAGTATACGACGATTCTGAAGTTATAGAATTGTCGTAATCTTACTATCCTTCTAATATTATAAATTTGAAAGTTTGTGAGGATGGATGGATGGATGGAAGTTTGTTACTCTTTCACGCAAAATCTACGGAACGGATTTGGATTTGATTTGGAACACAGGTAGTTTATAACCTGGATTAACATGTAGGATAATTTTTTATCACGGTAGTACGTTCGCGTGGGACAATTTCCGACCTCCACGCGGGTGAAGCCGCGGGCAAAAGCTTGTATAAAATATGTCGTAGAGTATGCACCAAAATAGAAAATATCGAATAATATACATACCTCGGACGATAATATCACCAAAAGAAATAAACAACAGATACAGCTATCATGGAAAAGATATTGGTCCGTTAAGGAAATTGTCAAAAACCCTCACGTAGCATTAAAGCCAAATAAAAAATATTTAATTCATGTATTTTACTCATCGTGTGTTTTTCAAATATGGAGTCTAACGAAAAAACAAATTATGCGTAAACTTGAGACCTGTCAACACAGTATGGAGCCCGTCGGTGTATATATGTTCTGTGGTATGATGGAGCATAGCACAACGTCAAGTTAAAAGACAAAATAAAATTAGAAACATTACGAAATCAAACTTAAATTAAAGATGAAAATATACTGCATAAGAAAACTAAAATGGTACAGGACGTATGATGAGATATAATAAAGATAAATGGGCTAAAGATGTAACTGAATGAAGTCCGAGACAAAATAAAATAAATAAAGGATGTCAGCGTCTTAGATGGGAAGACGATGTAAGGATAATATTTGGTGTTACTTGGAGGAGGATGACCGATAATCGCAAAACGCTAGACAATCGCAATACCGATGTCAAATAATAATAATAATTATTATTAATAAATAATAATAGTTAATAGTTACTTTATATTTTAGTTTAGTTTACTTTCATATTCATGTTTTTAAAGATTGTGGAAAAAAGGTTATTATTATTATTATCTAGCATAAGTTCCCACTGCTGGGAACACAGGCCTCCTGTCTGTTAGAAGGAGTGGGCGGTAATCCAACACGCGGGCCCAGTGCGGGTTGGTGCATGTCGCATGACTTCGAATTTTTGGTTCTAGGACTTTCCGGTTTCCTCACGATGTTTTCCTTCACCGGTTTTATAGGTATCCCATCGTGATCATCATTATTTCCATAGGCTGGATAAAGGCCTCCCACAAGTACGGCCACGGTTCGAGCGGATTCCTGCGGCCTTCACAAGGTCGTCGGTCCACTTTGTATGAGGTATATTTTGTGCGGTTTTTTTTTGTCTCATCTAGGCACATGTGCCACAAAAGTCGTTAAACGAGAAATCAGCGCTCTTGAGAGTTTATTTACCTGTTAATTAACGAGGAAGGCCAATGAATGTGGGGCTTATTTCAAGAAGTTCCTTTTCCTTTCGACTCATTTTTGTTTTATTATCTTCTTAATAATGCTTTTCGAAATCCTCGTTCTTACTATGTCCACAGAAATTCTAAGTATACAAAACATAAGGTACTTTTGATATTTATTTGGAAATCGTTGATCGGTATTATTTTCACCTAAAGCGATTTTATAAAAATATTTATGTTCGTTACTGTTTAGCATTTCTTGGTATTGCCATGCCATGTGCTTACTGAAAATATTTATCCACTAAAGTATCTTCTAGGCATAATAATAATGTAGGTACGTTAGGTAGCTATGTTTTTTCGGCGTTTGGCAGTTAGTCCACGTTCGCGGGTACCTTACAATATCGCGGCGACATTTCCGCACTGGATCTTCAACGCACTGCTTAGCACCGAGAGTTGAAAATCCAGTGCGCAGTATTTTTACGTCCGTGCGAATGTGGTTTTAGTAATACTCACTAATTGGTAGAGAAATGGGGTACTTAATACTCTTCTAGAATATCTACTGGTACATTAGAGCAAAATTAGATGTACCTACCTAAATATACAAGAAGAGGACATTTAAGTTAAGGCTCGTGCACACTGGCGGTGGCTTTGAGCCGCGCTGTCGCGTCGCGCCTGTTTGTCAAAAAAACCTAATGTATTAGATTTCAATTACCTAATATTAGAAGTAACAAAATTGTGACATCATATTGAATGGAGAATAACTCGAATTTATTAATCAAACGGTTTTCCTGGGAATCACGGTAAACGAGAAATTACAATGGGGACCTAATATAACATCTCTTGCGGGGCGGCTAAGCTCGGTCGCTTATGCTGTTAGAAAGATAAGACAGTTAACAGATGTAGAAACCGCGCGTTTGGTCTATTTTAGCTACTTCTACAGCATTATGTCGTATGGCATTTTACTGTGGGGTCGGGCTGCTGACATTGAATCTATCTTTATTTTGCAAAAAAGAGCTGTCAGAGCCATTTATAATCTACGTCGCCACGATTCTCTCTAAGAACTATTTCAAAAGATTAATATTATGACGGTACCTTGCCAATTCACTTAAGAAAATATTGTGTAAGTAAAATAAATCTACAAAGTTTTAATAAAATAAGTGATAGACATAACTTTAATACTAGTGTACAGTCTTACAATGAGCATGTTTTGCTGACGCGATGGCTTGCACCAGGCGTGCGTCATTATATTGCTATAAATGTACATACATTACAATAAATCAGTGAGTGCGATTACTGCTACGTGGTGACCAACATTAGAGAAAGGAATCGTCAACAAGTTTACGTGTAAATACTATTTACATAATAAAACCTAACGGGAACTAAGTGATCTTTTCTCTACGCGCTTTAACCTTAACGGGCTTACAAGAGCTAAAGCGCGGTCACTGTCGGATTGCATAGAAAAAAAAGAGTCGCGCGATGACACAACGCTGGTAATTTATTGCAAAATAAACAAACAAACACAACATCACGCCTGTATTCCCCGAAGGGTTAGGCAGAGGTGTACCTACAGTACACCCACATTTCGCCAGTTATGTTTAAGTTATTATTGGAAAATATGAAGCAATTATGGATTTACAAAAAATCTATTCATTGGACTAAAAAATTAAAACACTATTACGTTAGTATGTTGCTCGTAGAATAATCTGACAAAAAATCTGAATGTTTGCATGTATATTAGTATGGTTTCTAATCGTTAAAAAAATTTTTTAGAGGTATCTTCGTGATTTTTTTCTATCATATCAAGTTAATTGTATTATGTTTTCAACACAATATCTAACTAGCATATATCGTGCAGAATATCATATATTTTTCTGATTTTGGTTACTGCAGTGCATCATATATTTTTAGGCATTATAAATTTGCGTTTAGGTCATGTAGTAGTCCCCTTAACAGCAACAACTCTGCAAGTGTACGAACCGTACAACTAGAAATAAAGATAAATGGATCAACCATATTTCAGATTAGTTAAAGTACATACATGTTTTATGGGGTACTTAATGTGTTAAATGTTACACCAAAATACCTTGTGATATAAGTATTGCAATTACGCTTACCCGTGGGCCGTGGGTCCAAGTGCCCATGTTTTGTTCAAGGAAATCTCCAAACGCCTGTTTGACACTTCCCGTGACCCAAGGGCTGGATTTTGCCTTGGCCAGAGGCTAAGCATTGCCATACAACGTGGCAATGCCGCCAGTCTCTTGGGTACATTACCAGTCGACAGCGATGCGGAGGAATTTTTCGACGCCATCTTTTATTTTGTTAATAGTTTTAGTTAGAAAAATGTTAATAGGTTATTATATTTTAATTGTAAATATTATTGTAATTTAAATAAAAAGTATTGCAATTTAATTAAATTAAAATTAAAGTTCATATTGAAAGTACACTTTGTAAAAGTATTACAAATTAGAGGATTATATTCAAGATAAGAATGCTTGGGAACATGCTGGTCCTGCTCCATAATACAATCTAGAGTCTAGACAAAATCAATAAAAAGTATTGTAATTTAATTAAAGCAAAATTAAAATTCATATTAAAAGTACACTTTGTAAAAGTACACTCGAGAGCAATGAATCCGGGTCACTTAAAGAATGTTAAAAATCTCGGAAACTAAAAATGATAGGTTAATGCAATAAATTGTATTTAATAGACAATTTAATACTCCTTAAATGAAAGTAAAAAAAATATGAGTCACCATACATTTTATTAACACAAAATTACATAAAGAAAAAAACTGCTGATCTCTCCTTAAAACAAAAATAGGAAACATGAAATTTTTGAACTTTATTACGATTTTCTTGAATTTTAATACTTCGTATTGCCTCCTCGTGCTTCCATTACTGCGTTTACGCGGTTTGGCATGCTGTACACCAAGTTCCTTATACGATTTTGGGGAATATTCTCCCATTCCTCTGTGAGAGCAATTTTGAGCTCACGAAGCGTGATTGGGGGAGGGTTTCGTTGTTTTACGCATCTGCCTAGCTCGTCCCAAGCATGCTCGATCGGGTTGATATCCGGGCTGCGCGCTGGCCACTCCATACGAGTAATGTTCATCTCTTGAAGGTAGTCATTCACAATCCTACCTGTATGAGGTCGGGCATTGTCATGCATAAATATAGCATCCTCACCTAAATTGACCATAAATGGACCAACGTGATCATTGAGGATTTCTTCCACATATCTTACGCTAGTTAAAGAGCCGTTTTCTATGATCACCAGCTCTGTGCAACTTTCAGAAGAAATTCCGGCCCACACAAGTACAGACCCACCACCGTAGGCTACTTTTTCTTCGATGCATGCTTGCTTGAATCTTTCCCCTGGTCTTCGATACACTCTGTGTCTTCCATCGTGCTTGTAGAGCATAAATTTTGATTCGTCGGAGAACATAACTTTTGACCAATCTTCAATACTCCAATTTACGTGGCTCTGGGCATATCTTAGTCTTGAAATACGATGCCCACGCTCCAGTTTAGGGCCGTTTGCAGGTCTAAGGGGTTTTAAGTTAGATTCAGCAAGCCGACGTCTTACTGTCCATGCACTTGGGTTACTTCCTCCGAGGCGTCGAAACTGATTTGTGAGTTCAGTTCCTGTGAGAAAGCGATTTCGAAGCATGGTGTTCACCAAGTATCGGTCTTCTCGTGCTGTGGTACACCTGGTTCTGCCCGTTCCTGGTCTGCGTAGGTTAGAACCAGTTTCTTCGTAACGTCGGAGAACTCTTTGTACTGTTGACAGCGACACACCGACAGTCCTGGCTGTATCGCGCTGACTCCGGCCGGTTTCCAGCATTGTAAGTATTCTGGTGCATTCTTCAGGCGTAAGCGACATAATTTCAGCTTGAATAATGAATATAGAGCACTATCAACATGGTTTATGTACCCACATAAATGACAGATTACAAACAAAAGCAAAACCAAATGCTGTAATTTCGTAGTTCCATCTTCGAAAGTGGCCCTTTTTCAAATTTGATTTTTTTATGATATAACTTTACAATAACTAAGAAGTTTTAATACCTTCATTTAAGGAGTATTACATTGTCTATTAAATACAATTTATTGCATTAACCTAGCATTTTTAGTTTCCGAGATTTTTAGGATTCTTTAAGTGACCCGGATTCATTGCTCTCGAGTGTATTACAAATTAGTGGATTATATTCAAGATAAGAATGTTTGGGAACATGCTGGTCCTGTTCCATAATACTCGTACAATCTAGAGTCTAGAATAAATCAATCATAATTGTATAATTTATTATTTCTCTTTAGCTTCAACTCACACACTGACTTTTTACTTGTTTTTTTTTTTTGGAAAATCGTATACTTTTACAATGTTTGTAAATATGTTAGCACCATGTATCTATAAAATAATATTTTCTTGCCCATTCTTCTCCATAAGAAACTACTTTTTGGAAGGGGCAACTAGAATCCAAATATTTATCCGAATATTTGCATGTAAATTTTGACGTTCAAAAGTGCCTTTTATGTGCCTATTTGAAATAAAAGATTTGACTTTTTTGACTTTGAAGTGTGTAGGTAAGGAATAAACGAGGTATTTAATAAATGAAATAACTTACTTAATTGAGCATTTTAAACTTGAATAATTAAGGATTCTTGAGACGGCTTTGAAGAATTCTCGATAACTTAAAATATTTGGGAATAAAAAATACAGGACATTTTTAACCATCTTCAAAAAGGAGGACGTTCTCAATTCGTCTGTATATTTTTTTGTATGTTTGTTACGCGATATCCCCAGCAATTGTGGATCGATTTCGAGAATTCTTTTAAATGGATAGGGCATGACTCAGGGGTGGTCCCAAATAAATTTGATTAACTTTGTTCGGGTAGTTTTTCAGTTAGCTTAAATAATACGTATTTTTTCCACTTAGTGTATATTGATGATGTTATATAACTTCCTGTCACTGTTATTTACATAGCAAGTAGTATACGAATTTGTGTGAGGTAGGTACCTCAACGAAAAAGTGGAAAATAAAAACATTTCTACAAAAAAACGAGTTCCAAAAAAAACCACAAAAAGTGAAAAATAACTATAACTTCGAAAGTCAATTCAAATTCAAGTTATTTTTCGCATTGTAGTGCTTTTTTTTGAAAACGATTGTTAATTTTTTGGTTTTACGAATTTGGCTCGGGTCTAATTTGGCTCGAAATTGGATTCAAAGTAACAAAATCAGAGCTACAAGACCTCTTTTTTTTTCTTTTTTTTTTAGATGGGTTTGCTCTTGACTCTAGTCTAGGTCAGAGATGACAGAGATAAAGTCGACGATGGAGTGAACTTACCCAGAAGAAGCCTGTTCACTCTCACTTTGAAGAGATTTGGGTTGTATGCCCTACCTACTTACAAACTGAAAGATACAATTTTAGTACCGAGGTAGTTAGTTTATAGGTCCATCAGATAGAAAAACCAACCGACTGTCTCTTAGACACATGCAGACAACCTGTACCTATCTAACTACCAACTATTGTGTAATGTTACGAATAATTTACAGTATTATATGGTCCTCCGGACCGTATTTCAGCCATGGCGGCCAATCTCAACGGAAACTAGTCTTCGGCGTTGGAGATATTATAGTGAACATGTGTGTGCGCAGACACATGTGCACTCTCTGTTCCGTCATTTTGATAGTCCGATGGGACGGCACTCCGATACAACCGGAGAAAGATGAGCCGCAAGACCAACGGCTTAACATGATTTCTCAGGCGCGGGGGTATCACACCGCCAACTTCCAAACTCCGGGCTGTAACTAAGAAATTCCTAATGGAAAAACCCAATAATACTTTGCCCGACCTGGGAATCGAACCCAGGACCCCACGCTCAGTAATTGCGCTTGGCCCCCAACGACGAGACCAACGGGGCAGTTAAACCAGTAAACTCTTTACCTGCAGGTAGAAGGTTGAACATTATAGTATAAAAACGGTTAAAAATTAAGATTCTAGAAACAACAAGTGATAGCGAGACGCGATGTTACTTTGTGCAAAACATTAAGTTGTAAACAAGCCGACCTTACGACCTCATCTGCATTAATTGCTCGATTAAGTACAAGTAGCAACTACATGTTACACTATAAATATCTATTCACACGATTATAGACCCTAATTTGGTATACGTAAATATGATAATAGCATCAAATTACAATGATATAGGTGATATTCGCGTGGCTGTGTTCGCTTGGGTCTCATTTATTAAAATTATCTGACTACAATAAAATTAATAAGCTTGATGTCAACGCGACCATGTATGTAAATAAGGAATTATTTACATTAAATGACAAAGACTTAATTAAATAAAAGTAATTAAAATCGTGAAGGACGTTTGACACAATTTCTTCTCAAACGAAAATCGATGGTAATGGAAATTATCCGTGATATATTTTAGAAAGAAAGAAAGAAAAGTTTATTCGTTTACATAATATTGAATCGTATCGGAAAAAAGGAATATTCCGATCTGTCACCCTGCTTTGTCCCCTTAGGGGAACAGATCGGAATAAAAAGTTTGATTCGTCCCCCTGTTAGCAACGAGAGGACTGTTCGAACTTTATTCCTCCTAGGACAGTTCGAACTGTCCCCCTAAGGGGACAAAGCAGGGTGACAGATCGGCATAATTCGAAAAATGAAAATATTTGGGGATTTTTTCTTATAAAGTCCATTGCCTGCGTCAATTAGCAAACCAATCATAGATTCAATTCTGAAAATTTGCCCTTGCTCGAGTTTGATAAAACAAGGAAATTGCTTATAATTACCGTTGGTTGGTATAATATAAAAATACCAGGATTACAATGTACCTTATACCCACTTGGCAGGACATGGGAATTTTTGGGGACATCTTTTTACTTCTTTTATTTGAAAAAATAGAAAGAAAGTAGGTTTACAAACAAACCTATTTTTTTAAATCTCTTTTGTACGCCAACAAAATAGATAATTAGCTGTAATACATAATAAAGAAAAGTAAAAACAAAACAGACCTATTATCACGAGCACAGAACAGACTTGTCGACGACTGCACGTCATGACTGAGACAAGAAGGTTTACTCAGCATGGTGCAGATTATTTGTGAATAGTTTATTAAGATCAGGCGAGCTACTGGTCAAAGATAAGCCTTTATTAGCATGAAATACCACATATTTGTCCTATGGTCCCAACTATTTCGGTGCACTATGTATAAGTCACAGTAAGATGGTTGAAGCCGTGATATAGCTATATCCCTAGGGATATAGCTATATACCGTAATACAGTTATATTAAAGCGGTTCATAACTGTCTTCCTAGGAATATAACTATGATACGAGCAGTAATTAGTAATATACCTATTTTACTCGACTTATCTAGTGAAATAAGTATACTTGTATATATTTTCTTTGTTTTGCACAACTGGTTACTCATATAATTATGTATACTGATACTAATCTATACTTTATATTATAAAGAGGTAAAGTTTGTGAGTTTGTGAGGTTGTAGGGGGTACCTAATCTCTGGATCTACTGAACCGATTTTGAAAATTCTTTTACCAATAGAAAGCCAAGTTATTTGTGAGTGTCATAGGCTATATATTAACCCGAAAAAAAAACAAGTAAAAATGTTTACCGCCCAACGAAGCGGGCACCGGTCAGCTAGTAATATTATAAACAGATAAAATTTGTTTTTTGCAAGTTTTTATGTAGGGGGTAATCTCTGGAACTACCGGTCGGATTTGAATTTTTTTTTTTGCATTTGATAGCCCAATTCTTGAGGAAGTCTATAAGCTATTTAACATCACGCTAAGACCCTTAGGAGGCGAGCAAAAAGAAAAAAAAGTCAGAAAGAACGCTAAGTGAAAACAAAGTAACAGTGGGGGCAGGCGATGCGATGCGCCGGGTTGGATCAGGGGAACAAGAAATTTCACGCGGAAGAAGTCGTCGGCAGACGCTAGTTTTAAAGAAAACGGTCCATTCAAATAACTTTTTTTTATTGTTTACAAGCAAATAAAAACAATGTTTTAGGGAGTAATTCAAATAATTCACATTAATACAAACAATATGTTTTATATTTAGGCATATAAACAAAAAAAGTAAGTTTGAAAAAGTAATCATTTTGACTTATTGAACCACGTAATATATCGTTCATTTGCGAGAAGCTAGACATAATTTAAAAAGAGCAATTTTTGGATATGATGACTTAAAAGTTCAAAAGTAGTGGTAAGAGTGCGACGAATCATAAACTCACATCTTTCTAGCTCCCTCATTTTTAGGCTTTAGCGTATCTACCGTCGTTTGTGTAGCAAAAAGAATACAATTTGCTGCGTTCACCTGTATACTTAACTCAAAACTGCTGATTTTTTAGTTATGTATGTCACCCTTGTTGCCAATGAGCGATGTATACAATATCACGGCTTCAACTATGTTACTGTGACATCTTATGTACTGTACTATACATCCCTACCTAACCCTTCCGGAAAAATAAGCGTGCTTATGTTGTTTGTGTTATTTCGGACAAAAGTCTTAGTACGAGCCCCGGATCCTAACGCCGCCGGTCACTCACATGCGCACAAACATGCGTTCGGGGTTACGTCAAACGACACGGCTTGGAAAACCGTGATTGTGGTAAAAACTGTGCATAGAGCGTGACTACCGCAGGACCACCTTCAAAGGCGATTTTCTCGAAAAGTACTAAGTTACCAATTTTGTTGTTCGAGTAGTAATTAGTACCAATTGACTACTAATTATTTATCAAATATGGAAGCGATTGGCGATGGTGGTCCTGCGGTAGTCACGGACAGGAGTGACGGCATAAAGCTATGGTTACTAAGTGACTGTTGAATTTATAGGGATCTTTATTAGGGTATTTAATTTAGGTATGTCTATAATTTTCAGCTTACAACATAATTATTGTAAGCGCCGCCAGGAATACATATGCTGGTAGTCCAAAATTTGTAATGTAATAAGTATTTCTTATTATCTTCTTTAATAATTTCTTTTCAGTCTTACAAGACTCAGTCAGAGTCTGTCGAAATAAATCTGATATCCAATACTAATAATTCAATCGGGGCCACAAAGTGACATTGATAAAAGCGAGGATTTTTCCATTACCAACTTATGTAAGTCTGGCACAAAAAATCATGGTGTATCTATTTATGACGTTAAGTACCTATTATTTAGTTTGGTATATTATTATGAACAGTCAACTAATAAAGGAGCAAGCAAAAAAGTATAACCTGAGTAAAATATTATTTTCTTTCTTTCTTGTGAGGATTAAATGCACAGAACATGCATCTATATTCTGTTATATTTATAACAACATTACATAATTATTCCAGTAGCTGCGCTACATAGGTGAGTCCATTACAATAACAAGTTTCTTGAGTTACGAAACGAAGGTGTCCTTTGACGTAATCGTAATGCATGTTTATAAACAACTGGGTGTGACTATGAATACTGTGATTTCATGATTATCAATAGTCTCCATGGCATCTCCAAAATGTGGCAGCAAACCACACCTAAGTTCTAAGGATTCTTCTCAGATTTTTGTCTTATAGTTACACAGACGATAACTTAGACCTGTAATTCTACTCAAATTCTAATCTAAAATTACATAGTAGCTAAAATTGGTCAATGATTACTTCCAATACCTATAGGAATTTTGATCAAAATATAGTCCTGTGTTAGCAAGCATTCTTATCATACAAAGTAAAGAGTGCTAAAATTTACATCACATTTTTTTGCCGACTTTGAAGGCAATGTCCCTAAAAAGGATTTCGCTCCCAAATTCTCGGCGCTGACTTGGCGACAGGAGAAAGATTAAATAATCAATTCACGATTGCCCTATCAAAGTCAGTGTCGAATTACACAAGATATTGATTTATTGAGCATTTGTCTACGAACTTACAACAATGACATCCAGGGCCTGTGAAGTCTAACGACCTTTCTTAATATACAATTATTCCATTTTCAATAGAATAAGACTCATCTATGACCTGTGTAATCTCTAAATTACAATATACAAGCTAAAACTAATATTTATATATATTATGTACACGTATATAGGTGACAGCAGTGGTGGCTCAGAGGTAACGGACCCGACTTACGAAATGTAGGTCGTAGGTTCGAATCCAGCCAGGCGCTTTAGTTTAAATAATTTCATCACCACTTTTGTGGATAGTCTAAATAGGCTTTTATTTTTATATAGATTCTTTTTTATATTGTGAATGTGAGAACGTTGTAGACCTAACTTGTAGACTAGATTTGTGGACCTTTTTATATTTTATTGAGTACATGTTGCTTGTTGACAGGCCTACACTGTCCTCCCATATCTATCAACACTGTAATTGGAAACATTGTAAAAACCCCTTATTTTTAAAAGAGTAACCGTGGAGTTTCTTGCCGGCTCTTCTCCATAGGAAACAACCAATTGGAACCGTGCACCTAGCTTCTGACGTTTCATAAGTGGCCATGTTGGTTTATGCGAAATAAAATAATTTGATTTGACTGTTCTCAAAACGGTGAAGGAAAACATCGTGAAGAAACCGGCATGTCCTAGAATAAAAAAATCGAAGACATGTGACATCCACCAACCCACACTGGGCCCGCTCCCTCTCACAGAGAGGAGGCCTGTGTCCCAGCAGTGGGAACATTATAGGCTGTTTATGCTTATGCTATTTTATATAGGTAGATATTGGTTGGAAACTACTGAACGTTAAAATAAAGCCAGTTTAACGTTACGGTGTTATGTCATTGTTTTGTGTTCTAAAGCTTTTTATAGCGTTTGCTCGGAAAACACGAGAAAATTATGGGCCGGAGCGGGGTGCAAGAGGGTGCACTTGCAGCCCCTCGCTTCGAAATAAAATAGGTATAGATGTTGATAGGTGTTGATCTTGGACATTTCATCTCCGACGACCTTAAGGATGATATAGACATAGAGAGGGAGCGTAGGGCTTTGGCGGTCAGAGGTAACATGTTGGCCCGTAGATTTGCTCGGTGCTCTGACCAAGTAAAAATTACGCTATTTAAGGCCTACTGTCAGAGCTTTTATACGAGCAATCTATGGGTTAACTACACCAAGAGATCGCTGAATGCCCTGCGCGTACAATATAATAATGCATTCAGTATGTTGTTGCGACTGCCCCGTTTCTGCAGCGCTTCGGAAATGTTTACTGAGACCCACACAGATGGCTTTCAAGCTATAGTTCGTATAAACCGCGTCGCTGCTCAGCAGAGTACGAGGTAGTCGCAACTATATCCTGAGAGGTGTGGCGGAGAGCTATACTCCAAATATTCGGCATTTTATCCGGAGGTTGCTCAGGTAGAGAAACATATTTTCTTGCCTGGTCATCCTCTGCGTGGAGTGTGCATTATTGTATTGTATTTTATCTTATTTTGTACCTACCTATATCTACTACTAACACTAGAATATAAGTTGTTTTTGTAATACTAACGTAATATGGACCTCTGTTGTCTGTAATAAATGAATTTTAATTTAATTTAAAACATTCAGAACTAAAAAAATATCCGAAGACACCTAATACAATAATGGAGCACTTAACCTATTGGAGGCGAGATCCTAAAATTTTCCTCTCAATTCTAAAGCTTATCTGCATTAGTCAATAAAGTACCGACCTCCAATTTCCAAAAATCTTTAATTTCGGAAGTCGATGGCAAAAAACGAAAATACAAAACCAATGACATCGACTACCGAAATTAAAGTAATTTTTCACTTTTTTGTGTTTTATTTTCTCTCTATATATCTACTTGTACATAATATATATATTTTAGTGCGGTATTGTATTTAAGATTTCACGTTAATCATAGTTTAAGATTTTACTCGTGTATTTGTTTCGGTAATACCGAGTTACCGACTAGTTTCAAAGCTTTCATTGTTGAGCTGCTCACACCACGACACCGCGAGTAACACATGAGTGATACTGTAAACAACGACAAACAAGTTATTTGTTAAACATACCAAACGTAAGATGTTCATTTACGTGGTGTATATCATGTTTCTGTAAATTAGATTCTGTGAAATGTGTAAATTCAACGTTATAACCATTGTTTAAGGCTAACTTACGATCCCAAAATCTCTTGCAACCATTTTACTTTGACCTTTACGCATTTTATTTGTAAACATCAGACAACAATGACCCTTAGGAGATGAAACACAAACATTCTTATTAGAAAACTCGCACTCCACTTCCCATCACAATTTTTCTACAATGCACATCACTACACTGCATCCTTTCCCGACACATAGGTACATTATAATAAATACTCACAACGACATATTCTTTAAGAGGCTGACAACAGCTAAAGCGCGGTCACTGTCGGACTGCATAGAAAAGAAAGAGAAGCGCGATAACACAACGCTGGTAATTTATTGCAAAATATGAAACCATTATCTATTTATAAAAAATCTACTGATTAGACTAAAAAATTAAAACACTATTACATTAGTATGTTAGTTATAGAATAATCTGACAAAAAATCAAAATTAATGCATAAATCGTTAAAAGAAATTTTTAGAGGTATCTTCGTGATATTTTTCTATCGTATCAAATTAATTATATTATGTTTTCAACACACTATCTAACTATCATACATCCAGAAGAATATCATATATTTTTCTGATTTTGTTTACTGCAATGGATCATATACTTTTAGGCATTATAAAACTTGCGTTTAGGTCCTGTAGTCCCCTTAAGCGTCTAGTGTAAATTAACTACTAGAAGATGACGATGTGCATAACACATCAAGTGTATACAACCGACACCACGTAATCAAGGCGTTAATAGCATAATGCTAATAACAAATTAATTTATTCACTTGCAGGATGTAGGTATAATTTAGGTCTGTATCAAATTAGGTATCTACATTGCGTGATTGTCAAGTAATCTTAAACGTGTTACAAACCGGAAGATATCTATGTTTTTTTTTATTGCATTATGATTCTAAACTATGTACCTTATATATACCAACATCCTAATTGCGTTACACACTATCATCCACAATCTGAATCATTTTGAAGGATATTGCTAATCCATTGCTTCATATGTTGGAAGAATTGGTCTGCTCAACAAAGTAAATAACGCAATGAATGTTGTTGAACTGTCAAAATGACCGCTGTTGCAACTGAGTCCTTTGCTACCCCGCAGTTTAAGTTGCGCAAAAAATGTTCATTAGTTATAACAATTAAACGAGCCCTCAAAACTACTCTTACAGGTAAGCAAGATCGTTGTTTCTCTACCATATACCTACCGGTAAAAATAAGGATTTGAAAAGCATACATTTCATACAACAGAAAACTTTCATAGCTTTGGAAATATCGCCTTCCATACATTCTGCCGTTTTTGGTCGGGGGCCTGGTAATCTCTGTGCCGGGGACAAAGGATATATCACATGTTGTAATCTTCATATTTTTAAGGCGCCTTTGTTGACGCGAAATAAATATGTTTATGTTCACAATACACGCTTCAATACGTTCAACCCTTATCAGTCTCGTATCATTGATATCGTCTAGAATCTTCGCCAGTTGTTGTCCTGCAACTCGTGCGGGGTCGCGGCGACCCCTAAGGTCACTCGTGGCAGGTGTCAGCTCGTTAGTGCTATCGGTACATCTTGACATGCAGGCAAAACAAGCGTCTGTCTGGCCTGCTTACTACGACACACAGTGTACGGTACATAGATTTAAATCACTAATATTGATTTACGTCGTAGGAAAATATGTGAAGAAATTTGCACTCAATTGCGTAGCACACTCGGCCCGCTTGCATCACAATGAGATTAGCACTAACCGAATTTAAATCTTCGTTCTATTTCTTCAATCGATTGAAGATGGCAGAGATAGAGATCGGTTTTAAATATGAGCGCTCAATGCATCATTGAGTGATTTGTGGTTCAAGTGGGCCTCAAAATCAAATCGCTTTTCTTGCTGGATCCACCCTTAAGGAAATTCACATTTGCAACCCGCGGGGTAATTGCATAACACACTGACAGTAAGTTCATTGCGTTGTTTACGTTGTTGAGCAGACAGATTTTTCTAACATATGAAGCAATGGATTAGCAATATCGTACAAAATGATTCAGATTCTGATTAATAGTGTGTTATGTAATTAGGGTGCCGGAGTCAGGACTTATATCCGCTTAGTGGCAATTAAATTCGCTTATATTACACGGGACTTAAACAAAACTGGTGATCCGTGGGTGGTGAACATGTAGTTCTCATCAGGAAATACTATCATATTGTTGATGTTATGTATTTACTGTAAGGCATCGATACAAGCTGATATTATTGTATGCAAATCTCGTCATGATGTCAATAAACATAAAAGCTCCATCCTATGCGCAGTAGAGATAGTTGGTGGATATAGTCACCACATTGAGGCAAATATTTGTGTTCAATGTTGGTACGGTTCCTTGTGTCCTGACTGTGGTTGTGTGTTCTCTAAAATCAAAGCCTCACAGACATAATATTACATAACATCAGGCCTGTATTTCCCGAAGAGGAAACAATGTTCTGTTTAATACAGCTTAGCTTCGCCAGCTATGTAATAGGGAGCGAGTCTATTGCCACGAATCCAGACTCCGGGTTGCTATAAAAATTATTGGTATCACTTTACCGACCCGGCTATAAAACCGAGGATCTTGAAGCAGTCGGTCGTAATGGTGACCAAGAGGCCAACGAGGAATTCAAACAAAAAAATATCAAATAAATACATAATTATATCGATGGATAAACCCACTTTTAGACACTTACAATTTGATCTATATTTAACACAACTAGGGGTAATTTTAACAAGTTGGGGCGATACGCGATGCAAAGAGCTGTTCTTAAAATCGTACCAACATATTACACGTAATTATAATTCGAATAGGCATCAAAAAGTCCCCAAATACTGTTACAAAATTCTTTGACGATACTTTAATTTAATTGCTATTTGTTAAGTACATAGGTACGAGTAATAATCTAGAAATGAAACAAACTATCTAAATGATTGGAATTTAAGAATTAGTACTAAGCCAAATTATACTTATTTAAATTTTTTATCCAGTGATATCTTCTGCTGACAGTACCTACCTAAAATTTAGACAGTGTAATGAAATAGCCAGAGATTCCGCTTAGTCAAATGCATTGCTTTATTATATTTATCATAGAATCATGTATTTAGAACTCTCCTCATTGTTCTCAGCATTCTTTTTTAATTTGTGTTACTTTACATACTATTACGTTTTTTTGATTTTCATATTATTATTATTGTATATAAAATCAAGTTTTTTCTAACTTAACCGACTTCTGTGCTGCTGGGAAGATACTTGCGCCACTTCTTCCCAGCTAAAGCACTAGGAAATAGGGAAGGGCGGGCGTTTGGGGTACTGTCTTATGTAATTTTGACGTTAATAAAGTGCTGATTCTCAGCCTAGTTTGAATAATTGACTTTTGATTTTGATAACAACTCACATCTTCGTTCTCGGTACCTAGTCGATGAGAGTCTTGAGCTAAAGATTAAGATTAATTCTGAAAACTTAATATCTTTCTTCGTGTTTAAATAAACATCGTGTAATTATAGAATAAGTGTTTGTCAACGTTTAGCACTCCAAATTTTATGACTTTCAAGAGACTTTTAATATAATTTTTCCTTAGGGTAGAGGCATAATCGGGAGAACTATTTTGTCACAAAATTTGCCTTAAACTATCACACTACTTAAGAAGCACAACTTAAAATAATTTCAAGAGCACTAAGAGTTAAGTATTTTTTACATTATTAGGCGACCTGCTATGTCACTAAATTATTTGCTGAATAAGTTACTTGAAGTATGAACTGAACAAAATGTAGTGTTGATAACACATAAACAAAGTAAATCATAAACCTGAGAAGCCTTCATTAAAATATAGCCAGTCTCTAATTAACCTATAAAACAACAACATATATATTTACTTAGAAATCTCATAGCAACAGTGTCTATTTCCTCCCCACGTTTTTCGTCCAGTGTGTCGCAGTCCTAACGTACTTACACACGGGTCTTATCAGCTAACTTGCCGCTTCTCTGACAGCCCTGGAGAGGTATTAAATTGAGCCTAATTTTTCTCCAGGCCCCTGAAATATTCAAGACACAATTTTTCCTGAAATTAACTTGGCGACAGGATTATGGTAGAAAGCTGTTCTAGTGGAGAGTAATTGAATTGATGGGTGTCAGGTTGAGTTATGTTGTGGAAGAGAAATAATGTGTTTGTTTATACCTACAGTATACCTACCTGAAATAGCGTGATGGCCCAGTGGTTAATAATAATAGTTTTTATTTATTTATTTAACAGACAACAAAAAGGTCCACACTGAGAAAAACACAAACAAAAAGTACTTATATCTTAGGATGTCGGGGGCTGCGTTGAAGAGTGCTTAAATGTCCCCGTAGCCCCCAGTGCAAGTATGCGAGTGAACACGGGATGGTTTTAGTCAGTAGAAGTCTGACAGACCCCTCCGTCTACCCCAAGGCGGAGGACATCCATGAGGACTTCCAAACGGTTAGTAAAAAAAAAAAATGGGTTAAGGCCTCGCCTCTCATGTACGAGGTTGTGGGTTCAAATCCGGGTAAGAACCAATGTGACTTTTTGAATTAATTGGTACTCTCTGAGTTTATCTTGGACCTTACTGACAACAGTGAAGGAAAATATTGTGAGGAAACTGGGGCTTATAGTTAATATAAGTCTGAAATCGCCAATCCGCCTTTTGCAAGCGTGATGATCAATGCTCGTGCCTTCTCTGTATGAGAATAGATCTTTGCTCAGCAGTGGGATAATCATAGGCTGGTATTATACTGTAGCGGTATCTACATCGCCACATGCGAGCTATGCGTCATACTGACGCCACGCAAAATCCTGCATCGCGCAAGCAGAGTTTACCGCGCAACTAGCATATATACAACGTCCCGACATCAACCGTCGGTCAGTTCCCCATCAGACACGACACCCGTCTGGTCGGAGGATCCTTCGTTTTCCATAGAGTATGTGTGAACTTCACACCCTGTTCCTCATACCTCTATAATACTATATACATGCCAGTGAATAATGAAACATTGATAGTGTTTCCAGTGTGCTATGAATTCAACCCAACAGCTTAGGTTTCACATATGGGCATGCACTCACTAAAAATGAACTATGCACCAACTCGTGAAACCGCCTAGAAAGTAGATGTTAGGTACATCAACTGCCAACGAAGCGTGGTATGAAATTTTCACGCATCTATTGCGCCCTAGACTCACTGAAATCTTTTTAACCGACTTCACAAAAAGGAGGAGGTTCTCAATTCGTCTGTATGTTTTTTTTTTTTTATTTGTGTTAGCTCAGAACTTTTTTCTGGGTGAACCGATTTGAATGATTCTTTTTTTTATTTGATAGGTGGTACTTCACATGTGGTCCCATTTAAATTTGATCAAGGTCTGACCAGTAGTTATTGAAAGAAAGAAAGAAAGAAAGAAAGAAAGAAGAAAGAAAGAAAAATGCGTTTATTGGCATTGCAGCAACAAA
The DNA here is from genome assembly GCA_916610205.1 of Griposia aprilina. Taxonomy (NCBI): domain Eukaryota; kingdom Metazoa; phylum Arthropoda; class Insecta; order Lepidoptera; family Noctuidae; genus Griposia; species Griposia aprilina. The sequence goes on from OU744299.1 coordinate 5,957,039, forward strand.
ATACACCTTAAAACTAAAAAAACAGAAAAATTAAGATTATAATGCCAAAGGGGCCTCAGCTCAGCATAATGTCAGATGACAACACAAGGTATCACCTGACGCTGATTTTCAGCTGCAACCCACGAGTGCCATACGCTAGAATAAAATAATAATAATAGGGAAGTATGTGTCCGTTCTATTAAATTAAAAGTGCTGTGACATGGGTGTGTGTGTTGTATTGTGATTGATGTAAAACTAAAATAAAATACCCAATACCTGCGTACATTAAACTAATAAATCTATAAATAGAAAGTCCTTAGACCTTAAAGGCAAAATCGTGTGACTGAGTTGAGTTATCCTTAATACTGCAAATTTTTTCCACTTAGTTTATATGGATGATGTGTTAATAATTTCCTGTCACTGTTATTTACACACCAAGTAATGGTATACAAATTTGTGTGGGGTAGGTACCGCAACTAAAAAGTGAAAAATAAAAACTTTTTTACAAAAAAACAACCGACTTCCAAAAAAAAAACACTAAAAGACGTGAAAAATAACTTTAATTTCGGAAGTCGGTGGCCAAAAACGAAAATACAAAACCAAAGACACCGACTTCCGAAATTAAAGTTATTTTTCACGTCTTTTAGTGTTTTTTTTTGGAAGTCGGTTGTTTTTTTGTAAAAAAGTTTTTTACCTACATGAATCGAAAGCCCTTCGTCCCTTCACCCATATTCGTTCACAATCACGTAATAATAATCTTACAAACAACTAATAATGAACTGTCGTGATCCCACTTTCCACATAATCGCCACCATTAGTTTCCCCTTGAGACTCCCATGGGGGGTGACCTGTAGTTTAACGGAAAGTTACGTAATAAATACTTATGATTGAGGTAACAGGTAACTAAGGAAATAAATTGTATCATTCCTGTAGTCGATGAAGGAAAATATCGTGAGGAAACCGGCATGTCCTAGAACCAAGAATTCGAAGACATGTGACATCTACCAATCCGCACTGGGATGCGTGGTGGATTGCGGCCCACTCCCTCTCACAGAGAGGAGGCCTGTGTCCCAGCAGTGGGAATATTATAGGCTGATTATGTATTCCTGTATTATTCTAGCAAGCAGTTTAGCCATTACCATAAGTCGAATAATTTCTTTCAAGTAGACCATGAAAAAGTACTTTTGAACGTCAAAGAAAATACATGATTGATTCTATGTACCGATTCCAATAGGTAGTATCGTATGGAGAAGAGTGGGAAAGAAACTCCACAGTCTCTCTTTTAAAATGTTTTATAATATTTTCAGATGGTAACATCGTTTTCTTACAGCAAATTCTGTGTACCATACATACGACGACCTGTCTGTAATGAGTAATGCAGTGTTATTTTTCTTGCTTATAACAATCTGTCACTAGTCATTATAACAAGTCAAGAGATCAAAGTAATCTCCTATGACCGAGTCTTTTTATCAAGTTTATTAGTTGATCCAATATGTGGTATGACAGATGCACATGTTTTATAATAAATGGTTAAAGGTCAAGGGCTGTTAACAGCATCATTTTTATTTTCCCTTATTAAACCAATTTATGTGAGGTCGGTGTGATAAGTCTTTTTTTCCATACTTCTCTATTAGTCGTCATCTCGGTAGTCCCTCTTTTGTTTTTTTCCATACTTCTCTATTAGTCGTCATCTCGGTAGTCCCTCTTTTGTTTTTTTCCATACTTCTCTATTAGTCGTCATCTCGGTAGTCCCTCTTTTGTTTTTTTCCATACTTCTCTATTAGTCGTCATCTCGGTAGTCCCTCTTTTGTTTTTTTCCATACTTCTCTATTAGTCGTCATCTCGGTAGTCCCTCTTTTGTTTTTTTCCATACTTCTCTATTAGTCGTCATCTCGGTAGTCCCTCTTTTGTTTTTTTCCATACTTCTCTATTAGTCGTCATCTCGGTCGTCCCTCTTTTGTTTTTTTTTCCATACTTCTCTATTAGTCGTCATCTCGGTAGTCCCTTTTTTGCTTTAATTAACATCTTTCACATAAACTCAAACTCAAAGCATTTATTTCAAATAAACCAATTACAGGCATTTTTGAATTGTCAAGGGGTCAGTCGGTCAGTAAAATGAAGCTAGTTGCCTATTCCAAAGCGTAGTAGGTACCTATGGAGAAGAACGGGCAAGAAACACAATAGACACTCTTTTAAATTAACATATAGTTACAAAAAATTATCCATCCATCGTTTAATTGGTCTTCCTCTACTCTCATAGTCATCCACATTCTTACTGAAAACTTTTCTCAGATCGTTTTCCTCATTCTTGGATGATTAAAGGCTGATAAACATAAAATGCTCCCTCTCGAAGCGAGGAGGCCTGTGTCCCAGCAGTGGGAACATTATAGGCTGATTATGTAAACATAAAATGCGTAATCAAGTTTTCCTCTTTACAACTAACTAAAACCGTGAATCCTCTTAGTTTTCGTGTTTATCATCTTATGTGTAATTCCTATGTTATGTACCGAATGTATCACGTCGTTTTGCGACCTATTCACGTTGGTCCAGCCAGATAGCCGGGTCATACCGCGACCTTCCGAAATGCGATAACGTTAGATATTCTTGTTTTTATACATATCTCTCGTTGCCGAGATGTTTTTTTTACTATGTTGATGTTTTTGTCATTGTTTGTTTGTTTGTAACGAAAAATAATTAAGTCAGGCATTATAATTAGTATAAACAAAATCAGCATTTTCTTGAAAAAAAGCAACGAAGAGCTGCACGACATAATATTAGAACTTTCAAATTATTTATGCAATCTGAAATAATGATCAGTTTCTTGAGCATGCTGCAGATTTTTTTATACAAGTTGTAAGTCACCTCTAAATGGTAGGTATTTTTGTTGTTTTTAATGTTGGTGTAGGTACCTACCTTATTTAATAATATTTTATTTAAAAAAATAAGCTTTGTTTAGTCGATGTTCTGCAGAAAAAAACTCGAAAACTATTGTTGCAGAGTTTTGAAATTTTCGTTTGCAAGTCATTTGTGTTATTAATTGGATGTCATTTTACAAATGCATGTACCTGAATTATAATATTCTAGCGAATGGGATTAAACCATATGTTTAACTTCTCTCTTAGCTTGAAAAGATAATTAAAGCAGCTCTCATACATGATGTGATATGCTTTTTAGGAAATTCCTGTTTAGTGTTCCGTACCCAAAGGGTGCCAACGGAAGCCTGTTACTGATCCTCCGCTGTCCGTCTGTCTGTCAGCCGGCTGTATCTCATGAACCGTAATAGGTAGACTGTTGACATTTTCACAGAGCAGAGATTTCTATTGCCGCTATAACAACAAATAATAAAAAATAAAATAACTAAAAAATTAAAGAGTATTTTTTTTGTTTTTTTTTTGTTTTGGTATATCTGCATCCTTTCTAAAATCGGCCAGCAACTTCTTTATTCCAGTAATAAAACACGTATTTAACCTTGCACTAACTACTGGGACACACGTTTCTTGTATTTGGACCCAATACAAGAAACGAGTTTAAAATAAAAATTGCAAACTAAGTAACTTGTGAATTGTATCGTCGAAGCGTGCGGTGACGATGACGCGAGTTTCACGCTTTTTGTTCACCCAAAAAGTACACATATATATACACAGTATACATATAGCTCATGGAAAACGTTCGGTGACGATGACGCGAGTTCCATGATTTTTGTTCACCCAAAAAGTGCTCAACGCGCCTAAAGAAGTTTTCACTTCAAAAATGTAGTGTTAAATATTGTACGGTGGTACGGAACCCTTCGTGCACGATTATGACTCGCGCTTGGCCGGTTTTTTCATTTATTGCAATAAAATTCTTTCAGCACGTACTACGAGGGAAAAATCAACTTCCGTCGCATGTTGCGAGAACTACCACGAACATATTTTCATTTTACGAATGGCCCCTGTGCAAGGGAGTTTTTGTCTTAACACCTTTTTGGAGGCATTTCGTTTCTATCACTAGATAATTTGAAGATCACCCATGCGAATATCACCTACAGTATTCCACATTGCGCACCCACAGTTGTAGTGGTAGCTAGAGTTAGTGGCATTTGTGAGACAAATAAACATTTTTTTTTTAACGTCTGTCGATGTTTTTCAATCGTTAATGCCCCTCTCTAGCTAACACTATAATCGTAGGTGCGCAATGCGGAATACTGTGGGTGATAAATAAGCATGGGTGATCTTCAAATCGACGATATAAAAGGAATGCATCGCTTAATTCATAATGCGTCCTATTCCTACGGGTCGCAGTATCCATCTACAAACTACCCCTTTCAACATTGCGTTCAACCCTTTTGCTAAAATCGGTAACTGAAGAAATCAAACCTTTAATATCTGGGGACTAAACTTAAGTACCTTTCGTGGAAATCGATGGTCATGGGCATGTGATGCGGAGGAATGAGGAAAATTTGGTCAGGGTTTGGTGGTTGGTTTGGGTTTTGGTTTGGTTTGGGAGGTTTGGTTTGGTGGGGGTTTTGAGTATGAATGTCAATGGCTTGGGTAGGCGAAGACCAAAGAAACGATGTGTTGGAGTCTTGGTTATAGAGGGCAACATCGGCCCGCCCGGAATTTGTCATGAGGCGCATCTCTATGTATTCTTGATAGGTTATGGTCAAGCGTGAATAAAACTACAATTAATTAATTTGTGTGTATTAATTAATTACCCGATTTAAAGTATATTAACGAGATATAACATTGGCGATGAGCGTGAACGGCCCCTAAAAAGTGTGTGAATGTGGACAACTTTACAACATAAAATCGCGAACTAACCTCAAAGCGAAAAACGCATGGAGCTTGTTGAAGAACTAATCAAACAGGGAAAGAAAACGTTTATTCAAGAAAAAACTAAGAAGGAACTCATAGAAATTGCGTATAAACTAGCTCAGAAAACGATATCAGACTCACATTATATTAAAGAAATAAAGATAGACTGTGTGAAAGATGATATGGCTAGAAAGAGGGTGACTACCGAGATGACGACTAATAGAGAAGTACGCAAGAGAAAGACATGATGCGCCAAACACGAATAAATTAGTCTATGAACAGTAGAATGATGACTATATATAAGTACCTATTTGAAAGAATATTTCTCGGCACAAATTGCCACTTATTTTTTGGAGTACCCACGAGAACGAGTTCGCAAAAGCTTCCTGTAGGTACCTACACTTTTCCTTGCTAACTTTGCAAAGATTTTTGTTTAGTGCAATCAGGAAAGTATTAAGCATATTCACATAGCAAGGTAAAAAGTTCTGTAAACAAAGGCACGAAAGCTTTCAGACAAATTGTTATATTATAGAGGGTGGCAGGGACATCAAAGCGCAAACTGTAACCATGAATAAAGCACATGAATCTAGACTCCCTAGCGTAGAAAATTTCGTCGGTTATCGATGAAAAAATCTGCTGTGTCATAGCAAATTAAGTGTCAGTCGATCATCATCGGTAGTTCTCGGAGTATGAGGTAAGGTAGCCACCGGTTATCTTCAACGATACGATCGTTCCACTTAGTACTGACGTAAAGGACCTAGGCTTGCACATTGTTACTACCCTGAACTGGCGTACTCAAGTCACTAGGATTAGCCAAAAGGTTACTGGAACGCCGCGGGCTCTGTACCGACTGAAAATTTTATTACCAATTTATGAAGACAATGCTTGTGCAGTCCTTAATTTTCCCTATCATCGACCTACTAAGACCTGAATGAAGATCTCCTCGAAAAACTTGACCGTCTTCTCAATTACTGCATTGGATTCGTTTTCAATCTGCGTAAGTATGATCATGTCTCTGCGCATCGGTCGCTTCTAAAGTGGTTGCCCATACGCCAGCGCAGAGAGCAAACCGCGTTAACCATCTTGTTTTAATTTTTTGACTCTCTCACATCCCCTAGGTATCTAGCCCTGCACTTTCACTACATTTGTGCCAATCACAATAAAAATCTTCGTTCACCAAATAATCGCCTTCTTCAATGACTCACTCACTGCACAGACTTTCTTCCCTCTTCTTTCTTCGTTCAGTCAATCTCTCTGTGACAAGCGCTCCCCCTGGAAATCCGGATAGCAACAAACCGATTATCCATTACAGTCAAAGTTCGCGAGCACATTGGTAAGAAGCTGGCAGTATCATACAATATTAATGTTTTCCTATTTTTTGTCTTCGAGGTAATTTTTCAATCGTCAGATAATTTTCATCTAAGGAATAAATATGACACTGACTGTGTTTTTGTATAAAAAATATTTCAAATCGCCATTTTTATTCTTCAGATAATAGTTATCTGGTGATTGAAAAATCAGCCCTTATTTGTTTTAGTACACTCGAGAGCAATGAATCCGGGTCACTTAAAGAATGTTAAAAATCTCGGAAACTAAAAATGATAGGTTAATGCAATAAATTGTATTTAATAGACAATGTAATACTCCTTAAATGAAAGTAAAAAAAATATGAGTCACCATACATTTTATTAACACAAAATTACATAAAGAAAAAAACTGCTGATCTCTCCTTAAAACAAAAATAGGAAACATGAAATTTTTGAACTTTATTACGATTTTCTTGAATTTTAATACTTCGTATTGCCTCCTCGTGCTTCCATTACTGCGTTTACGCGGTTTGGCATGCTGTACACCAAGTTCCTTATACGATTTTGGGGAATATTCTCCCATTCCTCTGTGAGAGCAATTTTGAGCTCACGAAGCGTGATTGGGGGAGGGTTTCGTTGTTTTACGCATCTGCCTAGCTCGTCCCAAGCATGCTCGATCGGGTTGATATCCGGGCTGCGCGCTGGCCACTCCATACGAGTAATGTTCATCTCTTGAAGGTAGTCATTCACAATCCTACCTGTATGAGGTCGGGCATTGTCATGCATAAATATAGCATCCTCACCTAAATTGACCATAAATGGACCAACGTGATCATTGAGGATTTCTTCCACATATCTTACGCTAGTTAAAGAGCCGTTTTCTATGATCACCAGCTCTGTGCGACTTTCAGAAGAAATTCCGGCCCACACAAGTACAGACCCACCACCGTAGGCTACTTTTTCTTCGATGCATGCTTGCTTGAATCTTTCCCCTGGTCTTCGATACACTCTGTGTCTTCCATCGTGCTTGTAGAGCATAAATTTTGATTCGTCGGAGAACATAACTTTTGACCAATCTTCAATACTCCAATTTACGTGGCTCTGGGCATATCTTAGTCTTGAAATACGATGCCCACGCTCCAGTTTAGGGCCGTTTGCAGGTCTAAGGGGTTTTAAGTTAGATTCAGCAAGCCGACGTCTTACTGTCCATGCACTTGGGTTACTTCCTCCGAGGCGTCGAAACTGATTTGTGAGTTCAGTTCCTGTGAGAAAGCGATTTCGAAGCATGGTGTTCACCAAGTATCGGTCTTCTCGTGCTGTGGTACACCTGGTTCTGCCCGTTCCTGGTCTGCGTAGGTTAGAACCAGTTTCTTCGTAACGTCGGAGAACTCTTTGTACTGTTGACAGCGACACACCGACAGTCCTGGCTGTATCGCGCTGACTCCGGCCGGTTTCCAGCATTGTAAGTATTCTGGTGCATTCTTCAGGCGTAAGCGACATAATTTCAGCTTGAATAATGAATATAGAGCACTATCAACATGGTTTATGTACCCACATAAATGACAGATTACAAACAAAAGCAAAACCAAATGCTGTAATTTCGTAGTTCCATCTTCGAAAGTGGCCCTTTTTCAAATTTGATTTTTTTATGATATAACTTTACAATAACTAAGAAGTTTTAATACCTTCATTTAAGGAGTATTACATTGTCTATTAAATACAATTTATTGCATTAACCTAGCATTTTTAGTTTCCGAGATTTTTAGGATTCTTTAAGTGACCCGGATTCATTGCTCTCGAGTGTATTTTCGTGTATCTAAGTATATTTATTTGTGCTTATACTTAATTAGGTATATGTATATATATATTATTTTTAAACCCGTTATATGAACAATAATGAACATACAAATTAATTATTTGCAATAATAACTAATTTAAATTAACAGGAAAGAAAGAAACGATCCCGAACAATAAGAAAGACCAATGACAACAGCGAACGAATATTTATAACCTTTGAAAGCATCGACAGAACAACATCGAGTAATATCGCCTTGAAAGTATATCGCATAGACAAAAAACATCGTTACCGTAATTATTTTTTTCTGCAGCGCCGCGCTATTAAACATTGATGGAACTAAAACACAGAGTCGTTGCCTATATATTGATGAGTGAGTGAGTCAAATTCTCAATGTCTATCAACCCTTATATTTTTCACCCTTGATTTGAATCTTGAAATACCCTGAAACACGTGTTTGATTATTTTAATTACAGAGTGTTTTTACCAAATTTTAAGTTAAACGACTCAAAAATAAAACCATACAAACTTTCAACCCCTATTTAACACAGTTAGGGTAAAATGTTCAAAAATCAGTTCTTATTACTTATCTACTTATTAAAAGGTTTGTCCAAATTTCAGCATTCTAGCTTCAGGGGTTTCGTCTCCACGTTGATGAGTCAGTTAGTCAGATTCTCTATTTATACAATAGTGTAGATTTATAGTTTGTAATAGGTATAGGTGTATTTTTATATTTAAATAAGTATGTATTCCTCAATTTTTTTCGTAATTGCACCTATCACTGTTTGTGTCTGCTTCAACCAAAGGTTGGTAGAAAATGTCTATGGCATTAAGTCTCCCTCTGTACATTTATGTGCTTGGAGTATTAAATAAATGCATGGAACAGCAATTTCTTTTTAATAACCCACTAAAAATTTCAAAGTAGGGGCGTTAAGAATTATGTACTGAAACCATGGTAACAGGTTGCGCATCGATGACTCCGCCATCCTATAGACGTATCACACTATTCAAGGCTGTCTGTAACAATGCCCAAATAGTATAGTATGGTATTTATAGTCTACTACCGAACAGACTTTTCTTCGCACAGCTTTTACGACCTGACAAGATATCAAGATTTATTTCATTACAAGTAAGTTTAATATTACTGTATATAACACACAGGTTCCGGAATAAATTCTCTAAATGATAGTGCAAACCGCATCAAAATCTGTTGCGTAGTTTAGAAGAACACTGCGGTCACACACGATAGACACGAAAAGCGACTTTAATTTATAATCTGTAAATAGATGATTTTTGAACTCGAGTAGAATCGAAATAGCATGATCAATATTCAAGCCGAATACTCAGTTTGTAAGTTTGTTAACTCAGTGTTAATTAATCTTAGAATCGATCAAAGTTTAAGCATATTGAATTAAATTCAGTCGAAAATTAGAGTCTATCTATTGTAGACTTAACTAGAAAGGTGCACAATTAACAGAGATGCTGATCACGAAACTCAAACAATAGGTTCCTAAGGCCCACTTGCACGTTTAGTCGGGTTGAATGAATAAATGTAGAGTTTGTAAACTCGGAGGTAAAGTAATTAACATTTTAACCCTTATTACGCGTTGCGCCACTAAAAAGTAACACTGGGTTAGTTAACCTGATTTAAGTATTTTTTGAGTTGGGAACATTGTAGTTCACTCGACGAAACACATATAATTAGAATTGCAATGTCTGTGCCCTGATATGTAATCCGACCAAAAATTAATGAACGAACAATGAACGGAAATTGTATACCATTTCTTTTACACTACATTACGATACGTAAAACTTTCTTGTCTTTGAATTTTATAAAATGACATTTCATTTTAATCATATTGTATGTGGTTTCCATGGAAATTTAGTTTATTGATTGACGAAAACTTCAGATAAGGAAAAATATGTTATAAGTTTCTCATAATTTGTATTTAGTTTTATATGAGTTCATAAATGTGTCACCTGCTGATATACTCGTAGTACCGAATTTTCAGTTACTACAACGTCGAACAATTTAAAATACAAAGTAAGTTATAATTAGCGGTACCTTATATCGTCACTAACCAAGAGTTTAGCGACTTAACTCTCCCACATCAGTGCGTTTATTATTTAGGTTCTAGGCTCTAGGTTAGGGGTGGTTTTTAGTCAGTAAGAGTCTGACAGACCCCTTCGCCCGCCAGGGCGGAGGACATTCAAGAGGGATAACAAACCCGGATCAAAAAAAAAAGTTAGGTTACCGTGGCCCTGGCGCACAGGCAACTGAAGGAACACAGGTGTATTTTAGTCAGTAAGAGTCTGACACGCCCTTCCGCTCCGCCCAGAGCGGGAGACGTCATTTGATGATATCCCACCCCAAAACAAAAAAGGCTCTAGATTTTCCTCTAACTCATGGCAGCGCAAGATAAATAATTTTATTAACACTGAGTAAGCGTTAACTCTGAGTTAATTTAAGATAACCCATGAACGCGCAAGCTTTTTTTCAACACAAATCACTAAGACCCACGTCTTAGTGATTTGTGTTGAAAAAAAGCTTGTAAAAACATTCATTAATTCAGTAATCAGTCCTAGTAAAGAAGAATACTGGTATTCAGCAGCATCCGGTTAGACTGGAAGCTGACCCGAACATACTCTCTCTCTCTCACTCTTATGACCGTTTTCTCTAACACTAGGTGACAACTAAATGCGAGTGTCTAAATAAAAGCGGGCTGTTCGATTTTAAAATTTTTTGTACATGAACCCTTACCCCATTACCTTCTATCTTATCAGAATGAAGTCTAAACTATGACGATCGGTGCACGCAAAAACTTATATAAATTTGAAACAACAGTTCAACAGTTTTTTGTCTAATTTAGCACCAAGGTAAATGAAAAAAAAAATGTATAAAAAAAAAATTGATCATGTAAAAGATTTCTTTCAAAAAACGAAATTTTTCTTAACATACAATCCGAAAAGAAAATTGCGGGAAATGATAAAATAATGGTAAATCCTTGCGAGTGACGCCACGGGCAAAAGGTTCATACAAACTCTTAAGGCCCACTTGCATGAAAAACTTAACTCAGAGTTAGTTGCTAACACGAAAGTTAAATTTACAGTTTGTCGAACAAACTTTAAACTGTCTGAATTTTATGATTTAACATAGAGAGACTGCTTGTCTGACCTCCACAACACAGTTACTAAGTAAAACGATACCCCTTGGTAAGACTTATTTTCAGACTTTCGGGTTTCCGACGACCCGTAACGACTGTCCACGTAACAGCTTAACGTGGTTTCCGAGGCAAGGAGGGTTCTTGGTATGTCAAGATGGTCACCCATCCACGGACTAACCGCGGCAAGCGTGGCTTAAACTGATCGATTTACCGTTGCGGCTGTTAGCCATAAGACTGTATAAACCTAACTTTTTTACTAGTTGGGACGTTTTCCAAAGTTGATGCTGAGGCAATTTTCTTCAGGAACCTATTGCAAAAACATTTTTAGGGTTCCGTACCGCAAAAGAAAAAATTAAACCCTTGCACATCGTTGTCCGTCTACTGTCTGTCAAGACCATTTTTGTCAGGAACGTGTGAATGTAGTTGAAATTAATTAATTAGTTAATCAGCTCTAAAAAAATCCAGCTTCTAAGTCTAAGTCAACGCAATAAAATAATACGGCCATATTTTATGCGACATACATATTTTGATACTAGCAAATATATACTAGATACTTCCCGTTGACCTAGAATCATGGAATTTGGCAAGAAGCGAGATCTCACAGCACAACTAAAGGAAAAACTCCGAACATCAAAAAATTGTAGTTTCAAATAAAATAAAAGTTGCGATTAAACTCAAAAACTCAAACTCAAAGCATTTATTTCAATTAAACTATTTACAGGCACTTTTGAATTGTCAAAGAGTCGATCAGTTAGTCAGAAAGTTGAAGCTAGTTGCCCATTCCAAAATATAGATCGCTATGGAGAAGAACGGGCAAGAAACCCCAAGGACACTCTTTTTAAATCAAGATATTACAAAATCGTTGGTACATTAATTCTTGTTGCTTCTATATGTGAGAACAATGTAAAAAATATGTAAGTATATTAAAAAAAAAATATATATATATATAACAATATTAAAAATATGCCGTGGCAGTTAAGCGATGACCAGTCTCAACTGACGGCGCCCGTTCACAAACATGACGCGTGGATCAGCACCATCCAGCTCAACCATTTTGTAGGGAACCGAATGATCCAACACACGCGCCACCACCAGTGAGACATTTAAGTGAGCATTACATAGTCTCAAATTACAAACTTACATTTGCAGTTGGAGAATTGACCGTGACGTCATATCGATGTATGTGTTTTTTTTTTTTCAACTAAAAAGTTAAGGTTCGAAACTGCATTGTGCGTGGTCCCACAAGCACTTGGCAGGTTTTTTTAAGCTTAACTTAACTTGAGCTTATGCTAAAATCGTTAAGGCGCTTCCCTGACCAAACGACCTTGAGCGTTCGGTCCTTCTCTGTTCCGTCGCTGAGTTTCGCTCTATCCGCCTCCCTGCGCATGCCCATTTATCATAGAATTCTCAAAAATTGTGGAATTATTATAATAAAAAAACACAAGTGAGCTTTTGAAATAAAATAAAACGACAATTATTTAGATTTTTAAACTATCTATCCATTAGTGTAATCCTTAAATTATTAGAACGTCACCTTTAGGAAAAGATGCATGCAATCAATAATTTTAGTCACTTGTTTATAAGGAGATTTTAAATGTATTTACAACACATAAAAACAAACAAGAACGAGCAATGTGATGATAGGATATCGGACATTAATAATGTGCTTCTAGATGTAGTTTATTACTCTTAATTAATGAGTTAATACCCGGTTAATAACGCACTATGGCAAGGTTTTGCTCGGGGTAGCGACTTTGAAGAAAAATTAATGGTGATGCGATGAATCGTTGATGATGACGTTCGTTGTGTACTACAAAAATGTTAACTTACCAATACAAGTCAGTAGCAGCAAGTACAGCCTTCCGTAATTCTGAAACAAAAGAAATTTCAAAATATTACTAACTATGTTCAGCCCGCGACTTTGTCCGCGTGAAATTTCTTGGTACCCCGACCCACCCCGTCGCATCGCATCGCCTGCCCGCGCTATTACTTCGTTTTCGCTTAGCATTCTTTCTTACTTTTTTCTTGGCTCCTAAAGGTACTAGCGCGATGTTAAAATAGCCTATTGCCTTTGCCGCAAAAATTGGGCTATCAAATGCAAAAATATTTTTTCAAATCCGACCGGTGGTTCCAGAGATTAGCCGCTACATACATACAAACAAACAAATTGTACCTCTTTATAATATTATTATTATGGAACAGACTACTTCATCACCATCATCATCAACATTTCAGCTGTAACACATCCACTGCTGGACTTAAGCTTCCCCCAAGCACCGCCACTTCACTGGTCAGTGCTTCTCGCATCCAGCGGATTCCTGCGACTTTCACAATGTCATCGGGTCTCCGAAACGACTAACTACTGACAATACAATCACTACACTACTACTACTCATTATGTGCTACAAAGGCATCAAAGAGATTAATTAGGCTAAGAGATTTACTGGACTCAATTTGTGGTTATTAGCAGATTCGGTTGGAGTATAGGCTTAGGGCATTTGATGACTTCCCACACAAAAATAAAGGGAGCGAGGACTTAGAAATATTTACGTATATTTTTTTGTCCGGTTTTCCAACTTTTTTGCAGCATCGGGTTAACCTTGTTTATAGAAACCATTTAGCTTTTGAGAAGTATTGTCGTACGACGCACCGTTTCCGAGAAATAGACCTTCGAAGCGAGCTCGAGACTTGGGGCACCCCGACTCGGACAGGTTAAGTTCGAAGGGAATAGGTCTAGTGAGCGAGCGAAGCGAAAGAACAAAGACCCCGCCATCCTCTTCGTGGTTATTTTTTTAAACCTCCCAGAAGTAGGAAGCCCGAGTAGCGGGGCTTCATTGACTACGCCTAAGTGCGTCGTAGGGCCATGCTTTTCAGAACCTAAATGATTTCTACGGTCAAGGTTAACCCAATACTTCCCGAAAGACTTTTTTCTGAAAAAATTACTAATTCCCAAAAAAAAAAAACAACATCCTTTTTTTCTTTTTGTTTTCTTTGCTGTTCCTATGCTACTGCAACTTCTACTACTCCGCCCCTAAGACGACTCACTGACTCGTAACCAATGTTCAGCGACCAGACCAATGACCAACCGATCTGTTCTGTAAATAACTATTGGGCAACTCGTAGTTTTGACCACTGAGGTCTTGGCTACTTAACCGGGCAAGCCTGTGGGTGCCTTAAGCTACTAACTTAAAGCCTCCAGCCAGGGGCGAAATTCTTAAGTACTAGGTGACCGCACGCTAAGGGCACCCCCTGTGGGGTACGAACCTCGGCTTAGGGCGTCACTGAGGGGAGGGCAGCAAGGTGGGACAGGCTGGATCGAAATTATATTATTATTATTATTATAGGGGGAATTTAAAGCTACAGGCTCAGCTACGGCGCGGGCTGGCGCGTCGTCGAGCAAGGGTCGGGGGGGGTGGGGACAATTACGTCGGGGGCGTCGCGTAGGACCTCGGCAGCGAGGTCGGAACGATGGCGGTCTGTTTTTGTATACTGTACTGGTGGCCCTACTGCTCTCCTGGAGGAGGGTTATGGGGTTATCGGGGTCGGACAGGGCATGCCTTGGACGGTGGGTACGATTAATACGGGAGGGGGTATATCGGGCAGCCTCGACAACCAGAGGGTTGCGATGTGAGGCCGCGGAGTCGAAGAAACGCTTGGAAATGCGCTTCATGAACTGACGGATAGTGGGGACTTTAAGATCGAGATGGAGGATCTCGTTCCGAACGAACCAATCACTTCACATAAGTTCTCACGGTGAGATTTATACAGAATAGGCCAGCTGGACCAGAATAATGACGTCGATATTTAAGTGCGCGCAAAATAATTCTGTACGCGTGTTTGACCTTCAAAAGTATATCCCTGCGAGCACTTTTAGTCACTTTCGGCATAATGATGGCGTATCCTAATTAATTTGGAAAACACGAAACATAGCACACTCTCTTGACACTTGATATTAAACGTTGAGATGGCGAAAAACGACTATTTCCGATTTCGGCCGCGCACAGACTTATTTTGCGCGCACTATAACATTTGTTTCCTAGCCTTCATCTTGAATTTATTTCCGAACTAAGTACCTGAATTCCGACCTGAAATAACACCACCCACACAACTTTTAACTTCCCAAACTCACAATCTCGTAACTTTGATAACTTTAATTAGCAGAAACAAGTAAACCAGTTCTTCGCCACATCAACTACATATCTGCTAGAGGTATTTTAGTAATCAATTCTGTAATTAATAAGTAAGTAAATCAAACATACCGAAAGTAAATACAAACTGTTTGTACCCCCTATTTACAGTTTATTTGCGATTTAAAGCTACGGCTGGAACCACGGTACCGTGGCTTTTTTATTAGTAGCTATTTTTTTTGGGTAAAAATTACCCTTTTTAGTTTATTTTTGAAAACCCCAAAGTGCACAAAACCATAGGTGCAGACAAAGACATTAAATTATTGTTGTTTTGCTATTCTGAATTTGACGTTTTTAACCTAAAATTTTGGTTGTCTTAACTAAATCTGGCTATTTTTAATCGCGATTAAATAGGTGTGGAATAAAATTAGTTGTCATGAACTAAGATTCACCACAACACCTCGACTTCAGGGGCAAAAACAGTAGTCTTTTTTTTTAAATTTTGCTTATATCTCGAAAACGGTGTGTCCTATCGCAAAAATAATGAAAATTTCGACCCCCTTTATGAAACCCATATAACTCTACACGAAGGTATTTTTTTTTTAATATTTTCCGTACAAAAAGTGAAAACTTCCATATAAAACACGCCGAGGCTACCAACCATGCGCGCCTCCGGCTCTAAAAAAAAATCACTTGGTAGGGTAAACAAGTAGGTACCATGTGGAGTCGCGATTGTCAAATTAAATTTTAGTTGCGTCAAACTGATTTTTAAATTTAGAGATATTTTATTGCAGAATAGCTCTAAGATTCTCATAGCCAAAAGTAAGGAATTTTAGTGATAGTTTAGTTAGTTTAGTTCGGTGTACAAGAGAATCGGCACCACTGTCAGTACATACAATATTACGATGAGTAGCTAGGTAATAGCAATGACAACTGTTCTGTCAGTCAAACGTTAGCGTCACTTACATTCAATTACGTTTCGTTACCCAATATCATTTAACAGTATAAATAAAACTTTATTATTTTTAATTTAATTAATTATATTATTTGGTTCATAATTGAGTTCATTGCGGTAGCAGCTATTTAAAAACGAATTAAAGTGAAAAACTTACAATTACTAACCATTAAAATTAGCTGTCTTACTGTCTGGACTTAAAACGGAACAACCTACGAGTGCAGATTTGTGGTAGAATGTCAATTTTATTATATAACAAGTTGAATTTTCTGAAACTTTAGGTTTGTTTTCAAAAACTAGGCGTTTGCGCAGTGTGAAATTTTGCGAAAGTTTAACATAAAGACATGTATACGCTATAAAATTGTGACGCACGCGCGGGTGATAAAGTAAAGTGGAGCCCTTATTTAAGTAAATTGGTGTATGTTCCTAGAGAGCGTTTTGATACCGTAAAGTCAAACCTCGCTGCCCAAAGATTTCCATCGCTAGATTTGCCCTCACCATACTTAGTCACGTGAAACAGGGTCCATACTGAGAAGAGTAAGCTCACACATTCTTAAATGGCGTTTCCATGACAATCAGTCAAGTCACTGCGTCAATGTAGGTATGTCAGAGATGTCAATAGGAAACAGAAACGCAACTACGGTCCATTCACAGTTATTTTACCTCTCATTTTGCATCACTGTCAATATCACAGTGATCTATAATCTCGTGACAATAAGGTTGCTGTTGGGTTGCTGCAACTGTCAAGTCTGTCAAAATCATAATGATCTTTATTTTTGTTGTAATAAGGTTGCAGCTGTCAGAGGTAAAATAACTGTGAAAGGATTGTATCTTTTGACGCGGTAGGGCGAATCTATCGATTTAAATTTTTGCCGCAGCCATCCATTTCATATTACCTGTCACTGTGGCCGTTATGTGTGTCCATCGCTCTAGCTTTATTTAGGTACCTATTTCAAACTTTATCGCGAATATCTTGTATTAATTAGAAGTTTTAATTAGTTCAGTGGTGTATCGTTACATATTTTGGTGCGTGATTATTAAATTTAGAGTCAGAAAGAGGTTTAGAATACGATACTATACAGAGCCGAGAAAGTTGGATAACAAAATCAATTAAAATGTAATAAAGGTAAAAATAATGTAGCCTCGAAAATTGTTTGTGAAAAAAATTATTTGGCAACGTAAAGATCTGTTTACGAAATAGTAGGTAAATTTGCATTGAAACATAAACACCGTTTCTAATTATTAGATACTCAACTCAAACTCAAACTCAAAGCATTTATTTCAAATAAACCAATTACAGGCACTTTTGAATTGTCAAAGGGTCAGTCAGTCAGAAAAATGAAGCTAGTTGCCCATTCCACTATACTATTTCTTACTCACTATACTATTATACTATTTCTTATACCATCATATTACGTACGCAAAATACGCGCTTGGACGTAGAGACTCGAAATAAATAAATAAAACCTTTATTCAGATAAAAAAGGAACACGATAAAATATATTAAAAAAAAACTATTAACAGATTACATGGGAGCCTTAGGTGCTAGATTTTTACAAATGCGCTAGACCCCACTCAAGGATTCCCTGTGTCGTGGAGTCCCGTCGCTTCCCAAGTAAGGCAACCATTTTCATTTATTTAGGTGACATAATTAAATTAAATTGACATAAAAAAATAAAAACAAGTTTTTTTTTAATAAAAAAACTTATATAAGTACAATGTAATAAAAAGTTAATTAACTAAAATTGTTAGGTATGTTGTAGAAAGACGGTTTGATGACAAGAGGTTTAGGTGCTTTTGTGTGTGTGAGTGTGTGAAGTGTGGGTGTGTGTGAAGTGTCTGGTGTGAGGGTATGTGTGGGGGTGTATGTGGTGAAAATGGGTGGGTTGGTGCACTATCTGGGTCTTACTACTACTACTACCTTCATGTTACTCGAAATACATAGGTTATTACGTACAGTACGATTCAAACTGAATGACGGCTCGGAACATATCTAAGGCGAATCGCTGCGCAGTAACCAATTCACGTGCCAGCGGGGGTGAGGGGTGAGGTACTGCGCAGCGAATAGCGCACTTCACAACCGTCATTAAATTTGAATCGTACTATACATACGTACCGAATGCGGGACAAGAATATGGTATTCAATTTAAGTACTTATCTATTTACTTAAAAAATGAGAAATGTAATGAGGGTTTCTTACAAATATTTCACATTTTCAATAATTATTAATTTGTTAGTAGCAATTTTTCCCTAAATTATTTAAGAAGTAATTTAACGAACAATGAATAAAAACACAAAAATCCGCGTACGTATCTACAGGCAAAAGGTAGTATACCTACAGAACATTAACCCGTCGTTAATTGGGCCATCAGCCATGTATTAAAACAAATATTATAACTTTTTTTTAGATAAGCTTGTGTTTTCGGGAACAGCGCACAAACAGATAACTATGTACTGATCAAAGAACACAACAGTTCTAAAAATACGCTTCAACAGTTAGACAATCCTATTAACATAAGATAACATCACGCCTGTAAGTATTCCCCGAAGGGTTAGGCAGAGGTGTGACACCCACATTTCGCCAATTAGATGTGTTTTAGTCCCGTGTAAAACCTAATAATACTGCCCGACCCGGAAATCGAACGTCCTCATGTTCATTAGTAGCACTAGCGACCTCTAGAGCAAAGAGGCAGTAAAGCTTGTGTTTTCAGGAACTGCGCACAAGCAGATAAGAATAATGGACTGATCAAAGAATACACTAAAAATACGCTTAAATATTTAGACAATCCTATTATGCACCCATAATGCTGACGTGTGATCAATATGCTATATTAGATACTGTGGCGGCATCTACATCGCCACATGCGAGCTACGCGTTACACTGACGTCACGCAAAATCCTGTATCGCGCAAGCAGAGTTTACCGCGCAACTAGCTGTACAACGCCTCGACATCAATCTTCGGACAGTTGCCCACCAGACACGACATCCGTCTGGTTGGAGGATCCTCCCTTTTCTATGGAGGACGAGTGAACTTACACCCGGTTCCTCATACGTCTATAGTACTATCACATTTTATGATATATTTAAACTAGTAGATATGATGTTGGGTCCTCTACATAGGATCGTGAGTAGACATAGTGTCTGATATAGCTACTGTGGGATACGGGTAATCTAGAGAAATAACTCCTTATAACGTTGACACTGTTAATTGTTATAAAGTCCCTGACATTACCAAACACTACAGAACTAATTCACTGAGCATGTCCCAGGCCAGTATGTATCGCGACCACATCTCAACGATCACTGTCGATTCATAGTCCATATCGACACAATACCCGTAGACTCCGCACAATGCCAAACAAAGGCATTTGGTGCATACTCATCTTCACAGATCCGACACGGCCATCCCATACTATCAAATCCAGTGTTCCCTTGCCTTCTATGCTAAATTCGTCTTACACGCTACAGGTGCAACAGAAATTTTAAATTTTACATTCAGTGGCAGTCATATCCAAGCCAATTATTAGGAAATTTCGAGAGCCTATAACTAAAACCTGTTATCGAAATATCAAGATTCCTAACTAACATATAGATCCAATATAAGTACCTCCGGTTCACCTAACTTATTTTTCGATCAATCTGCCAGAAATCAATTTTTTCACAGGTCCTATATCCCGAAAGAGTTATTAAACGTAAAAAATCTACCGAATCTGTGATCACGTAATCGTAAAATGAGCGTCAGCAATAGGGTGGAATAATTCTGCTGAACATTAACCAACACCTTTCTACATACAACAAAAATATCGCAATTTACTCGAATATATCCGTAATATTGTTTGTCCGCTGATTACATTCCCTCCAGAGCACCGCGATAACATATCACCCGTAGGTAACTTAATTTTGAACGAACGATCACAACAAAGTTGTAAAGATAAAGTTAATTGGAATAACATCAATAGAAATGGGAGCAAATATTCACTCACACTTACATTTTATGGTGTTACCAACACACACTGGGCCCGCGGACATGGCCTGAGTCCCAGCAGTGGTTAAATGATAAATGGATTTATTTCTGTAAGTAGGTTTGTACAAACACTTTTACACGATAATCATATTTTTAAACTACCTGACTGCTCTGAGAAGAAAGGCCGAAACAAACTCAGAGGTCACAGTCTCTTTTAAAGTCCAGACATAATCTTGGTCAGATCATATGAAGACTATGAAACCACCATGATTTGGTGTCTGAAATGATATTTGAGGAGAGAATCACACAGATTGAGTGGACCTGTCCCGTCAGGGCACGCATTTGTCAGTACTTAATCGTGCAGCTCAACTCAGAACTTAAGGAGCTCAACGGATTCGACGAACAATACCAAAGAAAGGACATTTGGGTAGGCCGCATAAATTACTCAAACTGCCAGATCATTTATCTTAATTAGGTCAGAAAATTTTACTTAAATAATACATAACAAACAGTTCATTTATTAAATTAAATTTCATTAAAAAAATCCATCGGTTTCTTATTAAAATTCAACTATATTCGACGACCCTGGTTACTTATCACATTTGGTAACCATACACTATACATTGCAATCGTACCGGTTACTTATCTCTTTTGGTGACTGTACATCAGAACCCCGTACAACACGATCAAATACAAAATGAAATACTTCTCGAAGTTCCACATGATTATGATGAACGTTAATGCCCGTTTTCTTTCAAAAGAGATGAAAGGTATTATCCTGTCAAGGAATACGTAAATTACAATAAAAAAGAAAGAAAATAAAACAGGTGGACGAACAATGACAGACAGTGAGTGCTTTTTTTTCCGGGAATTATCTTTCATTTCTTCGGTGAAAAGAAAGAATTCTTACTAACAAAACTTTTTTGAATACTATTCATGTTTTGTTTTCTTTTAAATTTTTTGCAGCGGAAAACCAGTTTTGTACATTTTTCTTCCAGCAGTTACATAACGACTGCAGTGAACTTTCTTCTCCGGAATTTCCTATGAGAATGACCAAATGAATGGTCTACTATGGTAAACTAATGGGTAATTCTGCGCAAGGTGCGCCGAAAAACAGAAGAAGGCGTGAATAATTGAAAACTAGTAGAAATACAGCAGAATTCTAAGAAATAATATAATTTCTTTAGAATTATACTGAACTGTTGCAGTATTTAAAAGTAGAGTGAAAGTACACTATCTTTCCACTTTATCATAATTGCTTATACAGTATTTTTTATATTTGGGGTGGGTTTGCTCTTGACTCTAGTCTAGGTCAGAGATGACAGAGATAAACCCGACGATGGAGTGAGCTTACCCAGAAGAAGCCTGTTCACTCTCACTTTGAAGAGATTTGGGTTGTATAAGGTCGGAAACACAGACGCAGGTAGTTCCACTCTTTTGCTGTGCGCATTATACAGGACATTCGGAAGCGCTTAGTGCGAATTGGTGGAATAGCAACTAGGTGGGGATGGTAACTTGCAGTGCGTCTAGATGTCCGATGGTAGAAGGGGGCCGGTGGAATGAGGTCGTGGAGTTCTTGGGTACACTCACCGAAGTACAATTTGTAGAAGACCGACAAGCAGGCAAACTTGCGGCGATGAGCCAAGCTGTGAAGCTTGGCATCCACCAGTTTTATGTCACCAATGAGTCTCTTAGCTCTGCGTTCCACCGAGTCAAGCACGACAAGTTGGTATTTAGCTGAGCCATCCCAAAGGTGGCTGCAATACTTCATGCAGTATTTATTATTTACATTATATTACATCACATTATTTTTTATACATTTTAGTGATATTTATTTTAGAAGGATATTTATGTATGTAAGGATATTCTCATATAGCTTTTTTTTTTTTTTTTTGATTTTTTGTATTTTGTTGTTCCTTCTACTCTTACACACGCGCGTTGTCTATATCTCTTTTAATATACTTTCCTATCGCAGGTATGCTGGAAGTGATTTCTTTAGAAATAAGCATCACCTTTGTACGTATTTTTCTGTTCCTTTCTTCCTGTCTTTATATGTATGTGTGTACATATGGTTAAAAGAATAAAAAATAAAAACAAATACGAAAATTAATTTCTACTAACATTAAATAGGAATATACTCTTAATAAGTTAAGTTTTAAAGCTTCCTCTTTCCTACCATTTTGCAGTGCCTGGCAGGGTCCATAATCATCTCAGTTTATTTAAGTTACCACCTAAATACACATTGTGGAACGCGCAATAAATGATTCGAGTATTACATATGTATAATATATTAGGTCTTTACCTATGAAATTGCCGTTCTGCAGTACTGGCCATTTCAAATCAAAATAATTTTTGTTTGGCTAAGAATTCTAATTTCAAATTAATTTTATTTTAAAAACATGGATTTTTTTTTCTAAAAGTAGTCATTTCTTTATTGATTAGTGTTACATTTTCATCGCATTTCAATCTTTTTCGTCATCATGGATACGTTAAAAATTCGAGTAATTATGGAATATGAGTACCGTCGTGGCAGCAACGCGGCACAAGCGGCACGCAACATCAACGACGTTTACGGAGCTAACACTACAAACCAACGCACCACCTGTTATTGGTTTGCTCGCTTCCGTTCTGGAAATTTCGACCTGAAAAATGAACCTCGCGGTCGTCCGAAGACTTTGGTCGACAATGACGAATTAAAGGCGATTGTGGAAGCTGATGATACACAATCTACGGCTGAATTAGCAGCAGCTTTCGACGTTAGCGTCAAAACAATATTGGTCCATTTGCGTCAAATTGGCAAGGTAAAAAAGCTTGACAAATGGGTGCCCCACGAACTCAATGATCGCCAGCGCGAAGTACGCGTCGAGACGTGCCTTGCACTGCTCAACAGACACACAAATGAAGGAATTTTGAACCGCATTGTTACCTGCGATGAAAAATGGATTCTGTTTGATAACCGTAAGCGCTCAGCAAGTTGGTTGGATCCTGGTTCAGCACCTAAACAATGCCCTAAACGAAAACTTACCCCTAGAAAAGTGATGGTCACTGTTTGGTGGTCTAGCGCCGGTGTGATTCATCACAGCTTCTTACCAAACGGGGTGAGCATTACTGCAGATGTGTACTGTGAAGAACTGAACACAATGATGGATAAGCTGGCGCATCTCCAACCAGCATTGGTCAATCGCTCGTCTCCGCTGCTCCTGCACGACAACGCGCGACCTCATACTGCACAGCAGACGGTCTCCAAGTTGCAAGAACTGGGGTTGGAAGCTCTCCGTCATCCGCCCTACTCACCAGACCTTGCGCCTACAGACTACTACTTTTTCCAGAATTTGGATAACTTCTTGGCGGGAAAAAAATTTAATACCCGAGAGGCAGTACAAAATGCCTTTGAAGAATTTGTTGCCTCCCGTCCAGCTGATTTCTTTAAGAAGGGCATCAATAAACTGCCACTGCGATGGCAAAGATGCATTGATTGCATGGGTGATTACTTCGATTAATACAAATAAAAAATTCATGAAAAAAATTCGTTTAAATTTTTTCATACAAAACGGCAATTTCATAGGTAAAGACCTATTATAATATTCAGTAACCAGATGGGTGACCATGTATTACATATCGAGACCTCTCCGTGCCTCGGAAAGCACAGGCATTTGCAGATCTTTGATAGTCATTACGGCTAGTCAAAAGGCCGAAAGTCTGACAACCAGTCTTAGCAAGGGGCATGGTCTAAAAAACAAGGTCTGGCATTCCGGGAGAGACACATGCCTACGTCACTATCCAGTTGCCACTTTATTGCAACAAAACACGAATTATGGAAACACTTTCAGTCACCATTCTGTTAAAAAATATATATATTAACCATTTAAATTGTTGTTATTAATATTAGTATGAATATATTTGTATAGTTTGAATTTCTAAATCATGGATAATTAGACAATAAAATACAGGTACACACCTATTCATTAAAAGCTTAGTCAAATAACCCACCCCTAACTGTTCCCGGTGCAAAGGTGCCCAAAACGCTTGCTGCATTGCCACGTTGGATGGCAATGGCTAACCTTTGCACCAAGAACGAGCCGGAGCAGGAGTCACCCGTTTTGTCACGGAGCCTGTGCCCTATCTCACCAATGAGCTTCCTGGCCTCAGTGCCCCAAGCACCCATGGTCTCCACGGCAATGGGCACAAAATGGTAACGGTCCACCAACGGTGCGTACTTCGTCCTCTTCCTCTCAGCGGCGTCCTCCGCTGCTGCTGACGATGAGTGGACGGTGCGACCAAGATGGCTGGCAGCAACAGTGCTGACGCAAGTTGCGTCCCAAATTAGGCACTTGCCGTTCCTCCAAGGCACCAGGGTCAGCCCGTCCGGCCTCTTGCCGTCAGTCCTGCACAGACCCGGAGGCTCCAACAGGCAGGGGACATCAGCCGACACAAAAGCCCTCCGAACAACATCATTGAGCGCATGGTGACGCGGGAACCTCCCCGAGCAACGACGACAACTCAAAGCGTGGTGGCCATCGGCCTCCACCATGGAACCGCAGGTGCATCTGTGGGGTTCACACACCTTGCAGCCCAGGCGGAGGGCCACCGCCACACGCAAAGAGTCGTCATCAAGCAACGTGCCCAGGTGAGGTGAAGGAAGCGCGTGCAGCCATGCCCCCGATTCCGGCTGCGATACAGCCTTGAGTCTGGCTAAATCAACCCCCGAGGAACCCACCAACATCTGTTCCTGGATCAGCCTGGACGTGACGTCGTCCCAAGCCCGCTGAATATGTGCTGCGACAGGGCTAGCTGCCCCCGAGCTGAGGACAGACCAAGCTGACCCGGCATCCAACATAAATGGAATGTTTGCCCCGCCACCATTGGAATCTAGAATTACAGTGACGAGGTCAGCCGCCCCATGTGCCGACGCCAGGAAAGCCGGCAGACCCACATCATGCACGCACCGCACCCCAAGACCTCCGTACCGGATAGGAAGAGCCGCCTGCCTCCACTGCACATCATTGAAAGACACATTCAGGATCGACTCAACCGTTGATTTTAGAGCACAGTCAAAGGAACATACCTCCTCAGGACAGAGCCAGGTAGGAGCGGTCCGCAAGAGATACGTAACCTTGGGTAAGGCAAAACACATGCGTTCGTATGTATGTACGTACGCTCTATTTCAATTGTTGTTTCATTTTTCTAATCAAACGAAACAATTTAATTTAAACATATACCAACGTAATTGTTTGTTAAAACCTCCTTGTTTTATCGGATTCTCACAGGTATTATAGGCGATTTTGGAGTTCACACTACTGGTAACACAGCGGTGATGACGTAGGCTTGTGTCACCTCCGTGACCGGAATGCTATACCTAGCGAAGTATATTATTAAACCGTGGCAGGGGGTATCTTATTACCTAGTAACTAGGTTTTGGAGGTCGGATAGGCAGTCGTTCCATGTAAAAGCTGTATCCGGTTAGAAAGGAAGTCGGCCAACATTGTTGCAAAAGGAATAGGCAGATTGAATAAATCATTGAGTAAGTATCATTGAATAACTTTTTCCAGCGCCATGAACCATTAACGTGGATTATATAGATATCAGCATTTATGTCATACTAGCTTCTCCCCGCAGCTTCGTCCGCGTGGACGTCGGAAACAATACCAAGGGAACGTGCTACCGAGACAAAAAGTAACCTATTTCCTTCTCCAGCATGCCATCTATCGCCGAATTTATAATATTATAGTATGGGTTATCCATTTTCGTATCACCTATACAAGTGGGTAGGTCATAAACTTATCTAAACAGAGGGCCTAGATAAATGGCATTCGCTTCGGAGCGATTCTATTTCTACAATTGCTATCGCTTTCGCTATAGCAATTGTCGAAATGGAAATACAAATCGAAAACTAGCGATAACGCTTGTCAAAAAGTGCCACTTGGCTACGCATCTCTATGGCAGTAATCGTTCGACACTGTCGATTCGTTTTATCGAATCGAATGATATTAACTCTAGCTAATTTCTATTCGTTGACCTATGACCATGTGACATTTCGATAGCTTATATCAACCCTATACATTTTTTGGCTTTTCTACTAGCGTCATCGCTAATCGAATGTTACTTTGTCTAGGCCCTCTGTACTTTCATTCAATAACAAGGTTATAGAGGCGCCATACTTGTCCTGCTAATAGCACCTGTATTGTGACGTTATAATGGTGGCATCGTGTTTCTATTCGCTATG
This sequence comes from Griposia aprilina, assembly GCA_916610205.1. Lineage (NCBI taxonomy): Eukaryota > Metazoa > Arthropoda > Insecta > Lepidoptera > Noctuidae > Griposia > Griposia aprilina. The sequence goes on from OU744299.1 coordinate 5,983,347, forward strand.
TGTTTCATATTGGTGCAGGTCATGATTGACGGTAGAGGGCTGGGAATTACGTCATCTCTTTTTGGATGGAACCCTAGTTTAATATGTTATTTTTGTAAAGTAAACAGATACTAGTTTTGGAATATTTGGAAATAGCAAATTTATCATAACGCCTTATTTCCCCAAAGGGTTGGGCAGAGGTGTACGTACTGTACACCCACATTTCGCCAGTTATGTTTAAGTCCTTTATAATAGGGGGTGAGCCTATTGCCATCAGGGCACGAATCCAGACTTCGTACTGTCGCTGAGAAATTCGAGATAAACAGGCCCAATATAACACTATGCCCGACCTGGGAGTCGAACCCAGGACCTTGAGCTCAGCACTTGCGACCATAAGATTAACAGAGGAATGAAACTAAAACTAAATGCTTCAAAATCTCCAGACAACTTCAAAATTCATGATAATTGCATAGTTATAAATAATTGTATTGTATTGTTGTTGTGTGTGTTGTGTTGTTGTTGTGTTGTTGGTTGTTGTTGTAGTATTGTGTTGTTGTTGTTGTTGTTATTTGCGTAGTCTGGATTTGTGCCCGGTTAATGGCAATAGGCTCGCCCCCTATTACATGGGACTTAACATAACTGGCGAAATGTGGGTGTACTATAGGCACACCTCTGCCTAACCCTTCGGGGAATACAGGCGTGATGTTATGTATGTATGTGTATGTGTTATAAATAATTGTTAGTTGAAAATCAAGCAACTTCTATCCAATTAGTAACAGGAACCACCAGACACTTCAAACAATCTTTCCGACCGTGAAAACGTTCCCATTCAAACTCAACTCAAACTCAAAGCATTTATTTCAAATAAACCAATTACAGGCACTTTTAAGTTGTCAAGGGGTCACGTCGGTCAGTCAGAAAGATGATGATGCCAAGCGTAGTAGGTACCAATGGAGAAGAAGCATTTTAAAGCTAATTGGTTCCAATGTCTAATTTCCTAATTAAACATTGGAGGGTCAATGAACTTATAACATGGCTTTTTTGAGCCCCGAACAATAGTTGCGTTAAATGGATTAACGGATTTGTGTACAGACAACAGCAAAACTTGTTTAGCAGTCGATGGCTTTCATTTTATCAGACTTACTTGAATATCGTCACCAATCAAAAACCCTCTTGTAATCGATTAAAAGTCAATGACCTTTTCATACTTTTGAAGTCAATTATCCGTTTACCAAAGCCTTATTTACATAGATACTTAATAATCTTCAAAGAATGGTTCCATTTAGCCTTTTTTATTCTGCATTTATTTATTTATTCCTCAGAAAGCTTTTAGTGTAATAACTCGTTAAATAATGTACAATTAGCGCTTACAGTTGATATTTACAAGCATCCACAATTTAAAAAACAGATCCTAATTTAAAAAAAAAACAGACAAAAAAAATGAGTATTCTTCAACAAATAAAACAATACTTATTTGTTATACAAGAGTGCAAAGTTGCTTTTTAACCGCGTGCTTAATTTTGATGACCGAGCAAGTGATGGATTCTAAAATTGAATCACGAGCGCAGCGAGGGAATCAAAAGAGTACGAGGTGAAAAATCTTTGCACTCGAGTGCAACGCGTAACTTTTCATCCCACCTCAGCGAGGAAATGACTAAATGCAATAAAAGCATTTACAATCACAAGATACTTTTATTTCAGTTTAGGTATTAATATTTATTAGGTACTACATTATGATAGGTAAGTATTACAGAATAATCCTTAAATTATTTCAAATTATACTTAGGTATAATTAAGAAAAATTTAAAGTAACGTTGCTACAGTTACTTAAGTTGAGTGTAATATTTTTGTTAGGTACTGTAATGTTGGTGTTAGTGACTTGTGTAATGTTTTTCGTTAAACTATCTGTCATACTTAATAGTTGTACCGATTCATCGGATTCCCTTGGCGTAAATGTTGGCGAGAGAGGGCGATGGTTAGGTGTTTCGTAACGGCTCATTTTTGATGTAGAAGGGCCAGTCCAAGGATCCGACTGAGGCTCTTTCAGTGTAATGGCTCCTGTGATGCCTTTACATATTTTAGACTTATTTTGGATGGAATCCTCTATGTATCCCTCTACAACCGCATTGGACTTCCAGCCACCATGGCGCTTAAGAGACAGGAGATCAGCTCCTGAATCGGCCAAAAGTGTGGCTGAAGTTCTTCGGAAATAATGACCCGTATACAACAGGGGTTCTGGAAGTTCAAGAATTGTTGCTATTTCTCGTGAGATACTGCCAATTTTATTAGCACCCACAGGCTGTCTGACACACTTTCCTTTGCGATATTGTAGAAAAAATCGATTGATTGGAGTGTTAGGCGGGCGTAAGGCTTGATATTTCTCAACAATTGTTACGTATTCCTTGCGAATGACGAAGTTGCGGTCTCTTTTTGTCTTTGTATTAGGTAAATTAATTAATAGTAGGTACCTAAGTCATCTGAATGTTTTTCAATGTTTTTTTATATAAAGTTATGTGTTATTGTTAGTGTTATTTCATTAGTTCGACATGCTCCGTTTATACCAATAATAAGAACAACCTGTAACGTAAAGAGTAATTTATCTACTACAATAGTAGTAGATAAATTAATAAAATTGATATGCATGCATAATTATGCCTATCAACATCTACTAAATACGTATTAGATTATGTTAAGTAGTTGATTAATATACTTAAGTAGATACTGAATGTGCAACCGACTTACTTTTGCCGCCAAATATACGGAATCAGGTGCTTCGTTAAGAAACTTTTCAATTTCAGATGCTGTGAAAACCTTCGATTTTTTTGTTTGACAAACAGATAGGCCTTTTTAAAAATGCCACTAATTTAGGATAGGTGTCGATATGTATGTCTTTTTTCATCTTTATTGTTGCCTTTAGCATTGAATACTTACTCCATAGAGTGCTTGATTTCTTGGTCTCGGTTAATTCAATAAAATATGCCAGCGAAACGTTTTCTGAGAAACTTTTGGCTCCTTTGTCTAGTCGCCACGTGTTAAATATATCGTACTGTTTCAAATACTTCTCCCGTGATTGTTGATGGAGAAAGCTCATTTGCGCATTATTACCAGTTTCAGTCAGTTCTGTTAGCGTCAAATAAACTTCCTCGTCGCTAGAATTACTCATTTTAGGTTTTTCACTTGTTTTTAAGTTTCTTGTCTTTAACCAAGGTTTTAACAATATGAGGTGAAAATAAAATGGCGCGCTTAAAGCAAATTAAAAAAAAGTACACGTAGAAGGATCCGAGTCTGAGTTTTTAACAAACTAAAAAAGGTAGTATGATAAATTCAGCACCATGGAGGTAGAAGTAAATAGGTTGAATGATGTTTTGAATTCACAAACTTAGTGCACACGATGTTCTAAATTCAATTTACTTTATCCTCTAGCGGATAAAAACGGCTTTCGCACTTCAGATATCGAAGGGCAAAAATACTCTTTCCGAGATGGGGGGATGAAAAACAAATTCTTTTTTAAGACAAAACTTAAATCTAGGTAGTTATGAATCATAGGTCGTAGTTTATAGTATACTAGCTGTTGCCCGCGACTTCGTCAGCAATCCAGGATGAAAAGTGGCCTATGTCCTTACCCAAGTCATGGTCTATCTGTGTGCCAAATTTTATCCAAATCCGTTCAGCCTTTTTGGCGTGAAAGCGTAACAAACAAAACTTACTTTCGCATTTATAATATTAGTTAGGATAAGGGGGGGGGGGGGGGGTTACCTTATAGAATCATTTACTTTTGGTAATAACTAACCATACGTGCCGCTCATTTGAAGAAGGCTAACCACAGAGCAATTCAGTCATTGGCACGTAAACTATCGATTCAATCTCGTTGCCTTGTGCCAGCACGCGGTGATTTGGCACTAATTGTCTCTGGGTTGGTAATCAGTTTATCTGTCAAGGATACGGTGACCCTGCTTTACGTAATCGTATGTATGTCCCCCAACTACAAGGTTTAAAAGGTGGAACAGATCTTGTAAACAGTGGAATTCGCAAACTTTGAAGACGATACGTTCCCATGTGTGTTTTTAATAGCTACGCAAACCTACCTTTACTCTTGCTTTGTGTCCCTAAAGCCTCATTTATTCTTCAATGTACATAAAAAAGGAAGCAAAAATACAATTACATAATACGTAGCAAAACATTATTTTAAAACAAACTTTCCGACACTGCAATACTTTGTGTTGCCTGCAACATGTTTAGAGCACAACAAAATTATGTTGCTGGAATATGTTTTTCAAATTTTGTATCGGGGTGGCCGGGGTTCAAAGTGTATAACTAATTACATTTATAGAATAGAAATCCTCCATTAATCCAAAGAAGCAGCGATGAAAATAATAGAAATAAAATCCACAACATCATGCAAAGAAGAAGATGCATTGAAGCGCTCATTATTTATAAGTACCGTCAAACGGGGTGAATAGGGATGCAGGGGTGAATCGAGACGAAACTTTAAAAGGGATTTGGACATTGAAACAATATAGTTTGTTGCCAAAAAGGACTCTAATGTGTTAACTGTATTATAATTAACGATTAAGTGTCCTTGTTAAAATCCCTTATAAAGTTTCGTCTCGATTCAACCCTGCATCCCTATTCACCCCGTTTGACGGTACATCAACCATTAATAGCAGACAATCAATGGAATCAGAAACAAATAACGTAGGTAATGTAAGTATTGTGATAAGAAATTATACCATTTATCTCTCAAAATACCTATTTTACATCGATGACATTAGGTACATCAAAACATTATAACAAAGTCATGACCCGATCGTCTCTCAGACTGCAACTTTATCCAATGGCTCACTTGTGATTACCAAATTACCATAATAAGGCTAGTGAGGTAATAAGGAGCATAAACGTATGAATTTTGGCAGAATTTCGAAAGAATTTGATATCATAATGAAGAAATTTAAGCGAGGTAAACATTGACTTTGAGATTAATCTTAGCATGAATATGACAAGTGCGACTCTAAATAAGTTTCTAAGTTATTTAAAACCATTCTCTTAAATCGCTTAATCTTGCGAAATACGAGTGCTTTGATCTTTGTCCCTATTGGAAAATTCAAAGTCGAATAAGCAAGAAGCTTTTAAAACTTTGTGATCGCGACATAGCAACTCTTATGAGGAAAAGTTTGCTACAGTTACGTCTTCAAATAAAGGTACAATGTACGGAAATTAGATCATATTGTTGGTACGATGTCTTTCTGTGTATATGATGAAATATTACGATGTTTATTTGATAGCAAGATTGAGAACCAAGAGAATTGTTATCTTTTCACCACCCTTGACTAACTTGTAGAGAATGCCTAAAGCATCAATTCCACCTTTGTACCTTTAGAGTGCGCAAAGTTTAATAAAATAAATAATAATACCTACCCATTCATATATCCGGTTAAGGACAACATCGTGGGGAAACCTGCGGGGTAATTGCGTTACAGTAGAAATAGCTTTCATTTTGACAATTCAACAACATTCATTGCGTTATTTACGTTGCTGTGCAGACGAATTTTTCGAATATATGAAGCAATGGATTAGCAATATCCTTCAAAATATAATATAATAATAATATTTACTAAAACGAAAATACTAGTTTACAAAAACTCTGTGTTCGATAACAACTGCATTAGTATAATACTGTGTCGCAGTCATAAACCTCCAAAAAGTCGGGAAAAATGCAAAACTAAAAGACTAAAACTAAACCAAAAAGAAAATTAAAAAATCAGAACTTTAAATTAAAACTGAACAATATATATAGTATATTTATACTGTGTAATTTTACGTGAGATTGTGTGTTTGTATGGAAGGATTGTGTAGTTTTGTGCGTGGAGTGTATATGTGTCTGTGTGCGCTTGTGTGTGTGTGTGAGAGTGTGTGTGCGCGTGTATGTTGTGTGTGTGCGGGAGAGAAATGTCCGTATGTGCTGGGAGTGTGTTTCTCCGCATGGTATACATATAAAGGGCAATTGGAAAGTGAGTTTAAGTTTTTACTTAAGTTTCTAATTCTTCATAAGTGAGTGTATGAAGCCATTTATCCGTGATCCTTCGACATTCTCGCAAGGTCAGTGGATATATATTGAGCTGTATATTTACTCGATTATACAGAGTGGAGCTAAGAAAGTGATATTGCCGCCGAACAACTTAAACTGGCAGCTTCCACCTGGCAGACTCTGTAACATCTAAATTTTGGGTAACGACAACAGGATCGAATGGAAGGTCTTAGTGTTCACGCAGCACTACAACAAGAAGAAATGCGTGTCTGACTGTGAAATGATTCAAATTGTTACCTATTGATAGTGTGTTATGCAATTAGGGTACTGGATTTATCTGGGTATCTATATAAATAAAAATGAAACGCTGTTCGTTGGTTAGCACATCACTTGAGAAGGGCTGGACCGATTTGGCTATTGTTTGTTTTAAAATGTTCGTAATTAGAGTTTTGAAACAAAAGCTTCCCGGATTTTTTGGGATTTTTGTATGAATTATTGAAGTTTTGACAGAACGACGTCGTCTTTCAGCCCAGCTACATTTTTTTCAAAATCTTTGAATGCAAATCAAAATTTCTCAAAAAATTAAGGAAAGTTTCTTAAGAACGTTTTCCTGTAGATACAACGGTTAAGGTACGCGTAGTTACCCTTGCTGCCCCATCTCAAAATCCACCCTGTATTAAAATTAAAAGGAAAACTATCACAGCTAAGTAGGCCTTACAAGTTTACGAGTAATAGTCGATCAACTTACATTTGCAGTTGGAACGTAAGGGAGAACATGTTTGTCAACTACAACGTTAACTTTGTTCTTGGGATAAATTCATCCCAACTACGGAACCCTGCATTTGGCGTGGTTGGACACGCATTTAGCCGGTTTTTTTCAATAAAATACGATAGAACTTTATCACTTAGCTTTTGTTAAAGAATAATGAGGAAATTTAGTAGCAAAACTAGTTTTCATTTTTGGGAAAATAACAATATATGCTTAGGCGAGCCAGTCATACCTAATCTCGAAATTGTACTCCTTAGTCATAATCTTTTTCCTAGAAATATGTTATTACCAACACCCTAATTACGTAACACACTATCTATCACAATCTGAATTATTTTGAAGCCTATTGCTAATCCATTGCTTCATATGTTCGAAAAATTTGTCTGCTCAACAACGTAAATAACGCAATGAATGTTGTTGAACTGTCAAAATTAAACTCATTCCTACTGTTAGTGTGTTACGTAATTACCCCGCTGGTATCTCCAACTTTATTTACGATGTTAATGTGTTATATATTTATAGAGTAGTGTATGTGTGCAGTATGTTTTCTGTGTCTGTGTATGTGTGTGGTTAAGTTAAAAATAAGTGGCAAAAGCTACTTTTCCGATAAACGAAGATTATTTTCTAACTTATCCATGTGACCCTTTTTGTCCCTAACGAGGGTTTTGTGCAGAAATACGTAGTCATGTTTTTTATAGATCACGTAAGCCTTGGACACGATGCCATACGTGTCTTTTATCTGTTACAGAGTCAAAAAGCTTGGTATTTGCTAAGCTTTTCCTTAAAGTAATTCGATCAACAGTTTTGGTAGTTCTACGCGCGGTGGTCAACAGCTGTATTAAGAGTTAAGTATCTCTGGGAAAGTTGAGCAAACAAGTTAGTAGAGTAATACACTATGATAACTTATTTGGTAGATTTTTATATTGGTTGAGCTCAGGAAACTCACGAACATTTTAAGACACCCGGTTGGAACGAAGTTCCTTTCGCCTTGCACACTTTAGTTACGTAACAAAAGTGTCGTAATGGTCAAAATGTTACACTTTTTGTCTAGCTTTCGTTTGCCAAGTGTGCAGAGTATAACTTGGGATAAGGGACCTCGTCCTAAAAACATAGGCATAACAACGGTTAATATCCATGGCAGTCAAAATTCAGTGATGATAAACGTTAATGTCCTCCTTTGTTCTTACATTTTGTCAGTCCAACGGTAATGGATAACACAGAAAAACTACATGCATACACATACGTACAGTAAAACTATTTTCTTAATGTCCCTCGGGAATCATCGGATTTCTGAATATACAAACGAATGCTAATTTCAAAGTTCATCAATTATTATATTTATCGTGTATTGTATTTGAGTTCAGAACTAAGTAGATTATTGTTGTTTTAATCAAAACAACAACAAACAACCAAAAAAAACAGGAAACAACCAATTGGAACCGTGCACCTAGCTTCTGACGTTTCATAAGTGCCCATGTTGGGTTATGTGAAATAAAATATTTTGATTTTGATTTTGAACAATAAAGTTAAACAATTGATGATTTACTTCACTTCACTTTATATAGTACATAAAACGCTTCACTTAAGTTAAATACTCACTTCCTTACTTCGAAATTACATCGTCACCGTTATATCTCAAACTAGTCCACACATTGGTATTTCACCGCAGTCATACATCAAATAATATTAATCATGAAGAAATTAACAACCAATCTCAATATGTTATCAGCAACATAATTACATGTCACCGACTTCCGCATCATACATCTTTTTATCTCATTATTATATTGAGGCATAAGGAAGACGCTACAATGCTTATATGGGTAGATAAAAATGGTTGAGCTGAATGGTGTCAATCCATGCGTCATGTTCGTGAACGAGCGCCGTCAGTAGGGACTGGTCATTTCTTAGTTGCCACGGCTTATTTTAATTTAATTTAATATTTTAATTGTTTTTGTCTTTTTATTACGGACGTTTTTAACGTTCTGCATCGTTTTCACATGCAAAGTTTCAACATTATATATGTAACCAATATTTTGTAAATATATTTTGATTTAAAAGAGTGTCCACGGAGTTTCTTGCCCGTTCTTCTCCATAAGTACCTACTACGCTTTGGAATGGGCAACTAGCTTCATCTTTCTGACTGACCGACCCCTTGACAATTCAAAAGTGCCTGTAATTGGTTTATTTGAAATAAATGCTTTGAGTTTGAGTTCGATAATTTTACTAATCCTAAATAATCTTCATAACAAAAATAAAATTACTACATTTTAGCACCATTCATCATATGCTTACCCTTTTTTTAACAAGGGTCAGCTTCCAGTCTAACCAAATGCAGCTGAATACTATAATTTTACACGGGGCGACTGCCTATCCGACCTCCATAACCCATATTACTAGATAAAGCTACAGATTCCTAAAAGAATGGTGGTTGCACTTAACGGTCGTAATGACGGCTGTCATGTAAATGATGACAGGGCAAAGATTTAAATCGTTAGATTCGCCCTACCGCGTCAAAAGGTAGTCACGTTTCTGTTTCGTTTTGATACCTCTGACACACAATGACGCAGTGACTTGACTTGATTGTCATGGAAACGCTATTTAATAACGTGTGAGCTCACTCTTCTCAGTATGGACACTTTTTCGCGTGATTAAGTACAGTGAGAGCAAATCTAGCATTATAAATCTTTGGGCAGCGGGGTTTGCCTTAATGTCAAATACTGATTATAAATGACAGATTTAAATGGCGGCCGTGTTATTATGCCGGAACCGCTTTCCTAGGAAACCAAATTTACACCCCTTGGTAAAACTGGTTGTCCGACTACTGGGCTTCTAACTACCCGTAACAACTGTACAAGATCTACTTACTTCTTGCTTCATTATCTTCATCATTGTAAACATGGTGTAACAAACATGACGCAAAGCTCGTTTGTATTCAGCTTTAGGGCTTTACATAAACCTTTACAGTCTTGATCATCATAGTTAGAAAGCAATTATCTAATATAATTTGGTCGTCGAGAGGCGCCAAATTGAAGAGGAATGATAAAGCCGCCAACGCCACAAGATTAAATCGATCGTGCCATCCTTAACTACTTTAAGTATATCTACCCAACAGTACTATATAGGAATTTAAAGATAGATAGATGTAACTTACGCCTATTAAGAAGGATATAACGGTTAACTTTAAAATTTACTAGATTTTTGGGATCTCAATATCATTTGTTATTTACAAACGCGGGTCAACTGTAGGACGTCAGAGTTGAAATTCTTTCAATATGTTTGTGGCGGCACCTATATCGCCACATTCTAAATACGCATCATACTGACATAACGCAAAATCCTGCATCGCGCAAGCAAAGTTTACCGCGCAACTAGCTAATATACAATTTACCTACATTAATCATCGGGAAGTAGCTCACCAGACACGGACCCGTCTGATCGGAGGATTCCCCCTTTTCTATGGAGAATGATAGAAAGAAAGAATAAAGTTTATTTGGACACAGTTCGTAAAACACAAAATACAAATAACAAAATAAAAAAGGGCAAGTAATGTTGTAACAAAAACAGTGTGTTCCTCACGGCTACGCCAAAAATGTTCATTTCAGCATTGTTTATTTCAGAACTTTCATCAATGCTGTCTGACGCTGGTTTACGCTGGTTTTCTAATTAAACTTTAGAGACAAGTGACGGGGATTACAAACAGTTTCTACATACCTAATACATAATTATTTATGCTTATAAATGAATGAATAAACTAATAATCAAATATAATTACAAAACAAAAAACAAGAACTGTCTAAGCAAACTGTTCTTAGCGATTGATCCGTGCACGATGTACTCAGAACGCTCTACAGGCCGCCGAGCGCGGCGGACAATACACCGACAATTATTTTGTTTAACAAGAAAAAAATACAGTGGATTTGTAATTTTTTTAATAGTTTTAATAATAAACATCAATTTCTCTCGAGGCTCTCGTTAGGCGGTTGGATCAAAGGCCTGATTCAGAAGGCAGTACTCCTTAACACGGCTCGCATCAGGAGGAGGTTCCTGTCTCTGGAGCCACCGGTAGCTTGGACCATGCTCCCGATACCGGCGGACCACTATTTTTTTTATATTCTCCAATGCTTTTTATAAAACATTCAAAAATATATTAAACTAATAAAAATAATAAAAAGTAAGCTTTATTTTCATTAATATAGTTAATCTAATACTATGCGGAGACAGTTACATGTTAATAGAAGAAGGTAAGCGTCATTAAATACGATAATTTTCTTTTAGCTGATCGGTATTGTTCGTTTCGTGTTAGTGTAAACTAACTAATTATGCTCCTTTTTGTTTATAGTTGTGTATTTTCGAAAGATGCCAGAACCTGTGTACCAACAGATAATCAAAAGTATCGTCTCCGGCCATTTTCGGCTAAGATATTATAGAAAAAAGAGGGTGTACTCGTATGATGCGAACTGGACGGCGCCGGCTGTGCGTCACAGTCGCAAGTAGGCCAAGCCCAATGGGTAACTACGAAAACAACGCGTTAAGATAGGACAGAGTACAAGATGGTGGTGAAAAAAAGAAGTAATGTGTCCGCTTATGTTTCCCACAGGTCTCACAACTGCAACAGCACTTAGGCGCCGCAGATGGCACAGCAGCGCCATCGAGTCGGGGACAATTGAGGCAGAAAAGGACGGAAAATCACCGAGCGTGCGCAACCAATATATTATTTTCATGACACAACAGGAATTATGTTATAAGCTAAGTACTGTAGGCATTTCGTACGAGTGAAACATTTAGGGCGACCAAATCTAGTTTCTGTTGCAAATCTATCAGATACCGCCGGAAACGTGTTCTGAACTGTATAAATTCAATCTCTTAACAATGTATAATTGCATAGCACATGTGTGAGCACTATGTACCTACTATAAAGCCACCATTTACTAGGCTCGTCTTTCATTGACTTGAATGTGCCCTGGCGGCTGAGAGTATGTCATGCTCACTCAAATGTGTCGCTGGTGGTGGCGTGTGTGTTGGATCATTAAGTTCCCTACAAAATGGTTGAGCTGAATGGTGCTGATCCATACGTCATGTTCGTGAACGGGCGCCGTCAGTAGGGACTGGTCAGCTCTTGGCTGCCACGGCTTATTTTAATTTAAATTTTTGAATTGTTTTTTTATCTTTTTTATTACGGATACTTTAAACGTGCACGTCTTTCTACATCGTTCTCACATTTTTAATTTGAACATGAATTATGTAAACAATTTATTTTTTGTAACTATATGTTGATTTAAAAGAGTGTCCATGGAGTTTCTTGCCCGTTCTTCTCCATAGGTACCTACTACGCTTTGCAATGGGCAACTAGCTTCATTTTTCTGACTGCATGACCCTTTTACAATTCAAAAGTGCCTGTGATTGGTTTATTTGAAATACATGCTTTGAGTTTGAGTTTGAACGTGTGTATAGTATACAATAATTATTTTGTTAAAAATCACCTTTCTTTTGGTATTTGCACCATCCCGCTATGTATGTTAGTTATTGAGATATTCACGAAAAACAGTTCTTTATTTTTCCTGTAAAATTTATTTTTGTCTAGACTTGTCAATACTAAAACCTCTTTAGCTTCGTTAATTCTTTTGATATCACAATACTTGATTTATTTAAGCTAGATATATAGGGATCAGAAGTATAAAACAGTATGTGCAGAACGTCCTCCATTGTGGCTGACCTAGAACACTTCCGAGCGTTAGTTAACCTGTATTTCTTATAGTCTTTATTACGAGCTTGTTGAGTATCTCTTGATAATTGGCCTTTCGGCAAAACTGCAAAATGCTCGATTATTTTGGCACCATGTATAATAATTTTGTGGACGGAAGATGGCATATAGTACCAGTTATATTTCCTCACACGTTATTTTCACCCATAGATCATAAACCATGTACATAAGCGTTGTGCATATGCCCCATTCCATACTCCTGGACTAATTCCATGTTTTTACGTTTTTTTTTGTATTTTCCGAACACGCATCATATGATTTTGTTGGACTGCCTCGATCTCCAGATGTATTCAAATCGGAATTTTCAGATGTTGAGGTACTGCCTGAGTTCAATGGTAATTTAAACTCGCCATTTAACCAATTTGCGTTGCGGCTCTCGAAGTGATCTTGTTTACTTTGAGCTTTCGCCCATTTTTGGTTACATTTCGATGTCAAATTTCTTTGTATACTTTGCATAACCGTATTCACATTTGTTGTTGATAAATGGAAGCTGTCCAACAAATATTTCAATATCTGAAGTATTTCCCCCCTTATTATTTGAGCACATATCGCGTCGAACACAAACGAATTCACTCATTTTTAACTTTTATGCAGCAATTTCACAGTTACGAGGGAAGCTATCCGGACACTGACAAACATACTGAAAACTCGAGTATTTATAGGACCCTTAGTTTCAGTAACTTGTGCAAAACCGACGAGAAAATTGTTTAAAATAGTTCTCACAGGAATGCTGAGACCAATACTGATTATAATTATCACAACAGATAAGAAGTATGCAACATCATTTTTATCATAGGTGTGGTTAAAACGATCACCGCAAAAAAAAATCGTGTGATAATATTTTACCGAATATTATAGGTATATATTTATGCTTATTTGTTACATAAAAAGTATTTTATTGTATACAAACAATAACAAGTATTTCGTTGTATCCACAAATGTCATAAATAGGTGCAAATAAGAATCGTCAATTTTCGTTTTTTCCCTCGTTTGACATTTTTGCTTCTAGCTCGAAATGGCGCAGTAATGACGCAGTTTTTTTTAGTTCTTTTTTATTACTGATTAGTTAAGAAATCTAAAAATGTTATTAACTCGACATCGGCAGCTATCGGCAACAAGGAAACCTCAACTTGAAAATTAAAAAGACGGATAATTTCCTTATCTCACAAAAAAAAACTCATAAAAAGATAACGTACTTGTAAACGAGACATACTGAGCAATCCAAAAATGTATAATACTTATATATTCCCTTGAAGAACATAAAAAAATATCTTAAGTTGAACTTCCTTAGTTAACTTCTAGTTAATATGAAATAATCGAAGTATAAAGTTTGGGTGTAAATTTATATACCTAAAACTTTTATTTTACCTATTTTATCGGATAGCTCTCATCTCAGAATATAAAACAATAAAAACGGTTTTAATAACACTACTTTCGTCCGAACCATTTTCGAGATGGAAAATACTGTTTCATCCCACAGTGCGCCGGCCGGTGTGGTATTTCTATTCACAGTAACCACATCCTTTAGTTTATGTATGTATATATTTAGCATTGAAAGGGCTGTTTGTGTTCAATAATTCTTGTTATAATTTGGTACCTGAACCTATGTTTTCAGATGTGAAATCCTCCAACCTGGAAATTGAGCCTGAACCCCACGCTCAAGAGTCCTGCCTCCGACAACTAGAACAACGAGGAGAGTCAAATAAAATGCGATTTATCGTTATTTCGGAACAAAATCGATCGCACAAAACAAAACATAGATAAATCGCAACTAAACACAAACCCGTGTAGGTATGTACCTTTAAGTACTTAATCTTATCAGTGTCTTTTACCGTAAGATTCCCTATAGAATAAAATATTCTTTGATGAATAATGTATCAATCGTATGAGAACGCGGCATTGAAAAGCTGCCTAATTTGCCGACGTATATACAATTCAAAAAATTCCAATTGCATTTATTTTTACTTTAAAAAAACAGCCAGACCACAGAACTTTTGTAAAGACATTCCTGTTTCTTACCCTTATTTTTTGTAAAAGAAACAAACCACCGGAGATTAAACATTGCCAGCACAGCTTTTTTGGGGATTCAGCAAAAAAAAAAGGGAAAAATAACAAGTTTTTCTACGGCGCGTTCTATTACGCCGTACCGTTAACAAACCGTGCCGTGTACAAAGGGCATAATACGAAAAAAAAAATACATCTGTATTTTTTGGTTCACCAATCGATCGAAGGATAACATCCCATAAATAAACATTTCATCTTAAATTAAAGGAAGATCATGAAATTTTATTAAAGAATAAAAATTAACAATATTTATTTTTTGGAAGGTGACCCAAGGCCTATTGAATTTCAGCTTTGTCACTAAAATGGAAACGCACATATGAAATATCTCTGATATTCCAGATGTCCATAGGAGGCGATGTACATTTACCATCAGACTAGCACTCTAATTGCACAACACACTATCATTCACAATCTGAATAATTTCGAAGGATATTGCTAATCCATTGCTTCATATGTTCGAAAAATTTGTCTGCTCAACAATGTAAATAACGCAATGAATGTTGTTGAACTGTCTAACTGAAAGCCATTCCTACTGTAAAAGCTCCTTCAGTGTCGCATGCGATTCGCGGCGCGTGTTGCGCTTGTGTGTCACGCAATTACCCCGCAGGAGTGTGCCTGCTTGTTTGACATCGAAAAGCATTCAGTACTTTCAAATAACATATAAATAAGCCGTCTGTGGGGGTAATGAGGCGGTTAATTCGCATGGCGTACACAAAAATTACAACCTCGATAGTATAATATCGAGGGTTCTTAACAAATGGGTGTACTCGCAAAAATGAAATTTTATTTTTAAATGTTTATAAGAATGATGTAAGTAAAGGAACTCCAGGATCTAAAAGCTACAGTGACAAAATCCAACAAACCAATTCCAAATGATATAAGGAAAAAATACTCGTTCATAAATCAATTAAAAGACAAGGGATTTAATTTACTTTCAAAAATATCGTCGTTTCCAAGTTTAAGCTGTTCTAAATGTGACGCACGTAATAATGCCGAAGGAGAGTCGGACTGGTTTTAGAAACATAAAAGTAGTTATGATACCACTAAAATTTCAAGACTTTCTCTTGGCACATTATGATTGTGTTTTGATCTTAATATTTTTTCATGAGAGTATATGCGATTAATTTCAAATCTAAGCGAATACTTCGGTGACGGGACATTTAACAGCTGCCCAGCACCTTATAACCAGATATACACATTATTTGGAGAAGTAAATAGTGACATGGAAACAACTAATGTAAGTACTGCCATTGATATTTGCTTTGATGTCAAAATAGGAAAAGAAAAAGTTACTATATTTTATTTTATTAAAACCCAGCTGCTTCAATGGAATCCGGATAAATACCACTGCGACTGCGAAAAAGCTGACATGACTGGTATTAGAGAAATATTTCCAATATTGTATTGAAACTATGTTACTACTACTGAAGCCGGAACATATATTGGAAAGGCAAAAAGATGGGATATTTCAATCATAATCTAGCGAAAAGAGTTGTGAAACTAGCTGCGGTTCTACCTCTTATCCCTAATGAACATATTATTGAGGCATGGTCATTTAATAAATCTCAAAATCATAGCGGTGCTGATATGTCTAAATTCATTAAATATGTTGTATGCTTAAAATCGCTACGCCCGACGTATTTTCCATTTTTGGTGAGCGTAACCGTACAACGAATGTTCTCAAAAGTTTCCATTCAATATTAAATAAAGAACTGAATAAAAATACAGTGTCATTGTTGCGGTTACTCAACGTTTAAAAAAAAAATACAAAGTTCTTCTCACACGTATCGGA
This sequence comes from Griposia aprilina, assembly GCA_916610205.1. Classification (NCBI taxonomy): domain Eukaryota; kingdom Metazoa; phylum Arthropoda; class Insecta; order Lepidoptera; family Noctuidae; genus Griposia; species Griposia aprilina. Next base: position 5,999,740 of record OU744299.1, read on the forward strand.
AATAAACTTAATGCGAAAAGAAGAATCAGAGAAATTGCTAACAACGATGATATCAGGGTTTTTAGAGGGCGGTTATATTGCGTGGCTTGATTAACTCAAAAATTGCTACAAATAACCTATTTAAAGTCAAATAATTTTGTATTATGTATCAAAACTCAACCACTTTCGGGGTGAAAAGGGCGATACAGTATAATATGAAAAATAATTTTCCATTGATCAATCAACTTGAAAATTGACCCGAATACTTTTAGATAAGAAGATAATCATACGTTTTCGAAAAATACCTTTTCAAAGAGGTGGAGGGGGTGTTCAATTTTGTAGGGGAAAATACGAAATCTACGCAGACGAAGTCACGGGCGAAGTGCTAGTAATAAATAATTTTCGATTTTATCTTCTTTTGCATTCTGCGTAATCTCATTTACCTAACTGCTCTAAGGATTCTGCAATAAATTCACGTCTAGATAATTTATCCCAAATGAAATTGTGTAATGAAATTAAGCATAATCAAATAACGTGTTCGATTGGATATCGGAACACGGGAAAATTTCGCCAATAAATCCGTTCAATCCAGTTTGCGTAAAAATTGATTAGGTTCAACCTCGGATTCATTGCAGACTAGGTAATTGGAAATTTTACGTTTTCTAATGTTTACTTAATTAGTTTTTAAATGTTTTTATAGTATCCTAACTAATATTATAAATGCGAAAGCGTGACAACGCTTTCACGCCAATACGGCTGAATACATTTGGATGAAATTTGACACACAGATAGACCATGACCTGGATAAGGGCATAGGCTACTTTTCATCGTGGAGCGCAGGTGAAGTATCGGGCAACAGCTAGTCTTCTATAAAGAGTCTCTTCCGTTCGAATTTCATGTAGAAAGTGAATCTACGCAGCCGTGTAGGTAGTTTGTATTGTATTTTCATGGCTGTTTGTCTACCGGCACCGTCAACCGGACGTCAACGAGAACAAGATGACGGCGCCGAAGTAGCGATACATACATTTACTACCATCGATCACTAATAAAATTCTTTATTAGTGATCGATGTTTACTACGAATAATCTCGTTTCTCATTGACGTCCCGTTGACGTTGTCCGGTGGATAAACAGTGTACCTACGTATAGTATATGCCGGATCTTGCTGTATGATTTAGACACGTGTCACACGTATTCAATTTTATTTGCCGAATTCTCACAGGCAACTGTTCTGTGAGGTAAAGTTAAAGTATCGTTTATAAATTCGAAGAAATCCCCAGTAACACAGTAACAGCAATCGCGATGGTGATGATAAAATCATGGAAATTACATGAGTTATGTGATAACACAGTTACACAAAACAAATTCCTGTTTTCGTTTTTCTTTCAATGAATGGTGTATTTTTTTTCTAGTGCTATTTTTTTTATTCCCTTTGAAATATACTTAAATACATTATACAAGCTAACGCTAATACGTTCGATTTTTAACTGTTGCTTATATTGATAAATGATATTTATTTCTGTAAATTGGTTCAAAAAAATAATTTTACACATCAAAATTAAATTATGTTTTTAAAACTAGATGCCGTTTGACGTTTTGCGTGGATGTGACGCATATTTTCCCCCAACTCGTTCTTTTTTGTATTTGTGTGTTTTTCTCTGCGTCATGTTTACCGCAAATGAACGTAATTTCTTTCTTTCAGATGAGTTTGGTGTTTCCTAACTGACTATTCTAAGAAAGAACAAAACCAACACAGAGGTCACAAATTGGATTTTCTTTGGCGAATTTTATCATGAACAGTCCTTGCCATGTTTCGTTATCTGATATAATAAAATAGTAACGAAGTCAAAACAGTGTGTGGCAACGATTCTGATGCCGAAAATATAGTTTTTAGATATTTTTTCGTTTGTGTGGATGTATGTTCCGGATTGGAGCAATAACTACTGAATATATTCCGTTCAAATTTTGCACAAATATTTCTTAAAGGCACCAGACCTTTAAAAATAAATTAAAATTCAGATAAAAAAATTGTATCTTAACGGCGATGATTATTTTATCTCTCGACAGAATATTTCATAAAAATTAAAATTACAAAAAATATATGTGAAAATACCTTGTAAAAATAAAATTGAATGTTTTGAAAGCCGTTACGATAAAATTTTAAAGAAATTGAAAAAAAATATTTTAACTAGAAAACTATCAAGAATCGCGTAACATACATGGGGGTATTTTCAGATACCCCTGTGCACGAGGCATCTATTTTTTTTATGACGTCACTATTTTGATCAACCTGTTACTTATTATCACGCTATTTGCTATGGGAGATTAGCAATATTGCATTATGTGCTCAACAGTTTACTCCGACATTTAATTACAAGAGATTTTTTTATATATTGCAGATTGGCACGGATTTAATCTCTAAAATCAATAGCATCACGCTATACCTACAAGGACCTAAGTAGTTAACCTTGACATCTATAAGAACGGCTATTTTAATTCCATTGTCCACGAATTAAACAGCCTAACGGTTCCAAGTTCGCCCTGTAATGTAAGCCATAGTTTGTGAGTTCGATCCTTAACAGGAGTTCACTTTTTGTGATTGTTTTTGAATATTTATACCTACTAACAAGTTTTAGTTTAAATTAACTAAATCAACCGATGTTGTAGACTTAGGGCCCGTTGTTTGATCAGTAGTCAAACATACTAATAGTTAAAATGCGTTAGTTAAACTAACAATTTGTTAAAAATTACATAAGTATGTTGCAAACTATAGTTAAAAAAATGTCAATTTGCTATGAAAGTTAACCATGCGTAGACAGAGTAGTTAAACTTTAACTATTGTCAAGTGACTAATTGTTAAATTGGCTATTGATCATTTTTAACTATGTATCAAACAACGGGCCCTTAGAGGATATGACTTCACGTTCCGATTAACTTATATTGGCAAAAAAATACACAGTCACGTGATGTGAAGCCTCGGGCACAGCTTTTTTTTTTTTGTGTTGGGAATCATCAAATGTCCTCTCCGGCTCTGGGCGGAGTGGGACGGCGTGTAAGGCTTTTACTGACTAAAACCCACCCGTGTTCCTTCAGGGCCACGGTAACTCTTTCGAACAATCCGCGCCCCGACAGGCATCGGCCCTATCGGACCCCGTCAATTATGCTGACATCTCTTTGAGGCGCGCGTGGAACACAACGCGCCGTCGACCCGGGCCTGGTCCTTACCGGAAGGCGAGCTGCCCATTGCTCATCATCCGCAAGCCCGCGCCTACGGTGGCCGGGAGTCGGCTATCGACTCCCGGCGCCCTGGGTGTCTCCTCCTACGGTGACTAGGGGCGTGAGGGCGCAATAAAAATAAAAATGTTGATGTGAATACTTTGTGATCCTTCCTAGAATTTGATTCTTTAGATTTAATAAAATTTCAGAACAATCGTACAAATATTAGCAGTTTCTTTTTTACCTAGTAGTTTGGGCTGTTGTAACATGAACGCCTTAGGCGTCTTGAGGCTGGCCTGAAAGATACCTGCTCTGAAATACTTATTTGATTTTATACAACCTTAGTTTTCGTCCATCTAAGTCGTGTGACATCTACCAACCCGCACTGGGACCGGGTTGTAGATTACAGACAACTCCCTCTCGAAGAGAGAAGGCCTGTGTCCCAGCAGTTATGCCATGCTTATACTGGTTTTTGTATACCCTAAACCTCATAAAGGGTCTTTTTATTCATCATTATGAGTATCATATGACCATAGTAAAAGTTATTCCTAATGATAAGTTCTATGACCCCTGAACCCCGCTTCGTAATCAAATGCGTGTCGCGCGAGTACATACGACGACATTAAAAGCTATACATTTCCAGTTTTTCTATAGAGGTATGAGGAACAGGGTGTAAAGTTCACTCATACTCTATAGAAAAGGGAGGATCCTCCTACCAGACGGGTGTTGTGTCTGGTGGGCAACTGCCCAACGGTTGATGTCGGGACGTTGTATATATTATGCTAGTCGCGCGGTAAACTCTGATTGCGCGATGCAGGATTTGCGTGACGTCAGTATGACGTGTAGCTCGCATGTGGCGATGTTGATACCGCTACATTTCCAAAAGCATATACAATGCAAGGTCAGCTCAAACTGGAAATGTTAGCATGATATGTAGTCGAGTGTACAAACACGGCTTGTGAGTGATCGCGAGGAGCGCTTTCTATATTCAATCCTAATCCTTAATTTGCTGGTCGAAATTGATATTTGAATCCATTTCCTACTTTTAGTGTTTGAATAACCAACCGATGAATCGTTATGCCGACCTTTTTTTTCAATCCGTCTTTGGGAGGACGGTTCGGGTTTTTAGATTGGTATTTTTGTATGAAAATGGCAGCTGTGCGTATTCTTTAACCGATCTCTGATTTTGACAAATCGTTTTTTAAGCGTTATTGACCTTTAATTGTGATCCTCAAATTCTGACCGATTGAAGTGTGAAAAGGCGTAAAAATTTAAACATTTTCAAGTGGTGATCTTGAAGTATTAGCTCACCTATCTCTTCTCTTTCAACATCTCTTCCTTCGAAAGAGGTTTGGTTTTATTCTATAAAGAAAATAAAGCTTACTAAGTTTTAAGTACGTAATGGCGCCAAATGCCGCGTCCCCACGCATTTTTACAGTAAGAAAATAATACATTTGTGATTAGGTAAGTACGTCTAAATGTTTACGTAACTACGACGAAAACGGACACTAAAAAGGTATAAACTAAACAAAGACATACCTATTAACAAACTAACATTGGTTTAAAACCAAATATTAATTGAAATGGGCCAATTTGTTTTACCAAGTAATTATATATTGTTTCTTTGAGGGGAAAGGCTTATGGGTTTTAGATATAAGTAAGTCATATTTATTTACTTACAGTTTCTGGCGCCATTTGTCACTTTTCTTTCGAAGAAACAAACAAACTTGTGAATGAGGAAATTCTGAAATGTTCATTATGTAACAAAGTTTTTTTAGAAATGAGCAAAAACCCTTTGCAAACAAAATTAAGTATACGGATGTCAGATCCGGGCACCTGTCAAAAGCGTCAAAGCGAACGCCTTTATTTTCTTTAGTCGTGACTGAATGATGTACGAATGAATGACACGTGTGGTGAACGTTATTTCATATTCATTGTCGAAATGGTAGACCTCAAATTGGCGCCAACTCGTGCCGTGAATTTTCATGAAAACCCTCATGTCAAACTGACACTCCATTTTGATTGACTGACGTTCCGTTCCTCTTCAATAAAACATTAAAGTTATACGAATCTCAACGTATTGTTACAACACTTTACCGCTGTGACTTCACAATTCAATTGTTACTGTGTATGCAATTTCTTGTGATTACATATAAAATAGATTAGCTTTAATAAAACAACTACCATTTTACTAATTAATATCACTGATGTATTTTTACTACAATTGCATGAAACAAAACATTAAGGAGGGCGCAAATTATGACCAGTCTCTCTTTTTATGGATTTGGAGACAAGATCGACTTATTCAAATCCAGATTCAGCATCAATCGAGGGATCCAGAAAAATCTTTAATTCACGATCGAATATTGAAAGCGGCCTTTGTCATCTCAATATACTTTAATATACTATACTAATATATAAATTCGAAAGTAACTCTGTCTGTATGTTACCTTTTTACGCCTAAACTACTGAACGAATTTCGATAAATTTTGGCAAGGGGATAGATGGCATCCTGGGGAAGGACATAGGCGACGGGACTTTCACTGGCAAATAGCTAATGTTGAAAGGAGTACCATAGGCTACTTGTTGTCCCGCTAGCACGTTCCCGTGTGAAAATTTCCGACATCCACGCGGGCGTAGCCGAGGGCAAAAGCTAGTAATAAGTAAATCAGCCTGTTTTGTCCCACTGCAGGCCAAGGCCAAAACTTGTGAAAGAAAATAAATTATTTGTAATTTTTATTCCATTCCAGGTCCTAGGAGCCGAAGACAGCGCCCCCGAGCCAGTCCAACCAATCGAAGAGGTATCAGAACCCACTCCCGATACCTGGGACGTGGGACTAGACGACTACCTAACTGGCGAACGAGACGACGCGACGCGACGCTCCCGAATGGAATTTGCGCGCACAACGCATCGTACTGTACGGCAATGTATGCCAGTTCTTCAGGCCGTCGACTGTACCACCTAAGGGTGATATCACTGACTTTTCATTCCAAATATACTATATGACGGAGAAGGTATGTCTATCTCGTTTTATCAGCCGTATTTTAACTACTGTGGGCGTACTATGGGTAATGTTGGTTATTGTGCAATAGAAAAACCGTTTGCAGTTCGAATCAAATTATAATTTACGAACACTAGATGATTAATCACACTAGTGAATCACACACACTGCAGACCAGGTACACGATACAACTATACGCAACGCGCGACAGTTTCTAAACGTGTTCACTGCTCAACCGCCAACAACAAACTCTGCTGTAACTCTGGTCAAGTGTTAGCGTTATAGACTCTGTCCAGCGCCACCTGGTGGCACCGGCGTCCCGATAAGTCAAGTCAAACGATTGATTTAACGTATTTCCGACATATTTATTAAATGTAATATTATAAATGCGAAAGTAACTCTGTTTGTTACCTTTTCACGCCTTTATGGCTGAACGGAGTTTGATTAAACACTTTTAATCCCGGTAGTACGTTCACGTGGGATATTTTCCGACATACACGCGGGCGAAGCCGCGCGCAGAAGCATATTTCCAATAAAGTATCGCTTTCTCTCAAAGAGATATTCGTGGAATTTGATTCGTTCCGCCAATACCCGTGGCGTACTATAGATACCTAGTACTTACTCACGGCGTATTGCGTATAAAACGCGTTGTCTTGCAACACCAGCACGCCACGACGATCGTCTTGAACGTAATTTCGTAGATAAAGGTAGTTTCTAAATGATGTTCTGAAATGCGTAAAAGTGGTGACCGGTTACCGCGCCTTTTTTAACCGACGAAAAAAAAGGAGGAGGTTCTCAAGTCGACCCGTATTTTTTTTTTTTTTTTTTATGTATTACCACGCATAACTTTTTACCGAGTAGTCCGATTTTGATGATTCTTTTTTTAATGGAAAGAGTATACCCCAAAGTTGGTCCCATTTAAAATTGAAAAACGAAATCCACCTCTAAGGGTAGAAAAATAGGGGTTAAATGATTTTTCACCTACAGAATGTTCCCTTGTGAACCGATTCTGTTGAAACTTGGCACATATACGTAGTTCTAATGATGCTTCAACAAAAAAGAGACCTGAAGATCATCTGATGATGGAGACGGAAGACAGTCGAGAGGGCTCCTCGACAGCTTACAGCAGTTAGATCGTGTTTGGGCTTATTTCATTCATCTTGATGAGAACTTTAAGCCTAGCTGGAGTATGACTGTCATAGAAGGTGTGATGTTGGGTACGGAAGGCAGTCGAAAGAAGTTCTAATTATTAGCAGTGAGAGCATACTCAAAACATTCAAAAGCTTATAAATTAATAAAGGTAATATTTATTACAGCTATAAACAGCAAATCCTTGACTTCTGGCATATTCCCTATAAAACGGAAAGTGGCAAAGATGGTGACTATACATAAATGGGATAACAAATTCAACATAAAAACTATAGGCCCATCTCCATTTTGAGAGGGAAGCCGATAGTAGGATTCAGCTGGGATGGGCAGCATTTGTTAAACTTCATCAGGTCTTCTCCTCGTCTATACCGCAGTGCCCAAAGACGACAGTCTTCAACGCGTGTCTCCTACTGGTTACGACTTACGGAGTAGAAACGTCGACACTCACGGTGAGACTGATCCATAAGTTTAAAGTCACTCAGCGAGCTATGGAGAGCTATGCTTGGAGTCTCTCTGAAGGATAAAATCTAAAACGACGTTATCCACCAGAGAACCAAGGTAATCGACATAGCCCAAAAACTAAGCAAGCTGAAGCTGCAATGGGCTGGTCACATCTCTCGTTGAAGTTCAAGAGTGGAGAACGCGTTTAGGCAAACGTAGTGTGGGGCGCCCGCCGGTCAGGTGGACTGACGACTTGCGAAATGCGGCTGGCAGAGACTGGATGACGAGAGCCAAGGATCGGGCTCAATGGCGTTCACTAGCAGACGCTTACGTCCAGTAGTGGATGAATATAGGCTGATGATGATGATGATGAATGGTGCAAAAATAAAAAAAAAGTATTTGAACTCAATGAAGTGTTACTACGTTAAATATACAGGAACAAATAATCTTATAATTAAAGGCAAAGTAATAATAATAATAATATTAAAACAGACTATACACATAGACACAATCAGCTAGCAAAAGTCATCCATCAAAAACTAGCACTCAAATATAAACTCATAGAAGATATGAACACTCCTTATTACAAGTACGTACCACAAACAGTTCTAGAAAATATCACTCTAAGACTAAGTACCAAAGTAAAATATGTTACGAGTAACTTCAAATAAAATAAACCCTCTCTATACCGAGGTGCCTAAAGAACAACGCCTTAAGTTCCAAAATAATTATACACTCATCAGAATAATTGTACGTGTTGTATTTATATTCTTATAACATAACATAACATAACATCACGCCTGTAATCCCCGAAGGGTTAGGCAGAGGTGTACCTATAGCACACCCACATTTCGCCAGTTATGTTTAAGACCCATGTAATAGGGGGCGAGCTTATTGCCATCAACCGGGCACAAATCCAGACTCCGGGCTGCTACCGAGAAATTCCAGATGGAAAAACCCAATGCCACTTTGCCCGACCCGGGAATCGAACCCAGGACCTCATGCTCAGCAGTAGCGCTTGCGACCACTAGACCAACGAGGCAGTTATATAGGTATATTCTTATTGCCTACCAAAATGGATAAATGCTCACCAAATCTAACCATAGACGGTCGACATCAGGGGCACCCCGAGGTTCGGTTGGTTAGGTTCCTTTAAACCCTTTAGACAGAAATAGGAGCCCCGCAAAGCGGGGCTCCGTCAACCTGCTTATTAACCCTAACCCACGCCGGTCGACGTCAGGGGCACCCCGAGGTTTGGTTGGTTACAGAAATAGGAGCCACGCTAAGCGGGGCTCCGTCGAGCTATCTTGGCAGGTAGTAAGAAATTAAAAGACGTTTATAAATCTTTATGGCATAGAATAAAAAGGAAAATAGGTTAATTTCTACAATACTTTATGAAACACAATTTGGTGAGCATTTATCCATTCTGGCAGGTATTTCGAATTTGTTGGTAGTAAAATAGGCACTTTTCTGGTAGGAGTTTAAATACAAGCCCCAAAAAAGCGTCCAAGATGCTGGGTTTTTGTCATAAGACAGTGTACTTTACACTTTGTAGTTGATATGTAGCAGAATACTGTAATATGATGAGGCGGCCGCACTGTGCTACAAATAGTTTGCGTCTAGAACACGTTCAAAAACGCTTTGATTGGCATCTAGTTGTTTCTGTTGGCACAGCTAAAAAGACACCTTCTTATAAAAAAAAATAGCTTGAATTTCTTCAACACTTTAGAAGAACAAAGATGTTTAAACGACGCAATGTTTTTATGTAAATTTCATTAAGGAATTATCGACTAGCCTCCACTGCTCGCTCTCAATATCTTGCGTGCTCCGTCCGTCATGAATTCCGCTTAGACCTGTTACTACTCTTTGTCCTCCACAGAGAAAATCGGTATAGCATATAACTGTCTATATGCTAGGTTTTGCAAGGTTTTACTATGTAATAGCGATCTAATCGATTTACACTTTGATTCCCTTTTTTTTTTTCTTTTTTTTTTTGTGTGGGAAATCATCAAATGACCTCTCCCGCTCTGGGCGGAGCGGAAGGGCGTGTCAGACTCTTACTGACTAAAACCCACCCGTGTTCCTTCATTTGCCTGTGCGCCAGGGCCACGGTAACTCACACTTTGATTCCCTAAGCTGAAATCTAAAATTCTTGACTGTTTGTATCTGATTTGTTATGAAACCTTTATGATGACTTTTGAATCTAGCATATTTTTCCCCGGTATTAAGATTGCTTGAAAAGTTGTCATGTACCCAAGTTGTCAATTAACATAATTTAATTTGGGTAATGTGGTGTTCACCTTAAAGTACCTAATTAATCCACTGTACTAAGTTTTCATTTCATGTTTTTTTTAAAGACATCTGTAGTGTAAGCCATTGTTGGTAGTCCTAAATAAATAAATAAGTTCATTTATTTGAAACGGAAACTGAAAAGCGAAAAATAAAAAACTTTTTTACAAAAAATTAAACCGACGAAAAAAGAAACTGAAAAGCAAAAAATAAATCTTTCAGTCTAACTAAGCTCTTATATTAATGTAAATTACAAGTTTTGAGTCGGCGCCAAACATACAAGGCGCCATGAAAACTTATGACAGCTTGATTGATCGTCGTTAATCGGTCTGCGGTGATTGTTTGGCGCCGACTTATGCGACTACTTATGAATAGGTACATTCAGCAATATTTACGCGTCTGCCAGCCGACACGCATTGTTTACTAAGCTAGTAATACTAACACACCGACCGCACTGATTACATTCATCTAATTAGCACCTATCAACACAGAGATGGGACAGGCAAGGATGTGACATGGTTTTTGATTAACTATTCAAACATTCAGATACGATTTCACTGGCATTTGGATTATTCATGTAATTATCTGACAAGCCGCACCTACGCGACTGATTTACAACACTTTTGAATTGGTTTTAGTTAAGTTGGCTGATTACTTATGCTCGTCAGCATTTTCTCATATTTATAGTCCTCCAGAGTCCAGACCGTATTCCGGCCATGGCGGCCATTCTCAACGGATACTAGCCTTCGGTGCGGGAGATATTATAGTTCACAAGTGTATGCGCAGACACAGGTGCACTCTCTCTTCCCTCACTTAAATATTCCGATCGTTTCAAAGTATTTACATATACATCCATAACATCAAAATCAAAAGTCATTTATTTAAATTAGGCTGAGAATTGGAACGTCAAAATTACATAAAACAGACAGACCCCAAAAGGCCAGCCCAGTGGATGAGTGGATGCATTAGTGGTTTAGCAGCACAGCTGTGTGTTCAGTTAGAAGAACTGGATTCTATACAATAGTAACGCCTGTTTATCCCCGAAGGGTTAGGCAGAGGTGTAGGTACCTGTAGGTACCTGTACACTCACATTTCGCCAGTTATATTTGAGTCCCATTTAATAGGGGGCGGCCTTTTGCCATCAAGCGGGCACTAATCCAGACCCCGGCCTACTAGCGAGAAATTCCATCCAGCATTTTAGCATGCGTAGCATGACCACTTCTATCTCTACTCTACGAAGAGAAGACAAATCACTTTCTTAACAAAAGTAATTCTCTTTTTGAATTTTGACATCGCGCCGTGTAAATCTTTCTACAATCTGTCACTTTGTCGTTCGTTTGCTCCGGCTAATCTCTGAAACGGCTGGACCGATTTTGACGAGACTCTCACCGGCAGATATCTGATATTATAAGGAGTAACTTAGGCTACTTTTTGTCCCGGTAATACGTTCCCGTGGGATATTTTCCGACATCCACGCGGGCGAAGCCGTGGGCAGCAGCCAGTTATTATTAAATCACTAGATGAATACAAGGAAATCTATCTAGGCAAGATTAAAGAAAGATTTTAACAACAACATTGATGAGTCATCGTAGGTAGGTACGAAAGCAGAATTGTTTGTGTCGGTAAAGAGCAATGATGAATAACATGTTATGACTTACTACAATGTTCCGTTTTATCTTAAACAACACAAAAATGATCATTTTGTAAACATCGGAGCTTTTTCCGGGTGATTATTTAGCACTTTCGCAAAGATTTATGGAGTCACCATTTCTGACTCCGCTAAAATACGCAGTAAATTTTATGTCAGAAAACTTGGGGACTTTCGAGCCGACGTGAATTCTGGAGCGGAAGAATATCCATTAGCCAAAAAAGGACTAATGACTGTCAAAATAGATAAAAGGCAGAAGACAAGGCATCCCGTATAGTGAGTTCATTATGTCAGTTGAGGTAGGAGGCCGAAACGCAGTTAACGCAGTTAGCCTGCTAATATTTTTTAAAGACAACAGTCACTTATTTTTACATGAGTTGAGGTAAACCCAGGAAACTTTAGCGAATATCGAAATCTGTGTACCGACTGCTGGCTCAACTTGGCCACTGCTGGTCCAATCTGGCCAGATGGCGTATAATCGACCCATCCCAAGTACAGTGTGAGTGTGGAGCCCCGACACAGTATTTGCCGCTCTTTCTTTCCCGCCCGTCGTGCACCAACACCTGCACGCTCCAAGACTTATATGAGCTAAACGACATAAATGTCCAAGCCGCTGCGTAGGTACTGGTCGGACAAAATAGAAGTCATCATCACGAGAAGATGAAGCAAAACAATAAAACTTGGCCCTACTTAAAACATTGGCTGAGAGTTAGTCATTCTCAGACAGACCATGCGCTGTGTCGCGTGACAAATCCGCATATATGACCCGTTTGACTCCGCTATCGTTCTCCAGAATTGATTTATGATTTAACACTTAATTATACGCTGTTTACCGCTCTCTAATTAAAGGCATTTAATGATGCCGCCAGCCTGATATGGATGCAATCAATTTGTACAAATAGGCTTGGGATAAGGAAGGAGGCCTTTATAGAGCAGTGAGTTGAAAAAAGTTTTTAACACGCATAAGAAAATATATAAATCACGATTCCTGAATTACCGAACTTAATTCTACGATTACCATTAGAAAAATATTGGAGAGACTTATTATAAACTTGGCAGGACTTTTGGCTAGACGTGGTGATGGTAGATGGAGCAGAGTCCTATCGGAATGGTTGCCGAGAAACGGTAGAAGGAGCTTTGGCAGACCAATAGCCAGGTGGGTGGATGACCTATAGAAGATCGCGAGGAAGACCTGGATGAGACTCGCACAGACCAAGGAAGTATGGCCCAAAAAGGAGGAGGCCTATCCTCAGAACTGAGTGGTTGGAACAAGTCTGGCAATGATGATGCTGATGATGATTATAAACTGACGGTGTTTGCAATTATCCGGTAACAGTTACACGGATTTTTATGCTTAAATACAAATTTTGTAAATGTAATATTTAGTCTTTTCAACCATTTCAGTACATACATAACATTCAACTTCTCCCCTTGTTCTCACTCAAACAGTCAAAGGAACATCATCTCGATATTTAGGCATTCTATTTATGAATTAACAAGCATCCCAAAGTATTCCAGGACCGCTGAAATATAAAAAGTGCTTGAAGTTCGTCCATGTAAGAAATAATTCGCATTACGAAGCCCGATGAGAAGGATCAAACAACGACTTTTTTTACTAATTAGGAATTTGCTCTCAAGGGCGGAACCTGGATTAATTCAATTGGTTTCAATATGTATTTAGCCCACGCATATTACCTAATCAATTACTATAAAATAATCTGACTTGCCTTCCAGACATAGCATAAAATCACGCCTGTATTCACTGAAAGGTTATGCAGAAGTGCATCCACATTTTGCCAGTTATGTTAAGTCCCATGTAGTAGGGAGGGAGCCAATTGTCATCAAACGGGCACAAATCCAGACTCCAGCCTGCTACTGAGAAATTAATGACTAAAGATAATCTGACTAGCCTTCTAGACATCGCCAGTATAATGATCAGGAAAGTTATAGGTACCTCCCATTAAACAGACTTTTCATGTGGTGAGAGCATACTAATACGAAAGAACAAGGATTTACAGGGGAAGCGCCAGGTTGCCCGCGAAATTCAAATTTATTGATATTTTATGAAGTTTTCAGTTAATAGGATTATATGAACTTAAAGGGTTGTATTGATGATTTTAATGAGTATAATTCTGTAAATACATACTTGTTACGCTCGCGTATCATATTTTGTTCAACATACTCGTACAACCTGACACTGACCTGTAAATTGCAAAAAACGTAAGAAGATTTGAATTTCGCGGTGACCTGGCGCTTCCTCCTTAAGTGATTTTAACAGTGGCTCTGAACGTACCTAATAAAAGCTAGCCCTAGAATTTTCTCTAAGAGCTACAAGAATACTGTCCTTTTACAGTTATTTTACCTCTAAGTTTGCATCACTGACAAAATCACAATGAACTTTATTGCCGTTGCAATAAGGTTGCTATTGGGCTGCTGCTGTCAGAGGTAAAAAAACTGTGAATGGCCTGTAACGAAAATGAAGAGCAATGACATTTTGACAGACTTATCAATGGCAGCCACCTTATTGTGGTGTATTTGTTGGAGCGTGGAAGCCTGACATAGTTCCAAAAAGGTTTTGTTCGTAAAAAAAAAAACTAAATAACTAATGTCTCATTTATTTGTCAGTTTGTTTATGTTTTGTTTTGCAATTTTATTTCTTTTCTTTCTCTATTTTCTTGCTTTCTTTCTTTCTTTTCTTTCTTACTTTTCTTTCTTTCTTTTCTTTCTTTCTATTGCTACGAAAATAATGATCACGGTGATTTTGACAGTAATGCAAAATCAGAGGTAGAATAACTAAAAGGACTGTAGAATTATGAGTTGGTCTCATGAACCTCGCCAGAACCGGGGCCTACACAGCACTTTCACTAAACTCATGTCACTCTAATAACATATATAAAACTGGGAATAGGTAGGTACCCATGAAGACTCTTGATATATTTTACTGAAAGCTATTTTATATTATTCATTATATAAATCAAAAATAATAAAGTCTGTATTAAAATACTCTCTTCCATCAATAACATGTGAATTGAATTCTGAAGTGCGGCTAAATATAATATATACCCTAAAGGTTAAAGTAATTTGGATTCCGTATCACTCCATCTTCAACCAACATCCATCACTTTTAATACATTTTTGATAAGCCAACGTATGACGTAACATCAAACATGAGATTTTTATTATTATTATTATTATATAACATCACGGTATCATGCGTATACGAGTATTCTCTGAAGACGTTAGGCAGAGCTGTACGTTTAGCACACCCGCATTTCGCCAGTTATGTTTAAATATCATGTAATACGGGGCGAGCCTATTGCAACCAACCGGGCACAAATCCACTTGCCTGCTACTGCGAAATTCCTGACGGAAAACCGCAATAAAAGCTCGTGCACACTGGCGCGACGCGACAGCGTGACACAAAGGCACCGCGTGCCGCGAGTCGGGCGGCGCCTTTGTGTTGGGCTGTCGCGTCGCGCCTGTTTGCGGGAGCCTTAAGACTGTGCCCGACCTGCGAATCGAACCCAGGGTCTCCTGCTCAGCAACAGCAGGAACCAACGAAGCAGTTTTGTTTATATTACATATTACAAATAACTTTAATTTCGGAAGTCGGTGTCTTTGGTTTTGTATTTTCATTTTTGGCCACCGACTTCCGAAATTAAAGTTATTTTTCATGTTTTTAGTGTTTTTTTTTGGAAGTCGATTATTTTTTTGTAAAAAGTTTTTATTTTTCACTTTTCAGTTGTGGTACCTACCGCACACAAATTCCACAAATACTTGATATGGAAACAAGTGACAGGAAATTATTAAAACGTCATCAATATAAACTAAGTGGCAAAATACGCAGTATTAAGGATAACTCAAAAACTACTAGTCATAACTTGAGCAAATTTGAATAGGACCACATGTGAAGCACCTGCTATCAAATAAAAAAAGAATCATCCATATCAGTTCACCCAGAAAAAGTTCTGAGCTAAGACACATAACAAAAAAAAATACAGTCGAATTGAGAACCTCCTCCTTTTTTTGAAGTCTGTTAAAAAAGAAGTATTTATTTCAAAGCGATGTTATATTCGCTTTCTTTTCGAGTTCACAAACATTAAGTTATGAAACGTTTTATTATTATTTATTTTGTTTCAAAAATATATATAGGTACTTAATTTCCCCATAATGAAGGCTCAGTGCACGAAAAAATATCCAGTTTTATCAATTTCTTATCTAATTTTTAGAAAGCTTGAAATAATAGATACATTTTGTCTGATTATAAAAATACAGTTTTCGTGGCGCTAAACCATTCGTAGTTTCATCAATTTGCGCTCACGAAAATATTGTTTATTTCACCTTTGATTTACTTAATGAAGATATTGTATTATCATGAGATAAAATTTTGATTTAATTTCAAAGACAAAGACAGCTGGAGACTAGTGTGAGATTTTTTAATTTTAGAAATGGTTTACTAAATAATAGGAAAAAATACATTATAGACTAAGTTTAAAAAAAAAAGATTTAAACATTATTTTTCTGGTATATTTTATATCGAAGTAAAAAAAGTGGTCCAGCCACCGGCAAGTAGACCATATGATAATATGGACCATGGTTTTTAATGTTCAAAATCAAAAGTGGTTCCTTGTAAAAAGATGATCAAACGTCAAACTCGCCTCATTTTTCGGAAAATTTGTTGCGAATATTAGTGATTTTACATGAAACTTATTTAAAAATGCCTTTCAGCCATAATATATTGCGTTGCAACATAATAATCTAGCGCAGGGGCGCACGCCCGCAGAGTGGTCGCTTGCTCGCTGGCACCCGAACAATGCGGACGTGTGACCTCTACTGTTGTACAGTGAATTATTGTTTAATTTACTTACTCCAATACTTCCTATAACGTGGTGAAAATTGAAGGTTATAAAATTAACCTCAATTATGAACTCAAAAACATCTTTAAGGTTTAAGGTGATTTTAAATTATGATTTTAGGTTTAAATATTCATTTTTTTTTTTAAGTGGCTCTGCAAATCGGCATCCACAGAAACGTTTTCTAATCCATTTGTTTACATTTTTATCAGATATTTTTGGAACAGACTGTAGTAGTGTTGTCTGAACATTCAACTGACGCCAGTGGTCGCCAACCTTCGCGATGAGTTATGGCAATCAAATTCGCGTGCAGACACTCATTGCCGCAATTATTGTGACGGACGACTGTCGGAGGCATATATATTACAAATAAACTCTTATTTTTTAAGCGATGGTCCAAAAGTCTAAACTTTGTTGCCCTATTTCGTGAATTAAGTTTTATTAGAGCATTGTAATAGGAAAAAACTTTTTTACAAAAAAAACAACCGACTTCAAAAAAAACAGTACAAAGTGAAAAATAACTTTAATTTCGGAAGTCGGTGGCACAAAATAAAATACAGATACAAAGACACCGACTTCCAAAATTAAAGTTATTTTTCACTTTGTAGTTTTTTTTTGAAGTCGGTTGTTTTTTTTTTGTAAAAAAGTTTTTATTTTACGCTTTTTAGTTAGTCAGTTATTAATAAATCTAAGTTACAATAGCCTAATGTCAACTGCTCATTACCTTTTACAAACTATTCCTTTTCCCGACGCAGGGACGTTAATTGTTGAGGAGTTCTCCTGTTAAGAACCAATACCACTGGAGCTGATGGTGAAACCACCATCAGCTCCATTTCACCATATGCATTGTGACGAGCATAAACTGCTTAGCAACCATATTAAAGTAATCGAATCGCAACCACAATGAGTAGTTCCGGTGGCCACCTCTGGTCTTCATCATCAGTTCCACTTCACCAAATGGTGCTTTCCGAGAGCAAATGCACGAGTTACTATAAAAAATATCCAATTCGCTATAGGTGTGCCTATAAAATTTGAGAATTTCCCTCGTTTTCCATGGGATCCCCTCATCAGATTCTGACTTGGTGACAATGGGACCACCTCGAGAGCATACCCCTTCAAACAAGAAAAGAATTTTCAAAATCGGTTTACAATTGACGGAGAAATCGGTGAACAAACATAATAAAAAAAACAAAAACACAGGCGAACATAATATAACCTCCTCCTTTTTGGAAGTCGCTTAAAAAGCAGGTAACATAGCAGGACTGGATGCGGAAGGCGGAAAACGGAGTGTTACAGTGCAACTTGGGACATGCCTATGTCCATGCAGCAATGAACTCTCTCATAAACAGCTGTCGTTTAAATGTCGTCGAATGAGGATCTGTTGAAATACTGTCGGCCAACATTTAATCATATAAGACCTCGATCTTCTATCAGAGTGGGCCATCACATTTACCTTCAAATAAATGTTTGCTAGACTTTTATGGCCTCATGTGTATTTTCAGCTTGCGTGTTTCTACCACATGGTACGGTCAGCGACAAAAGTCGATAACACTGCTACTTTTACACATCATCTAAATTGGATTCACCATTTCGTATAAGAGGTACCTTATAGCTAAGGGTATCTCAATCTTTACTCTCTCTGTATAGTTTTCTCTCTCTTCTTATCTTTTTCTTTAGATTCATTTAATTTTACTTCGGTTCCGATTTTAATAAAATATTGTCGCCGACTGTACCTATTGAAGCGTATCTACTATGTACGATTTTCACAAATGGAGTTTACGAATAAAATTCGCCTACTTACGAAGATATCACATTAACCTTAAAAAACGCTATTTTTGGAATATTATAATAGACTTTACTTTTCCTCACGACCCAAAAGTATTTATATCTTGGTAAGATTTTTAAATATCCGCACGTGTTAAACTTCCTCCTACCAAATTTCAAAATATTTACTAAACTTACTACTCAATTTAGTTTGTTTTACAAACGTTCAAGCTGAAACTTTATTTTACAGCATGTTTACAAAATTACATTGACGTAATTGAAAACACACTGGAAGTTTGACTGACGCATAATATTCGACGATAAAACTGCGTGTCTTGATCGTGTGGCTTATCTGTATATTAGGTCTTTACCTATGAAATTGCCGTTCTGCAGTACTGGCCATTTCAAATCAAAATAATTTTTGTTTGGCTAAGAATTCTAATTTCAAATTAATTTTATTTTAAAAACATGGTTTTTTTTTTCTAAAAGTAGTCATTTCTTTATTGATTAGTGTTACATTTTCATCGCATTTCAATCTTTTTCGTCATCATGGATACGTTAAAAATTCGAGTAATTATGGAATATGAGTACCGTCGTGGCAGCAACGCGGCACAAGCGGCACGCAACATCAACGACGTTTACGGAGCTAACACTACAAACCAACGCACCACCTGTTATTGGTTTGCTCGCTTCCGTTCTGGAAATTTCGACCTGAAAAATGAACCTCGCGGTCGTCCGAAGACTTTGGTCGACAATGACGAATTAAAGGCGATTGTGGAAGCTGATGATACACAATCTACGGCTGAATTAGCAGCAGCTTTCGACGTTAGCGTCAAAACAATATTGGTCCATTTGCGTCAAATTGGCAAGGTAAAAAAGCTTGACAAATGGGTGCCCCACGAACTCAATGATCGCCAGCGCGAAGTACGCGTCGAGACGTGCCTTGCACTGCTCAACAGACACACAAATGAAGGAATTTTGAACCGCATTGTTACCTGCGATGAAAAATGGATTCTGTTTGATAACCGTAAGCGCTCAGCAAGTTGGTTGGATCCTGGTTCAGCACCTAAACAATGCCCTAAACGAAAACTTACCCCTAGAAAAGTGATGGTCACTGTTTGGTGGTCTAGCGCCGGTGTGATTCATCACAGCTTCTTACCAAACGGGGTGAGCATTACTGCAGATGTGTACTGTGAAGAACTGAACACAATGATGGAGAAGCTGGCGCATCTCCAACCAGCATTGGTCAATCGCTCGTCTCCGCTGCTCCTGCACGACAACGCGCGACCTCATACTGCACAGCAGACGGTCTCCAAGTTGCAAGAACTGGGGTTGGAAGCTCTCCGTCATCCGCCCTACTCACCAGACCTTGCGCCTACAGACTACTACTTTTTCCAGAATTTGGATAACTTCTTGGCGGGAAAAAAAATTAATACCCGAGAGGCAGTACAAAATGCCTTTGAAGAATTTGTTGCCTCCCGTCCAGCTGATTTCTTTAAGAAGGGCATCAATAAACTGCCACTGCGATGGCAAAGATGCATTGATTGCATGGGTGATTACTTCGATTAATACAAATAAAAAATTCATGAAAAAAATTCGTTTACATTTTTTCATACAAAACGGCAATTTCATAGGTAAAGACCTATTATTTAGTTTACCAACCTGAAGTTTCAGTTGCTATAAATCCACGGTTCCTAACCTGGGGGTAATTACCCCTGCGTGGGTAAAACTGGTATACTCTGGGGGTAATAAGCTGATAACATAAAACAAAGATTAGACTAATAAGACCGAATCTATCTAGCCAGTGCATTTCATGCCCTAGCTGTGTAATGTGATTGTAAGACCTTACTCAATATTTTTGTGCAATTTTTCTATGTCTAATGAAGTCAATTAGTATTTATAGGTAACAATTTTTTTTTGTTTTTTTTTGTTTGGGAAATCATCAAATGACCTCTCCCGCTCGGGGCGGAGCGGAAGGGCGTGTCATACTCTTACTGACTAAAACCCACCCGTGTTCCTTCAGTTGCCTGTGCGCCAGGGATAGGTACCAACTCTAGCATTTATAACATGAGGGGGGGGATAAATCAGTTTCCCTAGCTAAGTCATTCGGGTGACAAGATCGAAAAGGTCAGGAACCACTGCTATAAATGATTGTATTTAAAACTTGTATATTATTTGTTTGTTGTATGATATCGACGGTATAGTTATCAGACGAAAATAACGTTTCATTTTATAGTTTGTATCTACTCGACCGCTCGGACCACCTATCGCGACCCCTCTTGAGTGTCCTTGAACGTTTTTTTATCGCTTTTTTTTGCGCGCCACGGGCCGCCCGACCCTCATTAAACGGCTTGTAGTAAGAAAAAACTTCAATTTGAATAAATTTTTATAACAATAACATTTGAATAAAAAAGTTACTTAATTTAAAAAAATGTAGGAAATGCTTGTGATGGTGATACTGATAATGATTTCAGACCTTATTTAAAACCTTTGCAAAGACGAGGTCTTTCATATTTTACCAACATTTTTCAGTGAAAACCGCTAAAATGTTAGTTACTTATTAGATATTGATACTTCACCGTCGCCCATGTTAGATAAAGAGGTTTCGTGTTTTGCAGTTTTAGTAGAGCGACTCTTAGGGTGGCAATGTAAGTACTACTGGATTGTTCGAAAGAGTTACCGTGGCCCTGGCGTGGCGCACAGACAACGTTAGTAAAAGTCTGACACATCCTCCCACTCCACCCAGAGCGAAAGAAGTTATTTGATGATAAATGATAAATGATTTTATTTCTGTAAATAGGTTTGTACAAACACTTTTACACGTCAATCATATTTTTAAAACTAGATGAGGTCGGCGTTTCCTATCTGACTACTCTGAGAAAAAAGGCCGAAACAAACTCAGAGGTCACAGTCTCTTTTAAAGTCCAGACATAATCTTGGTCAGATCATGTGAAGACCATGTAGATTTGTCTGAAATGGTCTTTGAGGAAAAACCACACAGATTGAGTGGACCTGTCCAGTCAGTGCAGGCATTTGTCAGTAATCGTGCAGCTCAACGATTCAACGAACAATACCAAAGAAAGGACATTCGGGTAGGCCACAAATATTACTCAAACTGCCAGACTAAGATTAAAACTACCTGAAAGGAGAAAAAAAAGCAACAAGGACCCACATAGTCTTCACATTCACAATATTAAAATGAATATCATGTATTTCATCTAGCCTGCATGCTACTCACATTCACAGACAGGTTTCTCTTTAAATGTCATCAAAAAATCATAATATGTTATGTCATCTAATTCAATTTAAATGACATTATTAATTCTAAAACACATAATCACAGTATAAGATGATACCCCACCCAAAGAAAAAAGGGTAGCAAAGTAACATAACTTATAGTTCTGAGTTGAACCACACGATTACTAACACATGTGTGCACTCATTGGACAGGTCCACTCAAATCTGTTGGTTGGTTCTTTCCTCAAAGGACCATTTCAGGCACCAATCTACATGGTCCTCACATGATCTGACCAAGATTATATCTTGACTTTAAAAGAGACTGTGACCTCTGAGTTTGTTTCGGTCTTTCTTCCCAGAGTAGTCAGATAGGAAACACCGAACTCATCTAGTTTTAAAACATAAGTTATTTTTGAAAGACAGAAAGACGACGACGTGACGTGACATTGACGTGTATCATTTATTATCATTTACCTACACAATATACATTTTTTTTTAGGAATGTATTTCTGTGCTACTATCGTGTCGTACGTTTAACACATTTTTAAACATCGTTTATGTCAAGAACGGTCGCATAGCTGCCGGCGACCCTCGCCTTGCTCTCGGCAACTCCCGCCTAATTTCCAATTCTATTATGTTCCGGTACCGTCATTAGCTTGTCAACAACTTACTTTCTTTGTAATGTAGGGGTCTCATTATTAAACAATTTAGTGCTCCGTTTGAAGAAAGGCCTATTAAGGGATTATTACAATTGACGACAGTTTGATAATAGGTAAATAAATTGTATTTCAGAAAAAACACATTTAAAATTCACAAAAATAATTTTCCACAAAAATGTGTATCGTTGGTACCTGTAGGAACTAATGAAAACATCATTGTTTCACAGAGAACAGCACCTTCGACACTAAACAAAAATTTAATACGTGTTAGTTGACCCGCGATGGAAGGAGTCCTCTAGATAGCGTTGTACACATTACACAATGTATCAAAAGATCAGGCTCCACCACTCATACATATTGCTTGAATATTATATCTATTTGATGTCACTTTAACCGAAAACATTTCTCAGGAAAATGTTTTAGTAATTCGTCAATTTTCTCAGAAACTTGCCAGATTCATATCATCACTCGATCAATCTCCGGATTTCAATGGACGTTCACTGAATCCTATCGCATTCGAGTATTCAATAAACTAATGCTTTTTACGCTGAAATTATGTGCCTATGTGCTTACAAAATGATGAAGTAAGTTCAATTATTTTTGTTAAATTATGACTCCATAGGTTTTAAGTCAAAATCGTCACGTTCCCTTAAGTATAAATGAGTTCGCTTGTGCTTATGTGAATGCGACGTAAGAGCATTTCTTTATTTAAATAATGCCAGCCTAGTAGTGTCCCACTGCTGGGCAGAGGCCTGGTGAGAGATGATGAGATGAGACTTTAGCTTACATGGCGTTTCCAGGCAACCTCGGCAAGTATTTCTAAGATAATGGCATGAGATTTTGTGATAAGAAGCTGACAGAGTGCGTCATCTTGGAAAATGTTATAGATTCGTTTGTATCGATGAAATAATTACGCTTTAATTGAACGACTCCGTTATAACACCTACGTAAGAGGCTTACAAGAGCTAAAGCGCGGTCACTGTCGGATTGCATAGAAAAGAAAGAGACGCGCGATGACACAACGCTGGTAATTTATTGCAAAATATGAAGCAATTCTGGATTTACAAAAAATCTATTCATTGGACTAAAAAATTAAAACACTATTACGTTAGTATGTTACCTACTTGTAGAATAATCTGACAAAAAATTTGAATGTTTGAATGTATATTAGTATGGTTTTTGGTCGTATAAATATTTTTTTAGAGGTATAAGATGCTGATTATGAGATTGCTAATCTCAGTTTGACATCGGCCGCCATGGCCGCAATTCGTTCTGCGGGACTATAACTGTTATCAAAAGAAATATGTTAATATGCTACATATTCTTATATTTTCAATAACTCCCAAAAATCATTTGACAAACATTCCTTGAAAAGAGACCTCTGTAATTTTTATATCTCCGTTTTTTTTTTTATATCTTTATAAATAAAATATGTAATATGCGGCCGAAACGAACTGTCTACCTTTATTTACAAACAAAAACTCGTTGGTACACAATATTTATATGCCTCCTACAAAGATATCCCAATATTAAAAACCCCGTTTGATCGTATTATGTACGAAAAGAAGGTCATATAATATTTTTATACTAGATCTCTACCAACAATAATAGCCTTTAGCTAAATCTCTCTCTTCAGATGAGATAATAACTTCTTCCTGATCAATAAATATAAAAAGAAAAATCCTGACTCGCTCAGTGACTGACTCATCAACGCCCAGCGCAAATGCTTGGAGCTAAAAAGCTGAAGTTTTGCAATGAGGTTCCCATGATGTAAACCAGGAGTACAGCCGGATTTTTCAAAAAATTCTCGGGATTGAGAATTGACGGGGGAACAAGGTCGCTGACAAAGTGCTGGTTGTGAAAATTTTCAGTACACTGCCCACCATCGAGCCATTTTTGGATTTCGATCTTTTTAGCCATCAAATAAAACTTCTAAATGCAAAAAATCATCGCTACGCGAGTCTTGACAATTTTGTATTAAGAACTTTATATCCATTTAAAAAAGGTTCTACATACAAAAACTGGCAAAAAAATTAAAGCTTAGACCAAGTTATAACTCGTTTTATAATGAGACGGTAGAACTTTCCTATTAATTTGTATGAAAGAGACTAGACTCCACAGCACCCCAATTTGTTATTAATAATTTGTAATAGTGTTTTATTATGTACAACCTGTATGTTCATTAAAACAGTCATAGGTCATAAGTGAGTTGTGCGATGGACGGTAAGCCTGGTGATCTGTAATACAGGTTTTACCTGCAACAGACACCAGCAAAACAAAAACAAAAATGTTTATTTCAATTACAAAAGGACATTTTGATACATGTTATTGGAGATCACCTTTTAAGCAAGGCCAGATCAGCCAGCCAGCCAGCCGGCCAGGCCAGCCAGCCAGCCTGCCGGCCAGTCTCTATTAAGTGTTACTTAGACTTAGTACTGTGTTTGTGCTTATGAGAGAACAATAACGAAATAAAAATAAATTGCTTAACACTGTTTCACAATCCGAAGGATTTTGAAGGGAATTCCTATTCCATTGCATAAGTATGTTTCGTATTTAAAAAATCGTCTAGTCTACAGCGTACTTAGATAACGCAATGAATATTGTCGAATTCTCAAAATGAAAGACATTGCAATTGTTAGTGAGTTACGCAATTACCCCGCAGGACAAAACTGCTTAATATCCTATCTAGGACTTTGGAAATATAATAGACAGGTACAATTTAATATCGCCTTTGTAAGGGTTACAGATTTCTTAAATACGCCCCCACAAAAACTGTCTATCAAATACTTATTACCTTTTATACAACTAAAGCTTCTGAGAAGCCGTATCTAAATGTTTTTAGAACTTTAGACGGATTAAATAGAACTGATTACAGGCTCTACATCTTATTAAAAAAAAACATAGGTAGGCAGAACTAGAACTAAAAACTTAAACTATGAAATAACAGTGTCTTATTTTTTTTAATTTTCATATTATTTGTAGTATCATACTTAAATGATAAATGTTTTTTTTTTCTATAAGAAGGTTTATACTAACAAGGCCGAAACAAACTCAGAGGTCACAGTCTCTTTTAAAGTCCAGACATAATCTTGGTCAGATCATGTGAAGACCATGTAGATTTGCGTCTCAAATGGTGTTTTCAGAATAGAACCACACAGATTGAGTGGACCTGTCCAGTCAGTGTACACATTTGTTAGTGATAGTGCATCTCAACTCAGAACTTAAGGAGCTCAACAATTCAACGAACAATACCAAAGAAAGGACATTTGGGAAGGCCGCATAAATTACTCAAACTGCCAAATTACTGATTAAAACTAACTGAGAAAAAAAAACAATGACCCACATAGTCCTCGCATTTACAATAAGTAATTAAAATAATATAATCCTACTACATAAATGTGAAAGTTTGTGAGGATGGATGGATGTTTGTTACTCTTTCACGCTTTCAAAACTACTGAACGGATTTGGAACACAGATAGTTTATAACCTGCTCCCTAATTAAGTAACACACTATCTATCACAATCTGAATCATTTTGAAGCCTATTGCTAATCCATTGTGTCATATGTTCGAAAAAATTGTATGCTCAACAACGTAAATAACGCAATGAATGTTGTTGAACTGTCAAAACGAAACCCATTCCTACTGTTAATGTGTTACGTAATTACCCCGCTGGATTAACAGTTAAATGATAAATGATAAATGATAAATGATTTTATTTCTGTAAGTAGGTTTGTACAAACACTTTTACACGTCAATCATATTTTTAAACTAGATGAGGTCGGCGTTTCCTATCTGACTACTCTGAGAAGAAAGGCCGAAACAAACTCAGAGGTCACAGTCTCTTTTAAAGTCCAGACATAATCTTGGTCAGATCATGTGAAGACCATGTAGATTGGTATCTGAAATGGTCTTTTGAGGAAAGAACCACACAGATTGAGTGGACCTGTCCAGTCAGTGCACGCATTTGTCAGTAATCGTGCAGCTCAACTCAGGAAGTCAGAACTTAAGGAGCTCAACGATTCGACGAACAATACCAAAGAAAGGACATTTGGGTAGGCCACATAAATTACTCAATCTGCCAGATCATGATCAAAATTAACTGCGAAAAAAAAAAAGCAATGACCCACATAATCCTCACATTCACAATAGTTACAATACTTTTTACCTTCGTAGTACGTTCCCGTGGGATAATTTCCGTCATCCATGCGGGTGCAGCCGCGGGCAATAGCTAGTACTTTATAAAGTAAATACTCATGTCATTGTATATAAAATTCATCAATGTCAATGTGTATACAAAAATTAGGACATAAACGCGACTAAACCCGTTTTAATCCCCGACGAAAAAAGAGGAGTGTTATAAATTTAACGTGTGTATTTGTGTGTCTGTCTGTGGCATCGTAGCTCCCAAACGACTGAACCGATTTTTTTATTTTTTTTTGTTTTATTTCATAGGTGGTGGTGTTCTTTGATAAAAACAAAAGGAAAAAATATGTAGAAACACTGCTCAGCCGTTTTTAGGGATTTTTGTTTGTGTCGCGGGTTTTTTTAATGTAACTTTTTACCTAAAACCCAAACAAACAATAATTTTAATAAAAATAAAAAGCCCGGCTGCGGTTTGCACGGGGAAGGCTAAAACAAGACAAATTAAAAATGTAAATAGGTTGGCTAGCCAAAACTGGCCTGCACTGCATGGTGGATTACGCTCCAATACAGTTAATAGGTAGGTACTTTTGAACTAAAGATAGCCATCAAAAACTCCGTAAAATTGGCAAGAAACAAAGTTTATAGTTTTCCTTTTTTCATCCATAATTCCCATGTGAAAGTTTGTTAAAAGAAAACTTGTAATCATTTCAGAACTTTTTTTGTGGGGAGTTTGTAGATCATTGAAGAGAATAGCCATAGAAGACGATAAGTTTGCTTTAGACGCTAACGCTGGTAACTAAACAAATGCTATCGAGAATAGGAAAAAATGGAATATAATTAGTGCTGTAAAATTAATTTCACCTAAAACTATACATAAAACTTCTAAACATTTCGCCTAAAGGCTCGTACACACAGGCGCGACGCGACAGCACGACACAAAGGCGCCGCTCGTCGCGCGGCACGCTGTGCCTTTGTGTACGCTGTCGCGTCGCGCCAGTGTGTACGAGCCTTAACGCTAAACTTGTGCAGGCCTAGTAGGTATATTTAGAAAATTTATCCATTAATATTGTTATAGTTATTTTCGTTTAATAAAATCCACTAGGGACTACATTCAAAGTTACCAGAAACATACATTTCGACGGCGAAGTGCCAATAACACCTAACTGACAAAATAAAAAAATTACACAAACTAAAAAAAAACGTTTAACGCCATAAAATATATACGTTAGTTAAGTGAGGAGGTATTTCCACATTTTAATTTAATGCTGTTGCAACATTAAATACACTTAGGAGATTTCACGTATGCGATTATCGCCTATAAATTCAAAACAATAAAAAAGTGAATTTCTCGAAAACTGACAGTTAGGAGTTATTGGCACTTCGCCATCGATATGCAGGCTGAAAAGTACAAGCAAAGTCCATAAAATGCCTTTCGAACCTTATGCCAAACGAAATCAGTACTACTGAAACATCAGATTCTGACGTTTAGACCCACGTTTTCTACAAAATGATACTAAAAATATTTGCTCAGCCCACACTTTTTCATGAACACGTATTTATTCAAAGATCTTTTCTTTTTTTATTCAAGATTATCTTCGACCTTCGGCCAGCCTCGGCTCATGGAAAACGATGATTATTCTAAGACGAAGGACGCCTACCGAATCGAGTGTTTCGCATCTGCCTGGGGTTATACACGCTCAAGGTAGCTTGGCTGTTCTGCTAATACAAAAGAATTATAAAAAGATCATGGTTTATTTAATAAAGGAGCTTAATTAACATATAACCTCGAGATATTCGGCGTCCTTGAGACTCAATTTTATGGTAACAGAGGTGACATAAATGTTAATAGTGGATAGAATGGATCATTCAAGTCTCTCAGCTTTCCTAACATAAATAAAATAAAATAATTAAAATCCATATACAGGGTGTTTGGAAGCTGTGTGAAAAGCCTTAAGTCTTAAATTGTGTCAATTATCAGTATTATCACCCCCTTAAAGTTTTGCACCCAGCTTCCAAACAATCTGTAGGTATATTTCTTTTTAAATTAAATTGAATTTCTACATTTATATCTTGAATTTTTATGGTGTACATAATAATAAATAATACATACATACGTCATAGTATACGTCTATGTAATACATATGGAATGCAATAAAGAATTGAGTATTCAATTCTATTCATAGCTATTAACATCGGGTTCTGATTCAAACTAAAAGGAGGTAAACTTTCTTCCTCATATTCACTCAAACTCATTGTTACATACACACACAACACTGATTAAGCCTGTAATTACCGATGGGTTAGGCAGAAGTATACCTATAGTACATTTCGCCAGTTACGATTAAGTCTCATGAAATAGGGGACGAGCCTATCACCATCAACCGGGCACAAATCCAGACTCCGGACAGACTCATCTCATTGTCATTTCAACAATATAATATTTTAACGTACAGTAGGCCGCAATTCAGTGGTAACAAAAGCAGTAGGTATAAGTTGGGCTCATATTCTGTTGAAACTCCATATCTACTACGCTAACCCAGCTCAAGGTTAAAGTGTTACCATTTATTTACGGTCGACTGTACATTAAGTGGACGTTCGCTGTCAAAGACTCCATACTCATGTGTCGAGAACGATGGCCGACGCTGATTATGGCTGATAAAGGCTCTCGCAGAAAGGCGCGACGCGATTCTGGTAGATCAATTCCATTTAGTTTTCATAAAAATTGTTCGAATAGAGTCGCGTCGAGCCTGTCTGCGGGAGCCTCAAAAAAGATACAGAAATTAAAGCCTACCTCTGGCTAACATTGTAAGATTTACTTTAATGTATTAAAATAGCTTTAAGCGACAAGACTGTCTATCGTAACACCCTATGAACATACGAACTCTTTAATTATATATTTTTTAAGCAACGGTGTCCTAGAAGAGCGGTTCCATCATATTATAACCGCCGCGGCCTCATGAAATTCTGACATTTTCACCAGTGTTTGACATTAAGAGCCTTACAAGAGCTAAAGCGCGGTCACTGTCGGATTGCATAGAAAAGAAAGAGACGCGCGATGACACAACGCTGGTGATTTATTCCAAAATATGAAGCAATAATGGATTTACAAAAAAACTATTCATTGGATTAAAAAAATAAAACACTATTACGTTAGTATGTTACTTGTAGAATAATCTGACAAAAAATCTGAATGTTTGCATGTATATTAGTATGGTTTTTGATCGTTAATACTTTTTTTTAGAGGTATTTTTGTGTTTTTTTTCTACCATATCAAGTTAATTGTATTATGTTTTCAACACACTATCTAACTAGCATATATCCAGAAGAATATCATATATTATTTCTGATTTTGTTTACTGCAGTGGATCATATATATTTTTAGGCATTATAAATTTGCGTTTAGGTCATGTAGTTCCCTTAAGGTGGCAAAGACTGTGTGTTTGAACAGCCGTTATTGTGCGACCGTTCATCGCTTTCTTGGGAAACCAAAGCTTAGTAGTGTAATAGCAGATTGTTATAGACAAAATCTAGACAAAATCCAACTGGTTGCTAATTTAATTGTATAATTTATAATTTTTATGACATACTTTAACTCCTACACCAAATTATTACTTGTTAAAATTGTCGAAAAATCATCTACATTACAATATTTGTAAATATGTGAGCACCAATTTATCTATTACATGATTAGTTTACCTGTCATTGCGTTATATTTAATTCTTTTTACTTATTGTGGTATAGTCATTTTATTCTAGGTGCATCGTCTTCACATATAATTATATAATGAATGTATACATAATATTGTAAAACATATTTAAAACAGGAACGGTGGAGTTTCTTGCCCATTTTTCTCCATACGAAACTACCTTTTGGTAGGGGCAACTCGAATCAATTCTATTTTCTTGTAAATTTTGATGTTCAAAAGTCCCTTTTATGTGCCTATTTGAAATAAATGATTTGACTTTGACTTTGAATCAAGGGGCTAAAATTACCCATTATATTCCCGAGGTAGTTTTACTCCCGAGCTTTAGCGGGGCAGTAAATAGAAACCGAGTTATAATGGGTGTTTACACTCTAGTTTTCACTACGATTGCGAGAATTAAAAAAATCCAATACAACATTAAATAGTTTACTTTTTTTCTGTAGCCGCAATGGAATGCACGCATTCTACCGAAGACATCGCCGCTTTTAGTTATATGTTCGACTGTATGTATGTTTTTTTTTTAATGTGTGTTCACTGATTTATCCGTCAATTGTGGACCAATTTGAAAATTCTTTTTTTGTTTGAAAGGGTATACTCTCGAGGTGGTTCCATTGTCACCAAGTCAGAATCTGATGAGGGGATCCTATGGAAATCGAGGGAAATCCTCAAATTTTATAGGCACACGTATAGCGATTTGGGTATTTTTTATAGTAAATCGTGCATTTGCTCTTGGAAAGCACCGTTCGGTCAAGTGGAACTGATAAATGAAGACCAGAGGTGGCCACCGGAACTTCTCAATAATAAGTATTTCACGGGTTGCGATTCGATTTTAATATGGTTGCTAAGCAATTTATGCTCGTCACAATGCATATGGTGAAATGGAGCTGATGGTGGCTTCACCATCCAGTGGTTTTGGTTCTTAACAGGAGAAATCCTCAACAGTTAACGTCCCTGCGTCGGGAAAAGGAATATTTTGTAAAAGGTGATGTGCAGTTGACATTAGGCTATTGTAACTGAGATTTATTAATAACTGACTCACTAAAAAGTGAAAAATAAATACTTGTTTACAAAAAAAACAACTGACTTCAAAAAAAAACACTACAAAGTGAAAACAAACTTTAATTTCGGAAGTCGGTGGCAAAAAACAAAATACAGATACAAAAGACACCGACTTCCGAAATTAAACTTATTTTTTACTCTGTAGTGTTTTTTTTTTGGAATCGGTTGTTTTTTTGTAAAAAAGTTTTGTAGGTTCGTTGGTAACAGACAAAAATTAAACAAAAACTTTTTCCCTTACAGGAAAATATGCTATTTTATCCCCGCTCTGGTACGCTACAATAACGGACTTTTTGAGCAAGGGGAGTGAGTACTTGAGACTTTATCGTATCTTCACAGGTAACAACTTGGTTGCTTCATCCAAATTGGAAAAGTTGAGTGAACCGTGTATCATTGCCTTTACAGCTAAAATATAAAGGAGTAATAAAATATAATCCACAGTGAGTCCTGAGCTTATAGTGAACGCTTTTAATAATGATATTATTAATCCATCGTGCACCAGGGATTTATGATCGGAATAATTAACAATGGCACTCGTGAATTATGCTAAAACTCAATAAGTAGTCGCAATAAATCTCGTAACAGGAGGCCTACTCTGTAAGTCCGTCAACGAAGATACGGGTCCGCCCGAAAGTAGTTCGATTCTTCAGAATGAATCCTACTCCCGATTAATTAACCTTTTAGGACGGGCAAAAACACATCAGGAATAAGTACAACTGTCAAATGGTGCTGCCATTCATTCTTAGTTAGGGCATCAAAGTAATCTTATGTCCGTAGGTGATAATGAGTACGCATCGCCCGTAACTACGGCCGAAACTAAGGATCTTGTGTATAGAAAGTAAGCCCCCAGGTTTATTGATCTAGTAGCTTTAGCCCGCGGCTTCACCCGCGTGGGCGGGAATTATGCCACGGGAACGTGCTACCGGGATAAAAAGTATCCTATGTCATAAGTCATAAAGCAGGACACCTGTGTGCCAAACT
Source organism: Griposia aprilina (assembly GCA_916610205.1). Lineage (NCBI taxonomy): Eukaryota > Metazoa > Arthropoda > Insecta > Lepidoptera > Noctuidae > Griposia > Griposia aprilina. The sequence goes on from OU744299.1 coordinate 6,031,861, forward strand.
TCATCGAAACCCGTTCATTCATTAAGGCGTGAAAAGGTAACAAACAGAGTTACTTTCGCATTTATAATATTACATTTAAAAAATATTTCGGAAATACGTTAAATCAATCGTTTGACTTGACTAATCGGGATTCCGGTGCCACCAGGTTCGCATTTATAATATTACATTAAAAAAATATTTCGGATATACGTTAAATCAATCGTTTGACTTGACTAATCGGGATTCCGGTGCCACCATGTTCGCATTTATAATATTACATTTAAAAAATATTTCGGAAACACGTTAAATCAATCGTTTGACTTGACTAATCGGGATTCCGGTGCCACCAGGTTCGCATTTATAATATTACATTTAAAAAATATTTCGGAAATACGTTAAATCAATCGTTTGACTTGACTAATCGGGATTCCGTTTCCACCAGGTTCGCATTTATAATATTACATTTAAAAAATATTTCGGAAATACGTTAAATCAATCGTTTGACTTGACTAATCGGGATTCCGTTTCCACCAGGTTCGCATTTATAATACTCGTATTACATTTAAAAAATATTTCGGAAATACGTTAAATCAATCGTTTGACTTGACTAATCGGGATTCCGGTGCCACCAGGTGGCGCTGGACAGAGTCTATAACGCTAGCACTTGACCGGAGTTACAGCAGAGTTTGTTATTGGCGAGTAAGCAGTGAACACGTTTATAAACTGTCGCGCGTTCCCTATAGTTGTGTCGTGTACCTACAGTGTGTGATTCGCTAGTGTGATTAATTTCATCGTAAATTATAATTTGATTTGAACTGCAAAGGGTTTTTCTATTGCGCAATAATCAATACTACCCATAGTACGCCCACAGTAGTTAAAATATGGCCGATAATAACGAGAGAGACATACCTTCTCCGTCAAATATAGAAGTTGTAAGGATTGCAGTAAATTTTCGTGGTATTGTTTTTCGGTAGTTACATTTGTAGTTGCCGACTCAGGCTGTAAAGGGACGTCGTTGTAGCTCGGCATGTGTATTTTTTAAGTTAAATTCTGTATTGTTAAAAGCATAACCTTCCTCCCCTGTTTAAATACTGTAGGTACAGAGTCCATAAATAGGTAGGAATGTCCTGAAGAACAAAACCAGTTGAAACATTGTTAGGTACAAATAACAAAAGTCCCAGAAAAAAAAAAACAGTAGTTTGTTTATTTCATAAAATTGTTTAATTAACTAACTTTTATTTGTTTAGAAACAACATCAACATTCGTCATGAAACCGGCGAAATAACATTATTACATTCCGGAAATTATCCGTCAGGAATATCAATTTACTATCAATATTGGCTGATAAAATAATAGCATTGGAACCTTCAGGCAATTTTTGAGAGTTATCGATTACAAACAGACAGGATAAATTAATGGCTGAACATTCAAAAAGCATTTTTTTACAATAAAAAAAATAGTAAGAACCTAGGCTGTATTTTTATAAACATCAATAACTAAAATAAAAAGCTCAATAAACAGTGTTAACGTTCTCCTCAAATGATATTTGAAAGTCACATAAGTTCTATTGAAATAATATTTTACAGTAAAATTAACAAAAAAGAAAAGATAAATAACATCAGAACTGAGTGTCTTTTAAATTAAATTTTTATGCGCAGACACGATCTGCAAAATGTGTATTTTAATATAATAAAGTAGGTTGCAATGGCATCTCTAAGGTGCCATAAACGACCATAAAATTGTTAAAGCTTTTTTTCATTTAAAAAAGTGTCTGTGGAGTTTCTTGACCGTTCTTTTCCATTGGTACCTTCTACGCCTTGGAATGGGCAACCAGCTTCATCTGACTGACCGACTCCTTGACCATTCAAAAGTGCTCGAAATTGGTTTATTGAATTAATTTATTGAAATAAATCCTTTGAATTTGAGTTTTGCTGATTGCACTTTAGTAATGTTACAAAACTTTTGAGTGCCATAGTATTTTATAGATTAGACAAAATATTGTGTAAAACGTAATACTTTAACCTACTACATACTAGGTACCTACTTTTGTACCTACTACCTACTCTTGTAGCTTTGCAAAACGTATCGTATTCGATTTTTCTATAATATACTTGACCTACAGTGAATAATTGATGGTATTTGTTTGAAGGCAGATTGAATAAAAATAAAAATAATCGAGTAAGTACTGGCCAAATAAACCAAAAAACTAGGAAAAGCCATTTTACCTACTTAACACAAAGTTTTTTTTTTTTTTATAAGTAAAACAATGGCTATCCGTTTTTTTTTTTGTAGTTAATTGCCAGTAGAGAATTGATAATTCGATTACATATTTAGTACTTTCAAATTCCATGGTCGATTTATAAATGTTAGCATACATAGGTTTACATTTTAAATTACATTACATAAACACCGACATTTAAAAAATTATGTGTTAAGTGTGTTTTTCTCTACACGTTTTGTGTTTATGTAAAACTAATTAATTATGATTTAAGGGTATTTGAATATTTTATGATAAAGTAAAATAGAAGGTAAGTTTATTAGGCCACAAAAGCCCAAAAAATCTTTTAAAAGCCATATATTATTTATAAGTAAGGAAAAAAGTAAAACTTAATGACATTCAATATTTTTTAACATGCAATAGCCAGAGTGAATTTTAATTAAGTCGATAAACGTAAATAGGTTTATATTAATAGGTTTACCTATTCCAGTATTATTCCAGCTGTTAAATACTTTTTGCTCGCAAAGTGGTTAGATTCTTTTTTGCGCGATAAACGGTCAGCTTATTTTTATTATTCATAACTTTTCAAAGATTCAAATTGACAATATTTCCAAACAAGCTTGTCAGAAATTTTCTTAGCAATCAGTTAGTCGTTGGATATCTATATATCGGTATATTTAAAAATAGGTATTTAAATAATTTTAAACTTATTAAAAAAAAAAAAAAATTGTACGTTAAGCCATGATACCTATAAATTTACCATTAAAAAATATATAACAAGTGTTCTACTAACAAGTGCTAGCCAATCCGTTATGCATGTTTTAATCCATTGTCTGCCCGTCCTCAGGGTTGTCCTTTTCCATTTTATGGTATGTATTCCCTTCATTGCTTCGGTATTCGTTTCTTTTTAATTCCCACCTTGTTCCCTGATCTAAGAAGAATTATAAGATCAGTCAAAAGGCAAAATTTTGGCTTCAACTACCAGCTACCAATATACCGACTAGTCCATCGTCACCGGCAGCAACTAGCGCAAAGTGACGCCGACGAGTACGATATGCCACGTCGCCCGTGATATAGTCCGTCTGTGTACATCTGCGGATCCATGTGGCGCTATAACGTGCCGATCACCATCAGACGAGGCCTGGAGTGCTACGTCGCCAGGAACCTTTTTTTACGCTAAGCCTTCTTTATCTAGTGTAGTCTCTAATTCTGCATGAACCATTTTAAATACTTGATGTACTGAAAAATTTAAACGTATTCTTTATCTTTTGGGATAATTACGTAAATAGCGATGCGAATCTCAGGTGCGATTGCAATCGAACTAGGTACTTGTCGGAGCGTATTTACTTAAGAGGCTTACAAGAGCTAAAGCGCGGTCACTGTCGGATTGCATAGAAAAGAAAGAGACGGCAGCAATTATGGATTTACAAAAAATCTATTTATTGGACTAAAACATTAAAACACGATTACGTTAGTATGTTACTTGTAGAATAATCTGACATAAAATCTGAATGTTTGTATGTATGTTAGTATGGTTTTTAATCGTTAAAATATTTTTTTAGAGGTATCCTCGTGATTTTTTTCTATCATATCAAGTTAATTGTATTATGTTTTCAACACACTATCTAACTAGCTTAAATCCAGAATAATGCCATATATTTTTCTGATTTTGGTTACTGCAGTAGATCATATATTTTTAGGCATTATAAATTTGCGTTTAGGTCATGTAGTCCCTTTAAAAATCTACTTTGAAATGTATCTTAAGTTTTTCTCTCCTCATAATATCAACTTCTCTACTTTATGTCATATATTGTTTCTAATTCCTTTTTACGTGAATCTCCTCATATCAAAAATAAATAAAAAGTATCGTATTTTTCCGTCTACATTTTTATTTTTTTGTTATTCAAGAATACCTTTCTACGTGTTCTTGCGGTTAATAAAGTGTTTTGATTTTTTGCTACATTATGTAAGGTTTCGTCCCACTGACGTGTCAGCTATTCATCTTCTACTGCACTAAGTATATAAAGTAAAATTAGGTTCAATAGTACAATACTAAGGAAAAACCTGTGTAAAATAGGTCATTTGAATTGATGCAGTAAAACTTAAAATCTTCACTACCAGACAGCCGCAGAGATAAAATCTTAGATTCAAAGCGTTACAATAACATGCTCAATTGTTCATTCATTCATCCAATATTATTACTTCTTTAAAATAATATGGAGCACAATTAGCTTAATATAACAACCATTGTTACAAAAGAAACCACTAAGTATTTTCAATTAATCCTATTACGCTTTATGGCATTTTTATGGAGGCCACTTTACGCAGACTGACCCAAATTGATTCAAGGGTAATATGAAGTTTTTAATTTAAAAAAACGTTCACTTTTACCTTAAGATCATGAGGAAATGATAAATGATAAATGATTTTATTTCTGTAAGTAGGTTTATACAGGAAAAGTCAAAACAGTTTTAAATTGATTGTTTTTAGGTTAAAAATAATATTATAAGTGGGTACCCCTTTTCCTCGAAATTCTTTTAAAATATACTTTAAAAAAATCGTTTAATAATAACGATGTACTCAAATTAGTACTATGTGTATTTTTCTTCATCGCAGATAACATTATGAACTTTGAACAGCCAATCACATGCGAATAATCTTTTGCGCAGTTACTGTGGACGATTAATGTCACTGTCAGTCTATATTATTATGCACATAAGAGGGCCTAGATAAAATAACATGCCATTAGCGAGGACGCTAGTAGTAACGGCAAAAAATTAATGGGGTTGACATATTGGCTATTGAACTGTCACGTGGCCATAGGTCAACGACTAGAAATTAGCTAGACAAAGTTTTCGATTCTATGAAACGAATCGACAGTGTCGATCAATTACTTCCATAGAGATGCGTAGCCAGGTGGCACTTTTTGACCAGTGTAATCGCTAGTTTTCGATTCGTATGATGGAAATATTAGCGAAAGCGACAACGATTGTAGAAATAGAATCGCTCCGAAGCGAATGCCATTTGTCTAGGCCGTAAGTAGCGTTATCGATAAGTGTTTTGATTGAATACTTTGGAAATTCGATTTGAGTTATTTTGAATGGATCCAAAAGTGTCAATGAGCCCTCGATTCAAGTGATGTCAACGTACTTTTGCCATTGGATTCTCAGTTCTATTGAATTTGTTCATTATATTTCTGACACATAACAATTATGTGTTATCTTAAGATATTATATTATCTTCTAGAAGTTCTTAGAAACTTCTTAAATAGCTGACTATTTAATCCTGGGGAAAATGATACAAGTTAGCAGTGAACAAAGACTCGTTATCGTTGATAGTTGTTTCGTTCTATGAAAGGATAAGTCAATGAAATCACTTAACTTTTGTATTAAGTATTTACTTTCTCATAGAGAATCTTATTTTCCCCAGTGTCGCGTAGACTTACAAATACAACATATACCAGAAGAGTTTGGTCAAATTTAAGGGTATGGTGGGTATGGTGGTGGGTAGCGGGTGGTGGTGGTGGTGGTGGTCAGTAAGAGTGTGACACGCCCTTCCGCGCCGCCCAGAGCGGGAGAGGTCATTTGATGATTTCCCACCCAAACTTTATCTATGCTACCAACACTGTAATTGCGAAAGACAGAAAATAATCAGCCTTCCCATATATTTGGGTAGAGTAGGCATTGGCGCTTTGTATCGAACAGTTATAATTTTTTTCGCGACTACGACGTTTGTCCCTTGGAGAAAGTTATTCAGTTTGATTGTCTGAAGCATAGCCTTAAAAACAACACCTTTCTGATAGATACATGCTGTTTATAAAAGAGGTACTCAGCAATTTTTTCGTCAATTATTCACTATCACGGAAAACAGTAGCACATTTTAATCAGCACCCTACTTGCATAACACACTATCAGTCACAATCTGAATCATTTTGAAGCCTATTGCTAATCCATTGCTTCATATGTTCGAAAAATTTGTCTGCTCAACAACGTAAATAATGCAATGAATGTTGTTGAACTGTCAAAATGAAAGCCATTTAGTGCGTTCCGGAATTACCCCGCAGCTCGTGACGTAAGCTGTCACAATTTAATATAATCAGAGACGCAACAGCGACCCGGCTCGGGATAACAGAATAATCAACTTAGTTTGCGGCGATTTATGAGCAAATCCAAATATAGCAAGCGTTGTGTAATTTACTGTATCCACTGGAATACATGTATTATAAAGGTATTATTTGGTTGGTAGAAAGAAAGTCTCTTATATGGTAGCCACGAGCTATTTTTGTAAGATCATCATCATCATCATGCGTAGCCATTTCCCAACTATATTGGGGTTGGCTTCCAGCCTCACCAGACGCAGCTGAATACCAGTATTTAACATGGGCGACTGCCTATCTGACCTACACAGCCCAGTAACTGGGCAATACGATACCCCTTGGCAAAACTGGTTGTCGGACTTTCGTGCCTCTGTTATTACTTAGCCACGAGCAAAAAAGATCATGACGTGTTAAAAAGAATAACCAGTAAAATAAAATAATTTGACCCTTATAGCCTAAAAAGCTTCGTACTCTAACTCATTAATCTATAAAATGTTCAAGATTGTCATAATGAGAGCATATTGGTCGTTTTCTATATCCATCCCTTTCCCTCCCACAATGATTGAGAGACAATATATATCTACGAGTTACACTTTGCATCGGGACACTGCTGAAGTCACATATTCGTGATTACGTGCGCGCGCGCGCAATGTCTGGAACTTTTATAGCCGCTATAATGTAGGGCTGCTAATACTGCGACCTATTATCTTTGGGTGAACATTCATCGTGAGTGAAGTGCAATGATCACGAGCCGGGAAAAAGCACCGACCAATGAAGCCACGTGAAGCCAGCTAAACCGTTCAACCCTTTCTAACCCTTCCTCATCAACGTATGCTCTCCGGGAACATGTCACGTAATTCATGAACCCACGCACAGTATCTAAAATCTCACCGCAAACATAATATTAACACTAGATAACGAACCCACCAACATTACATACGTAACAGCCTTAAACATACGTAACAACAACTAAAATAGGTATTATCAATTCATGGCTTGTTAGAGTGATTAGATAAGATAACCTGTAATAGAAAGTCACAGTTGAAAGTAGGTACGTCAAATAGTTTGACATGGGTAATGGTTTTGATAACATCCGGTAAATAGTAGAGCTATTATACCTGCCTAACTCCAAAGAATCCACCTGAAAGGCGGTTTGTAAGCTCAACGCTACAAGGTTCTGTTGGCGCGAGGTCAAAATCGGAACTAACGCCGCCATCTTCTTTTATCAACACACAATGACATTGAGAATATCTCAAATATTTACATGATGTTTACCATAGATTTAATATATTTTATACTACTAGTGTATGTTTACCAACAACAGCCCTGTGTCAATGTCATTAAGCCGCCAAAACATTTTTGTAGGGCTCAGAAGCAGAACGTACACTTCGCAATATATCTACCGGACGCAAAATGCACATTTCTCAGAAAGTCTCTTTCGCAAAAGAACCACTTCACAAAATGTCCCTTTTTTCAACATTCAATCCTTCGTTCTTCGTATTTACTTTCAGAAATCAATAGGCATTCATCACATCTGCCGAGTTTCGTTAGCTAATTTAATTTGACCCTGTATAATAAGTAAAGTAGGAAACTATACAAAAATAAAAAAAACCCCAGCAGGAAGAATTGATTTTTTATTAGGTAATAGACATTTTTTTTTCTTTTTTCGCTTCCCTGATTTGTATTAGTACTGTATAAAACCAGTAATCTTTCTGAAAAGTTCTCAAAGAAACTTCCAAGGTCAGGTTTTAGAATTCGAGGTACTTGAAACGGGCCCCGTTCAATTGTTGTCAAGTCCTGTTGAGGCCACACGACTGAAAAACATGGCCGACATTCCAACCAGCCCTTAATTTTACGAAATATTTCTCGACTTAAGCCGGGTATATGCATAATACAACACACAATTATTCCTTTGATCAAAACATTTAAACGTAATCTGGCAACACCGCCACGTTTGCAACACAAAGATGGAAAAGCGACATAATAAAAATGTAATGCTTTTTTGGAAGCATTTCGTGGATGTTGTAATAATAAATTACCTATTTCAGTCATAGTAATAATGTATAACCAAAAAGGTCCAATTTGAAATAAAAAAAAGTAAATAAGGTGGTAGAGATCGTCCAGTTTGAAATTGCACGCCCCACCACATGCCCTCTGCATGTTGCATACACATTTCAAATGTTTGTATAGAAATGTTTGTGGAGGGGCGTGCAGTATTAAATTAGACGATCTCTATCAGTTTGTGTAAATACTCGTAAGACTTGATTGAGATTCTGAATTTCTGAGTATTTCGTGAGCACGCTTAATAATATTTTATCAAGCTTATAATTTTGTACCTATTTTATTGGATGGATAAATCATAGTTAAGGTCTACCTATTTAATTGACTACTCCCCCCGATTTGTGAAAGTTGAGACGCTTAATTAGATCGATAATTTATGATACCTAATTGTAGCTTCGAGTGTCCAATAAATTTGGAATTTTTGGATAATCAATGTTATAGTAACGAATTAAAAAAATACCATCGTTTTGTGGGGCTTCTATTTAGCTAAATTCGCTTGTAAAGGCTGTGTATGTACAAATATTCAAGTAAAACACTGTCTTTCATTTTGACAATTCAACAACATTCATCGCGTTATTTACGTTGTCGATCAGATGAATTTTTCAAACATATGAAGCAATGGATTAGATAGTTCCTTCAAAATTCTTTGGATCACGAAAGACTGTTACGCAATTGGGCTACAGACTTCCTAGTCTCATCATAACAAGGGAAGTAATAAAAATCAGACGCACATGTAGCGATGATATTATAATAACAACATTCATTCTTTGGATAACAAATTTTGTTTACTAGTAATCTATGAAATGTGCGTAGATAATTATGATTTTAATATTGGGCGAACCGAAATTAAAGTTATATTTATTGGTTTTATTTGTTTTGTGATGAAACTAACGTAAAACAATTTCTGTTTACTTCTCCGTTTAGAAGTTTAATCTGATTTCTCAGGAATTATTGATAGCTTTACTGGAGTGAATCATAGATAATTCAGGTGATGAAAACTTTCATCATTATCACGTGGGTACCGAAATATGCACTAAAATACAACATTGATTTAAAATTCATCTATTTTTTACTAGTGTATGCAAATATAAATACATCACTAGGTGCTGCCCTATTTACAAAAAAAATACTTTCCACCAAAGTACCTATACAACATGTAAGTAGCCTTGTGGGTCAGCTCGTCTGAAATTCTCCAAATTGATCAGTAATGGGGCTTAAAACGTCCACGATAAACCCTTTTACCGGCGCTCTGGCGGCATATACGGGATTCATATAACATTGTTATATTACTATGCTATTGAACTATTGAGAAGGTGGTAGAGCTCGGCTGGTACTTAAAACACAGGAGCACTTAGGGCCGAGGCCAACGAATCAATTCAAAAATGGAACAGGATTTGTATGAAATTATCTACCAAGTACCAGACTAGGAACTCTTCAAGTTTTTTTGGTTTTTTTTTGGCAGTTTTATATTTTCAGACTAATTACACTGAAAATATTTCAGAATCGTATTTTATAATCACCGACCTTTAATCCAACATTGCATGCTTACCGTCAAACGGGGTGAATAGGGTTGCAGGGGTGAATCAAGACGAAACTTTGAAAGGAATTTTAACATTGATATAATATAGTCGGTTGTCAAAAAGGACTCTAATTTGTTTACTGTATTTTAACAATTAAGCGCCCTTGTTGGCAACAAACTATATTATTTCAATGTTAAAGTATACGTTACTTGTTTTGGAAGCATAGCAGAGCTGACGAGTTATGGCCTGCTGGGCCCAGCGCAATAAAGTAAAGTTAGGTACAATCATCATTATCATTTGAGCCGAAAGACGTCCAATGCTGGACATAGAGCTCCCCAAGCGTCGCCACATGGATCGGTCCAAAGCTTCTTGCATCCAACGGTTTCCTGCGCCTTTCACAAGGTCAAAGTTAAGTACGTAACCTCTAAATTCAGTTGTAGGACAAGAGAATGAACGATTAATTGAGAACTTCGATTATTTCATTTTCAGTAACAACGCTTCTGTACACAGCAGATGCCAGATGCCTATAGGCTTTCGGGGAATCCTTTGTTAAAAATACACCGGCTCAAACACAATAGTTTATTTCAAAAATTTACTTAGGTACCTATCGTTGATCAAATTTTATTGTACTAGCAATAAAACGAGGTGCAAAATGAACATACGTGTTGTTTATTCATTGTCAGGTACGATAAGTAAAGCTTTTTACACGAGTGCGAATCAATAAAATTGTAAAACGACGCGATAAAATTACAAGCCATAATAGAATAGAATACTCTTTATTATGTACACCATAAAAATTACAGATATAAATGTAGAAATTTTACATAGGGTGACACAATGGGCGGTCTTATCGCTAAAATCGCGATCTTTTACAGACAACCTTTAGATGGATTAAAGGGAGAAGAGACAATAATGCGATAATAATGTGATGTCGCAGTTTTTCTACAGAACATATATACGAGTAGGTACGGTCAGTACTCTACATTACCTGACCCGTCTTTCAAAGAAGAAGAGGGGAAAAGGGGTCGGATTATGCTGGTCAATGACAGTACAAGACTTATTTTTCCAAAAGAATATTTTTATAAATGGTGATAAATGAAAATTTATTTCTGTAAATTGGTTTTTAGAAACACTTTTGCATGTCAAAAGAAATAATAATATTTTAAAACTAAATGAGGTCGGTGTTTTCTAATCAACTACTCGGAGAAGAAACAGCGAAACAAACGCTTAGGTCACAGTGTCTTAAAGTCCAGACATTATCTCGGTCTGATATCTGATATCTGCACGTGTAGCATGAGCACCATACAAACGGGTTTTATCGTCGGAAGAATAGACAAATTTATAGATATTAGAAAAAATCTATAGAAATCTGTAAAAAATCTGTCATTTTGTCTATTCTTCCGTCGACAAAACCCGTTTCGGTGGTGGTCATGCTACGAGTGCTGAGGACCATACAGAATAGTGTCTGAGATGGTTGTGCGAGAAATCTGCAGCTGATTAATAAGTAAGAACTCCTTTTTAACCGACTTCACAAATAGGAGGAGGTTCTCAATTCTCCTGTAAGTTTTTTTATTTTTTTATGTGTATTAGCTCAGAACTTTTTTCTGGGTGAACCGATTTGGATGATTCTTTTTTTATTTGATAGGTGGTGCTTCACATGTGGTCCCATTTAAATTTGATCAAGATCTGACCAATCGTTTTTGAGTTATCCTTAATACTGCATATTTTTCCACTTAGCTTATAAGGATGATGTGTTAATAATTTCCTGTCACTGTTGTTTACACACCAAGTAGTGGTATACGAATTTGTGTGGGGTAGGTACCGCAACTAAAAAGTGAAAAATAAAAACTTTTTTACAAAAAAACAACCGACTTCCAAAAAAAACACTAAAATACGTGAAAAATAACTTTAATTTCGGAAGTCGGTGGCCAAAAACGAAAATACAAAACCAAAGACACCGAATTCCGAAATTAAAGTTATTTTTCACGTCTTTTAGTGTTTTTTTTGGAAGTCGGTTGTTTTTTTAGTTTTGTGGTCATTTCAACAATGAATCAGCAATGCTGCAGAGAGTCACCATAGAATTGCCTATTCATTCATTAATATCTTTCACAGCACCTGCACAATAATATCAAATTTTATGTCATGCAAACTTAACATAAAATAAGTTATATGAAAACATTTACCTATAACGAAAAAAACTTATTCGAAAGTCGCATTGCTTTTTATTATCTCGCAAAAGGTGTGAAAAGTTGAGTTTTCTCCTCGGAGATGAAACTGGCTTCGTCTCGGACGTGCTTAAGTCACTGCTTTATTACCTTGGTGAATAATCTACTATAACTATTTAAAGACGTGTACATACAAATTACTATTATTATTTTAAGTCTGTTAGCTTATATGTTATGTAAACTAGCTTCTGCTCGAGACTTCGTTCCTGTGGAAATCTACGTTTGTAATTTTGGTCTTAGATATCGTAAGTTTATGTCTCTAGTCCTAGCCAATATAAAAGAAATTTACAAGATTTTATTTCATATCTTTGTAGACCAGCGGGGTCATTGCGGACCTCACTAACAGTAGAAATGGCTTCCATTTTGACAGTTCAACAAAATTCATTGCGTTATTTACGTTGTTGAGCAGACAAATTTTTCGAACATATGAAGCAATGGATTAGCAATAGGCTTCAAAATGATTCAAATTGTGATTGATACTGTGTTACGCAAGTAGTGTGCAGGTCGCCAAAACATTATAAAGAAACAAAACTCTTTTGATTTTAAAAACACACACGCTTGAAAACATTTTCAATTTGGTATATAATCCATCGCCTCATTATCTCGAAAGTCACAACAACAAAGGGATTCTGAAGACATCCCTTTTAAAAAGACAACTTTTGTTATATCCTGAATATTACGAGGATTCATTATAAACCTGACATACGAGTATATGGGCGTGAAGGCCTTTTTGCATACCAATTTCGTGTCACGTCACGGTTTTTTTAAGGGGTGCTACACAGAGTACACACATGTTCAGTTAGGCACATTCGATTCCGCAATACCCATTTGCTGAACAACAATGCCGACCCGAAGTAATTACTACACATATTCGGCTTTCATTCGGCTCCTGCCGATCGGCAAAATTCTTTTGGCATCTGACCTCGCTTAATCATGTTCGGGTCGGCTCGGCATAATTTGAGCTAATTCCAGGCTTTTTCCCGAATATTTTCGATTTTTTGACCCGAACTTGTGTGTAACCCCTTAGGATTCGTTTGTTTACAGAACGAGCAGCAAACGATTTAAATTACAGAGTTTTAGACTTCCTGTATATTTGAGCGAGGAACAACGTAGCGGGAAATTTGCGGGTTTGGCGTTTAATTTACCGGATGATCTCGTGACATTTGCTTACCGTACCAACCGTACCGTATATGGTCTGTTCAAAAAGTATCTAATGAAAACGTAAACAAATAGATCAGAAACTATGGATGCCAATATGTAGTGCCACTTACAAATTGATTTGATTATTTGAATACCGAAATTCTAATTTCAAATCAACTTTTCTTCATTTGACTATTATTGAGGTTTATTTTAGTACCAAAATTTTCGTCGATGATGTTTCAATTAAAATTAAGTGGAAACGCGGTCACGTGGTCGTTGGCGTTCATTCCATCTATACTAATGTATGCCTCTATACTACCTAATTGAAATATTATTTACGATATAATGTATATCTACCACTGCCATGTCACCATGTTTTGTTTTTTGGCGTAATTATATGTATTTATTTTTTATATTATTATTATAAACAATAATTGTTGGAAAAATTGGTGAGATATATAGTTGAAACCTTCCAAATACAGATGAACACAAAATACAAATATTTTATAAGAACAAAAACATATTACAATTGAGAAAGAAGAAAGAAAATACGTTTATTTGCGGTAAACATGAAAACGTACGGTGTACGTTAATACTGGGTGTAGTTTAGTAACTGTGTCGCAGTTATTAGCGCCCAACCCAGGAGCGAAAGACAACCGAGTTCCATAACAACAATTTTATTTATTTATAGGTAGAAACTTGACGTAAACATTTAATAATAATAAAACTAGAACTAGACATTTATTAATAATAGTTTGAGCAGTATAAGTGGGTGTGTAAGAGTGCGTGTGTGAGTGGGGGTGTGGAGGTGCGTGCGTCTGTGTGTGTGGGAAGGGTGGGGTGGTGATATTAATTCCCTTTGGTGAGTGATTGCGTAACCCGAACAGAATTTGTTTACACTTTCATCACACACTTTTGGACCAGACATTAATTATCTGCTTCAAAATTATTAAGTGAAAGTATAAAGTATAGTACATACGAGACCTAGTTATAGCAGAATTTCCTGGTCCACCGAAGAGGTAAATGAATGAGGGGAATGAGAAGGCTGACATGCTGTCAAAATATGCAGCTAAAAATGGGAAAGAAACTAATATAACGTTAGATTATGCAGAAGTTTTACCTAAATTTAAAAAGAAATGTTACGATGATTGGAAGAAGTATTTTGACAAACGTTCATTGGAAAAAGGGATCTGGTATAAAACCATGCAGGGTCAGCCTTTTCGTGTGCCCTGGTTTATCAATAGTAATTTCAGTAGGAAATTGGTTGTTATAGCTTATAGATTCAGATCTTGACACATTCTATGTAATAAGTTTACGTTCATGATGAAAAAACCTAACTCGCCTATTTGTTTGAAGTGTGGAGTTGTGGAAGACTTAGATCACTTATTAATGGATTGTGTTAGACATGAGTATCAAAGAAAAGTTCTGTTTGGGGTCTTGAGGTTGAACCGACTTGATATGGGCATATTTCATAAAATTTTGTCTCAACCAAATAGTGATGATGCGAAGAGTCTGTTCAGGTTCATGGACCAAATGTAATCTGTAGCAGTATGTATGTTTAGGGTACGCTGGGACTGGCATATGCATTGCCGTCATAAATGTCCCTAATTAAAGGATGAATAAAAAAATTCAAAAAAGAGGGAACGGCGTAAATTTAGTGAAAAATCTATTGGTTTTCCTTGCTCTGCTGTTTTCCGCTCCACTTCACTCTAATGGCAGCCTTGTGGTAGTCGTCGTTATAACTGAACCCTGTGAAATTTTTGTAGACTATTCTTATTATTTTGATATGAGTTGCTTATTTAACAAAAAGGGGAAATAATTTTTCTTTTGAAGTTATAAAAAATCAGCTGAGGTTTACTTACTTTTTCGCTGATTTTTTTAATTCTGTCTTTTCACCAGTTTTATGATATCTTTTTCTATGATTTACGGGATCGTAGAAGTACCTAATAGTGTATTTTTATAACAGGCACATACGACCAGAAACGTAAACAAAAAAAAAAGTCCAATTATGTATAATTGTAATATAAGTACATAATAGATCGACAATCCATTTCTCCCCGAAAAGCAATTTTCGTGGAAAAAAAAATTTATTACGATCGATTTTTCGACAATATTACTGCAAATAAGTATAGTTTTTATTTTTATTTAAGACTTATCAATAGATCACTTAAAAATATACCTACTCGTGATATATTGGAATTTTCGATAGGAACATAGAATACTTTTTATGGATACAAAAGAGTGATACAATTTTAATCAGTTTAAAATGTGTCGCTTTACATTGTATTAGAATAAAATATTGTATAGTACCTTGTTATAGAACAGGTACCTATACAGGGTTATTTTTCAAAGACCTCCCAATTTTTCAGAGTTGATTCAGAATTGATAACTTTTCAATTTGTGTTTTTTTTTCTTAGTTTTTAGTCCTGTCTGCTTCTAAAAACAGAACATGCGGAAATCTATTTAGTTCAGTAACCTAGACCGCATGCGCTAATAAGTACTTGTAACATAATTCGGCAACGCACACATACAAATACCATTCCGCAAGCAAGGCAAAAAATCACCGTTCCTCGGGCGACACGCGATGCCTTTGGGTCGCGCTGTCGCGTCGCCCCAGTGTGCACGAGCCTTTATAGCATTGGTTCGATTGATTAGACGCAACCACCCGCGCCGCACCCCTTACTGGTTTTTTATTTAAATTGTTACTTTAAGTTTCAAATGTGAAGTTTGATATTTTAATTGTCGTGAAATCCTACTTATTAATAGATCACATAGAACAAAACATCGTAGTAATTGTTATAAAACGTAAAAATAAAAAATATATTTTATAAATTGAAAATATTATCGATTCTGAGTCATCTCTGAAAATTTGGCAGGTCTTTGAAAACTAACCCTGTGCTTAGACTGCGGTACCTATGAAATGTACCTAGTTATTCTCGTGATGGGCTATCACTACGCACAACTGAACACAATAAGGATTGTATAGTGTACTAACACTTTTCAAACTGTGGTTAGTTACACAACCTGCCTTTAGCTAACGTAATATGCGCAAGTTTACGTATAGGAATATTGTGGTTACATAAATTAATTAATTTTATGCCAACAAAGCAGTAAGCAGGAGGGGCTCGTGGCTAAGTAATAATACGGCTCGATCGATCAGGTTAAGCTACGCTTGCCGAGGGCGGTCCGTGCATGGATGACCATCTTTACATACCGAGCCCCCTTAATGCCTTGGAAAGCACTTTAAGTCCTTGGTCCCTAGTGTCATTCATGGATCTATAGAGGTATGAAGAAAAGTGTGTAAAGCTCACTCATACTCTATGGAAAAGGGAGTATCCTCTGACTAGACGGGTGTTGTGTCTGGTGGGCAACTGCCCGACGGTTGATGTCGGGACGTTGTATATATGCTAGTCGCGCGGTAAACTCTGCTTGCGCGATGCAGGATCTGTGTGACGTCAGTGTGACGTGTAGCTCGCATGTGGTGGTGTAGATACCGCTACAGATCTTTGACAGTCGTTACGTGTCGTCGGAAACCCGAAAGTCCGACAAACAGTCCTTCCAAGGGGTATCGTAATACCCTGTAACTGGGTTGTGGAGGTCAGATAGGCAGTCGCTCCATGTAAAATTCTAGTATTCAGCTGCATCCGGTCAGACTCGAAGCCAACCCCAACATATTTGGGAAAAGGCTGATGTAAATTGATCGAAAACAGTAACCAGGTTTAAAACAAAATAGACTTTATTTACATTACAAACAGAACAAAACGAATTGAAACTATATTTGGCAATATTTTTATTCATAAACAGTTTTTTCATTAATTAATTTATTGCCGTTGTCTCATTTTTAAAAACATATTTTCTAGGAATTGTAGCTCTCGATGACGCCAACAGCCATGATCCTGCTAAACCGTTTGTTTATCTACTTAATACAACTTAAGGGCGCGGAGACCCGTGTGCGCGGTCCACTAGCGCCACTCTTTTAAAAAAGTATTATCTCGTGACAAAGAATGATTTTTGAAAATACGATGTTAATGAATGTGGCCGCTTTTGTTTAGATCGAATTTTGTTGCTTCGTGTCTCTATATGAAAATTTATAAAAGGTATTAGAAAAATCTTGACACACTTACCGAGCCGTTTTTCAAAATTTCTTCTCAGTCACACGATAATATTTTTTTTTTAAGGAGTGGCGCTAGTGGACCCATGTATGCGCTCTTAAGTTAGTATCTGTGCAATTCTAAATAGGAACATCAGTGTCCATCAACAATAATACCAGCCTGTTACTCCCACTGCAGGCCAAAAGCTTCTTCTCTTGCAGAGAAGGCACGAGAATTGATCACCACGCTTGCTCAATACGGGCTGGCGATTTCAGAATTATATTAGCTATACAGGGTGGCAGCAGGGACTTAGACGCACAACCTGTTACCATGGATTCAGAGGGCCTTCTCTCTAAGTCCGTCAACGAAGAAATGGGCCCGTCCGATTAATCTTATGTCCGTAGGTGATACGGAGTAGAAAACGCCCATAACTTCGGCCGAACCGAAGTAGACGCCCCAGTACATGATTCTGGATCCCCCTGCGATGAAACGTTTCGTCGGTCATTTAAAAAAATAATCAGCTGTTTGCTACAAAAGTGCAATACCTACGCGGTCAAAATGTATGGAACAGCATTTTTTTTTTAAATTACCGACGAAAATTTTCAACGCCGGGGCTTTCAGAATCATGTATTAAATCCATGGTAACAGGTTGCACGTCCATGTCCCTGACACCCTGTATTGATCACACATTATTAAAACCACATTCGGATGGAACACTTTTCATTCAAAACAAGTTTTCCTTACTTTTTTTTTTTAACGTAGCCCCGCACTAGGATTTTCTCCTGTATTGTGGATGCGTTTACAAACATTCAAACTCACATACACAAACAACCTTTAGAACCTTTGGATTTAAAACGTAGGTACGGAATGTTATATTACTCTGGACAATGTCCTGGATAACCCTACCCTACGACCTTGAAATTCTAGAATCCTAGCGAAAGGAAACAAAGGGCTATGAAATAGAAATTTTATTAGTAAATTGTTTTTTACCTTTTTTCACACATAAATACACCAAAAGAAAATTGTTCGCATTAAATCGATTTAAGCAAGTATTTATCTGTAGGTAGTCTTTTACTTGAGATATTTATCGTTAAACGTGGGCAAACTCGAACGCTCAAAGGAATTATTAAAGAAAGTAAAGATTAACTATGATAGCATGGCCCGCCCCTCAAAAATTCAAAACATTTGAAAGTGTTTACAAAGCGCCATCAAGACTCACAACGCATGTGTGCGTACTGCGACGGCCGTCAAAGAAAAATAAATCAAAGAATCTGTTGCTCGACTAGCGGCGTCATTAATCGCTCATTATTATTAGTATGGCGCTGCACTGACGTACTCTATGAAAATGACACGTGCGTTGTCTTACGCGGACGGCTAGTTATGATTAGTTGACCAAAAAATCTGGTAATAAGTGAGATAAAACGCACAAAAACTATGAATAAATTTTATTGTGTTTAAATATTGAAATTTAATTTACTCTAATATTTTGCATGTTCAAAGTTTTCAATAAAAATTAAATCTTTGTAACACATTTGTTTTTAGTTACTAAGACATCAAAATCATTTAGAAGGGCGTTGGCTGTCCGTGGGAACATGCTGGCTCGCAGGTTTAAACTGTGCCCGGATGAGGTAAAGTGCACTATATTCAGGGCATACTGCCAATCGTTTTATTCGTGCACCCTGTGGGTCAGCAGTACTCAGCGGGCACTCAATGCCCTTCGAGTACAATATAATAACGCTTTTAGGATGTTGTTAGGGCTGCCGAGGTACTGTAGTGCATCTGGTATGTTTATGGAGGCTCGGATTGATGGCTTTCATGCCATTATGAGAAAGAGAGCGGCCTCCATATTGCACCGTATCAGAGGAAGCTCCAACAGCATTCTGAAAGTAATAGCGGACCGGTTAGACGGTCCATTTCTTAGACACTGGATCGCACTCCACGTGTCTATTTGATTTAGTTTTTTTTGTGGTTTACTAACATAGCTCTTAAGTACTTACTAATACATTATGGATGTTTCTGAAATAAATGTATTATTATTATTATTTAGAAAAACACGTACCTAATCATAATATTATAAAAAAAAAGTATATATGTTTTGGTCCAAGTGATAAGAAGGGCATTATTCATACTGCCCGTGCGTTATTAATAATACCCTCATTAACCACTTGGCCCACAACGTAGATATTAAATTAAAAATCTTAATGTTCTCTATTGGCACTGGAACTAAAATTTTGTTCATCGCTGTCATAGAAGCTTGATGTGTCATTATCAGAATCAAATTCTCGGACGTTTATAAAAAAATCTTGCTCGACGTCGTAGTTTCTCCAGTATTTGGATTCCGTCTCCTCCACATGTCTGCAAGTGTTGGTCCACATCGTGCAATCGATCATGTTTAGACGCTCATGAAGTAATTTCATGATGGATCATGTTCATCATGATCACGTTTTGGTCTACATTTTTGTTTGCTACATAGCTTTTTAACATTCCCAAATTATTCACAATCGGGTTTAAGTCGGGATGATATCGAGGAAGTCTTAAAATATCGCAATTATACGTTGGTGCTTCGCTATCAGTGGCGTAATTTCTAGAATTATCTTTTATTTTTTTTAAATGATATCATAGAGTTCGATTTTGTTCATGTCTTTTTCGAAATCGATGTGTTTATTCAACAGCCAATCTTTCATAGCTGCTTTGTTGCTGTTGGAGGTAGGATTTTTTCCTGTAAATATGTTATGGTTGGAGGCATTATCCATAACAATTACGAACTTTTCTGGTATGTTAGGCAATAGTTGTGTTATAAACCACTTCTTGTAATTGTCGTGGTAGTCGCCTGTCTTCGAACTGGCTTGGTAAATTAAAGAAGCATGGGGGACAAAACCATTTCTTCCACCAGGGTAGACAATTATGATGCGTAACACTTCAGATCGTTTTTTCTTTGTTACTGTTCCTTGTTTAGTTCCCCGTGACTTATTTTGTACATGTGTGGTATGAATGTCAGTATAAACAATATTCCTCCCTTCTTCTCTATATTTCTTCAATTGTTTTAAATATTTATAGTGGACCAACTGCACGTCATGTTGAACAAGCGATTCACGATTGTCTTTAGTAGTTTTCCACTCATATCCTAAATCAAGAAGTATACGCCGTAATGTCTCCAAACATCCATCAAAATTTATCTTTTTAGTAAGCACCCTTTTCAGAGCTTTTAATGTTGGATATTGTTTATACTCTCTATGAAAGTTACTGACAGTACATCTTATTACCCCCTTGTTAAATTCATTGATGTCATCGTTTAAACATTTGCGAGGATTTTTTTTTTTACACGGTGGACTAATTTGTGTGCCAGTTGCATCACATTTCGCTTTATTTTTTTAAATTCTTATTATAGTCCTTTCACCAACTCCCACAGCTCTTGAAGTTCTCCATCTAGCGTCTATCAACCGCTCGCTTCACTCCATTTTCAGCCTCATACTGCATATGTATACTGTAGCTATCACTTCTCTTGCCTAAAATATATAGAAAAGATTTTATATCAAAAGTCAATCAAAATATTACGTAAACTTATTTCACAAACAAAGAAAATTACCTGACTCCGCATATTTTTTGTTTTTTGAATTTTACTTGACTAACTTATTTTGCAATCAGTATTTTCGTGTCACTGAGCGACGTAGTATCAATTTGTCTGTCTCAGACCGCTGCCGGCCTGCTACTGAAGACGAATACTTACAACTACATACACACTCTTTCTTAAGAATGTGACTACACACATTGAAACAGTAATTTGGAGGAGCACGCCATATTATCGTAGTTAATCTTTACTCCGTAATATAAAAAGACTGACGTATTTTTATGTAAAGGACAAAAATAGTTAGAACAGAGGACGTATCGTTTATAATTCTCTTAGCAACGCATCCGTTATCTATGTACAATAAAGACATAGCCATGCTCTATTGTTATCAAACGAAATTGCCATCGCCCACGTGACATATCAATATATTAAATGTCACTGAGTGATATGAAAAACCCACTAATACACAATATTTTTTACGGCAGCCTACTATTACTTTTATTTAATATCTGCAATATTTGCCTACCAGGTTACGTATGCAATTTTGTTGGAAAATTAATAAACTTACTAGTACGTGAATTTTCTGACGTATCAAGGCACTTGATTTGAAGTGATGTCGCTATGAAACCAATCCGAAATTAAAATGCGAGGAAAATTATTTTACGAGTATTAGAGAACCATTTTTTTCATGGACTTATATAACGAGTATTGTATAACTTTTACTCAGTTAATCAAATAATTCAACAACGAAAGTTTTAGAACCAAAAACAAAATCACTGAGTTTTTTTTTCGATCAAACTATCCTGTACTACTCCTATCCCTTTACACAATATTTCAGAAAAACGAGCTTTTTCAGTATAGATATCAAGTTTCTAAAGCACATACTCATATATACATAACCGGGTCCTCTTTTATTGTATTATATCTCTCTGACCTCCCCGCGGTAATAGGACCGCAGCTAACCAGGAGATATCGATGTCGTACCGTCCGTCAGGCTGAATGATTACTTACATTTGCCACAATCTAAGTAAAAATAATGTTGTAGCGTTCTCGATTCATGAAAGAGATTAAATAGAAATGTTTTTTTTACTATCATCTTTATAGGTACACTAGCTTTTGCTCGCGGCTTCACCCGCATGTTGAACGGAAATTATCCCACATGAACGTGCTACCGGAATAAAAAAGTATCATATGCCCTAATCCAGGTCAAGATCCACCTGTGTGTCAAAATTCATCGAAATCCGTTCACATTTATAATATTACGTAGGCTACATACTACATCTCCATAAATACCATTATTTAAACATCGCGAAACTCTCAGTCATCTCTTAATTGACTATCAAGATTCAAGAAATTATAAGACTGGATAAAGTTAAAACTCAATAGGAATAATCTTAAAACTTTTGTTGAAGTTACGAAAGTACCTTTTTAATACGAAAGCGGATCGTATCGTTTAGATTTCTTAAAGATTTATTTAAAGTTTTGTGCAGGCACACTAAAACGATTTAAGTCAGGTATTCATAGCGCTTTATCTTTATCTAAATATACCTGATTCATACCTTTCTAGAGCAGTGGTGGCCCAGTGATAACGGCCGGGAGTTACGAGTTGTAGGTCGTACGTTCGAACCCAGACAGGCGCTTTACTTTGTGCAAATTATTTCTTCAGCACTGCTCTCGAAACGGTATAGGGAAACATCGTGAGGAAACTGGCATGTCCTAGAGCCAAAAATTCGAAGACGTGACATCTACCAACCCGCACTCACAGAGAGGAGGCCTGTGTCCCAGCAGTTGGATCATTGTAGGCTGATTATGCTATATTTATACACACAAAAAATTATCATTCATAGAAGAGTCAAAGTTTGCGACCCTATACCTAAGTTCATATATAAACTCACTCCTTCTTCCAATGGGGGTAGGTAGAAACTACAGAACGCCATCTGCTACGATCCTTACATACTCCTTTCGCTTCGTTTACTTTCTTACATCTACGGTCATACACGCACGCCGGTTGCGAGTACTACGCACCTGACCTTTCGGAAAAACATCACCAATAAGGTACCTACATAAGTTCATACTTTGAATAATACAACGTAGGCTCTGTTCTAAGGTCATTTCACTCCGCAGATTAGTAATGTTAGCTGTACTATACACTCTGTGACGTCCAAGAAAGCGTTACATCGCAATAGCAACATAACCGTGAAACATTTGACACCACTATCAATCAAATAGTCTATAACAGAGTAGGTACTGAAGGAAAGCTTTTATTACCTGACAAATGCTTGCACTGGCTGGGCACGCCCATTTCAGACACTAATCTAAATGGTCCTCACATGATCTGACCAATATTATGTCTCCACTTGTAAAAGTGATTCCAATGTCCTATTTGCAGAATAAACAATTTCATTTCATTAACTATGACTAAAACTTATTTTTTTAGTAAAGCTTTACTGCTGTTAAAATAAATCAAATGTACTGTTGTAACCAACAAACATAGATTCAGTTAAACTAAATCTAAGCGTATAAAAAATAAAATAAGCCATGTTTTGTAAAGGCTACGTGGCTACGAATCTGCTACGAATTCTCGTAGCGTTGCTACGAATTGAATAAGCCTGCTACGATTTTTCCAATAACTTTAATGTTTTTCTTGGATGTTTCTGGGAATATCATTATAATTATTATCTTAGAAACTTGTCAACGCATTATACGTTATTTTGCAATTTTCAAGATACATATTTAATTTGTTACAATATGAAATATCTTGGAAAATGATGAGGCTTAAATATACTGAACATGTTTTATATTATCTTTAAAATAATTGCTATTAGTAGACTTTTTTAATAGGTTTATTAATTACTTAATTAACTAACAAACTATTAAAATTAAAATATAATAACCCATACTAGCTAAAACTATTGATTGTCCAGGAGACGATTTTTCCAAATACATATTATAAGAATACTTTTGTACAGTCGAAGTGAAAACTATTTCTTATCACGAGATTTTTTTTCCAGTATAATAATATCTTCAGGATGATGGTGGGGCTGCCTCGCTTCTGCAGTACATGGGGGATGTTTGTGCTGTATCGCACTGATGGCTTTCATGCCGTCATCCACAAGAAAACTATATCCCTGATCTGCAGAATGCGTGGCAGCTGCAACGGAATTTTGAAGACTGTAGCAGATAGGATCTCTTCTCCGCTATGGAGATCCTTTGTTAAGAGGGTAATTTGAATCTGTTTTAATAATATTTTAATTTTAATTTATTTTAATTCGTAATGTAATGGATCAAGTCATCTGAAACAAAACTCTTTTTTTTACACGATTTGAGTGCAGCACGCTACGCAAAACACTTTCAATCACGACCCAAAGGATTTTCAGAGAAATTCTCATTCCATTGATTCATATGTTTGAAAAATTCGTCTGCTCAACAACGTATTTTTTTTCTTTTATGTGGTATATTTTTGAATTCGTCTCCTAAAGCTCTTTATTTTTATAACCTACATGGTCATGATACAAAAAAATATGTTTTCTTGACTAATTTCAAGAAAACATTTTTTTTGGTTGGTAACAAACCATTGCGTGACCTAGACGAGTCGATAGACACCTCATGTATTAAAATCCATCCAGCCACTAGGATGCTTCGAGAATACATAAAGAATCCCACGTCCAAAAATACATAGATACGCGTCAAAAAGATAACCCTGTGTATGCTGTCGCGCCGTCGGGTAATAACGCAATGAATGTTGTTGAACTGTCAAAACGAATGGCATTGCCATTGTGAGTTACCCAATTACCCCACAGGTCTTGTACTTAGGGCTCGGACAATAAACTTTACTGTCAATTATATAGGTGCTATTTTTTGGGTTTATCGCATAGTTAATATAATACACTCGTCTCACTAGACCAAATTTCAATCAACAAACTGAATGTTTTCCTTCCGATGTAGACGTCACATCGTAACGTCATACCTATCGTGACATCACAGGAAATTAATAGCGTTTTCGTTTTGATGTTCTACGATACTTTTTGATGCGAGTTTTAGTGTAACCGAAACGAAACTAATGAAAATTAAGTTTTAAATGGAAGTCATTCTCTTCGATAACAAAGGTAGATTGACCGGTCCGTACCTCTAATATTTTTTTTACGTTAATAGTTGTTATGCGTAACATTTTGTAAGTTCATAAGAAAATCACTAAGTAGGTTTACCATTCATTCAATCTTCAATTGAGCAAAACAGAAGGTAAGTTTTTTTTAAACTATTCTTTCATTCCTTCTCCTTGTAGGATTTTTTCATTTCTTCTTCTGGTACGAAACCCTGACTGAAACTTTGATCAATATGAACATTCAGTGAACCGCAAAACATACACAATTTCAATTGGAAACTAGCATATTTGATCTACTAGTAACCAATAACGTATTCCCTTTCCCTCCATCATTGATATGTCATGCGCAATCCCGTAATGCGGGATCCCGCAATAGGGAATGTAGGGAATCCCCCCTGGATTGCGACTGCAAACATGACAAAAATGGCAAAATGATAAGTCGTGTTTTATTTTTGTGTGCATCATTAGCGTATACAAGAACAGTCGAGAGGTGTTGTGGGACGCCGGGTTGGACCGAAATTCCTTTCGCTTTTGCACACTTGGCGAATGAGAGCTAGACACAATGAGACACTTTTGTTACGTAACAAGTGTCGTGAAGATCACAATGTTATTCTTCTTTCGGTTTAGCTCTTATTCGCCAAGTGTGCAGAGTATATTACGTGAGATAAGGAACTTCGTTCAAATAACACCACACCGGCGGATCTTCTCCGGAGTCCGTCAACGAAGTTATAGGCCCATCCGAAAGTAGTTGATCCGTCAAAACAAGTGTCAAATCCAATTTTTAGGACGGGCAAATATATCGGGAGTAGGTACAACTGACAATTCGTGTTGACATTTATTCTTAGTGCGTAAGCTGAACTAATCTTATGTTCGTAAGTGATATGGAGTAGGAATCGCCTGTAATTTCGGCCGTTACCTACGGACTACGCTTTGGGGGTAGGGGGTCTACTCACTAAGTCCGTTAACAAAAATGCGGGCCCGTCCGAAAGTATCAAATCCGTCAAAACAAGTGACAAATTATTATTTTCGAACGGGAAAAATCACGTCGAGGAGGGACAACTGTCAAATCGAGTTGTCATTGATTCTTAGTTCGGGATCCAAAGTAATCTTATGTCCGGATACCTCCGGACATAAGATTACTTATATAAGGTAATACGGAGTAGGAAACGCCCCTAACTTCGGCCGTACCTAACTACGGATTTCGTGCATAAGGAGTAGACCCCTAGACCCCCTTTATTCGACGGGTTAGGTAAAGTGTAAGTATACTCACATTTCGCCATGTAATGGGAGCAAACCAATACAACCCGGTCAGTTATAGAAAGAACAATGGCAGCTTCCCATACATTGTTTTATTTGAAATTAAATTATTACGTCTTTAAATGAAAAATATATTATAAAACTCAGCGTCATTTTCTGAGCTAGATTGTGTAAGATTTTTCGTTAAAGGCAGAGATTAATAGATATTCAGTGTTGAACTTTTGAACAACATAGAACAGAGCGCAAACTTCTGGTCAAGAGTTGTAAACTGTCAACGGTTGTCAATGTCAACAACCAAGCTATATTTTTTCCATTTGACTTTAAATAGGTACTAGTCTTTTTAGTTCAGAATTGCCATAACATTTGATATTTTTTCCCACTTTCTGCAATATGCTTATCTAAGTCAGGACACAGAATAAACTTAGATATAGGTACAACAAAATAAATGTGTTACTTATTCATTTACTCCATGTTAATATAATAACAAACTAAAAATGATAACATGTATAAACACAAATATAAAATGGCAGTACTAAACCAATCCCACCAACAATTTCCTAATCTTTTAGAACGAAGCAGTCAAATAACTTTTCATTAAACATTATTTTTTTACTCGGCCTTAACTAGATAATATGATAGTTTTCTTTCGTATAAGTGTCACTTTTAGACGTTCAAGTTTATTTCAAATAATAATTCGCCATTGTTCTTTAATATTGTATCACAGGGCATTTTAAACGAGCTGATGTTTTGGTATCCAGCATTTTTCGGTTAATATCGGAACGTTTGACCCGGACATAATTTGACTCGATTCATCTATAATGTTGTTATCAATACCTACGTTTGTAAGCGAGACAGTATTTTTAATGAGCTAGTAAGATAAGATACACCTTTTAGTTTTTAAATGATACGACCAATTGCATAATTGTACTGGTATAATGGTAAAGTCTGTCGATAATAAGGCGCATCTGAATACACTAGAGCCGATCCCTTTCTACGAATTTCACGAGCTAAATATACGAGTAGGTACAAAAGAAATTCTCGATAAAAAAAATCTTACATAGGTATAAGCAACTTTATTTTTCTTAATATATATTTTTAACAATAGCTTGAGAAATATTTACCGTGTAATATATTGGCGGATTATTCATGCAATTACTCAGATTACAAAAAATCTTTCCAGCATTTAGTTCAAGGATAGCATCAAACGATCCAAAAATTCTATTGAATTTTCTTCACGTAATATTCCGAAAATTCGATCCCGTTCTGACAAAGAAATAAGGCAACATATCCACTCATACGTAACACTGACAGCTTCAGTGATGCGAGCGGAATAAAAAAATATTGATGTGAGCACAAATTGTTTTTGTTTTGAGCGCGCGGGTGAAATAGTGTTGAATATCGAATGACACGCCTCGGTAGGTACCTTTTAGATAAGGTAACGACGTTTAGGTCGGCCATTTTTAATAAAAATAATCAAACCATTAAGTTCACCTATTTTGTAGATTATTATATTATATATTATTTCCTATTGTCACAACAAACAATAGATTTGTAATTGATTGATTTGTTGATTGTTGTTGTCGTAACAAACAATATTCCTCCTACCTACTGAAACTTAGACTGACAACATCTATGAATAAAATAAAATAAAAAGTGTAATGGATGAGTGGTTCTGGAGTTTTAAGTGCACTAACGAACAGACAAAAATAAATATATATGATACGTAAAGCATTAAGGCTCCCTCAGACAAGCGCGACGCGACTCTTGTAGAACAATTTCTATGAAAACTTTTTCATAGAAATTGTTCTACTAGAGTCGCGTCGCACCTGTTTGCGGGAGCCTTTACGCCCTTTTATAGTACTAGTTACATAAATAAAACAGAAGCATCTAGCTAAAGAGCAGTGAAACATAAATAAATCGATCGAGATAATTACGTTGTAGATGACCCGGTAATATAACATGAGTGTATCAGTTTGTTATCTCTGTCGGTGCAAGGTCGAAAGAGGGAGACGGATTATTGTGACACTTGTACCGATTGATTGATAGACTGCTGTTTCATTTTAACCAACTTCAAAAAGGAGGAGGTTTTTAATTCATCTGTATTTTTTGTAATCTGTTATGCGATGTCTCCGGCTATTGTGAATCGATTTGTTTTTTTTTTTTTTAATGGATAAGGTATCCCTCAGGGGTGGTTCCATATAAATTTTATTTACTTTGCTTCAGTAGTTTTTCAGTTAGCTTCAATAATACGTATAATATTTTCTACTTTGTGTATATTGATGATGTTATTATAATAACATCCTATCACTGTTATTTACATAGCAAGTAGTGGTATACAACTTTGTGTGGTGTTGGTACCACAACTAAAACTAAAAATAAAACCTTTTTTACTAAGCACTAACTAACTTTAACTTTTTTAAGGCTCGTGCACACTGGCGCGACGCGACAGCGTACACAAAGGCACCGCGTGCAGCGCGACGGGCGGCGCCTTTGTGTCGGGCTGTCGCGTCGCGCCAGTGTGCACGAGCCTTTATTTATGAGTAGGTACCTACTACACATCAGTCTTTTACTTTAGGTACTAATTAGACAAAAGTTTTCGAGGGCTGCCGAATAAACGATCTATTAGTAACAATAACATCACAGTAAATACTTAAGTTTATGCTGTATTCTCTTTAATAGTCCAAAGCTTTACAATGAACTGAACTACTGAATACACCAAGTTACTCTCACAATTTTTACTAATTTAGTGGCTCATTGTTCGGTTACCAATCGGTCTTCCACAGGCTATTTATAAGGTACAACAAGAAAACACAACCCATAATTATAAAAGCCATAACTTTGGGCAACTCGATCCACCGAGCTTAAAACTCTTGTACACACGGCTACATATCAAGCTATACATTTCCAGTATAAGCTGATCTCGCATTGTATATGATTTTCATACAATGAGAGGTCAGCTTATACTGGAAATGTAGGTATAGCTTGATATGTGGCCGTGTGTACAAGAGATTAAGACCCACTTGCACCGCTAATGACTAAACACGTTTAGCGCTAAACGAGTTTTAAACATCATTCTGTCTCTGTCATCTTCAAACATTTGACAGAAACAGAGTTATGTTTTAAACTCGTTTAGCGCTAAACATGTTTAGTGATTGAGCATGACAGCCCCATCACAAGGCACAGATTCAACTTTTTCTATTTCCATTCAATCAATACAAACAGCGTTTAAAAAAACCCACCACATAGTCGTCACCCACGCAATCGGTACATTTAACGAACTAAGTAACATTGAGTTAAAATTATTGCTGAGAAACGACTTTTAATTTTGGTGTAATTAATCAGTGTTCCTTAACAGTGATTAATTAAAAAAATAATTAATTAAAATAAAAATTTAAAATTAATTTAATTGATTATTCAAAGGTAGAGCGCAATGAAACGCTCGCAAAACACCGTACTTAAGGGTGCATGTATCAATACAGGGGCGGGCGTGGAGGTATTTAAAGTTATAAAGTTATAACTTTTCAAACTTATTTTTGTATAAAATTTCAACAAAAGTTGGTATTTTGGACCTTCAATATCTCTGTAACCAGAGGGCTCCCAAGTCAATATTTTTCGTACTAAAAATAACGGGAGGATGTTCGTAATTTACAAAAAAAATATTTGTGCTGTCTACGTTAACTCAGTAGCCATCGTGTGACGATAAAAATTTAGTCTTGTTTTTTTTCAATTTAAACTCAAAGCATTAATTTCAAATAAACCAATAATAGGCACTTATGAATTGTCAAGGGAAACAAAGAGAAAGAATAAAGTTTATTTGGACACAGTTCGTGAAGCACAAAATACAAAAATAAGTGAAAGTAATGTTTTAACAACGCGTGTTTTTGTTTTGCGTGTGCCTCACGGCTGCGCAAAAAGGTTAATTTCAGCATTAATGCCAGACAGATGCTGTCCGACGCTGGTTTTCTAATGAACCCTTAGGGACAAGGGACAAGTGACGGGGAGTACAAACAGTTTCAACATACCTAATGGGTACATAATTTTATACTTAAAAATAAATAAATGAACTAGTAATCAAATAGAATTACAAAAACAAACAACAAAAACTGTCTCAGAAAAACCTGTTCTTAACGATTAGCTAGATTGATCCGTGCACGACGCACCCACAAGTGGTACAGGCCGCCCGCGCCGTGCGTGGCGGACAATATACACCGCCAATTATTTAGTTTAACGCCAGGAAAAAATTACTACGGGTTGTTTGAATAAAAAAAAAAATACTTAATTATAACTAGTGGCTATGTGAGCTGTACACCTCGCGAGTCTGTCTTTGCATAGCTTAAAACTGAATAAATGTTCACCCTCAAAACAAAAAGCGCGCGCAAAGTGCGTGAAATGGCTGAAATATGTTTTCAACCCCCATGTCGCCGCAATTTTGAAAAATGTTGCAAAAATATCTTCAGAATAATTCCATATAATTTTATCGAATCGACTCACAAAATTTCACGAGAATCGGTTGAGAAATGCGAGGAAAACAGCCGGACATCCGGACATACGAAAGCATTTTTGCCCAAGCTGAAACGGAGACGCTTCGCCCGAGCTTTGCGCTCGCTCAGTCAATAATAATAAACACTAAGATAATTTTTTTTCATAAATAGTTATCTTAATACTATACGGAGAAAGTGTAGTACCTACCTATAACAATAGATGAAGTAGGTACAATGTTAATAGAAGAAGGTAAGCGTCATAATCTTCTTTTGAAGTGAAAACTTCTTTAGGCGCGTTGAGCACTTTTTGGATGAACAAAAATCATAGAGCTCGCGTCATCGTCACCGAACGCTTTCCATGAGCTATATGTATACTGTGTATATATGTGTACTTTTTGGGTGAACAAAAAGCGTGAAACTCGCGTCATCGTCACCGCGCGCTTCCCGTGAGCGGGTTTACAAGTTACTTAGTTTTCACTTCTATCGGCGATTTTTTTTGCTGATCAATATTGTTAGTATCGTGCTAGTGTAAAATAACTAATTATGTTCCTTTTTGTTTATGTTGTGTATTTTCGAAAGATGCCAGTACCTGTGTACACATAAACAAAAGTATCGTCTTCGGCCATCTTTAGCCAAAATTTTATTGAAAAAAAAAAAGAGCCAGCCGTAGTCGCGCATATTATGATGTGTCATCTGACATCTCAACTTGGTTAAAAGCAAAATACATGATTTCCTGAAAAAAAATATTCAGGTATTATTTGAAATACCTACATCATTTTCAAAATAATACCTGAATATTTTTTTTCGTAATGAAGAATTCTTATTTTTAATGAAAATTGTATTTTATGTTATTAACACCAGGTAATGCAATTTTTGTTCAATTTGGGAGAGAGCGGATAAACCGCCAGCGGCGCCTATCAAACTAGCGGAGGTAAAACTATCATAACTTCGTCTTTTATGAAGGTATTTAAAAAAAACGCTTAGTACGATTTTTTTACATTACAAAAATTACGGAAACTTCTCCATTGAACAGCGACAGAATTTAACCTCAAAATTTCAAAAAGATAAATACTGATAATAATTACTTCGAATTTATTACTCACTTTGCATTTTTTATCAATGATCTGCACTTTTTTCAGACACGTATTGTCAGCAGTAAATACATGTATTAATATAGTTTCCAAATATAAAATAGTTTATATAACACCACACATTATACACAACACAGTGCACAGTAGGTTAAGCGCACCGTTGATGCGTTCTCCTTCTCTATTTCCCTGTCTCTTTCTCGTCACACACACGGTCAAAATGGGTTGGTACCATCTGACGGCCTACTCCACCTGCACCGCGCGCTCTCATTGGTCAAATCAAATAGCACGCGCTTCCCCGGCTTCCTGTTACACACTTCCGTCCTTTTTTACGAAATCACTCCCACAGATTGAAGGAAAGATGTAAAACATCAACAACAAAAAAATGAGGGTGTATGATGCGATCTCGACGCCGGCTGTGGGTCACAGTCAAGTAGGCCAAACACAATGGGAAAGTACGAAAACAACGCGTTAATATTGAACAGAGTACAAGATGGTGGTGAAAAAAAGAAGTAATGTGTCCACTTATGTTTCTCACAGGTCTCACAAATGCGACGGCACTTTGGCGTCTCGGATGGTACACAAGGGATCGGTCAGTCAGAAAGATGAAGTTGCCCATTCCAAAGCGTAGTAGGTACCTATGGAGAAGAACGGGCAAGAAAATCCAGGGACACTCTTTTAAATCAAAATATTGTTACAAAATAAAACCCTTCAATACAAACATGAACATACCTATGTTTAAAATTAAAGATCAAAGTGACTATATCGAAACGGTATAACATAATTTGTACGTTATTGAATTTGACGTTCCTAAAATGCGTGTAAAGGATATGGGCCAGTTAATATTTGGTTATTCGTTAACGGTGTTTGTGGATTACTCTGTGTATTGGGTAAGGGAAAACGGGTTATACTGTACTATATTGTAACATTGCTCACTTCAAGCCTTCGGGTGATCACCGCAAATCAGCGCAGTGCTGTGGCCCCCCGTAGCACAGCATCATGCACGGTCACTACGAGCAGCTGCCGAATATTTGTGATACATTCACACAACAGAAATAGTCGGCAGCTATTACTTATATACAAAAAAGGACAGGTTCAATTATTATCTTACTTATATTTTTATGTTCACGTGTTTTTGTGACAAATAAAATAATAGTTATTTATGATACTAGTGCGGTAAGTTGGTTTTTACAAACGCGTAGAGGAATGTAAGCCCGAGAGGAAGTCGAGGGCTTACCATAGTCACGAGTTACCATAGTACAACGTTTTTCAACACATTTGCGAGAAAACAGTACAATATTAATATCGGATTCCTCGCTTGAACTTATTTATTTATTATTTTGTTTATAAATATCAGTCGGTTAGTCGCAACAATCTTTGACGATTCTAATATGAAAATGGCGCGAATTGCAAATGGCGACACGTGCGCGTTGTGAAAATTAGAACCACCACTTTCGTCTCATTTTCTCTTTAGTATTAAAGTGAGACAAACGTATTGAGCAAAAGCGCTTCCAAGGAGGTTCGATTATTCAGCTTATTTATTCTCGTAATGTGAAACTCCTTGGTGGAATTCTTACATATTTTTTTATGGAAATTAAAAATAAACCGTAAAGGATACACACGGCGCTATACAACGGAGTATGCGGTAAAACATGTACTTAGGTGTGAGTACCTATTTTACCGCACGTTCCGTTGTATGGTGCGTAATTTTTAACTTTCGAACAATGTATACAGGCATCGTAAATGCATTTTTTGAGCAAGTGTGTTGAGACCCTATTTTTCTTTATTAAACCATGTTGTCCGAGATGATAGGTATTGATCGCACTGATCACTACTCGTGACTACTGACATCCGCGACCGCGACTTAGAAAATGTCAAAAGTATCAATAATAGTATCAGTAATATTTTTTGCAACCGGCGCGGCGTGCTTGTACGTCCCTAATGTATGAGCGTAAACAGGGCAAAGGTAGTATTTAGGGATCAGTGCAAGTGGTGATCTGTAGTTTTTGCCCACCCCCATGTAAGTAGGTATAAGTAATAGATATTTGCACACCTATTAAGGTAGGATATGGTTTAAAGGACTTTTGTTAATTTTATGTATCACCTCATGTACCTACCCATATTCCAGCAAATAAATGATTTGATTTGATCAACGTGCGAAAAACTTTTCAAGGCACTATAAAGTTTTCAAGACGAGAATTCATTCAATTTATTTCTGGGTCACTGCTTTGAGCCGCGGAAAAATCATAAATGAAAATTCAGTAAATCGCGTAGTAGGTATAGCGATTTTTCCTATATTTATCAAGGATAATCATTTCCAAGGTTTACCCAAAGAGGCTTACCGTAATCCAGGATTGGAGCGTCTTAGTACATTCTCATTTCCCTCCACTCACAAATTAAAATATTTTTCATTACCTACTAAAATAAAAATCAAACAATTTATATGAATGGTAAAAATATAACAACTTTTTCGAAAACAATTTAGCATTTTATTAAAAGAAAACTTAGTAAAATATAAAATGGTAGAGTTTTCTTTTCATGTTTACAAAATAATTTATCAGCGGTGATAAGGATTAGTGAAGGTACAAACATGTTGTGGGTAGTTTTATTATAGGTGGGTGATGAATAGTGATGATAGACATTACTTCTTTTGGGTCAAGAGGTCTAAACTAAGACTGAGAGGACGGTTCATAGGATTCCGTAATGACATTACATAATAAACTATATCTTCAATGTCTTGAAGTGCAAATTCGTACGACCATCGACGCAGATATCAAACGACTTCCCGAGCGTCTTTGAGTGTACTCGCGCGGGCTCGTTTGTACTTTAAAATAATGATGATAAGGTTTATTATTCAATGTGATCATACAATCACCTGCTAAATGATCTTCTCGGTCCGCAAAGAGTCTGACCCTGTATAAACAGGATAATACTATGATGCTGACGGACAATATTTACTTGTAACCTAACACTTTCTACACAATCGCCAAAGTTGGCCCAAGTTCAATGTCCAACGATATATCGATTTAGGTGGTTTACATTAACACAGTTAATAAACAAAGTCAAAAATTATGACGAATATAAACAGTAGAATGTATTGCACTTAGATGCCATTTCTGAAATGCGTTGCAGTTGGTAGTAAACATGCCTTATCTACCGCCAAAAGTCAACCGAAATCAGTAATTGTATGTCAAACTCAAGACGCTGTAAATAGACGCCAATTCTGAAATACATCATTCGTAAAATTGGACCAGCTGCGGGGTAATTGTGTAACACGCTAACAGTAGAAATGGTTTTCATATTGACAGTTCAAGAACATTCATTGCGTTATACACGTTGTTGGGCCGACACATTTTTCGAACATATGAAGCAATGGATTAGCAATATGCTCAAACTGACTCAGATTGTGATTGATAGCGTATTGTGCAATTACGGTGCAGTTAGAAGAAATTATTATAATAACAGTAACTTCTCAGTAGAGCTGCACGATTAGGTACTGACAAATACGTGCACTGACTGGACAGGTCCACTCAATCTGTGTGGTTCTTCCATCAAAAGACTATGTGGTCTTCACATAATATAACCAAGATTATGTCTGGACTTTAAAAAAAACTGTGACTTCTGAGTTTGTTTCGGCCTTTCTTCTCAGAGTAGTCAGATAGGAAACGCCGACCTCATCTACTTTAAAAAATATGATTGACATGTAAAAGTGTTTTTACAAACCTACTTACAGAAATAAAATCATTTATCATTTATCAGCAAGTCAATTTCCGTGTTTCAATTTTCATCCGTGTTTCAATTCTGCACATTAGAACAATCATGACAATCTAGTTAATGATGAGTTATGATATGTCGCTTATTACTGTAGATTCAGGGTCAAATCACCAAAATGGACGTAAATACTTTGTGGTCGAAATAACAAAGACAACATTAGTGTGATGGCAGGATATAACAAAATGATAAACTGGTCTAAATGAAAGGTCTGAGTGTTTTGGAATGTCTTTCACCTACAAGGAGCACTTGGCCACAGTCAGGGACAATTGTTGGTCCAATTGATACACGTCAATTTGCCGTGTTATAACCGTTTCATACAACTGCTAAGTAATGCCAGTTGTGATTTGAATACACGGGCAAATTAAGTTGGTAGTCAATTTGCGAAACACTAGAAAGTGATGAAGGGCGCCATTTTGGAGGACTATCTTATGTTATTTCATCGTTCGAAGAGTGCTGATGCTCAGCCGAGTTTGAATAAATGACTTTTGATTTGATTTAAACAATTAATTTCCCTGACTTTACATTGCTTAAGTATGTTTAGGTAGTATGTTTGTTTAATTATTTGTCACTTTGTTTTAATTCGAATAAACACTACCTAAGCTATATACTATATACACAGAAATGAGATTTTTAGTGATCAACTGCAAAGCAGTTTAAAAGTTCTAATTGAAAAAATTATGAACTTTGAGAACCGCTCTCCGTTTAACTCGAAAACTATTCGAGTAGGTACCTATTGTTACAGTAATTGGGCTTTGTAAATCCGAGATTTCGAATTCGTATACTTTTGCTGTTAAAATATAATTAAATATTTCAGTTTAAATATAAGTGCCCAATAAATATTTTAGCAGTGATGAACGAATTTGCAGAGAATGCACTCGGTGCCAAGTTGTATGACAATTGACTTATTATATTTTGTTCATAGAAGAGAGTATTAATATCCCTCGCCTGGCAATTAGTATTTAAATTAAATGTCACTCCAATATAACCGGAGTCATCTCAATCAGTCGATACTTGTTATGGTTATAAAATAACTAAATATCTGCTCAAACAAAATGTTTTCTTTTTGCAAAGCTCATTTTAAACAAAGAACTTTTTTTTTACTAATTCGATAGGTATCTACTTCTCAGCAAACTTCTCAGTTCTAGAACTTGCAGTGATACTTTTTGTCAAAGTAACTAAAAACGCGCTTTTAAAGTAAATTAAAAATAATTACCTTACTTTAACGAAATCACATTCTAGTCTAATACTCACAATATTCCCGGTAAAACCATTCCAATCTATAGCAGAAAAAAAAAACTACTTACAAAAAGTTTTCAAATCCAAACTTTTTTCTCACCAACCAGCACTTCACTTCACTTTTAATTTCAATTTTAGAATCACCTCACTTTTTTTCTTAAAAGTCGATAATTTCCCGATGACGATTTATTTAGTCGAGTATTTTCACTAGTGATGATTTTGTGATAGTGATAAGAGATGACTGTGTACGTTTGTTTCGTACGCGCGCGGTCTTGCTACTGGTTGTGTTGTCGGGCGGGCGGCCCGCCCAGATGTTATCTCAGAAGTACCATTGCACGCGCCGCGAACTATGAGCGCGAGCGGGGATTTAATTGTTTTGGTTATAAGCTTATAGAGTAAAGAGTATACTATTCTATTTTTGCACTTTCTTGTGAAAATTTTTAGAAGTGTTGGATGTTCTATTCCACTTTATTTTTGCACTTTTCCATACCACGTTATTTTTCTTTTTAATCAAAATATTTTTAATGACCTGTATAAAAATCAAGAATACATTAGTAAAACCAAATCATAATTATATCTGTATTGATTAGTTATTACATTTATTTCCTCGTTGTAATTATAATAGGCATAAAGTTTTATAAATTAGTAAAAAGTTGCCAATGCTAGGTAAGGTTAGGTGCTACGCCACTGCTACGCCACAGCAGTAACGTAGCACCGTAACTGCAGCGTAGCATCGCAGCAAAGTTTTTTTAAATTAGTTAGTCGTAATATTAGTTATTATACTCGATTTCTGCCGATCTGTTATGTAAAAATGTCACCGTGAAAACTTAGGCGAAGTAAGTTGTCTATAGTGTATTTGATTTTATTTTTTTATTTATTTTTAATGTTCCTAGTATCAATAGAAATATAAGCTCAATTCAAGGCCACTTCACGCATGTTTTCACGGTGAGATTTTTACATTATTTAAAATCTAACTAATTACATCTTTCTGAATGACCGACTCCTTTGAAAATTAAAAAGTGCTTGTAAATGGTTTAATTGAATAAATGCATCTAGTTTGTGTATTGAGTAATTTGGATTGGGTGCATTTCGTTCCTGAAAAAAGTATTCGTGCACAGCTTGTAAGATTTAAATCGCTAGATTTGCCGTCACCGTACTTTATCACGCAGAAAAGTGTAAATACTGAGAAGAGTGAGCTCACACCATGATTAAGAGGGCGTACACGGGTCCGCTAGCGCCACTCCTTTAAAAAAATATTATCTCGTGACTGAGAAGGAATTTTGAAAAACGGCTCAATAAGCGACCTCGGTGCGTGTGTCAAGATTTTTCTAATACCTTTATTTATGAATTTATTTTATTATTATTATTTTATTTTATTCTATTATTATGTTTGTAATTGTCTTTTATGGGCCTAGTTACCCGAAATAAATGAATTTTAATTTTAATTTTATAAACTTTCATATTGAGACACGAAGCAACAAAATTCGATCTAAACAAAAGCGGCCACATTCCTTTAGATCGTATTTTGCTGCTTCGTGTCTCAATATGAAAGTTTATAAAAGGTATTAGAAAATTCTAGATACACTTACCGAGGTCGCTTATTGCTCAATAAGCGACCTCGGTAAGTGTGTCTAGAATTTTCGTTTGTTATTCAAAATTCCTTCTCAGTCACGAGATAATACTTTTTTAAAAGAGTGGCGCTAGTGGACCCGTGTGCGCCCTCTTAATAGCGTTTCCATGACAATCAAGTCAAGTCACTGCGTCATTGTGCGTCAGAGGTGTCAAAACAAAACAGAAACGCGACTGTCTTTTGACGCAACAGGGTAAATCTACGATTGAAATCTTTGCCAAGAACATATTCCCCTGCTACCGCTTATGCTTTGTACCGAGCCATCCCACAGGACACCCCGTTGCCGTCAATTGTTTCACTCGTTAAGCACTTCGTAAACACGTCCGTTTTAATGATGAGAGCTGCAAAGGTGTCTGCAGTTTTTATACCTACCCTTAAGTGTTTGTTTTTACGCAAACCACCAGAACAATTTGATAAGGTGACTCAAGGGTATGATTTGGATTTGTAAACAGAATAAAAACGTGGGAGAGTAGAGGTGAGTAAACAAAAACATATTAGTACGTAGGTAGTATCTTCACCGTCCTATAAACTATTTAGGGTACTAGTAATATGTGCGTATATCACAGAATTTGTTTTCGAGAAAGGAAGAAAATCATTAGAACGAATATGGCACGAGAGAAGTCTTTCTATATTATTCATCAATTACGTCATTCTATGATGCAGTTTTCTTTATTAAAGGCTGATGAGGATGACACATGATTATCTACACTGGCTGATATTTTAACCGACTTTAAAAAGGAGGAGGTTCTATGTTCGTCTGTATGTATTTTTTTTTTTGTATGTTTAAATTTCTTTTATATTTGGTAGAACAAGCTCGAGCGCGGGGGTCTCATATAAATTGTATTAACTTTGCTTGGGTAGTTTTTGAGTTAACTTCAATTACACGTATTTAAGACACTTGCTGTATGTTGATTACTAGTGGTACGAATTGGTGGGGGTAGGTACCACAACAAAAAAGTGTTCTTTTTTTCACACTTTTTTTACCTTGCCTAACTTGGACATCGAATCCAGGACCTCATGCTCAGCAGTAGCGCTGGCGACCACTAGGCCAACGAGCCACTCAAAGTTTTATAATGATTATGAATTGGAACTATAAACATTAAATAAAAAAATATTTATTTTTAATGATGACGAGTCAGGACTTCTTGTATTGAGTATAATTGGACGTAGTTTAGCAGAAAGGACTCAACCCACACTATGGTCAAATATGAGATATGTATGCCAAAGAGGTCCTAAAAGTTTGTTCTTTCACTCAGCAAAAAAGATCCGTGAAACTACAAAGATAAGGTTGATTTTTTAATGATGCGAACCAACCCACATAAAGACGGGTATTTTTCTACAAACCACTGTAATAACCCAAACTACCCAAGCAGTTTTTAATAAATTCAACTTGAAAGAAGCAGGTCTATATTTAATATAACAAAATTGTCTCCAACCAAAATATTCCAACTGTAACATCATTGCGGCAATACACACATAAACTTAAAACCTCGATAACTCAAAAATTACTTTTTGTGGGTTGAGTCCTTTCTGCTAAACTACGTCCAATTTTGAAGCTCAATCGGAAGAGTGCCGACTCGGGCAGAACTCGCTACCTACGCATTACTAGCTACTCTAACGTCTTAGTGATAACACTGTTATCACTAAGACTTTGATGCTCTAGTAATGTAGAGTAGGTACTCAGACCAGCCACCAGAGTCAAATCCATATTTCTCTAAATTCCTCCCAAGTTAAAAAACATCCGTTGTAAGTTAACTGAATAATCCAACAGTTTAAACCGCGGTCAAGTCGATTTCAATAACCTAACCTACATAATTCAACAGATAGACGCGTTACAGACAATTGCTTTCCCGCCGTTATTTTACCTTTGAGTATGTTTATGACAAGCCAGTGCTTTCTTATTAGTTGTAGGTACCTATCTACGTACACACTTTACATACAGTTCTAGGATAGAACGGATATTTGAAAGCTACTTCTACTATTGATTATCTAGTAAAACTAGTTTGTCTTTCTGCGTTGTAAAAGTTGCCCCAGCTAAGCTTTTCCTCTAAGAAGTGAGTAACAGGTCGTTTCGTTTTACACAAAGTGCCTAATTGTAAACAAGATGGATTTTTAGAGTGTGCAGTACCTAAGGGCAGGTACCGTCGTAATCGATGTCGCTGTAGGAAAACCGTTCTTAGGAGACTGTCGGTAAACTACATTTATAGCTTTTGGATAAGTTGTAGAGTCAGTTAGAAAAACGACAATTCTCACGTTTTATTTTTATAATGCACTTTCCAAGTATAAGTGCCGATCGCGTCCATACTTTTATAGAGGTATGAGGAACAGGGTGTAAAGTTCACTCATACCTCCATAGAAAAGGGAGGATCCTCCGGCCAGACGGGTGTTGTGTCTGGTGGGCAACTGCCCGACAATTGATGTCGGAACGTTGTATATATGCTAGTTGCGCGGTAAACTCTGCTTGCGCGATGCAGGATTTTGCGTGATGTAGATACCGCTACACTTCCGCCGAATAATGGCTCATTAGATATAGATTGTCTTCTTCATACTCTAACTGTCTCATAACTGAAATCCCCGAAAGGGACAATCCGATAGACACTGAACACGACACTGCAATTAAGTAGCGGTTTACTTGTCAGTTTCAGTTTATTGTTATTTGTTGTTAGCGGAAGTTGCATTGTGGACGGCTGTTTTTCCTTAACCGCGTTGGACACTTACTTAATACATACTCGTAGATGATGCTGTCGATCTTAACTTTGTGTCGTTTATCACTCACAAGTACTTACCCACAATTAACAGCAGTATACCTATCGTCCTATTACACCTGCCTACATTTAAGTAGGTCTAAATCAATCGTTTCTAAAGTTACTTAGTTTAAGTCTAGGAGAACAGGAACGTTATGACAGTAATGGCCAGAAAAATCTCAGTAGGTTTTTCACCCTGTGCCTATTTTGGGATGAATATTTAGATGAAGTAAGTACCAAAAGGCCCAATTATTAAAATCTATACTGTATATTAATAATAAAATAGTAGCGAAGTCAAAACTGTACATTGTTTTTTTTTTTTGTAATTTTTCCATGGTCTAGGAACGATTCTTAGTACGTTTTTTTTTTTAAATTTTGTCTGTTTGTTTGAATGTATGTTCGAGCATCACGCAAAAACTACCGGATAGATTTTATTAAAATGTTGCATAGATATTCTCTATAAGTCTGGTCAGTCTGTAGGCTATAAATCATCACGCTATTTGCTATGGAGGATGAGCAACGTTGCAATTTATTTGTATTCCTCTATAGTTTACCGCAAATTGTAAGACAAGCCAAAAGGTTAGAATATTGCAGATAGTTACAGATTTAAACTTTTAAATGATTATCATCCTGATATAACTTTAAGGCTGCTCTCTCGAAGAAGCTTGAAAAAAGCATACAGATGAAGCAACTTTTCGTCGGCATTTACAGAAAAAATACATCTGAAAAAAAATGTTAGTAATCTACATGATATAATACGTAATTTGGTTTAGCCATAATTTTTCTATCGGTATCACAAAATAAAATAAAAATACATCAAATCACCTCCAAATCATTGAGATGAAACCATTTTACTCCTTCGTTTTTTGCAATACAAAGGAAAATAATTTGGTTTTGTTACTTTTTTTTAAATATGTATTATTTTTATTGTAATAAATTAAAAAGGCGTCCGATTAATGACTGCGTCTACGTCACCCCCGCACTCGTCCTTAGATTCAATTGGTCGTTAGCTCCGCCCAAATGATCAAGGTTATTGGCATTATTACTAGCCTTAAGGAGCTAAGCAGTCAATCATGGCATAATACGGCGGGCGGTGGCGTTAGTTTAACAAGTATTTTATACCGCCTGAAAATCATACCAAAAATAGATTCTCTTTTTAGAAATTTTTAATTAAGCTTCGTCTATATTCTCTCCTACACTATTTTATTAAAATTTCTAACTAATTAAACATTCCTGAACTAGCTTACAGTTTTACTTTCATCAATCGCTTATTGTAAAATTAATATCAGCCCATATTACGTAACAACTATTTTAATAAGCGTCCTCGCTATGCAGCTTTGTGATGCAATAAGCTCTAAGACAGACAGATTCTGCATTATTGAGGGACGACCTGCTTTGTCGGTAGATTACCCTCTTCATATTATTGCCTTTCAAGGGCTCTGAATCCTCGTGCAACGTTAGCTTGGATTTAAGCCGAAAATCCTTAGGTAAATGAAAACGTGCAAAACGCCAATAAAATCATGTGACTCAAAAATACTCCATCTTCACTGACCTACCGAGTATCCTACAAAGCAGCTTTCACATGTAACAAGTCTAACATCAAGCCTGTATTTCCTGGAGGGGTAGGTAGAAAGGTAATTATTTTACCTGTTACGTTATTAAGTCCCATGCAATAAGGAGAACTATTTTATGTTTTATTATTCTATCCCAACGGTGCGGTTTAAAAAATGTGTGTGTGACAAAAATTTAAAGAGTATGCTTAGATGGTTTGGTCATGTTGAGAGGATGAATGAAAGGCGACTGGCAAAAGGTATTTACAAGGTAGATGTGAGTGAAAACGCAGGGAGGGGACGCCTTATTGGTGATGTTCTTCAGAAAGGTCAGGCGCGTAGTACTTGCAACCGGCGTGCGTGTATGACCAGATGTATGTAACGTAAACGAAGCAAAAAGAGTATGTAAGGATCGTAGCAGCTAGGTGGCGTTCTGTAGTTCTTGCGTACCCTCATGGGAAGAAGGCATGAGTTTATGTATGTATGTCTATGTATTCTATCCCATTCACAGAACATAAAAGTCCTTGCTGCTATTGAGAATTTTCTAAAGGAAAACCCAATAACACTTTCCACGTCCGAAGTCGCGCTTGGCCACCATTGTTTACATAAATACATCACAAACCTATTTTCATACTTAACTAGTTTACTCGACAGACGTTGTCCTGCCCAACTTTCAATAATTCATACAAAAATCCCATAGACAAAACGGACGTCCAGTTTTCCCGAAATTTTCTGGGATAATATTCCGATTTTTCTTTCGATAAAATCTTAATTCGGAATATTACGAGCATTTTCAAATAATAAAAAGCCGAATCGGTCCAGCCGTTCTCAAGTGGTGCGCTTATCAACGAACAGCATTGGAATTTAATTTACTTACACTCGGGGACATAATATCAAACTTTAGGTACATTTCCAGGGTTACCTGACCTCTCATTGTACGGAAATCCTATACTCAAACTCAAATTCAAAGCATGTATTTCAAGTAAACCAATTATAGACACTTTTGAATTGTCAAGGGGTCGGTTAGTCAGGAAAATGAAGCTAGTTGCCCATTCCAAAGCGTAGTAGGTAACTATGGAGAAGAACGGGCAAGAAACTCCATGGACACTCTTTTAAATCAACATATACCTAGTTACAAAAAAATATACAATGCGTGATCAGCTTATAGTGAAAATGTATAGCTTGATATGTAACTGTGTGTACATAGGTAGGTATTTATTTTGGTTATAATGCTGCGATGTTAAATGTCATCCTACATACTGATAAAAAAAAAGTTTTTTAATTGATAGGAAAGTCTAAAAAACATCTCATGTATTCCACTTTAAATTCGCAGGTTACCTAAAAGTCTGAGGTAGGTACCTAGTGAAGCGAGGATACCGATGAGTGGGATGCAACGATGAAAAGAGTACCTAAATAGATTCTCAGATAGGTACATTATCAGCCTAT
The DNA here is from genome assembly GCA_916610205.1 of Griposia aprilina. Classification (NCBI taxonomy): domain Eukaryota; kingdom Metazoa; phylum Arthropoda; class Insecta; order Lepidoptera; family Noctuidae; genus Griposia; species Griposia aprilina. Next base: position 6,076,067 of record OU744299.1, read on the forward strand.
AATGTTCCCACTGCTGGGACACAGGCCTCCTCTCTGTGAGAGGGAGTGAGCCACAATCCACCACGCGGGCCCGGTGCGGGTTGATGCATGTCACATGTCTTCAAATTTTTGGTTCTAGAACATGCCGGTTTCCTCACGATGTTTTCTTCACCGTTTTGAGAGCAGGGGTGATAAAATAATTCAAACAAAGTAAAGTGCTTGTCTGGGCTCGAACCCACGACCTACAGCTCGTATAAGTCGGGGCCGTTATCGCTAAGCCACCACTGCTCCAGGGATAGGTAATAAAGGTAAGATCATTTTATTTTCTGTGTTTTCAGCGTCTGGTTTAGGGCAAAAAATAACCCAATCCTGTCCTACTTTTGATTTCGTAAACTGCATCTGGGATAACCTATCTAAGTAAGGCAAGTTTAAAAAAAAAAAAACCCGTAACAAAGTCGCTGCGGCGACCCTAAATGCTACTGCATCGATGGTTGAAGCTGAAAGCTCTTCAAATACCGACTGCTTTAACCAGATATTCAAGAATAACCTAAGTAGTCTAATAAACAAAAAATATGTTTCTTTCCGACTAGATATTTTTGTTCATATTTTGTTAGCTATAAATTGTTTTATTATTAAGTAGTTTCACATAAAAGCATGCGACTACCTGACTCAGCATTTTCATAAGAAGGTCCAAATCATATGAAAATGCTGACTTGTAGAAAACAATTACGATGTTGCCGTTGTTGTTATTGTAATTTGGGGAAATACACTAGAAATTTTAAAGCACATATAACATTGGGCGTTTAATTGTATCCACCTGATCATACCTTCAATTCCTAGTCCTACTTAATTATCCAATGCTGAACAATAACAAGCGTTCTAAAGAACTGTCACAAACAAATATTGCTATAATCACAATCGTACAAAATATTGTGTTGTGATGACCCGAGATAGCTGACAAATCGAGGTTAAAAGGCGAGCAATTCCTGGAAGCTATTAGAGAACAGTTTGAACTCAGTTTACTCAGTGCAAAGGAAGTGTACTTATAACATAATATGACGCCTGTAGTCTCGGAAGGGATTCGGCAGAGATGTAGGTACCTTTTAGTAGCCCACATTTAGCCAGTTACGTTCAAGTCCCATGTAATGGTAGCGAGCCTATTGTCATCAACCGGATACAACTCCAGACTCCGAGCTGCTACTGAGAAATTTCAGATTGAAAAACCCAATAACACTTTGCTCGACCTTGAGAATCGAACCCAGGACCTCATGCTCAGCAAGTAGCGCTTGTCACCACTTGACCAATAACGCAGTCCGGGAAGTTTACGTGCAAGTATTTTTCAGACATGTCTGGAACACAACTGGGGATCTACTCTCTAAGCACGAAATCCATAGTTTCGGCCAAAGTTATGGACGTTTCCTACTCCAAATCACCTACGGACATAAGATTAGTTCGGGACCCGAAATAAGAATGTATGACAAAACGATTTGACAGTTATCCTTACGGCCGATGTGCGTTTGCCCGTCAGAAAAAGTTAGTTAATCGATAGTAGTATTCTTTTCTCAGTATACCGAACTACTTTCGGACGGGCCCGTATCTTCTCTACGGGCTCACAGTAGACCCCCTTTTATTTTTTGAGGTGGGATATCATCAAATGACTCTCCCGCTCTGCGCGGAGTGGGAGGGCGTGTCAGACTCTTACTGACTAAAACCCACCCGTGTTCCTTCAGTTGCCTGTGCGCCGGGCCACGGTAACTCTCTCGAACAATCCGCGACCCCAGACAGTAGGCCCCCTGCTACCAATAAATCGCCATATTTGTTCACAAAATAAGATAATTACCTAAGCAAAGAAATAAAAGATACCTACACTTTACGCCAGGTCAAAAGTTAAACGTGTGCAACTTCTTAAATTCGTTAATTAACCAACGTGTTAGTTAAGAAATGTCGAAAATTAAGTGGTTTATTATTTGCAGATAGACACATAGCTACATAATGATATGTGTTGTTTGTGTGGTGACGAGATAACCCTCTCGACCTCGGCTATTGAGCTGATAGCGCGTTGAGGGCGCGCGGGAAACTGGACGATTAAAGAGATGTCTGAACATTTGTGGTGAAAGGAAAATGTAGAGTGCAATGTGCATTGAGAATAAATCATATTGGTACCAAGCTATTGCGCACCATATGTACTTTCTAAAATTACCTTGGACATTACGGACATTGGTTAAGGGAAAACATCGTGAAGAAACCCGAACTTTTGGGTCCTCAACTATAAGTCTGAACTGGCCAACCCGTCCTGAGCAATCGTGGTGACCAATGCTCGTGTGCCATCTCTATATAATAAGAAACCTTTGCCCTGCAGTGGAACAATAATACGCTATTATTTTATTGCGCCTAGATAGAAACCATATCTGATGGATATTTCTGTCCCAAGTTTCACTAGACAGTAATTACCTCTTTATTACCCAATAGTTTTAGCAAGGACCATGTAGGTTACCTATACATGGGACTGTCCTTTATGATAAACGCGGAGGCAGGTAGCAAACTTACTGTCTTGGCCTGTACCTACCTAAAACTTGAAATATTCAAATCAAATCAAATCAAAATATTTTATTTCACGTAAACCAACATGGGCACTTATGAAACGTCAGAAGCTAGGTGCACGGTTCCAATTGGTTGTTTCCTATGGAGAAGAGCCGGCAAGAAACTCCACGGTTACTCTTTTAAAAATCAGGGGCTTTTACAATGTTTCCAATTACAGTGTTGATAGATATGGGAGGACAGTGTAGGCCTGTCAAGAACTAACATGTACTCAACAAAATATAAAAAGGTCCACAAATCTAGTCTACAAGTTAGGTCTACAAAGTTCTCACATTCACAAAATATAAAAGAATCTATATAAAAATAAAAGCCTATTTAGACTAAATGACATGATTGCCATTACTACTGAAACACATCGGAATCAAAATCCTATCCACAAAAGCCATAACCATATTATCTGCATCACCTTTATGACACAATGTAAGATGAACAACACGCGCCATAAAGGCCGGGAATGCGTCTATTCCAACTGGACACGATGACTCAGCGAGTCCAGTCCACAGTCCGTCAGATATCAAAAATTCCGCTCTAGACATATGGGCAGTATCGCGGCGCGGCATTCGACCGCGGCATGAACACCGGCGCGGGCGCACGTGCCCGTCACGCTTACAAACAGCGGACGATCGCACCGAGCCCCTTACGCAATGCTCACGGAAACACTCGGGTTAGATTTATTTATGTAGGTTTATTGGTACCTATATTTTCAAGGTACATTACTTTAAAAACAGGCGCCTTGGGTGGGTCATGAATTTATAGTTAACCGCACATCTGTAGTAACAGTAATAGTTTACTGACAAATGCGTGCACTGACTGGACAGGTCCACTCTATCTGTGTGGTTTTTTCTCAAAAGACCATTTCAGACACCAATCTACATGGTTTTCACATATTCTGACCAAGATTATGTGTGGACTTCAAAAGAGACTGACCTCTGAGTTTGTTTCGGCCTTTCTTCTCGAGAGTAGTCAGTTAAGAAACGCCGTGTCCACATCGGTATCGAGTCGACGATGAAATTCCTAGGACTTATCCTCGATAGCCGGTGGAACTTCGGGTCGCATTTTCAGCATTTGGCTCCCCGATTGATGGGCTCCGCGAATGCACTCTCGCGTTTGCTGCCTAATCTGGGGGACCAAATACCTCCTGCCGGAGGCTCTATGTCGGGATCGTACGTATCCATGGCGCTCTATGGAGCGCCTGTATGGGCGGATAACCTGACGGCCCGCAACATTGCAATACTGAGAAGACCACAGAGAGCAATGGCCTTTAGGGTGATAAGAGGATACCGTACGGTCTCCTTCGAGGCGGCAAGCCTCTTGATCGGATCACCACCCTGGGATTTTGACGCCAAAATCCTAGCGTCACTATATCGATGGCGCCGGGACGCGCTGGAGCGGGGCGAGCCCCTGATGCCTCGTCACGTCGAGGTGTACAGGGCTGAGCTCCATGGCATGGCGCCCTTCATTTCCGGCTGACACAGGGTATTTTCCGGACATGGGTGCTTCGGAAAGTACCTGTGCCGCATAGGCCAGGAACCGACACCCGGATGCCACCATTGCAACTGCCTCGACGACACGACGCAGTACACCCTTGAGAAATGCCCTGCTTGGGCAGTGCAGCGCCGTGACCTCGTCGCGGCGGATGGTGCTGCGGGTTCTCTCTCGCTTCCGGACATGGTCCAGTCCATGGTCAGAAGTGCGAGCGCGTGGGACGCCGTCGCCTCCTTCTGTGAGGAAGTGATGGTCGCAAAGGAGGCGGCGGAAAGGGAGAGAGAGGATACAACCTCCCTTACAATCCGTAGCTGATGCACCGGGCGCCGGAGGGCGCGGAACGATCTCCGGCCGCCTTAGGGTGAGGCCTGCAGGCAACAGACTTGGGGAGTTTGTTGCCTGAACAGTGAAAGGCCCGAGACGGCGGCGCGCCGTGTTCCGCGCGCGCCTTTCTCTAGAGGAATTGCAGCCGTATGCGGCTGTTGAGGGTGACGGGGTCCGCATGGATTCATGCGGGCCAACACCTGGCCGGGGGAGCGTGATGAAATGCGCAAGCACCCCAGCACCCGGCTAAAGGTAGCAGAAAAACACCGTGTGGGTTTAGTCAGTAAGAGGCTGACAGACCCCTCCACCCACCCCAGGGTGGAGGACATCCATGAGGATTTCCAAACGATAAAAAAATTATAAAAAAGATAGGAAACACCAACCTCATCTAGTTTTTTAAATATGATTGGCGTGTAAAAGTGTTTGTACAAACCTGCTTACAGAACTAAAATCAAAATTTATCATTTAACAATTTTACTTTGACATTATGTTATAGCAGTACCTAAGGGTGTTTTTCGTACAGTTGCATGTACAACCATTACCGCACCGCTTAGACCTACCTGTGTATGTGGATAATCTCCAAGGACAGTGCAATAAAAATCCTGATATAATAGGTGTTAAAGGTTTAGAACTATGTCCGTGACTACTGCAGGACCACCAACGCCAAACGCTTCCATATTTAGTAAATAATTAGTTCTTAATTGGTACTAATTAGTACTCGAGCAACAAAATTGATACCTTAGTAGTTATCGAGAAAATTTTCATTTCAAGATTTCCTTATTAAAAACTCTGTGATTTCTTCCCAAATTTATACAAAAATTAGTAATCCTAAAGAAATTATAGTGACCAAAAATTCAGACTCCTAAGTGATGTATTTTAAGAGAAATTAGCTTAGAAGCACTAGTTTAGAAGAAATCACAGAGTTTTTAATAAGGAAATCTTGAAATGAAAATTTAACACCGTGACTTTCGCCACCCCACCAGTGGCATGGTATATCTCGTAAACCACTGGAGTACTAATTTTGAATTTTGGGTACTAATTTTATCTTGCAGGGTACTAATTTTCTATGTAGGTTTGAGGAAAGCGACAAGCTCCTCAAACTTGTAATCAACATTCAAAGTCGTGGGTCCTGCTGAACGAGCGCGCGAAATTTATCATCGTTGATTTCTCGGTAAATACAACACAAAAGTTTCAGTTCTGTTTTTTTTACGAAATGAATCACATTTATGGGTACTAATTATTAGTATACTTGATTAGCTGTAGCATGCCCACATTTTCGGCGGTCGTGGTGGTCCTGCTGCACGGAGCGTGATTACCGCAGGACCACCTTTAAAGACGATTTTCTCGAAAACTGCTAAGGTACCAATTATATTGTTCGAGTACTAATTGAATACTAATTATTTACAAAATATGGAAGCGTTTGGCGTTGGTGGTACTACGGTAGTCACGGACATTTTAGAACTTACGGCGCTTTTCACTGGCAAACATATACCAACCTTGTGCTCGTTGAAATTAAGACGAAAATAAGTAAACTTCTATTAGTCCGCGAGACCATCAACGGTGTTAGAGGTAGGTACGTGTTTTATGTTATTTATTATCGACTTAATTTAAGAATTGTTTGGCATAAAAAACCGCGCTTTACTGAGCTTCGCCAGATCTGCACTTTAGTCACTTTGCGAAGATAAGCGTTAAGACTCGTGCTCACTGGCGCGACGCGACAGCGTGAAACAAAGGCCCGCGTGCCGCGCGACGAGCGGCGCCTTTGTGTCGCGCCTGTTTGTGGGAGCCTTTACTCGTGAACCATCTCGGGCAGAACTGCGCGTCTTGAAGTAGGTAAGTTTTGAATGTAGGCAGAACCAAACAAAAATAAACTAGAACTAAATAAACTATTAGAATAAACTAAAATAAACTAAAAAATATATTAGAATAAACTAAAACTATAACACACTTCAGCTCGCCTAAAAAGTTAAAGTATTGAGTATTAGTAATGTGATATTCTTTTAACAAAAAAAAAAACTCGTTAATGCATAACCTCCTCCTTTTTTTAAGTTGGTTAAGGAGGTTAATAACTCCTTCGATAGGTAGCCGTGCTGGCTGATAGAAGTTTGATCTGAAATTGAGAACTAATGAACAACTTTGAAATACTTTCAAACTTTGAAATAAACTCAGGTTTATTCAAAGAAAACATAAAACTTTGAAGAATTTAAATCAAGCAATAAACAGCTAGACTTCTGAAACAAATTCTTTGGATTTCTTTGGATATTATCAATATAATATAAATAAGTTTCAAGTTTTTTCAATAAACAGTTAGGTATTCATTGGCAAGTTCTATTTCAACTTTTTAAATTAATTTTCATTTAATTTTGCAGATCACAAACAATTTCATTGGTGTTTAACCAAGACTAATAAAATATGGTAGAAGGGTGGTCTCTAATAAAATAGTCTTTATTTAATCTTTTAACTTAAAACCATTTACATTGGCATTTAAACCTATATTATTTTGCTCAAACAATTTACCAAATAGAGAACTGTACAATTCATTCTTGCTTTCATCAGTCCACAAGGCTGATTTTTCTGGAGCCATAAAATTCACTAACTGATTATGTACAACATACTTTATCTTTCTTCCTTTAGTGGCTTTTGTATCAACTTTCCTTTTCATCTTGCTTCTCATTTGCTGTAAAGCTATCCACTGACGACTCAATTGGACTGGGTCTGAAATATCTGCAGACTTGCATTCAATTAGTTCTCGAAGCAGTTGATGGTAGAAGTCACTGTCATCAAATATTTCTGGGATATATTCGTCATTATCCTTACGGTCTCTTGTTACTGGGTTTACTTCTGTCTCTTCTATATCTTTACTTTCTTCTTCTTCTGGGATATCTTTTTTATATCCAATAATGTCATATTCAGACCTCTTCAGTTGTGTACGTTTCACCAACTTCTCTCTATCAGACAGAATATAAGATATTTGTTGCAAGACTGTGTTTGTTGGCACACTTTTAATGTTAGTAGCAGTTGCAAGACGTGTTTTGTCGTTCCATTTTTGAATTGCGGTGTCTCTGAATGATTTGAAAGCTTTGTGGCAAGTTGAGATGTCAGTTTCATACTCTTCAAGTTTGCGTTTCTTGTTTGGTGCAGTTTTATTTTTAATTTTAGGTGTTGATACTTCTTTCACAGCCTCCTCTTCAGCATCAGTGTCCGATGGTATCTCCTCATTGTCCGTATCGCTTGGGATTTCTTCATCACTGTCTTCTCTTGCGGTTAGTTTTGCATCAGCCTGTTGTTTGCTTAATTTCTTATTGCAAAGGGTCTTTGTTTCTGGATATTTACTGAGAAGCAAATTCTGAAGGGATAGTAACCTGAAAAGATGAAAATAAATGAATTAATAAACACACTAAGGAGGCATTTTAATAATTATAATATTGTAAACTTATTAACTTAAAAAATTGTACTTAAGTAATATAATATTACACAAATAGTAATTATTAAGAATAAAACTTACTTCTCCAAAACATTGGTGACATTAACCTTAGTTGCATTAGCCTCCTCTACATATTCCTCATTCTCCTTTAATTCACTGTAAGCTTCAGGCATGGGCATCTGATTAGCAGTGTTCACACATCTTTGAAGATGAATCCTCATCTCCAGCAAACTCTCCCATAGCAACAACTGGTTCCTTACACAAATACCCTTCTTAGCATCTTCTGATAAGTTCTGCTTTTTAACATGTTCAAAGTTTTCTTTCATAGGTGCTTCCATTTGACTGATATCATATCCTTCTCCCTCATCATCACCTTCATCACTACCTTCTTCATCGCCACTATCCTCTTCATCGTCATCCGAATCAGCATTCAATTGTTTTTGGAACTGAGTGATGCTATAATCTTCACTTTCAGCATCTGAATCTGAATCTTCTAAATCCGATGATTTCTCGTCACTAGTTTTTGTTTTAGACAGATCGTTCTCTGAGTCTGACACATCTGAGTCGATTGAAAAGTCCTGTTTGCTCTTTTGAGGTTGTTTTTGGTGCGGCAAATCTTCGTCTGAGCTGCTGCCTTCTTCATCAGATTCTTCGACATCTTTCCGAGATACGACTTGTCCCTCATACTTTTTACTAACCTCGCTCAATAAACCCACGTTTCGTTTACGAAAATCACTGATAGCCGCTTCAACTTCACTATCTGAAGAACCCAAATCATCACGCGTAACAGTTTTCGGTTTTGTGCCGAAAACTTGGTCATCTTCAATGTCAGCACGAGGTTTTACTGTTAGAGCATCGGCAATTTTATCTGATAGTAGCTTCTGTGGTGTTTTCTTCTGTTTTAACTTCATTTTGTAGTTATTTTGTAATTTTAACCAACAAAATACCTTCACGTGTAGACGTTCAATTCAAGTTCAATTACAAATTATTTGTCAAACGTCAGTCAGTCATTCAATCTTGACTTTTCTCTATCCACAGTGTCTACTGAGGTTTACGAAGCATGCTATATATAAATGTATCTTTAAAAATAAGAAAAGCAATTATTGTAAGAAACCATTAAACTCAGATTTAGTGATAAAATTCGGGGTATAAGAGTAAAGGACAAATAATTTCGTACAAAACATAAAAATCAAAATAATAAGTGTGTGGCCACAGATGAATGTTGATATAGACAGTATAAAGCCTGTGCTAGACGGTCGCCAATACGCCACCGACCAAGCGACCATGGTTGGTGGCTCGTCGGAGGCTTGTCGTGAGTTGTCTGGCTAGACGGTCGGCCGACCACGCTACAGCGTCAGTGTGTTCAGAACTCGCGGACGGACAACACGCACTGCAAGCGCACAAAATGGCACCTAGTCTTTCGAAATTTCAAAAAGTTGGCGTGGCTTTTGTATTAATGAGTACACTTAATATACGAAAGGAAAAAAAGAAAAGAATATGGATGAAACGCTGACTTAAGAAACGATATTCGCTGAGCCATATAAATTTGATGAATTTTTATAAAAATCCGCGATAAAATTGCGTTCGCGCTGAGATGCCATCGTAAGTAGAGTACACAGTACGTGCGCACGCGGCACTTCCTCCGAGCGAACTGATTACGCGCGGTCGGAGTCGGGCGGCCACGCGGTTTAAAATCGACAGCTCCGACCGCGGTCGGTAGCGCGCGACCGACGACCAAGGGCGTCCGAAGGGCAAACGAAATTTTGCTGGAAACAACTGTCTACAGCTACACGGTTGGTGCGGACCAAGGTCGCTTGGTCGAAGAGGCATGTTGGCGACCGTGTAGCAGAGGTTTTATATAAACAAGTTCACTTTTTTACAAGCTTTTATTTTTTATACGTAATATCTCTATGTAGTCTATGCTTTTTTTTTTACGTAGTACGAGTACAATTGCATGTATTCTAAATAAATGTTAAATTCTACACACATAAATATTAAATTATACGGAACAAAAAAAGATTATTCAATCATTAGCAAAAGTGATAGTAAACTACTAACAGACATGTTCAATACCTACGAGCTTCTTTAATTTTTTCGAATACTAATCTCTGTGCCTTTGTTTATTCGAGATTCAACGAACTCAGACGGTACTCATTTCAGTGCAGTTTACTCTATAATACTCTGTGGTACTCATCCCTTAAATTGGCGCGAAAGTTGACATTTACGTTACGCTATTGACAAGGAAAGCAAGGAAGGCAACATCGAATGATCGAACTCCGATCGGCAAATAAATACGCTTATTCAAAAGTTAACCAACAAAATGCCTAGAAGAAGAGTTCTACCGAAAACTGTAACGTGGTTAAGTGAGGAAATACATGAACCACAAAGTTTAACCCCATCATTTCACCACTACGAGTAAGTTAACCTGCAACTTATAACAACTGTTTCTTTTAGTTCTCCGGCCTATATCGTAGTTTCTTATTACCAGGAAGTTTCAATTCGGAAATATCATAGCTGGAATTGGAGATAGTGTTCTTATTTCGAACGCTGATGCGGCTGAACCGGATACGGAGGCAGGTTGTGATGCGGCTCGCATTATCTCATTGTATGAAGATAGCACCAACGCCAGTGATCCCTTCAGAGCCAAGGTTCAGTGGCACTCGAGGCCCACTGACCTTCCCAATTGGTGTTTTAGTAATATGGAACCTATTCGTTTCTATGAAAAAGAGGTGAGTTAACAAGTTGTTGTTTATTTACAAACTTCATAAAATCACTTAACTTTCGGGATCTTGTGATAACTAATTAGAAAAGCTTAAAGACATACCTTTCAGCCAGTGAGTACACTGACAATGATGTCATTACAAAGAAAACTGTATTTTATTTATTTACTTTCTATCATTACAATTTACTTACATTGAATGTAAAACAATTTTCTTATAAAACTTTTAATTAATGATTAATCGTGTTAACAATTTTCAGGTAATAGAAGACCACCGTCCCTTCAACCAAGATGTATCAATAGAAACATTCTTCAAGAAATGCTCCATTACTCTTACCATTACAAAGGATATGGATGAAATTATTAATGAGCCATACCATTACATATGTAGATACCGCCTCATGGCCATGAGCAGGCGCAAAGTACAGATTGAACCTGTGCTTGAACAAGAACGGAAAGCAATAGCATTGTTAAGTACACCCAATAAGACACTGTCAAAGACAGGAAATCTAAAAACACCAAGTAGTTTAGTCAAAAGAATGAGTAGGGTATCCATCTCAGAAAAGAACTGGAGTGTCAGCAAAAATGATGGAACAAAACTACTGCTTAAAAGAGCTATACTAGCTGACAAAAATGAAAAAGATTCACCAAAAAAAGTTACTCCAAAATCAACATCAAGAAAATTCACAGAAACACCAAAGAGCTCTATGAAATTATCCAAGAATAATATAGAAGATGTTCTGTCTATGGAACTGGAAGAAAATTCTGATGATGAGCTCCCAACATTGATCATAAGGCGGCATGTACCAACTACACCAAAACGAAAGCAGTCAATATCTAAAATAACAAAAGAGGAGACTCCTAAAAAGATTTTAGTATTTGAGGATGAAGAAAAGAGTACTACAACTAGAAGAGGACGAGCAAAGGTTGCTATTAATTATCAGGAACCTGAAATTTCACCAGTAAAGAGGACACCTAGGAAAGCAGTCCATAAGATGTCAGAGAGTGATGACGACTTTAAGCCAGCTCCTCGAACACCGAAAACGCCTAAGACTCCTAAAACGCCTAGGACTAGAACACCAGCGCAAACTCCGAAACGCAGTGTGACTAAAAGAATTTTGACTAGTCAGCTAACACCAACTTTACATAATAGGGCTCATTCTATTGATAATATTGATGGTAAGGATATAATAGGTTGGGGAAAAAGTTTCTTCACATTTTTTAAGAAAATTCAAAACATTTTTTAATATAGTTTATTTACATTTAACTAAAGTATGTAGGTACCATTTTGTTCGATAACTTTTTGCCATCTTGTAGGTAGGGACATGATCCCATTGCTATAGAAATTTTGGGACTTCTGATCAAAATCCCGCGACAAGTGGTTTTGGCAGTCCTCTCGTGATGTTAACCTGATACTGCCTAACGAATTCTGAAGAGACCGAAACAGGTGGAAATCTGAAGGTGCAAGGTCAGGACTATACGGCGGATGCATTTACACCTCCCAGCCAAACTCTCTTAATTTTTGCTGAGTGGCTAAAGATGTGTGAGGTCTAGCGTTATCATGATGAAAAACCACACCCCTTCTGTTGATTAATTCCGGCCGCTTTCTCTCAACTTCTTGCTTTAATCTCATCAGTTGTTCGTAGTAGAGTTCAGAATCGATGGTCCTGCCTGGTAGTAACAGCTCATAATGAATAATGCCCTTCCAACCCCACCACACACACAGCATCACCTTGTTGCGAGTTAACCCGGGTTTCGCCACAGTCTGTGAAGCCTGACCGGCCTTTGACCACGACCTTTTTCGCACGTTCTTGACGTGATCCACTTTTCATCACCAGTTATCAGCTTCTTCAAAAATGGTTCGGTTTCATTACGTCGTAATAAAGTATCACAAATGAGTACACGGTTCATTAGGTTTCTTTCAGTGAGTTAGTGAGGTACCCAAATATCGAGCTTTTTTGTGTACCCAGTTTTTTTCAAATGTGCCAAAACTGTTTTGTGGTCAATTCCCAGTTTTTCAGCTACGTCGTAACTACTGATATGCCGATCTTGCTCCACTTTTTCAAAAATGGCATCCATTTTATCCGTAATAGGGCGACCAGAGCGACGTGCATCTTTGACATCAAAATTTCCGGATTGAAAACGCTTAAACCAAATTTGTGCTACTCTCACAGACACTGCACTAGGTCCATAAACATCGCAAATTTTTTTCGCGGCTTGCATTGCATTTTATACCTTTTTTGTAGACAAATTTTTAAATGTATCGAATTTCTTCATTAGATTCACTCATCTTGACAGTACGAAAAACAAATGAAAATCACACATTTTCCTAATTTGAATTTGGAATTATGTTCTTTAAAATTTAAACTTTCAATGATACCAATACGAGCCAGATACAAATAGTATAGCCAAAGAGATTTTATTACAAGTTCGTACATACTATAATGCGAAAAGACTTTTTCCCCAACCTAATATTTTTAATAGGTTAATTTATACCTGGTTAGAGTATATATTATTTAAATTACAAAAATGTAAATTTATTCTTCTAATGTTTTCTAGAGTTTCTAAAAGATAACAAGTCCCTTCCTGGCAGGGAAGGTCAAATGGAAGAAATTCTATCATTTGTTAGATCAAAACTGCTAGATGGTACCAGTGGGTAAGTTTTATTGTCTTCCAATGCTTACCGTCAAACGGGGTGAATAGGGATGCAGGAGTGAATCGGGACGAAACTTTAAAAAGGATTTTAACATTGAAATAATATAGTTTTTTGCAAAAAAGACTAATTTATGTGTACACTATACAGAGTGACTAGGACATTGACGTGCTAACCGAAACCATGAATTCCATACATGATTCTGAAATCCATTTGTTGACATTTTTAATCAGTTATTTAAAAAAAAAATGACTGGGTGTCTAGATCATGTGTTGAATTCATGGTTTCAGTTTGCGAGTCGATGGTCCCAGCCACTCGGTATTAATTGAATGCTTAAAATCTACTGTACAATTTCGTTCCAATTCACCCCTGCATCCCTATTCACCCCATTTGTAGGTATACCTTAAAATACTTAGCATTAGACTAAACGCTATAAATTATTTCATACATGGATTAGCAACTGGGGACTGCAGTCTCGCCAACTGGATTGGCATAATCTGAGAAGGCAATTTATGTCCAGTAGGCTTAGCACAAGCACCGTCTTATCGACGGAAGAATAGAAAAAAATGACGTTTCGTGAAGACAGTATGACGGCAGCAAAGTAGAAAGAGTCAACTGCACTTTTTACGAAATTCAGTCATTTATTCACGTTTATCTTTTATTTTCCTTATATCTCGAAAATGGTGTGTCCTATCGCAAAAATAATGAAAATTTCGACCCCCTTTAATGAACCTTTAAACCTCTAAAACTCAACATGTAGGTAATCATTTTACACATTTTCCATACAAAAAGTGAAAAATGCCTTTTTTCCATTCCATTTTTATTCTTTGTAGCCGTAGAGTAAAAAGTTTTCTACTGTAAAAAATCAAATTGTCTTCACTACCTTAGACAACTGTCTTCTGAAATAGTCTACATTAAAAAGGACTTAGACAACGATTGGCAGAAACGGAAGACAAGATGACAGATTTTAGAAGGATTTTTACGGTGCAATGTCAAAAATTGAGAAACGAAATGTCACTGTATGGGAATAGCCGTGTCTTTTCTTCAAAGAGATAGACAGCGTCATGCTAAGCCCGCAGCAGATAACTCACTGTTAATGCTTGTTTATTGTTTACGAAAACTGATGACTGACATGCTAATACATTCTAGGACAACAATACACCTTCAATATCATAGTAATATTTTATCAACTGCTATAGAACCTGGAATTTTAAAACATCCTCTCATTTCTTCTAGCTGTATGTACATATCGGGAGTACCAGGAACTGGCAAGACAGCGACCGTCAGCTCAGCTCTCAAGTACTTAAAGGAAGAAGTAGACCTGCCAGACTTCCAGCTTGTTGAGGTCAACGGCATGAGGATAGCTGAACCTCGACAGGCTTATGTGCAGATATACAAACAACTTACTGGTGAGATACACTTTTTACGTATTTATTTATTCATTATAAGAATGTCATCTATATATCTGTGGCCTGTTGCTAGAAAGGCCCAAGTCCGTTTTTGTGAGAAGTGTGATGCTGTGTATGCTAAAAGGTCAATGTAGTAAAACAGTAATACTTAAAGTTATATCATAGGAAAACAAAATTTTGGCAGTAAAATCACACTTCTCACAAATACGGACTTTTGCCATTCTAGCACCAGGTCACAGATCTATATAAATAATAATGAATCGCCGAAATGTATGTACGCGCAAAACTTCCGAAGAACGACTGCACCACTAAATTGTATAATTCATTCTTTTTGTGTTTGTTATTGTCAGGACAAGGTTTGTATAAAAGAAAATAAAAATAAAAACTAGCAGTTTTTTTATTACCTCATAATATGAAACGTGAGTGAGTGAATGAGACAGAAGAGGTAGGTAGGTAGGGTAGGGTACGGTAGGTAGGTGGATACTTAGTGCCCTCTGTGAGAAGCCAGGCCGAGTAAAGCTAGTACTTGAATTATTTTATCTGATACTTTTACAGACGGTAATGCAAAGTTTAAATTGATTTGCTTTCATTTTACAGGTAAATCAGTGGTATGGGAGCAGGCCTGTGCATTATTAGAAAAGAGGTTCACAAATCCTGGACCTAGGAGAACACCAACAGTATTGCTTGTGGATGAGGTAACTTAATTAATTTCCTTTTTTTTTTATCTAAAACTATTTTCATAGTAAAGATCTATAGTTCTGCCTTGTTGTTTATTAGGAAATATGCTTTTCAGCTTAAAAGCTACCTCTATTTGGTGCACACCTACCTTATTTGCAATCAGAAAAATAAATAATTCAAAAATCTAATTATATCATTAAAATATAGACTATCTCCAACAAAATGATCCAAATCTGTAACAATTTTTACTCTTTTCCAGTTAGACGCCCTCTGCACACGTCGTCAAGACGTCCTTTACAGTATAATGGAGTGGGCTGCCCACAACACCGCGCTCCTCACAGTCCTCGCAGTAGCCAACACTATGGACTTGCCCGAACGAGCGCTGGCGGCAAGAGTGGCTTCCCGCCTCGGTCTGACCAGGCTTACCTTCCCGCCCTACACTCATACGCAGCTACAAATTATTGTTGCTACACGGCTGGCTGGGGCTAATGTTACTGCTGATGCTGTTCAGCTTATTGCCAGGTGGGTAATATAGACACGACAGAAATTATGCAATAGACCATCATAAAGAAGTAATTTGTAGGCTCATTTCCTACGAAATGTATGGGAAAAGATTTTCGCGATTTATGGCTTTTCTAGTACTCACATCCTCAGTTAGTCCGATATTTTGATCCTTATAAGAAACATGATCGAATTGCTTTAAAAAAACTGAAAATTGCCCATTTTCTTGTAGGCTACAATTTTTTCAAAATTAGTGAATGCCTATTTAAATTTCTCAAAAGTAATGGATATTCTCCTAAGACCGTTTTCCCGTAGCTACAACAATTAAGGTACCTATCCTTACAGCCCCGTCTCAAAAATCCACCCTTTATAAGCTAGGAAATAATACTCGAAAATATTCATCAGAAAAATTACCCTACAGTCACCAATTACATACTTGCTAAGCTTGAAAACATACCTAGTTTGTTATATTTTCAAAAGTGTGCGTTTTATTCTGTTTTGCGGCGATACTTGGGGGAGGTCTATGTCCTATGGTCACCTTGCTGGCCATGGGAATCTAAAATCAGTAATAATAGTAATGCCTTCACAGCAAGGTGTAATTTATGGCGGGAGTTTTATGAACTCCCTGACAATTTTATCGAACATCTGAGAGCCTAACCCCTAGGTACGCGTTGCTGTGGCCGACTTGGAAATAGACTTCGAACCCAAGTCGGCCGGAGCAAATACAATCCCTACAGATGGTGGTTCAAAGACGGCTCAAATCTCAAGTGCGTTTGTGGAACCTCCCCACAGATAATCGCCCACCTTCCATCCTGCTCCGCATGCACTGTCACCTGTGCACTTGATTATCTCATGACTGCGTCAGTTGAGCGGAGTTTGCGCAGCTGAATTTTGAGCCCAAGATGTTTGAAGTTTTTGCCTTTGATACGCTAAGAAGAAGAATATAGAAATATCCTATTCTCTTAAATTCAATATTTTTGGAACGAAGTTCCTTATCGCACGATACGGTCTTGGCGGATGGGGGCTAGGCGAAAAAAAGTGTAAGAATGTTCCGTTACAACCCTTTCTTTATTTGTTTGTTTGGTTTAACACGCTAATCTCAGGAACTTCTGGTTGGAATTGAAAAAGTCTTTTTGTGTCGGATAGTCCATTTATCGAGGAAGGCTTTAGGCTATACAGGGTTAGTTTTCAAAGACCAGCCAAATTTAAGGATGTGGTACAGACCATCAAACTGAACAATTTTCTCCTTGGGATCAAAATCGTAATCACGAAAAAAAAATCAGCGGTCCCATACATTTAGGTCAAGTAGGTATTGAAGTTTTTTATGGGACAGTTTATAAATTTTTCGCGATGATGATATTGGTCCCATGGAGAGAGTTGTTCAGTTTGATGGTCTGTACCACATCCTTAAATTTGGCTGGTCTTTGAAAACTAACCCTGTATAACATCACGCTACGACCAATAGGAGGTTGACTCAATATAACCTGTTTTTTTGTAATCAAATTTGTTCTATGGATGTTCTAATATACTACGAAAGGAACTTCGTTCCAACCGAGTGTTCCACGACACCCACGCATTTTTTTTATTTTCACGCTACTCAGTATAATGCAATATACTGCTGTAGTCTCCCTGAAGCTGTTTCAAACTTGCCTTTGAACTCGGAATCTTTTTTTTTCAGAAAAGTAGCAGCAGTATCAGGCGACGCTCGACGCGCGCTCGCCCTATGCTCACGCGCATTAGAACTGGCGGGGCCTGAAGGCGCTGGTCTGAAGGAGGTGCAACAAGCACTTGGTGAAGCAGCCTCCAGTGCGGCTGTACGGGCTATAAAGAACTGCTCGCCTGCTGAGAGGCTCATGTTGAGGGCTGTGGCTGCTGAGGTGAGGTTCTTCATGAAGTTATTTTACGGCACTCGAGAAAGAGTTCTGAGTTCTCATCAGCATGAAGTATACCAGCTTAATAGATACTATACTTCTTTTTCATATATTAAAAGAATTCAATCAATCAACCCAGCCTATCGCAGTCCACTGCTGGACATAGGCAACTCCCAGGTTGCGCCACAACACCGTCCTCCGCCTTCCGCTTTCAGTCTGTCCCAGCCACATTTTTAAGTTCATCAGTCCAACTAGCTAGGGAGGCGTCAAAGCCTTCTTAAATCTTAACGACTGGTCCTTGTAATTTTATTTAGATCTAGGGATGGGGCTTGTACAAAAGATTACTTTTATAAGGAACCTGTAAACAGCACCTTAACCTTTTAACCGCCCGACTTTATGTCAGTTGTCGTGCCCCCAGCGCCCGACACATTGAATCGAAAAATAAATACCTACAACAAAGAGGGATGTGCAATACCTACAATTTTTCGATGTCGATATTTCGTTTTATATAAATAACAACTGAGTAAATATTTTGATATTTGTTTTATTTAACATTATCCACTAGTAAGAAATACCAGTGTAAATAAGTACCAAAGAAACAAAAACAACTCCTGGTTTTCTTCCTTCTATTTTTGTCTACTCCCGTGTTTCTCAACTACTTCAGTCAACGTTTTTTACCGTAGGTATCTAAACGGCAGAATTTTTCACTGTATTTAATGATAAATGATAAATGATTTTATTTCTGTAAATAGGTTTGTACAAACACTTTTACACGTCAATGATATTTTAAAACTAGATGAGGTCGGCGTTTCCTATCTGACTACTCTGAGAAGAAAGGCCGAAACAAACTCAGAGGTCACAGTCTCTTTTAAAGTCCAGACATAATCTTGGTCAGATCATGTGAAGACCATGTAGATTTGTCTGAAATGGTATTTTGAAGAAAAACCACACAGATTGAGTGGACCTGTCCAGTCAGTGCACGCATTTGTCAGTAATCGTGCAGCTCAACTCAGAACTTAAGGAGCTCAACGATTCAACGAACAATACCAAAGAAAGGACATTTGGGTAGGCCACAAAAATTACTCAAACTGCCAGACTAAGATAAAACTACATGAAAGGAAAAAAAAAAAAAAAAAAAAAACAACAATGACCCACATAGTCTTCACATTCAC
Source organism: Griposia aprilina (assembly GCA_916610205.1). Lineage (NCBI taxonomy): Eukaryota > Metazoa > Arthropoda > Insecta > Lepidoptera > Noctuidae > Griposia > Griposia aprilina. Next base: position 6,094,880 of record OU744299.1, read on the forward strand.
AATATTAAAATGAATATCATGTATTTAATCTAGCCTGCATGCTACTCACATTCACAGACAGGTTTCTCTTTAAATGTCATCAAAAAATCTTAATTATGTTATGTCATGTAATTCAATAAAAATGACATTATTAATTCCAAAACACATAATCACAGTATAAAATGGATTGTTGCTTGGGGGTACATTGAAGTAGCTTAATTAATCCCAAGCCTTTTTGTCATCCAAGTAATCTTTAACTTTATAGAAACCTTTTTGACAGAGTTTCTGTTTAATAAATGATTTAAATTTATTGAGGCTCAGTTCTTTAACAAGACTTGGGAGTTTGTTGTAAAAACGTATACTTTGGCACTTAAATGAATTACTAATTTTTTGGAGCCTAGTCGAGGGCACAATAAGTAAATCTTTGTATCTAGTATTTATGTTATGTATGTGTAATGTATTTAATGCCGTCTTTTTTCGAAATGGAAAGTAAATATGTAGGTACTTATTTATTATAGAAACTTGAGTATAATAAATAATACAACAGTCTGAAATCACAATTTAGTTTTATTCACTGGTTTTATGAAATACAAACAAAAGTCTTTAAAAATAAATATTTAATGAGTGGTCATGATAAATTTCAATACACATTTATCGACACACGAACGTAAAACTGATAGAAACACACAACACTGATGGAAAATTCCAGAAGTCGGCACTCGTTTATGACGTACGAAGCGGTCGTCTTTATCAGACCGTGGCGCTGGGCGTACTAACAAAGTAAGTTTCGGAAGATGTAGGCTAGGGATGGGAACCATCAACTCAGTTGCTGACATTTCACAAGTAAGTTTACTTAATTTCAAAGGAATTAAATGAAATACTCACAAATATTTGTAAAAACATGTTTTATTAACAATTGCTGTATTTGTTTTAAAGTTAATTAGTCAGTATAAAGAGAAATATTTTGATTTATGTTTATTTTTGTATCAGTAAATCTTGGCATATGTCCCGTCCCTCATGTCGGATTTTGTCGTCATGGGCGTTGCACATCAATACAATTTTCTAAAAATAATGTTAGTAATTCATCTAACTTTGGACTTTATTTTTAGGACTTCTAATTAAGAGACTAAAGTGTATTAAACTGTAAATGATTACTTAGTTAACTATTTACCTAATATAAACATAATTTTGATAGAATACAGCGTAATTAAATAAAAAAAACTGATTAAACGAGCAGTGATATTTTGGTCGGAAATATACGACTCTGGCGAAATGGGCCAGAAAATATTTGTCGGATTAATCCGACGTAGGCGGTTAAAAGGTTAATGGCACCCTCGCATCAAGCGCAGGCGTTTGTCGGTTGTATACGCTGCGCTAACGTAAAGTTAGCTTAAATCAAGTAGTTAATCTTCGCAGCGCCTAGGCGACGTCAGTCAACGTTACATGCTAGTCTAGTATACTACTACTACAATTTGCCTTCCTCCTCCTCCTCCTCCTTCAGTTGTTTGTTCTTTGTCTGAGCGTCGTGGTGTGCCCGATTAAATGGAGTCAATCGTCACAAATGGAGGGAGATCGTGAAAAACGGATTTTTCACGAATTTTCTCCCTCCGTTTGTGAGCAAATCTTTCAAATCTTGATGTCTATGTGTTTCTTCACTACAATTTCACTTAATGCATGCATACTATAATTTTATATTTATATTATTTTTTTCAGGTGGAACGAACAGGCTCAGACGAGACAACCCTATCTCGTGCGCTACAAACAGCGGCCGCCATAGTCTCCCTCGACGGCCGTCCATACAAGACCGCGCCATGTATCCGCGCACCCACGCCATCGCAAGCGCAGGCAATATGCACACGACTGGCCGCGCTAAGACTGTTGCTGTTAGAACCTAAGCCGGCAGAGCCGAGACTTCTATTGAATATTAGTGCTGATGATGTGCATTATGCCACGAAGCAAATTTCTGTATGATTTATTTTTTCTGTGAGTAAAAAGTTTAGTCACACAAGTAAATAATGCGTGTAACTAGATAATAATATGGTCATATGGTTAACATCTTCTACTTGATAGTTCAAGCAATGATAAAGTACAATATAAAAACGAAATGGGAAAAAATGTTTTTTTTTATTGCATTTATGTTTTTGATAAAGGAAATGACATGTATTTGATAAATAATTATGAGGTTTGTAAAGTACACATTTATAATGATTTTAAAGTTTTCTATTGACAAAGTGATCTGTTATTAAAAATGACTGATAGTTTTAAGATTTTTTTATGATAGAATAAATTATTACAATATTTTTATTTTGTTATGTCATTGAGAAGTCCCCAACTTGTATGATCTTGATAAGCGCTTCAATATTGTTGCCTTGCACTGCTTTTCTACTTGCTGCTACCACTGCCTTGCCGTATTTACCCACTGTAAAATAGATAAAAGTATTTTTTATTACCTCTACAAAATGTTATGAAAATTAAAACATGGGACTTGATAAACATCCTGAAAAATAGAAGGTACCTCTGAGTCTAACAGCCTGCTGCAAAATTGTGTGCAAACTTTTCAGAGCAGTAACTGCTTGTTCTTGAGTTGACCGTCTGATATAGCATCCTGTGAGAAGTTCCTCATTCAGCATTACTACTTCCTTGTAACGGTTTAGCATCTCCTTCCTAGAAAATGTGGTTGAATTAAAATTTGCTCACATAATACAATAAAATATTTGAAACTCATACAAATCATAAGCTGCCGCATCTTGAGCCGCTGGTAGTAATGCAGTAATAAGTTGTGCTCTCTCCGCTGTCTCTGCAGCTAACCGAGACCTCGTCTCTCCTATTTGAGATACGTGCTCCATTTCCTCACGAAGTTTCTTTTCAGCTTCGGGAAACTGGGCCACGGACTGAAAGATTAAGAAAATCCCGCCAAACTTAAATTTGTCCATGGTGTGGAAAGGAATAAAACTTCACTACTCTATTTTACAGAGTTTAGTCGATTTTACATCTGACATCTCTACGATTAAATGGCGCCGCGTCAGTTTTTGCCGGCGTGGGGAGTTGTCAAATTCTTGGGAATCGTTAGAACCGGGTTTTGGGATTCTTTTTGTGAAAAATTATATGAAAATGGTTGAAAACAACGATGTTGAATTGTCTGAAGCAGAAGCAGAACAGTACGATCGTCAGATCCGTCTGTGGGGCTTGGAATCTCAGAAAAGGTTACGTTCATCGAAAGTTTTGATCATCGGAATAGCGGGCCTCGGTGCTGAAATTGCCAAGAATGTTATTTTATCCGGAGTCAAAAGTGTATGTTTGTTAGACAATGAGAAGCTAAAGGAAATAGATCTGTATTCGCAGTTTTTGGCCCCGCCTGAGAAAATCGGGGAGAATAGAGCAGAAGCTTCAGTGACGAGAGCGAGGGCTTTGAACCCAATGGTAGAGATTACATCGGAGACGAAGTCTGTAGATAACCTCCCCGATAAATTCTTCCAACAATATGATATTGTCTGTGCAACAGGCCTGAAGCAAGAGCAACTAGAGCGTATCAACAACGCTTGCCGCGACAGCAACAAGAAATTCCTATGTGGTGATGTTTGGGGCATGTACGGTTATATGTTCGCCGACCTCGTCGACCACGAGTACTCAGAAGAAATTGTACAACACAAAGCCGTCAAACGCGGATCAGACGATTTGGAGAAGACTGCTCGAGAAACTGTCAGTATTAATGTAAAGCGCAGAGCAATATATGTCCCTCTACAGAACGCTCTGTCTGTGGACTGGATGAAGCCAGAGATGCGATCAAGACTACGTCGCGGGGACCCTTCGTACTTTGTGATGAAGATTCTACTGCGTTTTAAAGATGAGTACAATAGGAACCCAGACCCAGCTAAGAGGAAAGAGGATACCAAAATCCTGTTACGTATGAGAGATGAGCTTGTGAAGGAACTGTCTCTGCCTGCTGGCTTTATTGTTGATGCTTTACTTCTAGACGTATTTGGCACAGTGTCAGGTGCTGCGGCTGTTATTGGTGGTGTAATTGGCCAAGAGGTTGTAAAGGCAGTGAGCCAGAGAGAACCGCCGCATAATAATATGTTTTTCTTCAACCCTGTCAAATGTGTAGGTTTTGTTGAACTGTATGGTCAGTGAGATTCAGTGTAGAATGTAAGCAATGTCGATTTAAGTATAATAAATTATTTAAGTACACTACAGTGAATTAATTTTTAATTTTCCTAAATAAAATTGTAAATGGATTTGCATATTTGGAATATGTTGGTGTGTAAAAATTGCCATTCACTTGTGATTTTTAACAACGCCTGTCTATAGACATGATGTATGATAATGTTCCATTGCATATTTTTATCATCTAAAAATTTTATAAGGAGCATACATACCTGCAAATCACTCAAATTCAAATAAACAGCCAAACTCTGTATAAGATCACCAGCCAGCCTTATATCATGGGTGCTAATCTTGACTTGTCCATCTGCCCCAAAATCCATGCACAAAAAAGAATGATCTCTCAAACACATAAGATTTATATGAAGTTCCTTAGTGTCTTCTGTCTCAAGATCTAATTCTTCATCTAGTAGAAAGTTCTGGTTTATCCAGATACAGATTCTTTGCACCCTTTCGGTAATGCGAAAAGTGACGAAGCTGTTCCCTTTATTACGTATGTCTTTGTTGATCAGCTCGTACATCGCGAACCTTGGAAGTTGTTTAGTCAGTTCGAATATGTGGAACTGCTCGCTGTCTGGGTAGCCAATGAGAGCCTGTATCAAAATAATTCAAGAATTTAATTGGTTTTAACCACGCACCGCACGGCTTTCGGTAAAACGAAATACAGCTTCGTCGCTACTAGCCAGTGTTTACGAATGCAGACTGGTTAGAAATTAGAATAAAAGCAGTCAATATTTAACACTACATTTATTTTTAAATACTTTAGTAAAAAGAATGAGCAAAAATCGCCGCACAAAACACGTTTCTTGTATGGGGACTGCCTTTATTTTTTTGTCGGTTTGTTTTTATTATTTGTCACTTTGAAAATTTCAAGTGTCTACCTATTACGGTTCAAAAGTTACAGCCCTGTGACAGACGGATAGACAACGGCGCCTTAGTGATAGGGTCCCGTCGGCATTGGTAGCCTTTGGGTACGGAACCCTAAAAATGAACTTGATAAGATTTGAACAGCGTCGTCGTCGCAAATGTTGCGTGTACTGCAGCGGTGTATTGAATCAAATGCGACCCTAGTCCTAAAATAATAGTAGCCTACCTTGATATGAACATCAACCGGCACATCGCGCGGTGGTTTCAACGGAACATGTAGCAGAGACCTCAGTTGGCTGGGCTGAGGATGTCGCACTAACGTCTCACCACTCTCAAAGATACCCTCTGCCAGTACTAGTGCAGCTCGGACTATTGTCTCATTGTTTGTTGATACAGCTAGTTGTATGCTTCCCTAAAAGTAAATCGTAATTATCTAAAGGCATGCTGTCATTCGTGGATCTTTGACAGTCGTTACGGGTCGTCACGAACTCGAAAGTCTGACAACCAGTCTTTTTAAGGGGTATTGCATTACCCAGTAACTCCGTAAGTAATTGGGTTGTGGAGGTCCAGGTCAGATACGCAGTCGTAAAGTTACATGCTCTGCGGGCAGTCGCTCCATGTAGAATACTGGTATTCGGCTGCATCCGGTCAGACTGGAAGCCAACCCCGACTTAGGAAAGCTAGGCAGATTGATTAAACTCTGAAGACACTAATAATAGTTTGGCTTAGGGATTGCTGTTTCAATGACGAGGCACATTTATCCCTTGACCTTTATACCATGAACGAAATTCAAGATTAGGTCGTGCAGGTACCTCATCAGCAGTATGCAGAACAGCCACCTGCAGCCTGGTGTTAGTAGGCATAGCCGAGGCTGGGCGCTCCAGACTCTCCATATTCGCATTACCACTGGCAGCATTAGCCTCATAGTGCTGCAGTTCCACCATCAGTGCCTGCTTCTGGTTGAATAGCTCCGTGATTGCCTGACGATCTTCCTCTGAAGGCATATTCTTGGACGCTGTGTTGAAGCCAGTGTTCTCTTGATAGGGTGGATATCCTAATACTGTAAAGATGTAAAAAAAAATAACACCGAGGAGGATATTATGGAAAAATAATGAGCACCTCCAAATTTAACGACTACAGGGGTTCTAGAACTAAAGGAACTACCCGAAGGTCTCAACAATCACCGGCTTAAAAATCATATGGTAGCCGGCATCCTTAATTATCTGCAACATCCGCCTGCAAAGCTTATTCGGTTCATTACCAAGGATCGCAAACGGTACGCGCCGTACGCCGTATAAAAATGCTACAATTAGGCACTTACCCTCGCCCCTATCAGATACGCAGACAAGATCAGGGACTCCAATGGACCGGTAGTCTGCCAGGAACATAGCTGCTGCATTGGCGCGCATCTGCACCCGTCGTAACACCTGACCCGTAGTGCCTTCGCGCCAATCTACGCGACCGTTTGACCAGCAGCATGCCAGAGTGTCGCCTGACCATTGGAGAGCCAGCGCGTTTTGTTTTGACTGCCCGAGGAAAATTCAATTCAGTGTTATGTTGGTTTCAGTAGCCTCTTTACTACCCTTTCTAGTAGTCTAAAGTTTATATTTAAATACCTTCACTCGCCATAGTCGAATCCCCTCCTCATAGATTCCAATGGTGCCGTTGGCAAGTCCATACGCAAACCTTACTTCGTTGACTGGAGAGAGACTTAATATCGGCCCAGTCTCTGCTATTTCGGCTATGAACTGATCGTTCTTCAGAATTCTGATAAATGAATCGTCACACCCGATGAGGAGCTGGAAGTAGGAAAAGCCAGAAATTATAAAAAAGGTTGGGTATTCGCCGCCCTTCGAAACAGCTCCGTCAACGGTCAAAGTTAGCTATCGAGTCAATACCTACCTATCTAGATTAGGTGTCATGCAGTCGGTATCTATGATGTAGGCATCCTTTAATTAAAGCCTGCACTTGCTAGTCTAAATAAAGAATCAAATTATCTGCATTGCAAGATTCATGATAAATAAAACTTGACACAGCAAGGATAAAGCTGCGCTGCGTATTAAAAAAATAATCCCCGTTATGTATCTAGTTACGACTGGGTAGGGGTACCCACATTTTGTTATAACGTCAAATCGGGATTTTTTGAACGACAACGTTGACTTCTCTCTCTCTTACCTCATTCTCCCCATCCTTGTCAAAGTCGAAAGTGATCATAGCACAAACTTTCCCACTGATGACGTTCCAGAACACCTCGTTCCCTTCCCAGTCGATAGCCTGCACAGAACTGTTGCCACCAATGATGGCCAGCGTCTCCGTGTACTTGCCGAAGAAGCCAGCTATGATCACGTTAACACCGTCAGGGGCTTCTTTGAAGAAGAGGTCTGTATTGTCGTGGACATCGTATGCTGAAAGTGGTTGAAATAAACTGGGATTTTGCAAAGAGTTTTGGTAAAGTGGTATCTGCAGGATTGATATGTGTGACAAATCTTGCGTCTGATGCTGTGGCAGATCACCTCTTTACTTTAGGGCTGAATTGTACTGGTCGAAAGAAAAATAAATAGCCTATGACCGAAAGGATTTGATGTAGAAGCAACAAAAGCTTTTTATCTTAAATTGGCGATGCAGTATATCTACACATATACGTACAAAACGAGTTTGAAGGTTTGAAGATTTAAGTATGTACTGATAGAAAGTTCAGAAAAAAAATAACAGTGACCAAAAACAGCCTCACCTAATATTTGTGTAGGAGATCCAATTAGCAGCATATCTCTGCCAGTGTCAGGTCGCAGTGGTCCAGCCGCCAGTGCTATGATAGCCTGGCTGAGGTTCAGTTCTGAGACCTCACCATGCGCCTGCGACCGTTGCGCTCGACCGCTGACTACTCCACCGTGGGGGTGGTGGATTATTATCTGCGTGTTTATGAATAAAGGAATCATTAACTATCCTAAATAAATTCTATGGAATTCTTCAATAGATTTTAGGTCTCTCCCAATAGAATCATTTTAATTGTATTGTAACCGCGTCATTGTAAGATTCTTCGGGACACTGAGCTTGGAAACATTATTACAGGGCTTAAGGCCAAAAACGTCAATGCGTAAGCGTCAGGGGGCCTCAAACATGTTTCCAACATGCTGGTCCTGCTTTCTTTTCCCTTATGGACTCCTGATACCACGTTTAAACTTAGATATTTGCATGTCCAAGTAAAAGCAGGATTGGAAGGCCAGTATTTATTTATTCTGAAGTAGGTATTAACTTTATCGTATCCAGCTGATGCGGTGAGACAGGAGTGCGTTCCGTCATACTTGGCAATGGTCACCACATCAGGCGTAACTTTATGATTTAACTCAAACTTGAACACGGGCTGAACTGTTGATAGTTGCATTTTATTAGCGCCTGTGTTTTGTTATGATCCAGATATTTATTAACTTTTTTTTTCTTCTGTTTTTCTATTCGTTACCATGGTAACGTGCTGTGTTCGTAGGTACACACGACGACATAACAAGCTATACTTTTCCAGTTTGAGCTGACCTCGCATTGTATAGGCTTTTGATACAATAAGAAGTCAGCTTATACTGGAAATGTATAGCTGTACACTATAAACAGATTATAGATATGTCGTCGTGCGTACCATATCGAAATAGGAAATCATTTCTACCGATTATTTATTCAATTTTGCGTGACATTATTGTTTGCAGTGTCATTGCTTTGTATTTCTTTATAAAAAACCATTTCAGTCGCCTTTTGCGTTGATTCAAAGTGTTCATTATGCGTTCAAAAACCTACTGTTTTAAAACAGAGCAATATGTTATGTGCAGTTTACGGTTAACAAGTAGGTATTCGTTTACGGTATTTTATCATTTGAAATTAAGTAAAAAACAACAATCTATAAAGCAAAATTAGGAAACTGAAAAAACACCACGGTTTGAACGCCAAAAAAAGGTAACGTCAAGTTGACACTTTAATGTCAAATTCAGTCAATATTTTTTTTGGCATTTTGTTTTATTTAGCGTAGAGAAATAACACGCTCTTGTAATCGTGCCGATAACGATATTATCATTAGTAACGCGGAAGTGATAAGTGTTTATTGAATTAGTAGAAGTGACCAAATGGGCACTGAATTGAATTTTGAATCTACGGAATCCAGGTATTTTTATATACTTTAATTTAAATCTGTATCTCGAAATCTCGAGTTATTTCGGCCATTCATTATTGCGCAATTGCTTCATAATTTTCGTATCGAGCCGCCTTTGCCTCTGCTTCTGATGTTTGTAATTTAATGTTTTAGGATATCATATTTTTGTAGGTATTCATCAGTCCGTACTTGATGCCTTTCGTCTGTAATGCCAAAAATTCACATTCCATGTTGTTATATTTGGACTCAATATCTCATGCCGTTCATTTATCTTGTCATTATTGGCTTCCTAAGGTAATTGTCAAAGTCATAACATTATTTATTACTTCACTTACACTTCTATGAAATTGCACTGCAGCTGAATTTATTGATTTTACCTCTTGCATTTAGGAACATTTAAACCTTATTTTCTAAACAAATCTAAAGAATCCACTGTCTTCTGAGTTTTACATTTTTCTATTTAGAATAAAATTTACTCTGAAAACTTGATACTGTGTAGTATGAGAATATGAGATAGTTGATGAGAATGAGTTTTTTTTAATATTTTGTAATAATTATTTGTATGAAGAAAATAATGTGGTTCTAAAATCCCACTCCTGACCTTCATTTATTGTCATCAAATAGTAATATCAGTATCAAATTATTGGAAAACAACAGCCTGCTATTATTTTTATTTAAATTACAGATTTGATAAAGTAATATAATTGCTATTTAATTGTCCAAACAACGTGACAGTTTCAGAGTATTGCATCAAATAATAAAATTCTTAGTATTTCCCCATAAAAAATATTACTTATTGATAAGAAAACACCTTATTCAGGCTTATGATAGTGATTGTCAAGAAATAAAATATATTAGGAAGAAACTAGCTAAATGAAAGCCAATATTAATTTAAATTTATTAAATACCTATGCTATTTAAATATTGTACATAAGAAACATTAAAACTTTTGTGAAATAAAACATAAACAGTGAAAATGTGTTAAAAAAAAAAAATATGTAAGTAGGTAGTAAAATCCCACTCTGTATAATATTCATAAATATAGCTCACAATTTGTACTTTATTTATGTACAAAGATAAATATCAATATAATAATGTATGTTGATATTCTTTCAGATAATAATATAACTCAGCAAACACCAATGGTGTTCGACAATAAGCAAGTTATTTAGCTTAAGTGTTGTGTTCATTTTCTGTGATTTCTTTTATTTTTTATGAAGTCTGTAGTTTGTATGACTCCTAAACATATTGGGTGATATTACATGAAAAATGCAAGTCACAAAAAACTGTTCTGTTTTTCATGTAAATTATCAATATTATTAGAATTATGAGAAAATTTGCAGACAGCACAGTCATAGTATCTGTGAACTCATAAAATTTATTTAATAACATTTTATTCATAAAATTATTTTGTGATTTTAATATAAAATGATTACCAACCCAAACAGTGTAACTTATCATGACAGATCATAATTAAAATAAGAATTGTGCAATGTCACTCAGAATGATGAAATAGCAGTCAAGTTTATTTCAAGTCAGTTTATTAAGTTTAAAAACAATCAAAATTGAGGAAATTTGACTTGAAAAAAGGGGGCTACCCACTTCTTATCTCTTTATGTATTTACTACAGCTGTGTACAATATAATTATTGCCACTGTGTTTAGGAGTCAATATTTGTGAAATGCATGTGCAGTTTTGCCTGACAGTGACACTGAGTTAGCTTGACTGCATAGATGACGCCCACATTTAATGTTGCAAGCTACCATGATTCGTCAGTGTTTAATAGTACCTACCAGAACTGATAAGTTTTGATGTAACCCATAATATTGAAAACATTTAATTTGATGTAATGGATGTAAAAAGATAATAAACTTAATAATTACCCTCTCATAATGCCACAACAAAATTTTCAAAAAAAGAACAAGCTTGGTATGATTAATTTTCGTTTGTGTATCTTTTTCATTAATTATTTGGCAGGCATGATTTTGCTATTTTAACAAATTATTAGGTATTTATGAATTTGTGTGTTGTTGTGTTGTACTCCCTATAGTCCAGCCAAATGTTCATATTTATATCTTTTAAATTGAAAATCGATGGTTTTTTCTTTTTAAATTTCAGTACAGTTAGCAGGACATGGATTGGAACTTTTTTATCCATTATATGGAAGTAAGATATATTTCCAGTTGATGTCACCATTTTAGTTGTCAATGCTTTCTTTTATTTATTTTGGGCTACTTCTTATTTATTTACTTTTACTTTAATCAATTATACTAATTGTAGGGTTTTTCTGTTAGAGTGAATGGAAAAAAAGGTAAAAATCAGATGTGGCACAAATGTCTAATATACATTATACATTTTGTTGTATTAATTATAAATTATAACACCAACGTTTTGCCAATTTATAACATAATTGTAGTTATTAAGAAAATTGTCACAAAGCCAAGTATAAAAACTAGACTGAAAAAATAACCCAAACTTTTTAGGATCAAAAATTGTAAACTGTTTTTAAGCTCTCCTAATAAAAATTGCCTTTCTTTAGATATTAATTAGGTTTATTTCTCGTCAGAACTATTAAAAAATAACATTTATTAATTCATGTTAACACATACATACATAAACTCACGCCTGCTTCCCATGGGTGTAGGCAGAAACTACAGAACGCCACCTGCTACGATCCATACATACTCCTTTTGCCTCGTTTACGTTCATACATCTGGTCATACACGCACGCCGGTTGTGAGTAGTACGCACCTGACCTTTCTGAAGAACATCACCAATAAGGTCACTATATGTCTTCCTAGGGCGTCCCCTCCCGGCGTTTCCACTCACATCTGCCTTGTAAATACCTTTGTTACAACACACACAACAACAACATGTTAACATGTTAAATAAATATTTTTAGCCTTCGTAGTTAGTCGATTCTAAAGCAATTACTCCTGTTTGGGACGCGGAGCATACGGTAGCGAATCCCGAAAGTAGCAGGAGAAACAACGGGGATTTTAATCGGTAGGAATCTGACTGACACAACGGTAACGCCTCGTGCTCTAGGTGGAGGGGTATTCATGAATATAATATGTCAATCAATTTATTTCAATTAGGCTGTGAATCAGCACTTTTTGAACATCAAAATCATATAAGAAAATCCCCCAAAACGCCCGCTCTTCACCAATTCCTAGTGCTTTAGCTGGGAAGACGAAGTGGCTCAACAAACTCCCCAGCAGAACAACTGTCTGTTAAGTTTATAAAAATGATAAACGGAGAATGTCCATTTAAATACAGACAAAGTCTATTTTTTGTAGTACTTAGGTATAACTATTCTGATTCTAAGACATGATTGGGCATATTTTTCAAACTTTGCTCTGTGAGTCACTACTTATAATGAGTGCCAGTTGTGGCCTTGGACTGCGCCTAGACTTGACCTTCGCTTGGTCAACTGGTAATGAACAAAGGGACATATTGATTATTATTATTGTAACAAAATATATCAACAGATACTTCATTGGGTACTACATTATTTTAAGTTAGCTTAAAAATTCAAGCAATGTATTTTCGCATATGATATAACGAATACCATAACTTAACAATATTAGATTTAAAAAATGTAAACACCGTCTACGTATACTTCACCGGATACTTACTTTTTAGCATCTTCAAATCAATCAACAATTAACGACTAAATAAATCGGTAGGTCTTGTTTATTTCTTGCACAAACGTTGTAGGTACTGCCCAATGCTTTTAGTTCCTTTTTTAAATCTTTTTATTGTAATTAAACAGCTATGACTAATTTATTTGTTACAATACTAACAAGTTAGTCTAAGAATAACCAACCTAATATGCTAAGTAATTAACATTGTTTTTATTTGCATTTTCAATTGCTTTTTTGTTTAGTTTTTTATTGTTTAATTGAGTGTGTGTTGACCTGTCAAAACCAATTGTTTAATGAGCCAACTATCAGTGATCTAATTGATACTAATTGCAAAACCGTTGATTGAAGTCAATCTTCCAGATGTTGTAATAAAGAAACTTTAACCCATTGTTCGTATAATGCCTGGTTTCTATGTTACCAATCGGTAAGTTGTATTAGTTTAGTTTTGGTCTTTAGACCCGACTGTGTGGTAATTTTACCTTAAAATTGCCATTGCCCTGCCTCGCTAACATAGTAATTGGGCATAGAACATTAGCAATTTTAATGAAATGTGTGGCTCAATAAACAAATACCTTCCACCTAGTCTCAAATATCCTTGAACAACTGAAAAGCTCTTGTTTGAATTATTTTTATTTTTGTTCTTTTAGTTGGACCGGTGGGTGGTTCAGCTGGACCCGTCAGTCAGATGCCATGCTACGTAATGTCGAGAAAACAATATTATCATGTAAGAACATTCCTTTTATAATTTTCTACCTGGTCCCCTTTCTATTTTCTTTCTGACCGACGTAAAAAAGGAGGATATTCTCAAATCGACGCGTATTTATTTATTTAAGTATGACCACGCATAACTATTTGTATCGTGCGTTCGTCGATGCGATAAAAAATACAAAAAATCTCGTTTGTTCAGTATGGGAATCGATCTCGCATTCGTGCGAAACGTAGCCGTATAATAGCGGCAGCGGCTACTGCGTCAAACGTGTCGTTAAATTTTATAAAGAAAACACTGCACTGTTTACTTAATATTACCACCAAGCAGCTTTATTGTGCTCCGATTTAAAAGATTATGTGGTGGAAAAATTACAGGCACATATTATGATGTCTTAATATTGTGTGCTTTGTGTCCGTGACCGCCGCAACCATAACAACACGCAGGGCAAGTTCAGTAGAGTTAATGCCGTAACAAGCGGAGTTAACCATTAAAAAAATCGCATTGAAAACTTCGTGTTCCACGCGCGCCTCTAAGAGATGTCAGCATCATTGACGGGGTCCGATAGGGCGATAGCGGGAGAGGTCATTTGAAGATATCCCAACCAAAAAAAAAAACACTCGTCAAAAAGTACAATAAAAAAATAGGAAATCTGTTAAGAATCTTTTCATACCAGGAAAGATTTTCTGGAAAAGGTCACCTCGTTAGCAATCGGAAAGGGAAAATGTTAACGGTTCGATCACACCTTAAAATAAACCCGAGCAAAAACACCCTTCTCCTAACGTCACGTTCCACCGGATCCTGACCATTACTGAGCGGTAATTTCTCTGTAATTGTGGGGGAATGCATGCACGACGTTAGGGCGAGTGCATCTACGAGAACGACACACTATTTTTGCCTGCTTAATTCCATAATAGACCGCGAATTAAATACAGGTTTGCAAAAGTCAAAGCGAAAAACCATTCCTAAAAACACAGTGTTTCTATTGAGTATAAACACTGTGTTTTTAGGAATGGTGCAGTGTTATCATATAAATAATTTTCCGGGATGTAGTTCTCGCGATAAAACATTACATATACTTACGCCATGCACACAAACCTACGTGCTGATAACAATCAGGAGCATGACGTGTTATCAACAAGGTAGCTGGCACATTCTAGAGTATAATGAACTTTAATAGATATATATACATACCTACAACTACATGCACAAATCCGACTTCAAAGTCCAACACTTTGGAGCAGGATTTGTGCGAATTTTGATCCTTGTTTACGAGGAACTAAGGACCAATAATAATCCATAATTATTAATTTCATGAGAACCAAAACGCCTAGCCAAACCTCTGTCAACTGGCTGAAGCAAGATTTATTCGATAGACAAGACCGGACCGATGACAATTATATAATAGTGAGATCTAGCTTTCCGCTTTCCCTCATTCCCTTTGAGTTGCTTTTGAGCAGATTACTAACTGCAATTTAATCGAGTACTAAGCCCCGTATTGGTTATAGCAAAACAAGACCATATAAATATCTTTCTTCTTACCAAATATGCGTTTTTTCTGCCATCCACCTTTTCGATGACCAAACAGACTGTGAACTGGTTACAAAAGACAGTTAATCATGAATTCATGACCTTATCGACCTCCCCACGTATATAACATAGGTCAATAACGTAGGTATATCATTGTTTTTTTTTATCGATTTCCTACTGTATGCACTGATACGATTGGCATTATCAACTTATTTATAAAATGGATGACCTCAGCTGGCTTGCTGATTCGTAATCCTCTAATACTCAACCTTGACAGGAGAATATTATCAAATATTATTTACGTAGTAATACTTCCTAGTATTAATTTTTTTTTATTGGATCTCTCGCAAAGACCACTAAAACTGTTCAGTGAGATTTTAACCAAGAGAAGATATATGCAATGCTTTTAAATTACCTGAACCAATACTAATAATTAGGTACATAATTATGTATTTTGTGGTAGCAAAGAAATTCTTTGATGTCATGTTGGTTTGTATTATCGGACGTCTCCTGTTTTCTCCTGTCGCGTTGATGCATCCCTAAAAAAATCGCTTGGCTTAATATCTGTCTTAGAATCCTGCCATACCTTATCTTTCTTTTATTACCTCATTTGCGCACATAATTATCCAAATGATATGGATCTTCTGCGAATTATGTTGCCTTCGAAGTTATTGACGCATTTAAAGTGCGCAGCTGCTTTGCGATCGACTGCGTTAAATAATTATAAACGTTTCTTTGAAAGTAATCTTATATTCGCCGTGGTGGATATCCTGACAAGTCGCACTCAGCGCTTCTCCTCAACATTCCGTATGCCAACAGTCAAAGTGTGGTACTCCTTGCCAGCTTCTGTGTTTCCGAATTCCTCCTACCTATAACCCGTCAATTTTCAAATCATGAGTGTACAAGTATCTCTTGGGTAAGTTAGTTCCATCGTGGAACACAACCAACAGTTTCCACAAGGCGGGATCGCGGTCAAAAGCGGAACCCTTTCTTTTTTTGGTTGGGAAATTATCAAATAACTTTTCCCGCTCTTGACGGAGCGGGAGGGCGTGTCAGACTTTTACTGACTAAAACCCACCCGTGTACCTTCACTTGCCTGTGTGCCAGGGCCACGGTAACTCTTTCGGACAATCCCGCGACCCTGGCAGGCATCGGCTCTAACGGACCCCGTCAACGTGCGCTGACATGTCTTTGAGGCGTTCATGGAACACAACGCGCCGTCGACCCGGGCTTGGTACTCACCGGAGGGCAAGCTACCCATTGCTTGCCGTCCGCAAGCCGCGACTATGGACTCCCGATGCCCAGGGCGTCTCCTGCGGCGACTATGGGCTTGAGGGCGCAACGATTGCCTCTCCCTCACGCGTTCCGCCTTCTCCTTCGCGAGCATTACTGCTTCGCAGAAGGAGGTGACGGCTTTCCATGCCCTCTCGCTCCGTAACATGGCCTGGACCAGGGCCGGACGCGAGGATACGGCCGGCGCTGCGTCGCCCAAGCCGGGCAGACTGCCACCGTATGCTCCATCGTGTCCTGCGGGCGATTCACACAATGGTAACACCCGAAGAGCGGACCCCTGCGAGCACGGGCCCATGCCTCAACAATTATAAAAACTGACGCAAGACCTTAAAAATTACTTCTCGTCATTTTCGTATCAAACAAGATTATTTAATATTGTAGTAGGATTTTTACCTCACAACAGCGAGTCGGCAGAAAAGTGCGGGTATAAAAAAATGCGATATCGAGCGAGTTTATTAGCTATCTGTTAAGGGAATCCGGTTCTTATGTGGTGAGAGATAGGGACTGCGGATTGAAGACATCGCGCACGCTCGATGGAGACATGCTAATAGTAATGATGCGGAAGTTTAAATATGTCATGACATTGCGTTTGAGCGAATTACTTAGATAGCGTTGTGTTTTGGCGTATAGATATGATGTTAAGGTACAATAAACTCGGCTTTGGAATTGGAATACAAATACACGGTTCCCATATTCAAATACATCGTTTTATTAACAGGTCATAACTCATGGCCACAAATATGTACCTGGTCCTTTGATACAATTCTAAAATGTAAAATGTATAAAAATAGTAGACCCGGCGACCCCTTTGCTAAGCTTCGAATTCTTCCCTATTGATATTGCCAAAGATAAGTCCGCTTTTCCTATACAAGGTGTGTCCAGTTTTCTCCGAAAAATAAACGCTAATCTGACTTCTATTTCAGGCTTAAAAACCGCATACAAACGTTTCTACGTGGACATAGGCAGCGTAGTGGGACAAAGCGACAAGATATGGACGATATCGCTGAACGACGAGTCGCCCAAGACTCCGCTGGTGCTCCTGCATGGCATGGGCGCAGGCCTAGCGCTCTGGTGCCCTAATCTAGACTCGTTTGCAGCAACCAGGCCTGTTTATGCTATTGATTTGTTGGGTAAATATATTTTTTGTTTGTTTTTCTGCTTCGTGACTCTAGTTGTCGTAAAGACTACCGAGTATGAGATCTTGGGTTTGATCTCCGGGTCGAGCGAAGTGTTAAAAAGAAAAGAAAATTTAGAAAATCCAAAAGTGCACGACTCATAATGCTCATTTAATTATGAAATATAAAAAAAAAAAAACTTAAGTCGTTCAAAATTAATTGCCGAAAAAACAGCTGTAGTAGGAAGAAGGTACTGCACAAGCGCCCCTGGTGGAATAAATGTACATAATATCTATAGATATATCACCATCCATATGTTAATTTTCTATGGATATAAATAGATGTACAGTCTTGTAGTTTACGTTTTTTATTAATTGTAATTAAACGACACTGAATTAATAAGCCATTTGCATTCAGTGACCTACAATTGTCGAATAGAATTTAAAAAAAAAAATAACTCAAATAATGAATTTTTTCACAAGTTACAGTGTTTCCGGGTTTCACACATGACGGATAGGATTTTTTTTTGACCTATTTTGGTGTTTTTATCCAATTCTATTGCAGTAAATCAATTTTTAAAAAATATGAAACTAATCTCCATTAAATTATCTCGACAATAGTATGCAAAACATCTTGATTCCGTGAACTAACAAGGCTATAATAATAAAAATAGCCGACAAAATGAGGCGAAAAAATTTTTTCGATCGTAAAGCACTCTCTGATGCTTCGCATCATGAGTCGTGCAAAAGAAAGAAAATACATTTATTTAGCACAGACTACAAAGCACACAACACAACATAATTATACAAGTAAAAAATTCCATCAGGAATTTCTCAGCAGCAACCTGGAATTTGTATTTGTGCCCGGTTGATGACAATAGATTAGCCCCGTATTACATGGGATTTAAACATAATTGGCGAAATGTGGGTATAATATACTTAAACCTAGGCACTCCTTCAGGGAATACACAAACGTGATGTTATGTTTTCAAAGAAAGAAAAGTCGTAATTACTAGTTTCCACTTGTAAATCTGTAATGCGTAAAAGAATTGGACTTGAGCCAAGTGTCATTCATCCAAGTAAAATTTCGACGACTGTGGGTCGGACAAAACTTATTTAAGCCACACAGTTCCGGGTCAGGGCTTTTCGCGCTCCGGACTGTCTGGGCTCAGTGACCGTTTATGTAACAGCATGCTCCGCAACATTGGAAGCCCGAATGCAACAGACACGTGACCAATGTGACGGTCATACACAATGTCTGAAAGCAATTTTTAATCAGTAATACTGGACGGGACACAGCTCGGATGGCCCGGAACATAGATAAACCATTAACACACAGTAAAGTGAGGTTGGAGTGGGCTTCGAATCTACCGCGTAGCCTGATGATGAAAAGTCGTGTACGGTGACTTTGGTTAAATAATAACCCTTAGATCAAACTCAAACTCAAAGCATTTATTTCAATTAAACAATTTACAGGCAGTTTTGAATTTTCAAAGAGTCGGTCAGTTAGAAAGTTAAAGCTGGTTGCCCATTCCAAAACGTAGGCCTCTATGGAGAAGACCGGGCATGAAACTCCAAGGAAACTAATAAATCAAGATATTACAAATTATTATTAATATATATATATTATTAATATTCTGGGTGCATTATTCTTGTTGCTTCTATATGTGAGAACAACATGGATAAAATTGTCCTTGCGTGCTTATTCAGACACAACGAAATACCCATCACCTTAGGTTCTTCTGGTAACAGAATCAACTAATCAATGAATCATGACCCTTATCAGGTTTCGGGCGCAGCTCCCGTCCTAAGTTCGCGTCAGACTCAGAGAAGGCGGAGGCACAGTGGGTGGAGTCGGTCGAGGAATGGCGGCGCGAAGTCAACATCGCGCAGTTCATCCTGCTGGGACACAGCCTCGGCGGATATATTGCTACGGCATATGCTATCAAGTACCCTGAAAGGTAACTATTTAAAAATGCTACACAATTATTTATTACTAGCTGTGCCCGCGACTTCGTCCGCGTGGAATAGTGTCTTTGGGTAGCATTTTTAATTATTTAGGCTAATTGTTTCACACTTTGTAATGACTCCGTAAATGTTACATCAGAATAGCTCTAATATTTTCTCTATTGTCGCAAACTTATAAAACATTCACACAAACCTTACATATTTCCATACAAACTTTCATACCCTATTCCCTATTGTTATTTTACACCCTTGAGGGTAAAACTTTTACAAACTTTGAAAGTAATATTTATTTATAATGAATCAACAGCCTAAAAAATTAGTTTCAAGCTTCTAGCTTTAAAAATGACGATACTTCCATACAACTTTTCATCCCCTCTTTCAACCCCTTACAACCCTTTTTTCGCATTAAAAGTAGCCTATGTCCTTTCTCAGGCTCTAGACTATCTGTGTACCAAATGTCATTTAAATCGGTTCATTAGTTTTGGCGTGAAAGCGCGACAGACAGACAGACAGAGTTACTTTCGCATTTATAATATTAGTAAGGATTTAATACAGAACCTCCAACAGCATAATACATTCAGGAAAGGTGTTACTGCTAATGTGTAAACAAATTATAGTTGTACATAATATTCTAACAGAAGCTGCTTATAAATTGCAAGTTAATTCATATCAATAAAATAAATAGAACATAAATTAGTGTATATTAATAATTATTAAGCAACAGGAGTATGTAAGGATCGTAGCAGGTAGTGTTCTGTAGTTTCTGCCTACACCCATGGGAAGAAGGCGTGAGTTTTTCGTATGTATGTACAAATTAGTGAAGGGCGTGAACATTTAACAAGTCATGGGGCAATCAGAGTAACAAAACTTTATACATTAAATAAGTTTCTAGGTTCCATTGAAGTGGTTTCAGTAAAATCCTAGGGTGATATTGAATCGAAGTCTAAAAGTCACTTCAGGATGCCAGATTTGCTAAATATCTATTTAATGAAAATCTTAAATTCATTCATTCATTCACTAACAGCCAACGCACAGAAACTGCTGGGTCTAGAAGCATGCATTTTTGCACAAAAGTTGCTTTTGTAACGAAGGATGCCAGGGCGAGGCGCGAGGGCTAAGGATGGAGTTTTGAAAATTCATCCCCAAAAGGTGTTAAATAGGGGATGACACTTCGTATGGAACTTCGACCTTTTTGCCGTTAGGAAATCGTATCGGGCACATGGCTAGCCATTACATAACTTTTAAGCATCAGATGAACCAACGGCCACTTCATAACTCACTCCTAACAATTCCCTTGCAGAGTCCGCCACTTAGTTCTAGCCGATCCTTGGGGCTTTTCGGAACGACCACCAAATGCCTATGAGAAGGCCCAGCTTCCATTGTGGGTACGGGCCATTGCCACTGCCGTCCAGCCTCTCAACCCACTGTGGGCCGTCCGTGCCGCCGGCCCGGCCGGCAAGTGGCTAGTCAGTAAGACCCGCCCTGATATCTCGAGGAAGTACCTGAACTTTGTGCCCGATGCGGAGAGGATTATACCTGAGTATATTTATCAGTGTAACTCGCAGACGCCTAGGTGAGTTTTTAATATAAAATTTAACACTAACAGTGTATATATTTAAGGGGTGATAGTACTCGGGATATGCACAACTTTTACTATTGCACCAACTCTGAAATACGGACAACAAAACAGATGTTCCATACATTTTGATCGGGATCAAATAGCATTTTTACAAGAATCAATGGTTTGCAAGAGTCAACAACTGTCACATAAATGCCTTAAAACAGTCCACATAGATGTTTCAATAACATCATTTAACAATGCAATAATTACAATTTTGAGTAGCCCATAACAGCTAATTCATACATTTCCTAAACTGGAATCGAATGGATACTTAAATTGAGACTTTGGAAACTCCAATCTAGTATAAAATTTTCGGACTAATGCTATCCACAATCAGGGATATATTATCCAAATATAGCCATGAAGTGACCATCTTACTCTCTCGCGCAAAAAAGGCAAATAAGTTTGTTTTGAAAATTCAAGTATTGTTTGGCCGAAAATTCGGCCTCGCGAACCCAGTTCGCTGACGGAGTCATAACCACGTCACCTAACCACCACCACACCAACTCACCACTACTACACCATCACTCCACCTCATCACCACCACCACACCACCTCACCACCACTACACCACCTCACCACCTCACCACCACCACACCACCAACACACCAACACCACACCACCTCACCACCACCACACCATATCACCTTACTTATAAAACTCATCTTTCTCAGTGGTGAAAGTGCCTTCCACACCCTAATGACGGGTTTCGGCTGGGCCAAAAACCCGATGGTACGTCGCGTGGATGAGATCGACCCGGCGCTCCCTATCACCGTGCTGTACGGCTCTCGGTCCTGGGTAGACAACAGCACTGGGCAGGTGCTGGCCGAACATCGGGGACCTGCTAATACTTATGTTCAGGTATAGAATTGATTGGTTTTTGTTAAGATTCCGTATAGAATGCAGTTATGATCTGTATACCGGGTGTAAAAATACTTTTAACAAAGCCGAGAGTCATTTGTTCTTCCCGTTACTATGTTTATTTTTTCTTGACCTTCCCTTGACCATGACCTTCTGGTCATGGAGATATTGAAAGGCGAAGTACCAACTTTCTTTTATGACTTTTTTCGAAAAAAAAAATTAAATGTTTATAACTTATCTTTAAATACTCCCACGATCTCTGTACCGTTGTATGAACCCATAAGCACAATGTTTTGCGTGCGTTACGTTGCGCACTACCGTAGAAAGCGAATTTTCACACCAAAAATAAAAGCCGTTTTTTTTTCAAGATGCTTCAATCTGAATTCTGGGTTGCTGGATTGTAACAGATAAAATAAAAAATAATTTGCTTTCTATCTCTCTCTATGTATACCTATGGTGTTAATTTAATTATGATGTAAAAATTGCATTCAAATGTATATTTTAAATATTTGGATGCTATTGTATTATGGCGGAACGTGACTTGCACTAAGATAATTATAACATCCTTTATATCTACCACATTTTATGCAAATAAAGATAGTTACTTACTTTTTATCCACAGGTAATAAACGGAGCAGGCCACCACGTGTACCTAGACAAGCCGGAGCTATTCAACAAGTTCGTCCTAGATGCGTGCGCGCGCGCAGACTCGCACGAACCGCGCCCTGCCCTGGCCGCCGCCCCCGGGACCCTCGCGATACAGGCCGCCGACACCCCCGCGATACAGGCCGCCGACACCCCCGCGATACAAGCCGCCCCCGGGAAGACACAGTCCTCGGAAACCGCGCAAACCTCTTGATAATACAAGTACGTTAGTTATATTATCACAAATTGTTACGCACATTTGGTTATGTATAGCTATGACTCGTTTGTACTGTTTTGAGTTGAGCGTGTGTTCATGGTCGGGTATGAAATGGAGGATAAGGGATTATACAGGGTTCCACACTATTTGTCTTGTGTGTGGAAATAACGCCTTTCATGGTACAATCGAATTATGATAACAGTACTTTTTGATTGGTCACTAATTAGTTACAGTACCAGGCCGTGCGTCGATCGTCCACCATGTCTAATTCTCTTTTTAAAGCTCGGTATGTCATAGTACCGTAAAAAGTACTGTAACAAAGTTCTCTACGTGTGTAGAAGTTAGGCGCGAGATTAATCTTTCACTCTAATCCTCCATTGACTACTATTCCTGATTAAACAAGAATTGTTATTGTTATTTTTTTTAAGAGATCTATGAATGTGTGTTTGATTTAGTCGAATTTGTGTAATCGGCTAAAATTGTCCAAAACTTTGTCACATATGTGGCAACACTAAGATAGGCCTCAAGTGGCTCGATTGTCGCGAGAGGTAGATGGCGTAGTTAGTATGAAGTAAAGTATTAAAGTAATTGAATCTTAAAAGCCCTTTCTTATAACTATTTATATGCTTCATACAGACCAATTAAATAGACTACTATTTAAAAATGAAATTAATTTCAAACCTTGGAAAGGTTTCTAATCTAATCTCGATGTTTGAAAAGTATCTTATTTCATTTTAGACATAAAAGTCCTATTTTAGAGCAAAAAAAATGGTTGTCTGTAAAGTCGGTTTACGGACGATAATTTTACGTGATAACGTCATAAGGAGTGGAAGACAGATGCGTCACAAGCCGAACGCTTAGGCCGATCGTGCTTCTCTATCGCTTGTTCCGCGCTCTCGCTTGCACGCTCGGCTCAGGCGGAACGTGACAATGAGTCATGCTTTTTCGTGCGTGCAGCCGGCGTTCATCGATTTATAAGACGTTATCACGTCAACAAAAGGGTTATAGAATGATTCATGTTTAAATATATCTTCAAAGAATTTGTTTTATATATATTATTAAAGCTACAGGTTACGGGTAAAAACTATGATTTTTGTTAAACTTTGACTATGTAATGAAATGTTTTAATTATGTTTTTAGAAACTGTATTTTATTATTAGTCAACAAAGTTTTAGAGCATGACCAATATCCTACAGTATAATATTAAGTATGAAAACTTCCATATTCTGGTATTTTTAATTCTAAATATCCGTGCCTTTAGTGTTCAAAACTAATGCTCTCTTCAATTAGGAACACAATTTGTTATTTATTGGCAAATATTGACTTTTTCCTCTAAAACTCATTAGAAAAATGTTCTTTAAAGTTCTGTTATTTTTGGCGTCGCCTCTTCTAAAGTGTAAGGTTTTTATACTTGGCTTGTGGAGCTACCGAGTACCTGCTTTGAACAGATATAGGGATCATAAAATAATGAGACTATTTTTATCCAATGTTTCTTTTTACTTTGTTAAAATGTTGAAAGTATAAACCAAAATGTCTTGTGTGCGTCAAACCTAATCTTATACACGGTGACAGGGACATCGTCATAGACGCGCAACCTGTTACCATGGATGCATGAATTCATGGCTACAGTTAGCGCGTCGATGTCCCTGCCACCCTGTATAAATTTTCATTTATCAATAAGTGCGAAGAGGCTTGCAGTCCTTAAATGCAAGAGTTGGTAGCAAGCTGACCAAAATAATTACACAAATAGGTATAATGCGACCCTCTTACCGTCTCAGGTCCTTAGTTTTTTAGTATACAGACTGGTGGGGATAATACGACATTAATTGAAACCACATACTGGTTATCGCGTTAGTGGTACGTATACCAAAAAATATCATATTATAATCAACGGTATAGCCGCAGGTTTTATTTTTACTTTAACCATTTTAACACATGATGTGAATACACTACGATTTCGCCACGCAAGTTCATCAGGTCATTCACATCAAAACAATTTAATTTACCTACATGCGTAAAACACAACCAAATACAATGTGCGGCTCGCTACTCAAAAATAATACAATATTGTATTGTATTGCTGATTGAATCTAGACCTAATAACCATAACGATTAAATTCCTATTATCATAAGCAAACAAAGTTTGCTGAAGCGCACTTTCGTTTCGTAAGCTGAGAAGATAGCTACGTTGTCAATTCGAAATTTTTGTCTAAACAAAGTAAGTGTAGGCAAAAATAGTTCGTAATTCCTTGCGCAATCGGAAGATTTATTGTGCAAGAAAAGGAAAGAAATACATCTAGGGTTTTTGCTGGAGTTAGTTCCGCGCGCCATTTTTTTTAGATTATTGTCTACATGAATGAAACTTTATGCACACAAGGGACCGCCAAATAAACGGCGCTTACTACACACACTATTTATTTACACTGCACGTAAGTGTAGTGCCTACAGGTCAGATGAGGTTAGTAAACAATATTTTATAGGCTGTTGCGTTTAACTTATTTTCGCATTTAGTTTGCAAAATTAGATTTTTGAATTTTGGTGTAATACCGAATTTGATCATTTTAAAGTGTTTTGATTAACTAGTGGGGATCGTATTATCATTTAATGTCGTTATGTCGTCACCACTCTGTATGTGTTCATATTTGCAGACGATTTCCATTTTGTCTTTTTAATTTGTTTGGATAGTTAATCGATAAAACATTTTGTGTGATCGCAGATTGGCATGTCCAAGTTCAGTGCAGACAAGAGGCATATTGAACTGGTTACATAATTATTTAAGCTGACGCACACGGTCGGGCCACACGCCACACCGCAATGCAAAAATCCTCTTACAACACTTGCGTACATTTTGAATGGACCACCGCACAGTATATGCGGGCCGCACCGGGCTTTTTTATATTGGAAGGCTATGCGGCTGTGATATGCGCTTGCCTTTATGGAGACGAACACAAAACATTTTGTAAGAGGTTACTTTCGTCTTAACAAGCACAACGGTGTCGTTTGACTATGTGTTGAGTATGCAAGCTCGTTGGGTATTGTTATTTAGCCAAAGGCTTTTTTATACACGGAATGAAATATTGTGTAAATAAACATAATTTATTGAATACTTGGTGTTTTATTTTTAGCTAAAAATCTCCATTGCTTGCTTATCGGTTAAAGTCGCCTTTTCAAGAGGCATTTTACATACATAAACATTAACACACGCCTTCTTCCCATGCAGGCAAAAACTACAGACGACTAAAATAATGCAGCGCCAGGGTAACCCACGAAATTCTATTCCTACCTTTTTATGCAATTTGCAGGTCAAGAGTCCTGACTCTTGACCTGCAAATTGCATAAAAAAATAAAGGTCATAAGGAGGTCAGGTCAGGTTAATAAGGAGTAGATAACGACTTTGGGTTGTCAAACTGTGTCTCTGACACTGGCCTGGCCACCATCAGGGATGTTAATTTTGATAACACAAAAACATTGTCACCAAATATCAGAATTACTAGAATTCTGATATTTGACGACTGCCTCCGACTAATTATGGGAGAAAACAGATCTTCGCTAGGTGCCCTAGGTTTTGAGATTGAAATGGGCCAAGCTGAGGCAGGCAGTCCCCAGATCGGCCACCTATAAAACTTTTGAACCAGTGACCGACTAATTTTTTGCGTTATCCAAATTAAAATCCCTGATGGTGGCCATGCCAGTGTCAAACTAGCGTATACTTCCGTCTATTTCATGTATTACCCACAAGTAAATGACACCAATAGCCAAAATAGCTAGTCCACAACAGACGCAGCAGTCACACCAAGTGTTTGCTGAATCTACCCGTTGCCCGTCTTACAGAACCTAACTTAAGATCAAGCATTTCATGGCTTTATACTAATTTAAAGTAATTCTTGAGTGTTGAGTGAGGTTCAGTAATGCCGGCTTTAATGTTTGTTTTGGGAGATTTCCCTGTTTTTAGAATAAAACAAAAGCTTACAAATAAAATATGGCTTATATTAAACAGATTACAAAATCGAACAATACAATTCAATCAACACGGTGGTATGCATATCAACATAGTCTCAGGTGGGTGTGGCTCACGATAGTCACTTTGCCTTCGTCTTGCAGGTCGCGTAACGCCTCGTCTAACTGCTCTCGAGATACCGTCTGAAAGACATAAGTACTATTTAGTATTTTAGAAAATAGCTCCATAATTAATAAAGCACTATTCACCCAAGAAAAATGGAATAGCACAGGCCTGTGCCTGCCCTGGAAAATATAGAGCCTGCTCTAGCCGATATCGATAGCCTGAGCTTGCTAAGGACTACAAACTGTTGTTCAACATTTGGTAGTTGCCAGATAACGTTAACCGGAATTTATACGGAGGCGGTGAAACGCGCCGTTAATATTAAATCACTACCGCCAGAGTTATTTTTGGGTTATTTATACCCATCATGCTAGTTAATTAAAGAAAAAGAAATTATGAATGTTGGTTTCTTTTATAAAAAACGAAAGACTGTACAGTCAGCAGTATCATAGGGATGTTAAGGTAATCACCAACTTAGGGCATTAAAATGGTTCTTATTCAGACTTCAACAGTCTAAGACACTAACAATAAACAATCTTAAAAAATATACAAATTCAACTTACAATTTGCGAATTAGTATTAATCTCCTGCAGCAGCTTGGAATGTGTGATGGTATGTGGCTTGGAGTAGGGCTGAATGAGAGCCTTGAGCGCCGTCACAAGGTCCGCGCGACGCCTGCGGGCGGCCGCGCCCAGGCCGGTCGTGAGGATGCCCACGTCGATGCGACCGGAGGCCGGGTCTGTGGCCGACTGCTTCAGAGCTTCGCGATGTAGTCTGGAAAATAAAAGTAAGTCATACTTATTTCGTGTCAATGTGGGTGGGGTAAGATATGAAATAGTTAAGAGTGCCATTAGGTCACTGCTCCCGGCGCTATCTGGGGCCATGTCCAATTTCATGCCCAACATTTTTTATTGTTGCACCCGGGCTTTTGTCGCTCCTAATACGCGGGCTATGTTAATCTATCTATTTTAAGTGGTACTTTCAACTACGGTTATCATTTTTTCCGACCCCTATGGGCTCGCAGAAAGCATATTATAGGCCTTGAGAAATACTTGTAAATATCTTGGATTTAAAGCAAATCATCACTAAATCTTTAAGACGACAATGCTTAAAAACTTGAATAAACCTGCAAGTTTATATGGGAGTCAAACAAGGGGTTAAAAGTTTGAATGTGGAGAAGTCGCCGAGAGCAAAATTTGCATAAATTACCTGGAGGCTTCATCAACATCAGATATCTCGACGACGGGTGAGAGTCGCAGTCTCGCGTGTGCCTCCGCAAGCCGGATCAGAGACTCCAACTGTCGGGGGTACGCAGAGATCTGACCGCGACCGCTGCCCACACGCCTGGAAACAACAAATAAATTGTTATATCAGTTAAGTCTGAATTCATTAGCAACCTTTTAGGGGGAAAGTTTGCATGAAAATCACAGCACGGTGATACTTTGGCGGCCAACCGAGGCGGGGTGTTACGTGATCTGAGATAGAACGCTACAGATCGACAAGACAAGAATATCGTCACGAATTATGTCTAAGAGCTTCAAAGAACGCCCTTATTCACAAAAGCATCCTCTGCATGGCTCCGAAAATATTCAATAAAATACCAAATGACATTAAAGATTTAAACTTGACACAATTTAAACGCAGACTAAGTAATTTTTTGATTGAAAAATGCTACTATACCCTTGACGAATTCCTTCTTGACTATATGTAATAAACTAACTTGACTTATTAATTGTGTTCTGAATATTTATTATAATAATTAAATATATTCTAAATGTTTATTATGAAAATTGATTGTATTCTAAATATTGTTTTTTTTATTTATTTATATGTAATTTCTATTTTAAATTCTTCTATTGTTAAGTATGTATGGTTCCAATGGGTAGTTTTTTGAGTTACCATAAACTAACTATAAGACCTACTGTATCACCAAAAATCACTAATAAATACTTTGACTTTGACTAAAAATGGACAAATAAAAACATAATAATATTTTTTTTTTTATACTTTTAGGTTTGAGGTATTATTATTTCTGGTTCGGTTATTGGGTTTTCGTATTAAGAATTTCTCAGTAGCAGACCCGGGTCTGGATTTGTTCTCAGTTAGTGACAGTAGCCCGATAGAACTTCAACATAACTGCAGTTACCCTTTTCGAGAATGCAAGTGTGCATGTTATTTTACCTCATATCGACGTACGAGTCGATGAGCCTCTGCTGCGCGGTCTCGCTGAGTGTCGGTTCAACGTGCTCCTTCGCGAACGCTATGAAGTCTCGCATTAGTGCCATATCCTGAAAAATAGAGAAGCAACACGATTTATAACCATTTCACTGTTACTCTGATCTTAGCAGACCACTGCACTCTTTGGCGATTGTTCAATGATAAGCCTATATCTTGATTTCCAGTTTCTAAAAGCCTGTTTCAATTTTATTTATTTCTTAAAACCAGGCTCACTAGCAACAGATATTGGGCAATTTAACGACCGTACCCAACATGTGCATTGTATAAACATTCGTAGCAAGTCGACGTCCTGCGAACTATCAACTAAAGTTGTCAACATTCTAACTATAATCTATATGGATAAAAATCAATCGCCAAAAATGTTTGTCCGCGCATCACTTCAAAGCGGCTGCACCTAGTTGGCTAATTCTTTTTTCGTTGTGTTTGTAATAAATTGTCAGGACAAGATTTGTACGAAAGATTTTTTTTGGAAAATCCACTGGTAAAGTCGGAAATTTGGATGCTATTTTTGTATGAATTTCACCCTGGGCGACGCCGGGCACCAACAGCTTGTAGTTCTATAAAGCTTGCCAGTAAACATTGTGTATTCATAACATCATCAAGTTTGCAGAAACGGAGTGATCAGTTTTAAATACTTACAACCATATCTTGGTCTTCGTGCGCGTTCGTAAAGTCTTTGTAGTACAGTGACACGAGATGCGAGGCGAGGCGCCGGTCGAACACCTCGTCTTGTGGGTCCAATACTAAAAATATCAGGTCGAACCTGTAATAGAATAAGATAAGAATATAGCTTAGTTTACAAAAGTGACAAATTGTTTATATTTTTGTTTTGTTTATTGTTTTTTCGTTTTGTTTGTTTTTGTGTTTTTTTTTGTTTTTGTTTTATGTTGTATATTAATACAACTTATATATTTCTCGCATCCAGTTCTTCTAACTGAACAGACAGCTGAGCTGCTAGACGCTTTGTTGCGCCACTTCATCTCCCCAGTCAAAGCACTAGGAAGTGGTGAACGGTGGGCATTTTGGGGGACTGTCTTAAGTAATTTTGATGTTCAAAAAGCGCTGATTCGCAGCTTAGTTTTAAAATTGAACAAATAAAAATGTAACAACGCTTTTTTTTATAATTTTAGGATTCTTTAAAATTTTACTTTTAATTGTGAAGAAGGCGTGACTAGATGCGGAATTCAAGTTTTTAGGCGCATTTTAGAAGTGAACTTGTGCATCACTAAAATTCATGCCAGATTGGTATTGATAAACTGAAGTTATTGCATTGTAGGTATAGGCAGTTATATTAAAAGTAAAACCTAATTTAACTTAACTCTTTTAATAGTTCTTGTCGTGGAGTTTCAGGTGGGTTGGTGGCACCTGCAACTTCAACAGGACTAATGGTACCTACTTCCATTTGTCCACTTTTGCACGGACGTAAATATATCGCGGCAGGATTTATTCGCGCACTGGATCTTCAACGTACTGCTTAGCGCCGAGTTGAAAATCGAACAGTGTGTTTTTTCGACGCGCTAGAATGGACTCTGTTGGATTCTCAATGCTCGGTTTAACACCGATAGTTGAAAATCCAATGCGCGTTATAATCATGCAATCATGCTCGTCGCAGACAGCAAGACTTAATAAACCTGCATAAGATCCTACATTCCAAATTGGACTCTTCAGCTCTGCTGTCCCTCATAAACATCAATACTAGCTAAAACACTCGGATACCGAAGACTTTTGCACTTCTGGTCTTTACAAATGACACCTCATATTACAACCCTATCGTAAGAATGTGTCGACTTTACAATGAAATTTCAAAAGACAACAACAGTATTGACATCTTCGATTCTCGTGCCGCTGTTTTCAAAAGGCGTGTATGTACTCTTTCTTTTTAATATTGTAACGGTTTAAATACTGTTTTCCTTAAGTATTGTAACTTTGTGTCTATTATGTTCTTTACCTGGCGTTTCTGCTCTCCTACACATACCGTGCCTAAGTAGGAGTGTGTCGGACGAAGGGCAGACGCGCAAAACTTGTAAGTGTAATTTTGTAAAATAGCTTTTACTGTAATTGGCATCATTACTATTGTTGTTGCTAGTCAAATTGTGCGATTACGCTTTGGGTCATAATCAGATCAAAACCTATAATCTGTGCCTAGTGATAAACTTATTGTGATTGTCACTAGTTGTAGTTGCCCTAAGAATAAATAAATAAATCCCGCCGCGATTTTTTTTATTTTTAAATCCGTGCCAATGTGGCGTTACCAACCAAAAATCGCTACCTATCACACCCTGGGCAGGTGTGAAAGGTAGGAATATCTAGGCTAATATAATAAAGAGGTAAAATTTGTTTGTATGTAGAGGGGGTAATCTCTGGAACTACCGGTCGGATTAGAAAAAAATAGTTTTGTATTTGATAGCCCAATTCTTGAGGAATGCTATAGGCTATTTAACATCACGCTATGACCATTAGGAGCCGAGCAAAAAGAAAACAGAAATAACGCTTCAGGAAAACGAAAGGCGATGCGATGCGACGGGGTGGGTCGGGGGAGCAAGAAATTTCACGCGGACGAAGTCGCGGACAGAAGCTAGTCAGCTATAAGTATAAAGATTACGAACCTAGACATTAGCGTGTGCGGCAGCTGCACATTCTCCACAATAGTCTTGTTCTTGTTCCACTGCGACTCCGCCGGGTTTGCTGCTGCGAGTATCGATGTGCGCGCGTTCAGCTGGCAGATGATACCCGCCTTCGCAATCGATAGGGTCTGTTGTTCCATTACCTGGAAGATAATCACGATTATGAATATTTTTTGGAGCTGTCAACCCTGCTGTAGTATGACAAAGTTAATAGTAACTTTCGGCTCTTGCGAAGATGAACGATAGTAAATTTAAATCTCATATTTATAACTTCTTCATCGTCTATCCTAACTAAGATTATAAATGCGAAAGTATGTTCGTTTGTTACCTTTTCACGACTAAACCACTGAACCGATCATTCTGAAATTTTGCATATATGTTGTCAGGTGTACAGAAACGGACATAGGGTACCTTTCATCCCATATATCTCAGTAATAGTTTGTATATTATATTTAAAAAAACAATGCTTACTTCGTGCAGCACACTGCGCGTAGAATCATTCATTTTGTCGAATTCGTCTATGCAGCATATACCATTATCTGCCAGCACCAAAGCTCCACTGGAAAATAGATAAACAAATACTTTTTTTTTTACATTTGAAATTGTATTTTACGAGACATTTAGTTACTCTTTTACGTCGTACTTTTTATTATAACTCTGTTTTGAAAATACAACTTAAGACTCCACAACGAGTTTTCAGCTCATAAATAGGGGTTATAGTTGAGCCTGAAATTCTACAGGGAATCCCGAAACTGGAAACTGAGTAACTTTTTGACACCTGCAAGGAATAACATTGTAACTAATATTTAGTAACTTTACAGGCGAGTGCGTCAACGATTTAAAAAAATCGCTCATATTTTGGTTAAGTCTGATAGGAAAATGTAGCTATTCCCTCGTTGACTCGAATTTTCAAGGTTAGTTGGCACTAAGACTTAACCGAAATCTGACTTAAATATCAGTTACAATGTTATTCCTTGCAGGTTTCGTTTTATGGATTTTAGTTTGAAGTGAATATTTCTTTAGCCGCGTTGAGCGATTTTTGGTAGGGGCTTCACTTGTGGGTTCGCGTCACCGACATGTTAATTTAAGGCGTTGCGTCAGGCTGGCGACCTGCAGCGGCCTGTGTACATTTTGGGGTTTTGACTTCTATTGGCAGTTCCCATGACGGCCAATTTTTTTTTATAGTGATTTGGGCATGCTCTTGCTTGACCTCTATCTTGACTGAAATATCATTCATATTGAGATCTTTCTGACTACCATGCAAGAGTAATGCTCCCAACTCTGAAAATGGGTCCAGTAGCATGTATGGCTCACGTCTGTAGCACCAGCTGGCGCGTGTCGGGGTCCTTGGTGATGTAGGCCGTGAGCCCCACGGCGGAGCTGCCGCGCCCCGACGTGTACTGCGCGCGCGGCACCAGCGCGTGCACCCAGCGCAGCAGCTGCGACTTGGACGTGCCCGGGTCGCCGCACAGCAGGATGTTGATCTCAGATCTGGAATTAAGAAGAGCAAGGTATTGTATTAGTTAACAACGCCTTGTGCCCGATAGGATTTCCTATCGACAAAAATGATTAACTTCCATACAAAATTTAATCTCCTATTTAACTCCTTTAGGGTAGGAAGTTCCAAAAATTCTTCCTTAGCTTCTATCTTCGTTATAATAATAATAATTTCTTTATTGGCATAAAAACAGGTTACAGAAAAATGTGAGACCCTGGCTCCAGAGCTGGGTTAGAATACTTGTATTTCAGGAGCCAACATAATATAAGCGAGCGTTATATAATGAACTCTTCCGTAAAATTGTATGCATCTGTCAGTTAATTTAAGATTTATATAAGTATAAACAATGAGAGGAGAAACGTTAGGTTATAACCAAATATTGGTTAAACAATACAGTCCGTCACACGAAAACGCAACGCGACGTAACGGGTGGGCAAATTTTAAGATAGTGACACAATATCGAACTCATTTACTACAATATTTTTATCTCACCAAGCGACACGCGGTTTATTTGTGTTTACCAAGTGTACACACACGCTGTGAATGTGTGTGTAAGCGCAGGAGCTCTCGTTACCGTCCGAGACAATGGCGAAGTCGGAAGTGTGTGTGAGGGTTTTATGTGCTGACGCTACTTGTCGAATGTGTTTGTACACTTATTTACAACAAGAGAAGCGCGTGTCGCTTAGTCTGATAAAAATACTGTACACAAAGTTACACGTTACATGGAGAGCGCGAATGTGAACTGGATACTGGAAAAGTTAAGAAAAAATAATATGCCTTTTTGGGTGCCTTCACTAATGACAATACTTAAGGGGGAAGTGCTAGCACAAGCATAATCAGCCTATAACGTTACCATTGCTGGGCCACAGGCTTCCTCTTTATGAGAGGGAGTGGGCCGTAATCCACCGCGCGGGCCCAGTGCAAATTAATAGATGCCACATGTCTTCGAATTTTTGGGTTAAGGACATGCCGGTTTCCTCACGATGTTTTCCTTCACCATTTTTGAAAGCAGTGGTGATGAAATGAACTACACAAAATAAAGCGCCTGGGTTCGAAATCTCGACCGCGAATCATATTTAAATCAACATACAATCTGATATTGACCTGCAAATTGCAAAAAAACTTAAGAAAATTTTAATTCCGCGGGCTTTCCCCTTAAGTACGTCCAAAGCAACCTGGACAGCCAGCCCCTAACAACCTTGCTTGCAGGCAATATTTTTTAGCACGTCATGATCATTACACACAGCTTGCGCTGACTACTGCCGACAGTATAGGAGACCATCAACTAGGACTTACCCACAGTGTGTCCGTCCAGCGGCCTTAAAGTTCTTCTAATTTCCTCCAAACAGTTGTAGGAGTCATCCCTTCTTAATGTCTTAGTTTTCAACGATGGAGGTGGCAAAGCTTTGCGCTAAAAAACATCGCTTGAAACCAACTGATCAACGTTGAAACATACCTAAAGTGTGTCCGACCAGCGGCGTTAAAGTTCTTCTTGGTTCCTCCCAAAAGTTGTAGAAGACATCCCTTCTTAATGTCCACGTTCTCATAGATGGAAGGCGCGATGGCGCGCGCTAGTCGTTCGTAGCTGTCTGCTTGCGCGGCTAACTCTTTGAATAACTCAACGCGTTCGGGAGGGAAGCGGTGTTCTTTGCTATGGGGAGGAAACAAATGTTTAAGTAAGAGGATTCAAAATATATTGATATACTAGCTGTTGCCTACGGCTTCTTCCGTGTTGAGGTCGGAAATTATCCCACGGGAGCGTACTACCGGGATGAAAAGTATCCTACATGTTAATCCAGGTTATAAACTATCTGTTCCAAATTCGTTTAGCAGTTTTTGCGTGAAAGAGTAACAAACATCCATCCTTACAAACTTTCACATTTATAATATTGGTAAGATAGTAGCATGTACTAGTTTAGTTGCATTTTTATTTTAGATGGGTTTGCTCTTGATTCTAGTCTAGGTTAGATATGACAAGAGATTTTGATGGTGGCAAATTCTTGCGCTAAACATCGCTTGAAACCAACTGATAAATGTTGAAACACACCTAAAGTGTGTCCGACTTGTACAATCTTTCCATTTTGCATTTTGATTCTAACTTAACGCAACCAAGTCTGGGAATGTGCTTTGTAAAATTAGTTAATGTTTGGTCTGCAATTGACTATTGGGCATGGTTTAAGAATAAGGGAGAC
This sequence comes from Griposia aprilina, assembly GCA_916610205.1. Taxonomy (NCBI): domain Eukaryota; kingdom Metazoa; phylum Arthropoda; class Insecta; order Lepidoptera; family Noctuidae; genus Griposia; species Griposia aprilina. Next base: position 6,130,233 of record OU744299.1, read on the forward strand.
TAGCGAGCCAATATTTCACTATCTAATTTGTGTATTTGTTGGTGTGTTGGGATTGACGTGATTTTGTACCGGAAAGTGCCATAAGCCACTTTTTTCCCTTATAAATGCACAATTCCTGTGGCATGCATCACAAGCCCGGGGTAGAAACTAATCTAGATATCGCTCACCTAGTAATATATTGGCACATCTACGTTTTTCACATTTTTTGTTTCTGACCAATGAGCCGCTGTTTTACGCGCCATGCGGGGGGAAACAACACTAATGGTATAATGACACTAACGACCTCTCTCGATCGAAATTACCGTTGTGCCGTTTTACCACTTTGTAGATTATGCACTCTTAGACACGTATGCCGTATAAACTCAATTTCGCATTTTTTGCAGATGTGCCAATATATTACTAGGTGAGCGATATACGCACGCACCCCTCCTCGGTCTCGAACAGCCTGTCGTTGTGCACCTTGCGGTAGTGCAGCGCGTCCACGTGCGTCCTGTGCAGCGCGCGCAGCGTGGCGCGGCGCGGCTGCACGCTGGCGGGCGCGGCGCGGAACACGCCCGTCACGCTCACGCGCTCGCCGGCCGCCACGCCCTCCACCAGGGCTCCGTGGGCCAACACGCTCACGGTAGCGGGCGTGCGGCCTGCTGGCATGTCGTCTGTGGAAATAATGAACATTGTAAAACTTGAGGTTTCCTGGCCTGCTAAATAGAACCACTAAATCTGAAACTGGCTCTGCTCTCGCTTCAAAGCAGACTAGTTCTTTAGCGCGACAATCGCGCGTCGAATGTTGAGCATCTTGGTTGAGCATTTTTGATGGCTAGTTTTTATAAAAGTGGCATTCAATTACTCGTCACAAAAAATTTTTGATTTCATTTAATTTTGTTTCTAAAAGTCTGCCTGTCTTTTTAACTATTATTTTAAGGATATAAAAATACAACTTAAATAAAAATTTGAATCTAAAAATAAAAAAAACTGTGAGCCTTTAAAAAAATAGTGTAGGTCTTCACAACCCCCAGAAGAATTATAATATACCTATAAGATAGTACAATGTACTCACCAGGCGACTCCTGTAACTTAACGAGCTGCTTATCACTGAAATGCGACCGGTTGTGAATCAGGTTGTAGGAGTGCGCAGTGTTGCAGTGGGAGCAGTGCGCGGGCTCGGGCACGCGGCCGCGCTCCAGCTCGGCCGTGGCCGCGGCGCCGCACACTGCGCAGCGGAAGTACGCCTCGCGCATCTCCGGCACGATGCTGGACGTGCGGATCACCATGCCGGACAGGGTCACTAGTTGGTCGATGTCTGGACGGTGGAATGGAATGGTTATTTATAGTGTCCGACCGCAACACGATGTTCAGCCGAAACGGTAACATAAATAAGAAGTTATGAAAAAGTTTGTTAATTAAATGACATTATTTTCTGAGACCCGTAGTTTTTCGTAGAGTTGTTACAAATAAAATTTGATTAAAGGCTGATTTTGCAAATATCAGACTTTTTTTATCCACAGAAAAAACAATGCTTTTGCCATATTTTCTGTGTGAAAGCAGGGGTCTACAATTGTCGAGCTCGCTTCGCTCGCTCTTACATCTTGCACCATATTTTTTTGCATATCGGAGCGGGGTGCCCCTTTATTTATAACTTTCATTTCTCATTAATCAACAGAAATTCCTACATTCAATGTACATACTTTACGCAAAGGTCAAATATCTGCCGCCCGGAGCCTCGCGATGGTTAAGGCCGCTGACATTGTAAGCTCAGAAAAATATAAAAAGACAATATTTGAACACCTTAAATATATGCTACGCTATTTATACAGGGTGTAAGGGACAGGCCCCGTTTCTTTTATTTAAGCTGTTTTATTTACATAAATGGAGTGTTGCGTACAGAGAATATAATTTTACATTGAAATAAAGGAATAAAAACTAACAAAACGATTAAAAAAATGAAAATTTTCCTGCGTAAATTTCCGGTATAATATGATTCAAAATAAGGAGCTGAATGCACCCTGTTAGTTTCCAGAACGCTGTCCCTTACACCCTGTATAGCATAAATTATGCTGTATAACTGATATAGTCAATGACATAATAATAGCACATTTCAAATTAGGCTTAGAACAGACAAAAATGCGAATGTCAACAAACTGTACTCTCTTGGATTATTACGTTTTTTTTTTTGCTACAGTAAATTTTCTTTAGTCGGAGTAAGTAACAAACTAATTACCTTCGGGGTTCAAGTCCCTCATGTGTCGCTGCGGTGCGTTGAAGGGACGCACCTGTATCTGATGCTCCAGCACCGCCGCCGGGTAGCGCTCGAAGAATAACTCGTTCACTGCCGCGTCGAATGCTGGGACTACCTATACAATAAATAGCATTTTACAAAGCCTTTATTTCCTTGAGTGTATAATAAATTAATAATGCAGAGTTTAATAATAGTACTTCAACATTTTGCCAGTTGTGTTTTGAGTCCGTGATTTTTTGAGGGCGAGTCTATTGCTATTTACTATGCTCGGGCGTTTGTTGCGCCATTTTTTTTTAAGTTTTTAGGGCCTGTCTTTTTTACATCAGATTTCCGTTTTTCTGCCTTGAAAATTTAATAAATAATACTATTTCTATTATAAAACTTACCTCTTGAGGATAGCACACTAGTTGACGATGCAATTTGGAATCAAATGCTTTGATGTGTTCGCAGTCCACATCCAGGAATGGTTCTTCTAATGTATTTATCTGTTAAAGACAGAATATTGATTATTCACTCCAATAGGTAATGCACTTTAAAATTATAAACTTGTACCAGTCTTGTAGTAGAAGGGTGGGTGATTACACAGCTTTATTTTTTTCTTTTTTGGGTGTAAAGTCATCAAATAACTTCTCCCGCTCTGGGCGGAGCGAGAGGGCGTGTCAGACTTTTACTGACTAAAACCCACCCGTGTTCCTTCAGTTGCCTGTGCGCCAGGGCCACGGTAACTCTTTCGAACAATCCGCGAACCCGGCAGGCGTCGGCCCCAGCGGACCCTATCAATGGTGCTGACATCTGTTTGAGGCGCGCGTGGAACACAACGCGACTTCGACCCGGACCTAGTCCTTACCGGACGGCGAGCTACCCATAGCTCGCTGTCCGCAAGCCCGCGCCTACGGTAGCCGGGAATCAGCTATCGCCTCCCGCACCCAGGGTGTCTCCTCCTGCGGCGACTAGGGGCGTGAGGGCGCAACGATTGCCTCACCCTCACGCGCTCCGTGTCCTCCTTCGCGAGCATTACTGCTTCGCAGCAGGTGACGGCTTCCCATGCCCTCTCATGCACCATGGCCTGGACCAGGGCCGCACGCGAGAGATCGCCGCCACGAGGACACGGCGGTGCTCCGCCCAAGCCGGGCAGACTTCCACCGTGTCCTCCGGTCGATCCACACAATGGTAACACCCGGGGGTTTCCTCCCGCCTTATCCGAAACAGCCATGTCTGATGAGGACCTGCGTCAGGCGAAAGGTGAGGACGCCGTGGCGCCTCTCAAGCCACTCCTCAAAGGGGGACTTACCGCCGCAATTGTGGCGTGCCCATGTGTACACAGCTTGGCCCTGTTATAGTCCTAAGCTTAGATTAGCTTTTACTAAGGTTATGGGTGCTTGTAAAGTTACAGACACTTAACAATATTAGTTTGGTCTCTGTATGACCGTACACATGTATAAGGTCAACAACGCACCTGAAATTGTTAATGTTCCAAGTTCTAACGCGGCAGTACTTACAAACTTTCTATTAGCTGGCTGTTAGCCTTGTGTAACATTTGTTTATAAGTGCACCACAACACACAAACAATTCATAATATAGGACCAAAATTTAAAAAAATATAAAGTACTATATCTTACTTCTTCCAACTTCTGTTCATACAACGGCTCGTTAGTAAGAGCGGTCGGCTCCACGAACCTCTGTAAGAACTTGATGAATTTGTCGCGACACTCTGCGATGGCCACGTCTGTGCCCCACACGACTAGTTGCGGCTCGCTTGATGCCACCTCTGCGCCGGCATCGTCGATCTGAAGCGAAAGTGTTATTAGGTTATTTAAAATTATATATTATGATGATTTTAAACAACTTCTTATGGTTGTATTTTAACGTTATTTCTAGGGTATTCTAGGGGTAAGGGTCCGTAACCCTTACCCCTAGAATACCCTATTGATCTTAACCGGGATGTTTTCGTTAGTCTACAAGTATCGAGTGCATAGGTTGCGCCTAGGTAAGTATGTCAATAAACGCATTTTCTTATTTCAGCCGAAGATTTAAATCGTGCAATCGATCGATCGATCGAAAGTTCAACATCGTCGATAGAATCATTAGTTACCATCAAGGGAGAGAGCTGAGACGGGAGAATACGTATCTAATTGAAAATTAACTGAATCTAGATACGCGAGAACACTTGTACGCTTGTAATTAGGTACAATATGTTTGAAAATATTTAGATACTTACTCGTTGAAAAAACCTGGAAAATCGGTTCTCAAGTCCTTGTTGGCATTCAACCTATTTACTACTTTATTTAATAAAACCTCAACAGACCTTTTGACAACACACAAAAAACCAAATCATCAATTACTGACATGATTCATTCCGTAAAATCATGAAATATCCAAAAAAATGTAGTAAGAGACAAAGAAAAAAGAATCATTACGAAAATGCACGTTTCCGGATGTGACCTGCAGATAAAACCGTCGTATCCTAGGAGCGAATATGAGTCTGCTACGAGTTTAGACGAAAAGTCTTCGTCTATTATCAGCAGCTGCCGGATCTGCCTGTCTTCGCTCCTGGACCCGGCAGCCTTGACGTGCGGTCACAGGTTTTGCGAGAAGTGCCTAACGCAGTACTGGCGGATACGGGAGAAGCCGTCTTACATCGTGTGTCCGCTGTGCCGGGCTTGCGCATTCAACGTGGATTTTGCTAAGGTATGCGAGCCTATTGCCCGCTTTCCTTAATACTAACCGACACCTTAATTACTGCCTCAATAAAAGCGCTCTGCTGGATTTTCAATGCTTGTCTCAGCACCGAAAGTTGGAAATCCAGCGCACTTTTAGTTAGGTGTCCCCTAGTGTTAGTGAAAATAGTACAACAATAGACTGTCATAATCTGAGTACATAGTTTGTGGATAAAAGAGGTAGTCTTTAAATAGTTTAGTATGCTGAAACCACGGACTAGAAAAAAAGAACTCCGCGCCAGGCATATCGATAGTGAAGTACCGTAACGATCTATGTGTGTGTGTGTGTTATTCCTTGACACTTTTTCTTCTGGGATGTAGAATTATTTTTACACCATTTCACAACACAAGAAGGCATTATTTTATTTTATTACTTGACGTAAACAGTACCTACAATGACGCCGTAGTGCCGCTTAATGGCGGCCGGTCGGCACCTTATGATGTAAATGTGTGCGTGAGGCATGTTTGTATAAACGGTCCGGCATACTATAGTGCTTCACTTTCGATACGCGTGGCGCGGAGTCCTTGTTTGTTTTCTCTAGTCCGTGGCTGAAACAGTACTAATCATACTTAAAAGAATAACTGTAAATTGTGTTTGAAGATTATAAGTAAAATATTTTTCAACAGAGAGAAAAACGCGCATCAACCGAAGACTTCAGAAAAACTTTCAGAGAAATGACCAACATGAACGAATCAGATGTCAACAAAGCAATGGTATTTTGCTTCAAAATCAGTATCCTTTTACCCGCTTTGTATTGTTTAGTGAAATGGCTCAAGATACCACTCATAGATCTATTCACCAACTTACGCAACCATCTAACACATTAAAATCGTGTATACATGTTCAGCTACTGTATTGTGTACTAGTTAATTTAATATTTATAATAAAAACGAAATGTAACAACATTATCTTTTGTTTTCACTTAGCTCCTTTGAGGATGATGCCATCAAAGTAAAATATTTTTCTTAATTCTAGTTGAATTTATCCTGTGGTTCAATATTTGCACATCATAATAATAAGCTTGTAACTTTTCCTGCTTGACAGATTTCATGGACAGATTTTCTTTTTTAATGTTATGTTGCCTTTTATTCATATACAGGATCAAAATATAAACACAAAAATGATTTTAAGTTTTTTTTGGCAGAGGTGTACCTTACCTTAGGCAGAGGTGTACCTATAGTACACCCACATTTCGCCAGTTATGTTTAAGTCCCATGTAATAGGGGGCGAGCCTATTGCCATCAACCGGGCACAAATCCAGACTCCGGGCTGCTACTGAGAAATTCCAGATGGAATAACCCAATAACACTTTGTCCGCCCCGGGAATCGAACCCAGGACCTCATGCTCAGCAGTAGCGCTTGCGACCACTAGACCAACGAGGCAAAAAAAAAAACTATTTTATTTTATTGTTTAGATATTGATACCGATCACGTCTGTGAAGTTTACACAAAAAAAAAACGGTTTTTTTGTGACATTTCTGTAACTTCGGTCGATGGCCCCACAAGAACCACTAACAAATTAATTTCTTTTTTGTTTTATTGTGTTTAGATATTGCTACCCATCATGTCTGCGGAGTTTCGCTACCTAATTTAATTTGACCCTGTAGATATTTTATAGGTGCCTGTTTAACCCTTATCTCATTTGATGTTAAGTCCCTGCTTTTTTACAGCTAATAAAGCAAAGTTGAAGTATGTAGGTACTTATTTAGTTAAATTATGAGAGAGGAGTACAAAGACAAAAACCAAGCAGAGGCAAACATGTGTCTGATTTTGCAACACTTTTCTCGTCTTTTGATGAATAATTGGCAAGACTCTTCACTCTTTTGTATGCAACCACACTTACCCTTGTAGGTGTAGAAGCACTAGGAGCCGGCACATTGCGGCCATGCTGGTTGGTCTTCAAATCAGCTCTCTGTCTCGCAGGCGTCATGACACCGCGTAAGTTGGAGCGAGGGGTACTCAGAGAACTGGGTGTACCGTAGTTGAGAGGGGAGCTCATTTCTATGTCTGTACCTGGACAGTGAATAAGATTTACAATTAATTTTTAGCACTAATCTGTGAATCAAGTGATGATTTGGTGTTCTTGAAAACTATATCGCTCAATTGGAGAAACATAGATGTAAATGCAATTTTTCCCAACAACAAGTTGTCCATATTTATGCTTGAATAAATTTTCAGAGGAGCAGTGGCGTGAAAAATTTAATTTAATATGTATTGGGGATTACAAAATCTAACCCATTACAAAAATATAATTGACTTTAAATCACTCTTCTGTAAAATTTGAAAATCACCAGTCACATTGATGTTTCTCCAAATAAGTTATATGTTAAAAAATGCACAACATTCACATTCAATTATATCCCACAAAATAATGTCAAGTTTAATTAAATACGTATTTTTCTATTTTTATATACAATATAGTATTAATGACGTAGTGTCAGCCGACACACAAAGGTGATATAAGATTTGCAAGAGTAAACAGTTTAAAGTAACTGGGACATTCCTACACAAGCATAAATGCAGAGGTGCTAACACTACTTAGGCGTTATTTATGGAATTTCATGTTCAATTATATTTACTTACTAGCTTCTGCTCGCGGCTTCACCTGCGTGGATGTCGGAAATTATCCCACGGGAACGTGGTACCGGGATAAATAGTATCCTATCATCCAAATCCATTCAGCCGGTAAAGCGTGAAAAGGTGACAGGCGGATAATAAATGCATATTTTTTATTTTATTCAACAGATTTTTATGATTCTAAATGTGATAGTTATGAAGAATAATAATTCATTTTAATATCATCATCATTAATTTGAAACATTCCAGCGCCGCCACGTATTACCTACATATTAGCAAACTTATTTTATAACTTTTAAGCGGGTGGACCGATTTATATGAAATAAATATTAAAATAATTAATACCCCAAGATACAGATTTTAAATCTCTTAAATAGATCCCCTATTTTCCCCCTTGGGGAATTATTTTACAAAAGTGCTGCAACTTTTTTTTTTTATTTCTTATCAAAAGCATGAATCTAAATTTTCATATCCCTAACTTAAGAAATTTTAAGTTTCCCATACAAACTTTCATCCCCTATATCACTCCCATTAAGGATTATTTTTGAGACAAAAAGTAGCCTATGTCCTTCCCCAGGATGCCATCTATCTCTTTGGCGAATTTTACCGAAATCCAATCAGTGGTTTAGGCGTGAAAAGGTAACAGACAGGACAGGGTGAACAGGCATCTTCTGGGCATGCTCATTCCATCATCCATCGCTTTCCATCAGGCCAATTTAACAAAAAAAGAAACAGACAGAGTTACTTTTGAATTTATAATATTAGTATGGATAGATTTATTGAAAGTACTCAAGCTATGATTATTCCTAAAGTAAAAAAATCAGAAGTCATTATTGCATGAACCTGCCTGATTTGTTAGAGATATTTAGTTTGGTGCTCAAATTTGTAACAAAACATTGGTTGTTTTGTTACTCCAATTTACTTTACGTTACTCTTAATCCATTGAACCTGGCCAGGATATGCTAGCTAGAATGTTGGAGCCAGATGGCTAGCTACCTATTTTATTTACAGACTATTGTTAGTTGTGGTCAACCATAACTAACAACAGTCAGCCTGCACAATCTCATTGCTACAAAAAGGCCTCCCACAAGACTTACCGCTTCCAATTACTTTGGTCCAGAGTCCAGACATTAACATTTTTTAGTTATTTAAGTATACTAAGGACTAATTTCGGAGTTGCGCAGAGTTTGCACAACTGAATTTTGGGCCAAAGATGTTTGAATTTATTGCTAGTGACACGCTAAGAAAAGGACTAATGTTTCTTGCTTTTGTTTAGTTTTACATACATATATAAACATACACCTTTTTCCCATGGGTGTAGGTCTTACATACTCCTTTTCCTTTATTATGGTTTGGTTAGTGTCCATATTTGCAGTTGTGATTCAGTTTAATTGATAGAAACATACCAAGTGGACTGGAAGCTACGGCACGAGCTGGTGATGTGCCCGGTGCTGCACCGGGAGTGCGCGGCGTCCTCCTAGGAGTGCCAGGAGTTTGTGGGGTCCCTCGCGGAGTGCCAGGGGTGCCATCTGCAAAATCATTTTGATTGGAGAAGTCGATGAATTTAATTACCCATCAGTATTTAAAAGTATCGGAAGAGAGCGGGTGGCAAGAACTATAAAAATGCAAAATTCTCATTGTTCTTCAATTGATCTTTACAAAGAGTACTGAATACTTTTCCAAGCTATTACAAAAAACAGATAGTAATTTCTATTGAATGAGTGCTAATTATTCTCTTTTAATTGCACAAATATAACAAAGAAATATTAGGTAACAATAAGGAAAGCGTACTTTTTGAAGGAGTGCCAGAGGAACGCTGTGGTGTTTCTGGAACAACAAGTTGTTGCGATGAGCGGGTCCTCCGGGACGGCGTTGGAGCATCCGACGACGCCTGTGATGCCGGGCTCTTCGATGGAGTAGACATTTTTTCCTTTCACACTAATCACAGAACTAAATATTACGTTGTTTTCAGAAATAAGGTAAACAAACGCGGCGTACGCACAATAGGTTAGTTTTCATTTGGCGCGAAATAAACATGATTAATTGACATTGACAGCAACTTACTGTCAGTTTCCACAGAAACGGAGTTCCAAAACGAGTTTCGCAATTTCGAATCGAGTACCGCTTTTAAATTAATTCTTAGTTAACTAACAAATCTTGATGATTAATAATAATTTAATATTATGTGATATGTGTAATTGGTGTTTTTTTATGGTTGTCACCTTGAAATTGCCAAGTCTGTCTGTCCGCGGTTTATCTCAGACACACTTGGTACTAAAAAGTTCTAAGGCATGGCTATACATATTATTTACGCCTACAAAGTTGTGAAAAGAAGTCTTGAAATAAATGTATTTTTTCGGTGTAAAGCGGGTATGAGATTTTTTACTCGTCTTTTCCATCGTGTGGGGTGTCGTTACCCGTTGGATAGGTCTTTCATGGATAGGAACATTTTTCGATTTTGGGATTCGTTTGCGAAAATTAGTAAATGTTAGTCACGTGAAACAACGGGTACCTTTTTGAGTATGTGAAAGTATGTACGATATTAATTTAAATAACGAAGTTATAAGGAAAACTTTCACAGCTAAGTAGGCTCTACAAGTTAACGAGTAATAGTCCTTTATTAATAAAGGACTATTTCTCGTTTTTTACATAGCTATTAATAGTTATTTAAAAAAATCGTAAAAGATCCTTAGAAAATTAGTAAGTAACAACTGCATTATAATTATAACTCTATAATGTAAAATGTAAAAAATAATATTTAAGGGAGTTATGGAATATTTTATGATGAAAACCAACAAAATTTTCTACTGCTATAACTTTATGCTTTTCTTTGTGGGGTACGCAGAGAGGATCGAGCGACACATAAGCTTGTCGGTTATTGTTGGATCCCACAATTAAAAGGAAACTACAATAGCCCTCCTTCTGGCGCAGTCTGGTAAAAAACAAAGTTATTTCTGCAGTTACACGGAAGAAATAACTTTGTTTTTTATAGTACCTATGATAAAAACAATACTGTGTATGCGTAAATATTCATCCCAACTACGGACCCCTTCACTGTGTATGACCCGACACGAATTTGGACTTTTTTTTCTAGTAAATCAGTTTTATCAGGCAAATCGACTATCGTCGAAATTCCATAAAGAGATACAAAATTCCCAGCCAGGGGAAATGTAAGTTCCAGAAGAAGCCGAGAACTAATCAACTAAATAAAATTGTCTCTGGATTGAGTGACAACTCTATTGTTGTCAACTTTCCATAAACAACACAAATAACTTTTTTAAATCAATTGATCGTTCATTCACCGCTGATGTTTTTACGGTGTTATTTTATGATAATAAATAAATATAACGATAATTGCGAAATAAAGGCGATAGTGATGCTCAGCAGTATTTAAAATTAGTGCAATAAAATTATCAGAATCAATGTTCTATGCTAAAATATTGATTGGCGTTGTAAAAGCTATCTTTGTGCAATCTACCTGCATCATAGAAAATATTTTCGTGAATAATTATCTTTGACGGGACAAATAAGATACGTTTTAAATGGACAATGTAAAGTGTGTACGCATTATTGCGTAGTACGTATGTTTACTTGTGATTCAGCGGTTCTCCCACAAGGTCTGAAGATATTTTGGTAAGTATCGGTAGGTACCGCGATGATTCATTTTTATCTCTGCGTGCATTTCCATTGTAAAGGTCCTGGATACGGTGCTCGCGATGAATATTTAACTAGATGGGACTCCGCGCATGATACACAATTATCACGCTGTATGAATATATCACGCATAAAATGCAAATGAAGGGGGACCTTTTCGCCTAATAAAAATAGTATAATAGTAGGGTAGAACTCAAGACTAAGATATCCTAGCTCATTATCCTTACAAAACCAGCAGTAGAGTGGCTAAGGGGCCAGGGATTATAGAAAAGTTGTGGTTTTAAAAGGTCAAAATAAAATAAATGTTATTGTTTATGTCTGAAACAAGAAAAAACTTTGTTTCATCATAAAACTAATCATTTTGTAAAGAGATTATCATTTGTATTTATAGGGAGGTATTTATAATCCCTCTCATAGAGAGGAGGCCTGTGTCCCAGCAGTGGGTACATTATAGGCTGATTATGCTATGCATATGCTATTTATAATAAGAAAATAAGTAAGATTATGGTTTTACATCTATACAATAAAAACATGGCCTTTTCAGTTTCCCTCTTCAAAGTTCTAGGGCTTGCACTTACATAATAAAAAAAAAATGGGTAGGCAACAAAAGTCTCATTTTTATTTTTAGAACTACAGTTCTATTTGAAATCTATGATTCATTATTTTGTTATGTTTTCCTGATTTCCAATACCTAAATAAAAATATAAAAAGAGTAGGTAGGTATGTAGTATGTTTTAATATTTTGTTTTTTTTTCTGTGTTAAATGATCCCCTTATTCCAATTTCAAATAAAAATCATTTTACCCATTCATGTTAGCATGTTGAGCTGTTGAGTTGAGAGGTCAGTGACCCCTGTTGCAAGGCAATGTACATTTTTTTTAATAACTGACACTGATGAGATTTGAATAGTCATCATTTTAATGTGTTAGTAATGCAAACTCTAGTGTGTTTAGATTCTTGAAATTTAATTAGTTTTAATCTTTTTCTTATTTTATTATGTAGACATTGCATATAAGAAAGTTTATCTAATTTAAGTTAAGCGCAACCTCATTTTCTTAAGGAACATTCATTCATAAAAACACAAATACCTGATCGAAATGATGACTAATAAAATATTGATTGTTGAATGTTAAAAACCTTTTCCGAAATATTCATTACCTACTTTAAAATTAGCATTCTAGCTGCAATATTTAGACCTTAATATTCAATTAGATCTGTGCGATAATAAATTGCTACACAAGAGAATCAATGACCTTAGTGGGTCAGTGCAAGGTCTTTGAAGACTATTGCATTGGCACGAGTCAGGCAATTTAGTAATATAATAAAGATTTTATTCAATTTTAGATGTTTTTATCCTATTGGTGTATTGATCTTGATCTTAGTGTATGTTTTAGGTACGGTACTGTTATTGTTATTTAATTAACTTCTGAAAAATATGAATGAAATTGAGAATTTAACATAATATAACACCTGTAATCCCTAAAGGGTTAGGCAGAGGTGTACCCTAAAGTAGGTTCCACATTTTGCTAGTTATGTTGGAAACAAAGTTTTAGCTTTTTACTTGAATGAGATGTATGTTAAATCAAGATATAAAACTTTTTTTTTTCATGTGAGCTTGAAACCTGTTGATGCTTGTGTATATTATTTGGTACTCAATTTTAATATTATACAGGGTGTTTGGAAGCTGGGTGCAAAGCCTTAAGGGGGTGATAATTGACAACATTTGGAGAATTTTGAGCCATACATGTCTGAGACGAAATCTGTATTTTTGAATTTTTTAACTGCTATACCTTTACCTAAAAAAATACCTAGAAATAGCAGTCAAAAATAAAACGGACTTCGTCTAAGAAATGTATGGCTCAAAATGCTCTAAATGGTGTCAACTATCACCCCCTTATGGCTTTGCAACTAGCTTCCAAACACCATGTATAACCTACATAACTGAAATCGTATTATGGCCTAACTGAATTGTAATACCTAAATAAAAGATATTACTTCTAGGAATAAAATCATTCCTAGTTAGTTTACCTGTAGTACACAGTGCCAATTAAATAACAATACCTATTAGTTATCTTTAAAGCACTTCTTGACCATACAAACTAAATTAAGTCTATCTTTACAAAATTATCATGATAAAATAAAATTTTAACAAATCTTCGTAATGTGCCATTATTTATTTCAAGGCGAAACTATTGTCAAAAACTTCTCACGCATGAAATCCAATTTAAAACAAAAGGAAGCTTCAGGCCATGTTGATTAAGGTAAACTATTGATTTCTGTAGCTCTGTGTAAGGGGGCATATTTCTCGTAATCTCAAGCAAGGTAATCCTGCCTACCCTTCGGGATGCGAGATCGCATGCGCCAAGCGCTGTTCACCCCTCAAGCGGACTCCGCAATTATATGTATATAACTATACTACCGTACTACGCATCTACATCTACAATACTTGAAACGTTTCGTACGGATTCTATTTGGCGATGTTTTGCTTTTTAATTGAGGCTCGTAATTTTTTTTTTGTCGCGTATTGCAATTTTAGAGTCAGCTGCTTTTCGTCCCACGCTTGTTAAAAAAATCTATAAACGAAAAGGGTAACTAAGATACGCAAACTAATGCTACTGCACCCTTCTAATTTTATCAATGCGTAGAGATGACTGCACATTTTTTTTTTAAATTAATTAACTTGAACTAACAACACAGTCTGTAAACGATTTTACTTAAACATTCTGTAAGACCAAACGCGATTCAATAGGTTTCTAGATCAGTCCACACATACAGACGGAACCTATGAACTTTCTATAAACTTTTCTATTACATGCGCATCATTTATAACGAACGAGTAAAAATCAATACCATAGAGGGCGCAGTATTTTTTGTTACGATTCTGGCAACGCATAATGCATCACTAATGTTGCTGTTGTCCCTACCAGTTAACTACGGGTGTGTGAGTACCTACACCGAATAGTTTGACGCACAAAACGGACAAATGTATGAAACCTTAGTGCGATCGAAAAACCTTAGTTAACCTACGTCATTCAAAATTGTGACGTAGTTAATAATTTTTAAAGTAAAGTTTAAAAGTGGAGAAAAGATCAAGCGGTTTAAACCTGAAACTTCTTTATAGAGTTTTACTTGACTTTTTTACTTTTCAACAATTATATTATATTAAATATCACTTCAAACTTTCTTCATTAATTTGCGACTAAAAAAACGCATTGACGAAAATAAGTATAAACTAAGCAATAGGTTAACGTTTGATCATTTACTTTATTTCAAGGGTTTAAGTTAAGAGAAGACCTGGTACGTAGCTACTCTTTTAGCAAAGCTCTGCCTACGAAAGGGAAGATTTCAAATGTCTAGTCTAGTTGATCTAACACTAGCTCTAGTTTTGAATGTGAAATCAATTGATAAAACCTCTGATAGGCTTACAGAACCGGTGGTCCACAATGATCAATCTATTCTGAGCCATTAGTAACTTAATTTTTTGGCACTATTAACAACTACCACGACGATTACTTTTTTCTCCATAACTCCTTAAAAAGGATCTTCAAGAAAGCTTTAAACGTACGTACACGTACGTCTCAAATATTCCTTTGTTTGATGACTACGAAAATACCGATGATATCAGTGATTTTGATAATGGATTATGTTATTATGTCTATAAAGTTGAGTCATTGCTTGATTTCCATAGTTTTACATCAGGAATTATTTACGTATCTGCGTACCTTTTCAATACTAGAATTAGGCACTTAAAAGATAATTTAAGCCTAAGATCTTCCTTCGTTGTCATATCGCACACCTAGATAAAGGTAAACTCAAAATAATCCAAAATCGAGTTATTGCGATTATCAGAATCTGTATCATGTTGTATAATAGTTTACTAAGATATTAATTGAGCAAATTAATATCTTAGTAAATTAATATACAACAATCATTTTAAATCGGTCAAAATACAAAACGAGTAAAACGTTTTTGCTGTTCCTGAAAAAAGAGGTATTTTGAGTTGTGCTACTCTTTATCTAGGTGTTCGATATCTTACCATTGTTATTTATAATCTTACAATTAACTTAATGACAGCTTATTAACTTAAATCTAAGTTTAAAGACTAGGCTAATAGCATAAGCGTAGCGTAACGTAGAGAAACCAACATTCGCTCTCAGTGGAAATCCGTCAAATTACAGAAACTCGTCTCTCTTAAGCAAGGTATCTCAAAGAGAACAGTTTGTCCTGTTGAGATAACAGCCGTTTCCTGTCCCGTCAAACACTCCCCAGCAAAGAGTCATCGCATTCCGGAAATTCTGATCTGAGCCCTCAGGTCCTAAGATCCGCATTTCCGGAATATTTATAACACGAAACTAGGGATTTGAGCAATCTCTATACCCTCAAAATCTTTTGTTTTGTGAGCATTACAGTATAAAAATCAAATATATGAGTCTATCAAACTAGAGATCCCAATTTGATATTAGTACACAGATGATTGGCCGGTCGCCTTTTACGACACCCGTAGGACGTGATGGGCTGGTTTTCGGAGCCGGGACCACACGGCTAGTTTATTTATTTGCGTTTTGGATAGTTGACGTGATTGAAGTTTTAGAAATAAATAAGTTAGAATAACATTGTTCATAAGTAACTTCAGTCTCAGTGGGTCAGCCCAAAAAAAAGTCAGAAGGTATTGCATAATCAGCCTATAATGTTCCCACTGCTGGGACAAAGGCCTCCTCTCTGTGAGAGGGAATGGGCTGTAACCTACCACGCGGGCCCAGTGCGGGTTGGTTGATGTCACATGTCTTCGAATTTTTGGTTCGATGTTTTCCTTCACCGTTTTGAGAGCAGTGGCGATGAAATTATTTACACAAAGTAAAGCGCCTGTCTGGGTTCGAACCCACGACCTACAACTCGGTAAGTCGGGGCCTATACAACTGGGTCACCACTGCTCGAACTTACACACACAGCACTGCTAAGAACTTATTGAATATCATAAAATAAAAATAAAGTTGCAATTTTCCACAAACAAATTAAACTTGACCTGTATCCTGTATTTTTATCTAATCAGACTAATGACTTCAGTACTATTCTCCTAATACTACTATCACTAGTGACTTAGGTCAAGTTCCATTACCAAATTGCTATCAACACTTTTTACTTTTCCGACCTATCCACTGACACTTACGTTAGTCATGTCTCTAGAAAGCGTAACAAAGGAAGCTACGAGTATCATATTGCGTTTAGACTTGAGACCAATCACCTGATGGATATGATTCATGTATCTAAAATATATTACGACTGCAAAAAACGTGTGTAACTTTGGCAACATCGCCACGGTCTTATTTTGTTTTGAATTGATACATGCCTCGGATATCTATGTACATGCCGAATATCTTCCGTAGATTCAGCTGCTGTATTTTTTGTAGATTTTTGAACTTGACAACTATCTTCATCATCTCATCTGCCTTATCGCAACTGTGTTGGGGTCAACTTGCTGTCTAATCGAAGGCAGCCGAATATATTTTGACATTGACCAGTAACTTGACTACTAAGTAAT
Organism: Griposia aprilina; assembly: GCA_916610205.1. NCBI lineage: Eukaryota > Metazoa > Arthropoda > Insecta > Lepidoptera > Noctuidae > Griposia > Griposia aprilina. The sequence continues at coordinate 6,146,953 of OU744299.1, forward strand.
ACAATCAATCTAAAACAATGCTGTTGCAAAGTGTTATAATGTTAATTTGTTGTAATGTTCAATAAAACTTGGTTGGCAGTGAGTGTGCCCACAACGGGTCATTCATTCCAGGTAGATTTCTCCGGAACAGTCCAGCGTTGCTCAAGGTATAAGATTTGCTGACCTTTAATTTACCTGAAACTATATTGTTCTGCTCCAAAGTTGTACTGTAAAACAAAACATTTATTTCACCCCTCTCGTTGGTTCTACGGAATATTATAATGGTTTCTATTTCGGTTAAAGGTTTGCTTCAATCGATTTTGGTTTCGGTAAATTTATGACTTTGTTCTGTTTGTCCAACAAATATTGTGTTGTGAGTAGGTAAACTGAATTTTCAACATGGAAACAGAGTAAAATCTAGCCGTGTTTTGGACTAACAATGTAGTTTGCAAGTTTCTGGTTTCCAAATCTAAATTATTTTGTTTGACAGCTGCCTACAAACAAAATCATTTAGCAATGTTAGCTACCACTGCGACATTAGAAAGGGCGGTGGGCGCGAGGCAGTAGAGCAGCGTCGTAACATGGCCGATCTCCGCAAACCTATTGTTTCACTCCAACTCCATACCCACAGAAAAAAACGCCAGCTTTCATTTTTTACTACAAAATGTACAAAGAATGTTACCTGCACTTAGGAAACGGTGTATGTGCGTAATAAAAGGTATATCGTACATATTTACAATTTCAATGCATTTCTTCCACCTGTATTTATTTTATTGGTGTGCGTAGAACGTAGTAACCTTATTGTACTATGGATATCTATTTTATAGGTAGTATCGCAGGTAAGTTTTCATTGTTTGGGACTGGACTGTTCTATTGATTATGATGTTTATGAGTGATTTCGGACATGCTCATTCTACGGGTCTATAGTTAGATGTGTTGTAGGTACGTGGCGCGTCACTCACTGCGAGTGTTATCTTTGCGTAAAATGGCGTCAGTAGTCCATAGTCTGCGGTTTCTATTCTGAACAGGCTCCTTCAATCGACTCTCACAATCTGCGCAGCATTTTAGATACCTAATACTCAAGAACATAATATTTAGAATAGTTTTTCATTTAGCTCTTGTTATCTATTTATTATAAATAAAATAAGAGCAGTGGTGGCCCAGTGGTAACGGCCGCGACTTAGCGAGTTGTAGGTCATAGGTTCGAACCTAGAAAGGCGCTTTACTTTGTGTAAATTATTTCGTCACCGCTGCTCTCAAAACTGTGAAGGAAAACATTGTGTGGAAACCGACATGTCCTAGAATAAAAAAATCGAAGACAAGTGACATTACCAACCGGCACTAGGTCTGCGTGGTGGATAACAGCCCATTCCCTCTCACCGAGACGCCTGTGTCCCAGCAGTGGGAATATAGGCTGATTATGTATTTCTTAGGCATTTTTTTTTTAAAAGTTTGTCAACCGCTTTGTTGAAAAGATTCTCAAAACAAAGATAAACATCACTAACAGTAAACTATTTGTCATAAAAAGGAAAATAAAAAAAACAGTCAAATTGAGAACCCCCTCCTTTTTTGAAGTCGGCTAAAAATAACAATGACATCTTCAAATTGTCACCGCAGCTAATTAGTGTTATTTATTTCGTTTGTTCACTCCAAAGTCATTCAAGAATCTTTTCAACTGAAGCTGCTTTTATTTTTATTACGTCTTTATCCTTCCTTGCATTATTGTCCGTGAAAATATCTTACCCCTTTCAGCCCTAAAGGGATGAAATGCAAATCCCTACGCTGTAGGTATCTGAATGTCTCCCGTCAGCGCTTTCAAGCGTTACATTTAGTTTTAATTTAAGATGTTTTGTTATGGCTAGTTCATTACTTTCATTTAGGGTTTTACGAACTACGCCATGATCAATTTTACTTTAATTAACCATAAATATACTGTCTTAAATAATTAATTCAGGCGCAACTTATGCTATTTGATTCCAGTTTAATGTGTGTGTAGAAATCGAACAATATCGCGCAATTATTTTGGAATTGGAGCAACACATTTCTCCAGCTTTGCCCCACAATCGGTAGCGCTCTCAAAGGACTTTTTCTATCGTGATATTATTACAGCATTTTTATCCGCGGTTTCGCCCTTCACAGAAAGTAAGGGCAGCTATGGAAGGCATCGATTTTCGGCACCCTACGCACTTCTACAAAGTTCGGGGAGCGCGGGGGCGTCAAGATGGCCGCGGTAGGGTCTACCCGGACCTGCCTCACGCGCACTCGCCTCACAAGGTCATGGTGCATGTGGTGCCACCGCTGCGCCTCCCAAAATACAAAATCTCGATAATAGTAAATAGTTTCTGTCCCTTTCTTTTCTATGACAACGACGTTGGTCTCTGTTCCACATCCGCTCGTTAATTTGTACTATTCCATAGTGATAGATGCTCCTAGTGTTGATTTTGAGTGCTGTTCTAGTAAGTTCTGAGTCTGAATCCTGCTTTTGATTAATTTTATTTATTCCTATGAGGTGGGCAATCTCCCGCGAATACAACGCCTACGCTCAAAAAAACATTAACTTCGTGCTAAGATTCCACATGGTTAGGCACAGAGACACACACAGAGGCTACAGAGAGCATTCAAACAAATTCCAAACACTTGCGAAATTCTCTTTGACTACCGCGTCCATAGCCCCGTCCCTTGCCAACCCTAATCATAGCTAACCTCCTTATCTAAATTATGGAAAATTTTGGAATGCGACACATAGAGCTTCTCTATCACACCCTCGTCTATTAAGTGTTGCTATCTCACTCTCCCTCTACCTACGATATCACAAGGGGTAGTGGTAGGGCGCGCACAAAAGATTTTGGGATGGATTTTTTTCGCAAACTGCACCATATGAAAAGATTCAGTGCAACCATCAGTTCATCGCAGAAGCATCGATAGGGTGCGCTTCTGCGTCCATTTTATTATTTAGTTAATTCATTTGTTTTTATGTACAATATATCAGTTGTTGTGTATTAGTGATAGTGGCAGCAATTTGCTGTATTTCAAACAACATTTACATTATGTTCCTAGTGTTATTTTTTTAATTGTGAGTACAACTGTTACTAAATTTAAACTGGTGCGTTAGTGCGTGGAAGTTGAAATGATTAATGTAACTCCTAAGAGCTAACTTCTAAGAAATCTATACAATTTTTGTGGAATTTCAGTCAGCAGGGATCACAAACCTTATTAGATTATCAACTGTTTCTTCATAGAAAAACCATATGTTATTTTACGTACAAAAAATGCTGTAGCGCTTCCCAATCTCCAAAACCGTCATGATTATTAATACCTCCCAGCGTTTCACGAAAATAACACCGCGTTTGTTTGTTACAGTTCTGATGACGTAACGAAAGACGCGAAGAATGACGTCGTTCGCTAACCTGACGCAGTCGCTAGCATCGAGTCTGCCATCGACGTCGACAGCCAGCGGCTCCGGTCATAGCTCCAACGACCAGGAGGACCCGCTCGCTATGACCCACATCATATGCAACCTTCTCGAGAACATGAATAAACCATCGAACCTGCAGACCCCAGCATCCACCTCGGCATCGTCCAGCATGCCATACGACATTTGGGCATTGCCGGCGTGTAGCTCCCTGCAGAACCCACTTGGACCCATAAGTCGTGAGTATAACGTTACCTCCAATAACAACCACCACCAGCATCAATCCAAAGAAGACAACTCGAGCGGCTCGCCCGGCACCTCGTCGTCGGTGTCCATCACCTGTTTCCGCTGCGAGGAGCGCACACCGACGACTCGCTGCCTCGAGTGCAACGACTTATTTTGTCACGAATGTTGTCACAAAGTTACATCTGACTGCCAGCTGAGAGAGCACACGCTGCTCCCTATACACCAAATATCGCCCATAGGGGCCAGGCCTAACTCGGTGAATAACGAGAAAGAACTCATGTTTTGCGACATACACGGCGATCAGGTTAGATATTACTGTGAACCTTGCATCGTCTTTATATGTCAGGAGTGTACGCTGTGGGTGCATAAAGATCACAATTATACGCCCATTAAAGGCGCCCTTGATATGTGTCGTATCGGTGTTTTTAGAGCGATTGAAGACACGAAGACGGGAACAAAAGCTATAAAAACTGCCATAGATCGCGCTGTTGCTATGTCGAAAGCGTATGAGAAAGAAACCGCAGAGGCTAATATGAAAATAAGAAAAGCGATGCGATGTTATGCTCAGGCTATCGAAGATCGTGAAAAATATTTACTGGATAAAGTAGAAAAGATGCGTCAAGCTAAAATGAATGAATTAACAGATCATATGAATACACTTAGAGGCATATTAGCTGGATTAGCTCATACAAATGAAACTCTAGTGCGTAGCATGGACTCTGAAGGGATCGATTTGTTTATGGCGAAAGAAAAAGGAAGAGCTCAAGTTGACTATTTTTCTTGCATGTTTAAGAACATGTACGTAACAGAGGAACGAATCGTGTTTATCCCTCCTAATTATGACTTAGTGGACCAGTTGAAAAGACAGTGTGACGTGCAGTCCGCGCCGTCTAGTTCATTGCACTCTCTCACCTCTACATCATCGATACAGTCCCGCCAGTCCTTGCTATCCTTACAGTCATTACAATCGGCTCAGAGCTTTCAGCATCTAAATTATAACATATCCGGATCTAGTAGCTTGAGATCATTACCAGACTATGGTGGACAACACACGAGATCAACTAATTATTATGACCACAGCATTTCATCAAGTCTGGCCTTGGATTCGAATCCCGGCCGCGGAATTGGTCAATCGATACCAGGATATTGGATGTCTGTGTCAGTGAGACCTACACGAAGCCCTGTTCCTGGTGTTCCAATGTTCTCGTTCGCTCGCGAAGGGCAGGATGAAGGACAAGTATCCAGACCTTGGGGTCTTTGTGTAGATAGAGAAGGAAATATCATTGTTGCCGATAGAAGAAACAACCGTATTCAAATATTTAGCAGTAGAGGAGAATTCAAGACAATGTTCGGATCTAAAGGCACTGGGCCTGGAGAGTTTGATCTTCCGGCAGGCATCACCACGGATACTTACGGACGCATCATTGTGATTGATAAGGACAATCATAGAGTGCAAATATTCACATCTTCTGGTAACTTTATTCTCAAGTTCGGTTCATTTGGCAAGGAATGTGGACAATTCCAATATCCTTGGGATGTCGCTGTAAATACTTTAGGAAATATTGTAGTGACTGATACGCGTAATCATCGCATTCAACTGTTTACCAGTGACGGAACTTACATCACAAAGTTCGTGTTTGAAGGTGCGAACCCGGCTAAAATGCTGAAAGGGCCTACTACTCCTAGAGGTGTGTGTTTCACGACATCGGGAAACATTATAGTGTCGGACTTTGAAAATCATCGGCTATTAATGGTGGACCCGACTTTGTCTAAAGTGCTGCACTGTGTGGGTCGCGAAGGTTCTGGAATCGGTGAACTCAATCGCCCATCAGGGATAGTGACTGACGATGACGGACGCATCATAGTCGCCGATTCTAAGAACCACCGTGTGTTAGTGTTTACGTCAGAACTGCGTATTCTGTGGGCCGTGGACCTAAAGAGCCCCGGCCTGGACGATAAGGACCGGCCAAGCGACGTGGCGCTCACACCCGAGGGCTTCCTCGTGGTGCTATTTGAGACGCTGCCCGACACCGCGCGCGACATCTCCTCTCACGGCAAGCAATACATCAAAGTATATTAATATTATATTACTGTACCTAATGTTAAGGCCAACTAAGTTCGTGGACCTAAGGTCTGCTGTATTTTATTTTGTTTCGTTTTATTTGTGATTTATTTGACAATGTGCCAATTTTATTATTAACGTTTGGAAAAATTCAATCGAGCATAGCTTGCGCGGAGAATTTTAGTTTGCCCATCGACCTAACGTGGATGTGCGAACCATGTTCTCCATGAGTCCTGATGTATTTTTCGTTACCAGTACTTTGATTTTCGTTTCCGTATTTGACTAGTCTCTAAGGACCAAACAATGTTTGCAGTGTAATTTACGATGTAATTTAGATGCCGCAATTATAAATAGCTGTCATTAATCTGTATAACTGTAGAACACACCAAACTCATAGTCGGTGCACTAAATATTTAATGTCGATTACTTATAAATGTACTCTCCGGTCCGATCCCTGCGATGTATCGCTAATATAATCGAATAGAGAAATCGTAAAGATAAACTATTATAGAGAATCACAATGTGATGTAAAAGATGTTTTTATGTGAGATAAATTAAAGGATAACTTGAAAAGTATTTTTCCACAATGTTACATTTTTGCGTTTTTTAACTTGGTTAATTAATTAATGCAGACGTTGATATGTATTTTTTATGATAAGTTATTTTGCATAATGATTTAGGTGCAAATAATATTTTTATTGTAGTTAGGCGCGCGCGCTGTGGCGGTGCTCGCGCTCGGCTATAATTATGTTCGTATTAGTTACTTCTTATCGCTCGAAAGCTTCTTCTGTTTTTTTCGCGGCTTGGTACGATGGGATGTGAAAATGTATGGATGAGCAAAAGAATCAATGCAATAAAACTTTAAGACTGACTTTAGAAGACTGTCTTAAAGAAGTTGAGTTGCGCCGGCGCCGGCGCCGGTGTCGACCGGCGGACGGCGGCAGTCGCGGCTCGTAGTGTCGCGCGATTAAACCAAAATTCTAAGTATTATTGAAACACTTGGTAAATGTACAAACGTACCTCGTTTGGAATCTAAGCCGATGATCTTATCGTCGTATTTGCTTATGAGACGTGATATTTTTATTTTCATACGTAAAATGTGAAAGGTTTTTTTTTTAATTTTATTGTTTAATTTTCCCTATTTCGCAAAACTTTGACTGCCGGCTTGATCGGGTTTATTAAATGTAATGTTAGAAATGAATAAGAGTTGAGTGAGGATGGTATGGCGTTCTATTAAACTGGTTTATTTATTTTGATAGTTAGTATAATGCCTGTTGACGGCATAAAGTCAACGTACGGTCACCCCGCGTACAACATATTTCGGATGTTGTGAGTGCGTACAAGCTAGTTCCACTTCAGTCTTACTAGCTAATTTATAGATAATCTTATCAAAATTAAAGATAATTTCAATTAGTTTTATTCGCGTGGTCGTATACAAAATTTTTCGTTTTAGTTTAAATATTATAGTGAAATTCTTTTGAATAAAAAAAAAACTATTAAATCGATATGATATTTTTCAAAACGTATGTTAGGTGACTTCGAGATAAATCCCTATGTGTTCAGTCAGTATGTGTTCACTTAATATAATTAATTGTTAGATAAATAATTTAAATCTAAGTTTACTTGCATGCGAGACGGGTAAGTCAACACTCGAGTATCGTTGTATTAGATTGTCTGCACTGTTTCTCCCGTCATGGTTTTCAATAATTTGACACACTTACTTACTACCCTAGCATGAATCTGTTATATATTATTATAAATAATATTACTTATTTTATTTTTTTCTAACGTCAGGTCTCAAAAACAATGTCTGATCTAAGTTATCCTACAATTTATCGTTTGCGCAGATTTTGATGAAATGTAGTTAGGGAATTGTTCAGTTAAGGCAGATTGTATGAAAACCATGTATATTATACGGGATTTAATCTTATATTGTATAATATCTAATGTCTTTGTCAACAGCTGAGTGGGAGGAAAAGCTTTTGTTTTCAATATAATGTTATACGTTTATGCCTGTGGCTTTGATTGAGGTAGGCAAAAGCTTTAATTTCGCGCTATGCGTCGTGCCTTGCCTCGAGGCAAGCTTACGTTTGAGGCTGTTTACTTTCCCGAGCAGGCCTCCAAATGAGCAAGGAGAACATTTGTAGCAAACATAGTCTTAACGTTCCTTTTGCCTAGACTCCTCTGTTGTTTTTTTTTTGCAGAATCTTTTCCTCCATTAGCTTTTGATTTGCGTATTATAATATAATACTGTTACAGCGTGTTAGACCCCAAAATATATATAAGTAAATCAAATTTATAGTGAATTGAAATAAACTTAGCTTCAATCGATTGAGAAGGCTCACATGGACAAACTATACTTGCAAGTAGTTACTGCTTCAATGTACCCTCCTAATTGTAGCTAATTGTATAAAGCACTTAATTGGAGTCTCACCAGCAGGTCGCAAAAGATTAGATTGTGTCTGGGACTTGTTTTACCATTATTGCTTTCGATATGGGCAGAGAAATAATTCTCATGCTCCTAACTTGTACTGAATAATTCTTGCGTGGTAGTTTGTCCGGTAGCTTATCCCTTCGCGGTAATTAGCTCGTGTATATTGCGTAACCAACGCTAGAACTTTCTCCCAATAAACTAAACTAAAGCATAATAAAATTACTGTAAGTTACTATACGGTTAGAGATACATTTTCACGTTTGTACTTAGGATTATTCTAGCGTAAGTCTTCTTAAAATAATATGTGGTATTCCTAAAAATTCGATGCTTCAAACAAAAATTTTCTAGTAACGGTGTGGACAGTAGACATAAATTAAGGTACTGATAATTATAGATAACGTTGACTGGAATATGAGTCTGAAATTAAATACTTAAGATGGGAAAATTATTGTTTGAAGTCAATGTGTCACAAGACGTCTCGGTAGTTTTAATGTTGGATGCGTTTAATTTATTCGTGGTCTAAGAACGCTCGCGTAGGTACGGTTTTCGCATTTATTAGCAGTCTTTCCCTTAATAGGATAAGTAAACAAATATATTACATAATATTCTTGTTATACGGTGCACTATGTGTGTCGCCAGCGCTTTAAGCCATATCTAATAGTACAATTTTGTAATGAAAATCCTGTCCGACCTGAGAGGGGCGTACTAAAACTTATACAAATACAGTAAAGAAAATTATAATATAAACGTAACCGCTTTATAGTCACGCTTGCGCCAAGTGAGTAGAGCAGTAGCGCGGGAAGCAAACAAGATGGCGTCTATATATAAATGTTGCCCGTGCTTGTTGCATTTATTACAAATTTAAATGATCCCTTAATTTAGAATTTACTCGATGTACCGAGTGAATGCATCAAAATTAATGTGCAATTATTTCCTAAAATGGCCTAACTTCAGCATATTTTCGTGAGTCGCGCGCTTGTTGTACGGGGCAACTCGATCAGTGTGACCATGAAAATGTATCATACATTTTTTTACCTGCTAAAATATCCTATTATTATATTTTGATCTTCAAATTTTTTATGCATACCATATATATGTTGTAAAAATCCCAATTACCACCTTCATTGATCGGACAAGCTTTTTATTACTTGGTGTTCATAGGAACCTTACAAGAGCCCAGAAACATTACAAAGTGAATACTTCTGGTTATCTGGTAGTTACAACTATGTAGTTACTTTTTATAATTATAATCACGTTTATCCCACTTAAAGTGAATTTATTCTTATTCAGCATCTCGTAGGTTTGAAGCAAAGCTTCTCTTAGGCTAAGTACAGTCTTTTGTATCACGTAATGTATCATCGGCTAACGTAACGAAGTGTCATGGACCCGCGTATTCCATTACTGATAGACGATCAGTCATAATCGTGTAATGGAATGCTCGGTCTCCAATCAATGATTATCTGATCACTGCCATAGAATAAGTTTCTTAGTTTGTCGTTTGTTCGTTGAACGTCCATGTAACATGTTACAGTACAGCGCTGATTACATTACACTTTGCACAAGCAGGTATCCACTATAACTTGTCGCAGTTAACGCATTTGAAATGTACATAAATAGACTAACTTTATTTTCTTATGCAGGAATGTAAATAAAATAGTGTGAATTGTTTACCTTAATATAATAAGATAATCACGTACCTATATAATAACACCAAGATAATTGAAATAGTTAAATCGAAAGCCGTGCCGAGCAACGCGTTATAGTTAGGTTAAATATTTGCAGTGTCTTGCGTCTTAACGGTGTTGACGAATTCCGGATATGAATTAATAATTAAATATTTATCTTTTCCTGTAAGTGATGGAATTAACGTTTACTTTTTGTTCAGTGCCATTATTAAAGTATTACGTTATTTTTAAAATAATGTGTTGCATGAAATGCATTTTTTATCATTATTATACTTTCAATATTTTTCTTGATTTCGATCACAGTATGTTTTTTAGCCGACAACGAATCTCATAATTATAGTAAATACTGATTCTATTGTCGTTTGAAACTTAAGTAACGGATTTGCAAAGCAACTCCTTCCATCTTGCGTCTGGTGCACTCGTAGAGTGCCGCCGGCATGTCGTGAACGAAGTTTTAAATGACCCGTGTGAGTGTCGTCTCAGAGCCTTTTGCAGGACGGAATAGCAGGTGACATCTGATCAAGGGTATATTACGCGCTGATCTTTGACTACCACTTAACTACTGGTTACCTTTGCTTAAAATTGTAAATTTTATCATTTCATCAGGCAAGTCGAGTATTGGTAACAACTAGACCCGAGGTCGTTATCGTACGACTGAGCTGAAAGCTGCTAAAGCATTACTTAATTTTATGACTGCATTTAATTTTGATATAATTTGGTTATGTTTTATTTAAAAATATTTTGTTACTCAAATGGTTCTGTGGATTCACAAAGTGTGTTTACTTGTTTTCAGTTTGAAAGTGAAAGTAAAGAAATGAAATGTCGCGTTTAATATTGTGCTGAATGTAAGGCATACAATTAGACGAATGCCGCCGGACCTTAGTTAAACATACTTCGGTGATGATCACAAAATCAAAAGGTATAATTTGTCGTGAAGCGATGTGTACTTTGTGAGATCTGCTAGCTGCTAGCAGTATAATTGTGGTTTTGTGATAAATACAATAAAATTGAGAACTAAATAATATTGGAACTTAATGATAATTTTTGTACAAGTTTTTGATGTCTATCACGACGATTGTAAAAGCATTCGGAACATTCAGCAGTTAGTTGAGACACGTCACAATGTTGTGGTAAGGGTGTGAGAGCGAAGTGAGACGCTACACTAAAACTGCATAATAATAATGATACAATTATGAGATTTTAGCGAATGTAATAAGCCATTTTCGTGCTATTTTTGTAACTTTAACTAGGAGCTTGTGTTGTGTTAGGCTTAGTGTAGGAATTATGTGCATCCATCTCCCCTTCGCGAGTGTCCCTGCAGATGAGGTCGCTTCTTACAATAGATAGCGCATAGACAAGCCAGTGAGAGCCAAATGTATGAGACATGTCAGTTGGCAGCTGTCAAAATGTCGTGATCCAACTGTGACAAACACAAACCTGGCCTTTTTATTCGTTGTCGACACACCTAATGCACCATGTTTACTAGCAATCATTATTACACAACTTTAAGTCCGCAACTGACTTGCTTTATGGAAACATTCACAGCAAGTCGAGTTGCTGCGAATTTTAACAACTAAAACCGTTATAAAGTCAACTGGGCACCGTGCATTAGATTGTTGGAAGCGATGCTTGTTGTGCCTCCGTAAACACTAGCTTCGAGAGGACAAGCAGAGGACCATCACTACATCGTCAGCAAAGGGTGGATGAATGATATTGTCAATATCAATGTGTAACAGTAAGTAGTATTTTTGTACACGTGACTCGCTGGGCGCCAGGACCAGCTTCTTTTGGTCCTAACACCCCGCGAGGCGCTTAGTGGTGTTCAAAGATCAACCATAAACTACCTCTTTTTTGTAAAGTTTTTAAGACTGACGGAATTAAGTAACCATGAATGGTGGAATGGTGGTTTGATCACCGCTTTAGAAGCCTGTTGTCTACTATATTATTTAATTTTTAGTTTTCTCTAGATTGTAATCGTAGAAGCGTCCATAGCATTGTCACGTTTAGTTTGACTTGAGCAATTGCATATACATATATTCATGTAGTGTAGTCCAGCTTACAATTGTCATAGCGAGTGGACAACAGTCTTGTTCTATTATAAGCACCTAGCGGGAATGGTTGTGGAGGTGGCTGTCAACCGCGGCGCCCAATCTGCGGCTATTAGTGGGCGAGTGTGGATGACAGAAAGTGTAATTGGGGTAAGGCTCACAGATATTTCCGCTAGATTATATTATCTACCTTAGCTTACGTAATTATTGTAATCATCTCTAATGTGTGTAATGAGACTGAATTTTTTTTTTGTAGTGTTCCTATATTTTAATTTAGACTATTTTACTGCCTACCGTATTTCATTATCTTTATTTTTTACCTTCGATACATATTCATGCATCATTACATTACATTCATCCTTATAATCCTATCAATTTATGTACGACGCTATATAATGTCAAATTTTTGAAATTTTTTAAATGAATTTTGTATGAGAAATTAATCAAGTGATTGATAGAAAATGGTCTTTTATTTTTCTCCACACACTTGCCCTGCCGCACTCCTCTTGTAAAAGAAGGACGCCCTCGTCTGTTCTCCAAACTAAAATTTAATTTTTAAAAGCTAGGTTTATACATTTTTAAATCTGGTCCTTTGCTATACATTTCATTGATACAAAATTCAAAATACTCTATAAAGAGTAAACTAAGTAGATATTTTCTATACATGTTGTAAGGGAAATCAATTAAAACTTAAATAACCTGACGAAATTGGAAACCTTTGACTTTGAGCCCCAATCAAAATCAAAGGATTTATTTCAATGAGGCACAAAGCACTTTTGAATGTCAATATTTACAAGAAAATAGAAATAGAAAAGAATTTGATTCTAGTTGCCCGTTCCAAAATTTAGTTTCGTATGAAGAAGAATTATTGGCAAGAAACTTCATAGTTAATCTTTTAAAATGTTTTACAATATTTTGTATAAGTCTAGAATCATGTATGTAGGTATGTAATAGTTTGCGATTCGATGTCCCTTTAATTAAGGGAAAGGGGAAAAATATACACGGTGTAGTACACTGTGTATATTTATAAAATGATCGATATGAGAATTCTGAAAATATAAAGGCAAGGCTAGTATAAGTATAATCAGACAATACTTTTCCCATTGCTGGGACACAAGCCTGTCAGTAGTCCTGATGGGGAGTTTATGGATGTCACATACCATAGTTTTTGGTTCGTTAGAACCAAAAGTTCGTAGATCCGAATATTGTGAGACATGTCTTCCTGACATTGTTTTCCTTAACCCTTTTGCCAGGGTTCGAATCCGCGACCTATAACACGTAAGTCGTGGTTTGTACTACTGGGCCACCGGCCACCGCTGTTTCCTGGTTAAACCATAACCAAATCGATTTGAAAATTCTAGTTAGTGTTAGTATGTCTATCTGTCATGTCAATGCCAAATTGCATGACGTATTATCATTATAGCGTTAAAATATTTGGAAAAGTAATTAGGTATTTTCCTAGTAACGTTGAGTAGGCTAAATAAATAATCAAGTCTATTAGAATTGAATAACGTACATAACATTAATAGAAATAAAATATCCTAACTGGCTGGATGGGTCATCAAATCAGTGCATTGTTCTCCAGTTTGGGCAGATTCTTCGAGTACCCGGTGAAGCGGAAACCGATTTGTTTCTACAGACAAGAGGACTTTAGTGCAACAGGTAATAATTATTATGGAATTGGGTACTTTTAAAAATGTGCTATTCTGCCTCTTGATTCGAGTGGTCGCAAGCGCGAATGAGCGTTGCCCCTGGCGTTGAGCCTGGGTTTGATTCCCAGGTCGGGGACAGTGTTGAGGTTTTCAGTAGGAGCTCAGAGTCCAGACTTGTGTTCGGTTAGTGGGTAGTATACTTGCAAGTCATATGAAATAGGTTTTTATCATATCTGGCAAAATGTGGGTACGGATAATAAGTACAGTAATACACCTCTGGGGCAAGCATGATGTTGTTACAACTACGTATGATGACTAAGTATGATGAAACTACCCTAGTGGCTATACCAAGCAAGTACCTAAGGGGTTACTATAGTTAAAACCCCAGAGGGTTATACTTGGTTTGAAACCTGGTAATCCATAGGAAATCTGTTTTCAAAATACTAATCTGTAGGCCAAACCACAATTCATAGAATTCTATAGGTGAAGCTCACAAGAAAGTAGCAGATCAGCCGAGGAATATCCAAAATGACTACGACAAACTGGTCGATTTGTTCTACACGCGCCTAGCGGAGCAGCGCCAGTATAATCATGTAAGATGTTTTACATACTGTTTACCATGCAAGATATTTATTTGGTGGATAAGAAAATTACCTATACCTAATTTATTCAATAAAAAACTTTTTTACGAAAAAAAAACACTATTAAGTGACAAATAACTTTAATTTCGGAAGTCGGTGTCTTTGGATCTGTATTTTATCTTTTTGCCACCGACTTCCGAAATAAGTTATTTATCACTATGTAGTGTTTTTTTTTTGGAAGTCGGTTGGTTTTTTTCTAAAAATCTTTTTATTTTTCACTTTTTATTGGGTCAGATGATAATTTATCTAAGTTACAATAGCTTAATGTCAACAGTTCATCACCTTTTACAAAATATTTCTTTTCCCGATGCAGGGAAAAGAGAAGTTTATTGTTGAGGAGTTCTCTTGGTAAAAACCAGAAGAACTGGAGCTGATGGTGAAGCCACCATGTAACTGTCCTTCGTCTTCATCATCAGATCCCTAATGACAGTCACAAACAACCCATCTAGGTGTAAAGTTCTCATCAATATAAATTAATCAAGCTCAAACCGATATGAACCGATATGTGCCGATATAAGAGAATTTCAAATCTTTTTAGCCCTGAAAAATTAGCAAGCTCACTTTTGCAAGTATTCTAAGTAATAATTTTCTGCGCAAGTCAACTTCAGGCAAGTTTTATTATGTGACGCACACACCTCTCGTGTGACTGCCGGCCGCGTGTTTAAAAACTTTTTAAGCACAACCCCGTACAAGTGTTGGCATGAATAAGCGTTGTAAACACGCCACTACGTCATTGCAGGTTTACGCGCTCGCTACACGTGTTTCACTCGAAAACTTCTGGAAAACGCTGTTAATTACGCCAGTGCACGTGTACTATTGTTTTGCTTTCTTGTAGTTCATATGTTTGCTTAGATCAAATATGTTTAAATATATACATACATAAACTCACGCCTTCTTCCCATGGGGGTAGGCAGAAACTACAGTGGTACGATCCTTACATACTCCTTTTGTCTCGTTTACGTGCAACTATTTTACCTACATCTTGGTTTAGACTGCTACCGCCTTTTCGTAAAACGGCAAAGTAAGCATGGCCAAACTCGGTTCCATGCCAAAATAACACCAGTACTTATATAAAATAAGTTTTTGACAGTCAAAAAATACTAAGACATCGCCCAAAACGCCTGCTTCAACCCGTCTTATGGTACTATTATGGTAAATGTGTAAAAAATATTGATATGGTAGGAGATGAAGGAAAAGGATCGACGATGGAGTATGCAGAAGGTGGTGGAACGTTTCCCTGGGTGGAACGAGGTGACCATCGCCAACTTGCACAGCCTGTTCTTACTCTTTGACAACCAGTCCAACGGCATGCTGGGATTTGATGATTTGTTAGTGTCACGTTTTATGTTTTTTTTTGTGCATTGCAGTGTAGCAATAGGTACTTACCTACTAGTATATAGGTCCTAAGGACCATTGTTTAAGCATGACAGTGATATCGGTTTGAGATTCGCTATATGACTTGTTTTGTAATACTTAATATCAAATTATGTACTTAGGTACAGATAATTTATGCAAAATAGGCTACAGCACTTTCTGAATTTTCGTATTGTTCATAACTAAATCGCCGCTGATCTTTTAGGCGAGAAGATCCGACTAGCACATTTCCTACTTTGGGAATAGCCTATGTTCAACAGTTCAGGTCTTTTACTCTGAGATGGCGGAAGGTAAACGGAAGCATGGCGGTCAACATCTCCGTTTATAAGGATGTATTCAAGAGGCATTACGCTTGCGCTATTGATCCAACAGGTTGGGAGAGGCTCGCTTCACATACGAGTAGGTCGTTGTGGCGCTCTACTGTCAAACATGTAAAAACTTTCGAAAAAGAACGCCTTGATACGCTAACCGAAAAGCGACAAATGCGTAAAGAGAAACCTAAGCCCTTCTATGCCTATACCTTTAAATCTGCCGGCCGACTATATTGCATTAGTTTGTCCGGGTATTTAAAATAAAATTCGGTTTGGCGAGTCATATTAGGGCACACGCTAGGAAATAATAATTTCAAAGGGTCGCCGTTATCGAAATCGATAAGGAGGACATATATATAGGTACATATGTTCAGCACAGGATACTACATTAACTCCCTATCCGAGTATCGAAAAACTAGAGACACAATTTAATTGGCATTGTTTTATGAATCTACCCTTTTGGTGCTTCATTTGAATAGTAATATTTTGATTTCTGTTATCCCCATTTAGCGGGGCAGTGCTGGAGAGTCTCGGTGATGAGAGCGGCATGGAAGTTCGCAAGGAGAAGTTCAATTCAGCAGACACGGACAACGATGGCTGGATCACTTATGACGAGTTTCTATCGGTAAGTCCATGAATAAAGTACCTTCGTATTGTGGCCGCTGATCTACTATACCTAATATTTTAGAAATTCGTCGAATGTGCAGTGCGAACACTGCGCAAACGAAAAGTCAGCCAGTAAAAGACGTATAACAACTGGAAAAAACGTGCGTTTACCTCACCCTTAACTTTTTAATTCGTTCCTGCTCGTATTGATTTTAGCAACAAGTAATTTCCTCGTTCGAACAAATTTTCCTGTACATGATTGTATCGATGGAACGATACAGTGTAACGTCTATGAAGTCTACGTACCGTCCTCACAGCCTCTGCGTTGTCTAAGTAGGGTTTAATAAACGTTTATTTTTTTATAAAAAACTTTGCCCCACACTAGGAATTTCTCCTGTATTGTGGGTGCGTTTACAAACATTCAAACTCACATACACAAACAGCTACGTCGATTACGTCTACGCTGCGTTGATGACGTCTACGAAACGTCTCCGACCTTACGCATTCATATCTGCGAAGCAACTATGCCGCCGCCGCTACGACGTCTACGGAAAGTCTACGCCGCTACGACTTCGAAACATCTACACCGCTACGAGGCGGCTACCAAACGCCTACGCCGCTACGACGGCGACTACGAAAGGACTACGCCGGTACGACGGCGGCTACGAAACGTCTACGCCGCTACGATGACGTCTTCGAAACATCAATACTCAATACTCACTTCTATAGTGCATTCCATATATTACATAGATGGTATAACAAAGTAAAATATCAATATGGACCCTGTCGGGCACAGCAAAATTAGGAGAGAGGAACAGGGCTAAGCCGACAACGACCACGTCTCCGACGCTACGCAATGACGTCTGCTAAACGTCTACGCCGCTACGGCGTCAACGGAAAGTCTGCGTTGCTACGACAGTGGCCACAAAACGTATATGCCAGTAAGACGGCGTCTAAGAAACGTCTCCAACGCTACGCTATGACGTCTGCGAAACGTCTATGCCGCTAAGACGTCTACGGAAAGTCTACGCCGCTACGATGACCCCTACGAAACGTCTACGACGCTACGACAACGCCTACGAAACGTCTACATGGCGAAACTTCGACGCAGCATTTACGTGACGTTTAGACAGCGTCTACCCGACCGACGTATGCGCTGTGCTTATTATTACGCTACGCTGGACAAATACCCATTGCTGGTCCTGTTTCTCAATTGGGCTGGCATCATTTCAAGTTGTTTGTCAAGGATAGATTTCAAAGTCAAAGCTTTATTTCGAATCTTTCATCAACAATTAATTCGTCAAAAATCTTTGTTTATATTTTCACTTCGAACCATATATGTTTGCAGTTGGTGTACAACTTCAACCCGGCAGAAGAGGGCCGCGTCGCTGGTCTGGCAGCCTTGTGCAATGACGTCGCAGAGAACATACAGTTTGTGAGCAACCTCACCGTCGGCGAACAGCTCGAGTATGGACTGTTTTGATTATACTTAGTTGTTTATGTTTGTAAATGGTGTTTTATTACTGAAGAAGTGTAAAATATTATACGGTTTTTTTTCGGCGTCGCAATGGGACATGAGTTCAGCTATAAAAGGCCGCAGGCGCAATAGTAACGCGATTGCGAAGCGAAGGCGATTACGTTTAAACAAACTCAAAACCAATTATTACGGCGGTAGCCGCATTACAAAAGCGACGATTTTTCGCGCATCACCGTTTTATCGCTCGCTATCGAGTTACCAGTGCGGTCGCGACCTAAGGGAATGCTGAAACAAATAAAAAGTGTTCGCAACCGCGCGTCTTTAGCCAAAAATCCTTCGAATGCAACACACGGGGATCAATTGTTTGTCGACCTATGATCAAGCGATGGCAGTGAAGGACGCGTTACCAAGGGCAAGGCCCTCGTTGCCACAAACGTACCCTGCGTTTTCTCTGATCCCTTAGATCACACCCTTCCTTTATACCCCTCTGGTTGAACCGGTCAAGCCTGCACGGAACACCACGCCCCTTCATGACGAATACAATAGTATTTTTATTGAAAGTTACTTAAAATATTGCGTTTGGCTATATTGGCCTATGTTCAGATATTGAGTTGTTAGTCAAAATAACTGTGGGGCCGCGATAGAATTATTGGTATTTTTGGAAATCAAAAGACAAGTCTTCTAGCATTGGGTTATGAGTATATGACAGCCAAAAAGTCGAGTACCTATTGAATAATATTTTTAATCTTATACATATTATATGTAGTAGTATTGAAGTCTTCTGTACAAATGAAACAGTTTCCTGCTACACTTCCTAGCATAGCTATGGTGATAAGACAGCGTAAACCATCAAGTATACAAAATATTACAGTTAGACAATGAATTATGTTCCTTACCGAGTGCTTCACCGTTGTAATAAAAGGGGTTTTCAAAACACTAGTCTTGCGTAATACATTTGCAATCACAATACGAAAGATTTTTAAGGAAATTGCTAATCCAATGCTTCTTATATATGTTCCAAAAATACATTGCTCAACAACGTCGATAACGCAATTAATGTTGTTTTTCCGTTAAAATAAAAAGCATTGCTATTGTGTTTAAGTGTGTTACGCAAACACGTCGCTGGTCGGATTAAACGGTTGTCAATAGCGGAGCTGATCATCATCACTAAGCGAGTCCACATCGCTCAGTTCGTTAAGGCTGGGGTCACAAGCGATGCAATGCGCGCCCGCCTCCTTCCAGCACTCGCCACAGTATACAAATGGACACTTCGGCGCGCAGCAACAGTGCCAACGACTTGATGACTGTTGCTCTGAAAATGTTAATAACATTATTACGGTGTCGTTTTAAGAGGCCTCAATTAAAGTTTTGCCCCGGTAGCCGTCTTGTAAGAATAAGCCTTTGCTAGTACCTATCACCAACCTGTAATAGCTACAACAGAGTTTTTGTTTTCTATGAACAGCCTCATGAGTAGGTTAAATGTTTTTTTTATACAGAATAAACAATTTCATTTCATACTTGTTAGTAGATACTACCCTTGGTCCTGTGAGCGCGGAGGGGAGGTATAATGTCCAACTAGATAATGAAACGGAATCGGGACGTACGGTGACTTCCTGTATTATAGTGTATAGAGTCACCACATAGATAATGTGGTGACTCTTTATTAAGGATCATATTTACTATCCAGATCCCTCATTGGGTAGACCTACAGGGCTTATGGGAAAGTTGTCCTTAATTCAGAATCGGCCGCAGCGGCGGTCACTATTTGTATTTATTCCCAAAGCTTCGATATAAGCTGCAATATACATAGTTAAAAACTACTTTCCCACCGTCGTCGTTCCTAGGTTCCGTCTCGCCACAAATGAGGCAGGTCATCCTTGCAGCGGGCAGGACATTCAGCCAACCCAGCAGGTAGGGAAACTTCATCCTCAAACTAAGGAGGTTCTCGCCAGAGAGGTAGTGTGCGCGCACGGCTTGGACCGCCTTTCTAAATGTAGATTGAAACAATAAGTGTAATCTTGATGAGACAGAAAAAAATGCTTTTTAGGAAAGTGCTCCACTATGGAAGAAATCCACATCGAAGTGTTTGCTAGATCTACGAAGTAATAAGTCATATGAGTAATTGTAATAATATTGTCATTTACCCATTCCTCCTAAGTTCTAATTTTTCACCACCGACATGCGAACAACATGTAGTTATTAATACCAAACCAACGTATAATTTCTTTATTGACTAACTAACACTTGAAAAGGTAGTAGGCAGGCTTACTGGCTAACTGTACCTGCGCAATGTTTTATCCATTTTCATCCGTTTCTTGAGAATATCGTTGTAAAGATGCAATACACGCTGCTTCTCCCGACGAGGATAAAAGTAACTGCAGATTTGTCTGAAATGAGTTACACCGTTTTCAAAAAGTTGCTCAAAAAGTTCTCTGCAGTAAAAGGAAAATCGGGACCAAAAACAAGGAACAAGTCAGTTTTTGTTTTTTCTGCCTTACCTTCTGAGCCTCATCGTATACGGGTTCACATACAGCAGCAACAGTATCCACACGTATCCTCCATAGATTTTGACGAAATAAATAGGTGGCATGGCGCGCGGCTGCGGCACACATAGCTTGTTGGTGACCTCGCGACGTACCCCCTGGGCTGACGAGAGGTTGGAGATCAGCTTGCGGAGAAGGCTGGCCAGCATGCCTGTACCTTCCACCTGAGTGCGAATTTAGGAAACAAAACAATGGGCCTTTGACTTATAGACGTGAAGCATTAAAGGAAAACGTGGTTTAGGAGGGATCCTGACATTCTTGATCAATAACGGCTGTTTAAGATTAAAGTTTAGTGTCACAAGTAGACCTACTATGGAGTTGCCTATGTCTAGCAGTGGAATAAGAAAGGATACTCGAGCGATGATGATACACAGAACTTCATTTAATTAAATATTTGAAGGATAAACAGGCACCACCTGCACCGTCAGGAAACTGTGGGTGGCGTAGACCCTAAGACGCTACTATTCAACTTTTTGAGAATAGAAGTCTCAGCAGTTTATCACCTTAATTTTCAAATCTTGCGTCCCTTGCTGCACGACCTCAACCTGAGCATGCTGGCGTACCACGTCCAGTGCTTCGAAGAACAGACGGTCCAGCATCACGAAGGTGGTGGCCGTCACCACCTCTAGCATCACTTTCAGTATCTGCGTCACAAGTTTGCTGTGCGTCGATGTCGAGTACCACATTGAATTTATGACTACGTATTTGTATCGCTCCATCTAAAAAGCAAAATCGTTCACCCTTGACGTACATATATTTAAGGGTTTTGCTTAAAACAAAATTAAAAGGTGGTTCTATAAACATCAAACTTATTTATCGGAAAGGGGTTTAGCATAGCAATTCATAGAAAAACAGTTAAAATGATTCGGCACCAATATTAGACAGCATCAATTTTTATGACCGCAAGTAATCTTTAAAGTCGGATTTAAAAGGTTGCTCAATTTACTGGTATTTAGCTGCATCCAGTAAGACCGGAAGCTGCGCCTCATTTCCTCATTATAATAGGTTGGGGAAAAAGTTTCTTCGCATTTTTTAAGAAATATCAAAACATTTTTTAATATAGTTTATTTACATTTAACTGAAGTATGTAGTTTCCATTTTGTTCGATAACTTTTGGCCATCTTGTAGGTAGGGACATGATCCCATTGCTATAGAAATTTTGGGACTTCTGATCAAAATACCGCGACAAGTGGTTTTGGCAGTCCTCTCGTGATGTTAACCTGACACTGCCTAAAGAATTCTGAAGAGACCGAAACAGGTGGAAATCTGAAGGTGCAAGGTCAGGACTATACGACGGATGCATTAACACCTCCCAGCCAAAATCTCTTAATTTTTGCTGAGTGGCTAAAGATGTGTGAGGTCTAGCGTTATCATGATGAAAAACCACACCCCTTCTGTTGATTAATTCCGGCCGCTTTCTCTCAACTTCTTGCTTTAATCTCATCAGTTGTTCGCAGTAGAGTTCAGAATCGATGGTCCTGCCTGGTGGTAACAGCTCATAATGAATAATGCCCTTCCAATCCCACCACACACACAGCATCACCTTGTTGCGAGTTAACCCGGGTTTCACCACAGTCTGTGAAGCCTGACCGGCCTTTGACCACGACCTTTTTCGCACGTTCTTGTCGTACGTGATCCACTTTTCATCACCAGTTATCAGCTTCTTCAAAAATGGTTCGGTTTCATTACGTCGTAATAAAGAATCACAAATGAGTACACGGTTCATTAGGTTTCTATCAGTGAGCTCGTGAGGTACCCAAATATCGAGCTTTTTTGTGTACCCAGTATTTTTCAAATGTGCCAAAACTGTTTTGTGGTCAATTCCCAGTTCTTCAGCTACGTCGTAACTACTGATATGCCAATCTTGCTCCACTTTTTCAAAAATGGCATCGATTTTATCCGTAATAGGGCGACCAGAGCGACGTGCATCTTTGACATCAAAATTTCCGGATTGAAAACGCTTAAACCAAATTTGTGCTACTCTCACAGACACTGCACTAGGTCCATAAACATCGCAAATTTTTTTCGCGGCTTGTGTTGCATTTTTACCTTTTATGTAGTAAAATTTTAAAATGTATCGAATTACTTCATTAGATTCACTCATCTTGACAGTACGAAAAACAAATGAAAATCACACATTTTCCTAATTTGAATTTGGAATGATGTTCTTTAAAATTTAATTTTTCAGTGATACCAAAACCAGCCAGATACAAATAGTATAGCCAAAGAGATTTTATTACAAATTCATACATACTATAATGCGAAAAGACTTTTTCCTCAACCTAATAGTTATGAAAAGGTTAGGCAGATGTACCTATAGTAATTTGCTATAGCGTAATTAGGTATCACCTTTACGTTACCTTCTTCAATGGCAACAGCGTGACATCATTCTTCCTCTTTCTCTTTTCGTCCAACTGCTTAAAGTATCCCGTAATGTACACGTTATCGAATTGAATGCTGGTGAGGTACATCTCGTGATACGTCACGGCAGCCATGACGATGCGTAGGAACAGCAAGGCCATGCAGGCGTTGAGGGCAACGAAGACCACTCCCATGATTATGTGCTTCTCTTCGAAGGAATGGAGGACCTGCTTGCCTGTTTCTTGTGCGTCCTGGGGCCGTATTGTGAAGTATTAATGCCAACGCATGTAGACCAGGGAAGCATGGCACAAAAGGAGAGGACGCCAACTCAGCTGTGGGTGGAACACGGCTGCCGATGATGATGATGATGATGATGATGAATGCCAACATTCCGTTGCATATAAGGGATGGTGCTTTCGGTTATGTATAGCTCCGTCTCTCTCTCTCTCTGTCTCACTTACGCACTCTCTGTCGCAATTAATCTGAGTTCCTAAAAACTAGAATTACCTTATTACTACTAAGTAGGTATTATACCTGCTAATGCATGGATGATACATTTTCATGATGTGTTGACGCCAATTTATACATATCGACATATACGACAAAATGCGGGAATCCGCTGAATGCTAGAAGAACAGGATCAGTCGATTTGGCGACGGTTGCCTATGTCCCGCAGTTGACGTATTTGGCTGAAATGATGATGGCGATGATTGGACATTTAATTACCTGGATATCATACAAATTGCGCTCAAATGTAACTTTGTATTTTAAATTGATATTATTTAATCCGCCGCTTAATTCTCGTTTAGCTTTCATTAGACCGATGTACCCTTCGCCGAAACCACGGTCCATCTGCAAATGTTAGAATTGCATTCTCTTTATTATGTACACTATCCTGGGTTGGTTCTGGATTCAAGTCCCGGGTCGTGCAAAGTGTTATTGGGTTTTTCTATCTGGAATTTCTCAGTAGCTGACCGGAGTTTGGATTTGTGCCCGGTTGATAGCAAGAGGCTCGCTCCTTATTACGTGGGACTTAAACATAACTGGCGAAATTTGGGTGTACTAGGTACAACTCTGCCCAAACCTTCGGATAAACAAGGCGTGATGTTATGTACACTATAAAAATGAAAGGTATTGTAGTATTCATTATTTACAACCGGATTTCCTCAAAACAGTCAAACTAGTATCTATCTAAAAAGAAAGAAAGAAAAATAGTTTATTCTGCACAAACAAAACGCACATTACAAATAAATGACATTAAAAATACAAACATACAAAGTAGCCAAAAGCCTCGTATCCAAAAAATAAAAGTTTTACAATTTCGTCCATTGCTTGCATCTGTATCCTGCATGCTAAAGGATCTATTGTAGGTTTATAAGATATACAATTAAAACCAACAGTTTAAAGTCCTTATTTTGGACCTATAGGTACACAATTAGTGTACCCATATGTCCAAAGGCTATCGTCCATAAGCTCTATAGATCATGATTAGCTACCGCTTATCTGATAACGGAAAATGCACTGCCAGGGGGTGAAGTATACCTAATAAAACGCGTACCTGTTTCCTAATATCACAAGTATCATTCCTCTGGAAGGCTTGGATAAAGTTGCAGATATAAGTGAGCTTCAGCGGCGAGCACAGCATCCAAGCCGTGGTCTGAGGCATACTGTGGTAACAGTTTTCGTACGCTGTGGTAAAGGCTTCAATGCAAACAGCCGCTGCCTGGGTCAGCTGGTATTGACATCTATACTCCAACTTCTTTTCATATAACTTTAGATAATGGTCTTGTTTGTTTTTACATGGCGTGTGTCTAAAATACATTATAAGAATGATGGTAAGTAGGTATTGGTTATTAGTTAGCTTATCGGAAGTATGATCTCGGGGGATAGTTTTTTAGAAATGACGTTGTTTTTCGATCTCCACATGGGCGCAGCCTCTGTGTGACTTCTCTATAATCGTGGTGTCTTATTGCATCGTCAGTGCTCCCTCTACACGTTGGGCCAACATAAGCCACAGAATGTCTTTACTACAACGTTAAGTTTACGAAAATGACGGTAGTTCAATGTTCTGATAATTAGTTTTATACTTAGTCAGATCAACTATATCCATACTAATATTATCAATTAGAAAGTAACTCTGTATATTACCTTTTCACGCCTAAACCACTGAACGGATTTCGATAAAATTTGGCAAGAAGATAGATGGCATTCTGCGGAAGGACATTTTGTCCCAGTAGCACGTTCCCGTGGGATAATTTCCGATATCCATGCGGGCGAAGCCGCGGACAGAAGCTAGTTAAATATACCTTAGAACGCGAGATTAACGTGGCGTCTCCATTGCGTGCTTCGCAGTCTAAGATTATAGAATAATAGTTCAAAGTAAAGTTCGGAAGTTAATTCCTGATCGGAACAAAAATATTTGTACAGTCTGCTTATAAGTTGCGAGTTTGACTGTTTGTGCGTCGCTTAAGATTTGATTCTGTAAATGTATCTACAACGGTTCAAATTTTGGTGCCGGACTCCCGGCGACGTTTTTACATACCTACTTACATGATAAAAACAAATCAAAAGTCATCATGGATTAGTGGCATCAATTCTGCGCTATGGTATCATATTTTGGGGTAACTCTACGGACAAAGAAATAGCGTTTAAATCCCAAAAGAGGTGCATTCGGGCTATGTTTAAGTTACAATCGACAGAAAGCTGCAGACCATTGTTTAATAAATACAAATTATTAACTTTACCGTCTCTATAAGTTTATGTTTGAAGTTGCATCGTTTGTAAAGTCTAACCCTCAACTCTTTCCACGACAATCAGACACTTTTCCGCGCAATAGACGTGACAACAGCCAACTTTGCTTGCATTCGGCAAAAACTGCCGTCATGGGGAAAAGCTCTTTTTCTATAGCCCCGAAAATATACAACAAAATACCACAGTCTTATAGAGCTATGACAACAAATTGATTTAAAAATAAAATTTGAAATCTATTAGCAGACAAGTGTTAGTTACTATAGGTAATTATTATAAATAACTTTTTGACATGATTGAACTTTATATTATTATTTCTATATTATTATTATGCTCATAAAATTTAATAATTAATGTTAGTGACCCAATATTTAGTCTTTGGTTTATTAAAATGTGTTTTTTTAAAATAAAAAATAAAATTGTACGCCTTGTCAGGCAAAACATGTACGGACTTTTTACCTATATTTAAGATCTTGCATGCTTGATTTGTATGTGTACGCATGTTTGACAAATAAATTATCTTTTATCTTTTATTTATTCAGACTAGCCTAAGAATCAATACTTTTTGAACGTCAGAATTACATGATACAGTCCCTCAACCCTCCCGCCCGTCCTTTAGCTGGGAAGAAGTGGCGCAACAACCTCCCCAGTAACTCACCTGCCTGTTCAGTTAGAAGAATTTCATTCTATACAATAGTACGCAAAGTAATACTAACTGATACTTGACCTCAATATCTCTAGAACGCGAGGCCAGTTTCAGCAAGCCATCCAAGTTGTCACTCTGTTGTCGTTTAACATCTACCTCTTCTGTGTCCTCTATCTCTTGTTTTATGGGAGCTTCTATATCACGAATTGATCTAGAAGCAAATCATCACCGAAAATCCATTATTTGACACGCTAAAACTTAATAGGTCATATCTGAATTTTGGCGAAGGAAAAAGTTTTCTTCCATATGAAAACCTCGCAATAACATGTAAAAAAGATTTAAAAAAAAATTACCTTCTAGCCAGATGGTTGGTACATATGTATGACTAATAACCAGGGATCGGATCTTCGGATGCATATTTACCTAATGTTAATTTATAGCTCTGAAAGTATGGAAGCCGCTTCTTAAAATATATTTTTTGTAAAAAAGAACAGCGATGCCAGCAACACCGGGAATGTATAACTAGTCGGGTGTCTATGGAAAAGAAATCTAAAAAAAAAAAACATAAAAAATCCTGTGACTCTTGGATTGCATAACTATTCAGATGCATATTTATTTGAAATTATTGTTTAACCCCCGATGCAAATATGTGTATTTAGGGAGTAAGAGGAGGGGTGGTGTGTGTTAGTTATAGTTAAGATGTTTTCGATACAATAGCGCAATCCATATTACCCAACATCTCAACTTTTTGTGAATATGCATCCGAATATCCGATCTCTACTAATAACGAATAAAATATCAGATGTCGGTCTTTCCTTACATAATATACTACATAATTTAGTTTTCAACATGTGGCGAGGTTTTCCCACGGGTTTTCGTTTACTCAATGTTATGAGAATAAACTTATGTTTTCAAAGTATTAATATCAAGTTGGTATCTACTTAACTAAGTACTTATCAGATATTGTTTCATATAAGTATAAAGTGGTATGCAAAAAAACCCCGACCTACGTGGAATAAAGGTATGAGTGCACCAGATCCGAGTTTTGGAACGAATTTTCTTATCGCACGGTACGGCCTTGGCGGATGGGGGCTAGGCGAAAAAAAGTGTAAGAGTTTTCCGCCACGAGTTTCCGTCACGACCCTTTCTTTAGTGAAGACGGTTATCCATAGCGCGTATGCTATTGGCTGTGCCCAGTCATAGGTGCGCGCTTATTGGTTCAAGGCAGCCAGTAAGTTCGCACCGGCTGCGCAGGTAGTTTTTTTTAATGTGAATAATTAATTTTTAACCTATTTTTTTTATATTACGACTCTCATTTTTTTATAGCCAATTAAATTCAATTCAATTTCAAATTGACTAAACAACTACGAAAGAAACTTCGTTCCAACCGAGTGTTCCACGACGCTCACGTATTTTTTTTTTACAGACTAGAAATCAAAAAGAAATTAGAATTGTAAAATTATAAAATAAAAATTTCAAGTCTCATAATAATTTTGCTGCAACTATGTACCTCAAGTGCAAAGAGCGAAGTAAAATTATTCAGCTGTAAAATATATTGTAGCAAGTTTTCTAAATGGAGAACTAAGTGTTCCAGATTTATTATGTAAATACTATATCTAATATTAAAAAATAAGCCACGAGCGAGCCCGATAAAATGTAACCACTCATCACTGACCCGTAGCTGTCAACTACAGCTCTATTGACGGGAGCATCACACGCACGGGTGGTCGTATGGGCGCTGTGACGTAGGTAACCGAAGGCTAGCCTGTAACCTAGGTAGGTAGACGAGTATTTACTAAATATTTACGTAGGTATCGATGGTTGTCAGTAGGTAACTGGAATAGACAGATTCCGAAAAAGTAGAAATATTTTCCATCGAGCTAGCTCTTGACCAATAATTTAGGTACTCCGTGATCTAAATCGGTCTGGATTACTTTAGGAAAAACTATTTAAAGTATATTTCTTTAAATGAAGTAATTCCATCAATCATTTTTCTATTTGTCTAGGAAAGTTTTCGGCTCCCTTTGAGGCACATTTAAAATATCCAGCATGTTTTAGATGTAGGTAATGGTGATGTCAAACCTCAATGTATCCTTCATCTGCTCCATTTCATTTTGCAGACTGAGCGCAGTCCTCTTGAAGGGCTCGATCATCACCTCGTATCTCGCCTTGGATAGGTTGAATGACAGTTGTGTGCTGCAGGCAAACACTCGCACCACTTCTCTTGCGTTTAATCCCATGTTTGTGATTGGACCTAAATGTAAAACTTAACGGTTTCTGTTTTTGTGTGGCTTTGGCTTTTGGCCGCCATTTTATCTATAAAGCGTCGGTAACAGAAGCGAGTTAAAACAGTTTTTTTTTAATGTTCGTATAATACAAACAATTCGGGCTGCACATTAATTGAATTCCTGTTGACCCCTCTAACGATGCTAACTATACGCAATGCATTGTTAGAGGTGGGTTGAATAGTGCAACGGGTGGGGATCGAACTCATGACCTCTCGTTCGCTAGGTCCAAAATCAACTGTAAGGCTTTTGCTACGACTTACAATTAATGGGCATTAGGTATATACTAGCCATATAATGGATCTATGTCTGATTCCATGGTATTATTCCTATATTTGAAACTAGCTTTTGACCGCGGCTTTGCCCACGTGGAGGTCAGAAATTATCCCAGGGAAACGTACTACTGTGATAAAAAGTATCTTATGTCGGATGCTCTAGCCCTGTGTGTCAGATTTCATAGAAACCCGTTCCGCCATTTAGGCGTGAAAAGGTAACGGACAGACGCGTGAAAAAGTAACGGACAGATGCATGAAAAGGTAACGGCCAGACGCGTGAAAAGGTAACGGCCAGGCGCGTGAAAAGGTAACGGACAGACGCGTGAAAAGGTAACGGACAGATGCGTGAATAGGTAACGTAGAGACGCATGAAAAGGTAACGGACAGACGCGTGAAACGGTAACGGACAGACGAGTGAAAAGGTAACAGGCAGACAGATTAACAGACTGACAGACAGAGTTACTTTCGCATCTAAAATATTAGTATGGGATGCAATAGTTACCAGCCACAACATAAGTCAAGATAACTGCTTTGACAACTCCCCGCCCAGACTTTCCACAATACATCGGGAATATTAGCAGGCATATACATCTTACTTGTATTGATATAGCGTTTCCTATACCTGTAATTATAATAATGTAGAGCGATAGTTTAGGTGTACATATGTCCTACGCATGAGGTGCCAATAAGCATTTGGCACTATATCGATGTGTAATTTATCGTAATTGATGATCCTAAAGCTCATACAATAGGCACAAGTTATACAACTTGTCCTGGAATTAACGTACACCACAAGACACACTAATTAGAATATTATGTTGTCATCTTAATACATACACTGAATTTTTACTATTATGTCAACACATTGTCTATTTATTAAATTAGCTATACTGATTGTAGAAGAAAGTTATGCTCTCATTACAAATTACGCACGCACGCAGTCGCGCACGTATATCGGTCTAACGCACCCCTCTAAGGGTGTATATGTTCTGTGCTAGCATAGTAGGTGTACTTCGTCCATTTAGGTTTGTTTTCTGTATATCGGAAATATGATTGTAATTTAGGTTCGTAATTTTTATAATTTTTTGGATAAAAAATAGCTATATTAAAAATAAATTCAGTAAACTATGTACTTTCATAATGTGCATTATTTCAGTTGCACATTGTATAATGTGGAGAGGTAATTTAATAATAGGATTAAAGATTATTCTAATTTTGTAGTTGTGGATCTTGAATTATTTTCTTGGCCATCGCCTATTATATTATAGATTTTAATAAAGGAATCTACCGTTGGAGATTCCTACTTGAGTGGTTTCTACTAAATTGTGAATGACTATAAACTACCTATGGGCCACGCCAACATTTGATCCGTAAGGTAATCAAACCCGTGACCTAGTAGCGCAGTAAAGCACTCGTTTAACCACACCGCTAGTCGTTAAAAACATTAGCTAGGATTTTTTAAATCAGTGGTTTTCATTCCTAACAAAAAATACGTGATCTGTAATTACTCACCAAGCAATACACTTAAAACTAGAGATAAATGAGATCCTAAATTATTAGGGAAGGGTATCCTCTTCAACAAATAATAGTAATAAGCTTGTCCCAAAAAGAATCCAGCAAAGAAACTCGTGCATCTCAAATTGCTACTTTGATTACAATCTGAAAAGAACAGCCTGTACACAGGCGGACAGAACACACACAAGCATTTTACTAGAAATTTACGTAAATAGTAGATACACAAGCACATTTTATAAACGTTTGGTAAATAAATATTATTGTTATCAAATGTCGTATCAACGATATTGACAAAATATATTTTTATCTGTGGTTGATAACAAGTTTGTTTTTCTTCAAACTTCTTATCAAGCACAGATAAAAAATTGTTTGTTTTTCTTTTCGGTTTCAGTGATTTATAGAGGTTTTATTAATTTGTTTTCAGACTGTATTTTTGTCTTTATTTCGAGCTTCGATTCGAAAATGACTGGGTTACTTTTGGTGCTGTTTCATTATACCACCACCCTAATTGCGTTACACAATTGCAATTATCAATCATTTCATTTTCATATGTTCGAAAAAGTTGTCCGATCAACAACGTAAATAACGCAATGAATGTTGTTGAACTGTCGAAATGAACGCCATTTCTACTGTTACTGTGTTACGCAATTATCCCGCGGGTTCGCACGGTTCGATTTTAGTTGATCAACTGCTAACAGAGGCGGATTAAGTGTCGAGAGCGCCATAGGCAAGCACCTCATTAGCGCCCCTGTAACGACCATATAATAGGTATTATAAATTTTAACTAGTACTTATACAATAATTAGCTGCGCCATACGTTTTCACCCGATATCAAGTTCTATGGAATTTTTCTGCAATTTAAAAAAAAACCGTCTATTCTTTCACGTCCATCATTACTCATTTATTTGTTTATTTTATTTTTTCTTTTAAGTAAATTAGATGTGTTTTGTGGTAGACACAGCCAATTAAAGAACTTAAAGAATGAATGATTACTCATCGAAAACTGCTTAGTTGAATTTGTCGGAAATGGGAACACCCAAATACTCCGAAATATTTTATTCCGAACTTCGATGTCCCGATTTTCAAAAGTCCGAATTTCATAATACCTAAGAATTATAATGTCTGTTATTAAAAATCACGAAATTTTTTTTTACCGAAGGTCGTAAATGCGATTTTTTTGTTTTCCGATTTTCATACGTTCAAAGAATCAAATGCTCGATGGGTTCTCGGTCCGAAAAACGACATTCCGATTTTCAATATTTCGAATAAACTGTTAAAATTAGGATTCTGATTCAATTAGTGAATATTCAGAAATTCAAAATCTGTAACGTATAGATAACATAACATCACGCCTGTATTCCCAGAAGGGTTAGGCAGAGGTGTACCTATAGCACACCCACATTTCGCCAGTTATGTTTAAGTCCCATGTAATAGGGGGCGAGCCTATTGCCATCAACCGGGCACAAATCCAGACTCCGGGCTGCTACCGAGAAATTCCAGATGGAAAAACCCAATAATACTTTGCCCGACCCGGGAATCGAACCCAGGACCTCATGCTCAGCAGTAGCGCTTGCGACCACTATACCAACGAGGAACGTTTAATGTAATTTAAAAACGTCTATTTTGTCATTAGGTAATATTTGTGTATTAATAATTTATTTTTGTGTTTTCTTCTTCTCCTTATATTATACCTGCATCGGGTACCATCGACTGTTATTGAATCACTTGGGTTAGGTTAGTTTAGAATTGTGACCATTAACGCCAGGTTACAGTTTTACAAGGCGTTTTTATTTCGGAATTCTAATTAATCGGTACTTTAATAATCGGAATTCGTATTTTTGATATTTCGAATTATCATTATGTGGGACTTTTTGTTATTCGATCTATTGAATTTCGGTATTTTGAGAATAGTAATTATAAACGTTAGGAATATTGAATTTTCGAAATTATAATAGTAGGATGAATGATGAATCGGAGTTGATATATTAGGAATTTTGAACCATTTGGAATTATAAAAATCGGTATTTTGAAATTCGTATTTGTGACTGACGGAATAAAGTTTTTCGTATTTATGTAGTGTACCCGTCGGAAATTAGTATTCAAAAGCATTTTGTGTCTTTTTTTTGGGAAAAAATATTCTAAAACAATAAATTTTCTTTTTTTTTTTCTTTTAATTAAACTAGATAGGTACATTTAGTCAATGGAAAAAAAATGTATTTCTAAAGCAACGAGCCTTTTTTTTGTTAATTAAAAAAAAAAAAAAAAATATAAAAACAATAAACAGAAAAGAAGACAGTCCACTTTATACTATGGCAACCGTAGAATTAGTCAAAATTTATCTTTAGTGAAAAATACTTAAAACTTGAAAAAAATTATAACATTTCTTCAAAAATTTAAGAATTTTAAAGAACTTGATAATACTTGATAATAATATTATATACAGGGTGGAATTTTGTAATGCCACCTGGAGGGAAAGTACTCTTAATACTGCAGATAGAAAGTTTTACTCAAAGGAAACATTCCTTTATTTTTGAATAGAAAGCAAACTGCATTCAAAGATTTTCGAAAATTCTCTTCTCCCACACCCGGGAATCGAACCGGCTAAAATCTGAAAAAATTATACCCTGTACTTTTATTGCATCGATCGTTAGGGTCAATTATAAGGATGAAATCTCTCTAACAAACATGATAAATTAAATGAAAACCAGGAAATCTTAAATTAATTAAATTATTTACAAAAAATGGTAAACTAACTAATTAGTTGCTCGAAATGGGCTCCATTCTCTTGGATACACAAATTTATTCTTTTAACGAATTCATTTCTAGTAACCTTTAATAAAGTGTTGTGGTGAATATTATAAATCGTATTCTGAACTTCAACTCTCAACTCGTTGTCATTCGCATAAGATTTCATGTAAATTTGATTTTTTACATATTCCCACAAAAAAAAATCTAATGGGGTGAGATCTGGCGATCTCGCAGGCCATCTGATTGTGCCGTTTGTATCCAGGTATTAAAATGGTTATTAATGTAGGGAGTAGTGATTCTGCTGTTATGTGCTGGAGCACCATCTTGCTGTAGAATTATTTGGTTTCGCTCTTCCTCAGGGAAACCATTTAACTCGTTTCTTAAGAGATCCAGTATTTCAATATACTTGACAGTGTTTATATGACGTTCGTACACGTGGACTAACACTACATTATTTCTCATAATTCCGCACCAAACGTTGAAAGAAAATCTTACTAGATGTTAGTTTCATGAACACGAACAGGATTCACTCGAGACCAATAATGGTTATTGCGGCGATTGTACATGCCATTATTGCTGAAGTTGGTTTCGTCAGACCATACAAAGTTACTCAAAAAATTAGGGTTTCGGTCAATTTCTCCAAGCATGTTTTCACAAAATTGTAATCGTCTGTCACGATCCCCAATATGCAATTTTTGCACCAACCGACCTTCACGATAGCATTTATACTTATACTTTTTCAGCACTTTAAGTACGCGAATGTGGGTTGTTCCTAATTCATTGGCAGCATCTCTACTTGAAGCCTTTGGAAATGATTCAAAGTATGTTAAAACATCTAGTTCAAAATCGAAATAGTTTTGCTGAATAGTTTGCCGTCTCTTCCTGAAACCACCCGTATTCTTTAAATTTTCTACCATTCTTTTCAATACGAACCGAGTTGGTGCCTGTCGGTCTTGATATCTCTCTCCATACCACCGCAGAGCTAGATTCACGTTAATGTTATTTCAAAAATAAGCTTCCATTAAATCAAACTGTTCTTGATAAGCCATTTTCACCGTGAGACAAAATGTGAAATGAGTTGTAAAAACAATCAAATGTGAATAACAACTATGACAATCTAATTTTCAAATTTTAATCTAACATCCTGGTTTTCCTTTCATTTAATTTATCATGTTTGTTAGAGAGATTTCATCCTTATAATTGACCCTAACGATCGATGCAATAAAAGTACAGGGTATAATTTTTTCAGATTTTAGCCGGTTCGATTCCCGGGTGTGGGAGAAGAGAATTTTCGAAAATATTTGAATGCAGTTTGCTTTCTATTCAAAAATAAAGGAATGTTTCCTTTGAGTAAAATTTTCTATCTGCAGTATTAAGAGTACTTCCCCTCCAGGTGGCATTACAAAATTCCACCCTGTATATATACGATAATTATATGTATAAAAATTAGAGATGCGCCGAATGTTCGGCCGAATATTCGTATTCGGTACATTCGGTATATTTTTTCATGTTCGTATTCGGCCGAATATTCGGTTGATTTACCGAATAATTACCGAATATTTACATTATATTTAACAAAAAGAACATTTACAGTAACAGTACAACAGAACAGTAAGGTAGTTACTAAATAAGTGTGGTTTATTCCGAAAGTTGTACATAGTTTTTTGTAAATGAAAGAAACACTACTTTTTGTACCAATTATTTATTGACAAAATAAAAAACAATCAACTTCAATCAACTTTAACAATCAAGTAAAATATTTTTTTAATCAAATAAACTTCTGCATTTTTTTTACAAATGATAAATTAAACTAAATTAAATTTCTATGAAATTAACAATTTTAAGAACGCTGCTTTGAGTAACAACTTTTTTCAGTTTTTTTTTTAGGATTTAATTTTTATAACTGCTATCTTTAGGAACCATCAAGTATTAAAATATGTATATAATCAAATTAAGTTTTTTTTTTAAATAAATGTCTATGTAATACTGTGTATGTAACCTATGTTAAATAAAATTTATGAAATAAAAAATATAAAACCTTAAGGTTTTATATTTTTTATTTCATAAATTAATTTGCAACATAAAAACTAGGAAATGTCATGACTATTTGTAGTTTTAATCTATTTTTTTTTAAAGTAAATGTCAATGTAAGTCAAATAAAATTCTATGACACCAACAATGAACAAATATATCTTCCGTAACAAATACTAGTTCACAAATGAAAAAAAAAATACAAATTTGAGGAAAAGAAATCAACATTAGTAGGTAATTGAAGTTTTAATCAAATTTAGTTTTTTCGACGAATGACAATGATAACCACTTAAAAAATAAAATCTGATTCTCAGGATTACTATTATGTCCTATAATAATCATATCTTAAAATTAACATACATAAATTATGATGATTTATCGACAAATTAAAACAACATATCTAATAATTAAAATTTAAGAGTGGTAAATTATGATGTAGAAATACTAGGCTCTCAGCCCTGTGAGGCAACAATCTATTTCTTTTCTCTTCATATACATTGCCTGCTTCCGAGAATAACCGTTCACTTATATACAGTGGTTGCTGGAGAAGTTAAAAAAAATCTGGCTAAAATAGCCATGAGTTCATACTTTCCTTGATTTTTTGCCCACCATGTAAAAGGACTCATACTGCGTTGTAATAAAGTCTCATTCAAATATTTTTGTAATTCTAAAGCTAATTGGCTTTTAGGACTTTGACTTTCTTCAGATATCGTTGACTGCTTAGTAGACGCTAACTCTTCATAACAACTCCAAAATGCTGAATGAGAATCGTCAGATTCGCGAGTGCCCATATTTGTCACATTTCGTAATGGTAGTCTTTCGCCTTCATCGCTGCTGCTCTCTAAATCACTCCTTCTGATATGTTCTCTAAAAAATGCTGACTTAATCGATTCAATATTTTCGGTAGAAAAGAAATTCAGTCGGAATCTGGGATCTAATAATGTGGCTAGTGTGTAATATTTGTCCTCTTGAATATTTGCAAATCTGTGTTTTAACTCTGTTTCTAGTGTCTGTCGCATTTCATTGACATTTGGGCATGCCTGTTTAGTGTTTACCTTTTGTAAATACTTTAGAAGTGTCGTAATATGAGGAATTACTTCAGATATTGATGAAAGAGTACAACTTGTGAGCTTTGTTATTTCTTCGAAAGGTTGCAGCAGTTTTAATACTTCATTCATAATTTGCCACTGGCGCTCTGATAAATTTTGAATATTTACTGCACTGCTGTTGTCAGAAATATACAAAGACACAGCCCGTTTTTGTTCCAGAAGACGTTGACACATATAAAACTTACTATTCCATCTAGTGACAACGTCTTGTACCAGTTTATGTTGAGGTAAATTGAGCTCTTCTTGTATCTGAACCAATTTTTCTTGAGCTTGCGGGGAGTGTTTGAAGTGAGTCACAATTCTTTTAGCTGCTATTAGAGCTTCATTTACATTTACCTGGACCTGCAATGAGCTATTTATAGCAAGTTGTAAAGTATGTATAAAACATGCTTTTCCAACATATGGACTGTCATTAATTGCTTTCACTATGTTAGGTCCATTATCTCTGACTTTCACATGTATAATTGAGTCGATTTGCCAATTATTTGCCATTTCTTCCAGGTGAGATTGAATATTATGTGCAGTGTGTTGTCCGGTAAAATGAGCCATTTGCAGAACCGCATGTTGAACAGCAAAGTTTTCATCGAGCCAATGAGCGGTGAAGCTTAAAAAGCTTGTCAAATTATTCATACAAGTCCACATGTCTGTAGTGATGGATACCGATTTGGCCTTCATCAATTTGTCCTTGATAGCCGCCTTCACTTTATCATACCGACTGGGTATGACTACTTCGGTCATGTATTTTCTGCTAGGTAGTTCGTATTTTGGTTTTAATAATTTAATTAATCTATTAAATCCAGTGTCTTCGACTATTGATATCGGTTGATTGTCGGACGATATCATTTCAGCAATCGCCTTATGAATTTTGAGAGATCTAGGGTCATTGATATCCCATTTCGTCATTAACGTGTTCTCTAAAGTTTGTTGTGTTTGTTTTGAATGTATTTGAGAACTTATACCCGAAGTTGAAGGTTGATTTTTGTTTGACTGCAGCGTATCTGCTTCTTCTTTATGTTTCTGCTTTAAGTGATTTGTTAATGCCGAGGTAGAAGCACTACGCCCTGTTCCCCCACGCGAAAGAATTGAACCACACAATGTACACTTTACTTTTGTCTTGTCACTTTCATATTCATTAAAAAATGTCCACACATGCGATCTTTTACGTCCACTCATCTTCAAAAACGTTCATCGACGTAGTATAATAAACTTCAATAACTAACTTCAGTTCAGATAATTTTTAAACAACATTATGCGAGAACTATAGTATGTAATCGAAAGAGTGGTGCATCGACTGAGCGAGCCGTGCTTGCGAAAGGGGCCGCGGGTTGCGCGCGGGGCAGAGAGGGGGCGGTAGCAAACGCCGCCCGGCTCTTGCAGAGCGCTGTACCGACGTGTACAAACCTGTTTACTGCGCAGTATTGAACCGAATGATTCGGCCGAATATTCGGTTCGGTACATTTTGGACCGAATATTCGGCCGAACATTCGTATTCGGTTGAACCTATATTCGGCGCATCTCTAATAAAAATGGTTCCTATATTTTATTAAACGGTACATTCAAAAACAAAATAAAAAACATTCTGGTAAGCGTGATATTTTTAAAAAGTGCTTATTTTTGGGATATTCATAACTTTCTTCGGTTGACAATTTTTTTTTTAAATGCTTAGAACTATCTTTGCAGTGAGGTCAAAAATTTGAGCGAAATTGAAAGAGGTTACATAAATTAGTGTTTGAAACTCACTGCTTTAAACAGTAGTTGTGGCCACCATAAATATCTACTGATTCAACATGTGAATTTTCACTGGACAACCAGTGAGATCCACTGGAAAATTAGTGAAATTCCACTGATTCATTTTAAGAGAGTACATCTGTATAGAATCAACAAATATTTTATTTATGTTCATTTTAATTTTATGTTAATTATTTTCTAGGTCTAAAAACTGACGTGCTCGCGCCCCCTTGTAACCTCGCGCCCATAGCCAAGTGCCTAGTTTGCCTTAGGGATAATACGCCTCTGACTGTTAAGTCGAAAGCTTTTTAACCGTCTGAACACGCTTTTAATCAAATTTAATTTCCAATTCATAATATTTTTTGTTGAACAACAACAGTTACTCAACTAAAATCGTTCTAATCGTAAAAAACTTTTTTTACAAAAAAAAAAACAACCGACTTCCAAAAAAATAAACACTTTAAAGTGACAAATAACTTTAATTTCGGAAGTCCGTGTCTTTGCTTTTGTATTTTCGTTTTTTGCCACCGACTTCCGAAATGAAAGTTATTTTTCACTTTTAAGTGTTTTTTATTTTATAAAAATGTTGTTTTTAGTTGCGGTACCTACCCCACACAATTCGTATACCACTGCTTGATATGTAAATAACAGTAACAGGATGTTATTAAAACATCATCTATATATGCGTAGTGGAAAAAATACGCATTATTAAGGATAACTCAAAAACTTCAGGTCAGATCTTGATCATTATGGGACCACATGAGAAACACCAGCTTTCAAATAAAAAAAGAATCATCAAAATCGGTTCACCTAGAATAAAAGTTCTGAGCTAACACACATAAAAATAAAAATGAAAAATACAGTCAGATTGAGAACCTCCTCCTTTTTTTGAAATCGGTTAAAAACAATCAACATTATGTAACTATTTGAAACCGAAGATATGAATAAAAAACAACAACTCTAAATGTATAATCAAATTTTATTATCGATCATTGTTTAGTATAATTAGTCTTATAAAATTCAATACGTCTTGTATAGAGAACCTAGATATTTACTGAGATGAGTTAAACGAAAATGCCTCAAGCAATCAAGAGCAGCATTCAAAATGCCAATTAACGAAACACTAATCCCGCGACTTACGTCTCCACTTCAACACAGTTCAACAAAATTTTGCTATTTCATCTACTTTGTTATAAAGCTGCTTTTCCATTACATAAACATTCGTGTAAATATAAATGCTATTTCGTACATAAAAATATAAGGGTTCACTTCTAGTTCACATTAGCATAGTTTATTGCTTTTCAATAATCTAAACATACAGGGGTTTATATTTATAAACGGTGATTAAAGTTAAGAGACGTATAAACGTCAAAAATCTATGGTTAAACAGTCGCTAACCATTACTTAACTTTAAGCAACATTTATAAATAAAGGGGACAGTTAACAGAAAATAACCAAGATGTTACGTTAAGTAGCTAGACCAGCCGTGGTATACAAGGTGTAAAAAGACTCATCACATAGCCGTCAACTACGCATTCTGTACAACAAATTAAGTAAAATGGCACAAAGATAATGGCAAAACTTTGTGCTTAAGGGTGCATACAACGGTACAGGTAACGTGGAGGTATTTAAAGTTGTGTTAGAACTATAGAGGTATGAGGAACAGGGTGTAAAGTTTACTCATACTCTATAGAAAAGGGATGATCCTCCGACCAGACGGGTATTGTGTCTGGTGGGCAACTGCCCAACGGTTGATGTCGGGAAGTTTGTATATATGCTAGTCGCGCGGTAAACTCTGCTTGCGCGATGCAGGATTTGCGTGACGTCAGTATGACGTTTAGCACGCATGTGGCGATGTTGATACCGCTACAGAACATTAAAAACGTATGTTCGTAAAAAACGTCAGTAAAAGTTTGAATTTTGACCTTCAATGTCTCCGTAACCAGAAGGTTCCAAGACATAGTTCAGTACAAAAAAAATATTACAATGGCAGGGGGTATAAGTGACTCTCGGCTTCGTTAAATGTCTTTTTACATCTGTTAGACGCACAGACATTACATACAGTTCACATTATCGATATTATTTAGGCTACAAAATGCCGAGGCAGGAGCGACTATGCATAGCGAGCACAGAACTTTGGCATTAATGTGACACGGCGTTAGAATGATACTGTAATCTAGATATGAGTGAATGAGACGACGCTCTACAAAGTGCTTGACAATGACCAACTTTTTCTGTAGCTGGATGTCCCATATTTATGACCGGGTACTGTAATATTAGCTTACAGCAAAGCTTTTAAAATGCATATCTATACGTAATAATATCTTCCATAAGTTACAGAGATCGATCGCCAATAATAAGAAACTCTACATTCGGAAATTCCGAAGGTAAGTACAAAATTTGGATAAGATGACTTTTTATGTTTTTTTTGATTTTCATTGTCGTTTTTGACCCTCTTCTATCTATGCCAAATAATTAACGGTAGCCAATAATTTGTCTGGTAGGATATTTTTTCATCCTATAATCTAAGATTCTAAGCAAACTTTGCTAATACCTTCAGCAAGACTATCAAGTTCTAATTAAATATTATAGCATAGTACAGAGTGAACCCAATCTCTCGACCCTCTATACATCAGGCGGCCTAACACTACTGTGACAAGACACGTCACAAACTAGTGACAGGTGTCACAAACCTGCAACAAATGGCCACGAACCTGCGACAAATGTCACAAGCTCGCGACACAAAATGTCACAAACCCGCAACACAAAATGTCACAAACCCGCGACACAAAATGTCACAAACCCGCAATACAAAATGTCACAAACCCGCAACACAAAATGTCACAAACACGCGACACAAGATGTCACAAACCGACACATGTCTTGTCACAATAGAAGGCTATAGAAAGTTGTGCGAGTCGCAGTCAAGTCAAGCGGGTTGGAACAAAATGGAAGCTAGGTAGCAACGTGGGGGGTGTTACGCGAGCGCGATAGGCGGATCTTCGTCGTCGCGTTCGGTTATCATCGGCTCCGGCTTGTCGGTCACTTCGGGCACCTCGAGGATCTTCGGCCCATAGAGAAGGAGGTATGCGCAGTGCCAGTCTCCTGTAACAATATATGAAGGTTAAAGACGTTGTTGATTGTTGCAATATGGTTTCTGGTAAGGAAGAGACCACATTCCCTCGAATCTATATTATTATAAGTGGTGTTGCCTGTCTGGCAAAGAATAGAGCCCCTTCTCCGAGTGTGGATTGTAACTAGTGACTATTACGAGGTTGGTAGAGAATATAGGTTTATATAATAAAAAACTTGAGAGGTGTCAAGGGACACCCGGATGGAACGAAGTTCTATTTAAAAATAACTGGCTTGCTTTCTATGAGAGAGAAAGAGAGAGACAGACAGAGAAACACGCGCACGCCGCACGGCTTACAACTATAAAAAAGTGTCGTTACAACTTTTGGTCTTAATTTTTTTAGTCTAGCCCCCTTTCACAACGCGCGATAAGGAACTTCGTTCCAATAAAATCTTTTTATTTCAGGCATACTTGGCCCATAACATTGTTAGTAGAACGACTTAAAAACTATGTTAAGTACATTTAAAAAATAATTTAAGTATTTGCTGCCCTCTGGGGCCCGGGCACACGCACTTGTGCTTGAACCCAGTGCCCCTAAAGGAAGCTGTCCAGCTTGTGGCTGAGCACGCTCAGGATGGTGTTGGCGCTCCCACGCGTGCGGAACATCAGCGAAGCGATGCGGCGCCGCAGCACAGTGTGAAAGGCGTCTGTGTGCGCCTGCGCAAACATCGCAGACGCACTACAGTAGCGTGGGAGCCCCACCAGCACCCTGAACGCGTTATTATATTGTATTCGGAGAGCGTTGAAGGCCGCTGCGTGTAGTTGACCCACAGATTGCAGGTGTAGAGAATTTTGGCAGAATGTTTTAAACAGAATGATCTTTACCCCTAAACTACACATCGCAAATCTGTGTGCCAACATGTTACAGCGGCCCGCCATCGCTCTCCTCTCCGTTTTTATGTCCCTATCGTCTCTTAAATCCTCGGTGACCACATGGCCGAGGTATTTAAACTCTCTCACTCTTCAAAGAGCGACATTAAGCAACACAGGTGCCACATCCCCCAGCTTACGACCCCTGGCTTGAAATAGCAAGAGCTCACTTTTCTGTACATTGTACTGGAGACTGTGTCTTTCTCAGCGCAGCTATTGATGGGCTGAGCAACACCATGTCATCTGCATAACTAATACTGTTGATACAGTGACCATTGATCGAACATCCTAATCAGATGTCGCTCAGCTCAACAATCAGCCCGTACATGTACAAGTTGAAGAGTGAAGTAGATGTTAACCACCCAGGTTTGCTCGAACAGGTGATTCGCTCCCTAAGTTTACAGACAGCAACCGCACGTAGGCTGTCAATCTTACCTTACATGGAGAGAACAATCTGAATAGACGAACCTGCGCTAGTTCGGATTGACCGGATACACGACACATTTTGAACGCTATTGGCGTCATCCTCGGAGCGAAGATCTTGAGGCCGTTAACATCCACACAAGTTATTTCGGTGAGGTCGGACTGATCTGATGGTGGATCTGACCATGTTAGGTTTTAACTCACCGCCTCCGCTGAGCTTCAGCACCTCCTCCTCTTGCACGGGCGTGACGGCGTCGTCATCGCAGCGCAGCCAGGTGTCGCCGCGTGCGACCCACGCCACGTAGTGCCCGGACGACGACGAGCGCCCGCGGTGAGTCAGGACCGCCTGCAGCCGGTAGTAGCCGCTGTTGTTGCTGCCTACGTCTGAAATAAACATAAAACATGAGATGAATGTCATACGCTTCAGTAATTTTGATACAATGTAATCATGAAAAAACTAAATGCAATGAAATGCATCATCAGCATTCCATTGCTGGGCATAGGCGTCCGCAATTGCACGCTATTTAACTCGGACTAGAACACAATAAATGAAACAGCCAAAAAAAAATAATATTTAAACCCGACTGGAACTAAACATTTCGAACCCAGAACACTTTTCAAGAAGCCATATTTTTGGTACTAAAACTTACAATTCAAATACCTAGTTATATTCTTGAAATCTTCTCCTTAAACGCTTTTTATGACCTTAATGAAGGCTTTTCAAAGAGTTTATCTTATATACGCATGAGAAATACTGTGTGAAAAGTCCATTCAGACAATAA
Source organism: Griposia aprilina (assembly GCA_916610205.1). Lineage (NCBI taxonomy): Eukaryota > Metazoa > Arthropoda > Insecta > Lepidoptera > Noctuidae > Griposia > Griposia aprilina. The sequence continues at coordinate 6,190,077 of OU744299.1, forward strand.
GTGCGAAAATAACAAAATTTGCTGTTAAAGGTCTCCAAAATTAGTGTTTTTGCGAAAATTACATAAAATATTTGTTTTAAGTCACTTTATAATATGGCAAGTTCATTTCTTATTAAATTATGCACAAAAAAATCCTAAACATGATTCACCTAGGACCCGTAGTTATCAAGATACAAAGCTTCGAAACGTTGGGGTAACAATGCATTTTGTTTCCACACAACTTACGGCCGGCTTTACACCTGTAAGTTTTCCTTACGTAATTAACTTACGATAAATTTGCAAATGTAAACTCTCTTGTAAGTAGCTTATCATAATTTCTAACACAACTTACAGAAGTTGACAAATTACAGGTCTAAACTTGATCGAATTTGCTTACGGAATCCTTTCTTAACTTATCAAAGTGAAACGAAAAGTTGAGTATTTACCAACAAAATATTAGCTATTCAAATCAATCCGAAACTATGTACCAAAAGGAACCTCCGAAGGGAAGCCGGTAGGAATCGTTTCGCCATTGGTGTGTATTTTGAACAGCTGTATTGAACATAAACCCACGTTATCATTTTATTGGCATATCACAACATTTAGGACAGTTGTTTGAGCTTTACTTGTTTATGAGCCGTATATTTAAAAAAACCATTGGTCCTACGAGAATCTGCGGGGTAATTGCGTAACACACCAACAGTAGGAATGGGTTTCATTTTGACAATTCAACAACATTCATTGCGTTATTTACATTGTTGAGCAAACAATTTTTTCGAACATATGAAGCAATGGATTAGCAATAGGCTTCAAAATGATTCAGATTGTGATGATAGTATGTTACGTAATTAGGGTGCTGGTCTTGTACTTTTTTTTAAGCAGAATTAAGTAAGCCCACGTGCACACGGACGTAAAACATCGCGGCAGGATAAAATCACGTGCCGCACTTGGAATGGAACAAATAGAAAGCGATACATTAGCACGGCCGCGGTTTTTTCCCACCGCGATTTTTTATGGCGCGGTTTTCGCTGTTCAACGCTCGGCGTTCAGCGTTGAATGAATACGACTTGAAGTTCTGCACTTGTATTCGCGACGCGAACAAATTACGCGCGATAGTCAGTATCAGTACGGCGCGCCAGCTCTTAGTGTGGAAGTGCCGCATACTGAAGGCTATGGCGCACGGCGATGAACAGCCGAGGAACGCGTAGGTAAATAAATCATTGGAATAATCAGTTGATTATGAAAGTAATTTATTAGAAGTTAGCTATCGGACGTCGTTGGACGATAGCGTAGGTACGCAGTACACACTACATACGTGTATTCGAGAATATGACTAATGACTGCGAAGAAGCCTGAGTTTTTAAGTTAATCCAAACATACCTACCTATTTTATGCCTAGGCATTCGAATACGAAACCAAATAATAGAATATAAGTTTTATTTACTTATAATGATATCAGATATTTGCCCGTTGTTTTTTTTTAGAACACCTATTATTCCAATATTAGGTACCTACCTACCCATAATATAAAATCCTAAAATAGTTGTAGGCATACGTAAGTAAATAGGTAGACTTTATTACCATAAAGAAAGTACCTAAGTAAACATTAAACGGGTTTAATTTGAGAAAATACAGTATAATGTTATTTAATTGTTAACTATTATAATTTTTCAGGATATTTCCTTAAATTATTGAATGGCGTAAAAAAATTGCCTTCTAAATTATAGTTCCCTATTCAAGGGAAGCATCCAAAATTTTCTTTGCTTCAGTGTGGTCTCCTGAGGGCCTAGACAAATAGCATTCGCTTCGGAGCGATTCCTTTTCTACAATCGTTATCGCTTTCGCTAATGTTTCCATCATACGAATCAAAAATTAGCGATAACGCTTGTCAAAAAGTGCCACTTGGCTACGCATCTCTATGGAAGTAATCGTTCGACGCTGTCGATTCGTTTCATAAAATCGAATGATGTTAACATTGTCTAGCTAATTTCTATTCGTTGACCTATGATGATATGATCACGTGACATTTCGATTATGTCAACCCCATACATTTTTTGGCTTTTCTACTAGCGTCATCGCTAATCGAATGTTACTTTGTCTAGGCCCTCAGGCCTCACAAATGGCCACCGCTAATAATTTTGCGGAACCTATGGTACGTCTGCAATGCAAACCGATTTATTTCGAAGTGATTTTTTTACACTCGTACGAACACTCTGTTGAATTGAAGGCGGGAAAAAATCGCGCGCTTTTATTATTTCCGTGGGAACGTGGGTTAGGGAAGAAACTTGTAATAACATAAATGTTCTTAACATCAATATTTTACGAAATATTCGTGAAAAACTGACTTTCAGGACCACTGACAGTCGGAGTTTTTCTTTTCGTACAAGATATTGTAATAGACTCTTCACTCAGTATTTTTAATAATAATATAATAGACTTTTCACACAATATTTTTAATAATAATATTATTAAAAATACATGGGTGCACTTATATAGTCCGAACAGGGATAATCGTCGGTTGGTGCCTCATTTCATTAAAAACGTCTAACGGGCCTCTGCGAGTTGGCTTCGGCCCCTCGTATGCCTTCCAAAGGTCTGGGATCTCAGTCCCGAGAAATATACAGAGACATAATAAAAATAATAATAAACGTTTATTTAAGATAACTAGTAACCAATTTGTTAGTAGTATAATGACTTACAACTAGTGTTAGTAATTAATTTTGTAACCATATTTTCATTTAAAAGAGTGTCCATGGAGTTTCTTGCTCGTTTTTCTCCATAGGTACCTACTACGCTTTGGAATGGGCAACTAGCTTCATCTTTCTGACTGACCGACTCTTTGACAATTCAAAAGTGCCTGTAATTGGTTTATTTGAAATAAATGCTTTTGAGTTTGAGTAATACAACCTTAATCTACTCGCCCCCTGCCTGACCCATGAATCGAGGTATCAATACTTATGTGAGCATTAATACATCGCTTTATGTACAGACAGTCAAGGCTATCATACTTAAAACGATGTTTCGACTAGTCCTCACCCTGCTCAGCATTGACGCGCACCGCTTGCGCAGAATAGCGCAGAAGCAATCGATGCGCGCCTCCGCAAACATCCGAGATGGCAATGTTGCGGGGCAACCGCAACATCGTTCTAAGCTCATTATTGTATTGTACCCGTAGGGCACTGTACGTTTTTTGAGTATAGACTGCCCACAAGCTGCACATGTAAAAAGATGTACAGAAGATGTATGTGCTGCAGGTGTTTTAATGCCTGAATAAAGACAGTGTAGAGGTGGCAGTCCAAGCATTGCGTGTCGGGCGGCAGTGGGTGTAGTTCTCATAGAGCGAGTGATTGACACAAGCGAACCGCTGCAGTTCTCCGAGATCTCTTTGGGCTGTGCTATGCTCGCCATTTAAATAAATAAATCTTTAATTTCTGACAGTACTGCAGTCCTAATATCATAATACAATATTTTAAGAATTAACAGTTTATAACTTGCAATAGGTACAGACTAGATTAATCAGTTGAAGGACACTGTACAGAACAGAACAAGTTATCAGGATGTCATAACGAACGTGACTCCATTGTTAGTACTTAAGAGTTTCTAAGAAAGTATTGGGGGTGTGTCATGTCAGCGCAGGTGATTTGTGATTGGTTGTCACATCTCGTTGCGAAATTTTAAAAACGCTACCATATAAGGTAATGCGCTCGCGACACACACCCTCATTGGCTGATATTCGGGACCACCGCTCCCTCGCCTCACATGTCGCTATACTGTATAAAAACTTCCGCACCGCACAGGAGCGGGCAGTTGGTTCCTGTTCTCACTCTCATAATATAATATCTAAAATAACGTGTTGTCCTTCGTAATAAAGTGTAATATTTGTAACAGAAACACTTAAAGTTCTAGTATTTTAGTGTTAAATCGTGTGCCTACCGTAATAATTGTGCTACTAAACTTGTGACTTATTTTAACATATTATAGACTAAAATTTATATTCAACGTGTCTCATTTCACACTCAAACTAGCGCACAAATGTACCTCCTGATACTCGGGTCCGTACTGACACTGAACGAGACAATAGAAGTTTTATTGTTATAACGCCTATGGGCGTTTGTGTCCCTCAAAGGGTTAACATGACACGGAGATTTAGCTCGATCTTTAGCCAGTTTCATCCAACTGCTACCAGCGAGGCAAGCGTTGTTCGCAGGGTGTCTGACCCAGCAAACATTGCTCGCCGACAAAATCTTTGAAATAGTATCTTACCATTAGGGAACCAGTACGGTACAGCCCTCGTCGGGTCCTTTTTCTTAATTTCCTTAGAACTGTCGCCGTGGCTCTTCGTACTGAGCGATGACTCCACGTTCGCGTCTTCGAATTCCTACAAAAGGAAATTAATTTAATTTGTTTCGTCATGAATTTGAAATCCTAAAAGCGTCAAATTACAATTGAAAATAAAACGTGAGCAGTTTGTGGAGGCGATTAAAAACATTTATGTCTTCCATTACTCCTTGCAAAATAATCTCTATTCAGTTAACCAAATCAAAAATCCATGAGAGTTAATTTATACCTTTTTAAATTAATTGGTGAAACTTCACAGACAATTCACATTCATCAATGAATACAACAAAAAAACCGGGGGCCACGAAAGTTTTAAGGAAGCTGCGGAAGACGCAGGCAGGGCGGCGCCCGGACGTCCGCCTATCAAAGAGAGCTGCTGAGATAAAAGGGAACTGCTTTAAAAAATTCTGATGTTAGATCATCCTACCTTGAACTTGTTCCTCATGGGCATGAGTCTCTCCTGCAGCTCGGGCGAGCACAGCTCGTACACGTCCAGCTCTAAGGGGAACTTCACATCCTTCAGAATCTTGGCGTTGATGGACTCTTTCTCCTTGTAGTAGAAGCGCACAAATTGCACCGTTAAGTACGCTGGCAGACGGCTGATTTTGCTCTGCAAGAGATGCAGTAATTAAATTTAAAAAGAAAAAAAGTAACTGAAAAATGAGACAGCATACAAATTCTTGGATAAAATAATGAGTTTGGGACAGAACATTACTGTTCTGTCCCGAACTCATTATTCTATCCAAAAATACATACACACACTACACATACTAACAAGGAGCTCCTTGTTAGTATGTATGTGACTTACGGTTTTCGTGTAGATCGCATCCCTTCCTAGAGTCTGTGACATTTTTGTGATTTGCTCGGCCATTTTCTGTAAAAAAAAAAAAAAACATATTTTATTATGCATTTTATTTATCCAAATGTTAGTCACTTTTGCAGCCAAAATTTCAAATCAATTTGTTCTAGGGTTTTGGGTGTCTATAAATATTATAAATTAAAGTCACGTTTCGTGTCTGTCTATGTCCGCGGGGTTCTTTAAACGACGTAATTGATTTGATTTTCAAAATCATTTAGACAATGTATTCCGGATGGTTTATATTTGACATTAATAATAAACTTATAAAAAATCAATCATGATGTTTTGTCAAGTCTTAAAAACCGGGCGAAACAGGAGCGGGTCGCTAGTACAACATAAATACAACTCACAGATCTGAGCCCTGACTGCAAGTACTTGACGTCCTGTGATATAAAGCAGGACAGCTGCAGGAAAGTCTCCTTGGTGCGAGAGGGAGTCTCTTCGGCCTCCGAGCAGACCAGCTCCACGTCTAAAGTACCGCCGAAGTACTGCTCGATCACTGATGATCTGGTGACAGATGACGTTTTGATAATAGTGTCATTTGAATATTTACTCATTTAATAAGGTAGCAATATAATGCAGGATTAATGTAATACTATAATATGGACTGTTGAAAACGGTTCTGACTCAAACTTTTGGGTAACATAACATAACATCACGCCTGTATTCCCCGAAGGGTTAGGCAGAGGTGTACCTATAGTACACCCACATTTCGCCAGTTATGTTTAAGTCCCATGTAATAGGGGGCGAGCCTATTGCCATCAACCGGGCACAAATCCAGACTCCGGGCTGCTACTAAGAAATTCCAGATGGAAAAACCCAATAACACTTTGCCCGACCCGGGAATCGAACCCGAGACCTCATGCTCAGCAGTAGCGCTTGCGACCACTAGACCAACGAGGCAGTCACATTTGGGTAACATTCCTCTAATAATTGGTGACAAAATGGTATGATGCACTTTCTTTGAACGTAAATTATCGAAATTTTCCGATAATTTACATCCCCCCACGGTTGGGCGTGCAGTTTTGATGGTTATTGTTCACTGTGTCAGAAGTCCGGCTTACAAACTTAGTTACATTTAGAAAGCAACTTTTTTTCGAACCTTATGTAGCACGGTATTTAATTTGGGTGTCTGGCTCGCATCTTATTCTGTTTCGCGAAGGACTGACTGAGGTTAGGCCAGGCTAGTGTTTTTCACAAATTGTGTCTCTCCTACCTGTTCGGAGGAGTGTTAGGCTCAGACGGAAGCCTCACTTGCAAGGCTCTTATGATCTCGGTCCAACATTCCGACGCGTCTTGTTGCGCCAGCCCCCCCCCCCCCTTAGCTTATGAAAAGGGTAGTTATACTTTACAAACTTTAACTTACCTTTCAGGTGGAGTATTAGGCGCAGAGGGCAGCCTCGCTTGCAAAGCTCTTATGATCTCAGTCCAGCACTCAGAAGCGTCCTGCTGCGCCAGGCCGCCGCCCGCGCCGCGCTCCGCGAAGCGCGGCGCCGTGCTGTGCAGCGCGCGCAGCAGCTTGGCCGCGGCGCCCGCGCACGCCCCCGCGCCGCCGCCTTCCAGCGCTGACATGGTGTCGCTGAGGGCTGAGGTCAGTTCTCCTGCTGTGCCACCGCCTGACGCTGATAGAAAACAAAATAGTAACAGAAAATTAGAACTGAAAGTCTTGTAAACTTAACCAGAGTCAAAATTCGACCAAGATATAACTTACTCTTATCATAACTAAGTAAGGCATTCTTAAGTTCAGGTACTGTCTTCAGGCACTGTACTGTAGCGTTCATGTAGCATGTGTTGCCAAGGTTGATCAGGCCCTCGGGCAAGTCCATCTGAAACAATCATACAAACTTACAATCACCTGCAAGAAAAAATTCTATTGTCTGAATATTGGCAGTTAGCTGTCACATCCTTATAAAAAAGATATATCCAGAGTATTAGTCTATTTAAAAAAAAGTCGGTTTACAGACGATAATTTTACGTGATAACGTCATAAGGAGTGGAAGAGAGATAGATGCGTCACAAGCCGAACGCTTAGGCCGATCGTGCCTCTCTATCGCTTATTCCGCGCTCTCGCTTGCACGCTCGTCTCAGGCGGAACGTGACGATGAGTCATGCTTTTTCGTGCGTGTAATGTGCGTTCATCGATTTACAAGACGGTATCACGTCAAAAAATGTTTTCCTAAAAATATTTTTAGCTTGTCAGTTTGGTTTGTTATTATTCTACGTTAAATGTACACCTAGGATATTAATGGACCTTTGCCTAGTCACACTCTTCCGCCTTCCTTCTGTTGTGTCGCTTTACTGCTGAATGCTATAAATTATAATTAATTATTGTTAGTCCTATTTTCGGAAAAATAGGACTTTACTCACAGCAGTAGCAAGCTCGGCCTCGTTCATGTCTTCAACGAAGCGTGTCTGTTCCACGGGAGCGGCCGGCACGTCCTCCTCCTTGCTGCCCATAACCAGCACCAGGGCATTCTACAATAGTACAGCTTTGTTATGTTATGGACAAATTGTGTATTCCTACATTAATAAATGATTTATAATTACTTACTACTTCTTAAAGCTTTGGTCAAACTGAGGCGAATCCAGGGCGGAACATGGGACGCCACCGCGCACATCGGTGGTTTTAATGATTAGGAAATCACACTACTATTCGCGCCAGTTAGTTGACACTACCGGCGCGAGCGAATTTCGTACCACATCCCGCGCGGGATTCGCTTCAGTTTGACCAGAGCTTTATCATTCTTTAAACAATAAAGGGAGAAACATTCGTTACTTTCATTTTGAAATGGCCAACTAATTTGCAGTGATAAATTAAGGTTCTGCAAACTTTGACTATGAGAAGACAATTTTTAATGATATACAATGTATAATAGCCTAGTTATGTCACCATTTTGGCAATGTTTTAATCAACTTCATAAAAAAGGAGGGGGTTCTCAATTTCTCAGTATATAATGTTTACGTAAGTAAGTATGTTTGTTCAATTCCAAATGTCTTGTAGCTATGTAGGTCATTTCAATGGTGTTTGAAGGTGGTAATGGCAGCTGCCAAGAGTGATGTTGTAAGGTCATTCAGAGAGTTTAATTACAAAAGTCTCAATAACAGGTAACATTTTTGGATTGTACAACCAGCAACATTTGTGATTTTCTTAATAATATTTACTTGTTGTTGTTAAAACAATACAGGATGGCATGGGGCATCGACTCGCGAACTGTAACCATGAATTCAGCCCTCATGTGCCATGCACATCACGTCATCATGTGTGTGTTTGCATGTAGGGGGTCTAGAATCATTTCTAGACCCCCTAGCGAAGATCTTTTTCGTCTGTTCAGTGGCGCATTTGCAGTCTTGGCCGCCCTACGCCCCCCAGGCCATGTAGTATGTACCAGCCGCCCCTTTCTCAGCACCCATTCTATAGACTACATAATGAATTTACTTTATTGCCAACTTTTATCAAAATCGATTCAGAAATTTAGCCCGCCAAATTCAAATTTTCTTGTTTTTTTTTTTGTAAATTGCAGCTCTGTTTTACGTCGTATGTTGATCAAAATGCCATTCGCGACTGTATGAATGATATATTTACTGAATGGTAATTATCAATTTTATATCAATCGTCAACTTTGGATATATTTAGGTACCTACTTTGAGTTATTTTTTGTTATCATCAGTGAATTTTTTGTCAGGATCGGCCGCCCCTAATATCTGGCCGCCTTAGGCCCGGGCCTACTGGGCCTTAGGGTAAATCAGCCACAGAGACAGTTATCAAAAAAAAAAATCGGCTGTTTCATAGAAAAGTGGTCAAAAGTTACACCTTTGCGGTCAAAATGTATGGAACGGCAAGTTTTTTTTTTATAACCGGCGATATATTTCAACCCTAGGGGATCTAGAATCATGTACTGAATCTAATCCATGGTAACAGGTTGTGCGTCAAAGTCCCTATAACCATGTATTTTTTTTTTAAGTATCTTAAATTTGCAGCTCATTGGAAATTTGTTTTGGTATTGCTGGTTGCTATAGGTTGAAAGAATCACTACAACTAGAAAAAAAATTGGAAACTTTTTTTGTTTTAAGTAATTTATTCATTACTATAGAAATGATAGAAAGAACACGGAGCCGGTAGAACATGGAGGACTTTTATTAAAAAAACATCTGTGCACCAATAACTCATGATTGCAAAGTAATAATTGTTTTGATTTGAATTTTAAAGCAATTGTTTATTTAAAACTAATATGCAGGGTTATTGGTAAAATACCAGCAACCTCTTAAGGGGTCATTATAAATAATTTTTACTATGCACCAAACATGAAATCGCGAAAAAAATATCAGCTGTTCCCTACGTTCTGACGTGTTATGCGAACATAAATGTAGGGAAAATCTGTTTTTGTCGCGATTTCTGGTTTGGTTCATAGTAAAAGTTATTTATAATGCTGAGTATAATGGCCCCTTAAGAAGTTGCTGGTGTTTTACCAATAACCTTGTATATATTAAAATAACTAAATGAGTCACTTTGTTACATGTTTACATTACACATCAAGGTTACACAGGTCATCTACTTTCAGTAGTGATGATATTGATACATAGCCACATTATAGTGTAAAATTACAAGACAGAAAGAAAAAAAAAATTGTTTATTTGCCACAGAAACACGTGCATGCAAAAAGATAATTAACTTGAATATTAAATAAAAACAAAAAAAGAATCATCAAAATCGGTTCATAAACAACGGTTGAATTGAGAAATCTCCTCCTTTTTTGAAGTTGGTTAAAAATATATCTATAATAATGAGCAAAAAAAAAAAAAACTGAAATAGTCGGCTGTAGCTGCACATCGTGACTGTGTCAAGAAGGCTTCCACTCAGCATGATGTATGCATTGATTACTATGGTGTGGATTACTAAGATGTAAGGTGAAAAATTACAATTTAAGGAATACTGTGAAAATTCATGCAATATAAAGTTTTATTTTTTTAATTACCATAATAATATTATTTAAAATGCATAAATGTATGTTTTTTTTACTTCCAATGTTATTTATTATGCACAAACAACTTTTGAACAAGCATGAATGATATATAATAGGTTTTATTATATATTATATATAGGTTTAAGCACATTCATTTGCAGATAAATATTCAGAAACACTTGAATTTATCTTGTTTATTTATCTACTTCCAGTACCTGCCTCTCTCTTTTGCTAGCTATAGTTAGCAAACAAATTTTGGGTGTGTACACACATATGCAGCATCAGTTGATTAAAACCACACTTGAATTGGGTCACTGTTTAATTATATAGAATTTCAGTACCTACCTATCTCTTGTGTCAGTTATATAAGTATTTAGCATGAAAATTTTGGCTGTACACACAAGCATTATCAATGTTTTCAAAAAGCCATAAAGTACACTAGAAAACTTACATTAGTTAACTTAAAGTTGGACCACGAGTCATCCCTCAGCGTGACTCCCTTGCAGACCACCTTCTGCCTTTCGGGCTGCACCCCGGTGAGAGCAAAGATTTGTGCCTTAAACACCACAGGGTCATCATCCGTGTTCACCTCCACGCCAGGGTACAGCTCCTTGCCCCATTTTACCTTCACTGTAATGGCTATGATGATTAATTACTACATTGGTATTGGCAGACATGTTTTTAGACTTAAATAGTGTTGTTTGGTATTCTTATCATATAATTTTTATCCTTATTTATTGATAGACAAGCTGACCTGACAGTTGACTATTGACTAAAACTAAAACTATCGCCTCATTTATCAACCAATCCATCTGTGTTAAACGATATTTGCAGCACGTATTCTGTCAATCGCTGACAGTTATTTCAAACAACTGACAGTTATGTAAAATTAATATTGGCATTAAGTTTTCTTAAATTTTGTAATGTTCCGATCCACTTCCTTAATGGTTTTTTTATTTCATAAGATCCTTCTCCTAACAATAAGGAAAACAACAAAAAAATAAATTGTGAAATCGGTCCAGCCGTTCATGCGTGATGGCGTGACCAAGGGAAATAGGGATTCATTTTTATATATATAGATTTTGGCCTTGCAACTGCATGATTAGAGAACAAACAAGAAATGTAGGCTGATTTTAATGAGTTGGATTCAGAGATTTTAAAAGTTTAGTACTTAAAGCATGTGGGAAGGCAATAAGAGTAATCTATCTTTTATATATAAATATAAATGAATGTTTGTTTGTTTGTCCTCTATGGACTCCAAAAGGATTTTGATGATGAAACTTTGGTGAGTTTCTGCATACGCCCGCGAAGGTTTAGTTGTAGGACACCGGTTAGTACTTTTGTTTTCGTGTTTGGGAAAAATGGACAAAGATATAATACAATGTATAATACAATGTTGGGTAAGTAAGCTCTATGCATTTTATACATGTGTTTTATGTGCAGTTACAAATTAATTCTACAAACGTTCTAAGCTGCTGCGACGAAAATGAGGTTTTCTAAGCAAGAAAACATTACAAATGCCGGGTATGTTTTACGGTCAAATATGGGCCGCGTCATGACGTTGCAGTTTTGGTACCAAAGCCTCATCGTATAATATTGTCGATCAGAGTATAATGACAAGGATTTCGCACAAATTATTTGAATTTCAAATGTAAAATAAGAAAAATATCAAAAGTTAAATGTCAGTTGCAAAAGCTATAACCTCAATGCAAAAAGAATGATGTAGCATTTTCTGAATGTAACAAGTATTCAACATTAGTAATTACCTGAAACCTTAGGCATTATGGATTATGCCCACGCAACACTGAGGTGTAGAAAACAAATAGATATTCACATAAACTTGCGAGAAATTGAAAGTCACGATACACATCCGGACTGATGAGGATGACAAAATTGACAGATAGAATGAAATGAGATGAGACTGACAGCTACTTTCATAGATAAAAAAAGGAAAACGTTATGTTCCACGCAATAATACGTATAATTCATTACCCAAGTTTTTTTTTCCTTTTTCCATTTATCCATTGCTTTTAAGCAATAATAACAAATAACAATTTTAGAAATTAAATATTCTGATCGTAATTACAGAATATTGTCATTACAGGATAAATAGGTTGAAACATAATGTATCCAAGGAGAAACTACATTTTCACTTTTATACTGAAGTGAATTTAAACCCTGAAATGCTCATTGGTTTTCTTTTTCTACGGAAAAAGCATTTAATCATTCAACAGTCGTACAGGCCGTCTTATCTAGCGAGTTTCAATGACTTTCAACCACACACAGCACGTTATATTATTTGTATGCAACCTAGTCCACATTCATCGCATTTGCGCATGCAGCACACAAACCTATAAAAGCCCATTTTATTGTATAGACAGGTGGGTAAAATTTTCTCGAAGGCTTTTTCTCATGTGATCGCACGTCTCACTCACGCGGGAGCTATTCGTTCGATGAACTTTCCACCGGCGAAGGCTGCGCAAACGCCTCCAGGCGCGACATGCGCACGCCAGTCTCTGTACATAATCTTCGCATGTTGGACGTTGCTACAAAATTTAGTCGTAATTCCGCGATTTTCACACGACTTTTGTTAATGCTCCCACTTGTACTAGTGCTATATGTGAAGTGATCGTAAAGTGGTTATTGTTAGTGGATATTAATATTATAAGCAATAAAATCTGAATGCGGGATGGTAATCGGACTTGTGAAGAAACATCGACTGCCGAAGCCTACTGTAAGTTTGCAAGCTTTTGTGGTTAGATTAAAGGGCAATAAGTTTATTGCCGGTGGCTCTACGGGTGTATGGAAGTGGGTGTTATAACCGCTTATTTAGATTTAATGATACTGGAGACCATTCAAAACATTCTATGAACTAAATATCTATGAAAAACGATTTAACCCTGCTAATAAATTAAGCTCAAAATTCTATGCCCTTCACGTAGACGTAGGTATCTACCTAAATACAGGCGCCCTTTTACAGCTTCATTAACAACGCTTAGGTATGTAGCGAGGAAGAAATAAAAGTATACAAATCAAAACTAATAAAAGTCCCAAAACCGGAACTCCCAAAATATTGTAAGATGTCTATCCCATAATGAACCAATTGTAATAACTAGTTCCGGAAACGATGAAAATAAAACAAAACAATAGATGATGAATGATAAGAACGATATTTTTTCCTGTTTCTTGTTGAACCTACAAAAACATAAATGTCCGCAAACAACTCTACAACGAAATATTCGGACAAGGATTAAGTAGCTTAACACAAAGTCACTTTGTCCAATCCAAACAAACTAGAACCCAGCTCAAGTTTACCTTCATATTAGCATGAGCTCTGAATAGAATACAAAAAAGCTTTGGGCAATCGCGACGGATTCCTTGTGATGTTTTTGCCTTCGCTGGCGTGAGGAATTTATAATGCGGTACCCAGGACTTTACGTTTCATTTACCTGACGCTAATAGCGCGGCCGCTGTCCGCGCGGGCGCAGATGCCATAATGATAACATTTCGCTTTACTACTTACCTACTTGTTCTTGTCGTGCTCAACGCTCCCATGTACTTTAAATGTTTTCCTAGTACTTGGAGGTTGTTGGACACAGATTTTGTACCTACAGACAAATTGAGACTCTAAAGTAGTTTTGGCACCAGTATTTACCTACCATTAACTGCACTCATACAGTCTGTGTATAATATCTACCGTTATAATAATTATATTAATCAAGCGTAATGACGTGCACCAAATAGAATACAAAACCATATCAATCAAAATCAACTTCACCATGATTAATTACATTTTGATTAGGTACTCTAAACATGTTACAGATTTCTCAACACCACAAAATCATTGAAAAGCAAACGAAACCTAAACCTGCCTCGACATCTCTTATTAATGGACTGATTCTCACAATTTTTGTCAGTAAATAATCATGGCTGATGAATGAAACGCCGAGAAGAAATGCGTTGAAAATATGTGGACGTAAAAAGCTGAAGAATGATTAATTACGTGCTAAGCGCATAGACCGTAGTTTTTCGTAACATTACGCACTTTCACTGTTGCGTTTTTAGTAAATCTTTTATCGTTAAAGGTTTGTTCTGACTTCATTGTAGCAAGTGATTAAAGTAAAACGGTTTTAAAACAAAAGGGGGCTTCAGTAACACTATGTTGTTCTTCTAATTCGGTGGGAAATTAAATCAAAGATGTCACCGAATTGGATCCAACTTTTAAACGCGCTTTGTGACTTCTTGCTTTTTGTTTGAGAAACAACATGACTCAAGCTTAAGAGAACTCGGCGAACCACTTGAAAATTCTCAGAATGAAATGAAGACACTTACCTAAATTTACAATGCAAAACTTGTTAAGATTCAAGCTTTGTCAAAGTTGTGTCCTAAGTCAGAAAGAAAGAGGAAGGGTTTTTTCTCTGATGGAAGGGACCTGAAAGTTTGTTATACCTTCAGTTACTTTGAAATATTAATCAAAGCGGTGATATATTTGACCACTATTTGCAACGTTGTCCATTTGCTTATTGCACCCTCTTATTAACCGATTCGGCAGGAATATTTTCATGATCAACTGCCCGGAAAACAGAATGGTGACTGTAGTATATTGTTAAAAGCAGATACTATGCTCCTATTCGTTCACTTGATGTAACTGCCCCTTTTATGCTTTTCGAAGTGCCTATTACTCTATGATCTGTAAAAATCTTGCGCAGAGTGGCAAACTCTAGTTAACGACTGATTTGGCGGATCACACAACGCGCCACGCGACGTGGCGCAGATACCGCTAACCAGCGCGTGATTTTTTACATACAAATGCAATAAAATCGCGTTTCTGCGCGGGGCATTTGGCTCCGTTTCTCGCGCCCCGTCGCGTGGCGCGTTCTAGTGTGTGGTCCGCCTTATAGTCACAAAATCTTCTTTTATAATCAAACTGTTGCTGTAAAATGAAGCTGAAAACAATGTTGAATTAAGAAATATACCTAGACCCCAGATACAATTATAATTGTAGGCATGCTCATGCGTATGCTAAATGTTTATAAAAAAAACTCGTCTTGAAGGACACGCCACTTGTCGACCGTCAATTGTTTCCTCTTCAACCAGTTTCATTATTTAACTAGTTTTAAAACGACTTGAAACGCTAATTATGCGCAATGAACGTCCAATACTGGCAGTACTTTCTCGCTTACTTTAACTTATTTACTTGACTTAATTACCGTTGGCAAGTTACTTGTAGTATAGCCAATTAATACCTGGATTTTATTTATCGTAGGTACTAATATGGAGAGTTTATCATCATTTGCGGCGGGAAATTACATAATACAAATAAGGTAATATTAAATCATGTTTATAAATTGGAAAAAACTGTGGTCTTTGGTAAAATAACCTAAGCCAAAATGGCAGATTATATATTTTTTGTGTAGTCAGTCAATTCTTCGGTAGGTGGATTTTTTTGCAGTTGAATAGGGTTAAGTGTAAGTTTAAAATGAGTGCATTGTTTTTTTTTTTAATTAAGTAATATCTGTTTCGTCTTCATAAAAATATCTACCAATGACTTTTTCAGTGCGACCCAAGCAGTAACTTCATGTAAATTCATTCTTACGAAGAACGAACTGTAGGTATGTAACCACAGAACGATCGGTCTTTGAAGCAAAGGGCTGCATCTTTTACAGCTTGTATCCACAACATACACACTTAGTTAAATACCTAGACAAATACCTATCATGTACAAATTGACGATTATTTACATCCTTCCTATACATATAATGTTACGTTAGCTATCCTTAATACGCGTAATATTATAAATAACAAAATAATCTAGATTTAAACTCATCAAAATAAAAATGCACATAATATTGAGATAAACCGCTATTTTTTCCACGTATTTTCGGATCTACCGACAATATTTATGATACCTACCGATTTTATTTTATCATCTTGAATTTAATAAGAGAGTGGAAGTTTGCTAAATCTGTTGTATCTGGCACAGAATAAAAAAACTAAGATACTGAAGTAATGCAGAACACTTACCTTAAAAATGCTGGTAGCTTAGCTTACTATAAAATGTAGGAAGGCTAAGTGCTAAGCTAGGGCTAAGTTAAGTTAAGTTACAGAGTAGGTACAGAGCTCTATATCTAAGTACATTATATTGCATCTTTTGTGCATGATCATTAAAAATTTGCTAAATGTGCTGCATCACATAATATACAGAATAAAACAAACCCTATAAGAAGGGCGGGTGTTTTGAGGGACTGTCTTATGTAATTTTGACGTTCGAAAAGTGCTGATTCTCAGCCTAGTTTTTTTTTTTTTATAAAACTATGTTAGCTTATTAGCTCGTGGTAGGAAAAAGGCTGGGCTAAATTAAAATGGCATCTATTTTGCATATAAAAAAAAAAAAATACGGGTCGAATGAGAACCTCCTCCTTTTTTTCGTCGGTTAAAAAGTGGTTAAAATCAAGCACAGCTTATGGCGGTAAAGGCGTATTATTATAGAGTCAACTTTACTGTCATATTGACATTGTTTGAACTAAAGTACACGGGGATTTTTTTTACTTTCTCATGTAAACTATCGTTACAAAGAAGGTTAATTATGCAAAGCTTTTAAATTTTTATAGCCGATCGCAAATTTTTATGTCTCACGGCTCTGATCACATTTTAATAGTCAGTGAAACTATTAATCGTAGTTTTTATAATGATGTTCTTAGTAACACTCAGTGGCACGAAGGCTTGCTCGAGCGGTTTTTGTTTTCCTTGACATAATGGTTGAATTTTAATTTGAGTTATGAAACTCATTATCTTTTGTGTATGCAAGTACCTACTACACGTATAATAAAGGTCTCATATATTGCTTTATTGATTTTTATTAACCGATTTCAAAAAAGGACGACGTTATAGGTTCGTGTGTATGTAAAAAAATGAATTTTCATCGATATTTTCGTCAATTGTGGACCGATTTTGAAAATTATTTTTGCATTTGATAGAAAAAGCTCGCGTGGTAGTCTGATATAAATTTTATTAACTTTGCTTGGGTAGTTTTTGATCAGCTTCGATAATACTTATTTAATCCACTTTGTGTTTCTTGATGGTGTTATAAATGTTATAATACTTCCTGTCGCTGTTGTTTACATCGCAAGTATTTGTATACGAATTGGTGTGGGGTAGGTAACACAGCTTAAAAGTGTAAAATAAAAACTTTTTACAAAAAAAAAAAAAAAACAATTGACTTCCAAAAAACACTAGTTACAAAGTGAAAAATAACTATAATTTCGGAAGTAGGTGGCAAAAAAATAAAATGCAAATCCAAAGACACCGACTGCCGAAATTAAAGTTATTTAAGTTAGTCTGTTGTTTCTTTTTTGTAGAAATGTTTTTACGTCGGGCAGATTTATTCGGTTTTCCCATTAGGGAATTTTCAGTAACAGTAACGAATTTTAATTAGGCTGGAAATAGTCCCCAACTACATGGAATTACTCATATACAGCATGCGCCCGTGGCACCCGATAAATTTTAACCATCGATTCGCCTTGCTTGCTTAGCCTTGGAGAAGAAAAAGTCACAATACCTCGGGCCCACTATGTAAAACTGGCGAAAAATTGATGGACATTATCAAAAAACCATAAACAAACAATCAACAATTCAAAAACAAACAAAAATAATCAATAAACAATTTTTCTTTCTTTCTCTCTTTTCTTTTTTGTGTAAAATACTCATAAAGAAATGTTTGAATAAGTTATAAAACAAACCACGCCAGTCAAAGCGAACAGTAATAAGGTTAAATCATCTGATAAACGAAGTTTTTAGCAGTAGACTGTGAAATATGTGTTAATTACGAAGCGCCGACCCAAATGAGCGGCCGTTAAAATATTGCCACTCGCGTGTTTATGTGTCAGTATTATTATGAAAGCGGGGAAAACCAATAAAATGTGAAAATTTCGTGGGGTTTCTCTAGCGTTTTAAGACTTGATGATAATACTATGCTTTTGTTGTAAGCAGGAATTCCTCTATTTCAAAGATGTGTGCTAGCTAGCTAGCTCAAAGAATTTTTCATTGACATGAACATTTGGTTTTTCATACTTTTCCACTTTTCTTTTAGACTAATTGATTTCGTTGCGGGTTCCAAGACAATTGGATCATTTCTATGGGACACGTCGAGCTTCATTGCCTCAACGCTGTTCTGGTTGGTCGACATTGTAGATTCTGGCTGAGAATCTGTAAAAATCTCACCGTGAAATCTTTGGTGAAGTGATCTGTCATTCCACTTGATACTAGAGATCTAGAGATGGACACTATTGACATTTCACGGTGACATTTTTACAGGTAAGGTCGGATAGTGTTGCAATCGTTGCAAAAAATTGGCGCAGGCTTGACTTACGATTACAATTCTGAAAAGCCAAATGCATAAATAAGAAAAAGATATGAATTACATAGTCTACAAGGTACTGTAGCGGTATCTACACCGCCAAATGCGAGCTACACGTCACACTGACATCGCGCAAATCCTGCATCGCGCAAGCAGAGTTTACCGCGCGACTAGCATACGAGTATAAATACAACGTCCCGACTTTAACCGTCGGGCTCCCCGTCCGATCACCATGTTCGGCAAGCCTATCCCTTGGGAGAAGTGAGCCAAAAACTTGGGTGTAATACTGGACAAGCACCTCTCTTTCGGTGAGCACATAAAGCAGGCGCGTTCACGCGCCGCTTTCGCTCTCGGTAGACTCCACTTCCTATTGAATGCACGCAGAAAATTGTCACTCAAGTGCAAATTGCGCATTTACACAGCGTGCATTCGCCCAATCATGACCTATGCGAGTGTGGTTTTCGCACACTCAAAACCCTACCACATCCATAGGATTCAGACCCTCCAAAACCGGTTCCTCCGTAGGGCAACCGGCTCCCCTTGATTCGTTCGGAACGAGATCCTCCATCTCGATCTTAAAATCCCCACTATCAGTCAATTCATGAAGCGCATTTCCAAGCGTTTCTTTGATTCCGCGGCCTCACATCGCAACCCTCTAGTTATCGAGGCTGCCAGTTATACCCCCTCCCGTATCAGTCGTACCCGCCATCCAAGGCATGCCCTCACCGACCCCGATGACCCCATAACCCTCCTCCAGAGGAGCAGTAGGGCCACCAGTACAGTGCACAAACACAGACCGCTATCGTTCCGACCTCGCCGCCGAGGTCCATCGCGACGCCCCCGACGTAATCGTCACCCCCAACCCTTGCTCGACGAAGCGCCAGCCCGCGCCGTAGCTTTAATTTCCCCGATTAATAATAATATTATAAATTCGATCCAGCCTGTCCCACCTTGCTGCCCTCCCCTCAGTGACGCCCTAAGCCGAGGTCCGTACCCCACAGGGGGTGCCCTTAGCGTGCGGTCACTTAGAAACTAAGAAATTCGCCCCTGGCTGGAGGCTTTAAGTTAGCTTAAGGCACCACAGGAATGACCGGTTAAGTAGCCAGGACATCTGAGTCATAACTACGAGTTGCCATGTCAGGAAAAAAAAAATTACGGTCGTGCAGTTGCCCACCAGCCACAATACCCGTCTGGTCGGAGGATCCTCCCTTTGCTATAGAGTATGTGTGAACTTTACACCCTGTTTCTCATACCTCTATAGTACCATGTTAGATATATATGAATAGTTAATTACAGTGTTGCCAAAACTTTCTCTCTTAAACTATGACTATACTTGATTTATCACAATACGTGCGGAAAATATCACGTATATAATAATAGTAGTATCGGTTGAGGGGAGATCATAATCTATGGCATTTTGAAGCCTATTGCTAATCCATTGCTTCATATGTTCGAAACATTTGTCTACTCAACAACATAAATAATGCAATGAATGATGTTGAACTGTCAAAATGAAACCCATTCCTACTGTTAGTGTGTTACGTAATTACCCCGCAGTTCTAGGTCTACTTACAAAATTCGAAACATTTGAACTTCATTTTGTTGTGTCCAATTTACTTCGATACGAAAAAAGCGAGCTAAAGAAACAATTCTATTCGAAATTAGATTTTCAAATTCCATATCTAGTAGGCCCAAAAACGAAATAAAAAATAAAACGTTCGGATACGCATATAACCGTAAAATTGCAAATCATCTGTTAAGGTTTTAAATGTTTTTTTTTTTTTTGATATTGTTTGTTTTACAAATATAAATGTGGTTTAATTTTTACCATATTGTATTTTTTTACCTTTAAGTAATACGTTCTCGCTGCTGAGGTGAAAAGTTGTATGTGTTACACGAGACCAAAGTTATTTGTATTTCGTGTCGTTGAATCCCTTGCTGTGCTCAGGATTCTAACTTAGAATCCTTCGCTTACTCGGGATTCAAAATCAACACTCGCAGCAAAAACCAACTTTGCTCTCTTGTTGCACAAATAACGATTACTTTACGTTTCCCGTTGAATATGAATAATCTGTACCTATTTTGGTAGCTTAACCTATAGTGAAACAGTGACCTAAACTATTGTAACCCTGCCAGATAAATTTATCAAATAATAATGTTAGGTTTGCTTCTGAACTCACACTCAAATTTAGTACACAATATATGAAGCGGGCAATCCCTGTATTTTTAAGGACTTTCAGATTCTAATCTTAGTCTCAATCTGACAAAAATACCTCGACGTATTTAAATCTCAAATCGTTGGATATAGTGGAAGTTTAGTTTTATACTAAACTTCAACTTTATCCGACTAGAATATATTCAACTAGATTCGACGACCATCATTAATAATAAGATAAATGACCTGCTTGTTTCTTATTAATGAAATTAAATTTTATTGGAATACTTTCATCGGTTTCTTACTAAACTTTAACTATATCGACGACCCTGGTTACGTATCACGTTTGGTGACCGTACACTTACAGGTGGTAAATAAAAAATAAATATAATAATAAATAAAATAAAAACACCCTGTCGGGCACAGCAAATTTTTTAATAAGTAGAGAGAGGAAGAGCGCTTTATTAATTTTTCCTGTTATTATTATTTACCTACATTTATGGCAAGTTTTTAACATTGATGGAATTGCCCTTCTGTGTACTACAGGATTAAATAATAAATGTCATTCTATTTATAAAATATGACGATGTTATCTAGTTTTATTTATGCATTATGCAATGCTACTATCTTAAAGCAAGTTAGCAACTAGCAGAGAACTTGTTTTAATTTAGTTAACATGGGTCCACGTTTATCGTTGAATAATCTATATTATGATTATGACACTTTTTTTCTCTAGTTATAAATAAAATCATTTTATTTCGGACAGCTAAAAAACACTATTGTTAGTAACTTAAACTAATGATGAATTAAACTGGACAACGAGAAAAGGAAATTAGTTAGTTATAATCGTTATTTAATCATTAAGAAAAGAATATACAATATACAAGCTACGAGTAAAACTAAAATATATATACCTATTATGTACAAGTATATAAAAGAAAAACAAGGAAGAGCTATGAGCACTTACCTGTATTTCAAAAAAAATAAAATTAAATATGTTCTTAAGAAATTTGTTCGCATCGCTGTCAATGGGAAAAGTGTCCAAAAGGCTGGCAGCGTTGCCACGTTTGTATCTAAAACATGTGATCATAAATAATCATGAACGTTTTTAATCAATTAATCAGTTCAATAAGAAATTAACGCTGAATTGAGATTCCACAATTTCTACATATATACTTAACCCAAATGGGTACACTGAATGGGAATGCAATGGGGATAGGAATGGGATGGTTAGTGCTGGTGGGTCGATCGAAAGTAAACACCTCGTCAGAGTAGACAAAAATGGTACCACTGAAAATTACAGTTGCTATCTTAGGCCTACGCGCAAATAACCATTACCTTTTGTGAAATTCTAATTACAAATCTAGGTAATTAATAGATTTGATATCATTATTTTAATTACACACTATAATGAAGATTGAATCAAATTTGCTTCGCGCACTGCATTGTTATGCAAAAACTTAAGCTTTTCCATATGAAAAGTAAACGTGAGAGTTTTCTTATTAATTATAGATTTATTGCAGTAATTGTCGAGGAAAAATATGTTTTATTGAATAATCTAATTGTTATAGCTGTATGCTAAATTACAGTAAATGCCAAAGACAATGAGAATACTAGAAGATGTTTGGGTGGAAAATGTCGAATGACATGAAAATGGTAGTACACGTTGTGATTCCAAGACTAAGTAACATAGAAACATAGACTGCCTCGCTTTGATTTAGAGGTTCGATTCCCAGGTCGGGCAAAGTGTTATTGGGTTTTTCCATCAGGAATTTCTCAGTAGGAGCCCGGAATCTAGATTTGTGCCCGGTTGATGGAAATTAGCTCACTCCCTATTACTGTAGCTGGTAACTAGGTAAAACTGCAGTAAACCGTATATAATCAGGCAGCTTATTTCATAAAAAAATCAATGACATAGGATTTGTAGAGCTACAATGCGTATTTTCTGAGATATCGTAGTTTTAGTGAGCGCGTTCTGCGCACGTATTTCGGGTGGGTATGCCACGACATCTGAGCGTAGCGGCGCGCGTGAATCGTGACGGTGAAGGCGACATGGGACTTAAACATAACTGGCGAAATATGGGTGTACTATAAGTACGCCTCTGCCTAACCCTTCGGGGATTACGGGTGTGGTGTTATGTTATAGCATAGACACCACGTGATCACATTGTAATGTAATCATGTCAACACCTTTGTGTAATACTTAGGTACGTACTACACCTTTCCAGCACCCTAATTACGTAACGCACTATCAATCACAATCTGAATCATTTTGAAGCCTATTGCTAACCCATTGCTTCATATGTTCGAAAAAATTGTGTTCTCAACAACGTAAATAACGCTATGAATGTTGTTGAACTGTCGAAATGAAAGCCATTCCTACTTACTGTTCGTGTGTTACGCAATTACCCCGCAGTTCGTCAAGAGAGTGCTGTCTTCAGGCGAGATGTCCTTTTACAGCAGTAGTACAAATAACATACATTATATGCGCTAGCCCTTTACTCAAATCTAAATATCCAACAGAATACCGTACCAGTTTCCTTTACATATCCATTAAACCTTCTAAAAAGCTAAAGCTTCCGAATCAAATTCCCCCAAAACTCATGTAAGTCGAGTTAAGAGAATGGTATAAATTCGGTGCTGGCGACTAGGTCGACGTCCAGAGCCGTCACGGTTCACGCTCCGTGGCTCCGGCTCCTTAACTAACTATATCATATTCGTTACTTATGTTTATAAAGTACTGTTACTCGAAACCAAGAGAATTAAGGATTTTTTGTTCTAAATTGTGTAGAACAAAAGACATCAACGCGGTGCATTACGTAGCGAGTTATAATTAAAATATTGTAGCCTTTTTTATTTATTGATGTGTAAACATCTTAGCGCTCGGTCTACGGTAGGGGCTAGCTGGGACTTCGAGCGTCAGACGCGTAAGCGTAAGACTTCGAGCGTCAGATGTCATCAGCATAAGACCCGTGTCTATGTGAGCGCGTGAACCAAACTGATGCGAGCTCACATGTTTACACATCAATTTTCGTGAGTGCCAAACCAACTCACACCGATTTTCTTTCCATTAGTAATAGCTCCAATTTTGTCGGCTCTTAAACAGTTGAGACGACATTTTATATAATTAAATAACATAACGTCGTCGGCAACTTTATGATGTACACGAGGTCCAAGTTTTATCACCCTGTCTGACATAAACAAGATAAATGACATGCACCACGTAATCTAGCAACATGTTCACATGCCATTTACTTCATCATTACAAACGTAAAGTTAATGCGACATTTAGTTACATAAAACGTGCCTATTCATTAAAATTGTTACATCATTATACAATGGGTACACTCGGTTACATCTTGACTGTCAAAAATTATAAACATGATGTAATATTATGTAAAATACGGAAACAGAGAACGGAAGCTTCCATAGACATCAATTTACTTGTTTATGATAGTCTGTGGTTGATGGAAGAGTTTAGTTGAAGTAAAAGTAGGTTGTGATGATTAAATTTTGTAATTTATGACGGGAAGGGCCGTTAGCCCGTTAGCTGATAAATTTATTGAGAGTAAACTTTCGATTCGCTTTGGAATGCAGTTATTTTGCTCAGGGCTTTATGATTGATTGGGATTCAATTACGATTGATTGAATTGATAGTTTAATGTATGCGTCTCAGCTAGGCTCGTTAATGAACTACTCTCATCGTCACACTTGGGTGTAGAATCTCAAGCGTTGCTGTCAAAATGTTAACATTATTACAACCTACTAGTTTTGCGTTAGATGATCATGTTTATTAATTAGGCCAGCATTTCAAGAGTTAAGGCTCCCGCAGACAGGCACGATGCGACGGTGCGACACCATTCTGGTAGAACAATTTCCATGAAGTTTTCATAGAAATTGTTTTACTGGAGCCGCGTCGCGATGTCGCGTCGCGCCTGTCTGCGAGAGCCTTTACCTATTGCAACTGTACAACTACAGTTTACATTTACGTTTATAATACAACAATTATTGCACTCGGAGGAAATCTACTCAAAAGCCGATAAGATGGCTTCAAATCCTTTATTTGTTTTACTTGAAAGTTTATATGAAAGAGTCCGATGTAAAAATGATGGCAAATCGATCGTTATAAGACATAAATGTACTAAGAATAGTCAGATCACCCTCTAGCTTCCGTTAGAAGTCACTTAACAGCATTAGAATATTTTAAAGAAAATGTATCCGTCTGCTTTAAATAGGTAAGCGTTTACTGATCTTATCAGAGATAAGAGGAGACTGGCTAAAAAATAAGCTATAAAATCATAGCTTAGTATTCATCAATGACTTAGAGTAAGCACCGCTTCTTTAAAAAGTAAGTCAGCTGATGCATTCAAGCTGATTGGTGTTAACCTAGATCAAAATTATACTGATGATAAAGAATGATTTTCGTACTCTGAGCTCTGGCCACGCTGATACTACGCGGGACGCGCCTGCGCCTTCGGTTATTTAAGGCCTGCATACCTCCTGCGCTGTTGTCGGTCGCTGACGTCAGCGGCGCCTACGTTGCTGCAACTGGCACGCTACCGACCGTACGCGACCGACATCAGCGTAGGACGAATTCAGGGCTTAATAATTAGGAAGTCATGTGACTTTTCGCGCAAGTTTGAAAACCTGCATAAAAGTGTTAACACGATCGGCGCGAGCGAATTTCGTCCCGCTTCCCACACAGGATCTGTTTCAGTTTGGCCAGAGCTTTAAACTGGAAACTTCGATATTTAATTATAAATTATAATAATTCATAATCGTATTCATAAAATTGGCATATCATGATTTCGACAACCCTATAACATGTGATTCTGCCGGAACTCTACATGTTTTCAAATTCGCCAATGTATCAAATGTATAATTACTGTTTACTAATTAGTTTCATTACAAAGAGTAGTAGAAAGTAAACATCGATTAATTGCTTTGTATGTTGTATGTATTATTGTCAGGTATCTGTCACTCACTTCAGTCAGTCACGCTTGGCAGTGTACTCGATATGACAGAAACATCAAGTCATAATTATTTTATTTCTTGCGATACTGTCATACTGCTCTCGTTTCACTGTAATCAAAGCAGTATATGTATGTACACACAAAATAATCTTAAAAAATAACTCTAATGTGATTGGATGATTTGGATAACGTAACATAGAACCATAAAACTCATAGATTTACCAAAAAAAAAAATTTTTGTATCTGATGTCGTCATTAAAGGTTTTGTTCAAAACCTGTTCACCATGGAATAACTTCAGCAATACCAAAACCTCTAACAAAGGCCAAGAATCCCGGTTTAACACGCTGCACGCCGCCGGTTATATTAAACGTGTTCGATATAAAAACTTGTGCGGAACAGCAGATGCACCCGCACACCTGTCGCACGACCAGGGAAGTTTGATTCCTGTTTAGAAACTAGGTGGCTTAGCCCCTTCTTTATTTGAGGATAATAAATTATTATGAGATACACACTCTTAACAGAGTTAGGTCGGCTATATACCAACGTCCCAAGATTATGAATGCTGAAACTATAGTTAATTGATTTGGCCAGGTGAATAATGGCAGAATATTAAAAAAGTTTTTTACAAAAAAAAAAAAAAACGTACAGGCGAATTGAGAACCTCCTCCTTTTTTGAAGTCGGTTAAAAAAACAACCGACTTCAACGTCTTTTAGTGTTTTTTTTTTGGAACTCGGTTGTTTTTTTGTAAAAAAAGTTTTTATTTTTCACTTTTTAGTTGCGGTACCTACCCCACACAAATTCGTTTACCACTACTTGGTGTGTAAATAACAGTGACAGGAAATTATTAACACATCATCCGTATAAACTAAGTGGATAAAATATGCAGTATTAAGGATGACTCAAAAACTACTGGTCAGACCTTGATCTATATGGGAACTTATATGGGACCACATGTGAAGCACCACCTATCAAATAAAAAAAGAATCATCCAAATCGGTTCACCCAGAAAAAAGTTATGAGCTAACACACATAAAAAAAAAAAAGACATACAGACGAATTGAGAACCTCCTCCTTTTTGTGAAGTCGGTTAAAAAGCGCTAACACCTACGCAAATCACGAAATGCCTTTCATTAAATAGTGTTCAGGGACAAAATGCAGCTGCGTTGATATTAAAGATCACATTCTACCATGCTGACCGCAAGTGGGCCGCAAGGCGTCAGCATGGTAGAAACTACAAGTAAAAAAATGTGGAATCAAAGTTTATTCTTTTATCAAGCCATGTGCCCAATAAGATTTCTCATCCAAATTGACGAACTTCCATTCGCTATATATGTTTTTTTATAATACCTTTTGGTTGAAAAACTAGCTGCTGCCCGTGGCTTCGCCTACGTGGATGTCGGAATGTGTCATAAGTAAGACCCTGAAGTTATTGTTTTACTTTGGTCTTACCCCTTCCAAAATTCAAATGTCCAATGTTCAAATGTTATGTCAAAAATATAACATATTATATTTTTTGTTATTTGCATTATAATGGCAACACCTCCACTATAAAAGGAACTCTTGTGCAAAATTTCATTTTTCTGGATCCAGCGGTTGAGGCCGTGTCGTTCAGTGAATGAATAGTAGATTGCTATTACATAGGTAGGTACGTAGCACAAACACATCAGTCCAGATTAAATAATACTGCTAATTGCTATAAGATTTGGTGATTCAGTCAGGTTGACTGAACCACCACCTCTTGTATTGTGCGAATGAGAAGGAACTATACAGGGCGCATAGCTCCATCTCTTACTCCCTGTGAAGTAATATTAAAACAATACTGCTATAGCAGTATTAGAGAGGGAGAGAGAGAGAGGAGGGGGGGAGGAGGGGAGAAAACTCAGTAGAGGCGGCGAAGTTTTTTATCTCAACATGTAACGCATCCCTGGATCCAATATATTAGATGTGAATACCGAGTAAACACCGCAATTGCTTATGAGCAGCAGTAGCGTGCTACAAGCTCTGTTGACGATTGATGAGTAGTTCATCGTTTGATGAATCTGGGGGCCTACACCCTAAGCACAAAGACCGTAGTTTCGGTTGATGTTACGGGCGCTTCCTGCTCTGCTTACCTACGGACATAAGATTAGTTAGGGGCTCGAAATAAAAATGAATGACAACACGATTTGACAGTTGTTGCTACTCCCGATGTATGATGATGATGTTTTACCCGTCCGCAAAGTTGAATTTGAAACTTGATTTCATAGATCATCTACTTTCGGACGGGCCCGTATTTTCGTTGAAGGACCTAGAGAGTAGAACCCCGCATCGAATCGACGTTTAGCTCTTCTTCCTTGGGATATCTTTCAGCATATATGATCTCTCGATTCGAAGGATCTTTTAGCGTACCTACTTATGCTAGTCCAACCACGCCGTTGTACCTACTTGCGACCGCTATTTAATTATAAACAAAGGGAGGACCTTTTGTTCTGTAGTAATTCCTTTGTCATGCCTATAAACAGCCATGGGAAGCGATCACATAATCTATGCTCAATCCGTTATGATAATATTATGATTATGCTTAGGTATTTATCACCTTTGCGGTTATGATGTGGATACAAAAGAAAATATGAAAATAATGTTTTTACAGTAATGCATTTGTGCATTCTGCCTTGTCTGCTTGCTAGCTGAAACTTGAGTGTAGCGCTAACAAGTAAAAATTTTGTATATACTTTACTTATAAGCTTGACTATTTCGGTATTATTTTTAAGATATTTGTGAACTCTACCAAAAGTTTGGTAGTCTTTAAAGGATAGGATTTGGGGCGGCACCTACTTCGCCACATGCGAACTACGCAACATACTGACGTCACGCAATAATCCTGCATCGCGCAAGCAGAGTTTACCGCGCAACTCAACGTCCCGACATCAATCGTTGGGCAGTAGCCCACCAACTGGTCGGAGGATCCTCCCTTTTTTATAGAGGATGAGTGTACTTTACAATCTGATCCTCATGCCTCTATAAATTCAAAGAGAAGGTAATTGAGGTGATAAAGTAGTGATGCTGACATTAAGTAGGTACTTAGTCATTCACCCCAGGGCTAACAACGTGAGATTTGCCGACATACTCACCAAAAACTTTCTAGAAACAATCGCGGTTTCATATTTTACTTAGTATTAGTAAACTTTTTAACTAAGTAGTTGGCTTACTTCACGGACGTAAACCAATCATTATTTTCTCATCAATTTACCACCCATTGATTGAACTCCTCTGCCTTAATGAACCTCATCCTTGTAATTTTAAACTGCAGCAGCTCCCACAGTTGAAAATCAAGCAGCTGCAAACAGCTATTAAAACAAAAGCAAGAGAGTGCATGACAGATGCACATGTTATTGGGTCTGTAGTCGCATTTATACGGCAAGGGCAGTCACCTGCGTGCGCGCAAGGACGCGCGCCATTCATAAACGAGTTAGTTTCGACATCAAGCGTAGGATGTATTAAAATACTAGTGATCTGGATCTGGGGCTTTTTTGTTATATTATTTATTTATTTAACAGACAGCTAGATCTAATTACAAAAAAAGGATTATGTGGTTTTTTTTTACTACGGTAAAAGTGAAGCTTTTTCCCTACTCCGCGGCCGACCGTCACGCGACATGCAACACACAGACGAAAAAGTTCGAGACGATGTAATAAAAGTTTCACTTTACAAACATAACTTACAATTCTAGATGTTAATTAACAATTTAATGTATTTTTGCTATGTTAGTACTTAAATTCTGCTACCGACAGGTAGGTTTTTATAAGATGCCTCATTATGGGGCTTTCGTCAAGCCCAACAGCAATAGTTTTCAGGACGATGTTGCTACTGTCCCGCAATATTGTGAGAAGAGATGCATTCTTTTTTCGCACTACAGCTGAGAAGCTATCAACTTTGGCTCGAGCAAACATTGCAGATGCTCTGCAATAACTAATACTGACACTGATATTATTGGATGTTTATTAATATATTATGTAGTGAAATAAGCCCAATATAAATAGCTTAATGAGCTATTGAGAAAAAGGAAATAAAAAAGAAAGAAGAAGCTCATAAACTACAGGTGGAAAACAAAATAAATTAAGTTTTGGAATTGATAGGAAGAAATCTATACAAAATTAAGTACCTACTCTATTATATTTATCTGGTTAAAAATTCTAACAACTTGAAACTTTACACAGGTTTCCTAATTATTATTTCCAAATACTTAGAATTTCGTTGGTAATCAACAAACTAAAATCACCTAATGAGCCATGATCCGTTGCCATTTTTATCGGTTTGCACAATGACATCGTTTTATAAATTCCGTTTTGCAAATATTTCTACTGCGAAACTACACATCAAATGGGAAAATTTTGAATTGCATGCTGGCAACATTCCAGACAAATCGTTTCTTTGGTCAAAATTAAAGAGAATTTATCCAGTGAATGGAGAGTCTAAGTTTATGTGTTGCCAGTCTCCGTAATTCTAATAGACTGGTTGCACCGTTACCGCTTTCAGTGCGCGTTCTAAAACATTTATCACTTTAAGTTATTGGCTATTTTATTAACAGTTCACGAACAGCATTCCTCGTCTTTTGTCTCTGGTCGTCTTTGATGAAAATGTTCACTTTATGCTGTGTCCCGTTTACGTCTTGTTTTTAGGTTAAGTCGTGTTTCAGACAGATTTTCCAGTCTAGACATTTTATGAGGCCTTTATAATATTGTCGTGTGACAAATGGAAATGTTGAATAAAAGCTTCCTGCCCGTATTCTCATGTACCAAAGTTTATTTTTGAAATACTGAAAAGTCTACCTTGGAGTTGCCTTAAGGTTTATGATAGTTGACAGTATCTGTATTGTGCTGTTGGTTGGTTATTTTACCTTCACGGTTAGAAAAGAGACTGTTGTTTATGTCCATTACCTAAGCACTTAGATAATAAACAACCACTTAAACAGAAACACCCAATAAAATAATTAGAAACTCAAAATTTCTATGCTGCCGTTCACACATAACGTTTACATTCGCATATTTGTTCACGTGCCAAGCAAACTTCAGGTTGTTTTCACCATCGATGTGTGAATCCAACGCATGCAGTAACGACGCACAGGGGAGCGAAATAACTGTGTTTTTACTGGGTCAGGATTACTGCAAACAAGTTTACTTACTTATACCCGTCTCTATAACCCCACGCGTTTTGTGAAATGTCAATGAAACTTTTGTACGGACTCGGACACGGCTTGTCGAACGGATGGCTCATTTTTTGAGCAAGTGTTTGCTTTTCATTTCAAATGTGTTCACGAAGTTTTTCGAAAAATTGATCTTTGAGACGTGGATGTGCCTTTAACGTTATGTTTGCACCTCGAAGTCAAAGACTGGAACAGAGCTTTATAATTTTTAGTGCTTCTAGATACTATAGGTAAAGGTATATGCAATTATAATGGTTGCATAGCAACGTTTATTCTTGTGTAATAAACCTTTGTTCATTCATACGCATTACCTATTCATAGAGTTTCAGTAAATTGCAAGCACAATCAATTTAGCGGAAGAGATCTTACTTTGCATGTACCAAATATATCATTCATGTATTTTAATTAAAACTACATAGTTACTTTATGAATTACTAAAGATAACGAAGATTCGTAGTCAGTTGCCTTTCGTCATTTAATCTGAATTTGATGGATGCGCGGGCGCAAGCCTCCCATTTATTTGGACAATCCGTGCTCTGCAGCTTCACCGTGCTATGTACCGTTCAAATAGTGGTCCAAACCAAATAACCGCTAGCCATTAGAGGCAGACAAAACGCTGCGCCCGCGTCGATGTATATGGGAATATTCGTTAACACATTACACTACAGATGTTGGGAATTCTCAAATGAAAAAAAAAAAAATATGACCTTAGATGAAAAGTATTTTCTTCTTAATTAGAATTCTTTAGTACAATAACATGAATCGAGGTTTTAATGTTATGTACATCTTGTCTATATTATTTTATTTATCTACTTAGGTACATCTACCATTACAGGATAACCCAATGCGATGAATGCGCCTATCTTGCCGTGAGGCACACAATACTGTTTTTAAGTTTTTTACATTTTTTTTGTTTTGCGTGAATGTTGTGTGCCTTAACCAGGGTCAAATAAATTTATTTTCTTTCTTTTTCCTTTTCTTAACTTTATCGTTGAGCTCCTTAAGTTCAGAGTAGAGCTACACGATTACTGACAAATGCGTGCACGGACTGGACCGGTCCACTCAATCCGTGTGGTTCTTTCCTCAAAAGACCATTTCGGACACCAAATCGGTCTTCACATGATGTGACCAAAATTATGTCTGGACTTTAAAAGAAACTGTGTGACCTCTGAGTTTGTTTCGGCCTAGTTTCTTCTCAGAGTAGTCAGATAGGAAACGCCGACCTCATCTAGTTTTAAAAATACGATTGACGTGTAAAAGTGTTTGTACAAACCTACTTACAGAATTAAAGCTTTTGTAATTTAATCGATTATGTAGGTAACTTACATGTGAAAAAACCCGAAATGTATATCTAATGGAAAAAGCACCGGAAGTTAAGCTGCAACCAAGCAAAACGTCAAAAAGAAAAAGGGTAGGTAAACAACATTCTTTTACAAGATAATTAAGTGGTCTCTTTTTTTAAAATTAATAAGGTTGATGATTAATATTTAATACTTACTTATAAGAAATTACTACATGTTAAATTTTCTCTAGAGCTTACAAATACAACGTATTTTTGCCATTTTGTTTACAGTGATTTATATCTAAATTAGAAAGAAGACTCGCAAACTCGCGATAAAAATATAGAAAATAGGAATGAATTAAACGAACTGTTGATAAAGCCATTTATTCATCGAAATATACATATTAATATGTTTGACATAATCCTATTTGTCATTAACTTATATAATATCATTTGATATAAAGCGTTAAATTAATTAGTATGTAAATGTATTCATGGTATTATCGTATGGAAATACTTTCGTTACGACATTTTATGACTTATAATTATGACTATGAGGCACAAATGCATACGTTTAGCTTGGATAATTTATATTAATTAGATACTTAAATAAGATACGTTGTGAGACAATAAGTAAAGAGTTGAATGTGTGTAATTTTATGCATTTATGGTGTTGTTTTTTTATAATCTTTAAATAATATATCGCAGAGATAACACGATACTGTTGTAACTCAAAATATGTAAAATTTAAGATAACATCATATTAAAAGAAATAATGAAGTGAATAATCATTTTTTCCTCGATTCTGAAAAAAAGTCACATTTTGAGTTACAACAGTATTGTATTATCAGTGCGATATATTTAACATCTTAGTCACAGTACCTAATACATACGTTTTTTTTATAATACTTACCGGGATCGCTAATTACAAGCCACCAAGAAATGTAGTAAATTATGGGTGCAATTATTCTCATTTAGTATAAATGAATTTTTCTTTAGGTATAGAAATGTTTATCAAAGATCGATCTTAGGGACTGACGAAGGACCAATGCCTTATAGTGATGGCCGGGTTTCAACTTCCCCCTCTCTGCTGATATACAGATCGAAAATCAATTCAACTGTTAAGGTTATTGTCACGGTAGGTAATTAGAAGGCCTACGTTCAGCAATGAACTGGATGTATCAACGGTTTCAACATCGCCACATGCGAGCTACACGTCATACTGACGTCACGCAAATCCTGCATCGCGCAAGCAGAGTTTACCGCGCGACTAGCATATATACAACGTCCCGTCATCAACCGTCGGGCAGTTGCCCACCAGACACAACACCCGTCTGGTCGGAGGATCCTCCCTTTTCCATAGAGTATGAGTGAACTTTACACCCTGTTCCTCATACCTCTATAGGAGTCACACGTGTTATATCTATATACTATTATCCAAGAGGTCTGTAACTTTGAATTCCTACACTATTCCTAAACAGTCAAAAAACGATACAAACAAAAGAAGATCGAAAGTGTAGGTACGGAAAAAGAACAAGTTGGATGTGCCGTGCTATAGAAGTACTCGTATGTATTTATGACATACTAGCTTCTGCCCGCGGCTTCGCCCACGTGGATGTCGGAAATTATCCCACGGGAACGTGCTACCAGGATAAATAAATAGTATCCTATCATCCAAATCCATTCAGCCATTAAAGCGTGAAAACGTACCAGTCATACAGATGATAATAAATGTAAATAATATTCATTTTTATTTTTATTACACAGTTTTTTTATGATTCTAAATGTCTAACTTGAAAATAATAATAATTAATTTTAATATTATCATCATTAATTTGAAATACTCTAGCGGCGCCATTACCTACAATATTAACTAAATTATTTTCTATCTTCAAATTGTAATAACTTTCAAGCGGGCGGATCGATTTAAATGAAATAAATACTAAAATAAATAATACCTGAAGATACGGGTTCTGACTATATTTCCATTTCCTTAAATATTTTAAATACAAAAATTTCAATACTCATGTGAATTTTAAAATCATCCCCTATTACAAAAACACACACAACGCGTTTTTACAAAAACGCTGAAAAATAATACTTTTTTTTACATAAAATGTAATGGTATGTCTTATCGAAAGCAATAAATTTAAATTTACATAATATTCCTAACTTAACAAATGTTAAGTTTTCCTTATTTCTAATACAAACTTTCATCCCCTATAGGATCCCCTTTTAGGATAATTTTTGAGACAAAAGTAGCCTATTATAAATTACTAATACTACTATAATACTAATTTGGTATCTGTTTTCTTTACCATATAGGAAGTTTAGACTCATGTTACTTAACATATTGAAAAATTAGTGTAACTGTTGCTCCACATATGCGACACTATTTACAGCTTCATGTTTTATTGATATTTTACTATTAATATTCCTCTTTTTTATTGTTTACAACGCTAGTCTTGAAAATTTACCAAAGTGTCTTATTGTGTATCTGTGGAGAACGTGGTTGATTTCACATTTGTAAAATTTCTGTGCCCTATCCTTTTGTAATTCTTAATGTGTAATTGTTTATTTTCCCCAATAAATAAAATAATACATTATGTACAGTACAGTATATAAAAATAATGTAAAATATTTAAGTACATTCGCAGATAAAACAATACTTATGTAAGATAAATGTTACTATGTTAATAGCGATCTCCTGATTGAGTATATAACAATTTAAGGCGCTTCCCCGACCAAACGACCTTGAGCGTTCGGTCCTTCTCTGTCCCGTCGCGTCGCTGAGTCTCGCTCTGTGTCGCTCCCTCCGCACGCTCATTTATCATAAAATTCACAAAAATAATGAAATTATTTGAATAACAAAAGACAAGTGAAGTTTTAAAATAAAATAAAACGTGTATTATTTAGATTTTTAAATTATCTATCCATTAGTGTAATCCTTAAATAAATAGAACGTCACCTTTAGCAAAAGATGCATGCAATCAATATAATTTTAGTCACTTTTTTACAAGGAGATTTTAGATGTATTTATAACACATAAAAACAAATAAGAACGTGCAATGTGATGATAGGATATCGAACATTAATAATGTGCTTTTAGATGTAGTTTATTACCCATAGTGAATGAGTTAATAGCCTCTGAATAACGCACTATGACAAGGTTTTGGTCGGGGTACCGCCTTAATCTAAAACAGGGCTTCCTCGCTCCTACCCTTTTGTTTGCTCTACAAGGTCCATAATGATCTCAATTATATTAGTTACCACCTAAGTACACAGTATAGTAAAGCAATAAAAATATTGAGTAATGAGTATTAGATATCATCCTTCCCCTGGATGTCATCTATCTCCTTGCCAAATTTTATCGAAATCCGTTCAGTGGTTTAGGGCGTGAAAAGGTACCATACAGACAGACAGACAGAGTTACTTTCGAATTTATAATATTAGGATGGATTCAAGCAAGTTAGTATCAGTTCCTACCTACCTACCTACCTATCTAATTATTTTCTCAATACAGTGCTGTAACCCGAGCTACTAGGTGTAAAAGGAAATATCCCTATTAGTAGCTGTCTGTGGTCGCTACCGAGTACCGCCACATACTCGTATCATCACGCACTTTCCCTTTGGAAGCGAGGAGCATTCCAATCGCTAATTGCAGGATATGTCGCTTGACATCTTTTCGTTCTTTTTATAGGTAACAAAAGATTAACTTAAGAAAACAATTTATAACTATTAGGATTTAGGTAGATCTAGTTTCTTTAATATATTTTCTATTTCACTAATTTGTAATTTGAAGCAAATAATTCTCACTTTAAGATCAACTTTACGACTAGACCAAGCCTATGGATGGCCAGGCAGTGGATGTATTTTCAGCTGAATGATGAAGACTATGATACGTCCACCAAAGTGAAGAAAACATTCTCTTCAAGCTTTGCTCAACACTAACTTATTCAAAAGATCTGTATAACAACCACAAAGTCACTATTCATAATTTTCCAGCCAACAATAGTGCACTGATAATGAAATTACGATAATTATGTGCGATCTGGGATCAGATGTTGGAAACAATCGCAGGTATTCCGTTACAGGTTGAATGACCATCCGCGTGCCGACACCTCGCCTTCGCCACCGCATCATGTAATCACATACTTACTTACCAACTTATGATAATCGACGCTTAAAAGAGTGAAAGATTTATATCTACTCGATCTTGATTTCAGGGCAGCATGGCAGTTTTACGTAATCTTTATTTTTCGAACAAGATTTGAATTCCTCGCGGTTTTTTATTGCCTTGTCTATGGGTCTTGTTTACTTTTACTTTTAAATTTATAGAACCAGTTGTTCCATTATTTGATGATGTAGTTCGATACTAGTAGCACAGAATACTAAATGATTCGTCATCCGTGTCTAAATAGTGTCATGCATAACTTTAGCAGCCTTGTTATTGAATCTAGTTAATTTCTATAATTTAATTTCTTGGTTATAAAATCTTTTGCACGATTCTATAAATGATTAACCACGTATCAGGAGGTCTGCCTAAGTACGAATTCCGTAGTTTCGGCCAAAGTTGCAGGCGACATCTGTTCCGTATTACTTACGGACATTAGTTTTTGGCCCGACCTAAGAATGGATGACATTACGATTTGACTGTTGTCCCTACTTCCGATGCGTCCGAAAAAGCTAATTAATAGGGTCTAGGGTGCACTCCGAAGTTTCGAACTACTTTCGAACGGACCCATATCTTCGTTGACGGACTAAAGGCTGATTTCCACCAAACGGCTCGCATCGCATCGGATTGGAATGGATTTTGCAATCTTTAAACGATATTAAATCGTGTACACGGTATTTAAAGTCTATATTGCAAAGCCGCGCACAGCAGCTTGACCACAGGCGTCTTCCGCGACATGCGATCGTAGCCGAAAGTATGCTTCGACGCGTGATCGGTTCCGTTCGCCTGTCGTCGTATCCGATCATACATTCATCCGAATTAGAACACGTCAGCACGGTAAGAATTTAACTATTTGACAAGACGCAGAAACAGATACGTTCGCAAGCGACGGTACGGAGCCGATCGCATGGGTCGACATCCTGCCGGACGCGATCGGCTGTCGCCGCATCCGTTCGTATCCTTTCTGATCCGATGCGATGCGAGCCGTTTGGTGGAAACCATCCTTTAGAGAGTAGGCCCCCTACTCCTTTAGATAGTAGGTAAAGCTATATTGCGCATGATCCAATTAGTCTGGAATTAACCTATCTCCACAAACTTACCTAACGGAAATTGATTCAACAAAAACGCTTTTCAAAAATATCTGAAGTCTCGTCTTACAAAAAATAACAATGGAAGATGTTTCAATCAAATTCAGCTCAAATTGGTTCACAATAAAACTTAAAACATAAAGCTTTGCGGATGTCGGTTTACGTGTCGAGGTCAACCCATTGTTCGTGTTATTATTATTATAGGCATTATGTGATGACTTGGTCTCTTGCTTTGGTGAATTTACATTCAATATGGATCCTCTTTGAATCATTCGTGTTGTATGTTTACGATTTGTCTCCTTTATAATTTTAATACAAGGCGGCTTTATAAAATCAATGTTAAGAGCGCTTACACGGGCTCACTGGCACCACTCCTTTAAAAAAATATTATCTCGTGACTGAGAAGGAATTTTGGAAAACGGCTCAATTAGCGACCTCGGTAAGTGTGTCTAGATTTTTCTAATACCTTTTATAAACTTTCATATTGAGACACGAAGCAACAAAAATCGATCTAAACAAAAGCTGCCTCATTCATTTAGATCGTATTTTATATGTTGTAATATGTTTAGCGTTATACGTTGAACGCTAAACATATTTATAATATCATCATCGTGTCTCGGTCATCTTCAAACGGTTTATAGAAACAGAATGATGTTATATATTCGTTTAGCGCTATACCTATTTAATGATTTGTGGTGCATCTTTCCATGAAGTGGTTGCATACCGCAATTGTCATGGGATTTGGCATTTTCAGATGTAAACAGTAAAGCATATATAATACCTACCTACATAACTTAATGTAGAGTCAGATAAAGCAAAATTTGTTGAATGGAATAACAAAAAAAAAACCTTACCTATTATTTACATGCCAGTGTTTTTTTTCACGGGGCCACTATTCTATTTTCACGAAGCAGAAGCTTTTATTTAGCCACCAGCTTCTACCTGCGACTTCGTCCGCGTAAAATTTATTTGCTTGGCTCCCAAAGGTCCCAGCGTGATGTTAATTAGCTTTCCTCGAGAATATGGCCACCAAATGCAAAAAGATTTTTTTAAATCCTTCTGGTAGTTCCAGAGATTAACGCGTTTAAACAAACAAACCAAAAAAAAAACAAATCGAACTACACTCGAGAGCAATGAATCCGGGTCACTTAAAGAATCCTAAAAATCTCGGAAACTAAAAATGCTAGGTTAATGCAATAAATTGTATTTAATAGACAATGTAATACTCCTTAAATGAAGGTATTAAAACTTCTTAGTTATTGTAAAGTTATATCATAAAAAAATCAAATTTGAAAAAGGGCCACTTTCGAAGATGGAACTACGAAATTACAGCATTTGGTTTTGCTTTTGTTTGTAATCTGTCATTTATGTGGGTACATAAACCATGTTGATAGTGCTCTATATTCATTATTCAAGCTGAAATTATGTCGCTTACGCCTGAAGAATGCACCAGAATACTTACAATGCTGGAAACCGGCCGGAGTCAGCGCGATACAGCCAGGACTGTCGGTGTGTCGCTGTCAACAGTACAAAGAGTTCTCCGACGTTACGAAGAAACTGGTTCTAACCTACGCAGACCAGGAACGGGCAGAACCAGGTGTACCACAGCACGAGAAGACCGATACTTGGTGAACACCATGCTTCGAAATCGCTTTCTCACAGGAACTGAACTCACAAATCAGTTTCGACGCCTCGGAGGAAGTAACCCAAGTGCATGGACAGTAAGACGTCGGCTTGCTGAATCTAACTTAAAACCCCTTAGACCTGCAAACGGCCCTAAACTGGAGCGTGGGCATCGTATTTCAAGACTAAGATATGCCCAGAGCCACGTAAATTGGAGTATTGAAGATTGGTCAAAAGTTATGTTCTCCGACGAATCAAAATTTATGCTCTACAAGCACGATGGAAGACACAGAGTGTATCGAAGACCAGGGGAAAGATTCAAGCAAGCATGCATCGAAGAAAAAGTAGCCTACGGTGGTGGGTCTGTACTTGTGTGGGCCGGAATTTCTTCTGAAAGTCGCACAGAGCTGGTGATCATAGAAAACGGCTCTTTAACTAGCGTAAGATATGTGGAAGAAATCCTCAATGATCACGTTGGTCCATTTATGGTCAATTTATGTGAGGATGCTATATTTATGCATGACAATGCCCGACCTCATACAGGTAGGATTGTGAATGACTACCTTCAACAGATGAACATTACTCGTATGGAGTGGCCAGCGCGTAGCCCGGATATCAACCCGATCGAGCATGCTTGGGACGAGCTAGGCAGATGCGTAAAACAACGAAACCCTCCCCCAATCACGCTTCGTGAGCTCAAAATTGCTCTCACAGAGGAATGGGAGAATATTCCCCAAAATCGTATAAGGAACTTGGTGTACAGCATGCCAAACCGCGTAAACGCAGTAATGGAAGCACGAGGAGGCAATACGAAGTATTAAAATTCAAGAAAATCGTAATAAAGTTCAAAAATTTCATGTTTCCTATTTTTGTTTTAAGGAGAGATCAGCAGTTTTTTTCTTTATGTAATTTTGTGTTAATAAAATGTATGGTGACTCATATTTTTTTTACTTTCATTTAAGGAGTATTACATTGTCTATTAAATACAATTTATTGCATTAACCTATCATTTTTAGTTTCCGAGATTTTTAACATTCTTTAAGTGACCCGGATTCATTGCTCTCGAGTGTATTCAGCTTGATTATTAGTATAAGATACCATATCAGAACGAGCTCAAAGATGAAAACACCATGCAGATACATGATCAAGTATCGCATCACACAAAATTACACATTGAAAAGCGAGTGTTTAAGCGCTTAGGCGCAGCTAGACCAGCAAGCAGTTTAGATCTGAAGTACGTCGCTTGTTAATCCTAGCACATTATTGTTACGGGGAACCCTAAACAATGCCGACAATACTCTTTACTACCTGCTGTGCTGGTCACCTTTTATGGCGAAACGTTTGGCGTGATTATAAATACGTGTGTAAGCAGATAGCATTCTTCTTCCTCGTGTTTTATCGAATGGAATTCGTTAAGTATCAAGTAAAATGGCTATGTGTGTGAGAAGTCTCTGGACGTCAAATTGCCGCCGTCAAAATCTCCTGTTACAAGTTACGACTGGAAACGGCATCCGTTTAACGTTACTTCACCATATGCAGTTGCTCATGAAAGTCTTTGAACATTAAATAAGTTTTACACCAGTTTCGTATTTTTTTTAGACATACAAGAAAATACATGGTGGCAAAGACATCGACTCACAACCTGTTACTCGTACTATGGAATCAGAACAAGATTCTGAACACCCCTGCGTTGGATCATTAAGTTCCTTTCAAAATGGTTGAGCTGAATGGTGCTGATCCATACGTCATGTTCGTGAACGGGCGCCGTCAGTAGGGATAGGGACTGGTCATCTGTTGGCTGCCACGGCTTATTTTTATTTTTAAATGTTTTTTTTTTTTTGTTACGGATTCTTTAAATGTGCACATCTTTCTACATCGTTCTCACATTTTTAATTTCAACATGAATGATGTAAACAACATTTTTTGTAACTATATGTTGATTTAAAAGAGTGTCCATAGAGTTTCTTGCCCGTTCTTCTCCATAGGTACCTACTACGCTTTGGAATGGGCAACTAACTTCATTTTTCTGACTGACTGACAATTCAAAAGTGCCTGTAAATGCTTTGAGTTTGAGTTGAAATTATTAGTCGGTTGTATAAAAAAAAATTGCTGTTCAGTACATTTCGACCGCGTAGGTACTGCACCTTTCTACGATACAGCAGTTTTCTTTTTATTGATAACCGACGAAAAATTTCTACGCTAGGGTGTCTAGAATCATGTGCTAAACTCATGGTTACAGTTTGCGCGTCGATTTCTTTGCCACCCTATATAGAAAATTCTACGTTCCTCAACCAATCTTGAAGAGTCAACACGCTTTACATCCACGTTTTGAATCATTACAGGTAGGTATTGCATTTTAACACAAACAACACATACTGACATTGCACCCCACTTCCGCAGATCGTTAACAAAGGTGCTCGATGCATCATAATGAACCCCGCTCTCCCATGGCCGTAGTTCCAAGTAAGAGACAATGGCAGTCGCGGGGGTATCGTGTCGATATAATTATTGCGATGCCTAAGCGTCACCAATCCGTTATTTGTGGGAGAAAGAATGGCTGACTCTTGTGAATGTTTGTTGCGGATTGTTTTCTGATTCGTCACTGGGATCTTGGATCTTAGAAATTACTGACGGTGTATAATAAACTAGCTTCTGAACGCGACTTCGTCCGCGTGAAATTTCTTGTTCCCCCGACCCACCGTGTCGCATCGCATAGCCCACCCGCGTTATTACATTGTTTTCGTTTAGCGTTCTTTTTTATTTTCTTTTTCTTTTATCTCGGCTCCTAAGGGTCGTAGAGTGGTGTTAAATAGCCTTCCTTAAAAATTGGGCTATCAAATTCAAAAATATTTTTTCAAATCATACTGGTAATTCCAGAGATTAGCGCGTTCAAACAAACAAAACTCTTCAGCGTTATTATATTATAATATATAGGTATAGAAGATGCGTGTGTTTAAAAATAGAGACCGGATACATTCTCTAATAACATAATCACAGTGCCTATACAAGCCGTGGCAACAACAAAAAGAAGTCTATCTTACCTCGTGATACAAAATTAAAGATGCCCAGCATAGTACAGAACAGTACAGACCTACCTAAACAAGGTAAGCTTATGTTGATAAGCGTATCTGACTGACCAGTATAGTGTCTCACCCTTCAGACAAAAGAGGTGGTAAAAGCAAGAACAGACGAAAATGAAGAATCCAAAAATCTGCCATCAAAGTTGCCAAAATAACTAAACGAAGCCAATAATTACATCAGTAACAACGAATAAATTAATCATCACTTCATTAGCCATCAATAAATAAATTATGCTTTCACATCAAACCAACACCCAGCCAGTTCATTTCTTGCGAACATTCCAACGACAAGCGGAATATTTTCGTAGCATCATTAAGTACCTGTCACGACCTACATTGTCCACCTTATTGACGTGATTTATAACATCATTTCATGGTGTATTTGCGGCGTGCCGACTGCTTCAGGAAGTCACAATTACTAAGATCGATGCCCACTACCGAACTGGTTTAGAAAGCCACACAATTTGCAGTGATACGCTAAGTACC
Source organism: Griposia aprilina (assembly GCA_916610205.1). NCBI lineage: Eukaryota > Metazoa > Arthropoda > Insecta > Lepidoptera > Noctuidae > Griposia > Griposia aprilina. The sequence goes on from OU744299.1 coordinate 6,232,615, forward strand.
GGAAAATAAGAATTAAAGTCAAGAAGTTACTTATAAGGGACATGGAAAGTCAGTCAATCGTATATGGAATTGTTTCTGACAGAACTGAGTTTGGAAAATGTGAAAAACACAGGCTTGAGAATGGAGAGAAATGTCAATTAAAACCTTTGAATATTACTGGCCTTAAAAAAAACAGTATTCGCAATCCATAACCACTCCGTTTAGATAGAAATAAAATATATTTATCCAGACAGACTAATATAAACGAGAAATAAAAGAAAGAAAAGAAAGAAAGAAAATAAATACATCAGTTACGGACGATTTCAGTACCATTTTAGGTTGTGCGATTACAGCAAAACTTACAGTATATCTATACATCTATACATACATACATACAGACATACAGATAAATAAAATTGGATTTTCTGTTTGTTATATTAAAATAACCGCTTTTTACTAAATGCATATGGATGTATACACGGTACATATACAAAACTTTTTTTTTTTAATTTTTGTCTGTCTGTCTGTCTGTTTGATCCAGCTAATCTCCGAAACAACTGGACCGATTTTGACGGGACTTCCATTGGCAGATAGCTGATGGTATAAGGAGTAACAAAGGCTACTTTTTTATCCCGCTAGCACATTCCTGTAGGATAATTTCCGACGTCCACGCGGGTGAAACCGCGGGCATCAGCTAGTAAATAATATGTATGGGTCGATTTGGCTGTAGCTGGAGTTACGACTAATGTACAAAAGACAGTCTACACACTAAATAACCCATATAAAATAACTGCATCAGGGTGAAAACTTGATAGATAAATTTCATTTGAAGCTTTCTGTAATTTCCTTATTATGACTGCCAATTTTATGTGTCGAATTATTCTCCATTTTATTGTTTTCTAGCTACATTGGAAGATGGGGCGTTAAACTGTGCCCACTCAAGGTAGTTAATGGGAAAGGTGACTGTGAAGAAAATTACTTTGAAGAAAACCGTTTTGAATGACCATGTAACCATGGAGTTTATTTCCCATTTTCTAAATAAGAATGTTCCTTTGCTTTGGAGCGGGCAACTAGCTTATCATTGACCAACTCCTTACGCAAATAAACCTGTAAAGAATCTCAACGAAATACCTCAACAATTTGAGAATTTGAAATACTCTGAAATTAAATTCAACTTCTTGAGAAGCCTTAAAAAAATTGTTAAAAAGTCAGAATTTAATTTAATATGAATCTCGATAAGAGGCTCTGTGAGAAACTTTGCTAAACTTTTATGATTGTCAGTTGATCAACATACAAACCACATATGATGTTGAGCAAATAAGTATACCAAATGGTAGCAGCCGAATAGTTTTGTAAATTCTATGATTTTTAGAACAACCGACTTATTCAAAGTTAAAATAAAAAAAATCTTCTTGGCTAGCGTAGATCTAGTCAAAATCGATACGATAAGAATACGATATACATCACCCGTTTGGTATAATTTACGGACGCTTACCAGCCGAATTATTACCACTGGAAACTCGTCGATTATTTTGCAATAAAAACTGTAAAAGTACATACGGAGGAAGAGGATACCGTTGTCGTAACCGCAGTGTACACGATTCGTCAAAACCTAAGCCTCGTCCAGACATTCGATACTGAATACGTAACTGTATCGATCGGGTATCGGTAATCGGTCACCGCACTAAGTCGGCTCCGGAGTCCGAACATAATTAATATCATATCACCGGTGTTGGGGCACGGTAGCGATGATCTATCATTCTGATTTCTCAAGTTTTTTGTGTGTTGTCTGTCAATACATTTTCTAATGAATAGACGTATCATTCTAATGTATTTTTGGAGTCCGTTTCATGTATCCATTGATTATATCGATTCAATCTTTGGTTGGATTCAACTTCTTAGGAGTGCTAGAAATGTTTAAATGAAATTAATACCTATAGACATACGGATTTGGGTGGATTCAAATGAAAATGGATCCCACTGAACATCATGTAGCAGGCAGTTCTTGTTGACGGAATAAACCGGCCAGAAACCAAAACCAACTTAGAAAGTAGACTGTTCATTTGCAAAAGACTGAAAGATGGGACACGTTCCGGAAGACTTGGGCACCTGGAAGGGTCCATGGGATTAATGAAACGAGGGAAGAATTACTTTTATCAGAAGCATAGAAGGTCTCTTTTATAAGCTGCAAGGAATAAAAAGCACAACCAAAAGGTGAGCACATGTGTGCGATATTCAAACAAACAAATTAATTAATTCGCCAGGTAACGTCTATTTGTGTGTTTTTGTGCTGACGAAAGTTTCAGTCTTATTTTCAATAATTTAGGTTTTACCGAGTCATCGCTTTCAAAATATCTATTTGAAACGGAGATTCGAAATTACTGGGTTGTTCAAGAGGTTTTGAGTTCAGTTCAATCAACCAATCATATTTATTAGTATTTATGTTTGATTATGACACAGTTAAAGAAATATTTACTTAAGACACTAGTAAGAATTGTAAATTTTAGCATGACAGGGTTCTCACACCGGCTGAATTCTTGGCCGCACTATTTTTAAGACATATTATAAGACGTTACGTAGTCAAAAGATGAGATTTACATAATACTTATGAAAGTAGATTCTCCAGTAAATTGCGAAGCACTGGCAAAAAAGTACAAACTAGAAATGGACACTTCTAAAAGGTAAACGAACCTAATGGTTGTTTATTTATTTAACCACTAGCTGTTGCCCGCGACCTCGTCTGCGGTCCAAGATAGCCTATGTCCTCCTCCAGGTCATGGTCTACTCATGTGCCAAATTTCAACCAAATCCGTTCAGCCGATTTAGCGTGAAAGAGTAACAAACAAACCCACTTCGCATCTAGCTTCTGTCCGCGGCTTCGCCCGTGCTACAGGGACGTGCTACCGGGACAAAAAGTAGCCTATGCCCTTCCGTAGGATGCCATCTATCTCCTTGCAAAATTTTATCGAAATCCGTTCCGTGGTTTAGGCGTGAAAAGGTAACATACAGACAGAGTTACTTTCGAATTTATAATATTAGTATGGATAGTTAGGATTTCTGTACACACATATGAATAGACAAGAAGTAAAGAACAGAAAAATACGTACAGAGGTGATGCTTATTTCTACAGAAATCTCTTCCAGCATACCTACGATAGGAAAGTAGATTAAAAGAGATGTAGACAACGTGTGTAAGAATAGAAGAGAAAATAAAATACATAAAATCAATTCACTTATTGAAAAATACGAGAATATACTTACCTAAATACGTTATGTTAACTTTTACTTGAAGAAAAACTTGTCCATCATTATTTTACTTACCACATCACCTTGCGTGTGTATACCTAATTAGCTATCTACTAATAACTAATAAGGAAGGGATACACGATATACAGGAACATGATTTCTAGATGCAGCTCAGCTGTTAGGTTTCTTATTCAACTTATCACGTCAAGCTACCTACGTATCTTTGAGCTCAGTAATGATAGGAAAAGAAGCTGCCAACTAAATTCTGAAAGAAAACTCCCTGGATTCGGACAAAATCGGCATTGGGCATCAGAATTGAAACTCAATAAAAGATAAAATCAACAAATAGATAAATATATAACATCACGCCTGCATTTCCCGGAGCGATAGGCAGAGCTGTACCTATAGTACACCCACATTTCGCCAGTTATGTATAAATTCCATGTAATTGAGGGCGAGCCTATTGCCATCATGCGGGCACAAATCCAGACTCCGGGCTACTACTGAGAAATTCCAGATCGAAAACCCAAAAACACGTTTCCCGACCCGAGAATCGAAACCAGGACTTCAGCAAGAGCCCTTGTGACCACTAGACCAACGAGGAAGTAATTAAAAGTTCAATTATCAATTCGTAAGTAATTAGATAAATAAATAATATAAAACCAATAGGAACAGAATCTAACTAACACATTCGATTACAAGCAACAGGAAATTACTGAACAATTTCAATTAAAAGATAATCAAATAAAGATGTAGAGCTGTAAACTGAGGCCTGCATCCTCGATATTTGAACTAGATAGTTACAGGAGCCACTGATACAGCAACCAGAGCTTTAATATAAGTGCAAAATAATTAGGTAGATGAGTAAGATATCAATTATATCGGTTGTCATGGCATGTGATGCGGAGGAATGAGGGAAATGTCGTGAGGAAAGTTTTGAGCATAGATGTGAATGGCTTTAAGAAAGAGTATTTCACTTTTTAGTTATTTTTTTTTGGTAATAACGTTTTTATGTTTCACTATTTAATTGTGGTACCTACTTGATATGTAAATAACAGTGATAGGAAATTATTCAAACTTCATCAATATAAACTAAATGGAAAAAATACGCAGTATTAAGGATAACTCAAAAAGAACTGGTCAGATCTTGATCATATGGGACTACATGAGAAGCACCAACTTCCAAATAAAAAAAGAATCATCAAAATCGGTTCACCTAGAAAAAAGGTTCTGAGGAAACACACAAAAAATTGATCAAGATCTGACCAGGAGTTTTTGAGTTACGAGTATCCTTAATACTGTGTAGTTTTTCCACTTAGTTTATATTGATGATGTTTTAATAATTTCCTGTCACTTTTATTTACATATCAAGTAGTGTGGTATACGAACTTGTGTGGGGTAGGTACCACTGCTAAAAAGTGAAAAATAAAAAACCAAAAAATCAACCGACTTCCAAGAAAAACACAAAAAAATGAGAATAAAAACTTTAATTTCGGAAGTCGGTGGCCAAAAACGTGAAAACAAAAAAAAAACATACAGTCGAATTAAGAATCTTCTCCTTTTTTTGAAGTCGGTTAATAACTAAAGACACCGACTTCCGAAATTAAAGTTATTTTGCACGTTTTTTTTGTGTTTTACTTTGAAGTCAGTTGTTTTTTTGTAAAAAACGTTTTTTTTACAGTCCTTACTTTCGATAGGTTAGGAGGATAGTTCATAAATTGAGGTTATTTTGAAGACTCATCGATCACACGCTAATATCAAAACAAAAAAAGACAGAAAGTAGAAAGTGGATCGTAAAACTAGAACACTTAATAAAAATACTGAAAGTCTTTGTAAAAATCTAGAATGCAAAGAACGTAGTGTTGAAAGAAAGGAATCTTTACACCTATTGTGTACGCCTCGTTAATCACACAAGTATTGTAATGCGATATGAAATATTTTATGTTTCATTGGAATTAATAAGCTGTTTTCTACTAGAGATCTGACACGCATTTAGCTCGGAAAAACATATATAAAACTGCGCACAGTTAAATAATTTGTCCGAAAATCAAGTTCACCAGGGCAACAACAAATTGTTAAGTAATTTATAAAAATATAAATCACTACCTACTACACTAGTACTTCGTCCGCGTGTAATTTCGGTCCCCGACCTACCGCATCGCAACCTATCGCCCGCCCGCGCTATTACGTCGTTTTCTGACTGTTTTTCTTTTTTCTCGTATCCTAAGAGTCGTAACGTGATGTTAAATAGCCTATATAACCTTAGTCAAGAATTAGGATATCAAACTTTTTTTTAAATATTGTTAAACTTCTTGCGGTCGGTAGCACGGTATGACAGGCGAGAATTGGTAAATGTTTTTTTTTCTTTTTAACAATACCCCCATATGTGTAGTCTTTTGAGCCTTCTGTCATTTATTGGTTCACATAACGCTGTTGTTAAGGTTGTTGGTATGAGATTTTATGCGGTCTTTGTATGCTTTTGCTGTGTTCGACTTCTTCCTTAACTGTTTTTTTGTATACTCATGCAATTCACTGGTCCTGATAAATAGAGATGCATTAATTATCATTTTGAGTGCTTTATACTGGAACCGTTTTAAAATCTCCCCGTTAGAGTTTTTTGCTAACCCTCATAACTCAATGCCATATGTCCAAACCGGCTTGGTTATAGTTTTATAGATTGGTATCTTATTTTCCATGGTGACGTGCTATCTTCTGCCTAATATTATTAATTCGTCGCGTTTTTTTGGACATGAGTTTTCCATATTTGCTTCCTATCAAGATGCATGCCTCAGTATTTTGCTAAATCTTGATGGGGTACAACGTCGTTACCAAGTTTAATTGGGGGCAGTTGTCCCTTCTCAAAGTAAAAGTGGCTTGCACTGAATTATTGGAGCTGGCCTTGATTCGCCACTTTTCCATCAATTCGATGACTTTGTTACGGTGACTTTGTAGAGCTAAGGACGCTACACTGGGGTTTTCATGGTTGCAAAGTGCAGCAGCGTCATCAGCGAATGTGGCAGATAGGATATTATACGTTGTGGGTATATCTGCAGTGTACATAAGATATAGAATAGGGCCCAAAATGGAACCTTGCGGTACCCCGGCTTATTATCTTGAAAGGCAGAGTAGGTGTCATCGATTTAACTGTAAATATTCTAACTTCTAATTACAATTTTAAGAGGAGGTAAATATTATGTGGAAGTTGGTTCTTCAATTTGAAAAGCAGGCCTAAGTGCCAAACTTTATCGAATGCTTTTTGTACGTCGAGAAAGATAGCAAAGCAGTACTGCTTTTTCTCGGGAGCTTCTCTTATTTTGTTGAAAACTCTGTGAACTTGTTCTATAGTCGAATGGCCAATTCTGAAATCAACCTGATGTCGAGGGATGAGATCGTTTTCGTTAAGTATTCGTGTTAGCCTTCGTAAGATAAGCTTCTCAAACAATTTCGATAAAGTTGATAGTAGGCTAGGGTAGGGGGGGTAGGTCTGTGAGAAGTCACAAGATGCGGGGGTTTGCTAGGCTTCGCAATCATGATTATCTCTGATATTTTCCTTATCATTGGAACATGTCCAATCCTAATTATGCTATTAAAAAGGTGTGTGATACCGATTATAGTTTTTTTAGGAAGTTGTCGTAGAATTTCAGCTATTATCAGACAGAAGCCTTGTTTGACCTTGTTTTGCCTAGATCTTTTATTTCACTTTGGACATCGCGAGGTGAGCAGCTTTGTATTGGAAGACATAGTTGCAGATCAGTTTCTAGATAGTCTTCTATTTCTTTTTCAATTCCTACATCACCACCATTCGAAATGAAGACTTCGTTCAGTAATTGTCGAAACGCCTCTGCCGGTTCTTTGTCAGTTCTAGCTCAAGTGTTACTCTTTTTGATGGGCTGTTGTGCAATCTCAGAAGCCACGTTACTACTTTTTACCGTGTTCCAGAGTGAATACTCGTTTTTAGCTTTGGGATTCAGGTTTGCTAATTTATTCTGTAGGGTTTCCTCTTCGATTTCTTTATGGTAATGTTTTAGCTCAGGGGTTGCTTCATTAAACGCCCGTTTAGTCTTGGGAATGTCGACTACAATGCCACAATCTTCTGAGTAGTCTCTTTTCCAGGAGCTTTGTTTTTTTTTGTATCCTTTGGTACGTTTCCACTACCTTGTTTTAATGTAGTAACCGGTGTACATTTCCACACGGCTGTTTGTATTAGGTTTGTTATAACTGTTGCATATTTTTTGACATCGTAATCTTCAATTTGAGGTTTTCGTCTTAGATGTAGCCCCTGAATGCATCCCAATCTGTTTTTTGGTGTAGATCGCTCTTTCACTGGTCTTTCAATGATGGTGGTACTTATTGTGGCTATTACTGGTGTGTGTGTGGTTTGCATTGCTGTCAGACAAATCTCCACACTTAAGAAATGGGTAAACAATCCTTTATACACAAAGAAGTCTAGACGATCTGGTGTTTTATTCGGGTGTGAAGGACAAGGGATCAACTGGACTTAATACATATAGTTTGTTTTTGTCTGATACTTCTTTTAAATTCTCGGCCTCTGGGTAAAGTTAGTCGTGATCCTCATTGAACGGTTTTGGCGTTCCAGACACCTCCACATATGAATCTATGTCCAAGGGTTTTGAAGTAATTTGTAATTGCTTCTTCCTTTAAGGTGTGCTTTGGTCGACAGTATACAGTCTTTAATGTTAAAGATCCTCGTTTATCTTGCACCATTATTGTAGTTGCTTGTATTGGCTCTTTTTAATACTCCTGAAGAATCTCGTGCTTCATATGGCATTTTGATAATTACAACTGTGTCTGCATAAGCTGTTCCGTCCGGGTGGGATGTCGAATTATGCTCTAGTGATGTAATGATGTGTTGTGATTTAGTATTAACTGTGCCTCAGTTTCAAGAAGTACGTCAATATATTCTAGTTCCAATAAAGTTTATACGTCATATTTGTAATTAATCAACCAGTTTGAGTTCCACCAAACTCAAAATAAAGAAACAAATCCGATTTGCAGTTCTAGAGATAAGCGCATTCAAAGAAACAAACAAACAGTCTTCAGATTTATTATTAGTATATAGAATAGTTGGATTATATAAAAATCATTACCAGGAATGGAATGGAGTGGTGGTTAGCAAGCATAGCGTGGGACACCCCTCAGTTAGTGTACCGGACCGACATCATTTAAATACTTTAAAAGATGGCTGGGTCAGACTGGACGCGGACGTCAAAGAACTGGGCAGTGCCGCAACTTGGGAGACACCTACATCCAGCAGAGCACCGTAATAGGCCAAGTTGATCGAATGATAAATATCAAGTCGCTTGCCCAATTAATGTAAAGTAAAGAAGATTTTCCTCCCGTTACCACTTCCAATTAAGCTAATGCTGTATGGAGAAGAAACAAGCATTAAAGTAAGTAATTAACTATCGTTGTTATCAAAGCAAATGACGGTTACATAGGCCAGAACTTATAGAAACGACATTTTCTCGTCTATGACATACTTTCTACATAAATGGTAAATATAAGTACATGTTCTGGCGAGATGGAAAGCAAAGGCAGGCTTCGCAAACAGCCAGAGGCAAAACCTTGAGTGATGAGTTTATTAAAGAAGAGAGTATCGCTTAGGGCAAATCTGAATAAAAAGTATTGACCCACATAAAGCTGTCAAGTTCCTTTTGATAAATGATTACTAGTGGTTAAAGCAGGTGTTAGTAACTACTTATATATTAAACGATCATTTAGTAAATTAATCAACTGGAGCCGAATAGAACACAAAATCAGCAATGGATGTGATAAATGCCAATGCCAAATACCGAGTGCCAATACCAAAACCAATCGCAGTTGTATAATTAAAAAAACGAAAGAAAACAAACATTGAAACGCCTGCATTAATTAACACACAAAAAGCGGCATTTAACTCTGAATTCTAGTAAAAAAGCAACAAATTAATAACGATCCGCAACGGTGATCGTAAATCCGCATAGCCGTGCAAAGCAGCTAATTGCAATAGATAAATGAGAGAGATAAAACGTTTGGCAATCTGTCGATGGATCAGCGCAGACGCAATTTATCGCCAATTAAATTTGCATATTCCATTCAGGATTGCTTGCCTTTGTAATATAACCTTATTTGGAAACTTTTGTAAGGAAATTGCTAGAGATACGATGGGCTATTGTATAATTTCTTGTGCTGTTCGAATAATTGATATTCTTACAGTTTCATGTATCTTGTGTCTAATAAATTAACCCCTGAATTGTTGTCTTCTATTGCGTTACAGTGAGCTTAAATATTTTCTTATTTAGATACTCTGCCGACTGTCTTGCTTTGCCTCTATAGTTTCTGCATTCACAATACTAATCTCTTCTCATTCATCTATCTGATCTGTCATTTCTTTATTTCTATATACACTACCATTCCATTTTTTTTATTTCTTTGAAGACTTTCCTTATTCAGTTCTCTGTCTTGCATTCACAATAACTATAATGTCCGTTTCTTTATCTATTTGATCTATCATCTCATATTCCATACTCATTTAATAAATGATCTCATTTCTCCATTACCTAACTTTTCATCACAGTCATAACTCTCAGATGAAGATGTGCCGACAGTAGTATCTGCCTGCTTACATCATCCAGTATCATCGAAACTATCAATTTATCAACGATCGGATCTTTCTTCTTGTGTGAAATGTGAGCCACTCTTGCACAGGTACCTGCGTGCAAGACCACTTGTCTTCAAGACACACAAACTGGGTCGAGCACTTTCCCAGAGCTTCACTTTACTCGCACTTTGACGCTTATTCCAATAGTTTTACGTTTGTAATAACAGACAATTAACTGGAAACTAATTCTGACGATGTTTTCAACGTATGAGAAAAGGTTAATCTACAATTTGTCTCTACATGATGACAATGCGTGGCTTTTTAATTGTTAGCTGATTCCTATATTTTACTAGCCGTTAGTGGTTTGATGTAAGTCGTAATTATATATTTATGTAGCGCCTTGGATTCACACGTAAAAATAACTAAGGATTGGAGTTTATTAAAGACATATTTGGGAAATAAAAAATGCCACCATTTATGTAAGCAAAACGAATCAAGCTTTTATAAATATGTTTTTCGTTTGCGTTTATAGTCATGTACATGTCAAATTGAAGTTACAATAGTGCATAAATCTAAAGTAAATCATAGGCAAGCCGAGGGCTACCGCATTCCTCTCTAAATTGTAGGCACTGGCGTCGTAACCAATGGTTTATTTGTTCTTCATCATATCCTCTTTCCTGCTCATTGTTACAGTCCAAGTAGAATCAGACTTGGTGATATACATACATAGGTCCATAGGTAACGAAGTCATTTCAGGTAACTAAACATAAAGCCATATAAACATCAGCTTCAGTAGTGTAATTCTGAAGAAACTCAATAGGTACCTCACTATTCTCACTGAAAACTGTTTTTTTTTCTTAATTTATTTATAGCACACAAATGTATATAGGCGGACTTAATTTGTAGGATTTTAGGCAATATTTTATCAATAGGTGAATTCCTGAAACGTTGCTGTTCAGAAACAGTCCAATTCGCTGCGGCAGTTTATTAATAGGCTTAATTAAGAAGACCACAACCTGTAAACGGATGATAATCTAGATAACAAAAACCAATAATAAAATGCATTACCGAATACTTGAGGCCTTTTTCAATTACCGCGTAGGCAGTTAATAAAAATGGAAACCAGTTTACACTACAAAGCAGATTAAAATAAGTTTGTGAAATAGCTTCAAGTCTCGTAAAACAATATCATGAGTATTTAAATTTTTGTTAAGATAATAAAATTATGACGATGATGATCATTATTTTTACGACATACCTACTGAAGTACCTACCTACTAACTATTTTGGTACTTAAATAAATTGTTATTCTAATATGTTTTATTCTTGGACTAAATGAAGATCACGTATCGTGCTTACCTTTGTGACACAAATCTAAATTACCTAGTTACTAAAATTAACATTAAACGATGGATGGACTATGTGAAAGATGGCTAGAAAGGGGGCTGTCTACTGAGATGACGGATTAAACTAGTATGTAGGAAAAAGAAATGTTGCGAAGACCCCACAAAAATTGGGATAGTGGCAGGTAGGAGCATGATCATGATGATACTAGAGCCATCCTTTTTTTTTTGGGTGGGAATTCATCAAATGACTTCTCCCGCTCTGGGCGGAGCGGAAGGGCGTGTCAGACTTACTGACTAAAACCCACCCGTGTTCTTGCAGTTGCCTGTGCGCCAGGGCCACGGTCACTCTTTCGAACAATCCACGACCCCGGCAGGCATCGGCCCTATCGGACCCCGTCAATTATGCTGCGTGGAACACAACGCGCCGTCGACCCGGGCCAGGTCCTTACCAGCATCCTTTCATCTATGACGACCAAATCAGAGCGCCAGGTGCAAGAAGTAGTCCAAATTGACCAGATGACCACAAAACAAGAGAACGTGCAAACCGCATAACACTTTTTCAGTACAAGTGCGAACACGGATAATAATGCAATCAACCTATTAACACGCTCTGATGAGTTCGAACGATGCATGGGAAATTCATTACCAATATTTTTTTATTTCAACACTGCATTATTAGGAATTGTTCGACACGGTATTTGCGATGGCCGATACTTACATGTTTTTTTATTGATAAAGTCAAAGTCAAATCATTTATTTCAAATAGGCACATAAAAGGCACTTTTGAACGTCAAAATTTACAAAAAAATAGAATTGATTCTAGTTGCCACTTCCAAAAGGTAGTTTCGTATGGAGAAGAATGGGCAAGAAACTCCACCGTTACTCTTTTAAACAAATTTATGTATACATTAATTATATGTGAAGACGATGCACCTAGAATAAAATTACTATACCACAATAGGTAAAAATAATGAAATATAACGTATGGCAGGTAAATTAATTATGAGATAGATACATGGTGCTCACATATTTACAAATATTGAAAAGTAAATGATTTTTCCAAAATGTCACAAGTAATAATTTAGTGTGTGAGTTAAAGTAGTTACATAATGTAAAAAACAATGTCATAAAAATTATAAATTATACAATTAAATTAGCAACCAGGTTGTTTTTTTTTAATTTTTTTTTTAAACTTTGCCCCACACTAGCAATTTCTCCTGTATTGTGGGTGCGTTTACAAACATTAAAACTCACATACACAAACAGCCAGACCCGGAACAACTAATTGTAGGTCATACAAATATTTGTTCCGTGCGGGAATCGAACCCGCGACACGCAGCGCAGCAGTCAATCGCTTAACCACTGCGCCAACCGTGCCGTCCAATTTTATCTAGACTCTAGATTGTCCTATTGAGCAGGACCAGCATGTTTCCAAGCATTCTTATCTAGGATATAATCCTCTAATTTGTAAATTTGTAATATGCTTGTTTACAAAGTGTACTTTTAATATGAGTTTTAAATTTTCTTTCATTTAATTGCAATATATCACAAGGTATTTTGTTGTAACATTTAACACAGTACCCCATAAAAGATGTATGTAGTTTAGATAATCTAAAAAATGGTTGATCTATTTCTATTTCTATTTTTGGTTGGTATTGGTTGGTTGGTTTCTTTTTGTTTTTGGTTGATAAACCGCAAAATCTAGCTAGATAGATATTTTATGTGAAGTATAACCGGTAGAAGCAAGGGATATGGTCTTTATAAGAATGACCAACATAATTTGTGACCAGGGAATAAAGAAAATTTGCATTAATAAAACTTTCCACGTCTCAATCAATAAACATCATAGTATCGCAATCTAATTGGACAATTTACCGCCTTTTGGCAATAAAACTTTAATTTATGCAACCTCCTCGATCAAATTAGAAGATAAAACAGACGGGCGTGTTATAATACTTTGCCTGCTTCCAAGTTCTAGACATTTCCATGAATATGTATGATATTGATGAGTGTAGACAGGATGCGTAACGTACCTAATACAATGACACCCTGCGTTACATTGTAATGATTATAGGTACTGTTGAGGTTATCTGCTTGTGTCAACCATAGGTTGACAGGCTGGTAATATATTATATCGCTGGTTTGCCTCGAACAGTCAAGCAAGTTAGAAATAAGCCTTGGAAGAAAAAATTATGGAAGTTTGTTTTAGAAGTAGATAGGCAGAGCTAGCGCCTGCCGGTGTATTAGGAGAATTCCTTGACAAAATATAATTACATTCAATATTGTACTACGTGTATTACTCTACCATAGCTCGTCCCCCAATTATTTACACAATACACGTAGTATTTTTACAGTATCTACATCTAATGAATACTCCGGCATAATACATGTACCTAACGCTAGACTAGAAAGCAGACGACCAATTTGCACAATTGCGGAGTAGGTACTAATTAGGTACTTGCTGATATATGTATATCAATCTGCCTACCTTTTCCAATCTATTTCGGGGACTGTTTTCAGTCTAACCTGATGCAGATGAATACTAGTATTTTAACTACATAGAGCGACCTCCTATCTGACCTCCACAACCCAGTTACTGGGTAACACGATACCTCTTGGTAACACTGGTTGTTAGACTTTTGGGCTTCTGAGTACCCGTAACGACCGCCAAAGATCTACATACCAACGGCAACAGTACTTTCCGAGGCACGGATGGCTGAGAATGGGCCTCCCCATGACATCTAGTTGAATTAAGACACTTCCTCTACTCTTTAAAGTGTGAGTAGCGAAAGAGTCTCTTTAGAAGTGTTTAATTCGGCATCTCTATTTTAAACCAATCAAAAATCGAACACCCTTCCCATCCGGTTAGTGGAAAATAAGTAATGATCATCCAAAGTAACTACTGAAACCGCAGTACTAGATACGATGGATCAAACTATTCATTTCATTGAAGGGCAGTCTAGGAAGATTTTTACGAGGTATTGTTACTGTAGCATCAAGTTTATTTGAACTGTCGACTATCGCTCTTGTTACCGAACAAGCTAAACTATATTGGTCATCAATATAATTAGGTAATTCTACCAGTAGCCATTAGACCATAAATTCCCTTGTTAAGACATTTATTAAGCGAATGTCGATTGCCCTGGAATATCGTAAAAGTTCTCTCGAATGCCTAGGATACAGCTTACTTGGTTGTAAGTAAAAGTTTATCAGTCACGCCATCGCCATTACTTTAATCTTTCGTAACTGCCGAAAAAATAGCATTTCGAAAGCGTAATTTCACGTTTGCATGTGCCTCAAGTTAAGGAAAATCTAGCCAACAAACCAATCTGATTTATTTACTCAAACCGCTATTAAAATATTGATATATCTGCGCACATCGTAAATCTTCTTCCGTGTCACTCCCAAGCCTTGCAGAGAAAAACGAACATTCTGCAAATGTTGACATAATCGGAGTGCCTCATCTACTCGCATGACTTGGCGGAATCTGCCGCCGACGGGAGAAACGTGGAATGCGTCGAAAGTAAAATTACAATGATTTAACGAATTGTGAATCGCCCGTCATGCTTAGCAAGTGAACGAGATCGAAGTATCGGAAGACCGGATCTTTGTTTGCTATTTCCGGTGTTACTGCTGATTGGATGATCAAAGAAACTATTTCGACACTTTCAAGTCTGGAGCTAATGAGGATAATATTGATGATGACTCGGTGATTCGGTTTTTATATGTGAGGGCCATTGCGATTTTCTGTCTGATAGTTTGTTAATTAGCTTAACAGGATCCTTGGCTTTTGTGTCTTTTACTTTTCATACTGTTGCACTTGAGTGACCTTTGGTCTAAATAGGCTTTTATTTTTATAACTATTCTTCTATATTTTGTGAATGTGAGAACGTTGTAGGCCTAACTAGTAGACTGTAGATTTGTCGACCTTTTTATATTTTGTTGAGTACCTACCTGTTACTTGTTGACAGGCCTACACTGTCCTCCCATATCTATCAACCCTGTAATTGAAAACATTGTAAAAAACCCTTATTTTTAAAAGAGTAACCGTGGAGTTTCTTGCCGGCTCTTCTCCATAGGCAACAACCAATTGGAACCGTGCACCTAGCTTCTGACGTTTCATAAGTACCCATGTTGGTTTATGTGAAATAAAATATTTTGATTTGATTTGATTTGGACCCAGTACCTAAGTACAAGGTTGCAATTGCCTGGAAGGTTCATCAAATTGGAATGTGGTACCGCTCGCAGTTAGTCAGACAAGTAAAAACATTCATGTTAAACGCAGGAGCCAGATATTAATATGCTGTCATGCTTCACTAGCTGGAAAACGACTACCTTCGTTAGAGTCGGGACTGAGCTCAAAAGCCTCAAATACCTCATTTCGTATACCGGATCCAAAAAAAAAAAAAAACAACTAAAGTGTTACCCTTATAAATAACCTGCCATTAATAAACTGCTAATTGGGTGAGACCTGACACTATAAACTTAATTCTCTACCACAGGGGTCATTTTATGTTGGACGTAACTTTAAAGGCGCCTGTGAGTCATTGAATATGGCGCTTATGACCACGGGCCAATTACGGCCTTATTTTTCTTATTGTAAAACAAGTTTGATACAAAACCACTGTCACTTGCATACTTTGTAACAAATAAATGGCTGGCCTGACATTCGTTCCATAATATTAGGTCTTTACCTATGAAATTGCCGCTCTGCAGTACTGGCCATTTCAAATCAAAATAATTTTTGTTTGGCTAAGAATTCTAATTTCAAATTAATTTTATTTTAAAAACATGGTTTTTTTTTTCTAAAAGTAGTCATTTCTTTATTGATTAGTGTTACATTTTCATCGCATTTCAATCTTTTTCGTCATCATGGATACGTTAAAAATTCGAGTAATTATGGAATATGAGTACCGTCGTGGCAGCAACGCGGCACAAGCAGCACGCAACATCAACGACGTTTACGGAGCTAACACTACAAACCAACGCACCACCTGTTATTGGTTTGCTCGCTTCCGTTCTGGAAATTTCGACCTGAAAAATGAACCTCGCGGTCGTCCGAAGACTTTGGTCGACAATGACGAATTAAAGGCGATTGTGGAAGCTGATGATACACAATCTACGGCTGAATTAGCAGCAGCTTTCGACGTTAGCGTCAAAACAATATTGGTCCATTTGCGTCAAATTGGCAAGGTAAAAAAGCTTGACAAATGGGTGCCCCACGAACTCAATGATCGCCAGCGCGAAGTACGCGTCGAGACGTGCCTTGCACTGCTCAACAGACACACAAATGAAGGAATTTTGAACCGCATTGTTACCTGCGATGAAAAATGGATTCTGTTTGATAACCGTAAGCGCTCAGCAAGTTGGTTGGATCCTGGTTCAGCACCTAAACAATGCCCTAAACGAAAACTTACCCCTAGAAAAGTGATGGTCACTGTTTGGTGGTCTAGCGCCGGTGTGATTCATCACAGCTTCTTACCAAACGGGGTGAGCATTACTGCAGATGTGTACTGTGAAGAACTGAACACAATGATGGAGAAGCTGGCGCATCTCCAACCAGCATTGGTCAATCGCTCGTCTCCGCTGCTCCTGCACGACAACGCGCGACCTCATACTGCACAGCAGACGGTCTCCAAGTTGCAAGAACTGGGGTTGGAAGCTCTCCGTCATCCGCCCTACTCACCAGACCTTGCGCCTACAGACTACTACTTTTTCCAGAATTTGGATAACTTCTTGGCGGGAAAAAAATTTAATACCCGAGAGGCAGTACAAAATGCCTTTGAAGAATTTGTTGCCTCCCGTCCAGCTGATTTCTTTAAGAAGGGCATCAATAAACTGCCACTGCGATGGCAAAGATGCATTGATTGCATGGGTGATTACTTCGATTAATACAAATAAAAAATTCATGAAAAAAAATCGTTTAAATTTTTTCATACAAAACGGCAATTTCATAGGTAAAGACCTATTATTCCTCTTGCGCATGGTTTTTTACAGTTTTCCTTTGTGGGTTAAACAGTTGGGTGCTCGTTTTTGGGACTTGCAAATATACTTTTTGCACATACATACATAAACTCACGCCTTTTTCCCATGGCAGTACGCAGAGACTGCAAACGCCACCTGCTACAATTCTTTTGCTTCGTTTACGTTCATACATCAGATCATACTTTTTGTGTAGTATCGCTTTGTGGGTGTAAAATTTAAATTTAGATTGATGTTGAATTGAATAAATTGTTCTTTTCCTTCATAGACTTCTAGGTACAACCTAAAAATGTATTAATATTTTTTTTGTAATATTTATTTGTCTATTACTTGACCTATGTTACAGCATACCTACTTTATCTGTTAAATATTTGCACGCCATCATTACATGGCGGAATGTATCTTTGCAATGAAGTTTTATGTAACATCTTTTGTACCTACCACATTTTATGCAAATAAATGATTTTGATTTTTTTTACTCGAATATTTAACTGTGAATACAAGATAGTGCTGCTATATTAAGCGCCTTTGAAAGTTGTAGTAGCAATATATATCTCCTGCGCATAATATATACTGTCGTCAGTATTTTTAACGTTCGTACCTACTCGTCCTTAGTTGTACAAAAACTTACTAAGAGATATTGACATAATTTTAATATTAATTTGATTTTTGATCTTTCGTTCGTCGTTTGTTGGTTGGGCTTTACATTCCCATTCATTTTAGATGGCCAGTCTTGGCTTAAGACGAAACAGAATCTGCAACTAACAGCATCGCGTCAACACTTATGTCGAAGATCCTTGCCTTTTAATTTCCAAACTTCTGTAGCATAGGTAAAAGCGTAAATAAGCGCATAATTTTAATCAAACTTTCTCTCCTTTCAGAACCAAAGCACTGAACACTAATGTTTGGGTCGGCTGTGACGCGATGCGCGAGGAGGACCTGGAGGTGGCACTCAAGGTGGTGATCGTGGGCGACGGCGGTGTGGGCAAATCCAGCATGATCCAGCGCTACTGCCGCGGCACCTTTACCAGGGACTACAAGAAGACCATAGGAGTCGACTTCTTAGAACGACAAATTGAGTGAGTCTTAAAAGCTTCAATTTGATCTACCGAATGTTAGGTTATAGATAGAATAAACAGAGACATTATATTTACCTGCCTACCCCTCCATCTCTTCATAGACTTCTTTTGTTATTTTTCCTTCTATTAGTTAGTTATTACATGTAAAAAAAAAAAAAATGTTCCGCTCGAGTGCTTAAAAAGATCTTCTTAATTAAGGAACTGTAAAAGTGCATCTTAGATTCAACTGTTTTCTTGACCCAAAATAAAGTTCAAGGTGAGTAAGTACTTGAGTCATTATATTTTTTTAAAATAAAACAGCGCTTTATAGTTAAAATAGCGAGGTAAGATAACCCCGAAGACCTCTCTTGTAGATTACAAAAACAAAAATGGAGACCTCTATCATTAAGATCAATATAACCTTCGAATTAGCCACCCAAAGCGAACTAAGATTAAAAATAATTGAGTGATCGTTGAGAAGAACTAAAAAGGGCTAGATAATTATAGGCTGTAATTAAATGAATACATGCTGAGATGTCGTGTTCTAGATTCAGAATATGTACTCTAATTACGGTAATCAAGCAGCCTCCGCAAGTGTGGCCTGATGTAGAATTGATAGCATCCTTTAGATGTCATAGAATGAAGGCAAACGACTAGAGGAAATGATGGTAATTGCATTAACTGGTCAAGTCTTAGAAAACCAATAATAGTTCCATTAAATTAAATAACATTTTTATTTAGCGTCCATCTTGCGTTTAATTAAATGATGATGTCCGTGACTACCGCAGGACCACCAACGCCAATCACTTCCATATTTGGTAAATAATTAGTACTCAATTGGTACTAATTAGTACTCGAACAACAAAATTGGTACCTTAGTAGTTTTCGAGAAAATCGTATTCGAAGGTCGTGCGGTAGTCACGCTCCCTTCAGCAGGACCACCACCGGCGCTGAAACAGGGAGCATGCTACAGCTATTCTAAGTATACAAATAATTAGTACCCATAAATGTGATTCATTTAGTAAAAAAAAGTCGTGTGGCACTCGGGGACTGCCGCGGTAAAGCTATTGCATAGCATTTTGTATAAGAATATGAAATAAGAATTTAAAATTTTTAAATCTTAAATAAATTTAAAATGGGGCGCTTTACCCTAACCTTATCGGGGCCAAAAGATAGGCCCTTTACTGCCGATTCCAAAGACCCCAAACTCGATACCTCTACGCCCTCCGGTTCAAAAGTTAAGACCCGGGGGGGTGAAGTAGCCCTGGACGGGTGGAGGGGTTGGTCAAAAGGGGTGACGCGGGGGGGTCCCGGGATCATATATAAGTGGGATTGATTTAAATATAAATAAATATAATACAACTTAATATTGGGGTCGAAAAAGAGGGGGTCAAAAAAGGGGGGTCAAAGGGGCTTGTCTGTATGTATGTACTATTTGAGAGCGGGGTTATAGGGGGGGGGGGGAAATTTGGTCAGAATTTTGATATTCCCAGCCGTTTCCGAGATATTGGGATATTGAGTTTTAAGATAGTGGTGATTATAATAAATGTATGGTGTCCGACTGGTAAATGATAAATGGTACGAAAGTAAATGGAAATAAATATTAATTCAAGTTACACTTTTTGATAAATACCTATACACCTATATACTTTCTCATAAACAGCTGCTTATGTATTCTTCCGATTTCGGAGCAGCTCGTCTCGATTCGTGCGAGCTTCGTAGAGTCGTACAATACGTCTAGTTGCACGCAGACAAACACCGTGTCGAAGACTGCCGAAAAGAAACGACGTTAGACAATGCACGGCCTTCAAGCCACACCTACGTGCCCGTCGGAGTGGGGAGCGTGAGGTTTTTTTTCGTTACGGAATTTCTGGATTCGGTCCCCGCGCTCAAGGCCCGCGATAGAAGCTATGCAATAGCTCAAAAAGAACTGAAACATTTGTATTTACCGAGAAATCAACGATGATAACTTTCGCGCGCTATTTCAGCAGGACCACGACTTTGAATGTTGATTCCAGGTTTCAGGAGCTTGTCGCTTCCCTCAAACCTACATAGAAAATTAGTACCCTGCAAGATAAAATTAGTACCCAAAATTCAAAGTTAGTACTCTAGTAGTTTACGAGATATACCATGCCATTGGCGGGGTGGCGGTAGTCACGGTGTTACATTTTCATTTCAAGATTTCCCTATTAAAAACTCTGTGTTATCTTCCCAATTTTATACAAAAATTAGTACTCCTAAAGAAGTTATAGTGACCAAAAATTCAGATTCCTAAGTGGTGTATGTGTATTTTAAGAGAAATTAGCTTTCATTACTTTTCCATACTAAATACAAATGTTTCAGTTCTTTTTTTTTACGAAATGAATCACATTTATGGGTACTAATTATATGTATACTTAGAATAGCTGTAGCATGCTCCCTGTTTCGGCGCCGGTGGTGGTCCTGCTGAAGGGAGCGTGACTACCGCAGGACCACCTTCAAATAGGATTTTCTCGAAAACTGCTAAGGTACCAATTTTGTTGTTCGAGTACTAATTAGTACCAATTGAGTACTAATTATTTACCAAATATGGAAGCGATTGGCGTTGGTGGTCCTGCGGTAGTCACGGACATTAAATGATGGAATGTTCCTGTGTTATTTTACTGATGCTACTTACAACATTATTGTAAAAACCGGCCAAGTGCGAGACGGATTCGCGCACGAAGTGTTCCGTACCATTATCTATAAAAACGGCAAAATAATCACGTTTTTTGTATTTGAGCCCCATTAAATATTTATTTTATTCTGCTTTTAGTATTTGTTGTTATAAAGGCAACAGAAATACATCATCTGTGACAGATAGACGGACGGACGGACAGCGGAGTCTTAGATAGTAATATGGTCCCGTTTTACCCTTTGGGTACGAAACCCTAAAAATGCTGAAAACAAGCAAATGTCTAGTATCAATCAGCATTTGTTTTTCTTCGTTCAAAAGGCCGTCATGACGCACGACGTGCGGCGCGGATATCCGCTGATCTTGTGAACGCAGTTCTTTATCAATCAAATCAAAAAATCTGAATGCTGAACAATGGTGCCGATTCTCTTGTCACAAAATTCTCTAAACTAGACTAAAAGTCACTAAAATTTTGTTTAGTCCTGTCAAAAGATGATTTCTCATTCTGAAATAGACTAAAGTGACACAACTACACACACAACACACTATATAACACAACTTAACTATAGTTAAGTTGTGTTATATAGTTTGACAGCACTAAGATGGTACTGATTAATTAGATTAGTGAAAATGGCAATTTTGCTATTCTGAATTTGACGTTTTTAACCTAAAATTTTGGTTGTCTTAACTAAATCTGGCTATTTTTAATCGCGATTAAAAAGGTGTGGAATAAAATTAGTTGTCATGAACTAAGATTCACCACAACACCTCGACTTCAGGGGCAAAAACAGTACTGTATTTTTTATTTTATTTTGCTTATATCTCGAAAACGGTGTGTCCTATCGCAAAAATAATGAAAATTTCGACCCCCTGTATGAAACCCTTAAACCCATATAACTCTACATGTAGGTATTTTTTTAAAAAAAAAATCCGTACAGAAAGTGAAAAATTCCATATAAAACACGCCGAGGCTGCCATCCAAGCGCGCCCCCGGCTCTAAAAAAAATTTACGTGGTAGGGCAAACAAGTAGGTACCATGTGGAGTCGCGATTGTCAAATTAAATTTTAGTTGCGTCAAAATGATTTTTAAATTTAGAGATATTTTATTGCAGAATAGCTCTAAGATTCTCATAGCCAAAAGTAAGGAATTTTAGTGATAGTTTAGTTAGTTTAGTTCGGTGTACAAGAGAATCGGCACCAATGTGTACCATTCAAAACGAACGTATTCGCACTTTTGATAGAAGGCCTAATTTTCAATCATGTAAGTTTTCAATCCAAAAAAAAAGCTAAACCGTCGTTTTTTTCTTGCCGCATGCCGACAACATTCATGCTTCATTAATCTAAATTCTAACGAATGACCTTCCTTCATCCCCAGGATTGACGGCGAGGAAGTCCGGCTGATGCTATGGGACACGGCAGGGCAGGAAGAGTTCGACGCTATCACGAAGGCGTACTACCGCGGCGCACACGCATGCGTTCTCGCCTTCAGCACCACAGACCGCGACTCGTTCCTCTCACTACACTCTTGGAAACTTAAGGTGACTATCTTTTTAAACTTCGAATCATAATTATTAGCCTATAGCAGGCCACTGCTGGCTAAGGGTCTTCCCAATCGCACGCGTTTAAAACTCGATCCAAGCCTGTCTCATCCTTCTGCCAGCTAAACATACCTATGCCAGCTACCCTTCGAAGAGCGTCGCTATAAGTAACCCAATAGCTTCCTACCCTACTTAGCCTGCCGCAAGTGCAAACCGAATTGATTCGTCGAGTAGGTAGTAAAAATTAAAATTTAATGAGCTATGTTTACTGAGTTCTGAATTCTAGCAATTTCCTGATTGGAGAAACGTTATCATTTATGTTTACAGTTCATTCAAACTTAGATTAGTTATTTATAAACATGTATCATCAGATATTGCGCACTTAGATAGGTACTGAAAATAATTGTTTTCGTAGACATCCAAGTAGGGAGTTAAGAAAAGCTTGGCCAGAAATGAATTATACTACAAATTATATTGCAAAAATAATCATGTATTCACTATTCACCAAATAGTTCGTAGCAACCTAGAATAACATTCAATAAGTTAAAATGAAACCAAAGATCCTCTATAAAGTTATACAGTAAAACCGCTTCGGACAGGAACTTCATGCTAATCGAATTGCAACATCTTACATAGTTGGAAAAGATTTGATTTCGCTGCTTGTGCAAGTAATAAACATGTAAATAGGACCGTAATACTGAGAGCATTTGGCAAGTGCAGATAATTTTATACTACTCACTACTTGTACATTAATACTCGCACATTGGTCATTGGCCGCATTTGACCCTGTTAACGATTGAACTAACTTGTAGTTACATTCATGTTAATGTTTCTCGTTCTGGTTATTATAGAGATCACTTTTTGCGCCATTATTATTGAGACCAAGTCACGAGCAGCTGAGAAAATGTGCACATTTAAAACATAAGAAACGTTAGTGTTTTATTAGAAACACAGTACTCGTATTTATCTAATTAAAAAGCGGTCTATCGGAACATAAATCTTCAAAACATACATTTTAATGGTTAGCTCTTAAATTCAGTTCCATGTTCCTAGGTATTTTGTTAATTGAAGCAGCACATTAAGATAAGTGAGGTCGTGACTCGCTCACACAGCCGCCCGTGTCCCGACGCAGCTTCACTATCTAATACACACAGCTATCAAGTAGCGCATATCGATTGTTTACATACCGCCAACTATATTTGGACCGGGTACATTCATCTCCGATCTTTGAATCATTAGCGAAGATGCACGGGACTCACACGTTTGTCCTTACCTTCGCCTGCTTACTGTGTGGGGTGAATTCTATAGCACATGTCAGCAAAGAGTTGAAATGTACACAATACTACGCGTCAGGGCAAAACTATGATCTGAACGAGTTGCCGGCACAAATGTATGGAGTGTACTTCTGGCCACCGAACCAGAGGCAGAG
Organism: Griposia aprilina; assembly: GCA_916610205.1. Classification (NCBI taxonomy): domain Eukaryota; kingdom Metazoa; phylum Arthropoda; class Insecta; order Lepidoptera; family Noctuidae; genus Griposia; species Griposia aprilina. The sequence continues at coordinate 6,256,446 of OU744299.1, forward strand.
AGACAGCTGCGAGAACATCAGCTTCAAGAAGTTGACGCAAGAAGAAGTGGCAGTGGCTAGCAATGAGTGTAGCAAACTTAACTTGCCGGTGAACGAGACTGTGATGAAAGCAACATACATCAATAATGCCGGGAAGACTGTCAATTTACTTTACTACGGCGATGCAGAACTGAAGGACATGTATCGTGGTTGTGAAAAGAATATAGCGAAGTATATATTTAAGAAAGTGAATGATAATTATGTTTTGGGGATCAATTGTTCGGCTGGTGGCAGAGGTATATTGTATGCCAAGTTTCTGCCAAGTTCTTCGGAAGTGCAAACTGTCGTGGACAGCATAGAAATCATGAGTGGACGAGAAGGAAGCCCTGATTGTAGTCTTAGTAGATAATCGCACAAATATTTTATGTATTGCCTATATAAAAAAAAACTACTTATTAAAATGCCGTGAACTTCAAAACGAGTTGTTATTAATTAATCCATGTTATCTTCGTGGAAAAGGTAATTAATATGATAATTTAATGTATTTTTGTGAAATGCAGAAAGTATATAAGTTTTTATTTTATTTTCAGGTGGAGAATGAGTGCGGGGAGATCCCCACAATCATAGTTCAAAATAAAATTGATTTAATGGATCAATGCGTTGTTGGACCGTAAGTTTGTTTTAAACAATTTTTTTGTCTGTTGGAAATACTTTACTATTCTTCTAACAATTTCGGGTGTATTGCAAAATTTTATACACTATAATATTCTCCATATTATTATAAAATACATGCATAGAATACAAATGGACTGAGTATGAAGCCCTGCGTCACACTTATTTTTATAAAACACATTGAAGACGTTTGTCATGTACTTATAAACGTGTTGATTTCACTTGAAAATTTAGGTACCTACTACAAATCGGATTCCAAGTTATTGTCTGCCTGTTAATTTATATGCAAGTATCGAATCGAAACCCTTGGATAAGTCGCAGAACTAACGAATGTATGTGACTGTGAACCATTGACTTTTAACTTCTTGTTTCGTTCAATGCTGACTACCACAAAACTAAAATCTTTTGAAACACTATTTTTTTTATTACCGAATAGTGATGGATCCTTACCGAGACATTTAAAAGCCCCAAATACTTCTGCATAAAACCCCATCCACGGCTCTAAACCTATGACCAATAATACATATATTACGAACATCTACTTTCCAGAGACGAAGCGGAGCTGGTAGCGCGTGCACTGGGCTGTCGACTGATGCGGGCGTCGGTCAAAGAAGACGTGAACGTTGGGGCGGTGTTCAGGGCGTTAGCGGCGCGATGTCTGTCGGACATGCGGCGAGACGACTCTGATGCAATGCCGCCGTGTCAAGCACCCGTTATAGGTAAAAACCTTTTCCTTTCGACACATTTTTACCCAGTACTACGTACAGGTTTCCTTGAGCCTTTCGAGTCTAGGCAGCAAGTACATTACTCATTCCTTATTCTGGGGACTCTTGGTAGCAATTCCTCATCCCTTACCAAAGAGTTTTAATTATGGTGGCGTAAAACGACACGAGGTGATGTGTCAGAGGCACATAATTCTTAAAAAACTAGCACACTACACAGCACATGTAGCGGTCGCAACAATGCGGATATCTCATGCGGATCATGAGAATCAATTTGACAGGATCAACCAGAAAATATAGGTACCTACACAACTGAACTGACTGAACCAATCATTATACCAGAGGTGGCAAGTCTACTTGTTCCTATAAACAAAAACAAATCGTTTTGCTTACCAATGGTAGCATTTTTTATTGCCAAACTGGGCATATAAATAGATTCGTAAGCTAATTTTACCTGTGATAGCTACTTCCATATGGGAGGGTGTCTACTATGCAAAGCTAATGAGGTCTTTGCGTCATTATTGGCAAAGATACAAGAGTCTTAATTTTAACCAATAACGGTCCGTAAATTATAGGAATCGGCCATATATCTTTGGGTGATAAAAAAATTAAACAAATACTAAAGCTATCACTAAAAAACAGTTCTTCGAATTCTTTGTAAACCATATTTACTAATCAAACCAAAACTGTTTTCAGGAACATTTACAAATCACAATAGCAACGGCACGATCCTGCTGCGGCCGACGAAGCACCGGCCAGGCGGCAAGAAGAAGAACGTGCTAAGAAACGCTTGCAGACTACTGTGATGTTAACAGAAAACCTGTATAGAGGCTCCATCAAACAGGCGCGACACGCAGCGCCACCAAGCAGCGCTCGTCGCGCGACAGGCGGTGCCTTTGTGTCGCGTCGCGTGTCACGCCATTGTGATGGAGCCTTAGCTGCTCAACTTTTATTTTAATTTAATGCTCTTCAACCGCAGAGTTCCAAGCAGAAAGAACAAAATAATTAATTGACTTGGAGCTCAATTCAACGCTCGAAAGTAACATAAAATCTATTATCCTATTATTTAGTAGGCATCTAGTGGTTCCAAACCTAAATACACACAATTTAATTCGTTTTTTTTTACTTCGAAGACATTATCGAAAGATTATGGCACAGCACATAATAGAGCCGACCAAAACTAACAAATTTAAAAAAGTCTGCTGTTAGGTATTTCAAGTACATCTTTCAAGTGCAATAGTCCCTAAGACTAAGTTGAATTCCCTGACAACAACCCTAATTTTAGTCGATTAAGAAAGCTGTTTAGTCATATTTTAATGTTTTTTAGTTAGTTGATATTAAAATAACAAAGCTATGTAAATATTTTGTACTTATCTAACTATTCATTTTTATAAAAAAATAAATTATTTGCAAATATTGTGATTTGTTTTACACATAACACCACGCCTTGTTTCCCCGAAGGTTTGGGCAGAGGTGTACCTATAGTACACCCACATTTCGCCAGTTATGTTTAAGTCCCATTGTAATACGGGGCGAGCCTATTGCCATCAACCGGGCACAAATCCAGACTCCAGGATGCTACTGAAAATTTTCAGATAGAATAACCCAATAACACTGCCCGACCTGGGAATCGAACCCAGGAGCTCATGCTCAGCAGTTGCGCTTGCGACCACAAAACCACGAACCAACGAGGCAGATTGTTCTAATATTGCACAAACCACGACTTACGGCTACTAATATGGTTAATACCTGTAGATTTTTTTATGTATTTTTGTATGTTTTTATGTATTTATTTCTCAGTTTTTTTTATGTTTTGTTTTGCAATTTTATTTAATATCATACTAATTATTTAAATATTCGTTATTATTATTCTGTTAGAATAATTGAATTTATTTACATAAATATAGATACATACATACACACATTGCAGTATAAAACTGATTTACATTCCGTCACCTCACACTTCAGGTTCAGTTGAAAACCAGCGTCAGGCACTAGTTGTCTGATATTTTTGCTGTACTGGACCTGTTTGGCGCAGCCGCGAGGCACAATTTCACAACGCACATAACACTTTTTATTTGTTTTATTTTTATTTTTGACTTGTTTATGTTGTGCTGTGTGCTTTGTAGGCTGTGCTAAATAAACGTATTTTCTTTCTTTCTTTATGTACCTAAAACCGAAATTTAATAAAGGCTCTGTCTAGCATAAGCAGGCGCAGCTGCAAATCAAGTCCTAGAGTTCGATTCTCAGGTCTCACAACTCAGTCCCAGGAATGCGTCCTAGCTAAGTAAATTTGGCATGACAGCCTAGAATTTGGAAATTTTGTCGAAAATATTTATACCGGTACAATTACCGGCACGTAAGTTGGCCAAAGATTTTGTAGTGGGAGAAGTTCGCACACGCACACTTTCATACATTTGGCACATGCGCCACTACAAAAAGATACAGTTTAATATTCCTGACGGATAAGATACATGGGTATATATGGTTCTCTAACAGATAACATGCTTATTACCAGCGCTGCGACACTTATTTTTTTTTTAATGTCGCAGCATCATGCTGAGATAGGGGCCTTTTGGCCTCGTACAGGACTTTCTGTTGTTATTTTCATTTTACTTTTGTTTTTATATTTTTTGTTTTTATGAGTGTGTTTAGTTTCTAATAATCCTGTGCGAGTCTCAATAAATACTTTTTCTTTCTTTCTATTTATCAGTGGAACAGCGTTACTAGCGTTCCGTTATGAAAATGAAGGGAGAACATGCTACAGCTATCTGAACACATAAACACTCGTTCACAATATTTTAAAGAAAGTTATGCATTACTGGGGACCCGCTCCGGCTCCGCACGGTTTTTGCGACTTGACAAAACATCGAGATGTCTTTATTATAATATGTAAGTTTAAAACTAATTTATTAAACACATAAATCTTCTGGAATAAATTCTGTAAATTATAGTGAAAACCACATCAAAATTCGTTGCATAGTTTAGAAGAACAACGCGGATAGACAGACAAGAATTTTAATTCATAATATGTATATAAAGATCGATAAAGGAACTTGTTCATTATTTGATGTATCAACGATTAAAAACCAGTGTTGAACAGATTTGAGGGATTTCTAAAAGCTATTTAAAGCCTTCAAAATATTGTAAAGTTATTTAAAACCAAAGTTCTACCCATAATCATTAGATCTGAATATAAATCCCAGGAAGGAAGTTCAGCACCTACTTGAAGTCCATTATTTACTTACACAATTTTGCATAGAGGGATCCTTTATAATGTTAATAGCATAACCCTACCTTTACCGCTACTGGTTGCATAATGAAGCGTTCGTTACTTACTGCTTACTGTCTATAAAATAGACGAGATACCGCTATTTAGTGCAAGTGTGAAGTTTACGACTTCAAGCTTAAACTGTAATAAACATGTTCAACTTATTCGTTGTTTTGGTAAGTTATACCCGATCATAATAAATATTACCGGCCTAACACTTGTATTTTCGTAATAAACTTGCGAGCAAAAGTATGGAATCACTTACTTGGAATTGATTCCGCGCGATCTTGAGTAGGTACTTAATAACTAGTTAAGAATAATAAAAATGGTACCATTTTAAAAGTTTAACTGTTAACTTTAAATTTATACCAAATTCATTCAAATCGCGCTATTATTTAAGAAGCTATCCTGGATTACGTGAAGAGTTAAGGAAAAAGATATGTTTCAATTGTTTGATACGTCGCGAATTGCGGCCTATTGTCTCCCTATAAAAGCACGCGTTATCGGATTTTCGGAAGTAGCCAGGACCTTAGTGGTCATAACTTCGAGCTGCCCAATAGGATAAAAAAAAAAAAAAAAAACTTTATCAGTCGGCTTTCACACGTTGACCGGTACACATTTCTGCTACTTTTGACCCTTGAACTTGGAAGACAATGGATACTACACCTACAGAAGCAGCACGAATCGTCGCCCTATTGCAAGAAGGGCTCAGCCAGCGGGCTGTCGCACGGCAGCTCCACATAAGCCAGTCTTGTGTTTCGAAAGTTTATAAACGCTTTCGGGAGACTGGTGGCTTTATCCCCAGACTTAGATCTGGATGGCGCCGGTGCACATCGGAGAGGGATGACCGTTTTATCGTGTCAACCTCTCTCCGAAATCGACATTTGACTGGTGTCGACGTCCAACAGGAGCTCCGAAATGTTCGTGGGGTAGCTGCCAGCGAGTGGACAGTTCGTCGAATACTTAAGTAAGCTAAAGTGACACCAAAAAGGCCTGCCACAGGCCCGAAACTGACGGCAGGTCACCGACAAGCACGCCTTCAATTTGCTCGCTCCCATGTTGATTAGGAGGTTGAGCAATGGAGGCAAGTCCTGGTCTCCGACGAATGCAGAATGTGTTTGCACGGCAGCGACCGAAAGGGTCTGGTCTACAGGCGGCCTGGAGAGCGATTTGCGCAGTGCTGTTTCACTGAGACGGTGGCTTTTGGGGGCGGTTCTTGTATGATGTGCATGGCATGGGTTGTATTGGTGTGTGTGGTTGGCATTTCATTCGACGGTAAAACGGAGCTTGTTTTCGTGCCTGGCAGGGGACGAGGAGGCGGTCTAACTTCAGACTGCTACGTTTCCGATATTCTGCTGGAACATGTCGTTCCTTATGCGGGATAAATCGGTGATGACTTCCTCCTTATGCACGATAACGCTCGTTGTCACACTTCCCGTGCCACAACTGAGTACCTCGAAGAAGTCGGTATCGCCACATTGGACTGGCCAGCGCTCAGCCCGGCCTTGAATCCCATTGAGCACGTATGGGATGAACTGAATAGGAGGGTCCGTTCCAGAAATCCTGCTCCTTCAAGTGTGAATGAGCTGAAATCGGCTTTGATAGAGGAGTGGGAAGGTATCCCGCAAGAATCGATTCAAAAGCTGATTAGCTCAATGAAGAACCGTCTTCGAGCAGTTATTAGGGCGAGGGGAGGGAACACAAAATATTGAAACTTAATTTTAAGGCCAAATATTTTTTTTATTAATTATTTTTTGTTGTTTTCTTCATTTATTATTTTTCCATTATCCTTATGTTTTCCTAACTCCTTCACTCAATCCGGGATAGCTCCTTGAATACTGGTGTGATTTAAATGAATTTGGTATCAATATAAAGTTAACAGTTAAACCTATAAAATGGTAACATTTTTATCATTTTTAACTAGTTATTGAGTACTCAAGATCGCGCGGATTCAATTCCAGTCTGTGATTCCATACTTTTGCTCTCAAGTGTAGTTTTAAGGCTAAGATAGCCTCGAACCATTTGCAAATGGCCATTGAGGCTGAAACACCACCTGTGTAATGCAATACTTACTGGTTATTGCCATTTGTGGTGACGCGAAAACATAACTCAATAGGCCTCGGAGGTGTTTAACTGTATAAGCTACACTCATGGCCAAAATCAACAAGCTGGCAGAAAAATGTTAGGAATAATTTCCGTTATTTTACGTTGTGTTTTACCGACAGGTTTGCGCATTATGTTACGTGGCGTACGCGCTGGAATACGCAGCTCAAAGCACTGAAATACCTGACATCCCTGATGTAACCGCCATACCATAATGGATGTAAGTGCACAGACAGAGCACACAGTGGATCACTTATAATTCTAAGGACCAAAATAAAGGAGCTAGTTACGAAACATTGGAGTACCTTATTGAGGTTAATGCAGGCGTCCTTAAATTATGTCATATTGTATTTAGGTGGTTACCTTACTAATGCTTTTAACGGTGTATTGTAAAGAATGCAAGGCCCGTAGGTACCTCTGGACAAAATAGCTACATCCCGAGGTGTTCGCACCCTTCGTTCCATCCGAGTAGGCTGTGTGTGTATCAGGCTGCGAGAAAAACTGAGAGGGGATCAACACTCTCAATTTTTCTCGCAGCGTGTCTTTCTAAGTCACGACTCACGATAGTCTCGAAGAAGTGTCTTTCTCCAGCCCGCTATGCCGACTAGTTTTAGGTACTGCCCATGCTTAATACTTGTCTGAAAATACACAGTAATTTTACTTTAATTATTACGCTTATTACGTTTAAAAGTAACACTTTATATTTTACAGATCCCCAGTTTGATGTGAGTTCATCTAGCTGCACGCATACTTGACACTGCTCACTCATGTTTTGACCGAATATAATACACTAAAAAGTTATTTGTGTTTCTTTTTAACCGACTTCAAAAATAGGAGGTTCTCAATTCGACTGTATGTTTTTAATTTTTTTATGTAAAATGCGAATGTGTTAGCTCAGAATTTTTTTCTAGGTGAACCGATTTGGATGGTTCTTTTTTATTGGAAAGCTGGTGCTTCACATGTGGTCCCAGCAGTTTTTGAGTTATCCTTAAAACTGCGTATTTTTTCCACTTAGTTTATATTGATGATGTTTTAATAGTTTCCTGTCACTGTTATTAACATATCAAGTAGTGGTATACGAATTTGTGTGGGGTAGGTACCACAACTAAAAAGTGAAAAATAAAATGAAAAAAAAAGCCACGTAAGGTTACCAAGGAATCATAACACAGGGTCAGTTTTCACTTGTATTTACGCCAATATGAATTGACTCTCAGTTCGACGTGACTAGGTGGGTTTTACGTTAAATGAAACACAGCAAATAAGATTATAAATTATGGTATGTATTTAAAACGACGCCGTTATAACAATTTAAAGACCTAACTATTCAAGAAATTGCTAAATCACTAAAAAATGCAATGAAAAATACAATGATACTCTTACAAAAACTTTCTTACGACATTTTATAGAATATAGGGTGAAACTGACGATTAACAATCGTGTTTTAGGCACTAGCAAGCGAGAAAAAAAAGTTCCATAAAATTTAATAATTAAGCAGCAAAAAAAAATGTTAACGTGTGATAGTAATACTCACCCTGTATTTAAAATGTCGCTTACAAACATCAGACAATCAAATGACGATTTATTTTCAAAAATGTATGAGCGCCACTACAAGTTAGAGAGATCCTCAGAATAACCACAAAATACATAATAGTAAACATCTATTACTAAACGGCTATAGAACATGCTAGCCGCGCATTTCTGGCCACAGGCCACGGTTGAAATAACATTAGTAGTGTACACTCACCTTAAGCTGACTTAACAAGCTAATCGTAACTAAATAAGACATACAGGTTGTACTTACATATAGTACTATACGTTATAGTGTACTCGACAATGACACATCAAGCTTTAGCCGTCGAAGCACGGGCGATTTTTTTACGCGACAACTTTTTGTCGCTCTCTGGATATTAAACTCTCGGTGTTGAGTCGAGCATTGAGAATCCAACAGCGTGCATCCCTGCACGTCAATAAACTGTATTGGATTTTCACCTCTCGGCGCTGAACAGTGCTTTGAAAATCCAATGCGCGATAAAGAGAACTATGAGTAACAGAGAAGACACTCTACGGAGCCGAACTTATCCACAAACTCGATGTGCCATATTTACGGCCACGTACAGTACGATCATTTGAAATTAGCGATCTCAAGCACTCATACACATACAACATATCAATTTCCTTCAAAACTTACCAAATAATGTGATGATTTGCAAATATAAAACCAATACAAAAGTAATAAAGTACAATTTTAAATAACTATGAATACCTTGAAAGATGTTATGTGTCAATGGTGATTCGATGTAGGTAGTAATGTCGACCTCGTAATTGCTTTACCACCCTAAGGTTGATTGTCACTTGCACGTCATAAAACGTTAAGAACTATTTTTGCTTTGAGACCAAAGACTTTAATTATTTACTTAACAATAAACGGGACATAGTGAACAAAATCCAATACATTTATCCTAGTGGGCAAAAGTCGCTCAGTATAGTGTGGTACCATGCCGCTCTAATTGTGCAATATTATGCTAGATGGCGTCACTGAGACATGGGATCACAGTTTTTCCTAGACATTTCTTCGCATAGCCTCTCTATAGTATCTTAAATCTCTTTGTTTAGGACCAATGGGGCAGTTAGATAGTTTCAACCATACTGAAGTTTCAATTTACTGGTAGTTTTTATCAAAAGTGCTAAAGTAATTACGAGGTTGAGTATACTACTACGTGATAATTGACGATATATTATACATACATAGGATTATTCTTTGTTCTTTTACTCTCTAATAAATAGGGGAGGGGCCATGGAAGGCTGAAGATTAAGGCTTATCATGCACTAGGCTGGGGCACGAAATGTAGTTTAGGGTAGTTTTGACAAAATTAATGTAGGTATCTTTAAATAAATTTAAGTCAGTTTGTCACAGTGTGTTTTTAAAGAATATTTGCCTAGAGCAATTTGTAAAAGACAACAATATTCAATGGTTTATAATGAGGCGTTAGCTTTTTTTTTATCTTTATATAGTATAAAATCTAATAATTTAAATACATAATTGAGCATAGGTTTTTTTGGATGAAGTAAGTACAATTTAATATCCTTAAAGTAATACAATATTTCTTTCTATCGAATATTTTCCTTTTTTTGTGGGGTTAACTTACTATTTACGAAGCCAGATGCAATTTATTTTGATTATTAATAAATATTAATTTATTTTTGACACTAGATTCCCAGAGGCATGACATAAATACATAGTAAATGTAACGTAAAAAAACAACACATGGACCCGAAATTATACAAAATTTTACGATCACCAGTGAAGTTTTACACTAAATTTTTTTTTTAAAGTATTCATATAAAGACTTACGATAAACAAGCAAACACGAAAATAAGTCATTTCAGCAGTCATTTTTCTACTATTCTCTCAAAGTGCATAATGACGAAATTGAGCCTCTCATTACAAATGCTTACAGAACTCGAGCCTAATTAAACATACCTGGCTTTAGAAAGAGACACACACAGACACAGAGGGGCACAGGTGGGAATGATTTCTTTCAATCAAACAATTTTCTCTAAAACTCGGTCTTGCATTTCCAAAATGTCAAAAATGTTCAAGAGCGATACGTAACTTTTTTTTTTTTTACTACATTTCCACATAAACCCATTTACTACATTAAAAGCAAAGATTTAAATCGTTAGATTCGTCCGACCAGGTCAAAATATGGTAGCGTTTCTGTTTCGTTCATTTGAATCGTATTATTTATTTATTTATTAAAACTTCTCGCACACAATAGTATACAAAGGCGGACTTAATGCCTTAGGCATTCTCTACCAGTCAACCAAGGGTGGTGAAGAGATAAGATGGCAGGTGCTCTGCATAACAGACATTACTAATAATAATAATAAAATATTAAAAAGATAACATAAGTATTATCCCGCTTACTCATACTGAAATTCGTATATTGTTCCATGCGGATATGTGAGCTAACTGTTCTGAGTATGGGCACTTTTTCGCGCGTTCTAAGTACGGTAAGGGCAAATCTAACGATTTAAACCTGTTAATATAAGGTGATACAGACTATTATATGACAGAAACTGTCAATTTTGTTGAAAGGTTGTATGCTTGCTGCGATCCGGCTGTATAGCATCAAGCATAATAAAAACAAAGTATTTATCATGGAACTATCAAGCGTAACACGACTTAGGGTCCGTTGTTTGTTCAGTAGTCAAACATACTAATAGTTAAAATGCGTTAGTTAAACTAACAATTTGTTAAAAATGACAGAAGTATGTTGTTTGACAAATCGTTAAGCTAACTACAGTTAAAAAAAATGACAATTTGCTATAAAAGTTAACCATGCGCAGACAGAGTAGTTAAACTTTGACAGCTATTGACTATCGTCAAGTGACTAATTGTTAAATTGACTAACGGTCATGTTTACCTATGTATAAAACAACGGGCCCTAACCATTATATTAGTCAACAAAAGAGTTTGGTTTACAGACAAGAAATACAGTTTTGTCCAATTTTTAAACAAATCTCATGTCAAGTGATCGGCCATCGATTGTTTCGGTCAACCAACCACAGCACCTGATCCGAGGTGTGACAGCGAGTTAGTTAATGTTTGTGTAGCTTAGCTGGGTTAAGGCGAAGTAGCCCGAGAAATTCAAATTATAATTAATAATATAAAAAAAACTTGAACAAAAAGAGTTATGTTGATGATTTTAATGATGATGATTATCTAAATACATACTTGTTACGGTCGCAAATCATATTTTAATCAACATACAACCTGACACAGACTTGCAAATTCTAAAAACGTAAGAAAATTTGAATTGCTCGGGTTGCCTCACCGCATCCCCCTTAAAAATCAGCTTTCTTAGATGCCTGTATATGTTCTCTTTTGTTCACAGTACTTCGTAGAGTATTTCCTAACTCGATTTAAAAGATCATCTGATTTTAAAGTAATATAAACTAATGGTCCATTCAAGAATTAAATAAGCTCCTTGTGGCAATCAATGGACTAATCGTTAAATAAATAAAAATGCTAGTAATTATTCACATAGATTATCACATTCTAAAAGCTTTTTGAAACTGCAGGGCCTAAATGAGTAAGGTGCCTATTTTGATAAAATTACTAACATAATCTAATCATGTCTATTATCCTATCTCTGTCTTACAGTTTTCAATAAAACGAGACAGAAATATACTTCGGTTTTGTTCACAGATACATTTATAAAAGCTTGCTGATACAAATAGAATATTGTACTGGAAATAATAAACTTGAACTTGAGATTTTTTAACATCACGGTCTGTTGTACTTTTGTCCATTATGGCCTTCAGCGTTAAATTTAAAAGATAACTGGATGAACAGGAATCAAGGGGTTCAGTACATAAATAAATACTTGTAATACAATTTTTTTTTCATAAATGCAAGACTTGATACAATTTTTATGTGATTTTACGTTTTATTCATGAACATTTAATATTTGATGATGTAATTTCGGCCCCTGAAAACTACTGCAGGAGTCAGGGCTTACTTTGTCTGTACAATTTTCTTATGCCAATAAAGAACTTATTATGATTAAAGGAGATAGTATCAATTTTAACCCATTAATCAATACAAACACGATGCATATTAATAGATTCCTTTTAGTGTAAGAAATAATCCTGCCTAGGTTACAACCCCCAAACCCATGGGGATGGGAGCGATAGGGTCACAAAGTTTGTAAGGAAAGTCTTAATGTGTGATCCAATTAACTGGAAACTCTTGAAGTATTTACGTACCTACTCGATACTAAGCTAAGGAAATAATAATATTTGTCATAATAAGTGTGAAAAACTTATTAAACTTGGTCACCCTATAGCTCCAATTCCCCAATGACTTGGAGGTTACAACCTATACTTCATTTTAAATGAGATTAAAATTTAAATAAACCTTTTTCACAGTCCGTTCAACCGATTTTGACGTCTATTCCATAGGCATAAGAATGGCATTAAAAGCAAAAACATTGTTATAATACCAACTGTTTACTGCAGCTGCCATTTGGCATGCCACAAACGCAATAGAAGTCAAAATCGGTTGACCTGACTGTAAAAAAAGTTTATTCAAATTTATAATCTTATTTTAAATGGATTATAGGTAGGATAATTCCTTACATTATAAGTAATATATTGGTACGTAGCTTGTTCGTATCGATTACTGGGTTTTTGCTCCATAAATAATGGACCTTCGCCTTTGATATGTATGTCGTTCTAATCGCTTAAACGTTACTGGTTACGGATGAAAGAACTTTAAGTCAAGCGAATAATTAACAGTAATTAACACAGGTAACTTTGATACGATTTCAAACGTCCCGCTAAGATGAATAAATTTAAGCTACTATTTAAGATGGCGCACACGGGTCTACTAGCGCCACTCCTTTAAAATAATATTATCTCGTGACTGAGAAGGAACAAAATTCGATCTGAAGAAAAGCGGCCACATTCCTCTAGCTAGATCGTATTTCGTTGCTGCGTGTCTTAATATGAAAGTTTATAAAAGGTTTTAGAAAATTCTAGACACACTTACCGAGGGTGCTTATTAAGCCGTTATTCAAAATTCCTTCTCAGTCACGAGATAATATTATTTTTAAAGGAGTGGCGCTAGTGGACTGGTGTGCGCCCTCTTAAGTTTATTTTCCTCATACAGCAATCGTGATATTAACCAAAAGTTCTAGCAAAAAAAAAGAGACCTACCATAAAATCACAAACGAACCATAAAACATACAATTTAACGTTCACAGTCTTTAGTTACACTAACAACATATGCACAATAGGCACCGCGTCTCCAGCACCCCAATTGCGAAACACACTCCGAAAGATTTTGATGGAAATTTCTAATCAATCATTCATATGTTTGAAAAATTCGTCTGCTCAGCAACATAAATAACGCATAGAATGTCGTTGAACTGTCAAAATGAAAGGCATTGGCATTGTAAGTGTGTTACGCAATTGCCCCGCAGGCTCAGTCTAAATAAACGAGAATCTGGCAGTACAGGTGCTTAGCGAATGACAAGTTTGCTGTCAAGCAAAGCGTTTACTCACGAGCAAGTGGTGACATTTAACTTAGCAATGTAAGCTAGGAGGCCTTGGAGGCGTTTCTTGACTCGTTTCTGGTCGTCGAGTGTGCAGCCCAAGATGGCGGATTCGAAGTTCTTGTCGGTACCTGTGGAAGGGTCTGGCTGGGACGTGCACGCGTTCATGAACGTTTGACAGCGCGTGTGCGCGATGACAGCGTCGTCGTGCACCGAAATTACCAGTTGGTCTATGTACATGTTTACCTGAAATAGAGAAAAGAGTTGGTTGGTAATTGGTATGAAGTTGCAGGAGGAGGCATTAATCTTATTTTCTTATCGGGTTGTCTGGTTGGCAAAGATTTCCATCCAGTCTTTCTGTTTATAGAGGATTCTATAAACAGAAAGATTATTTACTTCCTATAATGCTAATTGGAACTAGTTTGGGCATTCAAAATGTCCTCCTTGAATGCTAAGAAATGCTGCTAACTATCTCGCAGAAGAATAACAAGTACCTAATTACATCAGAGATATACCTACCTACATAGCTACAAGTTACATAACCAAAACGTAATTACATCATAGCATAAGTATGGAATTTCAAATGTATTTTTATAAACACTACTTGGAAAAATGCAAAGAGCCTTCACATTACGTGTAGCTAATTATAAAAGTTATTTCTGGCCCGCATTAACAAGAGGTTATTGTATGAAAATATCGTAATGAAAGAACAGTAAATTGTATATGTTGATGATATTATGGTCAAGTTATAAATCAACCGACGGAAATAAATATAGTACACGTAGGAGGTGGTCAACAAAAATATTGTGTGTACTTGTGTTGCTTTGTATGACTTCTAGTCACGAATCACGACGAAAACAGTTGATATTGTGGTTTCAATGGTATTTTACGCTTATCATTTGAAACTACCGAATACATATGTCGTTTTCTATATTATTGTAGGTTTTATTTACACAGCGGTCCAATAACCCGCGTTGTAATTGTGTGACACAATACCAGTAGGAATGACTTTCATTTTGACAGTTCAGCAACATTCATTGCGTTATTTACGTTTTTAAGCAGACGAATTTTTCTTACATATGAAGCAATGGATTAGCAATATCCTTCAAAAATTATTCAGATTCTGATTAATAGTGTGTAACGAAATTAGGGTGCTGACTCCAATATGCGCTTTTATAATTTCTTTCGTGACGAAATTAAAGGCGCACAACAGCTGTCTAAATAAAAATCGAATAAATTATGATCATAATCAGAACAAGACCATTTTCCAAATGCCCTATAATTGCTTGCCTCTACCATCAGTGATTTTAAGTAAGTAGCCAGACTTTCCCAGTGCAAGAATCGATCCCGTGATCATTCACCACTGAAACCCATGCCGTAACCCACTTTCCCATCACAATATCACTAGACAGGTTATCAACTTTCAAATCGTAAGTGCGATCGCATGCAGCTATATTTAGTAAACAATGGTGCGTCGTTGAGGACATCGCACTCATACAAAAGTATTATGTCATCGTTGTTTTTTGTTGTCACTGTTTCTGCGTTACATAAATTGGCGCAGAAGGTTTACTGTCTCGATAGAATAATAATGACAGCTATGCACGTGGCTTTTAGAATATAATAGAATACTCTTTCATTATGTACACCATAAAAATTAAAAATATAAATGTAGAAATTTTACATAGAGTGACACAATGGGCTGTCTTATCGCTAAAAGCGATCTTTTACAGACAATGTTTGGATGGATGAAAGGAAGAAGGAGAGACAATAATGCAGGTAGTCAGTGGTGTACCATTTACAATGAAAGCAAGAAATATGCATCTTTTCTTTGGAGTTGCCAGCTGCGTGAAAATAATATCCGAGTGGCGATAGATACAACCCGTGCGAGTTAAGTTGGCATCTGGCGCATTGACGTCCCTCGTACAATTCTGTTCAGTACAGTATGGGGCCACATTCCAGCGAGATGCCTAGTTAATTCCCACGGGTTGTAGGTATAGTTATCGCGTTATAGCACGGCAATAGCGGTCATTACCCTTTCCCTAATATCTCCGTAGGAACCCAAACAATAAAATACCTATGTATGGTTTTCATTATTGGACGATGTTGAAAGTTGAAGATCACGATAGATATTGATCCAGTATGTTAACTGACTTTATTTCAGTTTTTTTTAAATAAAAAATGTTAGAAAATGTTTGGTGGGTCAATGACCGCAATTGCCGGGAAAACGCGACAACTATAGTTCGTGATTCATAGTCAAAAAAAGATGGCAAAAATTAAAATTCCATCAAAAACATCCGAAACCGATAAGACTTTTTAGCATAATTGATTTTTACTTTAATGTAGCTTTTGTGTTAAGTTGTTTTTAGAAGGCTTACTTTCCGAACCTTCTGTCTGTATCCCTTTGTGTTGTCTTCCATGTTTTTGTAACTAATTACGAAGATTACAGTCGATTGAAGCAAACAATTTGCTAATTAACGTCCAGTGCAGATGCCCAGCTGGTAAGATTTGATGTTTGATTAACTATTACGTAATGGAACGAATGCTCATTGGCTTTGTAACAACAAAGGCGTCTGGGTAGGTCGAGACCAGGGCCCAGCGGAGCTAAAGAAAGCGTGGTGAACTGTGGTTATACTTAGCCCAGATGCCTTGAAGGTTTGGGCTTCCTGAGTTGAATAAGAGGCCACTCAGCGCCCTCACGGCCCTAGTCGCCGCAGGAGGGAACACCCTGGGCGTCGGGAGTCGATAGCCGACTCCCGGCCACCGTAGGCGCGGGCTTGCAGACGGCGAGCAATGGGCAGCTCGCCGTCCGTAAGGACCAGGCCCGGGTCGACGGCGCGTCGTGTTCCACGCGCGCCTCAAAGAGATGTCAGCATCATTGACGGGGTCCGATAGGGCCGATGCCTGCCGGGGTCGCGGATTGTTCGAAAGAGTTACCGTGGCCCTGGCGCACAGGCAACTGAAGGAACGCGGGTGGGTTTTATTCAGTAAGAGTGTGACACGCCCTCCCGCTCCACCCAGAGCGGGAGAGGTCATTCGATGATTTCCAACCCAAAAAAGAAAAGCCTCTAAATATTTGTCAGGGGGTAAAAAGCAGCTGCTCTAACAACATCATACTGCAACATCTATTTTGCTCAGAAAGTAATACATATTCTGTGTAGCCTTTGGCTATCATTAGAAGACCCGCGGGGTAATTGCATAACACACTAACAGTAGCAAGGGCTTTCATTTGGACAGTAAATTTCAACAACATATATTGCGTTATTTACTAGCTTGAGCAGACAATTTTTTCGAACATATGAAGCAATGGATTAGCAATATACTTAAAAATGATTCAGATTGATAGTGTGTTACGCAAAATTGGGGTGCTGTATTCAACGAGGGCTATTGTAATTTTTTTTTTTGTTTATTTCGCGCAGGCGTTTTTGTCGGCAGTAGCAACAACTATCAAGTAGGCGAACCTATCAGTGGGATGGGAACAGTAGTGGGTAGTGGGATACCAGTAGTAGGTAGACCTCGTCCTATACTTGCATACTTTTTATTTGTTCCCAACCTTTGTGAGCAGATACAAAACCATGTGCACAGTTCGTATCGCGCACCGCTTATCGTAAGTTATGTCCTACTGCCGACAAGTGACGAGCTTGTGTAAGTATAGTAAGTAATTAATTAGTGTTCTCGTGCAGACACTAAACTTCATGATTAATTATAGTGTTTCTAGTGGAATGTTTGTTTTAATGCGTCGTCGTTACCTCGGCCATATTGATTAGTTAACTGCGTTGTGTAACATCGTTTACTGATTCGAATCTATATCCTTATGCCCATATTATGGTGACATATTAGGTTATTTGAATTTTAGTTAGAAGAACATTCGATACATCATAGGTAACATGAAGCTATGCTAACCTAGGCCTAGTGTCTTTTCTGTTTCTGGGGGTTTAAACAGTGGCGCGTAAAACGTTTCATCGCTTCGCTTTTAAATATAATAAAGATCTTATAGAGGTATGAGTAACAGGGTGTAAAGTTCACTCATACCTCCATAGAAAAGGGAGGATCCTCCGACCAGACGGGTGTTGTGTCTGGGGGGCAACTGCCCGACGATTGATGTCGGGACTTTGTATAGTATATGCTACTTGCGCGATGGAGAAGTTTGCGTGACGTCAGTGTGACGCGTTGCTCGCTTGTGGTTTGTAGATGCCGCTAAAATCTACATTATTGATATAAAATAAATAAAAACCCCAAAAAAATACATACAAAATACCACCTTGAACATAAATTAGTCCCGGGTGATTATAATATTACTTCTTAGTTTCCGATTTTTGCGCAGAATTAAGTACCTATAATATTTTACGAAGGTTGGTAGCAAAATAACGAATGACTGAACTTAACACAAAGAATTGACTACCGACAGCAACTTAAAACAATTTATTTCTGTAGCACCAGCATTGACATTTTAACCCGACTTGTAAGTCAGGGTCGCCAGTTACATTACATGATTGTAATGTATTTTAGCCCGCTTACCGTCATTATTTTTAACTTTATATAAAGGAATTAATTTTATAAAAATAAAACTGCACAATACACTGAATTTCAAATTGCAAGTGTTTAATTAATTCCTTAATAGATTTTTTTTATCGTAATCGAAACATTTTCCTGATTGGTTTATCTGTTTGTCGAGTACTTCCTAACGATTTCCTAAAATAGAACTAACAACTTTTAAATCGTATGACTGACTCATATTATTTGTAGAGCATAAAGCATAAGTAATGGACTTTGAAATAATTTTATAATAACCCATGAATTGAATGGACCCTCTGATCGTTCATTGTAACGGCCATTTGGGGTTCACTCCCTTCAGGATATAACTACACTCGAGAGCAATCAAGAGAGAAATTAGCTTTTAGATTTAAAATTGAATTATATGTATTTTAAATCTAGTCCAAAACTGACCTTACCTACTAACACAAAACCGTATTTATCAGTTGTTTGGGCTAGGCTGCAACTGATAGATAAGCACGATATTTACGTAAGTATACAGTTTATTTGGAAGCACTAATTCATCATTGTTCACCTGCACCCTTCACGCTCTGAACAAAGCCTCAGACGCCGCAATAAACGTGGCCACCTACTGAGCCCGAACAGTATAATAATAAATTCATTTATTTCAGAACCAGTCCATAAGCATACAATGTGATATTTAATACATTAAGAATTAATTAAAAGATTACAATTAGATAAATTCCAAAAATTCGAAGACATGTGACATCTACCTACCCGCACTGGGCCCGTGTGGTAGATTACAGCCCATTCCCTCTCAAAGAGAGGAGGCTTGTGTCCCAGCAGTGGGAACATTATAGGCTGATTATGCTAATTAGATAAAAATATAAAACTCATCTTTAAAAACATTATAAATTACAATGTTACAATAACAATAAGATTAAATAAAGAAAATACACTATATGTTCCATCTTAGTCTAAATTGAGGTTTGGATACGGAATGCTCAACATGCAGCCTGGTCCAGTACCGCATTATTGGGCAATCCAGATCCAGATCCATCCTCCATGCGAACAGCTGAAGGTAGCTGTTGGAACTGCCTCGTGTGCGGCGCATCAGGGACACAACTCTCTTCAGGCGTAAGCGACATAATTTCAGCTTGAATAATGAATATAGAGCACTATCAACATGGTTTATGTACCCACATAAATGACAGATTACAAACAAAAGCAAAACCAAATGCTGTAATTTCGTAGTTCCATCTTCGAAAGTGGCCCTTTTTCAAATTTGATTTTTTTATGATATAACTTTACAATAACTAAGAAGTTTTAATACCTTCATTTAAGGAGTATTACATTGTCTATTAAATACAATTTATTGCATTAACCTAGCATTTTTAGTTTCCGAGATTTTTAGGATTCTTTAAGTGACCCGGATTCATTGCTCTCGAGTGTAGTTACCATTATTATAGTCTGATATCGTATCAGACTATAATACGATTATGTCAGTTCTCCCTTGATATATTACTGACTACCTACTTATCCTCGAGTTCCTGGCATAAGAATCGACAGATTGTTTTCAAACTAAGTATACCACTCAAACGTCGTTTTCGTATTGAACAGATTAAAGGACAAAGACAGAGAAATTTAGTACCTGTCCTACCAACTTTGTTTTGTTAATGTTAACACGAGGCTGACTCTGTAAAATAAAGGCTTTTTACACGAAGCTGGAACAAATTTAAAATGTAGCAAGTACAGTCACCAAAAATGACAAGTAACCAGGGTCGTCGGATATAGTTGTAGTTAGTTTAGTAAGTAACCGATGGATTTTTTCGAACAAAAATTTAATTTAATTAATAGAAAACAAAAAGTTCTCAAATTAAATTTCATTCGAAAACATCTATCGGTTTGTTACTAAACTTCAACTATATCCGACGACCCTGGTTACTTAACTCTTTGGGTGACTGTACCTACCAAAATGTATCAATCAGTGCGCATCTCAGTAGATTAGTGTTTGAAGTAATGTCTGACAGTTCTCACGCTATATTGATAAGTATCGCTACCGGATCTTATGTTTCTCGACCTGATCATTATGACGTCATCGAGTAGATGAAGTTAGAAGTGCACACTCAAGTATTTAGCAATACCAGACTGCACATACAACTTCTTATGAACAGATTAGGATTTAGCTGTGATGGCTAGTCTACAAATAATCGAATTACTTCGCGTGGGCGTCGTGAAAGGCGATTATGGGATTATAGAGGCCATGGGCCCGATCAAAGTGACTGAAATTCAATCTAAAAACTTATATTTTATTCATGCCTAACACCCTAATTTGGTAAACACACGAAATGTCTTGAGTCATTATATTATTATCTAAACAGGAAAATGTATTAATTACCTACATTATTACCACGAGTTTCTAATCATTTGTCATAACCACTTAAATATAGTACTATAAGTATATTTGACACTCTCTAGAGTCTAGGGCAACCGAAAATAATATACATGACTGTATTTCTTGTGAAATATATCAGCCGCGTATTTCTGAAAAAAGGTCGCCTTTTTTAAACTACACATCACGTTATCAGTCATGTTATTTTTTAAAGAACGTGTTTTTTTTTTTTGTCATATTAGACGTTTTCGATACACAGTCAAAACTTTTTACTGTTTGTATGGGTGTTTATTATTTCATTTTTGGCCTTTCTGTTCAGGGTGCTCATGTCTCATGAAACGAAACCTAACTAAATTCAGGCCCCTTTTTTTTTCGTTTCAACGATACATCTATGTTACGCATACATACGATAGTTGATTATGTTATATAGATAGGGAGCGCAGGGCTTTGTCTGTTAGAGCTAATATGCTGGCTCGCAGGTTCGCGCGCTGTACTACGGAAGTAAAAGCTACGTTGCTTAGGGCATTTTGCCAACCGTTATACACGTGCAGCCTATGCGTCAAGCATACGAAAAAATGGTACGACACGCTGCGTGTTCTCTACAATAATGCCTTCAGGGCGCTGATGAAGCTGCCTCGCTACTGTAGCGCGTCAGGTATGTTTGCCGGCGCAAATATAGATTGATTTGCGGCGATTAATCGCAAGAGAGTTGTGTCCCTGATGCGCCGCACACGAGGCAGTTCCAACAGCTACCTTCAGCTGTTCGCATGGAGGATGGATCTGGATCTGGATTGCCCAATAATGCGGTACTGGACCAGGCTGCATGTTGAGCATTCCGTATCCAAACCTCAATTTAGACTAAGATGGAACATATAGTGTATTTTCTTTATTTAATCTTATTGTTATTGTAACATTGTAATTTATAATGTTTTTAAAGATGAGTTTTATATTTTTTATCTAATTAGCATAATCAGCCTATAATGTTCCCACTGCTGGGACACAAGCCTCCTCTCTTTGAGAGGGAATGGGCTGTAATCTACCACACGGGCCCAGTGCGGGTAGGTAGATGTCACATGTCTTCGAATTTTTGGAATTTATCTAATTGTAATCTTTTAATTAATTCTTAATGTATTAAATATCACATTGTATGCTTATGGACTGGTTCTGAAATAAATGAATTTATTATTATACTGTTCGGGCTCAGTAGGTGGCCACGTTTATTGCGGCGTCTGAGGCTTTGTTCAGAGCGTGAAGGGTGCAGGTGAACAATGATGAATTAGTGCTTCCAAATAAACTGTATACTTACGTAAATATCGTGCTTATCTATCAGTTGCAGCCTAGCCCAAACAACTGATAAATACGGTTTTGTGTTAGTAGGTAAGGTCAGTTTTGGACTAGATTTAAAATACATATAATTCAATTTTAAATCTAAAAGCTAATTTCATTCAAATAAATTAGTTTGAATTCATCTGGTAGATAGTGTCTATATGGACACTCAAAATTTGCCTGGTAGTCAAGAGTTCCACTAGCATATTTACCTGGTGCAAGGCCTCCTCCTGTTGGGGATCTCTGTCAGTGCGCACGGCTACCTCCACCGTCATAGCACGCGCCAGGATGCGCTCCGCATACCGGGTTATGTCATCCTTATCACCTGGACAAGACAAGGTCGTTGAAAACACAGATATTTACAGGTATAAAGCTATAGAGTATTGGTGAAACATTTTAGAACAGCTTAATGTTATTATCATCATCAAACTGGCAGTCAACTGCTGTAGATTGACTTCTTCAATCACGCACCATACAAGTCAATCCTTAGCTACTCTTTCGTCTTGGTTAAATACTGATAGCTCAAAAGGGATTGCTTTAAGTTCAAGCAATAAAGCCACCCCAAGAAGTTAGCATGTTCCTACCGGTTTTAATGTTTGCTTTTGGTATAAATAGATAACTTTAACCAACACAAGACTCTTCTAAAATTCTCAATTAACTAACAACGACTACTTACATTCAGTCACATCACCCAACAGTTCTGAATGCTTGATGCTGTCAAGGGTGGACAGCAAGGAATCACGCTCCTCTTCAATACGGACCGTGTCACGTCGCAGCCGCTCCACACGCATCTCCACTTGGTCTAATATGGCTATCAATCTGTAGACAGGGTTTGATTGTATGAGTTTGTGGAGTTGTTTGTTAGTTTGTGGAGTTGTTTGTTAGTTTGTGGTGTTGTTTGATAGTTTGTGGAGTTGTTTGTTGGTTTGAGTTTGTATTTGGTTTTTTTTTCTTTAAGACTAATATAATATTAAGTGCTACTAACAACTACTGTGGACCAATAAGTTCCTTTTGAATAAATGTATTATGATTGGATGGATTGCTGATGCACAGATAAGAGGCTTGCTTGTATCCAGAGAACACTTGCCACCATCTTTTAAACTGGCTATTGAGTAATTTGAGATTAAATATCAAAATAAATTCCATGATTAACCAGATTTGATGCTAAAGTAGAGTAAATATTTAAATAAATAATGCTTAGGGTAAGTATGTTAAATGCAGCACACTCTTAGGCACATAATTACTATAAATCTAACAATGAGTAAAAAGAATATACTCCATTTGCTAGTGTAAAAAAGGTTCAATTTTTAACTGAGGAAGTAGTTGGGACAGTGATTATTTATGTCAGCTAACATATTTACTATGAGTTTATGAAGCAACATTATTGTAGCTCTTATCTGCACCCTGTGGTTTAACAAAAGATAACTCTTCTAAGTACTCTGTATTATCAATGACTCCTCATTCAATTTGTGAGTATGTCCACCATGCCTATAGTTACATCCTTTCCATAAAAGGAGCCACTAAAGAGTTAACAAAAAAGGCCGACTAGCTCTGTTGTCGGAAAACATCGTAATGTAATTAATTATAAGCCATAGAACATAACTGCTGCGTGGGTGAGCACATAGAGAAACTTTTTTTATAACTCCTAACGCTTGGCGTTGACCTTTTATGGAGGCTGACCACGCGTCCCGCCTCCTCGCAATTGTCACGCTACCTTCGCATATGGTATTTTACATGCACTTTTCGTGGAAGGTTACCTGTCTTTCGGCGCCTGTGTCCCGAACGCCGACGATTCGTCGATGAGAGGCAGCCGCGAGCTCTCACCGGTGTACAAGTCCACTGCGAACTGATCCACTTCCATACTGTCGTAATCGTTGCCTTTCAATCCGGCCAGTTTTTTTACTATATAACCGCAGAGATTTCGCACAAAATGTACAATAGTTAAATAAACAGGAGGAACAATTTTCGCCCAAGACGTCAAAATCAAACTAACCAAAACAAATTGACTGACGTTTCTCAAATTCTCTTGAACTTTCCGAAAAAAAAGAACAACTGTCATAAACTGACATGACATTTGATTTGAACAATGGAGGTTACT
Organism: Griposia aprilina; assembly: GCA_916610205.1. Lineage (NCBI taxonomy): Eukaryota > Metazoa > Arthropoda > Insecta > Lepidoptera > Noctuidae > Griposia > Griposia aprilina. The sequence goes on from OU744299.1 coordinate 6,280,561, forward strand.
GTATATCGTATTTCGAGACTGAACTTTAAGCCGTAGTAATAAGAGCTACAATAGTATGCCTCAAAGTTCTCCGCCCACTGCAAAATCCAAAAACAAGGATGAATCATAGACAGTATCTTTATTTTTTTAATAACAGATAAAGTGCCGCTTCTGTCCACCAGTATGAAGAATAAAGTTAGAAATACATTCCGTCTCAATTTTTTACAAAAAATATTTTGATGGCTTTTCGCCAAGTTGTTTGATGATGTATAGTGCAGACAGGTACATACAATTATGGATGGACGACAAAGTGATGTCATCTTTCCCAGTTAATTTATTGTGCAGCAAAACAAGAAATCACAAAATGTAGTTTATGTAGTCATGAAAAATATTAACCTCCTTCTGGGGCAGTCGGGTAAAAAGAGAGCACTGTATTCTCTATAGATCAATAATCCTCAGGTAATAATGTTTTCGTTATATTGTTACCGGTTTTTATGTAGGTTGGTAAACCCCACAACGGGTTTGCATGATTGTGTTTCACAATGTACTCACGACAAAGATCCTCTAAGCCCAACCCAATGACCGCTACAACAAACCAAACCTTGGGCATTCTTGGATTTCACTCTTTAGAAGATCGTTCGGGAAGTATCTTGCTAAAGCTCTGGCCATACTAAAGCGAATCCTTCAGTATGCGACTGCACTCGTCGATAGTTTTACGATAACTGGACTAGTCGCGCACGTTTAAGCACCTCCATACAGGGTGGCGAGAGCGAATGTCGTCCCGCATCCCGTGTGGGATTCGTCTCAGTTTGGCGGCTGGCATGTCATCGTTTTTATTAAAACTTTTCAATATGGAGAACATCCTTGGCGTACTAGGTCTATAAGGGATATAAGTCAAGGTATTAACTTAGACCCTATCCTCTTCATAACTTAGTATATACTTTTACCAAAAATAAAACAAAGGATATTAAATTTAAATAAAAAATCTGAATAATTTACAAATACTTTATTGTTATCTTATTATAATAAAAACGGAAGTAAGCTATAAAACATAAATTTGATTAATTTGTGTTATATTACAAGCTAGACTGCTCGTATTATGGCGTAACCACACTTGCTGATGCGTTACAATAAATAAAATAAACAAACGAAAATTTTCTTTCTGTTCTCTTCTAATTGACGGATTCAATCTCAAAGTGTGGTCGAGGCATAAGGGACGGATACTTACTGGTAGTTTAATAGCTATGGCCGTCTACCCATAAGGGTGTAAAGTTAAAGAATGATATTATACTGGTACGCACGACGACATATCAAGCTATACATTTCCAGTATAAGCTGACTTCTCATTGTACTAAAAGCCTATACAATGCGAGGTCAGCTAAAACTGGAATGTATAGCTGGATATGTCGTTGGGTGTACCAAATGTGTACCTCACTAAGTAGTAACAGGGAGTAGAATCCGCGATGAGCACAGATCAATCTCGCGATAGAACGATAGGGAGTATCGTAAGCGCTTTAAATTTAATTGTAATTCAGCGCTGTCGGCTTTCTATGCACCGTCAAAGAAACTCCATTTACAGTTACTAATACATTTTGCGTTACTCTGATGTTACGTTAGCGTCAACAGCTTTAATCCGACATTCTTATTTATAATTTAGGTCACATCGCCCTATAACTTTGGATTATCAAGTATCATCAAAAAGTTTTTATCGAGTGGTGGGTGGGTGGTAGTAGATAGGTTATACGCGCTCCGCAAGTGGCTCGTTAAAACTTGGCTAGTCAGCAAACCCGAACTCATTGTCGCACCGGCGTCAACGAACGCAACATAATTGTACTTCTCTTTTTCGCTTCCGATTTTTACGACATGCCGTCCTACTTCCACGTGCCATCTATGGTGTAAAATTACAAAACTAAATTATTTATGTGTGCGTGCGCCATTTTTGAAGATCGAATGTTGCGTATCTATCTCTTTTTACTTATAATATCATTGCAGTCTACTGCGAAAATAACCTCTCTGTAGCTTATAGGAACAAAGTTACGTTGACTCTAACGTAAATCAGGCGGCATACATTATACATTCATTTATCTTAAAAAAACAAGGAATCATTAAAATCGTATCTCTAAGTACAAATATAACAACAAATAAATCTCTGATTCATAATGAAGAGATAACAAATACAATACTGACATTTGCGAAGGAAAAAAAGAAATTTAAAACAAAAATTCAAGTCGCACATTAATTAATTATTAGAATCTCTTAACAATGTCGTGAGACGAATGTTTTATTTTTTATATTATTAATTATTTTACATTTATAGGGAATAAAATTATAATTTTACTCACATAGTTAAGTCATATTCTGGAAGGCTCAACCACGAGGGGTACCTCCAATACAATTACCAGACATTTCATTGATATAGTATCCAAGACAAATCTAACTTGTCAATTACTTTTCTAGTTGACCGGTAGCTGACGCCCAGGGATACTGTCACTTTAACCGAACTTTGTCATTGACAGCGCCTTTATTACCTAGCAGTAAGGGCGGTTTTTCTCGATTAAGGGTTACTGCCGTGCGGTTGGTTACCGTTCGTAAATTTCACCCCAACCCAGCGCTCCGGCTAGTAGGCAACCCATTTTATTCTTCACAAAATATTTTTCATGCCTAAAGTAAATACTACTTTCTGTTTTTTTTTTTAATTTATTTATGGAAGCTGTTTACTCGCAGAAATGAGGTGTTGCAGTGGACATAAGAAATGGAAAATGGCCAAAATCTCTCTTATCCAACATGAAAAGATTTATTTGTGACTTCTTGTACATTGTGACGTATGTGACAGATAATTTCATATTAGTTCTGTATAACATACCTGGCGAAACATGGGTGTACTGTTCCACTTCTGTCCAACCTTTCGTGGAATACCGGTTGTGTTAATTCTATTTCTTATTTAATTTAATGGTACATAGTGTCTTTTCGGACACTGTGAAATTGGCCTTAAAGAAAAATTTCCCCATCCACTGACAATACAATAGATTAAAATAAGAACATTCTACATAACGTCTAGTAAAGCTTAAATCCGGAACGATCAACATACGTCTATCTCTATCGCTCTAATGGTAGATATGGCGTGTGCGAGCAAGACGGCATTCACTTGCCGGTCCACTCGCTGATCCTGCCGTTCTCGAACGCCAGGTTTTTTCTAGGGAGGGGAACTAAAGTACCCCGCTTGACGATTCCCATGTCTTCGCCGGGGTAGTACTGAAATTATATTAATAAAATGAATAATGAGATAGCTGTAAAGAATATTGTCTGAAAAGGCCGTGATACGAAGTCTGAACGAAAATATGGCTTGTTCATGCTTTGCAATGTTAGTGCAAGCCAGCACCAGAACATTACCAAGGAATCTTTAGAATAGATTAATTTAGAGACACAAATTTCGTTCTTAGCTTTGTGCGCGGGCTGATAATCTCCATAGACTCATTACTAATTATTAGTAATGCAATACGCTATGCAGAAAACCATTTTAAATCAGATAAATAACTTACCTGACACTGTGAAACAAACTTCAATATATCTGAACGTATGAATTCATTGTCCTCTTTCACTTTCTCCAATCTGAAAAGACAAAAATAATAACAATTACACAACTATACTTATACCACCCAGGCAGGCGCTTTACTGTGTGGAAATAATTTAATCACCACTGCTTTCAAAACTATAAAGGAAAATATCGTGAGGAAATCGGCATGTCCTAGAACCAAAAGTTCGAAGACATGTGACATCTACCAACCCGCACTAGACCCGCGTGGTAGATTACATTCCACTCCCTCTCGAAGAAAGGAGGCCTGTGACCCAGCAGTGGGAACATTATAGGCTGATTATGCTACGATCCGTTTTAATACTAATGGCTCTGTCAGCTGTAAACCTCGCGACGCGAATCTGTCTTTCCATAGCTTAAAACTGAATAAATGTTCACCGCGCACCTTAAAACAAAAGCGCGCGCAAAGAGCGCGAAATGGCTAAAATATGTTTTTTTTTTTTACGTTTTCTCCACCCATACCTCAGCCATTTTGAAAAATTTCGAGAAACTGTATCGACAATAAAATCCATATAATTATCGAACCTGCTCACAAAACTTCACGAGAATCGGTTGATAAATGCGACCTTTAAAGGAGAACAGTCCGACATCCGGACATACGAAAGCATTTTTGCCCAAGCTGAAACGGAGACGCTTCGCGCAGTCAATAATACATGGATTATTATACTCACAGTTCAGGTTTAGCTATTCGTTCTACTATGCACTTGCATATTTTCTCACATAACGCCTCGTCAAACAGCGGTATGCCGAACTGCAGATCTACTATTGTCCACCTCTGAAAAAAAAACAAATATAAAGAAAGAAAGAAAGAAAAATATTTTATTTGGAACACGCACAGGAAATACAAAGTGTAAAAAAATAAATAAAAAAGGAGCATTTAAAAATAACAAAATTAACAATAAAAACAACAATAAACAATTAATAAAAAATAAAAAAATAAACCTGTGCGAGGCCAAAAAGGCTCCTATCTCAGCATAAAGCTGCGATATTTAAGAAAAAATAAGTACCGCAGCGCTGGTATTCTGATAGGGCCCGTTGTGATGCCACGGACACACATACGGACATCCTTATATCCCACTAGGGGTTTATTAATAAATAAAATTTTAAAATAAAATACTAATAAGAAGATAAATCAATACAAAATTGTTTAGAAAACAAATATAAATATATAAATAAATAAAAACCATGATCATGTATGTGTCTAAAGATCGACCCACGCCCGACGCTCCAACATCACTTGTCTATGTTGTAGACTATTGTTATAGTCTGTGAACTCTGACAAGCGATGAGACGCGGGCGCAGCCGACCGGCTGTCAATAAAAAAGATACTTTTTGGAATGTTTAAGAAAATAAAGTAATGATACACTAATAAAACAGTGAGTGAATAATAGTTATGGCAAAAAAGTAGTGCAGATAAATAGTGTGAAGTATTGTGGTGTGTTTGACCATGTTGTGATGTGTAAGGCGGAAGAAAAATATTCAATCATCGAGCAAAACAATCGAATCATATCATGCTGCTAGGAACGCAAGACTCCGCAAGGTCACCATCATAAGTAGTTTAGTTTCAGCACACAATGCGCACGCGCAAATTGGTGAACCACCGTCTGAATAATATAGGATAACTTTCGAGGAATAATTCGTAAAATCTGAAAGCTTCAATTAGATTCGATTTAAAGTATTCAAATTTTATGTCACATGATTAATGTTGTGTGTTATTTTGCTCAACTAAATATGAGACTTGGCGGAGAATTAATTAATAACTATATCAGTTTTTTTCATTCATCACATTACAGCACAGGCTTCAATAACAACCAGGCAAAAAGTTGATCCAAACGTTTACGAAGAATTCATCCGCGACTATTATAAGTTTTTATGCAAACAAAATATAGTCCACATACCTCAGGTCTACAAGCCTCATCATCAGACACATAGTGGGCCGTATCAACCCCACTATCTCCCTCAGCGGCCGACATCTCCGTCAACTTATCGGTCAACTGCGTAAACATCGAGATCGACTCCTCAGCGGGACTCAACAAATCGTCCAACTGGTTGGCCGACTTCTTGTTCAAATTCTCGCTACTGACCGACGACGAACGAATCGGCACTAAGTCATCGGATAAGGCGATCGATTCTTTGCTAGTTGAGTTTTCTTTGAAATGTTTCTTTTCTAGGTCTTCAATACTGGCTGAAGATGAATGTATAGGTACTAAGTCGTCGCTATTGGCTATGGACTCCTTGCTGTGGGCGTGTTTTGTGACGTCATCGAGTGCCATGTTGTCTAGTTCGTCGCATAGTAACTGGCCACATTCTACACTCGTAAAGCCATTTGCTGGTGAACTGTTCTTGCTCTCTGTAGTAGGAGTGACGGCGAAGTGAGACTCTATGGGGGATTGTAGCCTTATCAGCGTTTTGGAGTACTCTTCAGTGTACTTTTCTGTGGAGTCTGATGAAGAGAGTGATATTTCGCTGACTGGTTTCGCAATGCCGCATATTTCTTTTTTCTTTCGTTGTTGTACTGTGGAATTGAAAAAGAAAATTTTGAACCAGTTATGGATATTGTATTGCAAAAGTAAAACTGATTCCGCCATACCAATGCTTCACTTAGCACTTGCGGTTTGTTCCATTTGACCAATTCTCTGATCCACAAGCAAAACTTTATTTTTGGGTGGATTGAAAGAACCTCCATAAGCGATACCTCGAGCCTTGCTGACCGACTCAACTGTTCCACCACGGGACCTGTTATCTATCTGTCTATACTAATAATAAAGCTGAAGATTTGTTTGTTTGAACGCGCTAATCTCTGAAACTACCAGTTTGATTTGAAAAAATAATTGATAGGAGGCAAACATGAAAAACTCATCCAAAACAAACGCAACGAGTTAAATATAAGGCTATATTGTGGTATAGTAATTTTATTCTAGGTGCATCGTCTTCACATATAATTATATAATTAATATATACATCATATTGTAAAACATTTTTAAAAGAGTAACGGTGGAGTTTCTTGCCCATTCTTCTCCAGACGAATCTACCTTTTAGAAGGGGCAACTAGAATCAATTAATTTTTTTGTAAATTTTGACGTTCAAAAGTGCCTTTTATGTGCCTATTTGAAATAAATGATTAGACTTTGACTTTGGCTCAGAAACCTAAACTGGCTAATAGGCAAAAGATAGCAAGTCACCATGGAAAATAAGATACTAATCTATAAAACTATAACCAAGCTGGTTTGGACGTATGGCATTGAGTTATGGGGATCGGCAAAAAAACTCTAACATGGAGATTTTAAAATGGTTCCAGAAACCACAGAATGATAACTAATGCACCTCTATTTATCAAAACTAGTGAATTGCATCAGTATACAGAAAAACAGTTAAGCAGGAAGTTGAACACGGAGCAAAGGCATACAAAGACCGCATAAAAGCTCATACTAACACCCTAGCAACAGCGTTATGTCAACCAATACATGTCAAAAGGCTCAAAAGACAACACATGGGACATAGTTCACGAAAAAAAACAACTAATTTAACAAGAGACAGCTTCCGCACTGGAGGTACAGTTCTCGCCTGCCAATAAACTCCCACAACTAATCTGTTAAGGGCTTGTCAAGCCGATTAACAATATAAAAATCAATTTGAAAGTATTGGTGACAAGCTAAATAGCCGGACACGCCATAAAGACAGACTACGGACTACTGCATGTCTATTATATTATATAACCATTTACCAAATTCCCTTCAAGATTTACCATTGACATTGTTCAAAGAAAATATTTTTAAACTTTTACTGCATAAAACATATTACACCATTAAGGAATATCTAGAGGATAAGTCGATAGAACCTATACCTATTGTAAATTTGTAATAATCTTAAAATAATAATTAATGACTTTGTAATTGACATGAAATGTATTTGCACGGCATATTATGGCAGGATATGCTGAAACTAAATTTACTGTAACATCTATTGTACCATATTCTGGCGTATAAATATTTATAATTTGAAAAAAAAGGTTTGATATCTCAATTCTTTAGGAAGATAGGCTAATTAACACAACGCTACGACCCTTCGGAGCCGAGCAAAAAGAACGAAAGTCAAATAACGAAGTAATAGCGCGTGCGGGCGAAAGGATACAACGCGGTGGGTCGGGGGCCGAAATTTCACGCGGACGCAAGTCTAGGCCAGAATTTACTCTCATACTCGTAGATTATAGCTAGTTTTAAATGGGTAGTAATAAAAGCTCCGAAAAAGAATTAAAATATGAGCGTACTCAAAATATGAAATTTACTGCTTTCAATACTAACTTTCCGACAGCTTACATGCGAATACAAATAAAGAAACGACCGAATAAAATACTGAAAATTCCGAAAAATTAATACAATATTTGCTGACGTAATATTTGTCCACCAGCTTATAAATTTAGAATCAACCTTCCACCTAACATACCAAACCTCGGGGTGCCCTGACGTCGGCCGGCTAGGGTTAGGGTTAATAAGCAGGTCGACAGAGCCCCGCTCTGCAGGGCTCCTATTTCTGTCTAAAGGGTTTAAAGGAACCTAACCAACCGAACCTCGGGGTGCCCCTGACGTCGACCGTTTAGGGTTAGGATTTTCGGGAACATATTAAATGTTTTCGGCAACTTAGTAATTTTTTAGGAAGATTAGTGTTTTTTTTTGGAAATTTAGTTTATTTTATTTGAAAGTATAGATTATTTTTCGTAGAATTATAATTTGAATAAGTTCATGTTTGTTCGTTAAATACAACATTTTTGTCGGTTAATTTTGTATTAATTTTTCGGAAATTCATTTTAACACAGCTTAGTTAGTATTTATAGTCAACCACAGATCGCTGGAAGTTAATTTGTTTTGCGGAAGCTTTATTATTTCCCGTTTTAAATCGAGGAGAAGTGTACAGTCTTACAATAACATATTTTGCTGACGCGGTAGCTTGCACCAGGCGTGCGTCATTATATTGCTATAAATGTAAATACATTACAATAAATCAGTGAGTGCTATTACTGCTACGCGGTGACCAACTTTAGAGAAAGGAATCGTCAACAAGTTTACTTGTAACTACTATATTTACGTAATAAAACCTAACGGGAATTAAGTGATATTTTCTCTACGCGCTTCAACCTTAACAACAACAACTCTGCAAGTGTACGAACCGTACAAGAAGAGTAAAAGAGCAACAAAGAATGTATCAAGCTGTTATCTTGTTACCTAGTTGCACAGAAGCGGGTGGCCTGGGACAGCCCAGGTCGGGCACGCCGATGTCTGCCAGCGTGACGTAGCCCACTGAACGTGTTAATCGCAGCCGCTTTAGTAGCCGACGGAGCCCTGCGTGACGGGACCACATTGCTTGAGACTCTGAAAGAGGAATAAGATAGTGTAAATATGGTGGAGGGGCTTCTTTTAAACACAATCGTATGTTGATAAAAATTATGTATATCTACTAAGGGAAAGAAATGACACAAGTTTATTGAAGTAATCAAATTCCTTGATAAACGAATTGTATTTTTTAGGGGTCTGTAACAAGATGATAATGTCTAGAAAAGGTGAAAGCTGAGATAGATGAAAGAAAGAAAGAAAGAAAGAAAGAAAGAAAGAAAAATGCGTTTATTGGCATTGCAGCAACAAAATACACCTTAAAACTAAAAAAAAAACAGAAAAATTAAGATTATAATGTCAAAGGGGCCTCAGCTCAGCATAATGTCAGATGACAACACAAGGTGTACCACCTGACGCTGATTTTCAGCTGCAACCCACGAGTGCCATACGCTAGAATAAAATAATAATAGGGAAGTGTGTGTCCGTTCTATTAAATTAAAAGTGCTGTGACATGGGTGTGTGTGTTGTATTAGATGAACGCTAAATAAATTTTGATAAGGGCAGGAAGATCATCACGAGGGATGTTTTCAAAGTACAGGTAGAAAATTTTTGGTTCCACGGTATTGTGCTATGAGGGTTTTAACTAAAGATGCAACGGATATTGGGGAACTATTCGGTATATTCGGCCATTTGGTCAGTATTCGGTTATCGGTATTCGGCCAAATCACTATTCGTTGATCTCTAGTTATAACATGACCGCAACCCCTCGTATTTTCGGTTGCTCTTTTATCCTTTCATTTAAACTAATATTAATACACTTGAGAGCAATAAAATCGCACACCTTGACTTTTGTTGTTAAGGCAGTTTTTTTTCATGAATCTGAATAAATATTTTAAAAAACACACACACTAATTGAAAGTCTACCTCATTACCTTTCTAATGATATCACATACAGTGTAAAAAATACCCATAAGAGGTTTTACGGCACAAAACCCAAGAAACGGGTAAAATTACCCAATTTCGCTTAAGAAATAATGAAAATCAAACTCAAAATTCTTGATCAAATTGTTTATTAATAAGGTGTATTCCCTCCCCTAGCCTTAATTACAGCTCTTAATCGGTTTTTCATGGACCGTATTCATTTTACCATGAAATCTTGTGGTATAGCGTTCCACTCCTCTTCAATGGCAAGTTGAAGCTCTCGGAGGCGCGTAGGAGCAGGGCTTCTTGCTCGAACTCTTCTTTTTAGCTCATCCCAGACATGCTCAATCGGATTGAGATCAGGACTACGAGCTGGCCACTCCATCGCGGTGATTCCAACGTCTTCCATGTAGTCGCAACTGTTCTAGCGACATGCGGTCTGGCGTTGTCATGCATTAGGAGAATATCTTCTCCCATAAGCCACGCAAGCGGCCTCACATGTCCTTCGAGCACTTCTTCGATGTATCATGCAGCCGTCAAACCTCTTGATCTCAGGCCGGTATTCGCCCCAGTGATGAATACAATGTCAGTTTTAGTGTCCAACATTATGCCACCCCAAAACATACACGATCCACCGCCAAAAGCCACACGTTCGCTTATGCAGCATTGTGAAAATCGCTCTGATGACCTTCTGTAGACCCTAGAGCGTCCATAGTGACCATGTAATGTCATTCTGCATTCATCAGAGAAAATAACAGACTGCCATTGGTCATACGTCCAATTTAAATGTTCCCTGGCAAATTGTAGTCGGGCTTGTCGGTGAGCTGTGGTCAATTTGGGACCATTTGCTGGGCGATATGAAGTCAGTCCTGCTTCACCAAGTCTTCTTCTGACTGTCCACCGACTTATACTGACATTGCGAACTTCTCGAAGCTCTTGTCCCAGTTAAACCGCATTCAGTTGCCGATTTCTTAAAGACCTCGACACAAGAAAGCGGTCATCACGCTCTGATGTTCTGCGTCGCCGGCCAGATCCTGGTCGCCGAATGTAGCCACCGGTCTCTTGAATCCTCTGGTACACACGACGAACAGAGTAGCGGCTCAAATTTAGTCGTCGAGCAACTTCACTTTGATTATGGCCTGCTTCGGGCAAGGCAATAACTTGAGCGGCTTCTGCGGGCGTGGGATCCATAGTTTTCCGTATGCTTTCAGTAGAGATGTTATCACGTTGACCTTCGGTATGCAACTGTTTTTTTTTTTTCCTATTTGGGAACTCGTAGTTGTGACCTCTGAGGTCCTGGCTACTTAACCGGTCTGTCCTGTGGTGCATTAAGCTACTAACTAAAAGCCTCCAGCCAGGTGCGAATTACTTAATTTCTAGGTGACCGCACGCTAAGGGCACCCCCTGTGGGGTACGGACCTCGGCTTAGGGCGTCACTGAGGGGAGGGCAGCAAGGTGGGACAAGCTGGATCGAATTTATAATATTATTATTAATCGGGGAAATTAAAGCTACAGGCTCAGCTACGGCGCGGGCTGGCGCTTCGTCGAGCAAGGGTGGGGGGGGGGGGACAATTACGTCGGGGACGTCGCGTTGGACCTCGGCGGCGAGGTCGGAACGATGGCGGTCAGTGTTTGTGCACTGTACTGGTGGCCCTACTGCTCTCCTGGAGGAGGGTTATGGGGTCATCGGGGTCGGTGAGGACATGCCTTGGACCATTGCGGTGGAGCTATTGACGCCTCACCTGTACAAGTGTCAGCTTCAGGCGGGAACATAAGATGCCTCAGCGGCGCTGGATGCCTGACGCCTAACGCCTGCAGCAGCACCGGCCCCCGCCGCAGCGCCGTGTTGGCGGCCAGCAGCGCGGGCGCGGCGGCCAGCGCGCCGGCGGCCGCGCCCGCGCCCTCCAGCGCGGCCTCCGCCCCCCACCAAGACACTGTGAGGCGCGAGTAGCCCAGTAAAAGGCGAGGCACGCCGCGGAGCTGGGTTCCTAAAAATATAAAGTTAGTTTAGTGGGCATCCTTATCAGTGCGGAAGAACAATAAAAATTAGAAATTAATTGTGAATGTTGACTTGTCACACTTTTTTTTTTGTAATGTCTTTTTGAAGCTATACATAAACCAACATTGGACTTCAAGCTAATTTTAAAATAAGTAATTGATCAAACTTTAAAAAAGTCAATGAGGACAGTGCGACGTATTTCATTTTTTCTAAGAAAATTAAGAACTATAGTAAAACTATTTTCTTAATGTGCCTCGGGAATCATCACATTTTTTAATACAAACGAATGCTAATTTCCATGTTCATCAATAATTAGATTTATCGTGTATTTGAATTCAGAACTAAGTACTTTATTGTTGTTTTGTTTTGATTTCCGTGTGAACTATATGGAGCTGTAAAACTATTTCCCATTTTAACCGACTTCAAAAAAGGATTTACTCCTTTTCAATATTATGTATAGTATACCACGGAAATTAATAAAAATATAAACAATATAAAATACTTCATCAACCAACTTCCAAAAAAGTGGAGGTTCTTATTTTCGACATGTACGTATACAAGTAAAATAAATATTTATCCGGTTATTAATGTCTTCAATTAATTTTAAAAAAATCTTCATCTGATGTTAGCTGTGCCAGTATTTTCACTAGCGATGGAATAATCACTTTCTTCACTGCTCGAACAGGTTTTCATTATAAAATGTTCCATGTGTGAATCAAACACTATATTCGTCCTTACATTTTATTGAACCATTACACTTATTTCTATTCTTCCGGGCCAATCACATTGATTTTTTCCAATATAATTTCCTTGATTGTTGTCACATTCATTGCAACATTTTTAATAGCTACGTATCCTTTAATTTCAGACCAAATGTTTTAAATTGCATTAAAATCCGGATGATATGGTGGCAATCGTAAAATGGTACGTGTTGAGACCTTTTGATATTGTGGTTGGAGATGGTGGTAAATAAAATTCCAGTGTTCAGTATAAAGTCTATTGACTGATAACCTTGATTAATAAACACAGTGACGAACACGAGTGAGTGTGTGTGTAAGAACATAATCTATATAGAACACAAGTTATTGCTACGGCCCGGGGAAGACGACTTGCCGCTAAACTGTGCGGTGCTGTGTGTAAAATGCGCGGGGAATAATGCAATTTGCATTGTTAGCATTATTGTTAACTGTAGTTCATACAGTATGGCCATGTTCTTCCATAATGCGTTCAATAGCAAACTCTTAGTATCTTCCTTTATGTTTTTACAATATTATATAAATCGATCTTCAATGAGTTTGGGTTATGAGGAATGTTATGTTGCTGCAACCAAGGTATAATTTGTGGTTCAGTAATGTTTGAGTACGGGGGTTTAACTAATAATTTATTATGGTATGGTGCATTATCAATTACTAAAAGACTATTAGCTGGTAGTTTTGGTATTAGCTGATTACGCAACCAATTTTGATATCGATCGGCATTGATTCCTTATGGTAATCGCCGTCACTACCATTACATTTGTGCAACATCAGTGCACCTGGAACATAACTTTTTTTCATTGCCAACGTGAACGACGATTACAAGTTCTCCTTTCGAAATTGGCTTCTTTACACGTTTTTTATTTTTATCTGTCCTAGATTTCCCTTTTGAGTGCGCCGTATGCACATATGATATATCCATGAAGACAATATTTTTGCCATCGGCCCTCATCCTTTGAATTTCTCGGAAATAACCAAAATCTTTAAAAAAAAATCTTAATGTCTCCAGACAGCCTCCAAATTCGATAGCCTCAACCAACTTCGATTTTAAAGTCCTCAAACAAGGTAATTACTTAAGGGGTATGCGCTAAGGTAGCGCGCAAAATTCAAACTTACTTAGTATTTGTATTAAATTGCAGGTCAGTGTCAGATTGTATGTTGATTAAAGTATGATTCGCGGCCGTAACATATATGGCTTTACATAATTATAATCATTAGAATCAGCAATACAACTCATTACGTTAGAATTGACCTCAAATGTAAAGATTTCATAGGATAATAATTATGAACTTATAGAGATCTATTGATGATTTTTGTGATTATAATTCTATAAATACATATTTGTTACGGCCGCGAATCATATTTGGATCAACATACAATCTGATACTGACCGGCAAATTGCAAAAAACGTAAGAAAATTTGAATTTCGCGGTCTATCCTGGCGCTTCCCCCTTAAAGCGTAAATGAAAATCGTAAATCATGTTACGTATGACAGAATAGTCAAAATCGTCAAAATTTAAACGAAATTGTTTGGCTCTTTTTGGTGATGGAAAGGGAGCCAATTTACCTTTTTTATCATTTTCTTTTACAATATCCTTTACAGTTCCGACTAAAACACCACAAGTTTCAGAAACACGTTTTTAAAGTTTTTCTTTCTTTCTTGAATCCATCGGCTTCTTGTAAAAAATACAAGTATACGCTTAAAATTGTCCGTCGTGCCTGCGACTTTAGCAATTTCCTCCTTTTTTTTAAATAAATTACATTAAGTTAAAAGAGTATTAACAACTCTATAAATACTTCCAAGTCGATTGAGAGCGTCCGGTCTGCACCAAGTGCAAAGGGCAACTGATAGAAATCCGAAGACTGACGAAACACGAAGTTTGCCGAGGGACATTAAGAAAGTAGTTGTACTGTACATAATTGTACGATTTTCACATCTTGGAAAAGCAGTCATCCATTTTTTGACGCAACGATCATTCTGAAAATAAAACCAACATCTCATTTAAACTTACCCTTCGTCAGCAACAACGTCGGGGGTCCATATCCTGCTACATGATATAAATAAAGCCTCATCCACGGAGTGTGTGCCTCAGGAGGTGCGGGTCCGACGTGTGGTAATGATCCAGCTGCTGCGCCCGCGCGGGCTTCTCGACATAATGGAGCCGTCGATATGGCAAGTCTATAAAACATTAAAAACAATGAATACAGTAAGCAACTGCCGCATAAATCTATACTCATAACAAAGCTGAAGAGTTTGTTTGTTTGAACGCGCTAATCTCTGGAACTACCGGTCGGATTTGAAAAAATACTTTTGCCTTTGATAGCCCAATTCTTGAGAAAGGCTATTTACATCACGCTAGGACCATTAGGGGCCGAGCAAAAAGCAAAAAAAAGTCATAAAAAACGCTAAGCGAAAACGAAGTAATAGCGAGGGCAGGTGGGTCGAGAGAACAATAATAAATTTCAAGCGGACGAAGTCGCAAACAAAAGCTATTAATATTAAATAAATCATTTTCAGACATGAATTTGCGATAAAAATAAATAAGATATTTAACGCGCCTTTTGAATCAGTAGTTTTAACTGCAGTTTCGTGATGTAAACTCGGAACCTCTTTATATTGGGTAGTTTGTGGTGCCCCTTCTGTTTTTATAGCTTATTTTATTAAGGAAATGTCTAATTGAAAAAGTATTGAGCTTGATGCTACAGGCAACCGCACGTGTTTGTTACCATTTCGCGATGTCAATGTCATGACATTGACATCGCGAAATGGTCGTGGAATGGTGGTCGTCATGACGACGCCTTTAGTTCATAATTGGTAGCAATAACAGCGTTTTCGTAGTTCAAGTGAGTGACATGCGTTTGAGAACTAAACTAACGGAAGTTAAGTGTCTACATTAGTCGTGTTCTTCTATATTCAGTTGATAATACTCACTTGTACTTAGTAGACAACAATCTGCTCCTCGCAGCCGCCCCCAGCGCATGCAGCGCTTCACAGCGCAACAGATCAAGCGGCCGTAACTTTGGTCGGAGAGTTCGCAGCGCTATCCGTAAGCATGCAGCGGCTGCAAGGTACCGCCGCGCTTCGCCTTCTATCTCGGGATCAGCTACCACCTGGCGTATGAAGAAACATTTTTATGTTGGTTGAGAAGAATAAAAAAAACATATAAAATAAAACATCCAACATCTTATAACTGTACATAATATAAATTGAAGTTGCTTTTCGTGTCTGTGTGACCGCGTTGTTCTTCTAAACTACGCAACAGATTTTGATGCGGTTTTCAACATCATTTAGAGAATTTATTCCAGAAGGTTTCATTACTTTTTTTTAAATCTTCATGTAGTGTCAAGTCACTAGTACGAATGTAATGAAACTCACCTTATCAAGCTCCATTAGTAAACTATCAAGACTTTCATCAGGTAACTTGCCAACTTCAAACAGCGTTACCGCATGGCTCTTCAGATCCTGAAATAATTGAAAAGTAATTGTAAATACCTATTGTGAATTTGTACCATACGCTGAAAATAGACTCTTTTTTTCTGCTTTTCCGCTCCGCCCAGAGCGGGAGAGGTCATTTGATGATTTACCACAGAAAAAAGAAAGAAAAAAAAAGCAGATCATAGACAAGGCGAACAAATTATTTATTTCATATCCTGAACATACATGTTTTTTATTTTATTGCGAATTATAAAGGTCTGAATACATAAAGAAAAAGCCAATATTATAAATACCGGCGATAGATTCCCCATCATAAGGTAAGCTGCTAAGGTAGAGTCGAACAAAACGGCAACTCTTCGTCCAGCACCGTTTGAAGGTTCACCCCCTTCCTCTGAACTCTAGAAATACATGTTTAAAGGATTGTTTTATTAGTCATTTTGGTCGAACTTAGATTACAATTATATCTTGATTATATTTTGATTTAAAAGAGTATCCATGGAGTTTCTTGCCCGTTCTTCTCCATAGGTACCTATTACGCTTTGGCATGGGCAACTAGCTTCATCTTTCTGACTGACCAACCCCATGACAATTCAAAAGTGCCTGTAATTGGTTTATTTGAAATAAATGCTTTGAGTTTGAGTTTGATCGCATCTTTACACAATGCGAACAGTAAAAGAAACAGACATTTAGGCAAGAAGAACATTGACATTTTGCTGAATTTGGTATATGAAGAAAAAAAAATATTTTGGTCCTGGTAAATTAAAAACTTAAGGTACAAGGTGGTGGGTAGCGCTGGCACATTACCTTCTAATAAGCAGGCGTTGCTAGAGATGCCTCTACATCCTTGTGTGTATTGCTGAGCGATTGCTGTTTTGCGTGGATGTGACGCAATTTTACCCCAACTCGTTCTTTTTTTAACCGACTTCACAAAAAGGAGGTTCTCAATTCGCCTGTATGTTTTTTTTTTTTTTTTTATGTGTGTTAGCTCATAACTTTTTTCTGGGTGAACCGATTTGGATGATTCTTTTTTTATTTGATAGGTGGTGCTTCACATGTGGTCCCATTTAAATTTGATCAAGGTCTGACCAGAAGTTTTTGAGTTATCTTTAATACTGCATATTTTATCCACTTAGTTTATATGGATGATGTGTTAATAATTTCCTGTCACTGTTATTTACACACCAAGTAGTGGTATACGAATTTGGGTGGGGTAGGTACCGTAACTAAAAAGTGAAAAATAAAAACTTTTTTTCAAAAAAACAACCGACTTCCAAAAAAAACACTAAAAGACGTGAAAAATAACTTTAATTTCGGAAGTCGGTGGTCAAAAACGAAAATACAGAACCAAAGACACCGACTTCCGAAATTAAAGTTATTTTTCACGTCTTTTAGTGTTTTTTTTGGAAGTCGGTTGTTTTTTTGTAAAAAAGTTTTTGTATTTGTGTTTTTCGTATAAACGTGTTTTCTTTCTTACTTTCTTTAAGTATTTACCTGTTTGGAAGTGGATGGCGTTTGCTTTATGAGGATCGGTTCCATTTGTATGGAGTCATCGTCCATGTTGGGGTCGAACGTCAACGGGGATATTTGTCTGTATCTGTAGACAGATGAGAAAAACTTTAAAATAACTGTAGTGATTTCAAAGACACTTCTTCTGTCAGAATGTCTTATGTTGTCTTCCCCAAAAGTGTTTATTCTTACAAAACATGATCTTTCGCGCAAGTGTTTTTTCGCAAAAATGGCCATTCGCGCATATGATTTTAGCGCAAATATTTATAATCATCATAGTCATAATCATTTATTTGTCAGAATATGGTACATTATAATGGTCTTAAGATTAGTCAAAGGTATCATCACATTCTGCAAAGCGTTGGGTGCTAATATTAGGTTCATACATTTATTGTAATATTAATATTCTTTCACGAAAGTCGATTCGCGCAAATGAAAATGTATATGAAGAAGTTACACACTTTAGAAATTATTCTTCTATCCTTGTCATGCAAAACGGTCATTGTACTGAATGGCGCGGAGTTACTATGACATTCCTGTGTAACATCAGATCTTAGTAGTGCTCTCTCTCTGTCTAGCATAGACTTTAAAATGCTTAGTTGAGATACTTACACATATTTTTTAATGAGTTTATTTTTATTCTTTTAAATACACTATAGTCTAAGTGCCCAGGATCCAGCTGTAACAATTGTTTCAATTTTTTTTTAGTGTTAAATACTAACGGCTGATGGCTGTGCGTGGTGACGGCGTCCCTCCAGGTGGCGTGTTGCGGCGCCACGGGCGGCGGCTGCAGGTTGTTGGCGAAGCCCAGCCGGCAGTACAGGGACACTGCTTGCTTTACAGACTCGCATTCCACCTGCACAGAGTTATTATAATTGAGAAAGAAGAAGAAGAAACAAAGAGGAGAGGGAAGAGGTGGAGATTCCCAGATGATTCCGCCCTGGAGTGTAAATGTGGTGCTGTACCACAAACAATACGGCAATTAATATCGTGTCCAGCGTGTCTTGTTGTCTGCACGCTACTGAAGGTGCCAAGCTCGTTGCCAAATTCTGGGCTGACTCTATATAAATTTATATTTCCATCGACACGTTTAGAAGAAGTGTGAAAGGGGTGTTCTCTTGGTTTTTGAATCCTACTATTGGGAACGTATGGAAGACCAGGCAGGATATGTGGAGAGGAGCTATACGATTTAAAAGGTTTTTCTATCCTAGTGGTATCAATGTAGAAATCACCTTTAACATGACGCTCGCAGTCTCGATTATTAAGGGGGTTTCTAACGCTTCGGACACAAGCCTTTTTATTGGGTGGGAAATCATCAAATGACCTCCCCCGCTCTGGGCGGAGCGGAAGGACGTGTCAGACTCTTACTGACTAAAACCCACCCGTGTTCCTTCAGTTGCCTGTGCGCCAGGGCCACGGTAACTCTTTCGAACAATCCGCGACCCCGGCCGGTTCGGACACGAGCCTAATTTGGTTTTATCAAATTTTAATGGTTTAAGGATATTTTGACAAGTTTTTGAGGAGTTTTGATAGGTAAACATTATATTAGTGCCTAAAATATTGACATTTCCGCAAATTGCTCTCTGTTTATTGATGTCACCTACGACCTTGTTCAGCAGTGTGTCAGTGTCATATTAATAATTAACTCATTACACCAAAATAGCAAGTTAAGCCATAGTGAACTGTAAGCCCAAAAGCGTGCAGTTCAATTTGCAACTGCAATATTAAAGTTTATGAGTGATAAAAATAGGAAAAATACAACTCTATTTTATCATACATCCTACTTAACGTTATTTCATTAATTATACAAAGAGGTGTGAATGGATAAATTTAACCTTCGCGTTAGATACAACAGCGTAAAAGTTTACTATAAAGTCTTCAAATATTTCAAGAGTATCATTGAGAATATTTAGGTAATCCATGCAGGAAAACAATTGAATATGATACGGAAGTTACACAAAAGGACATACTTAACCAGTTAACCACCTAACACTACTCCATCGAAACTCACTGTTTAATTAATGTAAACAAACCAGCTATTCATTGTCATATTTATGTAATCATTTGAAAAAGGTATATTTTAGAATAGGTAGGTAGGTATTCGTAGGTTATTTTGTCGAATCGAAGAATTTGACAAAATAATGGTTGGTTACTTGATTCAATATGATAACTTAGTAAGTTTTTAACCAACATCAGAGAAAGGAAAATAGAGGCAAGAAGTTGTTCTACCTAAGTTTTTACGAATTATTTTGTACTTTGTTTCAATAAAACCTATTTATAATTAAACTAGACTGTATAACCTTTTTTTTGATGCCTGTATGTAATTACTTGGAATGTTCTGAGTAGATCAATAAACCAAAACAAACAACCCATTAAGTATACTGAACAATTAATGGAGGATACAAGTTGAAACAGGAATACAAGTTATAGTAATAGTACAAGATTTTGCTCTTGACAAAATAATCTTAGTTAAAAGATAGTTTGTTTGCAATTTACAAAATAGACTATCATAAAAAGTAAAAAATGCAATATTAAAACTGTTTAGGCAGTTGGAGCCAATTTCTGTATTATGTACCTATCGAAAAGCTATTGGTTCTCATCTTAATCTAACTTCTCCTAAATAAAGGTATCGCCCCACTAACCTGCAACACAGCAGCCAGATCAGCCACACTTGTATGCTCGTCAATTGACACGAACACCTTATAAAGCAACGTCTCGAAGTAATCCCCAGCTATTCGGTTCATCACGAACCCTTTGAGTGGAGGTACGGACACCTTGTCTGCTGTTGTTATTGGCACGTCCAGGTAGATTAGGCCGCGCCTGTGGGGAATAGGGTAATGTAGACGTTTTGTTCTTGAATGAAGGTTGATAATGCTTTGTATGTTGGGAAGCGTTATTTGACTTTTTGTGGCGGGGGAAAATTGAGAATATGAAAAATTTGCCTCCATCAATTACGCATGCATGCATAGCATAATTAGTCTATAATTTTCCCACTGCTGGGACATAGGCCTCCTTTTTTCGAGAGGGAGTGGGATGTAATCTACTACGCGGGCCCAGTGCGGGTCGGTAGATGTCACATGTCTTCGATTTTTTGGTTCTAGGACACGTCCGTTTCCTCAAGATCTTTTCCTTCACTGTTTTGAGAGCAGTAGTCATGAAATTATTTACACTAAGTATAGCGCCTGCCTGGGTTCGATCCCACGACCTACAACTCGTAAGTCGGGGCCGTTATCACTGGGCGACCACTGCTCTCTACTAAATTTGCTGAATAATGCACGCAGTAATTTTGAAGGATTTATCTCTTTATTATTTATGATGAAGATTGTTTGTACAGCAAGTTAGCCATTAATGCTAAATTAAGTTTATCCTATCACTCTGCCTCCTCACAGTTTTAGAATAATGGAGACATTTTCGCAGCAGTTTGCTTCTAGTTGACTCGGCCTGTGAATCATGTAGATAATTATGTTGGGATGCAGAGATACTTGACTCTTTCAATTATTTAACAATCGAACGATACTGCTTTATATAACGACATTATTCAATCAACTCATAGCCTTTTGTCGTTCAGTGTTGGACATAAAGTGTGTTATGACTGTTAATGTGTTTTGGTTTTTGGGACCTACCTTTTATAAGCACATACAGGTAAACTATTTAAAGTATGCGCTTCGGTAATCTTCGTGTTTCCGAATTAACACGAACGGCGCGCCTCATAGTAACCCCCCACAGAAGCAATGTGCTTCTATGTTTTGTACTGCCGCGCGTTGTAGTAGTGCACCTATCATTGCGCGTTTATATGAAGTTTTCTCTGTCAGGTTACCTACTCAAAACTTTTGAAAAGTTTTTGGAATTGTATAGAGTTGATAATCTACAGTTTTGGTTGTAACAGCTCCATATTAGATCTCATCATCGCGCGTTCGTATTTCCGAAGATAGACGATGATTCCCGAAGCGCATACTTTTCCTTGAGGATCTGTACTTTTAATTGATAATATTATCAGTCACGTTAAATGTTAATACCATACCTGTACAATGTCTTGACGACATCGTAGTCGAGCGTTCCTGCAGTCTGCGATCCGCGGTCGATTAGCAAGTCTATTAGCGCTCTCTCGCTCTCGCCTAGAGGCTGTCGTGAAACAAGCGATGTGTTATGTCGGTTAATAGTAAGTATGAGAAGTAATAAGCAAGAAACATCGGTCAGAAGGAAGAGACTGCCTTGGGCAGCAAACCCTTACCCCCATGTACTCATCATTATGAACAATTTTATATATATTTGCGTGCACATAAATCTACAAAATATAAGAAACTGCTGACTTATTTTCGTGATCCGGGTTGTTTCTGCAGTAAAAGTTGTACATAATGATGAGTATAATGACCCCTTTTCAGATTCAGGGTAAATAAAAACTAAGGTTGTAGATAGAGCGAGAAAGAAGTGGGCCACGGAATTGGCTCTTCCGATACTGAAGAGTCCGCACTCTTAAACATCGGAAGAGCCAATTCGCTTGCAAGCAATCTTTCTCGCTCTCAGTTACGAGAAAATGCGGGACCAGGCTCAAAGATCTGGTTCGGTCCTAAGTACTGGAGCTGACCTGGCGAAGCACAGTGCAGCGCAATTTTCACATCCAAACAAATTTCAATATTACATACCTGTAGATAAAGTCGAAATTAACTAAACTTAACCGTGTGCCTCAGTCTCGCGGACTAGAGGAATATTATGTAATTTCAACTTTATTTCAATTACCGCAATGATGATATTGATATTGATTAGGCAGTGAACATCGTGCTTTGGCAGATCTGAGCTGGCCCTAAGAGAATGTACGACTTCCTCTACAACTTTAAGAATTATTTATGTTTGACCTGTTGACCATGTCAGGTCTGAGGCAAGGCCAGAATCCATAATACTTATACATTATGTATTAGGTAGACCAACTATTTAGTGATATTCAAGACAAGATTGCATCTCAAAACAGATTATAATAAGCAAGCTCAGACCAGCAAGATCTACCATAAATTCATCTAATTGATTTGATTACACAACACTTGTAGATATTATGAAATCACGATTTCTTTTTTACTTTTCAACTCCAGCTCATTAAAATACTTCAAAGATTATTTAAATTCATAGATCGTTTCTTTTGTTAATTTTACGCTGCACAGATGATGTTAACACTAATGTAAATAAAACTCTTTCGCACACTTTACGATATCAAAATATCAAAAAAAAAAAACAGAAAGATCAAACAAAACTCAAGTTAAATTCAACTTCATTCTCGTAACAATAAGGTTCGTATTACCTTAACATCATCTTCTAGGACGTATCCAAGCTCAACTCGCCACCACGGTTGCATGGGTATGTTTAGAGGTACCCGCGGAAGTAGAGCACGGATCGCTCTGGAGCGCCCGCGTCGCCCTAAAGAGCGGGCTTTGGCCACCAATTCTAGGTACTCATTCCGACCAATACCTAGCAGTCTCAGGCCTATGGGTAAGATTGTTGCCATTACACACTGATTTTGAAAAGTTTTTATTATACATGATTTCAAAGGTAAAGAACATGGCCTACATCATTTTCAATTGAAAAGAACTAAGGGCTACTAATAAAAACAATTTCTAAATTTATGTTATGAATTATTTAAAACCCTTGTCGGCACTGGAGCACACTGCTCAAGGCACCATTTAGAAATTAAAATGTTTCTGGCCGAGTTATTGCTGCAAAATATGTATTGCCACTTAGCTCTAGGCTAGTCCTGATATGCACAAAGTCTTAAAAAAAATGCAGCTTAACAATTCTTTAAAATCTATCAAATTTAAATAACTTGAACTTTTATTAGAAAAAACAACCGACTTCCAAGAAAAACACAAAAAAAAGTGAAAAATAACTTTAATTTCGTAAGTCGGTGTCTTTGGTTTCGTATTTTCGTTTTTGCCCACCGACTTCCGAAATTAAAGTTATATTTCACGTCTTTTAGTGTTTTTTTGGAAGTCGGTTGTTTTTTTGTATTTTTTTTTTTTTAAGTTGTTTAAAAATATAATGTATCCTAAGAAATACTCACAGTCAGCAGCAGTAAAGTTGGGCATAGTATCATAGCTCTTCTCCATCTCTATGAGGAGAGCCACCACCTCCACATAGTAAATGAATGGGGTTATTCTTAAACCTAGAAAGAAAACAATAAAATTCAAACTTATAATTAATGTAATTTTCAAGATGTCTTGTAGTTCTGCATAGTTTATGCGTCCCATGTGGGTTTTGAACTCACAATCTCTCACTCACCAGTCCACAACTTTAACCTTTGAGCTATTGCCACTGTTGAAGATATAAACCATTATTTTAACTAAACAACTTGACATGAGGTATAGCCACAAACAATATATGAATAGAATAGAATTGAATACTCTTTATTATTTACGCCATAAGAATATTTTCATAGTTGAGATAGGAGATTGGGCTTATTTTCTGAATATTGGGCTTAGGTCCTAAGAAATGCAAACCCTATTATTGAAGGGTCAATAATAGGGGTTGCATTTCTTAGGACCTAAGAAACGCAACTGTTGCCGCAATTAGCATGGCCACCTACTGGGCCCAACTCATTAATAATTTACAATTTTAATTTTAATTTAAAAGCATGAAGAATATTTTCATCATTTTGTAGCCAAAAAAACTAGATGGTTCTGCTAGTTTAAGCAGAGCCAGTGTTGCCATCCGTACGAGGTTACTCGTACATGTAAGAGATTCAGAGGTCCTGGTACGAGGTACGAGCGTACATCCATCCTCGTACGATTTTGTACGAGATTTGTTGATACATGACACATCTTCGTAAAAATGTAGATAACACATTCATATAGGTGTTATATTTTATAAAATAATTTTAATGTCCATTTTAATTCCACTCTAATCCACATCCACTATAGTAGGTACAGTTCGGATACCACATACAATGTTCAAAGCAAAATTCCGGTTGTACGACCTACCAACTGCGACCATGGACACTAGATTGTCCAGCGGTGTGTAAGCTGTGTTTGTACAACTTGCACAAACCGCCCTGTAGTACTTTTTGACGAAACTGCTTTGTAGAGTGCTTGTTAATGAGGTAGTTGACTAGAAATTCAATAGATTTTGGGAAATTTATTAATAAGGTGGTAGGTATGTACGAGGTTGTATTGACAAAATACGAGATTATAGACCATGTCAGTATGAGGACATGCCATCGGCTTCTAGCAACACTGAACAGCGCTGAATGCCTCAGATATGTAGGACATCAATTTTAGCCTTCCTTAGCATGGAGCGTCCATGCATTAAACACTCCATGTTTAAACACACATATTTTTTAATTGTAGGGCTTAATCAAACAACTTACCTTTAACAATCATATCTGCTAGGTGATAGGGGTAGAGCATGAGTCTTTGTATGCTGCTCTGTATAAGTGTCTCATAGTATTTCTTTTCATCTTTTCGAACAGTCCTGACTGTTGAAAAAAAAAAATACTTTTAGATGTGTACCAATATTTTAAAATTGGATTGATTATATAGATGAGTAAGATAAAAGATAGATTTGAATTGATCAGAATGGTTACACAACACAAAAACGCATCTGTAATAATTATAAGGTCAATGAATTTAAATTAATGAATTGATGGTATCAAATATATTTTTTAATTATTGATGACATTCAGTACAATAATAGCAACTTACCAAGACTTCCTCTGTACCTTAATTGATTTTTAATACTGAATTCGAATATGTACCTATCATATTCTTTGGGAGAATCACCCAACAGCTGAAACAACAAAGTAATGTTGTACATACTTACTATACATGTCACTTGTATGTGATAGGGAACTGCAGTGCTCATAATGTTAACCCTACTTATTCTGTACTCTAATTACCGACTATAAACATCATTAGCATTGAATCATTGATACTGTAAAACAATAACATGATAGTTTACCTTCTTCACAGGCGCTGGTAATTGCGACCACTGTGTCTTTTTTCGAATACATTCCTCAATTTCGTCTTCCATGGTACTTGACCATTTAACTAACGATACTAAATAATTACATTGATAGCGAGGAACTCTTAACGGCCTTGGATAAATGGATAAACTGCACAAAATATTTTTGATAAGTAAAAGCAAGCAAATACTACCGCGCGTTCAGAATACTTAATAACAGGATTACTGAAGTATTACATACGAAAACAATTATAATGGAAGTAAAGAAACTTATTATTATAGTTTTTTATTTACATAGAAATCAATAATTTCATATTTATTTAGAAAACAATATGATTTTGATAGAACAGTTTACAGGTATCAGTTTAGTGCAATCGTCTCAAAAAATAATTGTAAACTAATCGTGTTTTTGAACGGAGGTACCCATTCTTGCTGTCATTGATTTGACATTAGAATAAAAGTTGCCACGAATGAAGAAAGGAAATCGATTGATTGTTAATAATTGATTGCAATGAATGATTAAAAAATCACTATTTTAAAATCATTTATGCTAGATGATTTTAAAATAATGATTTTGCTTTTTAAAATGTATTAACAACAAAAAATCACAGAGCTTTCAATGTAAAGCTACGGTTTCAAAGCCCGCTGCCCAAAGATTTAAATTGCTAGATTTACCCTCACGGTACAGACACGAGAAAAAGTGTCCTTAAATGGTCCATACTGAGAAGAGTGAGCTCTCACATTATTATGTAGCGTATCCATGACAATCAAGTCACTGCGTCATTGTGTGTCAAATCCTCAAAGGTGTTATATCGACATTTTATGAAAAAAGTATTCTTCTTTCCGACTGGGTGAAATTATTACATAGTCAGCAAGAATAGCCAATGGTGCCGATTCTCTTGTACACCGCACTAAACTAACTAAACTATCACTAAAATTCCTTACTTTTGGGTATGAGAATCTTAGAGCTATTCTGCAATAAAATATCTCTAAATTTAAAAATCATTTTGACGCAACTAAAATTTAATTTGACAATCGCGACTCCACATGGTACCTACTTGTTTGCCCTACCACGTAAATTTTTTTTAGAGCCGGAGGCGCGCATGGGTGGCAGCCTCGGCGTGTTTTATATGGATTTTTTCACTTTTTGTACGGAAAATATTTAAAAAAAAAATACCTACATGTAGAGTTATATGGGTCTAAGGGTGTCATAAAGGGGGTCGAAATTTTCATTATTTTTGCGATAGGACACCGTTTTCGAGATATAAGCAAAATAAAATAAAAAATACTATAATAATAAATATGTTTTTGCCTCTGAAGTCGAGGTGTTGTGGTGAATCTTAGTTCATGACAACTAATTTTATTCCACACCTTTTTAATCGCGATTAAAAATAGCCAGATTTAGTTATGACAACCAAAATTTTAATCAGTCAGTCAATCAGTAATTAATCAGTACCATCTTAGTGCTGTCAAACTAAAATATAGTTAAGTTGTGTCACTTTAGTCTATTTCAGAATGAGAAATCGTCTTTTGACAGGACTAAACAAAATTTTAGTGATTTTTAGTCTAGTTTAGAGAATTTTGTGACAAGAGAATCGGCACCATTAATGTCTCTTGCACTGAAGTCCATGCACGAAGAGTTCACATCAAAATTATTCTCTAATTAGGTTAATAATTACTATGATGATTATTATTGTGATTATTATGATGAATGATTATAATTCTGTAAACCTACTCTACTCTAAGGTTTGTCCCACAAACCAAACAGTTTTACACGTCATTTATTAACTAGATGAGGTCGGCATTTCTTACCAGACTACTCTGGGTAGAAAGGCTGAAATAAACTCACAGGCACAACAACAACTGGGCACGCCACAATTGCGGCGGTAAGTCCCCTCTTTGAGGAGTGGCTTGAGAGGCGCCACGGCGTCCTCACCTTCCGCCTGACGCAGGTCCTCACCGGACATGGCTGTTTCGGGAGGTTCCTGTTTCGGATAAGGCGGGAGGAAACGCCCGGGTGTTGGCATTGTGTGGATCGACCGGAGGACACGGTGGAGCATACGGTGGAGGTCTGCCCGGCTTGGGCGGAGCACCGCCGTGTCCTCGTGGCGGCGATCTCTCGCGTCCGGCCCTGGTTCAGGCCATAGTACGGAGCGAGAGAGAATGGGAAGCAGACACCTCCTTCTGCGAAGCAGTAATGCTCGCGAAGGAGGAGGCGGAGCGCGTGAGGGAGAGGCAATCATTGCGCCCTCACGCCCCTAGTCGCCGCAGGAGGAGACACCCTGGGCGTCGGGAGTCCATAGCCGACTCCCGGCCACCGTAGGCGCGGGCCTGCGGACGGCGAGCAAAGGGCAGCTCGCCGTTTGGTAAGGACCAGGCCCGGGTCGACGGCGCGTTGTGTTCCACGCGCGCCTCAAAGAGTTGTCAGCATAATTGACGGGGTCCGACAGGGCCAACGCCTGCCGGGGTCGCGGATTGTTTGAAAGAGTTACCGTGGCCCTGGCGCACAGGCAACTGAAGGAACACGGGTGGGTTTTAGTCAGTAAGAGTCTGACACGCCCTTCCGCTCCGCCCAGAGCGGGAGAGGTCATTTGATGACTTCCCCAAAAAAAAAAAAAAAGGCACAACAACAATATGTTGGTTTCTAATACTTTTATTTAATTTTCCATGGATTTAACACAGTACGAAGAATATATATGTGGGGTTACGAGAATGGATAGAATACGAAATGATTACATACTTGTAAAAGGAAGTCTGAAAGTGGCACCGGTGACTGAATCTGAAACATAGTTAGCACCTACACATAGCTAGACTTAGAAGTTGTGTGAAAACCGGGTGTTGGTGTGGCAATACGGCGGAATGTGGATGGGTGTCGCTACCTTATAGAAAATCAAACAACATTTGCGTTTACACAGTTTTATTGTAATTCCCCCAAATGCTCCCAATGACGATAGTAGTACTATACAGGGTGGCAGGTACATCGAAGCACAACCTGCGCGGTAATTAAGTAACACACTAACAGTAGGAATGGGTATCATTTTGAATGTTCAACAACATTCATTGCGTTATTTACCTTGTTAATGGATTAGCAATAGGCTTCAAAATGATTCAGATTGTGATAGATAGTGTGTTACGTAATTAGGGTGCTGAAACCATGGATTCTGAAAATGTTTCGTCAAATTTTTCAATGTTGTAATTTTGCGTAGGTTTGTAAAAAAAAACCGGTGTTTCCTACAAAAGTGCAATCCTAACCTAACCTAAGCGGTCAAAATATATGGAGCAATTAAAAAAAAAAAACTTCGATAGAATTCAACGCAGGGGTGTCCAGAATCGTATACGCCACAATTGTGGCGGTAAGTCCCCTTTTTGAGGAGTGGCTTGAGAGGCACCATGGCGCGGCGTCCTCACCTTCCGCCTGACGCAGGTCCTCATCGGACATGGCTGTTTCATGAGGTTCCTGTTTCGGATAAGGCGGGAGGAAACGCCCGGGTGTTATCATTGTGTGGTTTGACCGCAGGACACGGTAACATGCGGTGGAATTCTGCCCGTCTTGGGCGGAGCACCGCCGTGTTCTCGTGGCGGCGATCTCTCGCGTCCGGCCCTGGTCCAGGCCATGGTACGGAGCGAGAGGGAATGGGAAGTCGTCACCTCCTTCTGCGAAGCAGTAATACTCACGAAGGAGGAGGCTGAACGCGTGAGGGAGAGGCAATCGGTGCGCCCTCACGCCCCTAGTCACCGCAAGAGGAGACACACTGGACGTCGGGTGTCAATAGCCGACTCCCGGCCACCGCAGGCGCGGGCTTGCGGACGGCGAGCAATGGGCAGCTTGCCGTCCGGTAAGGACCAGGCCCGGGTCGACAGCGCGTTGTGATCCACGCGCGCCTCAAAGAGATGTCAGCATAATTGACGGGGTCCGATAGGGCCGATGCCTGCCGGGGTCGCGGATTGTTCGAAAGAATTACCGTGGCCCTGGCGCACAAGCAACTGAAGGAACAAGGGTGGTTTTTAGTCAGTAAGAGTCTGACACGCCCTTCCGCTCCGCCCGGAGCGGGAGAAGTCATTTGATGATTTCCCACCCAAAAAAGAAAGGGGTGTCCAGAAACATGTACTGAATCCATGGTAACAAGTTGCGCGTCGGTGTCCCTGCCACCCTGTATAGTACAGTCGCCAGCAGGTCAAGCTACTCGAAACTGTTAAAGGAGATGTTCCAGAAATGTATGGAGCCTGGGCTAGCACTATGTACACTAAATGTAAATATCGCTATATAATATAGTAAACGTTTTGTAATGTTAATTTTCTATAATTTTACTTCGTTTCAATGTAAATTCAAATTAACTTGGTCAAGGAGAGCAACACAACATAAATATGGTGTATCAGTAATATGCGAAATGTCATTTTGGCAATGACATTTGATTGACGTGTCTATGTCATATCTGCGATAAAAAAGCAATCAATCAATGTCCGTAGTAGTAAACCGGTTCGCAAAACAAAAACAATAAATAAAAACTCCGAAACACATCCAATTTAACACGCGCGAACACAACGATTCAAAGACAACTGACAAACTCAAAGAAAGATGTCACTTCACGAAACTTAAAACTGTTAAAGTCATCGAGTATTGTCAAACACAACTGTCATAGCTGCCTTAAAATAGGGTTATCTTATTAAAAAAAACTCCCCAAATTATCATTTTGTACGCCTGTATCCTTCTTCAAATTAATTTGTATGTGTTTTTAAGAAAATATAATATTTTCTTTCTCTTTATCTATGTAGTGTACAAACTGGTAGGCCAAAATCAAACATCTCCTTTCTCCAAACGATTTTAAACCTTAAAACATTGTTAGGCTAAGTTCAAAATCGAATGAGAAAATCTGTCAGTTTGTGGTAACTTGATGTGCTGGCGACTGTACATAATCCAAAGTGGTAGTCATTCCTTAACCAACGAAAAAGTAGATTGAAAGGCTGAGTGAATTTGATTAATCATATCTGACGCTAACATTGATTGTCCATATAAAACGTTAGCCTTATAATTACATAATCGCGTAAATTTTGCAGCTGCATAAGCAGCGACACTTTGGGCGAGTTGCGTGTGACTTTCGTTTGTGCAAAGTTCCGAATTTAATGCCCAATGATAAAATGTTCCCAGAGATCCAGATAGTATATCTCCTTGACCTCCAACCCGCCGTCCTGAACCTCCTCCTGTTGCTATCCAACTGTAGGTAGTCATATTTGTATAGAAATGATCTTTTTCACCCTTCATCAAAACACCAACGCAGTCTCCCCAGTAACTGTACCAATTACTATCATTTCTAGAAACGGCTTCCATTAACTTGTTTGCTTCACGTAGATTTGGTGTCATGATCACTCCAGGACAAGGATAACCTTTTATTAACGATGTATTCTTAGAAATAGCGTACAGTCCATCGGCGTCTATAACTAAAGGTTTTCCCAAGTTCTTGCAATCCTCAATAATATCAGATATCAAGTGTAATGTTTCGGGTTCTCGTCCTAAGCCAGGACCAATGACGATTACATTCATTTTTAGTAATATCGATCTTATTTTAGACGCATATTTAGAGTTCAAATAAGGGTAGACGATAAGATCAGGACTATAAGACTTAATCACATTTGCAGCACTATCCGTAGTTATTACATACGCCAAGTCTGCCCCAGCCTGAAAGTAACATTTTTTTAATTAATAACATTTACATACGTTCATAACATCACGCTTGTATTCCCGAAGGGGTAGGTAAAGGTATGATGTAAACCCTCAGCCCTCATCATATCTACGTTATCATTTTAAATTGAGTTCCATCATGTACAGTCGCCAGCACATCAAGTTACCACAAACTGTCAGATTTTCGTATTCGATTATGAACTTAATCATTAACATTTTAAGGTTTAAAATCGTTTAGAGAAATTGGACAGTTCTGTGTAGACCTGCTGGCGACTGTTGTACATAAAACTACTACTAAAAGTTACCTCAGTGTGGCGTAGCAATATATTTTTAATTATGGAAAGGTTTTCTAATTCAATCAAAGTAAAAATTATGTATAAGTAAGGAAGTACGTGCCTTTAATGATGTTATCGCCGAAAAATACGGTGCTCCAGTATATTCTACCGAGCCACCAATGACTCCTATCTTACCCGCGTCCCCCTTACTTTTATTAACTGTATCGGGAAGAATTGATTTACTAAGAAGTCTATAAGTATTCGCTTGAAGTTTACTATCTAAAAAATTACACTTATCTTCAATTTCATCACATTTCACTAAAAGTAATGATAAGTAAACCGTAACACAAATAATATATCGCCTCATGTTGTAAAAGTAAATCAATCACCGATCACTCGAGATTTCCTCGTTAAACTTCGTACTTCGTTATCAAACAAATTCACTTTTTTTATACTTCTTTAAGTATACGTCGACTTTTGTTTATATCACAGGCACACAGCTTACGAAGAATGCGTGGGTGAAGGTCAAGATTATAAAATCGTGAAAACATTTAATGACTGCGCTTTTAATATTTAACAAATTAGATAACTATAAAATTTATAATCACATATTTTGTTTCATTTTCTAATTTAAATAATTGATTTGCGATCAATTGTTGAATGCAAACGAATGATCAGTATGATAACGCTTTGAGTCAAGAGTCGAGAAAATTGATTGAACAAACGAAATAAAATGAACGGATTATTCATTACGGCAACATTTGCCATTTCTGTCAAAGTCAATCAGCCGTCGTAGTTCTGAAATAATAACAAAAATTCCATTATAGCTATTTTCGCATAAAATTACATCAAAATGGATGATAAATATGAAACTGTTAAACTTGTTTATACTATAAACAAATACTCAAGTTATTCCGCTAACTATGTACCAGAGTATGTGTATATTTTAGTTTATTTTGTGGAATTTTTATTCCTATTATTCTTGAAAAAATCCCGGTGTGCGCTATTTATTCCTAATTCTTGCTAAGAATTCGACTACATAATGTGTTATCTTAGTATTCTTGATTGTGCCATATAAGTTAATAGACGGTCAGTGCATAAATATAGCTATGTTATGATATAAAACATGCACTTGCATTTTCAGGAATATCATGGTAAATAACCCCACAGACCAGCTATCCCGATGGTTCACAGACAGCAATACGCCGCAACAGTTCATCATGTTAAGATTAAAAACGCCAGCCATAGTGGAATCCATAAAATTCGGGAAGTATATAAAGGCCCATGTCAGCGACCTTAAGAAATTCCAAATATTTGGTGGCACTGATGAAAATAACTTATCTTTACTGCTAACTGCGTAAGTATTTATTTAATCAATAGTTAGGTTTCTTTACGACATTGTTACCATCACAGGTAGAACCTGGAGGGGGCTGGCACAAGAGTGTGGGGATTGGCACAAGAAAAGAGAGCCCTATGCCCAGCAGTGGGTACGTCGGGCTGTGGATGATGTTGATGAAAGTTTTTAAATGCTTTATAATTAGAATAGAATTTACTATGATAAAGTTTTTATCTACAAACAATCCATTGAATAAAAGTAAAAAATTAAGAAATCTTGAAATATTATTATTAATGTAACAAATTCGAAATCGTATAGGTACATAAAACAAAAAGAAAAAACTTATGATATTTATAATTAATATTTATAGATGTTGTGTGGGTTTTCTGTACTGGAAACTAGTTTCTAATTATGGCCGCTACTGACGGGTCATGACATTAATAGAGACTCTTTCAAAGGACCTCTAAATTCATATCTTGGAGTCACATTAAAACAACCTTTGGGGATTTAGGGTCACTTTAATTTATTTTTAGTACCACTTCACAAAGTTAATTAGCACTTTGAGAGTTTAAGAAATAATATTTTTATGTTATTATGTCATCCTAACTACAATTTATACATTCATATCTGTAATTTGTATGCTGTACATAATGAAAGAATTCTAGTCAATTGTTGAAAATAGAATTCCCCTTTGCGGAAATTTATGACTTATTTATTACAAGCTTATCAAAATGACCACAAAATCCAGTAATTTTATTGTTTTTTACTCATTTGATGTATACAATGGTTGCAATTAGAGTTTGTTTCCCGGATTCCCGACCCCGGTGATACCCGGGAAACTATTGATCCCGATTTCGGGAATTTTCAGTCGGGTATTCCCAACTTTCGGGAAATAAATCAAACTTTCCAACAGTTTTTGCTTTTTTTAACAAGGATTTCCAACTCTAAGAACTCCCGAAAACGGACTCCGAAACTGGAGTTACTGTGTGATGCTTTGTTAAATCAACATCAACAGAGAGTGAGAGTCTTTTCGGTAGCATGTATTTCGCTACAAACTGTAGAAGTCGGCTTTCCGATAAGTCGGTAAATGCTTTAACATGACATGTTTGTAGCCTTATTTTATTCAAAAATGAAAATACTGTTACAAAGTTTTTGATTTGATTTTTGTAATTTTAAATTAATCATCTATATTTATAAAAATCAATTGCCAAAAATGTTTGTCCGCGCATCACTTCAAAGCGGTTGCACCTATTTGGCTAATTGTTTTTTGTTGTATTTGTAATTGTCAGGACATGGTTTGTATGAAAGAAAATATTTGAAAAATGGTACGGAAAAGTGAAAGTTTGTATGGAAGTTCGTAATTTTTGCCGATGGGAATCCCGATCGGACGCACGGCTTATAAGTAATAAAAAATAAGATTATTGAAAATATGATTTTGTCATTTTATTCCTCTTCCACCGTCGGTGTCAGTCAGCGTCGGTCCGTTGAGCATTCGTAAAGCAGCTTATGTAACTCAAAACCCACTGAATCCTCTTTCAAAGGTATAAATGCATATTTTTTTAAATTCTCGATTCCCTGGTATTCACAGGAAATCTTTTTTTTTGTCCCGGTTCCCGGGATCGTCGAAAATCCGGGAATTGAGAAACTCTATTTGCAATGAATAAAAAAAATTGTACATTTTATTTATTACTACTTGATATAATAATAGTTTACACAATAATTGAAGAAAAGAAAGAAAAAACGGGATACATTTATTTGCACTAAATGTGACACATAAAAAAAACATAATGCACACAAATACATAATATAAAAGATGAATTTTTACCCCACATTTGTTCCCTACATTTTGACGAGTTATGCGAACATAAATGTAGGGAAAAGCTGTTTCTGTTTTCGCGATTTCAAGTTTGGTCCCATAGTAAAAGTTGTTCATAATGATGAGTACAATGACCCCTTAAGAGGTTGTGCGTTATTTAAGATACACATTGTATTAGTTCTACAGCATTGTATAAGACAATAAATAAATAATTGAAGTATATTTCCAGTGGTCTCAAAAAAGACTGCTGCTCTGAAACATTCAGGCTTCGGTACCGCACTCCGGAAGGCCTATACCTCCCCATACAGTATGTGAAGATTGTCCCCTTGCAATCTTGGGGCCCAGCATACAACTACACCATATGGTATGTGGAATTGAATGGAAAGAACCAAGAACAAATCATCAGCAATGCCATGGAGACCATCAGTTTGGTAAGTTTATCTTGAGTTCTGGCCAAACTGAAGCGTATCCCGCGCAGGATTCGGGACGAAACTCGTTCGCGCCGATTGTGTCAACTAACTTGTATGGAGGTGTTCAAACTGGCGCGAATAGTTGCGTGACTCTAATCATTAAAACAATCGACGCGCGCAGTCGTGTGATGTCGCGCCCCGCGCGGGATTCGCCTCACTATGGCCGCACCTTAAAATATGCACATGTTTGCTATTTGTTTTTCAAACTTGATAGCTTTATATAGCAATTTGCTTAATCTGAGAATTTCTTGTTGGAAAAACTCAATAACACTGGCCTACCTAGGGATTGACTTCACAAGCTCATACTCAATCTTCAAACCTCTTGAAACCACAAGACCAGCAAGCGGCGCTCTGTGTTTTCATAAACAGGGTTTTGCGCCATTGTAATAATCTTCAGTTCTCAGATCACTATTATAAACAGTCTTAAGGTTTAAAAAAAAGGTATTTCATTGTGGGAATCCTAAATGATAAACATCTATACAGATCTATACAGATAAATAAAATTGGAGTGTCTGTTTGTAAAATTAAAATAACCGCTTTTTACTAAATGCTTATGGATGTATACACGGTTCATAATATGTACGTTACATAATGTTATTTTGGTATATTATACCAAAATATTTTTTTTTACCATTTTTGTCAGTTGTCTGTCTGTTTGTTCCGGCTAATCTCCGAAACGGCTGGACCGATTTTGACGGGATTTTCACTGGCAGCTAGCTGATGTTATAAGGCGTTACATAGGCTTTTTATCCCGGTAGCACGTTCCTGTAGGATAATTTTCGTCGTCTACGCGGGCGAAGCCGCGGGCAGCAGCTAGTAATACATAATTATATTTATTACTATAATGGCTCTGTGCTATGTTTTTTTGAATGAGAATGAGGACCAAATAATAAAATAATGATTATACATTGAGAATGTTGACATTGTTCTGCAAGTCACTAGTCTTGTTTATCTCAAGGACAAATGCAAATAAAACACCGTTATTTGAGGTCGAAAATGATAAAATATATTTTACGTATATTTTTAATTTAACGGACCAAGGACACATCAATATCAGCTCTTTAGCTCTTTAAAAATAAAGCTTAATTAACTTGACTCTATATAAACTAGTATTTCGCCGGTGACTTTGTCCGCGTGGATTTCGTATTTTCTCCTACAAAGTTCAACACCCCTCAAACCCCTATAAAAGGTAATTTTCGACAATTCATTATTGCGATCTTTTTATTTATTAAGAAAAGTATGCAATCAATTTTCAAGTTTATTATCTCAAGAAATAATATTTTTATTTCATACAAAACGAAATAAACCCCTTTTCACCCCTTAAAGGTCGAATTTCTAAAAACCCATTATTGGTGGCTTGCACTGGCAGCCTTCTTAATCTTGCTTAATTCAGCCTTAACTTTTGAACATCTAATTAATGAGGTTTTATTTCAACTTTAGCGTAAAGAAGAAGAAGCAGTACGAATGCTACTAAAGCATTTGCGCCGCCGTCGTTACAAGGATGCGTTCGAAGCTTTGTCACGCGAGAGTGGCGTGAGGCTCGAAGGACCGTTGCAGGCCAGGCTGTGGAACGCACTCGTTGAGAATGGGGACTACAAGCTAGCTGAGGAGATCTTTGATGAGGCTGTAGCTGGTAAGATAAGATATTGTGTTAATTTTTACAGGCTCTCAAAACTGACGTAGACGAAGTTAAGGAATACTGCAAAAAATGTAAAGGCTTTTGAATCACAGACACGAACTAACTAGGGAACTGTTATAAAGAAGACATCACAAGGCTAAACCGCTGACAAATATTAAAACTAGATCAGAGTGATTAGAAACTACACTTTTGAAGATAGTAGAAGTATTCAGTGAAAATACCCCTCATAAAATTATTTAATTTTATCAGATTATCTGATTACGGCTATGAAGGCCGTTTGCAGAAGAAGTAGAGGAGAAAAAGTAATATTAATACCGGCTCCCCACTGGCATGAAACACTCGGAATGATAATCCCTTTAATTCTGACAATGCAACAATGTCTTCACAACTCAATAATATAATTTGTGTGAACTTAAGAGTAACTCCAAGCTAGAGTTTGAAATACACTTTTTAACCGCGTAGAGTTTTTTATGCAAGGAATGGTATTAGCTCATTTTTATTTTATTTTAATGAGCGCGCCGGCGATCCCAGCCCAGGAAGAAGTGGCGAGACAATCTAGACGCGTACCGATAGGGCTGGATCGAAGTGGCTCTTGAAAATGATGCCTGGGAGGATTTGGGGGAGGCCTATGTCCAGCAATGGGACAGCGTAAGCTAAATAAAAAAATGAGGGGCAATCTTTGGGGACTGCCGATGGAAGTGAAAACTAATTAACTTGTGTATTGTATCGTCGAAGCGTGCGGTGACGATGACGCGAGTTTCACGCTTTATGTTCACCCAAAAAGTATATATACACAGTATACATATAGCTCATCGAAAGCGTTCGGTGACGATGACGCGAGTTCCATGATTTTTTTTCATCCAAACAGTGCTCAACGCACGTAAAGAAGTTTTCACTTCAAAAAACAACAATACTATTTCAATTTGTGAGTCTGGCGGTGAAACCTGTTTGTTAAAAACG
Organism: Griposia aprilina; assembly: GCA_916610205.1. NCBI lineage: Eukaryota > Metazoa > Arthropoda > Insecta > Lepidoptera > Noctuidae > Griposia > Griposia aprilina. The sequence goes on from OU744299.1 coordinate 6,318,190, forward strand.
GTGCCTAAGTACAAACTACTACTACTACTATTAGCCTGCATCATCCCACCGCTGGGCAAAGGCCTCTCCCCATGGCTTCCAGCTCTTTCTATACAGGGCTAAAGTGGACTACTGGTCGTTAATTTCTCTAGCTCGTCGTACTAGATTTGTGGGGCGTTATAATGTTGTAATCAGAAGAGTCTCATATCGTATTACATTTATGTGAACAGATGGTGAGTTAGACTGGTACATGTCATGGCAGCCCTACACGCCGGTATGGCGGCAGATGTCAGCTTGTTCGTCACAAGTGGAGGACCGGCTGTGGAGCGGCGAGGCTCCGCCCCCTCCCCCGGCCAGGCAGCATGACCTGCTGTGCACTGATAGAGACCCGAGACCTGATACTGCTGTGAGTAGAGTAGCTAAAGGCAGACTAAATTCAGTGTCTGTAAAAAGTATTTTTTTAAACATAATGATGTAAAGTGGTTTTAGCGCAAGCAGAATCAAGTTGGCGTAAACATGGCATAATTACTTCGTATTTTTATGAAGACTCTTAACATCTTGCTGTTTAAGCTATCCGGAGAACATCTTGCTGTTTAAGTTATCTAGACTGAAACATGTAACAGCAAAAAGGTTTTAAATAAGCTTGACCTCAAACTACCTGCGCCATCTGTAGTTTGGTTATCGTACCATCATGTGCTGCAACTCCCTATTATGCATTACCTAATCTTCAGAAATTACATTGTCACTGTCTAGGAGGCGCCAATAAACGGCGTGGATCCGAATGAGTTGTGCGAGCCATGCGGCGCGAGCGCGTGCTGCAACAAGCCCGGGCCTCGAGGTGGACATCAACTTGTGGTGGACTCTACCACTGGTATGTATAAATCACAGTGAATGAATCAGTTTTATTCAGCCAAATATACAGAGAAAAATCTTCAAAAATTGCAAACTAATTGCGTAACTCACTAACAGTAGGAATAGCTTTCATTTTGACAGTTGAACAACATTCATTGCGTTATTAACAAATTTACCGAACATATGAAGCAATGGATCAGTAATAGGCTTCAAAATGATTCAGATTATGAATTGCCTCGTGACTTGTTAAACTAAGTATCTGTGTTTCAGACACAGTGTGTGTGTTTGTGTGTGTGTTGTGTGTTATCAGTGGTATCTCGCTCTGACCACGGATACAACGCATTAAGGCAGAATTAATGGTAAACAGTGCCTGACGAAAAATAATATAAATATTATGTACCGTGAAATATTTTCAAATACTTGCCTAAATGCTGAACATTCAGAAGACACTTAACTTTGATACGCTTTAAGACTTTCTGTACATTACACTTTAAAGTGAAAGAGACAGCATGCGACTAAACGGCGACGACGAATTTCGTTTGAGTATTGGGTCGTAATCCGACTTTTCAATATCTGTAAAGTTATACTTATCACTTAGGTACACTCTACCTCTTCGGTGGTTGGAACGGCTCCGAAGACCTGGATGACCTGTGGTCCTTCGATACGATGAACGAGCGCTGGACGCTGCTGTGTCATCACAGCGGGCTGGTCGGTGGACCCACGCCCAGGTCCTGTCATAAGATGGTGTTCGATCCTGTGCATAGACGGCTTTTTACTCTTGGCAGGTAGGTTTTATAAATAATGCTTTATAAAGCTTAAAAAAATATGTGGTCCTTTAGTTTTTCAGGTCGACAATTGTAGTTTTAAAACTTCTGCATACCGATACTATCCATATCAATGCTAATAGTGTGTGTGTAAAGAGTGTGTAGTGTGTGTGTGTGTCTGTGTGCAAAATGTGTATTGTGTGTGTGTGTAGTGTGTGTGTGTGTCTGACTGTTACCTTTTCACGCCTTCACGGTTGCGCGGATTTGGATGAAATTTGGCACACGGAGAGACCATGACCTAGATTAGGACATAGGATGTTTTTTATCCCAAAAGTACGTTCCCGTGGGATAATCTCCGAACACCACGCGGACAAAGCCGCGGGCAATAGCTAGTCAAAAATAAATAACGTGTCTAATATGAATATTTATTACAGGTACCTGGATAACGCGCAGCGAATACCCAGCAATATGAACGTAAGTTTGTTTTTTAGATACTATTTTACTTTCGTTCTTTATACTGATACATTCAACGCTACAATAACGTACTGAGATCTATTTTTGTTTGATTGAGGGGCTCGTGGCTAAGTAATAACAACCACACGGGTCGATCGATCAGGTTAATCTACGCTTGCCGCGGTCGGTCCATGTATGGTTGACCATCTTTACATACCGACACCCCTCCGTGCCTCGGAAAGCACGTTACAGTTTTGGTCCCGGCTGTCATTCGTGGATCTTTGACAGTCGTTATGGGTCGCCAGAAGCCTGAAAGTCTGACAACCAGTCTTATTACATTTATGTAGGTATGTGGTTTCCATACTGTATAATAAATTCATCGCAATCGCAACGAGTTGCAAGTTGCAGTTGTAACTTGCAACTCGTTGTGCAGGTGCTAGTTGGTTAAAACTGTATTGAATGACGACGTGCGTTGGGCGATGTCAACCCGTGCATTTTTTTAAAGTATCAAGTCTAATAGTCGTAAGTAACAAATTAAATGTTATAGCAATACGAGTACAGTATGTACATGTATTTCAAAAGTCGAGTAATCCCCACGTAGTGACGCTATCTATACTTCATAGTCAAATAACACTCTCTCAGTAGTACACAATGAATTCAATAAAACTTTTGAAAAGAAGACAAATAATATTTGCCCTCATTTTATATTTAGTGACTGGGCAATAGAGGTATTAGGATAAGAAGGGAAATACTCTTCCCAGGCAATTTTCAAAGCGTTAATCAGTTGCTCCTGTTGCAGACCTCTTGCTCACTCTCTCTAACCCTTCGTTTCAATTGGTCCCAAATGTGGTCGATTGGATTCAAGTCCGGACTGTTTGCTGGACACGGTAAAACTTGAACGTGGGAGTCTTCCAGCACAGACTGGATCGCTTGAGCTGTGTGTGCACGGGCATTGTCCTGCATCAAGACTAACCCAGGTCCCATTTGCACAGCATTTGGGATCACAAGAGGCCTGATGACTTCCTCGATGTAACGCTGAGCAGTTACGGAACCCTCATTTAAAATAGCGAGCTCAGTTTTGCCGTGTAAGCTAATCCCACCCCAAATCATTACGTTGGGTCCACCATAACTGTCAACTTCATGTATGAAGGCTTCCGAAAATCGTTCGCCGCGTCGCCTCCACACCCGAATACGTCAATCGTCATTAAAAAAAATACTCTGTATTCGTCGCTGAACAACCCCCATGCCCCACTGATTTATGCCCCAGTATTGTCGGCAGAAACTTAAACGATTGGCACGTTGGGCCTGAACAACTCGTCGTTTTGAAGTTTGCTGGTCTTCGTGCAATCGATTCCGGATAGTTTGGTCACTGACACGAGTACCCGTTGTCAACCGTAGGCGATTTTGTAACATACGAGCCGTCACTGTGCGTTCTCGGCGGGCACTTAGCCGTATGTACCGATCCTCGTGAACAGTTGTAATGCGAACTCTACCTGAACCAGATCTTCTTTCAACACTGCCGATCTATTGGAACCGATTCCAAGCATTTTGGATAGATCTTCGAGAAAAACCAAGTCGCAAACCCACAGATCGCTACGAAATTCCTTCTTGGATCATTGTAACGGCTCTAGTTGCAGTAATTGTGTCCATATGTCTTCGTATTTGTGGCGCATTTACGCAAGATGTTGTTTTAATAAGATAACTAAACAAAATTATGATAATTTTCAGAATACCAAGCCGCTAACCAAAACAAAACTTAAAGAAAAATCGAAATAAGAACATTTCTTTTTTTTTAAATTATGGCTATCATGTCATCTCAAGCATAACATCAAAGACGTTAGATATCGAAGAGTTCGTAACATCAATATTTTGCCACTTAGCAATTAGTTAATGTTCTCTAAATTACATTGAAATGTAAAAATAACAAGTGGCCCTTATTTTGTTTTGAGTAGTATATATTAATGATTTACCCTATTTATTAATAAACTAACCACAAACGGTGTTACTTCCTGACGATACTTCCTTATTTTTTATGATAAATAGACGTGCATCAAATCTTGACGACGTAAATAACGCCCTACTGTAGGTACAAATTTGGTTCACTGCTAATAATTTAGTATTACATGGGAAAAAAACTAAATGCATAAGTTATGCTTTACCGAATGTTAAAAGTAGTGATTGTGACAAAGTATTGAATAAAGAGAAACTAGAATTCGTTGATAAAACTGTTTTCCTGGAGATCACGCTCGACTCAAGGCTGTAATGGGGTCCTCATTTAACATCTCTTGCAGGACGGCTAAGTTCAGTAACATTTATGCTCTAATCCATGCGTCATGCGGCGGTGATGCTCGCCACACACCACGTCAGTTGTTTCCACGGGGCGAAAAGCGAGCGGCAGAATGTCGCTTAGCTACGCTGAATGTGCAGGGAGGTATAAAAGATAAGATGGATGGAGGATGAGGTGTGTGAGATGGTGAAGGATAAAAGGATAGATGTGCTTTGTGTGAATGAGACGAAAAGAAAGGGAGTAGACATATCTAAACACGGTTCTCTGACCGCTATCTGGTCCGGTGTTCAAGAGACACATAGGGCCTGTCAGGGTGTGGGGGTGGTCCTCTCCGAGCGGATGATGAAATGTGTGAAAGATTATGTTTGTGTGAGTCCCAGGATTCTATGGGTAAGAACAAAAGTGGGCCTAAACCCTATCTTTATTTTGTGCGTTTACGCACCCGATATGGGAAGCTCGCCTTCGGAGAGGGATGACAGTGACCTTATTGGTGATGTTCTTCAGAAAGGTCAGGTGCGTAGTACTTATAACCGGCGTGCGTCTATGACCAGATGTATGAATGTAAACGAGGCAAAAGGAGTATGTAAGGATCGTAGCAGGTGGCGTTCTGTAGTTTCTGCCTACCCGCATGGGAAGAAGGCGTGAGTTTATGTATTTATGTATGTCTATGCGTCATGTTCGTGACCGGGCGCCGTCAGTAGGGACTGGTCATTTCTTAGCTGCCACGGCTTATTTTAATTTAATTTAATATTTGAACTGTTTTTGTCTTTTTATTACGGACGCTTTTAACGTTTTGCATCGTTTTCACATGCATAATTTCAACATATTTTCATTTAAAAGAGTGTCCATGGAGTTTCTTGCCCGTTCTTCTCAATAGGTACCTACTACGCTTTGGAATGGGCAACTAGGTTCATCTTTCTGACTGACCAAACCCCTTGACAGTTCAAAAGTGTCTGTAATTGGTTTATTTGAAATAAATGCTTTGAGTTTTACAAGTCGTTTGGACAAAGGACTAAATGTGGTGGAACCTAGGACCAATCTATGTCTTAGAGCAAACTTAGAAACATTAAATTATTTGATTTATTTATTTATTTATATAAAGGCTTACCAACTAAAAACATACACAGAATTAACCCAAAGTCTTTGTCATAATATAGATCTCGCATATTATAGGAAAGCACGGTAATATCAATTAGCGTACTCAAACAAACAAAAATTACAAATGCAATTACAATCGTGGGCTTTTTTATAATAACAATACATTTTATTCATTAATATTTTACAATAAATAACCCCACAGAGCGACCTATACATGTACGATGTATCTGCTGGCGAGTGGTCACAAATCTGCAGCGACACGGCGGCTGCGGGCGGGCCGAGACTTGTGTTCGACCATCAGATGTGCATCGATCCTGATACACAGACCATCTATGTGTTTGGCGGAAGAGTGCTGCCTTCTAATACGTATGTACAACATTTAAAAACGTTGATTTCTTTTGGACTTTGTCACATTAAACTCGTTACTTGTCGAATGATGTAATACGTCACATTTTTGACGTCGCGATTTGCATGTTATAATATGATAAAGTCCTAAGCATGATTTAGTATTAAGTTACTGTGTAAGAATTGAATTGAAAAATTACTACCTGTCTATCAAATGCACTAACACTTTATGCTGTTATGCATTTTTTGTCAATATTATTGTATGATTGGTACGTGTTATGAATATAATATAATCTTAACACAACAGAGTCATAGATTAATTTATCAACATGTGGTAGACATAATACGATATATTTTACTTTATTTACCTATTTAAAAGAAAAAAAATTACGTTACATCACTCTTTTTTATGGTTGGACAATAAAAACGCCCATTTTTACTCGACTGCCCCAGATGGAGCGTAACAGTGGCGAAGGTTCTATAAAACTCGATTCCTACCGGCTTCCCTTTGAAAAATGGCACAGTCAGTATTCTATAGACAAATAATATAATTACATTAAAGATATGTACTCCGGCTTACCTCTTACAAAAATTGACCCTTCACTACTGGAGCGTAATGTATTTTCTCCTATACATCACATCTAAGACCTCAATAGAAATAACATATAGGACACCCTATATGTTATTTAATAAACACTAAAAAGAACCATCACATAGCCGTCAACCACGCATTCTGTACATCAAACTAAGTAACATTGCACAAAAATAATTGCTGGGAAACGACTTTTATTTTTCGTGTGAAATTTTGCTGTTTGCGGTAGTGTGCAATGTAACACATGCAAACAATTGTGCTTATGGGTGCATGCAACGGTACAGGGGTCGTGAGGGTATTTAAAGTTATGTTATAACATTAAAAACTTTATTCTTAAAAAAAACGGTAGGTAAAAGTTGGACTTTTGACCTTCTTTATCTCCGTAACCAGAAGGCTACCAGGTATGGTCCAGTACAAAAAAATGATTACAATGTCGGGGAGTACAAGTGACTCTCGGCTTCGTGAAGTGTCTTTTTACACCCGTTATATTATTCCACAGCGAGGAGGTAGTCAGTCCTCAATACTCGGGACTGTTCGCGTACTACATCGCGACAAACACTTGGCAGCTGATACTGAGCGACCGACACGAACTCAATGCTCCGCAGGCTCGCGTCTCACACTCTATGCTGTTCCATCCTGTGAGTACTTTATATTTATTTATATTTTGTACAACGAGGAAGTATTAGACACTAGTAGTTTATAAGTATCTAGTTTTAAACGTTATTTACTGAACATTAAATTAAAATTAGCGTCCCCTCTGATACTCTTCACCTTTTGATACATTGGACTAATTTGAAAAGTTTTTTTACTTGATTGGTGATCGTAGTCGCAAATTCTCCAATTAGGGGAAAGATCAGGTCTATGGTCGTTATAATAACGTGAATTAAAACAATCCACAATCCCTTTAGACCGTTAAGATAATTTCGCCTCCAAGGACCAAAAACTCAATTTAAATAATTTTGCAAGTAAACAGTTAGACGAAGAGGTCATAGCGTATCACAGACGCACTGGCATACCCGAAGTTCTCTTTTTTATTGTATACGTTATAAGATATTCCCCCTTTCCATCCTCAGATCCAGCGTCGCCTATACATGTTTGCCGGGCAGCGCAACAAGGAACACTTGGTAGACCTGTGGTGGTGGGACGTGGGCTCGGGCGAGTGCGGAGCCCTGTGTCGCGGGGCCGCCGCCCCGCCGCCCCCGCAGGCCGGCTTCACGCAGAGGGCCACCCTGGACCCTGACACTGATGAGATGTTTGTGCTGTCTGTGAGTATTGTGTACTTAGATATAATGTAGAAAGTTGGTAGTGTTGGCCAGACCTTGATCGTGAGTTAAAAAGATAGATTTTGGGTAGGGTCGATAGAAGGTTAAACTACGCTTGCCGTGATCGGTTCGTGGATGGGTGACCATGCATTGGATATGGAAACCCCTTCGTACCTCGGAAAGTACGTTAAGCCTTTGGTCCCAGCTGTCATTCGTTGATCTTTGATAGTCGTTACAAGTAGTCAGAAGCCCGAAATTCTGATAACTAGTCTCCTAGGGGTATCGTGTTACCCAGTAACTGGGTTATGGAGGTCAGATAGGCAGTCGCTCCATGTAAAATACAGGTATTCAGCTGCATTCGGTTAGGCTGGAAACTGACCCCAACATGGTTGGGATAAGGATTGGTAGATGATTTGAAGTAAAATATTGTTAAACTGCAGAAAAGCTCGTATGACTCATTTATGTATTTATTTGGCTTGAAGTAGACCAGCCGATACCAATAACACTATCTACTACTACTAATACTGCCATTAGCCTGCATCATCCCACTGCTGGGCAAAGGCCTCTCCCCATGACTTCCAGCTCTTGCGATCCAGGGCTAGAGTGGACCACTGGGCGTTTGTTTTGTCTAGCTCGTCCCGCCATCTTCAACACTATCATTATCAGTGATCGGAGTAGGTAGATTGAACTGGGGTCATTGATCCGAAACGTATATATTACTATGGACATTCCTCCGGAATTGGTGGATTATTAAAAAAAAACCGGAACTTATGTAGGAATTGTATTCTGCCAGAGTGGAAGGAGTCATTTGATGATTTGCCATCCTCAAAAAAAAGGTAGGAATTGTAATAAAATGAGCAATTTTATTCTTTATTATTCTTCCTATTTTTTTTTTTGTCACGATTTGACAAAACCCAACGACCAATCAGAACAAAGGATCATAGGTGGTACAATAACCGGTTATCAGAACAATGCGTACGCCCGCCGGAAATACTAAATCCGGAAATACCGGAATTACTTTCCGGAAAAATGGCTTATCCATGTTATTCTTTCTGTGTGCATTTATGATACAAGTACTAAAAATCAATCTACCTACTCCGATCACTGATCATTATTCATCAAATTATGAATTATAAGGCTATCAGTTTTTAATCCAAATGACAACAGTTTCCATCTTAAATATTTATTCGAGATATTTAAATGATGCTTCAATAATAATAAATTCACTACTGTACAGTCAACAGCACGTCCATGGTAATAATTTGACATTGACAGATTCTTTATTTCTTAGCATTAACGGCGGTTTTCCTTGATTGTGGCTAACTAACAACAGTCGCACGGTTCGATCGATCAGGTTAAGTTACGCTTACCGCGGTTGGTCCGTGGATGGGTGAACATCTTTACATACCAAGACCCCTCCGTGCCTCGGAAAGCACGTTAAGCTGTTGGTCCCGGCTGTCATTCGTGGATCTTTTACTGTCGTTACGAGTCAGAAGCCCGAAATTCTGATAACTAGTCTCCTAGGGGTATCGTGTTACCCAGTAACTGAGTTGTGGAGGTCAGATAGGCAGTCGCTCCTTGTAACATACTGGTATTCAGCTGCATCCGGTTGGACTGGAAGCTGACTCCAACATAATTGGGAAAAGTCTTGGCAGATAATGCAGGGCGGTTTTCCAACATATTATTTTGGCCACTGCCATGTCGGCGTGGATATATTTCATAAAAAAAAGATTATCCATGTTTTATCTTACAGGGCATGAGCAAAGAGAAAGACAAGCGCGTATACAACACCCTGTGGGTGTTCTCTCTCCGTCGTCTGACGTGGACGTGCGTGTACCGCAACGACAGTCTCGGACCCAACGAGCCGCGCCCGCGCTTCGCACACCAGCTTGTGTATGATCCTGTTAAGAAGGTATGTGAGTGAAGTTGTAGCGGTATCAATATCGCCACATGCGAGCTACACGTCATACTGACGTCACGCAAATCCTGCATCGCGCAAGCAGAGTTTACCGCGCGACTAGCATATATACAACGTCCTGACATCAACCGTCGGACAGTTGCCCACCAGACACAACACCCGTCTGGTCCGAGAATCCTCCCTTTTCTATAGAGTATGAATGAGCTGTACACCTTGTTCCTCATACCTCTATTTATTTATTTATTTAACCATTTATGTACACACATATATAAACAGACAAGAAGAAAGGAACTGAAAAATAGGTACAAAGGTGATGGTGGTCTATAAAGTTATAGACGTTATATGGCAGTTCCTTTCAAGTTAAAAAAAAACATTTTTCAAAAAAATAAGGTTTAGTTGGTTGTCCTTTTTTGTAAAAAAGTTTGAATTTTTCACTTTTTCGTTGTGTTGCTCCACATAAATTCATATACCACTACTTGCTATGTAAATAACAGTGACAGGAAATTATTATAAAATCATCAATATTCACTAAGTGGAAAAATAGGTATGATTGAAGTTAACTGAAAAACTACCCAAGCAAAGTTAATAAAATTTATGTGGGACCACCTCTGACGTATACCCTATTATTTTTCGAAATCGATCCATAATAATTAATCTTCTGTTATGAAGTCGGTTAAAACAAAGATTGGTAATTTTGCTCTAGCGACTATAAATTGATGCTAGAGATGCCACGTTACTAAAGTCAGAAATCAGACTAATGCTCGCTAGCTTATTGACGATCATTTCCATTTCGAAATTACCCGTGGTCTTTGAAAAGGTTACGAGTCGATTTTAATTGAAACGCTTTTAAATGGTGAAAACGTCTCCTAAACATTATCTATGAAAACATCTTGTAATAACAAATATTAAAATCTAAGGAGTTGGAAGGTAAGGCATAGGTAGGCCTTACAAAAAACCTGAAAGCATTCACAATAATTGGTATTTATATACTATGAAACGGGCATCAAAAATTGTTTAACGAAGATTTTTCTTCCGGAATGTTCTAGATCCACTACCTATTCGGCGGCAACCCCGGCAACCAGAGCAGCCCGCGCGTGCGCCTCGACGACCTGTGGGCGCTGCGCATGCGCCGCGCCGCGCTGCGGGGCGCCGCTATGGGCGCGCGCGCCGCGCTGCGCGAGGCGTGCTACCGCGCCTGCGCCGGCGCCGCCGCCGCCGCGCCCGCGCCCGCCGCCGCCGCGCGCGCGCTGCACTATCTACGGAACGATCTCTACGAGGCCTTGGACCATTCTAATCCGGAACAGGTGACATTTTGAATAATAATTCATTCATTATTTATTTGTTTCTCATCACAACTCATCATTCTCCTGCCCTTATCCCAATTTATTTGGAGTCTACGAAAAATTACTTTTTAAAGTGAAACTTTTATTACATCGTCTCAAACTTTTTCGTCTGTGTGTTGCATGTCGCGTGACGGTCGGCTGTGGAGTAGGGATAAAGTGAAAGGGCTCGTCAGAGCAGCCGAGGAGGAGGATGGGTGGGGGGAGGGAGGGGGAGGGGAGATTGATGAAGCGATTTTTATACCCTTAATGGAATATTATTCCGAAATTTTTTAGTTAAATGTCTATAATGTGAAAAAATGTTTCACTTTTACCGTAGTTTCATAAAACCACACAATCCTTTTTTTTTCTACTTACCATTTTCTTATACCTTTTTTATAAGTCACTCCCTGACTAAAAAAGACAAGGAGTGACTACCGAGATGACGCCTAGCTTTTATGGGTTGCCATATAATCTTTCACACAGTCCATCCATTGATTCTTTGGTCTTCCCTAACCGTATAGCCATCTACATTCATACTTTCCTCACGACATTATCCTCATTCCTCCGTATCACAAGCCCATACCGTGACAAGGACAACCGATTTCCACGCAACTTTTCATTTCCGCACAACTTTACACGCAGTTTTGTTTTGATTAAAACTACAATAAAGTACTTAGTTCTAAATTCAAATTATTATACACGACAAATCTAATCATTGCTAGACATGGAAATTAGCATTCGTTTGTATTCGGAAATGCGATGATTCCCGAGGGATATTAAGAAAATAATTATCTGTACTTGTATGTACACATGTCCACACATGACGCGTAGCAACGCCTTATTAAAGTTAAATATAGAAAAGCTGTTGTGTGCTATTCCTTACTCCGATACTTTATCAGATGACGAAAATAATTAAATTTATAAGTTGAATAAATACTATTCACAAGCTGATGTTGTCATAGTGGTAAATTATTGTATCAAGTTTGTTAGTGGTTCTAAGTTAACTCAGAGAACTTCATCTCTATCTTGGGAATGTAGACATATTCCCCTTTATTTATAAACGTTGCTTAAAGTTAAATAATGATTAACGACTGTTTAAGCATACATTTTTGGCGTTTAAACGTCTCTTAACTTTAATCATAGTTTATAAATAAACCCCATGTTTGCTATGTTGATAGCATATAATATTAATGAGGTTATAGCTAATATAACAACTTGTAGTATTAGTAACGAGTCTGTGTTGCCTAGTTATAGTAACAAGATAGTGATTATGTATGAATCATCATGTTGTACGAAAGAGGATCCACCTATAGTGGTACCCAACTAATAAGGCGCGTCGTGAATCTTCGTTCGCACAGAAAAGAAAGTATGGCCCCGAAGATAAACGAAAGAATGCTTAAAACTTATAATCAACCTTAGATCACTACTATAAGGTTCATAATACACTGCAGCTGCTAGTTCCGTCTCACTCAGAAGTCGCGCCTCTCCAATCAGAAGTATGGCAGTTGACTAACATGCCACGCGGCGCGCGCTAACATGGTGGCTGCTGCCGACCAATAGCGGTACAGAAAAAAGAAGCGCGGTGCGTGGAGCGTGTCGATTGGTCAATAGCAATTACCGCGCTTTGAAAATTCACCTTCTGCGCAGGTACATCGGTAACCCATATCAGTTGGGTACTACTGTACCAACATCCTTCGATGCCACTACCAGTTAGATAGGGAATTCTTTTCCTGCTGGAACTCATACGAGCATTCTAGACTCTTCAGCTGTAGTTGTGGAGATCACTCCGGATAATTATTTAAACTAGTCGGTAAGACAACAGAAGTGACGCTTTCAAATAACCAATTATTATTAGAGAATAATAAAACTGTATCTTCTGGCAATATAACTCATAATAATAAAAAACCAGAGGCAGTGTAATATTTAATCGAAATATCCAAAGTTGTGCTTCCAAATTACTGCAAATAGACTAGTTTATGGAAAATACTAAGTTTGATGTCATTTGTTTAACAGAACATTGGTTAAAAGATCATCAAGCAAAGACAATTAATTATGAAAATTATTGTGTAATTAGCCATTTCAGCCGAAAACGTATAATACATGGTCATTAATAGAAGTTAAAAATTCAATTAAATCGAAAGAACGAAGAGACATCATCGGACTGTCTGTTGAACACACCGTTGAATTGTCCTGTGTTCAGCTTGATAAGCATGTTACAGTATGCGTATACAGACCTCCAAGTTGCCAGAATCTATCTGTGTTTGATTCTGTAATGGAAGATGTATTAAAGAAAGTTAATACTATTAGTAAGTCAATAATCATATGTTAATTTTAATATTAATCTATTAGAAAATTACTCGAATACTGTCAGATTATTGTTTTTTTTTAGATCATTTGATTTGTCAAATGTTTTTATTGCACTAACCTGAGCTACAGCTTCTAACACTTGTATAGATAAGATTTTTTTGCGACCTATCTAAGGCGTTCGATTGCGTAAACCATGGGACACTTCTGATGAAACTAGAGCACTATGGTATTAGGAATATAGCTCTTGATTTGCTATGATCTTACCTAAACGATAGAAATGTTAAAGTTCAAGTAAAGGGCATAAACTCATTAGGGTCTGAAATGACAATGGGCGTTCTTGAAGGTTCGATATTGGGTCCATTCCACTTTTTAGTTTACATTAATGATTTACCCTAATTACTTCAAAATCAATGGAAGGTGGTGTTATTTGTAGATGACACATCATTGATCCGTAGGTGATTACTTTAACTCACACACTAGATTAATATTTGTATTTTTTTTTGGAAAATCATGCATTTTTACAATATTTGTAAAATGTGAGCACCATATAAATGGTGCATGGTGCTGTCATTGCTTTATTTAATTATTTTTACCTATTGTGGTATAGTAATTTTATTCTAGGTGCATCGTCTTCACATATAATTAATCTATACATAATATTGTAAAATATTAAAAAGAGTAACGGTTAAGTTTCTTGCCCATTCTTTTCTATACGAAACTATCTTTTGGAAGGGGCAACTAGAATTAATCCTATTTATTTATTTTTGTAATATTTTACACTCAAAAGTACCTTTTATGTGCCTATTGAAATAAGTGATTTGACTTTTTACGCAACATAAATAAATATGGTTTCAGTTGTTTACTTCCGATTACAAATTAGAGGATTATATCCTAGATAAGAATACTTGGAAACATGCTGGTCCTGCTACATAGGACAATCTAGAGTCTAGACAAAATCAAACTGGTTGCTAATTTAATTGTATAATTTATAATTTTTATGACATTGTTTTTTACATTATGTAACTACTTTAACTCACACACTAAATTATTACTTGTGAAATTTTGGAAAAATCATTTACTTTTCAATATTTGTAAATATGTGAGCACCATGTATCTATCTCATAATTAATTTACCTGTCATGCGTTATGTTTAATTATTTTTACCTATTGTGGTATAGTAATTTTATTCTAGGTGCATCGTCTTCACATATAATTATTATGTATACATACAGTGTGTGTGTGTGTTGTTATGTGTACTATAAGTACACCTCTGCCGAACCCTTCGGGGAATACAGGCGTGATGTTATGTGTTATGTGTATACATAATATTGTAAAACATTTTTAAAAGAGTAACGGTGGAGTTTCTTGCCCATTCTTCTCCATACGAAACTACCTTTTGGAAGGGGCAACTAGAATCAAATCTATTTTTTTTTGTAAATTTTGACGTTCAAAAGTGCCTTTTATGTGCCTATTGAAATAAGTGATTTGACTTTGATCGCAATTTAAATAAATATGGTTTCAGTTGTTTACTTCTGATCTATGTTCATCCAAAGAACGTGCTCACGTTGTACTTTTTATATCATAATCAACACCGTGTCATCTATTCCAGGTGGCCCGCTTCCAGAAGCTAGCGACCGTGCTATTCGCGGGTTCAGATCCGTGCGAGGGCGCGGCGGTGGCGCTGTCCCCGCGCCGCACGCGCGCGCTCGCTCGCCGGAGACACACGCAGCCCGCGCCCGCTGACCTCGCACATGCGTTAGCACAGGTAACATTTCATACTATTTAAATCTAATCGTTGAGCTCCTTAAGTCCTGACTTCCTGAGTTGAGCTGCACGATTACTGACAAATGCGTGCACTGACTGGACAGGTCCACTCAATCTGTGTGGTTCTTTCCTCAAAAGACCATTTCAGATACCAATCTACATGATCATCACATGATCTGACCAAGATTATGTCTGGAATTTAAAAGAGACTGTGACCTCTGAGTTTGTTTCGGCCTTTCTTCTCAGAGTAGTCAGATAGGAAACGCCGACCTCATCTAGTTTAAAAAATATGATTGACGTGTAAAAGTGTTTGTACAAACCTACTTACAGAAATAAAATCATTTATCATTTATAGGTACATAATGAAAAAGTAACGAAGTCAACCTGTACATTGAATAGTTTTGAATAAAAGTTATTGCTACGAGGTGTGGGAACGAGTCTGATGGCGAAAATATAGTATTTTTTATATTTTTTGTCCATTAATCTGTTTGTCAGAATGTATGTATCGGATTGGTGCAAAAACGGCTGAACAGATTTGGATGAAATTTGGCACACAGATAGTTTATAACCTGGATTATGGTACTTTTTATCCCAATAGTACGTTCCTGTGGGATATGTACCGACAACCACGCGGGCGAAACCGCGGGCAAAAGTTAGTAATAAGTAAATCAGCATGCTTTGTCCCATTGCAGGTCAAGGCGAAAACTTATGAAAGAAAATAAATAATTTTATGTTGTATTACATTCCAGGTCCTAGGAGCCGAAGACAGCGCACCCGAGCCAGTCCAACCATTCGAAGAGGTATCAGAACCCACTCCCGATACGTGGGACGTGGGACAAGACGACGAACTAACTGGCGAACGAGACGACGCTCCCGAATGGAACGCGCGCGCACAACGCATCGTACTGTACGACAATTTATGCCAGTTCTTCAGGCCGTCGACTGTACCGCCTAAGGGAGACATAACTGACTTGGTCACGCTGTAAAATGATGGTGGAAGGTATGATGGTGATGGAGCGCCAGTTGAATGGTAATTTTTTCTGGCAGGTAGGTGGTGTATAGGCAGCTCAAGTTTTTAAATGACGGAAATTTTGTGACGTATTTGATTTGCTATTTTTGTATCTATCTGGTGGTGTATCCACCAAAAAATACCTATTTTGTAATGTGAAACAGCTTGATTGTCGGATGAAAACTTCCTTATCATCGAGCTTTTAAAACTAACATTAAGAAAAAAAAAATGGTGGTAAGGCGCGTAAGTAAATTCTCTGGTAAAACGCTGGAAATGAGAGTTATTTCATATATGTACTATGATTAAGTCCGGTCTATCTAAAATCCATCTTTTCTTGTACTTTATTCCTGTAGAAAACTACTAAATAAGTGTACTTTTAGAGACAAATTAAATACATGCGTATCTCTATACTCAGTGCTCAAAAACTCATTCACCGGCGTTTCTTTTTACTTAAAAATACTTCGTTAAAGTTCTGCATATCACCAAATAATTTGCCATTTAAAATAATAAGTAAAAATTAAGCCAAATCATTTAAGTCATCTATCAAAATTAATGCAATTCGTAATTTCTAATTGATTACCGTGTAATATTAATAATAATATAGCTACCGTTACATTTGTATATGTAAGGGGATGCCAACAACGATGACTCAAAGCGGATTATACAGGTTGAAAATAACAATACTCTTTTCTTACGAGAACTTTATTTTTTCACTCTAGTTTCCTGCACTAGAGTGAAAAAATAACTTGATTTGTACTGTAGCCAAAAATAAGAATTTTGGTATTTTCAAGCTCACATAGCGCAGGGCGTAAAGCAGTACCATATGGTGATGGTTCTCCATTGAAGGAGCACTGAGTATTGCTTCTATTAAGGTGAATCCTCAGCTAAAATTCGCCAAATTCAATTTTTCTTTGGTTTTTTGCAAATTGCAGCTCTGTGTTACGTCGTATGTTGATCAAAATGTGATTCACGACTGTAGGAATGATATAATTACTGAATTATAATCGTGAATTTCATATATTATTATCAATCGTCAAACTTTGGAAATTGATTCCACCTAAGAATTGTTATATGAAATATTCTGAAAAATTCTTAGGTGGAATCAATTTCCAAAGTTTGACGATTGATAATAATATGAAATTGAAGATTATTATTCCATAAATTGGCATGACAATTCACGTTAATTAAGATAATTTGATACACTTGTACCCCATTCGTCTTAAAGGACCAAAATCTAACTATGAAGGTCTGGGAGGAGGGCTTTGAACTGGTCAACATTTTGTTGTAAGTAAATTGAGAGCTAGGAACTCAAGGGTAATTTCATCTGTTCTCGTGACCACTCTAAATAAATAATAAACCAGACAGATAAAAAATTACAATATAATATAATAATTATGTTAACATATATATCTCGTAACATAATATTTGTAATCGTAGTCTCTTCTTAATCTACTCAACGTATTTCAGAAGTGACAATAGTTTATTTTGTAACTACAAATAAGAAAGTATAATTTATTTTAGTTTTTTGTCAACTTGTTTTGATTATGGACATTGTATGAGCATTTTTAAGTTAAAAATATTTATCAATTTATTGCAAGACTGACATAATGAATATGTTTTAGGTTGGTGTTATTTTTGACTGAAATTATAAGCGAGAATCCTTTTTTTTAATGAAGATGAAAATTAAGAGATAATTCTGCACTCTTGTTGTGAGCCCAAAATGCATAAAATAATACATGTCTATGACTTTTCACTCAATAGTCACCGTAAGTGTTCATCAGCTCTACATTTTTGATTATTTATGTGAAATATTTCGTAGTGCCGACGATCCACTAAGGGCCCGTTGTTTGATCAGTAGTCAAACATACTAACAGTTATAATGCTAACAATTTGTTAAAAATTACAGAAGTATGTTGTTTGACAAATGGTTAAGCTGAGTTAAAAAAATGACGATTTGCTATGAAAATTAACCATGCACAGACAGAGTAGTTAAACTTTAACTATTGTCAAGTGACTAATTATTAAATTGACTATTGGTCATTTTTAACTATGTATCAAACAACGGGCCAGGAGGGGCGGAGCGGGCTGGTTTAAAAAAAAGTTGTGTCGATTTGTTTAATATAATCATGAAGACCGAAATATACGCTTCATTCGCTAAAAAAACTGTAACTTTCACTTTATTCAATCACATATTTTAGTTCAATGTATAAACCCATGAAATTCAATCATTTTGTCAATCTTGCAAGCTTTTGTACATAAAGCATATTGCGCCTAGAAGCTAACGTTAAGTAACAAATGGCTCTAAATCGCAGCGAGCGGCAGCAAAGAGGCTTCTTACCTTCATAAGATTGTAAATAATCTAACTCTAGTTGTTTTTCAAAGAATGTATCAATAAGCGCGTACGGCCGTGTTCCCGATAACAGTCTAGTCAGTATTGAATACTAAGTTGTACGCGATACATTCTCGACATTCTTTAAATAAGAAAGAAAAGACATTTTGCATTTCACTACAAATACCTAACCAAATATTTCGGGGAATTATTAATTGCCTAAAGTCTAGGTATTTACTCATTTTCGTTTGTAAAACTAAAATTTTGCAGGTTCTGATGTTAATGTTAAAATATTTGAATAAATGACCTGAAAACACAGGTTTATCGCAAAACAATGCATCTTATATTAGTCAGCTTTTTAGAATTAGAATAATGGGAACGCGTATGTTTACAGACTGTGATAAAAATCTGTAATCAATAAGATGTAATTATTGGCGTAAGGAATCTGGGGTTTTGAAGCTAGCGAATGTTGCCAAATTTTAGTACTACCACGAAGAAGAATTGTGTATTGTATTTTATTTAACATTTAATCACGTACTTTACAAATAATAGTTTTAAATTATTGTAAGTGTACAATCATACAGTAAAATGTAATCATACAATATGTAATTACAGTAAAACAGTTGACTGTGTAAAGCATTTTGTTTCTCTCATAAGTTTTACAGCTACGTAGAGGTAGATTCACTAATATTTTATGAATTATCTTATATTTAAGAATGAATCAGTAGGGTCACTTGCTTTTGTAGTAATAACAGTATTTACATTAGAAGCGGGTACTGAACTTGACATACAGAATAGATTCGATATTTTCATTGATAACGTATTCTGTTCTAACCTTTCGTGTGATTAAGTTCGAAAAGTGCAGGAATGAAGATGGATCATTCATTAAACCATTCCATTCATTCAGTCTAACATTATGAAAGAAAGCATTCACATTTTTTGTGACTCTTCAAAATGTTGACATGCATTCTGCACTTCTTATAGTCCAAGCGCCGCAGCAAAAAAAGTAGGTTTGTAATGCAACGTACGGGACCTGGTATTTTTTTTTTTGGAATATGTTCAAGGGTGTCCCCTGAATGTAAATCCAAGTGGGCGCGGCGGAGGGGGGGTTCACTTCAGCCGCCATCTTGGAAAACACGTTTTATCTAATATCTCGCGAACCGCGCATCGTACGACAAAAATTGTTGTGATCATTATTGTAGATAATAATATTTGCCATCTTTTTTATTTGAAACTTTTTTCTGTATAACGCATAGGTTTTTAATTATAGCGCTCCAAACTTTTTACAATATGGTTTTTACTAAATATTTAGTTAATGGTCAATGATAAATTAAAAATAATGGTAACTGAATTGTAGAGCATGAAATTACCGATAAATTTTATTAGAAACTTTTTCCCGTAGCAATTATAGTTTAGGAGCTATAACGCTGTAAATGAGATTATAATGCTGTATATTCAATTATGCGCCTATAAGTTGTAGTCTATATTTCGGGTCGTTCGGAATTTCCCCCTCTTAACATTCCAACAGTAACACAACCCAACAATTCACAGTCCAACAATTCTTACGATGTAACGTGATGTACTATTGTTTTTTGCTACATAGACAATCTTTTATGATGATACCGTTTTAAGTAACAATAAAGATCGACAAATTATCCACACACCACACCCACATTATTTATAATTTTAATTGATTCGCTGCACAGCTGTATTGACATTTGTTTGAACACTTTATGCCATTTTATGCGTTATGAAATGGTTTTCGTATATAGCGAGCAATATAGCCACTGATAATGTACGAGGTGCAAGTTTTACCAACCTGCAGCTCTTAAACTATAAGTGCTACGAGAAAAAGTTTCTAATAAAATTTATAGGTAATTTCATGCTCTACAATTCAGTTACCATTATTTTTAATTTATCATTGACCATTAACTAACTATTTAGTAAAAAACATATTGTAAAAAGTTTGGAGCGCTATAATTAAAAACCTATGAGTTATACCAAAAAAAAAATTCAAATAAAAAAGATGGCAAATATTATTATCTACAATAATGATTTCTACAAATTTTGTCGTACGATGCGCGGTTCGCGAGATATTCGATAAAACGTGTTTTGACCCCCCCCCCCGCCGCGCCCACTTGGATTGACATTCAGGGGGCACCCCTGAACATATTCCAAAAAAAAAATACCAGGTCCGTACGTTGCAAAAAAAAAAAACCCGGCGCTTGGCCTATTAGGACTAATCTATTTATGCGTAAATTTATATAATCTGTAGAGAAGCTCCAATGTGGTTTTTTCGAACATTTTGCTCCAAAATACTCCCGATATGTACCAGTATAGTTCTCATAGCATGTGTGCACATATTTATGTTGCTAACTGCACATAAGGACCTTAATACTCGATTGTATCTGTAAATATTAGTATTGTATCCGTAATTAAGAGAAATTACGTACTTACGCCAGAGACGTCTTGTAAATATGCATTTGTATTCGTGTAAGAGTAAATTATTTGTTTTCAATTTGTAACTTGAAGCATTCTCAGTCTGTATGTACATAATATGCGTATTAAACTCATCATGTCGTTTTATTTAATTATGATCCCTGCAATCCATATCCCAAGCCATGGTCATGCTTTCGCCTCTTTGTTACCTGTGTAACTACTAAGTTGTAACATGTGGCATTATACTGGACTAGCTTTTGCCCGCGTTTTCGCCCGCGTGGACGTCGGAAATTATCGCACGGCAACGTACTACCGGGATAAAAAGTATTCTACATATTAATCCAGGTTATAAACTATATGTGTTCCAAATTCCATCCAAATCCGTTCAGTAGTTTTTGCGTGAAAGAGTAACAAACATTCATACATTCACACATTCATCCATCCATCCATCCATCCACTCTCACAAACTTTCACATTTATAATATTAGTAGGATGAATGAATGAATGAATGATGTATTTATTTGCAAGAATATACTATAACTTCTTTAGGAGTACTAATTTTTGTATAAAATTGGGAAGATAACAGTTTTTAATTGGGAAATCTTGAAATGAAAATTTAACACCGTGACTACCGCCACCCCACCAATGGCATGGTATATCTCGTAAACTACTAGAGTACTAATTTTGAATTTTGGGTACTAATTTTATCTTGCAGGGTACTAATTTTCTATGTAGGTTTGAGGGAAGCGACAAGCTCCTGAAACCTGGAAGCAACATTCAAAGTCGTGGTCCTGCTGAAATAGCGCGCGAAAGTTATCATCGTTGATTTCTCGGTAAATACAAATGTTTCAGTTCTTTTTTTTTACGGAATGAATCTCATTTATGGGTACTAATTATTTGTATACTTAGAATAGCTGTAGCATGCTCCCTGTTTCGGCGCCGGTGGTGGTCCTGCTGAAGGGAGCATGACTACCGCAGGACCACCTTCAAATACGATTTTCTCGAAAACTACTAAGGTACCAATTTTATTGTTCGAGTACTAATTAGTACCAATTGAGTACTAATTATTTACCAAATATGGAAGCGTTGGTGGTCCTGCGGTAGTCACGGACATCAATTTTTGTTGCATATTTTTAGTCTATTACGCGGGACTACTAGCGGCTTTTGTGCTATTTTCCTCTTTGACATAGCCTTTTCATCTTTTTCAAAAAGCGAGTAGTCGTTTTCCAGCAATAATATAGCTTGGGAAACGACTTTTATTTTTGGTGTGAAAAATCAGCGTTTACGGTAGCGCTCAATAAAATGCACACAAAACATTGTATTTATTAGTGTCTTTGCATGCACTAATAAACACAAAGAATTTTTCATTTAAAACTTGTTTTCGTAAAAATGTTGGAACTTCAATATCTCCATTACCAGAAGGTTCCTAGGCATGGTCCAGTACAAGAACATTATCACAATGACGGGAAGAACAAGTGACTCTCAGCTTTTTACACCCATTATTAGTGCTGGAAAATCTTTTGATAAAACTCCTTCCATTTGTATTATTGCTAAGGACGGTATTCTCTCTCTCTCTTTCTCTCTCATATTCCGTCCATTTGGTCCTTCGAGCCGGATGGACAGAATATTTAGCTTTGGTGATGGTAAAAAATATAAATATAGATATTAATATAGTAAAATACAAATATAGTATTAATTTCTAGAGGTCTTCTCTAGAAATTAAAACTATATTTATATTTTAAAATCGACAATCTGCATTGTTGTATCCAGTCTACTTTTCACAAGAAATGAGATAATTCTTGTGGCTGACGAAAATCAAAAGCAATATAGGCTGTTACTAAAAAGAAACCACACAAAATGTTTTAAATATATAATTTATTATTCTCATACATGATTCAAATCAGTCATTGTGACAACACGGTGTGCCTTACACAGTGAAAATAAATCCGCTCTGCCATGATATGTTCCCGCACGGGTTCATTACATCTGTCGGTGAATATCTACACAACACCGCATTATACATGAAACAAGCTCATTGGGGATAAGAGATTCTAAAAGACTTGTAATCTGGTTCGATTACTAACAAATAAAGAAGTGGCCATCTGAAAGTAAAGTGACGAAGAATATTCTGCATTCAGAGTGAACCATCAAACTGTGCAAGGTTATCGAAAAGCGTGGGTTCGGTGGCAAGCACTTTGTTTCTCAAGTCACATTACATCAGAACATTGATTCCACACAATTTAATTGATAAATGCAGAGCTCGCAGCCGCACCCAGCTTCAAGTTAATTGACGTTTTACTCAGCTACAGATTAAAATGAGACCACGGAAAGTGGGAACATTCATGCCTCGAGTTGTCCAACACCTAAATCATGTTGCAATACAATAATAAAGTAGCGGGCAATGTATAACAAAAAGTTCATCTTTAAATAATATAACTCATAATCAATAGTTACTCTATAATATAACGTAATATCTATGCCTAGGCAAAATAATTATCTAAATGTTATGTAATAATGTATAAAGAAAAAAATATTATTTTTGGTTAATCGCTGTGATCACCACCACCGGCAAGTGGCAGCAGACATCGAGCGATGCCCACAAAGTACAAATATTGCGTAATAAATAATACACTGAAAAATACACGTGTCTATGTAACAACCAAATTTTTAAATACACTAATACTTTAACTCACAATACGTAGTGGCGAAATCGTTTCAGCGCACCAAACATAATAATAATAGTCGGTCATTTTTAACAAACAACAATACATCTGAATCAAATTAACGATGTTGAAAACATGTCAAGGCAAACTCAACAGTGTCGTAAAATACAGACAAAATTCAAATCTTGCAATGAATATCATTTATCGAAAAACATACTGCTCTTATAACAAATGGCATATAAAAATATTATTATGTCGATGCAAACCGACTCTAGTACGAGTTTCATTATGCTTCAAATGATATCGATGAAACAAGCACTAGCCGCGCGAAGTAATCCCTGACTAGACATAAGAATACATAAACGATGTCTGCTGCTAAGCTACATACGAACAAAATAATACTAGAAAAGAAAAATATATAGTAAAGCTAACAATTGGTAAGTCCATCGTTTAAGTACATGAAGAATGCTCTAATGAAAGCTAGTCAATATATTATTATATCTATAAACAATAAATGCAAGGCGATGGTCCTGCGGCGCGCGCGGCTCTGAGCCGTGCGTCCGCCGCCCTTTGAGCTATGCAAACTTATTACGCTAAGACAGTTAATATTGCAAATTAATTTCACTACACGAGGAGACTGTCCTCGCTAGATTACCTACTAAGTATACTTGAAGGTTAATGTATCTAGCTCTATTCTAAACCAGTAAAAATACCTACTAAGGGCGAGTGCCCGCGCTACATGGAACGGTCCAACCAGCCTAAGGTCACTGCGACGCTAGCAAGGGTCACGACGATGTCACCGCGAGGTCGTCCGCGACCCCGCGGGGAGCTGCCAATATCACATCCGATAACGTAAACAATAAATACGTAACACTTAATAAAATCTTTTTTAATTTTTTGTAAATTTTGTCTTATCAATAGATTCGCTGGTCGGCGCCCGTGAGCAAAGTTTTGAGCAACAAGGACGAGAACTGATTCGTTACATTTGTTTTAATATTAAGAGTAAAGTGGTGTTTTTTAGTTCGTGGTTCGGTATAGAGTGCGCGTAACATCAGCGGGGCGCGACCAGCTCATGGACAAGAAATGGACGCGAGTGGCCTCGCCACAGGACGGCACTGGGACACTACGTGGCGCGGACGGGACGCGGCCTGCGAACGCTCACTCAACAGCCAACTATCATCACATTATATGTCTTTTAATGAAGTTTACAACGCTCATCAACTAATCCCGGGTGATTCAAACTCTAAGCAACAATTCTCTCGTTCGCAGCGGTCCGCAGTTGCGTGACTACTAAGTCCGATACAGTCCGCGTCCGAGCCACAACAGTCTAAACGTCACTAACGAAAAATACTGAAACACTACGAGTACAACTAGAACAAGATGGACGAAAGTATTCGGCAGAGGGCCACAACAACACAACAAACGTATCCACTACAGAACAGATTACATAGTCTTTTTGCGCACACAATGGATGGACGTCGACGAATATCTTTTTTTTTTCTTTTTAGAAATTTTTATTTGGACGTACTAAACATTCGTATCGAGTAGAGGATTCTATGAATATAATAAGATTCGAACGATAAATATAATGTATATCATAAAAAATAACGTCGCACTGTTTCATCGAAACCTCCGATCAACTCCCACACGTATAAGAAAATGTGCCTTCGACGGCGCAGACCACGCACTGGGCTGTGAACATGTACCGCGGGTACGTCACGAGGCTATCACGCCTGGCTACCTAGTGCGTCGTCCGTTTCGCCGTGTCATCTGTGATATCGTAACAACGGTGATAAATTCATATGCGTAATAAAATACACTGATCCTATTACAAAAATACTCGATAAACATCAATTTGACGACGTGCAATAGATAGATAGATATTTTGAGGAAATTCGATATCAAATCTGGATCGGTGGTGCGCGGGTGAAGTACGCGAAGAGACGCGACACGTGAAGCTCGCGACACACAGTGCGGCGACAACAACAGCCGGCCCGGCGCGGCGCGGCCTGCCTCGCGGTAAAAATCAGTCAACTTTAATATTACAACACCAACCGTTCACTGGCAGGGGGCCGCGGCAACGGGCTATGTTTTTATTCAATTAATTCTATGTTTTCGTTCCTATGTGCTAGCGGGTCGAGCGTCGCGCGCGCACGGCTGCACAGTTTGACGGTTCACAGAGCTACAGAGGCCGCGCAGGCGCTCCGCTCGACTGCGCGTCGCCGAGGCCCCCCGGCCGCACACCCGTACGATTAATTAGATTAAAATTTTATAAAACGTATAAAGAATTAAGTCCCAGGGGGACTCACAGTTATAAAAAATGTCGCGAGCTCAGCTCGGCTACTTGCGTCCGCGGCGACAGACGCGCGCGACACGTGCGACCGGTCGCGAGCCGCGCCCGACACTAACACTATAAATTCGTGACGCCATCGATCGCGTCGGCCGGCCGCACACTCTGACGCGGTACGTCCGCAAGGCGCTTCTGGCGAGAGAGTCCATCGTGACGACGGCTCTAGTGAGTCACTCGTCTCCCTCCCCCTAGCTGCGCAGGTGCGCGTGCGAGGGAGAAGGCGCGAGCAGCGCGCGCAGGGCGGCGGCGGCGGCCTTGAGCGCGGTGACCAGTCGCTAGAAGTCTCTCCCGCGCGCGCGCGCCGGCCCGCCCGCTTTCGGCACGCGGCGCGTGCGCATCTCGCGGTCCACCTGCGGGGATAACACCAATCATTAAAGGGCAAGCTAAAACATCGAAAACTATCCATTTTCTGTACAGAAATTTATCAGCCAGTATACCTACTTAATGAAAATCTTAAAGGCATTCATTCACTGATAGACAATGCACCGAAATTTAACACAAGAGTTCCCTAAACAAGATGTAAAAAGACCTATCACATAGCCGTTATCTACGCATTCTGTATATATTAAACTAAGTAACAGCAAAAGGGCGGCCTCCTTGATGCGTAGGATACGTGGGAGTCCCAACAGCATCCTTAGCGTTATTGCTGAAAGACCGGACTGCCCTTTCCTGGCGCACTGGTCCCGTAGGCATGCCTGCTTGCCCGGTGCAGAGGGAAAATTTATGAACTAAATTTATGAAGTAGATAAACTTTTTTGATTAATTTATTTTGTCTAAGGATACTAACATAGTTGTAAGCTTTTCTGTTACTAACTCATTATGGATTTTAATTATGTCCGAAATAAATGATTATTATTATTATTATTATTAATAAGGGGGTTTGACGCAGAATGTGCACTTCACGAAACATATTTTATTTAAAATACAACCTTACACTGACCTGCAAATTACAAGAAAACGTAAGAAAAATTGAATTTCGCGAGCAAGCTGGCGCTTCCCCCTTAAGCAGAAATGATTGCTGGGAAACGACTTCAACTTTTGGTGTGAAAAGTCACTGTTTAGTTTAGCGCGCAATGAAATTCACGAACAACATTGTGCTTATGGGTGCATGTATACATGGATTGGAAAAACGTAAAAAAAAAATACTGGAACTTTGACCTTAAGTATGGTTCAGTATAATGATCACAATGACGGGAAGAGAAGTGCTCCGGTTCCGTTAAGCATCTTTTTACACTCTGTAAATCTCCTCATAACCGGGACATTACCTCCAATTCCTCCAGCCGCTGTGTGAGCGCCAGTTTCTGTTGCACAGCCAGTCGCAGCAGCTGGTTGAGAGTCTTCTTCTCTTCCTCTGCGCCAGCGAGCGCCTGGGTCAGCTCGTCCACTTGAGTGACGTACTCCTCGCAACGAGCCGCGAACATCGCGCGGAGACCTACACACAACAAGAAGTATTATTTGACTGATTATTATTTCTCGTGAGTGAAAATCCGAAGATGTATGATGCATAATAAATGGGTATAGTTAGATCTAACAAGTGCGTGAAAGGCCATTTTTTTGTTACGCGAAGGACGCTAAGACACTTGTGTCTAGCGTCCTTTTCGTAAGCGTCTTTTCGTGAAAATGGCTTTCCACCAGCGTAAATTCGCGCACGTGGCCTGCACATTTTAAGTATACAAAATTAGATTAAAAATATGGAACGTCTTCTCTTTTATACCAGAAAAAAAATGATCTATGAAATGCAAAAAATAATATCACAAGAACTGCATACCTTTACATTTCACAGAAGCAAGAAAAAAGTTACAAATAATTCATCAAAAAGGTCAATATCATGAACAATACTCACTGGAGAAAGTAGCAGCGTCTTCCTTCAACAATCTCAACTCGTTCCTCAGCTTCAGCATAGTCTCAGTAACGATGATCTTCTCCGTCTCGTATTTAGACTTGAGGTTAGCCAGAGCGACCTCTGCCGTGTTCTTGTTGGACTTGAGAACAGTACGCAGGGTCGCGATCTGTTCGCGCTTCGTAGATAGCAGGGACTTCAGCTTGATCACTTGTTCTTGAAGTTCTACTACCTCGGCGCCGCGTTCTTCGGAGTCCATTACTGTAAATTCCAAAAAAAAAAAATAGTTTTGTGTTTGGAATACATTCTTGGAAAAGGGGATGATCGGATTCCCCAATTCGGGTTCCAGACCGGATGAGCCCCGCACAGAGACGGTTGATTGTTGTCGGTTTCACTACCCAGTCGTGCGCCAGAGCCTATCATGTCGTGTGAGTAGAATGACATTGAGGATGACAGATTTATACTGGCCATTCCTTTTATCTTGTCACACGACAAGAAGAAGAAAAAGCAACGATTCCTGGTCTACTCTGTAAAAATGTGTGTGCTGCGGACTGTTTCACCTTATAGAATTGACACCTTCGGGTAAGAATGATGTCTTGATTCCATAACCGTAACAAAAACAAAGACATGTGCGGCCTGAATGGTAGTAAGATAACCAGGTGAAAACTAGGAAATATATATATATAAATCTCATGTCAGTGTTTGTGTTTGTTGCCGGTGTTTGTTAGTGTTTGTTGGTGGTGTTTGTTGTTGTTTGTTTGTAGAACTCCTCCGAGACGGCTTGACCAATTTTTATCATTTTTTTTTGTATATTTGGTAGGTCTGAGAATAGGTCGTAAAGTATATTTCATACCGCTGCGGGTGAAACCGCGCGGCGCAGCTAGTAAATAAATAAAATTCTACACAAATTATGGTCTATTAGAGCATTACTAATAAAAAAATGGTAAGCTGATGGATGGTTAAGTTACTAATTTGCAGGCGCAATTATACTGAGTCGTTAGCCCGCATTCCATACGTATCCGAATGCGGTTAAACGACCATTTCACCATTAAAGTCAGCGCTCTTTCAATAACTACCAACATAATAAAGCCAACAAAACCTTTCGAACCATCCTGTTTCTGCATCCATCATATGATATACTGCAGCATCGTGACCAGGCTGGTTCTCAAAGACGTCTTAATTCCCGACGTTAACATCGTATCGTTTCTTTGGTACGGTATGTTCTTACAGTACACACTCCCTCCATTTAACACAGTATTTCTCCAGACAGAATGCAAGTTTATTGTTTTGCCTAAATTATTATTTTCAGACATGATTATGTTTCCAGGGTTGTGAAAAGAAAGGGCATTCGGGAATGGTATTATACGATTGATGTTCTGATAAGTGGTGATATTATTCCAATTATCTAAAGAATCTTGTATTTTCGCATCTGAGTCGTTAGTTTGCGAAAGTCTCGACATGTTTTCGAAGAAATTTGTTATTTCTCTGACACTCCTTTGTTGAGGTATATCTTTCTTGGTAGTTTCGATGTTTAAGGATTGTAGGTGAGATATCAAATTGTGTAACTTTCGCTTGATGTCGGCTATCTTTAGCTTATAATTGGTTTGATCTTTTAGTTTCTTTATAGGAGTGTAGTAGGGGATCCGGGGTTTGGAGTAGTGGTCGTATTGATAACCTAGGTAATGGGAGAAAAGTGAGTGAAAGGTTTAAATGGTTTGATATGAAAGCTACTGTTTTTTCGCAGGTTTCAAGTTATCTGTGTTGCCATTTATAAAAGTGCTTGGGCATCAAACAGACAGACAATCATAATGTCGCATTTATGATTTAATGGGGAGGGATCACTGGTTATTTGTAAATTCTGTAAATTGATGCTGTTACTGTTTGATCTTACAATGGAGAGACTGCGCTTCACTATTTTAAATTAACGGTATAATCGAGTTCGTAATTGCTTTATCACCCAAAGGCTGAATGTCACTTGCACGTCATAAATCGACCAGGGTCACCATAGTGAATTTTCAATTAACTGGATTTTTTGTCAAAAGTGGTAAAGTAATTACGAGATCGACTACGCCGGAATGCAACTTATTTGTCTATGTGACAGCTAGGTAGTTTCAACCTTAGTAAAGTTTTAATTTAATGGCCTTTTTTGCCAAAAGTGGTAAAGTAATTACAAGGTCGACTACGCCGGAATGCGACTTATTTGTCTATGTGACAGCTAGGTAGTTTCAACCTAAGTGAAGTTTTAATTTACTGGACGTTTTTTGTCAAAAGTGGTAAAGTAATTACGAGGTCGACTACGCCGGAACGTCAAGCCAGCATTTTACCGATTAGGGAACTCTTAGTGAAACAACAAGTTTGGCGGTGACTTCTGTTCCACTGGAGATCTCAACTCAACAGACTATGGCCCAACTTCAAAATTGCGCTGCATGCCCTGTCACCTGCGCAGGCGCACTTGATGATCTATGACTGCTTCAGTGAGCGGAGTTCGCGCAGTTGAATTTTGGGCCATACATGTTTGAAGTTTTTCCTATCGATACGCTAAGATGAACATTTTCGAAGATTGGAATTCCCTATAAAACTACAAGTCAGGCGGTCAACTCCGCGATGTAATGGATCTTCCATCACAGCTATAAAGGTATAACAGAATGTTCCACATACCAGGTTGATGCCTGTTCCTGGAGTCGAGCGCGGTGTCAAGCGCTCTGCGGAGATGTGTGAGCTGGTCTAACAATGTATCGGCCGAGCGCGCCACTCCTCCTGCCGCGCGCAGTCCTTCCAGCTCTCCTGCCGCCAAGGCCAGGGCTTCGGCATCCGCGCCACGGCATTCGGCGCCGGATACTGAGGGAAAACAGAATAAATATTGAATGAAACATTTATGGAAGTTAGACTAAGAAAAGGTACTTTTTGAAGATCAAAAATAACAAAAGACTGCTCCTGCTAAAACGTCCACCAGTTTATTGTGTTTGAGTTGCCAAGCAGAAGTGACGCAACACTCTCACTTCTGTCTTCTTTAGAATTTCCCGTAATTAGAATCAAAAAATCTAGTCGCAATCTTACCTGAGCGACAATCAATGTCAAAAAGTTGTCAAAAATGTAGGTAAATTAGAGATATTTTTGGCAGATTGAGACAGATTAGAATGTGGATGCTCTTAAACATACGGGAATTTCCCGTCTAAACTCAATAAGGAATTTGTATTTTTTTTTTTTAATATTGTTATTTGATAGCCGTAAAAAAAAAATATAGCGCCAAAAAACAATTGAAACTACTTAAAAAAAAAACGTTAAAAATAGCCAATCTTCACGGGCACCTTAAACGCCATCCATTTTGACGCGCTTGGTGTGACGTCATAGTCTATGACATTGACCACGGACTGAATCGCAAAAACTACTTCTTATCACATTGACGTTTATTGTTTTATAGACTTTTACGTCACATTTTCTCTGACCAATGGCGTCGCTTTCCGAATATTTGAATTTCCCACAGTTTTTAAGCACCTTTTCAAAATAAATTTAATGCTCATGGAATCTGCGCTACAGTTTATACTTTTGCAGCTATCATCGTTATACTTTTTGTACTTTGTATTGTGTTATTGTTCCAAAATAAACGTTTATTTATTATTTATTAATTATAATCATATGCATATTCCCTATTGCGTAACTCACTTGCGTTCACAATCCGAAGGATTTTGAAGGAAATTCATTTATGTTTGACAAAATCGTCTGCTCCACAATGTAAAAACGCAATGAATATTGCTGAATTGTCAAAGTGAAAGGTATTGGTAAGGTAATTTCAATTAATGCAGTGTAGCCTTAAGAAAGTAAAGATACCAAAAAAGAAAATGTAGTGAAGTGTATAATGCTTACCGTCGTTCTGTCCCGCGTGTTCCAGCAGTACCCGCTCGGGCTGCGTACCGTTGACGGCGCACACGTGGTGGTAGATCTGCGCGAGAGTCTCCGCCGCCGACAGCAACGCGGGGCCGGCCGTCGATAGTGCGCGACCCGCGCCTGGGGCACGGGATAAAAATTGTGTTAGTACAGGATGTATATAAATATTCTAACTTTAGAATAAATGGTGAACGTCAACATTCGTGATTTAAATGGTGAATACAATTCTACTTCGGTATATTTATCAAAGATCTGATGATTATTTTCTTTATACATTACCATAACTGACGCTGTTTTCACATGGGGGTAGGTAGAAACAACAAACATTTTTCTTGATAAAATGTTAGTCACATTACAATTAAAACATTTTTTTTAAAAGCTTTTTCTTTTTTCTACTTTTTCTTCTCACATCCAGGTTAAGTGTGTAATTTTAAATTTAATACTGAAATGATTTAATAAAAATCTTAAATTCATTCATTCATTCACTGACAGACAACGCACAGCCACTGGGTCTGGCAGTGAAGCATAACATTAAGAGTTCTTTATTTAACGAAGGTGAGCACTAAGGAAAGATTTTTGAAAATTCATCCACTAAAGGAGTCAAATACGGAATGTGAAACCCCATCCGACGCACAGCTAGCCTGTCACTACCACAGTGGCTCACCTCCTGCCAACGTCCTCAACAGCTCGGCGTCAGCGTCCAGCGCCGCACAGCGCACCTCGGCCTCCGCCACCCTGTCCGCCAGCTGCGCCAGCGCCGCCCGGCGCACAGCTAGCCTGTCACTACCACAGTGGCTCACCTCCTGCCAACGTCCTCAACAGCTCGGCGTCAGCGTCCAGCGCCGCACAGCGCACCTCGGCCTCCGCCACCCTGTCCGCCAGCTGCGCCAGCGCCGCCCGGCGCACAGCTAGCCTGTCACTACCACAGTGGCTCACCTCCTGCCAACGTCCTCAACAGCTCGGCGTCAGCGTCCAGCGCCGCACAGCGCACCTCGGCCTCCGCCACCCTGTCCGCCAGCTGCGCCAGCGCCGCCCGGCGCACAGCTAGCCTGTCACTACCACAGTGGCTCACCTCCTGCCAACGTCCTCAACAGCTCGGCGTCAGCGTCCAGCGCCGCACAGCGCACCTCGGCCTCCGCCACCCTGTCCGCCAGCTGCGCCAGCGCCGCCCGGCGCACAGCTAGCCTGTCACTACCACAGTGGCTCACCTCCTGCCAACGTCCTCAACAGCTCGGCGTCAGCGTCCAGCGCCGCACAGCGCACCTCGGCCTCCGCCACCCTGTCCGCCAGCTGCGCCAGCGCCGCCCGGCGCACAGCTAGCCTGTCACTACCACAGTGGCTCACCTCCTGCCAACGTCCTCAACAGCTCGGCGTCAGCGTCCAGCGCCGCACAGCGCACCTCGGCCTCCGCCACCCTGTCCGCCAGCTGCGCCAGCGCCGCCCGGCGCACAGCTAGCCTGTCACTACCACAGTGGCTCACCTCCTGCCAACGTCCTCAACAGCTCGGCGTCAGCGTCCAGCGCCGCACAGCGCACCTCGGCCTCCGCCACCCTGTCCGCCAGCTGCGCCAGCGCCGCCCGGCGCACAGCTAGCCTGTCACTACCACAGTGGCTCACCTCCTGCCAACGTCCTCAACAGCTCGGCGTCAGCGTCCAGCGCCGCACAGCGCACCTCGGCCTCCGCCACCCTGTCCGCCAGCTGCGCCAGCGCCGCCCGGCGCACAGCTAGCCTGTCACTACCACAGTGGCTCACCTCCTGCCAACGTCCTCAACAGCTCGGCGTCAGCGTCCAGCGCCGCACAGCGCACCTCGGCCTCCGCCACCCTGTCCGCCAGCTGCGCCAGCGCCGCCCGGCGCACAGCTAGCCTGTCACTACCACAGTGGCTCACCTCCTGCCAACGTCCTCAACAGCTCGGCGTCAGCGTCCAGCGCCGCACAGCGCACCTCGGCCTCCGCCACCCTGTCCGCCAGCTGCGCCAGCGCCGCCCGGCGCACAGCTAGCCTGTCACTACCACAGTGGCTCACCTCCTGCCAACGTCCTCAACAGCTCGGCGTCAGCGTCCAGCGCCGCACAGCGCACCTCGGCCTCCGCCACCCTGTCCGCCAGCTGCGCCAGCGCCGCCCGGCGCACAGCTAGCCTGTCACTACCACAGTGGCTCACCTCCTGCCAACGTCCTCAACAGCTCGGCGTCAGCGTCCAGCGCCGCACAGCGCACCTCGGCCTCCGCCACCCTGTCCGCCAGCTGCGCCAGCGCCGCCCGGCGCACAGCTAGCCTGTCACTACCACAGTGGCTCACCTCCTGCCAACGTCCTCAACAGCTCGGCGTCAGCGTCCAGCGCCGCACAGCGCACCTCGGCCTCCGCCACCCTGTCCGCCAGCTGCGCCAGCGCCGCCCGGCGCACAGCTAGCCTGTCACTACCACAGTGGCTCACCTCCTGCCAACGTCCTCAACAGCTCGGCGTCAGCGTCCAGCGCCGCACAGCGCACCTCGGCCTCCGCCACCCTGTCCGCCAGCTGCGCCAGCGCCGCCCGGCGCACAGCTAGCCTGTCACTACCACAGTGGCTCACCTCCTGCCAACGTCCTCAACAGCTCGGCGTCAGCGTCCAGCGCCGCACAGCGCACCTCGGCCTCCGCCACCCTGTCCGCCAGCTGCGCCAGCGCCGCCCGGCGCACAGCTAGCCTGTCACTACCACAGTGGCTCACCTCCTGCCAACGTCCTCAACAGCTCGGCGTCAGCGTCCAGCGCCGCACAGCGCACCTCGGCCTCCGCCACCCTGTCCGCCAGCTGCGCCAGCGCCGCCCGGCGCACAGCTAGCCTGTCACTACCACAGTGGCTCACCTCCTGCCAACGTCCTCAACAGCTCGGCGTCAGCGTCCAGCGCCGCACAGCGCACCTCGGCCTCCGCCACCCTGTCCGCCAGCTGCGCCAGCGCCGCCCGCTGCAGCGCGGCGCCGGCCGCGTCGGGCGGCAGCGCGCCGGCCGCCAGCTCGGCCAGCAGCGCGGCCAGGCCCGACAGCTCGCCGCCCGACACGCGCCACCACGTCAGCCATTTAGCTGCGCGCGCTGATACGCCGCCCGATTCTACCTTCTCGTCCTCCTGTGAACGTTTATTTGTTCGAAAGCCATTAAAATTGTCCAAAAAACTTTGTCAAGACTAGAATTAGTGTAACGCTACGAGGCGTGTCCACAACAACTGACTTCGAGTTTCCCGATCGAGGCGGTCTTGTGAGGCGACTCGGTCGGTCTATACCCGGCTAATAAGCTCAGGGTAATAAGGACGTGTGTACTGTAGCGTGCACGATCACCAAGTGCGAGTCCAAATAGACCGTGAGGGTATTGGTACACAACTAATGTCAGTGTAACATAATTTACAGCGTATGGTCTTTCTTTTCCTTTATATGTAAAAGGTGAAACTGACTGACTGACATATCAACGCACTAACGCACAGCTGAAACTACTGGGACTAGGAACGTGAAATTTTGCACAAAACTTCGTTTTATAACGTAGGGAAGCACTAAGAAGGAGTTTTTGGAAATTCGACCTTTAAGGGGATGAAAAGTGGAGATTTTGTTTGGGTGAAATTTTTTATTCCTTGAGTTAATTTAATAAACTTGAAACTTGGTACGAATACTTATCTAGGTAAATAATAAAGTTTGTATTTTTTGTTTTTCTAAACTACCCTTGAAAGGGGGATTGGAGGATCTCAGTTTGTATGGAAGAATTTTAATGTGCAGACCGATTAGCTCAAAACTCAGTACTTACACTTAGAACCAAAATTAAGATAAGAGAGTATGTAATAAATAATAATAGAGTAAGGTTTACCAGGGTTTCTCAAAATCTGCCCCTATTGGGGTGAAAAAGGGGTAGTTAATTTTACAGGGGAGGATTTTATTGCGTGGCTTGATTAACTCGGAAATTGGCATAAATAAGCTTTGAGTCAAGGTCTGAAAATAGGCCAAACCATTTTTCAAAATTCCACGCCTGTGGGGGTGAAAACGGGGGGATACAGTTAATATGAAAAATCTTATTCATTTGGTTAAAAGAACTTGAAACTTGGCACGAATGCTTCCCTAAGTAAGTAATAGAGTTTGTCATTATTCATTTTTAAGAACTGTCCCTCCAAGAGGGATTTAGGGATGTTAAAGTTTGTATGGAAGAATGTTAACGCGCGGTCCGATAAACTCGAAACTCAGTATTAATACTTTTAACAGAAAATTATCATTAATGAGTTTTCGGGATTTTCGAAGATCGATTCCGGACCTGCCAAAATTAATCCATTAAGCAATGGCTTAATTTTGGCAGGTTAACTGGGATAAATAATCCTCTCCTTAAAAATGTTTAAGGAGAGGATTATTAAATCCAGTTAATAATAAACTTCTTCATTATTAGTTATTTATAAATACCTTTCAAAGGGGGATTGGGGGGTTGTCAAAGTTATTATATTAATTTCAAAACACGCTTTTTATACTTTAGAAATTTGACCTTTAAGGGGTGAAAAGGGGGAATGTATTTATTTATTTCAGTACATGGAGGACTTACACCTAATAAAAACAGTCAAAAGAGGAAACCATAGTCACCGAAAAGCCAATTACAAATCCTCACGTATAGACTTATAATAAAATTTATGGTGAGCACAAAAACAAAAAACACATCGCCTTATTAATCGAATTATTTCACAATAATTAACCGTCGAAAATTTACTTTTAAAGGCGTTGGATGGGTGTTGAACTCTGTACGAGAAAATAAAACAAAATCCTCGCGGACGAAGTCGCGGGCGAAGTGCTAATCTGCTTATATTTTTGGCTTTTGTCAAGTTATCTCCAATTTTTACACATACTGACTTCATTTCCTTCTTTCACATGCCTCCCTGTAATAGTAAAGAACGTAAAACAATGGTACTGACCAGAGGCGCGCAGTCGGAATGCAGGGCGTGCAGCGCAGTGACACGTGAAGCAGCGCGCGTGAGTCCAGCGCGCAGTAAAGCGGCCGCCGCGCTCTCACTCTCTGCTGTCACCTGTGCGCTGCGCATGGATGCTTGAAGTTGACTCTGTGAAACACGACATGGATATAAATCACAAACTTTTTCCAGAAAATGTTATGTTACTCTCCCACTTAGACAACGAAATTAGCAACAACGCTCAAGAAATTATACCGAAAACAATACGGTTGGTTAAAACACACCATTGGTCTTCAATGTCCAAAAACTTGTGTTCCTACTTGTACGCACAATAGCAAAATGAAAGTAATTCAGAGTCTACCACCAGTAGTTTCATCGTAGCTGAACAGTTGCAATTTCTGACAGCGAATTTAGCAGCGATCATTACAATTTTCCTGTAATCCATCCATACATAAATGATTTAGTTTGAATTTAACCGCGTTCGGGATCTGTCACTGTCATCATAATTGTGAAATAATGACACTGCATGCGGTTTAGATGCGCTTTTTAATCCTTTCATCCTGTAAAACCTGTGTTTACCCGATGTTCCATAAAATATGATACACTCAGTTTCATGACACATTTCAACTCAAACCTCCGACAGCTAAATTGCTACATTACATCCCATCCAGTCTACCTACAGTTAACTCGAGTTATCTAATTAGTATCAATTCCCAAATCTCATGAAACATGCCAGGTAATAACGTTGAAGTTCACGAATGAGGTCAGTTTTGTTAAACGAGACTGAATTATGCATACAGAGTGGAGTGAAGTTACCTTGAATATTTTACAGGGAAACAACTGCTTGGTCGTAATTTAATGTTGAATATTGTGACCAGTATTTTGCTGTATAGTTAGGCAATGTAGTGGCTGTTGTCCATTAGTAGACTAAGATAGACTGAGTTGGTTGAAATTATTAACGAAGCCTCTAATAAAGAATTCGTAATTTGTCGAAATATTTCGGAACAATGTCTGTTATAAAGTTTTGTAGTCCAAGTTGCTAGCAAGCAAGTTGGAAGCAGATAAATCTTGCATCAAGACAACTCGCTCGGAATTTTTACACATTGCAAGTCAGAAGCTGCCGCAATCAAACTCGCGCGCATATTTTGATTTCAGAACCATCACTTGCTCAATCAGTTGCACTCGCGACTTCACCGCGAAATGATCTCAAGACTTAACTCCGATGAAATTACTACTAGGTCCTAGCAGTAAAATACTCAAAACCAAAAGGAACACCTCATTTAAAACAAGTAACTTGAATAAAAGTTATAACATAAAAACATCTGTACTATCCGTCGGAAATATCTGCGAACCTCGCTGGAATAGTTTCGCCACTTTCTCTCTATTTTTATTGTGTTTTTTTTTACCCTATATAGTACAGATTGACCTAATAATAAAAGGGTAAAAAAATATATAAACAATATTTTTTTATTTTTACCTATCGATTTTTTTTGCTATCTCTCCAGTTTGCATGACGTCATTGAGCCAGGTTCGCAGATATTTCCGACGGCTTGTACACGATAGTTAAAAAAATTACAATACAAAATCATAGGGAACAATAACTTACATTTTCGTTATGCGCCTGTTCAAGTTGTTTCTCAAGTCGTGATATTTCGTGCAGATGTACTTCGGAGAACAGGTCGGCGTGGTGGTCGCCCATCGCGCTGGCAAGCTCGGCTGAAGACGAGCCGCCCGGTTCACCATCGTCTTCTGTACCGTCTTCTGGCATACCTGATGTAGAAAACATGGTTGATGGTGAATTATGGGGAATATATAGCGTGGGTTCCGTTTTTCCTCCGTTATTCTTTGGTTGTTTAAGATAAGTTGACAAGAAAAGCTAAGCTGAGGATGAACCGGCCGGTTCACCCTCGTCTTCTGGCTACCCTAATATTGTCTATGAAAACTTTTAATTGACCTTCTTTCACTAACTGTCAGCTATCTGTATCCTAGCTGTATGTTTTCTTAAGTAATAAAATAAAGTAAAATAAATATCTGATACTGAAAAACCATTGTTTTACACAACTAATGGGAATAAAATTGCGGGGATATTTTTTCTTAGTAATTGTTTGTTGGTTTAAGATATAGGCGACAGGGAAAGCTAGGTTACCAGAATACGTAAACTACGTCACACATTGTGAACTATTATGTCAGGATAGTTACGGTATTCTATTAGGTTGCTGTAGTAGTTTAAGTTTGTATGGAAGTACTTTATGCGAATGTGGTCTCGGTAGTGCGTGAAGATTGTTAAAAGACGCAAAATCCATCGGAGATCCTTATGAACTCCCAATTTACCTTTTTGATTTACGTCTGCCATCGGGCTTGTTTTTCATATATTTCCAAAGTAATAAACTACTGGAGCACTGTACTATTACATTTTTAATAAATACTAACAATATTGTATTTTTACGTAATCAGTATTTTGATGCTAGTGAGGAAGAAGGTAGTTGTGAAACTTTTCAACCGCGAACAACTGTCATCAAAATATTTATATTCCAAATTCAAATTCGAAGATGTAAAGTATTTATACTCAACAATGAAAGACGTGGCGACGTATTTTCTAAATATTTCTTCTATATTTTTAATTTTCTAATTTGAATCGCCGGCAGAAATTGATATAAATATTTGAAATTATTATAATACGCAATATTTATTGCGACAAAATGTCGTATCGGAAAATACTGACGTAAATCGACGGATTTTAATCTGTAGAAAGTTTATGAAAAGAATTCGGTTGTGTTTTGTCTTTAAATCATGGAAATCAGAATAACCATTTTAAATCGATTAAAAACAAAAAAGTAAATTCCAGCTATTACTGACCGAGTGCAGACCTGAGTGCAGATTGTTCTGTCGGCTCTTACGCACAATTTGTATGTTATAAATAACCACTGAAGAGGAAACGACAAATAAGATCAAGGCGTTTCTGCCAGACGACCTTAGAATGGACAGAAATTGTGTACTTTGACTGAACTTACCTCGTATACTATACGCCAAGTTAGTAATATTGTAGGCGGCTTCTCTGCTAAGGTGAGCATCCAGCTCTTTCTTAGCGGCGAATTTGGCTTCTCTTTCAGCTTGCAGTGCTTCAAGCGCTTCCGCCAGCTGCCGTTCAGCGATGCGGCGCAGCGCTGCAGTTTCATCAGCCATGGCGCGCGCATTCTCAGCTTCTTCGCGTAGCTGTCTGACTTCATGTTTTAGACCTTCGAATTCGACCTGCAAGGAGATGGGAGCCATACCATTAGCTTTCTAATCTTGAATTGTTTTATTGCTGGGCAGCAGGCTGTGGATGTAGAACTGTGTCACAAACTATGCTTAACCTCCTATCCTGCCATCAGAGCCCCAAAAAATGCAGCCAAAGTGATCTCTGCGCTGCCACCGATGACGCCATGGAAGTGGCGAAGATTTAGGCAAAAAAAAAAAAAAACGAAAACTGTCGTACCACCGACATGAAGAAGAACAAGATCGTGCTGTTGGTGCAACAGCAGACGTACTGATATCTGAGTTTCAAATTAGTTCTTTTGTATTTTTTTTTTAAATCTGTATGGTAGTTTGCATCTTAGAACTGCTTTTAATAGTAGGTTATACGACAGGTCCAGGTCTTAAAGTAACAGACAGCTACTAGAGACGCCCGAAAAGCGACAATATTTCGCGACGTGATAATCGAACCCAGAACATTAAGGCCCACTTGCGCTACAAATGGCTAAACATGATTAACGCTAAACAAATTAAAAACATCGTTCTATTTCTGCCAATCGTTTAGAGATGGAAGAGACAGAATGATATTTCAAAGACATTTATATGCATATCGTTACAAAGTAGCACTTACCAAACAAAGCAATTCAAATTTATTGCTTCAATAAGCAATACCATCACCACCATTAACTACAAAATTTTCAAACAGTTTGGAAAATTCAATAGTCATAAGTTCCACATACGATATACTTGGATATATGAGCGTATCAATTAGGCGGCAGGTTTCGCGACTAGCGGTGGGCACGGCTCCAACGTTGCGCGTAAAATATCAATAAGGTCGGTACTAAACAGTAGATATCTATGGGTGATTGTGATGCAAATAGTTAGGACGCCAGAATATTGAATAAAGATTGAATTTTGTATGGAATACTAATCTGGCGTTTGTAAGTTACTTTCATTTTAGGGCCTCTGTAGCCCGATTAAAATAAGTAAATGAAAGCAGCCTTTTCTTCTGTTTTGTTTCATTTTGGTAGTATTATGAGCAGTTAAAGTGCTCATCCTGCGGGCTTAGCATGACGCTGTCTATCTCTTCGAAGAATAGACACGGCTATTCCCATACAAAGTGACATTACGTTTCTCAATTTTTGACATCGCACCGTAAAAATCCTTATAAAATCTGTCATTTTGTCTTCCGTTTTTGCCAATCGGTGTCTAGGTCCTTTTTAATGTAGACTATTTCAGAAGATAGTTGTCTAAGGCAGTGAAGACCATTTGATTTTTTAATCGCCATGCTAATGACAGTAGAAAACTTTATACTCGACGGCCACAAAATATAAAAATGGAATGGGAAAAAGGAATTTTTCACTTTTTGTAAGGAACATGTGAAAAATGATTACCTACATGTTGAGTTTTAGGGGTTTAAGGGTTCCTTAAAGGGGGTCGAAATTTGCATTATTTTTGCTATAGGACACACCATTTTCGAGATATAAGCAAAATAAAAGATAAACGTGAATATATTACTGAATTTCGTAAAAAGTGCAGTTCACTCTTTCTACTTTGCTGCCGTCGCACCGTCTTCGCGAAACGTCATTTTTGTCTATTCTTCCGTCGACAAGACGGTGCTTGTGCTAAGCATGCTACTTTGATACCTAGAGGTCTGCGGCTAGATGCCTCATATAACGTTCTGCAATGTATGCA
Source organism: Griposia aprilina (assembly GCA_916610205.1). NCBI lineage: Eukaryota > Metazoa > Arthropoda > Insecta > Lepidoptera > Noctuidae > Griposia > Griposia aprilina. Next base: position 6,359,473 of record OU744299.1, read on the forward strand.
TAGTACCATCTGATTTTAGAGAAACATTTTTGTTTTATCAAGTAGATTACTAATGGTTCCTCTCATAAGATGTGATGCATGAGGCCTAACATAGCCAGAGCTCTATACATATAAACTCTCTCTGAAAAACAAAAGTCCCCTCTTGGAGTCTCCACCGCAGTCGGGTAATTAATAAAAGCTGTGTAACTAACCTGTGACGATCTAAGCGCGGACACTTGCTTCTGTAGCGATATATTCTCGTCTTCCAAGTCCCCTATATCGACCAGGAGCCTCTGTTCCCTCTGCCGTGCCTCCCGGAGCTCTGCCCTCAGAGCCACGCGCTCCGACTCACGGGACTGCTTGTCGTGGCCGAGCTCGGAACTTTCAGCCAGCAAGCGATCTCTTTCGCTTACTACGCGGTCTAGTTCGTGACGTAACTGTGACAAAAAAAAAACAATTTAGGTACAATAACATTATTTTTTCTAATAACCTTTAAGTAGTAGCATTTCACCAGTTTAAGGTCCATGTCATATACGGGGTGAGCCTGTTGCCATTTACCGGGCACAAAACCAGACTCCGGGCTGCTAATGGAATAATTCCATTAATACTGCCCGACTCGAGAATCGAACCTATGAGGGTCCTACGCTCAGCAGTCGCAGTTACGACCACTAGACCGACGCGGCAGAAAAAAAAACAATATTTTATAGATAACAGTAGCGAAGGGACAATTTTTGCAAGAGGTAAGCCGGAGTACATATCTTTAATGTGATTATATTATTTCGACACCTGCAAGTAATAACATTGTAACTAATATTTAAGTCAGATTTCGGTTAAGTCATAATGCCAACCAACCTTGAAAATATGAGTCAACGAGGGAATAGCTACATTTTCCTATCATACTTCTATCCTATCAGACTTAACCAAAATCTGATAGATTTTTTTAAATCTTTGACGCGCGCTCCTGTAAAGTTACTAAATATTAGTTACAATGTTATTCCTTGCAGGTGTCGATTTGTTTTTAGAATACTGACTGAAATTTTTCAAAGCAAAGCCGGTAGGAACCGAGTTGTATGGAACCTTCGCCACTGGTAGATAATATTAAAAGTAGAGTACGTTTATAAAAACCTGGCAACATGAAATACGACATGTACTTTGGACAATATAAAAACATTAACAACTAATAAATCTAGCTTCTATACATTTTCACATTATAATGGTGTTCGAAACGTGATAAAACGTTATTGATGGAAACGGAACGCGTATTGTATACGATTTATCGTCACGGAGTTTATGGCGTGAAAAACATAGAATTTTGAGTACAGCGACAAGCATAAATAAATTACATCAAATTAAAATCGATTTTGTCATGAACAAATCGCAACTTTGAGAAAATTCCTAAGTATTTCATGATCGTATGGTTTCGAAAATACTATGATTGTAACACCACGTATCAACATCAATTGAAAGAAGAGAGAGACAGTAAAAACATCAACAACTCCGGAAGAAATATTATTTTACGACTGAACTATTTCTCTCCCATTAAGACTTCATTGTATGTAACGGTCTATAGGGGTTAGGATCACTAACGTTGATTTACAGCCTGATATCATAAAGCATCGTTGAAACGGCGCGATCATTATTTTTTATAATTACTACCACTCTTTTTAGAGTGTTATTAATGGACTGGTAGCCACCACACCCATCATGGCCTACATTATTTTACACAGAATCTGAAAGCATTAATTGTGAAACTTCGTGTTCATGACAATACTCATATAAATCGACAGGTCTAAATCGATATCCCTGAGGTTATTACGAATGACATATAAAGGCTAGGGTTAATTATGAAGGCCGGTTCAACTTTACTTCCAATACTTTTTCATACGTCATGATTCCACCTGAAAAATATCCGGAGACTTAAGTGGCGTCTTTTAACCATGGCCTTCCTGGGGTTGTCAATTCGACAACTAACTTTATGGTAATAAGTAGCTGTTAGTTAACATCAGCAAACAGTCCGAGAGCTTAGAACTCTTGCAACGCAATTCCAGAACTAATACCTGTGGTTCAGGGTCTACAGTTGCATTGAGATAGCAACTTCCCTAGAGTACTGTGAAGATGTATGTCTTCATTTTTGTAAAGATCAGTATAGTGTTGTGCTGTGGCAATAAGGTGGTATTCTTACTGCCACCGCAGCAACCGTTAAAGTAAACTATCCAACCAAGATTTACATACTATTGATTTACTAGTACAGACTGTAAGCACTCTAGTGATGAGCCCCGCCTATTTCGCAAATAGGCGAACGACAGGGAGCGGCCGATCGTAAACGTAACGCGGTCAAGCCTCACTTAGGTCAATAAGTTAACTGAAAACTACCTAGGTAGCGTAAATAAAAGGTGGTGTTAACATTACAAGCTTTTGTTACAGGTTGGGTTGTTGACCAAAACCAAAACTGTGGGAATAGTGATCAAAGGACTCAGATTAATAGCAGATATTACAAAAAAAAAAAAAAAGTTTCTGGAAATGGACACAGTTTTTGCTCTGGCCGTTCAAGATATCGTTTTTTTTTTTTATTTTTTACATCAAAATTACAAGTTCAGTGTGTCTTTGCACCCTGGCCTTCACGGAGGTGGTGGTCGTAAAAGTGAAGAAGGAAAGGAGCAGTAAAGTATCACGACGAAAGTAAGTATCGCATCTCACCCTTACCTAACATTTTACGATCGGAATCCTTTTGTAGAGCTGTGATTATGCCATTATCTTCCAAGGTCACGTGTTATAGAAACACGACTAAATCCAGCCAGGTCGTTTAAAATTCATAAATAGAACACGAAGAAAGGCAATCTACGGCGCAGCCAGTTGCTACCCTATCGATTTTTATAGAAACCGATTCAATTACGAGTCACAGTCAGGTGTGACTCATACTACGTAGACTTATTTATATCAATGCCATTCTTAACAAGCCTGTCGCACAGTCTTTTGGTATTAAGCAGCTTCCGTCATCCTTCTAGATGACATTCCCCACATGGCTGGCGTGCTGTGGGAACTAATAGAGTTAAAGTCAGCCTCGATTTAGAGATTTGTTGTTTAAAAACCCGTATTTTATGGTACAAATCTGGCCATCTACTGGGCCCAAATAGATGATAGATATATAGATGTAGGTACCGTCGATACGAAAAGAAGGAGTACAAATCTGACGACTCACAATAGGCACGTCTGGCAAACAATGACAAGGAGAGCCGAGCTCAAATGAAATGAGACAAGGCTAGACGGAAAGAGAGGTGGTAAAAACTGTTCAAATAGGATGCGTGATTCACCGACCAAAGTTGGAAAAATCTGGCCCCGTGAAGAAAACTTTGGCGATACTTTGCAAAATAAAGAAGTAAAATTGACATTGCCAGTGGCAATAAAATTGTCACACGTCCTGTTCCTGCTTAGCCAATAAAATCCAACATAAAGTCCAATCATATAGAGCACAATAAGTGCACCGGCACACGAGCAGGCACGACACCGGACGATATAATGCGTTCTGACTGCTCTGAGTCAGGCATTGTAAACAAATATGTTACAGTGATAAGAGAAACGACCTACAGGCTCACGGGCACCCGCACTTACTCATAGCTCGTGACTCCAGCTGTACGAGATTAATTAACGAAGTGGAAGGACTTCGTGGTGAAACCAACATGTTAAATAAATTATGTCATTAATTTCTCGAGATAAAGGCGATTGTAAAATAATCTTTCTGAGTGCTCCGTGCCTTTTGGTGGAGAATGAGGTCGTTAAGTTCGAATTACTTTGTAGAGTTAGATGGGCAAACAGATATGGTATTCAGTTTCCAAACAATAATAGAGAATAGAAATTCCTATAACTAACCGAATAATAGTTTTCAGAACAATTCCCTATCGGGACTTTATCCCACAAATTGTCGCGACATAAAAGGACCCTATTGAATAAGTTCATAAATTATGCATGTGCCAGACATAAAGTTCGGGACGGGACAACTTTATGTCGATAAACCCGTAAATGGAAATTAAATCTAGCCGTATTTGTACTCCTGGCGAGCTGCCAGCAACTAAACAAGTGTCAACAGTATTCCATTATTACTGTAAACACTCCTTGACGTGAAACACGAGTAATGTCTCCACCTCTCCTTTGGGAAAGCCAGTTGAATAAACACAAAATCATAACACATTATTAATACCTCGCCTCCTTCATTCATTTTTCAGTGTAGCCGGAAACCTGCGTACACTACACTAAAACATATTTACACACATTCACTTGGCACACGCACTAAATATTCGGCATAATTTAAAGACACTAATGCACAAAACTCGTGTGCATTGCTAAAAATCTACACACCATTGAATAATGCGTGAATATGTGAATCAAGGCCGGGCAAATAAAAATGTATTTCTGGACCAGTGTTATGGATTCCCGACGGCTGCGCTTACGCCATTCGGAGGATTACATCACGGACGAGAGGTCCATTAGGTTCGCGGGTATATCAACTGCTGCAACGCGGATTACTTGTGATTAACCACGGTTAGCAGTATTTTATGCGTTGAAAATATTAATATTGGCAGTAAGAAGTGTACTTCAGTACAGAATGTAGGTGTAGTGCGTTAAGTTGGGGCGTCTCGCGCGCACTGCTCCGAGGGTCCGCGGATGATTCACGTCAATTGCTCCCATTTCATTAAAACGAGCGTAGGCATGCTGTCAGATGTGTCTCGGGAAAATTGTTAAATGAGATAATGAGAAGCTCGTCATAACTTAAAATTAACTGTTTTACATCAGCGGAAGACATCGCCATGTGCAGTGTGCGGTTTGTCACCGGCTTTAATTCCATACCGCTACTTCAAGTATTTTTAGTATTCCCTTATCAGTTGCAGCAAATTACTCACACTATCAGCAACAGGTATTAATTTCCACAATATAGAAATACATAATCGTCATATGCGCACTACGTATAGATCTTCTGGAGATATAATCTACAAACAAATTTACTTTATGAAATCTGTTATTCATCTATTTTACTGTAACATAAAACGGCAATCTCACAATTATATTAGCTAAAGATAAAGTTTGACAAAAAACATAAACTCATTATGTATAAAGTATTTATTTTAAAAAATAGGTTTATACTGCAGAAACCTAATCAGTATTTACTAACTCACGTGCGATTAGACTCAGTTAATAAGTTTGCGGAACAAAATCGATAAGCCGTCATATATCGCCTGTGATTCAGATTTATAATGATTTTTATGATTGTTTACCCTACTAGACGAAAAGGTTCTTCTTACATAAAGGGGGGCAGGGACATCGATGTAGAAACTGTTACCATGGAATACGCACATGATACTAGACCCCCTAGCGCAGAAATGTATGGTAGGTTATCAAAAAAAAATCTGTTTCATAGGAAACTGAAATCTACGCAGTCAAAATATATGGAATAGCTTTTTTTTTTTTAAGGGGTATGCATGGCCTACACGCAAATTTATAATGCCTCAAAATATATGATCCACTGCAGTAGTAACCAAAATCAGAAAAATATATGATAGTCTTTGGGATATAATTATGTTCGTTAGATATTGTGTTGAAAACATAATACAATTAACTTTATATGATAGAAAAAAATCACGAAGGTACCTCTAAAACTTTTTTTTAACGATTAAAAACCATACTAATATACATGCAAACATTCACATTTTTTGTCAGATTATTCTACAAGTAACATACTAACGTAATAGTGTTTTAATTTTTTAGTCCAATGAATAGATTTTTTGTAAATCCATAATTGCTTCATATTTTGCAATAAATTACCAGCGTTGTCTCATCGCGCGTCTCTCTCTTTTCTATGCTATCCGACAGTGACCGCGCTTTAGCTCTTGTATGCCTCTTAATAACCGACGTAACATTTTTGCACTAGCGAGTCTAGAATCATGTGCGTAATCCTTGGTAACAGTTAGTGCGTCCATGTCCCTGCCAGCCTATATAAAATAAAGTTTGCCAAAAAATCTAATTTACAATTCAATTAAGGAACATGTCATATTTCGTGATAGAGCATATAAAAGTTAATAATTGAAAATACGACTTTACATAAGGCTCAATACACACGGAGTTTTTTTTGTACAAGGTGTGGACGCGAGTAGTACTGCTGTTCCAAGGCAGCAAAACGCTTTACATAGAACACGAGTATAAAAAAACACCATGTGTAAAGGCCCTAAATCAGCACAAAAATTAAAAACAAAAACAAATATTAGAAGTGGCGGCAAAATAACACTGACCGTGCCACATGAAATTATTTGCCTGTTCAATTTTCAGCTTTACTCCAATATACTTAAAGTTACGTTTCATTTGTTATCAAAATAGTATACTTGGTTCCTTTATCACCTTCATGTATGCCTTTTATGAAAAATAAATAAATTAATACCTGTTTGGATTCACTCTCCAGCTCCAGGATCTGAAGCGTGAGGGAGCTCTCCATGGCAGCGGACTCGTTGAGGAGAGCATTTTCTTGCTCTATTCCACTCCGGGTTGTTACCTTCTGTGTTGTGTCTAGTTTCATAAGAGCCTGTTGACAAGAAAAGTATATTTTAAGATTTTGTGTTTTGTTCCACGGTCTTAGGGGAACGTCTTTAAGTGGCTTGATAAAAAAGTAGGTATCCTACAACCTACAAGTAAAGCCAGGATACTGTTTGCCTGATTTCATTAGAATCTATTTAGCTTCATAACAGTGATGGAATAACTTGCCTTTACAAACTTTCTCATGTTTATTATAAGTATGGAAGTAAAAATTAAACTAATAACTGACCATGTGAATAAAGAGTATTCTATTCTATTCATGTGACTTTTAACAAGTTGATAAGACTATATTTAGACAAAATACAAAAAGAAGAAAATAAACATTCCAATCTGTAATTCGTATGATGTATACAGGGTGGCGATTTATTCACCTGCATCCGTCAAGGGGATGATTTTATATGTTATTCTAACTTTCACTACGAAACTCATACCTAAATTGTTAAGAGACTTTAATTTCAGGAACATAATATAAGATTGTAATCCTTGTATTGTAGCTTCCAAAACCAACTCAAACAACACTCAGTGTTATACAAATAAATACTTTGACTTATGTTTTCTGAATTTATATATTTTTTTAATACTTTAATAAAAAAAAAAAAAGTTTCAATTCATGTTTCTTACATGTTTCTATCACAGTTCAAAAGATACAACCCTGTTACAGACAAACGGACAAAGGGACAGCAAAGCCTTAGTTATAGGATCCCGTTGGCATCCTTTGGGTACGGAACCCTTATATTTCAAACATTATGTATAACGCAGCAGGATGTGAAAATATATTTTTTGTAAGGGCTCTTGAAAAATAGACTATGTTTTATGAATGTGGAATTGTTGACAAACATCTAAAATAGTTTCTAGATTTCATTCTAATTTTCACAGTATGCCCACAAAAAAAAAAATTTTTTAGAGACCTTTCTTTTTTGTTAGTCAAACGGGGTGAATAGGAACGCAGGGCTGAATCAGAACAAAAATTTAAAAGGGATTTTAACATTTAAATAATGTAATTTGTTGCCAACGAGGGCACTTAATCGTTAATTATAATACAGTAAACACATTAAGAGTCCTTTTTGGCAACAAATTATATTATTTCATTGTTAAAATCCCTCTTAAAGTTAAGTTCCGATTCACCCCTGCGTTCCTATTCACCCCGTTTGACGGTACTAATGGGGAGTATTGATGCCGACATTATTTTAATTATTCATTATTACCATGGCATTCAAATTGTAATAAGTCATTATCTTAACACTTAGAATTTCTAATTGACTAAAACTTTTTGTTAATGAGTCATGGTTTTATAAATTACATCTCCCATACAGCTAGTAAAATAATGGATAACAAATTATACCACACATAAGTTTCAAATAGTTTTAACAATTTCCCTGAAAGCAAAACAATGTTGATTACAATAGTCCGACATGAAATTAATTGGTATGGTATGCACTGATAAGCAGAATACAGTAAGAGTTTATTATTTATGAACCAAAGAAATATTCAACATGTTTCAGGAAAAATATTTAATAGGTGTATGTATATTTTTGTAAGATAAGTTTTATGAATATTATTCCTCATAGGTACATAGTTGTATAGTTTGGCACTATTTTAATAACAAAAATATCTTTTGAACTATAAAATTATATTACAATCCTTTATTATACTCAAATAAAAACTAGATACATAAATAGTAATCCCATAGAAAGGCAATAAAGTAATTGTAAGTAATCTAACTTCAAAAGTAATACAATGCCATAAAACTAACTTTCTCATTCAGAAAAAGTATCCCAAACTTTGGTAACAAAGTTTTGTCTTACTTTTATGAATGGTACATAAGAAAGTAGTAGTAACTAATAATTATATTAATGTAGCTGTTGCGCTAATGATCAATACAATATACTTAATTCAAGAAGATGAAACAGCTTACTGTTCCAGTGTATGTAGGTTATACTCATAATTTTCACTTGCGACTTTTGAAAGTAGTGCATAATATGAATTGTATAAAGACGGATTAAAATGTCCGTTTCGGCACGTTTTAATGTACCCATTAATGCATGAAGAGTGAAATGAACAGAATGTAGGCCACTAACCTCTTGTGTGATTTCCAGGTCGTGTTTGGTGTTCTCGTACAGGCTTTCGAGCTCGTCGCATCTTTGCTGCAGGGAGCTCTTCTCCTCCAGCAGCACCAGGCCCAGTTGCGCCGACTGGATCTTCTCGCTGCTGGCTTGATCGAGCTCGCGGCCAAGCCTCTCGATCTCAGCCTTCAGCTCCGCGATCGATAAATCGCTTTGAGCCGCGGCTGCCATCGTGTGACAGTTAGACGGCTAGATATGCAATCTTCATAAACAAAGTAAATAATCTCAGAAAAACAACTATATAAAACGTGTAAAATCAATTGTTTCTACATTCTCCCAAAGGTAAAATGTCTTGACAGCTCATTTCAGTGTTGTCAATGTGATGTTTGAGTCTGACTCTGACTGACACCAACCGATGTCACGTAAATAAAATAGGTACCACAGAAAAATATATTTAAAATTTGTAAATAACAAATTATTTGAACATGTTATTTATAGATTTATCATGAGTTATATTTCTAGCACCGCTAGACATGATTTTTCTTTGGCAACCGATTATTTGAACAAATTGAACTCCCGAGTTGGGGTTCATATTTTTACTACTGGCAAGACAACAAGTGAAAACAGACTAAAAAAAATTAAGAATAAACCGAGGCAAATGCATTGAATCTGAATGTCAAAAAAACTATCAAAAAAAAAGCATCACTCATTCAGCTTACAGCTCGGCTACAAAAAATCATCAGAGCATACCTACAGTCTTAACGTGACTAATTATTACCCAACTGTTTTGTTAGATACCGACTGTAGCGGAAAGAGTCAACAGCCTATTTACCTTGAACTTTACTGCACTAATGCTCAGACTTGAGGTAAATAGGCAGAATATAATAGTAAAATACGCTATTTCAGTTTGTTTCTCTTTAACCCAAATGTTGACTAGTAGATAGTGCCTTTTGCCTGTTTCACATTATTCCAGTAGCATTTCAGTCCAGCACTGGAATGCCACTGGAATAATGTGAACGCCGGCTTCCAGTGACCAATTCAGTCCAGTAACTGGATTTATGGCCAGTTCACATTATTCCAGTAGCCATCCAGTCCAGCGATCGAAACCAGCGTTGGCATGCCACTGGAATAATATGAACAGGCACTGGAATGTACCCACTCCAGTGACTGGATTGACAATCTACTTTTTAATGCCCAGTTTACATTATTCCAGTCCAGTAACCCAGTAGCGCTGGACTGGAATGGACCGGACTGGCGATATCGTTAACATGATTCCAGTCATTTAAAGGCAGTCGAATCGTCAACACTAAAGTGACAATGAGTTCGAAAAAGCGCTTGAGTTTTTTTTTTAAACATTTTTTTTACAACATTTTCTTTCAATTGTAGATAGAACGAATACTTTTTATTTTATTTTTCACATTTTCCACTGTGAAACGTTCAATTTGCATACCCTCAAAAATGTTTTCTAAAGCAGATTGGCGCATTTGTTTATTTTTATAATCTTCCGAAGAGATGTCCCATTAACATGAATTTTCTCTATATAAACGAATAAACTGTAATGTTTAGTTTTCAGTTAACTTTTTCATTGTATTAACAATGATAAACAAAAAGGATTAACTTTCTTCACAGTCCAGATAAAATCCGCAAAATTAAGATACAAGTGTTTCCTGTAAAAAAGAAACTGTCAGCACTGGAATGGCACTGGATTGGCTGTCTACATGATTCCAGTTGCACTGCAATGGTCGTACTGGATTAAAAAGTAGACCGCCAATCCAGTTTCTGCACTGGATTGCTCATTGGATCCAGTGCATTCCAGTGAGGGTTTACATTATTCCAGTTGCAAACCAGCACTGGATTCGATCGCTGGACTGGAATAATGTAAACCGGGCATCATTCCAGCTCGCCACTGGAATAAAGCAGACCGCCAATCTAGTGCTGGTTTAAAAGTTGAACAGTGAAATAGGGTTCGTACCAATAGCGTCACATCTTTTCTGCCTTCCGCTTCCAGACCGCCCCCGTATTTTTTTGGCCAGCGGTAAGTGGTGCTTATAAAAGCCAATATTTGCTAACGGTTTTGAAGAAAAAAATAAACAAATATACTAGAAAGTGTTATTTACTTTTTATTTTTTAAACACCAAATTGACAATAATTACAAATTTTCTTATAAAAATTACAACGACGAACATCCAAATCAAATTAAAGTGAGGGATGAAAACCGGATAACGTAACAAAATGTGATAAACACATTGATTGCGCAGCTTTATGAGACTTATTCAGTGTGGAAACACCATAATGGTATTGACAATTTAGAAAATATGTATTAAAATTCCAAACATATTGCATTTTATAAATTATAATGAAATAATTTGCTAATACCGTAATTTAAAATGTTAAATTTATTATATTTTGTTATTGACAGGATATAGTAACACTGTAACACATAGGGAATTAATCAAAGTTTGAACGTAACAAAGAATAATATATACTTAAACGATTTTATAACACCTCTAGTAAATAACCGAAGCGCAAGCGCATACAATCTTGAGTTATTGACAGACTCTAGAAGTAGGTAGAACTAAGGTCTTGATCTTAAGTATTCTCTCCCCGAAAGCTGAAGGAGAGATACATTGCAGCTAGCCCAGGTATTAGCTAGAATCTAAGGCAAGAATCAACATAGGTGTATAACGTTTCCTTTCCACATCTTTGTTACGTTCAAACCTACCACTCATAAATAAGTAATGGGTAATAATTTATTTTGCATACTAATATCGAACCAAAAGATATTGGCTCCCTAAACTATGTTAGCACCGGTATGAATATCAGATGACATGAAAAAATAACGATGATTCCCCAGTAAATTCGCTTACACTCATTTAATAATTGACCTAATTATCATACTAATCTTACTGTAAAAGGAATGCAGAAATATTATTGCTATTTTAATTCACAAAGACAATTTTGGAATGATCTATGCTAATTCCACAGTAAGTCGACATTACTAGATTTATCTTCGAATCTTCACAATACTAACATAATAATTATCTAAGTTGTAAAACACATTGAGAACGCCAATGTTTTTTGCGTTTAGTCGACATTTGACAGATTCTACTTTTGACATTATAGTCTACTATTGACAGATTCTACATATGGCAGATTCTACATATGACAGATTCTACGTATGACAGATTCTACATATGACAGATTCTACTTATGACAGATTCTACGTATAACAGATTCTGTATTTGACAGATTTTGATTTTGATTTTTGGATTTTTTGAACTTGGGGCACCCCGACTCGGACAGGTTAGGTTAGAAGGGGACGGCGGGGTCTGAAAGACCCCGCCGTCCCCTTCGTGGTTATTTTTTTTTAAACCGCCCAGAAGTAGGAGTCCCGCAAAGCGGGACTCCGTCGGCTACGCCTCATTATTGTTGTTGCTTCGCGGGACTCCTACTTCTGGGCGGTTTAAAAAAAAATAACCACGAAGGGGACGGCGGGGTCTTTCAGACCCCGCCGTCCCCTTCTAACCTAACCTGTCCGAGTCGGGGTGCCCCAAGTTCAAAAAATCCAAAAATCAAAATCAAAATCTGTCAAATACAGAATCTGTCATACGTAGAATCTGTCATAAGTAGAATCTGTCATATGTAGAATCTGTCATACGTAGAATCTGTCATACGTAGAATCTGTCATATGTAGAATCTGTCATATGTAGAATCTGTCAATAGTAGACTATGATGTCAAAAGTAGAATCTGTCAAATGTCGACTAAACGGTTTTTTGGTCTGTGCTGGGTTTACCAATATTGCCATATAAAAGTACAACTGGGTTCTATTTTTGAATTCCAATAACGTTTGGAATTCAAAAATAGAACCCAGTTTACACATAAGCTTTTACGTTTCACCTGACGAAGTGAAACGTAAATGCTTCAAAAATTAATGAATCGAGATTAGTAGAAGGCTATTGCGAAACATTTCGTTTCCCCAGTCGGGCACAGGGGTAAATCCACCACTGAAATCAATTTTGTTGATATCCCACAGTGGAGGAGATTTATAATAAGTGATAAATAAATATTGGCGTTTACAATGTGTTTCCATCTACATACATTATTTAACTAAATAATATCATTTGAAGAAAAAAATAAAACTTAAACATAAAGATGACTATGAAGATGTTATACTTATAAAATAAAAAATTGTAAATTTTTATTATGGTCACAACAAAATCCAATATTTTGTACTAATCGGCATTTTAAACATTAATAAGTTATGAAAATAATTATAATTTATTTTGAGGGATACTAGTATGAAAAATTGGCACCGAGATGGCGGGAAACGAATTAAAGCTGAGCGTCTACTGTTTGTAGCGCCTTTTTATTTTTCGTATTGGTTTATTTTTGTGACTTAACACAAAAGTAGTATTGGTAGCATATAAAATTTAGCTGCACTTCATAATAAAGTGATAATTTATGTATGCTTTTTATTAGTCCTTGTTCCAGTTTATTTTCTGAACTCATAATTGCAAGTGTTTCATTTCAGGCAGTTATTTCTATCAATTAAAACCATTTATCACAGCAGAATGTGAAAAGTACCTTAGTAAAATCAGTTTTACAAAGAATTTTTGTGAGCAAAAAATTTAACGTTGAGATTATAAGTTGAGCAACACAAAATAAATTCATTGCATCACTAAAATGAGCAAAATACGTTACAACACTAAACCAATATGTTATTGCTGTTCTCGTGGACGATTTAAATGTGAATTATAATTTATATTAAATCAAATAATTAAACATAATGTTAATTTTTTAGTCTACATCTACTTGTACTGTTAGTATTTAAATGTTCGATCTAAAGTTAAGACTGAGGCATCGAGTGCGAGATAGATGGCGGTACTATCGACACGGCTGAAATTATATCAAACTTTGTGAAATACTGTTGTAACTATAGCATTCAATAATAATATGTTAGGAAATAAAAACACTTTATAGTTCAATCAAACTGGTTTTTAGTAGCCTTGACCCAAGGAGAGTGGGTGTTGTCTGCACTCGAAGCCCAAATCTTAAATTTTGTAATTTATAGTTGGAGGCTGCACCACAGAAAAACCTGATCGTTGTATTCAAGACAATTTTATAATTTCTACTCACTAATTTTAATTTCACTACAGAAATATTGTTAATAGGAATCACATTGAAACTTATTTAACAACTAGCTTGTATAACATTTCAACGAATAAATTCTGTTTATTTGGCAGTGGAGCGATCTAAAGAGTTGCCATTTGATGGTTTTTACACTGCCATAGACAAGAGAACTTCTGTGGTGTGACCTTTATGGTTACTCTACTGGGGCACCGATAATTTTCTTTTAATAAATGCCGTTACCGAGACTTTACCTTTAATTTTTTAACCAGATTAACACCTATTGTGTCCTGCTAAGATTGGATGAAGATATTTCTCCTTTGAAAATTTTCTTGCCTTTGGCATCGGATCTAATACAATTCTACCTAATATTCACTACATATAACTCGCTACTTAAACACCAAACAATGATATAATTATTAATCAATAAATTCATATTAATATCGTCCAGGAAGTCGAACCCATAGACATAATATCTACGAACACACTATCTGCTTCAATTTTCAAATAAAAAATGAGATAATTTAATATTAAATACTAAATTACTACTAATACTTATATATTTATAAGTACATTAATGAATATTCAAATAGATAATAGTGAAATTATTCTAATTTAGAGTCCATGGCCTAGAGAAAAAATAGGATGTGGGAGGGGCAAACAAAACAGGTGATTTTGATAATATTACGGCAAGCTAGCGTTGTCCAATCAAAATATTGGTATAAAAATACGACCCCGCCAAAAACGGAACGAGGTATCATCTTGTAATTAAATATTTTATCCTCAACTCTAGACCGCGGCCTCAACAACTGATAGATATAAATAAATTATTAAACATTACACATAGACTAGAGAAGTAAATAATGAATCCATTTACACAAATAAATATTGAGATGTATACATTAATCAGCACCAAAATGATCATAATATTCATCATATTTTCATAAGGTTGAAAAGTCACTTACTACAAGATTCATTTAATTTTACCTAATTATTTACAAAACAAGATAGAACATCGATTAGGAAACACGTCGAGACGAAAGTTATTTTTTTTAATATACAAGAAAGTTTCTAGAGTACGAAAGTACGAAATGTATTAAATTAATAATATTGAATTCTTAATTTTAACGACTACCCAAAATCTCGACTGACGTCTACTATACTAATTCTACTGTTTGTAGAAGGAAATTCAGGTTCAACAAAATTTCAGTCGTGAAAAAAAAAGTTACGTACGATAAAGAATTGCCAGAGTTGCCAGTATCAATTTAGTACAACATAAAATAAAATATTTCGCTTTGATTGCCGCCCCGGTCACCACCCTGTCACCATGCCCTACCGAGTACAAATAAAATTGATACTGACACGATTTTTTTCACTTATTCTACAGCCACCTTATTACACTCGGAGTAAAGTTACACCAAAATCAGAAAATTAAGGTCAAACTGACGTAACTTGCGCCCGAGTTCACCAACATTTTGTTTAATAACTGTTCAAATTTTGTTGTAGTTTGTACGTATTTTTCTGTTCCTTACTTCTTACCTGTTTATATGTGTGTGCTTATACGGTTAAATAAATAAATACTAATAAAGAAATTTTGGTAAACACGGGCTTTACTGGTGTAACTCAACCTCGAGTTTCATACAAAAAAAGACTGCCATTGTAAGTTTACACAATCACACAGCCAGTAGACACGTCAGTTCGCGCGGGCGCAGGTGGGCGGGGCGGAGACACCGTTACCGAGGGCGTAGGCTCCACCCCCCCTGACTCTTTCCTTCCCGCTTGCTTCGACACTTCAGCCTTTTGTGGCGGAGGAAGTTTAGCTTCTTGGGTCTGTGGTTTCACCTTCGTCTCCTGTCCTAATGAACTGGTACTAGGAGTCCTGACTCGGGATTTGGACATTGAAAGGCGCCGCTCTCGATTGTTGATGATCGAGGTGAGGAAGGGAATCTGGTTGCTGATCGCCATCATGAATGGTTTGTAGCCAAGGCTGGAAATAAAAATGTGTTGTGAAAATTTACATAGGCAAACGGATGATATGATATTGTTTTACTCGACGTCTTTATATATGTATCTTTTAAACTGGATCGTTTCTTGCATCGTTATGACACACACTAAATTATTACTTGTTAATATTTTGGAAAAAAAATACCTACTTTTCAATATTTGTTAATATCTATCACATAATTAATTTACCTGTCACTGCTTTATATTTAATTCTTTTTACCTATTGTGTTATAATAATTTTATTCTAGGTCTATCTTCACATAATTATAATTATATAATAATGTATACATAATATTGTAAAACATTTTAAAAGAGTAACGGTGGAGTTTATTGCTCATTCTTCTCCATACGAAACTACCTTTTGGAAGGGGCAACTAGAATCAATTCAATTTTCTTGTAAATTTTGATGTTCAAAGGTGCCTTTTATGTGCCTATTTGAAATAAATGATTTGACTTTGATGATTTTAGTTAAAACAAATATTAGTCACAGCGGAATCTACAAAAGTAAAAGTTGTTTGTCATCTGTTATAGCTATTCCAGATCTTACTTACCAGACTACTACTACTACTAATACTATTAGCCTGCATCATCCCACTGCTGGGCAAAGGCCTCTCCAAAAGGACTTCCAGCTCTTTCAATCCAGGGTTAGAGTGGACCACTGGTAGTTTGTTTTGTCTAGCTCATCCCGCCATCTTCTATGGGGTCTGCCGCGACGATTTCTGGCTTTGTCAGGGCTCCACGTAGTGGTTATTTTGGCCCATTGCTCATGGGGCATGCGGCAGACGTGGCCAGCCCAGTCCCACTTCAGCTTAGCAGTTTCACTTACCAGACATACCATATAAATTATGGTGTTCCGCTACATCTGATCACGCTTGAGCGTACAAAGGATAAGACTGCAATAAAGACATACCACTCCGCATCAGTCCACGCGCATATATCCTGCAGCGTCCTGCGCAGCCGTCGCACTGCGTCCAGACTGACGTCATTGCCGCGCGCCGCGTTCGTAGTTCGTAGCACAGCGAGCGCGTCGCGTAGCACTACCGCTACGATCACTGCCCATTCTACGCAGCTTGCTTCCGTCATTAGTTGTAGGTAGTATCTGTAAGTTTTATAGAAAGAGTTTGTATTATTATATCATATTATTTGTATGATAGCCGAATACAGGCTCTGCCTAGTTCGGCTACAGATGAGCAGACCACCTAAACTGACCTAAATTGGCCTGTCAAAATATTTTGTAAATTATGTTTATGTTCACTTTAAATAAACTTTTTTATTTTTTTGTACTTTTACGTATCTCGGCGTTGCGCAGGATCTAAGGGGTAGTACGGGCCGAAGCCAAGTGCTACCCCAGGAAATTGGTTAGATAATGATGAGATGTTGGTATGTTCGGAATTTGCGATAGTGAGTGTGGCGGTTCATGAGACTGTGTTCGTGCGGTGGTTGCTATGTATCGTTGTCATTTTGCAGGAATTTTCTGACAATCCTGCAGGTGTTCAAGATTGCAGCTTTCTGAAGAGTCTGATATGTGTAAGGTGGTAAATCGAGTGTTTTTAAAGACTGGTGGAGTTGTTTAGGTATTACACCTGTTGTTGTCAATACTATGGGAACTATAGCGACACTGCTTAGCCGCCACATTCGGCTGATTTCTATTTCCAGGTCTGTATATTTTGACAGTTTTTCTGCTATAGTATTCTGTATATTGTGTGTATTAGCAACAGCTATGTCTATGATTTGTGCAGTTTTGTTAATTTTATCTAATAACGTGATGTCCGGTCTATTGTAGTGTGTTGTTTGGTCGGTGAGGATATCTCTGTCAAAGTACAGTTTGTGAGTGGAGTTTTCGAGAACAGATTTAGGTATCAACCTGAAACTTTATTTATAATAAGCTACAGGTAGTATGGGCACTAATTTATATTCTACTGCTAATTTTTGTTGGATTATATTTGCTATCTGGTCATGTCTATGTTTGTAATCAGTCTGGAGTATTGCTTTGCACGCTGATAGAAGTATGGACGCATATAAAAAAGTTACTGGCATTGTGAAGCGGCGCTAGTTTATATTTCACATAAACGTCAGGTGCTCTCTCGCCACGAGCTCGCGTCATGTCATTGTTAACTGTTACTTATTATTTAAAATAAATACTAATTAAGCATAATTTGCCTTTCTCTTCATTTCATCACACGCACCCGTGATGTCTTTCGTTGCAATGGTTTCGTTGCAACTATTGCATCGCCTACATCTGTCTATGGTTTGAGGAACACGCATTATGTGTTTCTGGTAATTGCGAGTTTCTATTACTTGGTCCTGAATAGCTATCATAAACCCTTCTGTCTCAGGGAACAGTTCGCCACACCTTAACCATTCGTTCGACGCTAACTTGTCGACGTTGATTAAGATCGTGTCGATGTCTCCCATGCAGTGACTTTTGGGTCCATTCTGCGAGTTTAGTCTGTCTGTCAATCTGTTGTTCATTACTCTGGGGTGCCTTCTATTATTATTATTAGTCTTTACGAGACATATTTTTGTAGGTTGCACATTGTCTTATGAAGACAGGTTACAGTTGCCTATTGACACTTGCAATGCCAAAAGATTTTCGAAGAATCGCCGATTTTAAGAGACGCCGATGAAAACCGTCATGTTCCTATAATTCCATAACGTCCATATGACTGACCTGAGCTGCACATGCGAGGTGTGCGAGCCGCGCTCCGCCTGGTGATGGTGCAGGCGCTCCATGAGCGCGGCGTAGCGCCTCTCCTCGCCCGCGCCCAGCGCGTCGCCGCCCCACGCCACCCCGCCCCCCTCGGCCACGCTGCCTTCGCCCGCGGAACTGCCGAAAATATATTATCGATTAAGAAAGTGTGTTGAATGTGCTTAAGCTCGACTCGAAAGTGATCTATACTCAAACATGATCAACACATGATCTGACCAAGATTATGTCTGGGCTTTAACCAGAGTTTGTTTCGGAGTTTCTTCTCTGAATAGTCGGATAGGAAACACCTCACCTCTAGTTTTTAAAACATTATTGACGTATAGAATATTTGTATAAACCTACTTACAGAAGTAAATATGATTTACGTATCAAATAAAGGAAGTCAATGTGGAATTCTCACTGGCAACTTAGTACTTTATGTAATAAACATAAAATTCTTTTGAACTGTTTCAAATGTTTTCAGCAAGACTGCTCTACGAAAAAAGTTAAGACCTGCCGTAAGTGTTTTCATGGTGAAAAACTACTGTACGCGTCGCATGACCACCATAGAAACGGGTTTTGTCGACGGAAGAATAGACAAAATGACAGATTTTTGGAGGATTCCTAAAGATTTTTTTCCACGTCGACAAAACCTGTTTCTATGGTAGTCATGCTATGTGTGCTGGAGTCAACTTGTGACGTAATCGCATAAGGTCTGTAACCCCCTACCATGAACTATATCTCCTGCTCTGTGACTGTGTCTGAGCTCTATCTGATAAGTACTTAGTGTATGTTCTTTCTGTTTTCATTATTTCTTACCTAACAGGTCCTGGCGACACGGGCACAGCGCCAGTCATCAAAGGAAGTGCAGCGCGTAGCGGCAGACTCATGTACCCGCTGTCACCGCACAGACTGTCTGACTCAGCTGAAGGTGTGTAGGAACCTAAAATTATATCATTTTTTTTTTAAAGAATAGAATACTCTTTATTATGTACACCATAAAAATTACAGATATAAAATAGAAATTTTACATAGGGTGACACAATGGGCGGTCTTAACGCTAAAAGCGATCTTTTACAGACAACCTTTGGATGGATTCAAGGTAGAAGGAGAGACAATAATGCAGGTAGTCAGTGGTGTACCATTTACATATACAACAAATACATACATACATAAAACATATACCTATCTACATAATATAATATATACAATAAAAAACATGAAACAAGCATAAGGAAACTAAATGTAATGACAATGTTTAAGGAGAGAGGAAGTGTTTGTGTATTGTGTGTGTTGTGCATTGATATAATTTAAACACTGTCCCACCACCGCAGTGTAAACGGCTGCTTTAAACTGTTATAATATATAGAAGCAACGAGCAATATTACGCTATTAAGCAAGTGTGATTAACACTCGGCCTTAGCACGCGAAAACGTATTGGCAATTGCTGACTCAAAAGACTCAAATGATTTGACCAAGATTATTTCCGGATTTTTATATACATTGACATTGATGAATTTTATAAATATATTGACATGAATTTTTACTTTGTAAAATAGTATATTATTTTAATTATTGTGAATGTAAAGACATGTGGGTCATTGTTTATTTTCTTCTCAATTAGTTTTAATCATGGTCTGGCAGTTTGAGTAATTTATGCGGCCTACCCAAATGTCCTTTCTTTGGTATTGTTCGTCGAATCGTTGAGCCGGATGATTACTGACAAATACGTGCACTGACTGGACAAGTCCACTCAATCTGTGTGGTTTTTCCTCAAGAGGCCATTTCAGACACAAATCTACATGGTCTTCACATGATCTAACCAAGATTATGTCTGGATTTTAAAAGAGACTGTGGTCTCTGAGTTTGTTTCGGCCGTTCTTCTCAGAGTAGTCAGATAGGAACGCCGACCTCATCTTGTTTTTTTTTTTAAATATGATTAACGTGTAAAAAAGTGTTTGTACAAATCTTCCTACAGAAATAAATCATTTAATCATTTACCGTCTTATTCATAATAAAGCCATTCGCTTCATAAACCTATTTTAGCTATAGAACTGTTTTGTCTCTTTTTGTCAAGTTAAAATGGAGTTTGGCAGAAAGTGACAAAACAGTTCGATAACTAAAATAGGTTTATGAAGCGAATAGCTTTATTATGAATAAGGGGGTTAGACTATAAAGTTCAGGTTTTCCCTCTTTGTAAACCAGTTACTTTAATGCAAGTTAAGCGACATTTCTTTACTTCAAAATACAGGTTGACTGCTTGTCCTTTTGTTTTTTTAAACATTGTCCCACACTAGGAATTTCTCCTGTATTGTGGGTGCGTTTACAAACATTCAAACTCACATAAACAAACAGCCAGACCCGGAACAACTACTTGTAGATCATACAAATATTTGTGCCGTATAGGAATCGAACCCGCGACACGCAGCGCAGCAGTCAATCGCTTAACCACTGCGCCAACCGTGCCGTCAAATTATGGAATAATACTAACAAAGTACACTCCTACCAACTTATCTGTGAAATGGCGAAAATTGGAACTACGGCCGTCATGTTGAAATGTCATCCGATTCTCAGTGTCTACTACGTTCGGGTTCTCTGGTTGTTTTGTCGTGATATTGCTGAATTTATAAAGTTAAATATGCCGAAAGCTATTAAAAGTGATGCTCGAATAGAATAGAATAGATTAGAATACTCTTTATTATGTACACCATAAAAATTACAGATATAAAAGTAGAAATTTTACATAGGGTGACACAATGGGCGGTCTTATCGCTAAAAGCGATATTTTACAGACAACCTTTGGATAGATTCAAGGTAGAAGGAGAGACAATAATGCAGGTAGTCAGTGGTGTACCATTTACATATACAACAAATACATACATACATAAAACATATACTTATCTACATAATATAATATATACAATAATAAACATGAAACAAGAGTAAGGAAACTAAATGTAATGACAATGTTTAAGGCGAGAGGAAGTGTTTTTTAACCAGAATTTTAAAAGTGGACAAAAATTGAGCACGCCTTATCGACATGGGCAAGGCATTCCATAACTGTACTGCTTGAACTGTAAAAGCCTTGTCATAAAAACTGGTGGAATGCATCGGCATCTCTAGTCTTAAGTTTTCCGATGACCTCAGGTATCTATTATGTGTGTCATGAAGGAACTTGAAACGTTCTTTAAGATAAGAGGGGGTTTTAGGGTTGAACAGAATACTGTAGAGCTGAAACAAGATATGAGAATTGCGGCGGATTCTAAAGGTTAAAACCTTTTTTGAAGAAGAAGCTCGGGCGGGGTCTCCGATTATTCCATTTAATCAAATATACAAACGAATTTCGGCAGCGACAGGTTAGTGTTGTAAACCTTCTTGTTATAAATTACCCGATACTTAACTAATTATTTAAGTCCACGAAATAATCGTGTCTATTCTTGCTGCAGGTTAGCGTAAGGGTAACGTACATCTATTTGGTAACCTGCTAAGTGAGAGAGCCAACTAACCTGCCAGATTTCAAATTTCTAATAACATTTATTTAGAATTAATTAATAAATTTAATTTATTTAGATGAGACCTATATTCACTCTTCACATACATCGGGTAAATGTTGGCAAGGAGAGGGTGAAGACAGAGTATTGGAGCCTGTATCGAAAGGGCAAAGATATATTATTGTTCATGCTGGAGGAGATACTGGATTTGTTACAAATGTACTACTTGTGTTTAAATCAAACACAAAAAGTGGTGATTATCATGACGAGATGAATAGTACCAACTTTAAAAAGTGGGTTATTGAAAAACTTGTGCCTAATTTACGAGAGCCATCCATAATAGTGATGGATAATGCTCCTTATCACCATATTTGTGTGAATAAAGTCCCAAATACGAATTCCTTAAAAAAAGATATGCAATTATGGTTGACCCAAAATAAAATTGACTACGGAGAGAATTTGACTAAACCTCAGCTTTTAGAAATAATTAAGAGAAACAAGCCTGAACCTGTATATGAGATTGAAAAACTTTTAGAAGACAATAGACACGAATGCTTATATTTACCACCTTATCACTGTGATCTCAATCCCATTGAACTCATATGGAGCACAATGAAAAGAAAAGTCGCCGATGTAAATATTGAGCACAAAAATGCTGAAACTCCCCGCCTAGTTAGCGAGGAATTTCAGCATTTTATTACAGTTCATGAGTGGGCACAGCATGGTAAACACGTTCGCAGGTTAGAAGAAGAATACTTAAAACATGATTTGTATTTAGATAAATCTTTTATTATAGAAGTGGTAAGTGACACTGAAACCGAAAGCGATAGTGATAATGATGATAGTGGTACGGAAATAAGCGGAGTATGGCCTCAGAACCAGGATGAAGTTGTGTATGCAGGTTCATCTAAAGATCACAATTACTGTAAACCTAGTTTTCAATAAATTATTCTAAAGCAATTTGTTTTTTTTATTACACTACCATATTATTATATTATTATTTTTTTATACCACTAGGTACCACTGCTAATTATAATTAGTCATATCTGGTGTTAGGGGTTAGGTACGGTCATAAATAAATGCTAGACATCCAGGTACCTCTTGCAGGGTAGTGTACCTACTTAACTTCGCATTAAATGAAAGTTGTATCCCTCCCGTGGAACATTTTATCTGCTGAATTTCCACTTCATTGGATTACTTTTTAGATAAAGCCATTGTTTATTGCTGAGAGACTAAACTGTTAGCGTACCTACGTAACTGTAAATTATCAAATTCTTTTTATTTATTTTATTATTTTTATATAGGTATCATTGTTTTTAATTTGTAAAAACTGTCATTCTTATTAAATGATTATGTCTAATGAAATTTCCTTCTTGAAAACTTATTCAATTTTGGGCACCTTATATTAATTAGCAATACTGAATCGACGGTGCCGTCCTATTTTAGTTCACAGATAAGTTGGTACACACAACACTGCGCTATCTACCCTAGCCTGACATGCTAAACTAAACTCTACTTACTGGTAACAGTGCTGCCTTTCCTCTCTAGATACTGCTCCGCATCGTAAACTACAGGGTACGGCTACTAGAAGTCTTCGTGCAGTCTCTTCACACACAACACTGCGCTATCTACCCTAGCCTGACATGCTAAACTAAACTCTACTTACTGGTAACAGTGCTGCCTTTCCTCTCTAGATACTGCTCCGCATCGTAAACTACAGGGTACGGCTACTAGAAGTCTTCGTGCAGTCTCTTCACACACAACACTGCGCTATCTACCCTAGCCTGACATGCTAAACTAAACTCTACTTACTGGTAACAGTGCTGCCCTTCCTCTGTAGATACTGCTCCGCATCGTAAACTACAGGGTACGGCTACTAGAAGTCTTCGTGCAATCTCTTCACACACAACACTGCGCTATCTACCCTAGCCTGACATGCTAAACTAAACTCTACTTACTGGTAACAGTGCTGCCCTTCCTCTGTAGATACTGCTCCGCATCGTTAACTACAGGGTACGGCTACTAGAAGTCTTCGTGCAGTCTCTTCACACCCAACACTGCGCTATCTACCCCAGCCTGACATACTACACTCTACTTACTGGTAACAGTGCTGCCCTTCCTCTGTAGATACTGCTCCGCATCGTTAACTACAGGGTACGGCTACTAGAAGTCTTCGTGCAGTCTCTTCACATACAACACTGCGCTATCTACCCTAGCCTGACATGCTAAACTAAACTCTACTTACTGGTAACAGTGCTGCCCTTCCTCTGTAGATACTGCTCCGCATCGTTAACTACAGGGTACGGCTACTAGAAGTCTTCGTGCAGTCTCTTCACACACAACACTGCACTATCTACCCCAGCCTGACATACTACACTCTACTTACTGGTAACAGTGCTGCCCTTCCTCTGTAGATACTGCTCTGCATCGTAAACTACAGGGTACGGCTACTAGAAGTCTTCGTGCAGTCTCTTCACACACAACACTGCGCTATCTACCCCAGCCTGACATACTACACTCTACTTACTGGTAACAGTGCTGCCCTTCCTCTGTAGATACTGCTCCGCATCGTAAACTACAGGGTACGGCTACTAGAAGTCTTCGTGCAGTCTCTTCACACACAACACTGCGCTATCTATCCCAGCCTGACATACTACGCTCTACTTACTGGTAACAGTGCTGCCCTTCCTCTGTAGATACTGCTCCGCATCGTTAACTACAGGGTACGGCCACGCGAAGTCTTCGTGCAGTCTCTTCACACACAGCACCGCACTATCAACCCTAGCTGCTCTCTCCCTCTCTCCAGCTAGCCAAGCAACTAAGTGCAGGTCTAAAGCGGCCGCCATTTTTCCTAGCGCGTATAAACGGGCCGTGGATAGTAGGAGACGCGCGTGGCGTTGGATCATCATGTCTATGAAGAATTCTTCGGCTGTACCGTTGTAGGAATCCCTGGTAGGAGGAATGAATATGGTAATTTTATATTTTGAAATTATTATTTTGCTAGACAGAGACGACACTTATAAGCGGTTACGTCATAGCTTAGTAAGTTCTCACCACCGCCACACATAGTTCGTTTGCGTGTGACAAGGACGGTTAATACCCTTCCAAAAACATTTGTTTCAAATTAAACCCACCGCCACCTCACTACATACCCCGTACTATTTTGGTCCTTCGAGCCGGATCGTGCCTCACGCAATTTTGGTATTTCGGAGTTTCGTCGGGCGCGATCAAAACTATCGTAAAAAAACAGTGATTGTATATCGTGACTTGAGTAGCAGCACAGTTTAAGTGCCAACAGAGGAGAATAATAAACGTCCTTCCATTTCAACATCCTATAACATAGTAGAGCCCATTAAAACTCAATCGATGTTATAAAATGAAATATCAAATTTATTATTACATCCGAAGACGCAGCACTGATGTAATTATTTTTAAGTCAACTCATCCATAAATATCAATTAATATCTATGTATTTATTTCTTTCTTCTCAGAGCAGTCGGAGAGGAAACGCCGATCTCATCTAGTTTTAAAACATAATTTAGTTTTGCCGTTTTTTAACTAATTTACAAAAATAAATATAATTTATCATTTGACATACTTTGAGAAAGCAATGTTTGTTTACTGTTTATTGTTTTTTGTTTGCTGTCTATTCTATGCTGCTTTGTGCGCCACCGGTGATGAAATTTGGCAGTTTTTTCTCCAATTTACGTACCTATCAGCCCTGGCAGGTACCGACTTCTTCCTCTTGACGGCAGCGGTAGCCCGCGCGGGAGGCGCGTGCGGAGCGGGCGCGGGCGCGGGCGGCGCGTGCGTCGGCGGCGACGGCTCGCGGGGGGACACTGTCGTACTGAAGCTGCGCCCGCGACCGCCCGCCAGCTGGCGAACGGATAAGAACAATTTAATTAATGATTGTTCTGAAGAACGAACTATTATTACATGAATAGTTACTCAAAAAAAAAAAAAAAACTCAGTCATTGAAAATCATTTTCTCAAAAAAGCCATGACAGAAACGTCTCTTTTAACTTTAGCAGAATACTACAAGTTCAATGCAATCCAAATCAATCTAAAAAATAAAATAAAATCATGCAATATTTTTACCCGGCTGGTTACCTGCATGCTGCCCAAAATAACAGACAAGTCCTCGGCATTAGGGCTGACTGTCTGCGACTGAACCACTTGTCCGTACTTCGCTTGAACGTTAACCGAATTCCTCGGCGAGTCGACGTCATTCGGATCTATAGAAAAAACAATAAAATGTATAGTCGACCTCGAAATTGCTTTATCGCCCTAAGGTTTAATGTCACTTGCACGTCATAAAACGTCAGGGTCAATTTTTGCATTAATCAATATTATGTTGTGTTACGTCCTGTTCGTGAACGGGGGCCTCCGCTGTCAGTTGGGACTGGTCATCTTTAAGTTGCCACGGCTTATTTGTTCTTTTTTTTTAACTTAACCGAGGCAAAAGGATTATAATAATATGTATGAAAATAAATAAACGAAATAATAATAACACCATTTATTTCAGGCGACACATGGTCATAGAAAAATACCTTAACCTATACATACATATTTTAATATGTAAAAATTGTAGCAGGTGGCGTTCTGTAGTTTATGTCTACCCCCATGAGAAGAAGGCATGAGTTTGCGTATGTATGTATATTTTTTTTTTGTTTTGTTTGTGTCTGTTTGCTGTATTCTGGACGCTTTTAACGTGTACGTCTTTTTTACATCATTCTCATATTCTATCTTTCATATTCTATTTCTTAATATTTTCTCACTTATTATGAATTCAACATTATGGTGTAACTAATATTATTGTAACAAAATAATTTAAAAGAGTGTCCATGGAGTTTCTTGCCCGTTCTTCTCCATAGGTACCTACTACGCTTTGGAATGGACAACTAGCTTCATATTTTTGACTGACCGACTCTTTGACAGTTAAAAAGGGGCAGTAAATGATCCTATAAAAAAAAAAAAAATGAGTTAAAGTTTATAGTTACATATTTTCAACTGTAGTGATTTTTTTAATTTATTGGGATTTTTTGTCAAAAGTGGTAAGACAATTACGATGTCTACTATATTATAAGCCATACTTTAAACACGATAAAACTCGTCTGCAGCTGTCTTACAGCAAGTCGTAGTAAAGCGCAGTGTTCTTATCGACTTTTGTCGCTTTTTCTTACGCATTTATTTTATGGCTGCGTTTGCAGCGAGTTGTAGGGCAACTCGATGGTCCAAATACAATTGAATGCTGTATTTTAAGTTGCATGGATTAGATTCCATTATGCTTTCTTTTGTTTACATGTAATTAACAGTGTTTATCGATTCTTACACACATTTTTGACAGCAGTAAAGTTTCAAACCATAGTATAATAAGGTTTACCTATAGCTCTCAAGAATCTGACAAGATCCCTGGCGAGATCCCACCTCTCCTGCTGCAGCGCAGTATCGAGCAGTTGTGTCGCTAGCTGTCTGCTAACCGTCGAACTTTCCAAGTTCTAACAACAAACATGTATGTTTAACATTGAAAAATATTCAAGCAAACGATATTTGAATTCAATGAATAAGTTACGTCAATATTTTTTGAGATTTTTTTTACTGGTTAGTCTACATAAATAATTTAAGCCGGGTACTCAGTTATGGCTGTAAGGTAACCGAAAAGTTACTGTAACTGATATAGTTAGAGCTTATAGCTCGGTAGTGAGTACCCGGCTTTAAAAAACGACATAATATTATATTTATTGAAGAAATAAAGAAGAGTTTAGGCACTATATCGTGTGCCCAGGCCGTATAGAAAATATCTAAAGCTCTTGCCACATAGCGAAGGCATGGCGAACCAAAAACGAGGCGAACATTTGTGATAAATGGTCTTGTATGCATCACGTCAAACAGAAAAACGAATGCGGAGCGTAGCACATTCAAAACTCGCTTTTGCCACGCCTTCGGTTCGCTGTTTTATGTGACAAAAGCATTAAAGCTACTGAAAGGCTTCCAAGGTACACCCAAATTGTAAGTAAAGAAGAAGTATTACTACTCTCAACTAAGTACTTTTGGTCAAGTCTACGGTAAAGTAGAAATTCGCGTAATGAAGCGGACAGTATTGTTTTAATGTACCTTAAACAGCTGTAAGAAGAAAACATAATTAATTCAGAATCATTACGTTTTACAAATAATGTAGTTTTTATCAAAAAACATTACATATATACCTGTAATATTATTAAGTATGACGCGGCTGTGTCGAGCATCTTGCGTTGTAGACATTCTTGGAACAATTCCTTTGGTTTTCCCGCTGCTGAGAATAAATACGCCCATAGCGCTATCTCTGTCTTTCTTGCGCACTGGACTACAGTCTGAAAGAGAAGAGAAATTATGTTTGTTTGATTGAGCCTCAGAGTTGTAATTTATTATAGATACATACGTATTTTATAATTGAATGGATTTAATTGCGATATTTTAAGATTACATAGTCTTTAATCCTTTTGTGCTAGTGGTCGCAAGCGCTACTGCTGAGCATGAGGTCCTGGGTTCGATTCCCGGGTCGGGCAAAGTGTTATCGGGTTTTTCCAACTGGAATTTCTCGGTAGCAGACCGGAGTCTGGATTTGTGCCCGGTTGATGGCAATAGGCTCATGGAACATGGGACTTAAACATAACTGGCGAAATGTGGGTGTGCTATAGGTACACCTCTGCCTAACCCTTCGAGGAATACAGGAGTGATGTTATGTATGTATGTATGTTAATCCTTTTGTTTTGTTTATGTAAGTATTGACTTAAATTATAAAGAAAATGCGTCACGTCCTAGTAATAGATAATCATTTACCACCAATGATTTACATGCCATCCGTCCCGTTTGACTAGAAGCATGTACAATGGGCTGTTTGTTCACATGTCTGTTTAACGCGCAAATGCGCAATCTTTTATAAATCTATTTGCATACGTTTAGTAGGTGTGAAATATGTTCCATCATTTGTTCTAGTTATTATCTAGGAAAGCAGGTACCAGAAAAGATTGCAATCAAACAAATACGAATAAGTAAAGCATTTTTGACGTTTGTTTGAAACAAAATATTACAATAACTCGTTAAAAAGACATTTTTAGTTAATAATAGATCCAAGTTAGGTTACCATTATCGGCTGCCTTGTTCCGCATACAGCTCGGTATAAACCAAGTTACATAAATTTGGCCAGTAGTTACACTAAATTATCCGTCCTAAAAGCCAATTCGAGCCACTTAACAGTTCTAAGAAACTTTTAGTATATTTTTTATATGAAAAGTCACTCACCTGCAAATACACAGGAAACTCATGCACGAACTCAATAATCGACGGCAGCTGAGCATCAGGTATGGGCTCCTTACTCGTAGCCTCTTCTTCCAGCACTTCATGTAGTAGCAGTTCTAAGGAGTGCGGGAAGTAAGCCAGTTGTGAGCAGGAACGTGCTATTTCCCACGCGTGATAGCCCAAGTTACGACGGAGCAGCTGACGGAGGATTTGGTGGAGGTAAACTTGGCTCTGAAGAGAAGGAATAAATGAAGACATGTAAATCGCTGTACAGGATCAATGATTAAAATTTGACTTTTGGTATCCCTGATAGACAACAGACTACAGTATAATTTTACAGATGATATTCCATTTTTGTGTCAATAATAGACTTTTGCAATATTGAGCCTGTGCATCAGCAACAAGAATGTAATTGTAGCCTTAAATAATTACTATCATACTAATCTTCTCGTGTATATTAAATTTATCTCATTGTCTTTTTTATTTTCTTGTATTTAGTATAGTTTGCTATGTACATACATAAAAACTTACATCTAATTAATTAACTAACAAACTATTAAAATTAAAATATAATTGTATACCTATTGGATTGAACGTAAGCAGACCCACCCGACAAAGAGGGGTTAGAGCAATTAACAAAAAAGTCGATTGAACATTAATTTAAACTCTACTTTAGTTCCTTAAACATACGGCTGAAATTGGTATAAAATAATAAATCACATAGGGAAACTTGTGATATTGTAGAATAGAGGTAGATTTGCACCATATTTCATTAGTTAGCGCTATAGCTTCAGTAAGTGCGTTTATCAATAAGGATATCTGGTTGCTGCATCAATTTTAGCTTTCTCAGGATAATAACAAGGATATAATTAGTTAATTAGACATAAAATAGTCTTTGTTATAAATGTTTATTGGATTAAGTGCTATAATTAAATTTGTAAAGAAGGAAGCAGGATGCCACTGAAATAAATAAAATTTTAATAAGTTCCTTCTGCTACATATTAGTAGTGGTACTAGGGATGAAACTTATGCGAATATCTGTGGCACCTTTAATTATTGTCAGACAATAAATTTACGCCTAAAAGAAAGTGACAAAATGTTTCTTTCATAATCGGTAATATTATTGCAAATAAACTTACTGTTCTATTGACGACACAAAACGGCAGCGAAAATACTGAGTTTGAATCTGAAGCGTATAAAGTAGTGTCGTTCTCAGCACCCAGTAGGATAGCGTCATCGAATAAAATTGCTGTCAACAAAAATGTTATTCATGAATACAAGAAAAATTACATTTATTCATATTGTAAACTAAATGAAAAATTAAGCAGTGAAATGAGGTTATAATGACTTTCTTGCTGTTTCAGTTTCCTATCACAGCAAAATAATGTACCTTAGACCAAAGAGGATTTTCTTACTGTTGTCAATAAGTAAAAGACTATGTACTTACTCAGTGGGTAAATATTAAGATGGAACGGCAGCATGATCCTCTTAGCCATAAAGGTATGTCTTCCCGAATCAGGATGTCTGGTTGCGTCTCTTGGTAGTAAAGGGAGCCACACTCTTGCACCTAGGGCTCCACACCAGAGCCACAGGGCTCGGGAGAGTTGGGTTTGGGAACCAGCGACACTGCCACAGGACCAGACGCTTTCGACACAGGATGCAAGGACTGTGGCTGGGAGACAGCTGTATGCCTGAGGACAATCGGGTGAAAATATATTAGTTTTCACATCCATCTATAATTAATATAATAAATGCGAATGCAACTCAGTCTGTCTCTTCTCCATAGGAAACAACCAATTGGAACCATGCCGTTTCATAAGTGCACATGTAGGTTTATGTGAAATAAAATATTTTGATTTGATTTGTAACCTTTTCACGACTTATCGGCTGAACGGAATTCGATTAAATTTGGCACACGAGTTAAAGGACATAGAATACTTTTTATACCGGTAGTACGTTCACGTGGGATAATTTTTAGCTTACAAATCTAGTTCTACAGGACCGATATTTGGGGTGACACTTGGGTAAGGCCTATGTATAGCAGTGGGCGTCTTTTCGGCTGATATGATGAAGGTGATGGTTATTAAAAGTGTCAATTTATTACAGCTGTTTAGGAGCCAAACAAAATATTAATCATTGCAGTTTTGTTACCAGAGAACAAATGCGACTACTTCTACCTATTCTACAGAAATTTATTGGCAAAAAGCTTCTGCATTCTGTTATTTTCGTGGCTCTGCGCAACAAAACACATTTAAATTCTAAAATATTGTTTGACAGCTATCACGTTATCTTGTAATTAATATACAAATGTAGGTCAACCAAGCGGATCCGATCTGTATATGTAGATTATTACGAGTCAAATAAAACACAAGAACTGACTAGTAATAACAGTCTTATTATTTTACTGACCGATACTAACCAGACTGATTTTATACCATTTAATTGCATGTTTCGGACAAGCAATTTACACTTGCATAAAACCAGTTTTGAACTCTATATTGAGTATAAGCCAAAATATAGCTACTACTAACATAGTTGTACTTGTAACAGAATGTTTTGTTCGTACCTAATCATGTGGGTCGATTTACTTAACGATTTCAGACTCATCCTGCAAGCGTAGTGTTCCTACCTTGAAATCAATAATTACTATCAAGTTCACGAGCATATAAAACAGGTGCAAAAAGATTGCTGATTACTGTTATACAAGTAATATCTGATAATGATCACACTGACCGACATCCATCAGTGGAGCGTGCAATCAACCGGGCATTTACGACGCCTAGAGCCGCACGCACAAACGCAACTGGAGCAAAACGTCGTATCATTAACGCGTTTAAAGCTATTGCTGCAATAGAACACGATGCGTAGAAACCTCAGATTTACAAATATTAAGTTATCACGGATGGCAATCATATAAATCATCGCCGCAATTGATCAGTTTCCGATCTGAAGCTAATTGAAATTTTCGCGCGCTAACCTGCGCGTCCTGCATACCGAGGCATCGAGCCCTCTTTACATATTAACTCGCGTTTTCACTGCCCGAAGGCTGTTCTATGAAAATGAGGAAGCCTGATGCAACTTTGGGCGATTGTTGTTACAGCTAGAGCGAGTGCGCGCCAAACATTCCACATCCGCAACATAGGACATGAAGGTCTAAACCAATCGCCTATAAATGCCTTCAAAGTGCTGATCGCTAAGCAGTGCGTTTTTGACATCACGTCAGTGGGTCTTCGGCATAATGAATATTTACGTAGCGGTTCGTGCAATCAGTTTTTGCTTTGAATTACAATGTTTTAAGGATATGTTTGTGAAGTGGTGTTCTGAATTTTGCAGATATCCTGCCTCCTCGCCTTGACGACGTCCGTAGCGGCTGACGGACTAGGAGGAGGACTTGTATATGCGCCAGGCCACGCTTCAGTAGATTATTATGTAAGTGTTATCGACATCCTATGCGTTATTAAAATTACGCCTTTTATTAATCGGGTATTTATTTCATGTAGGCATATCCCAGATACGCTTTCGAGTACGCAGTGAAAGACCCTCACACGGGAGACAACAAAGCGCAATGGGAGAAGAGAGACGGAGACACAGTAAAGGGTAACGAATAACATAATATTTTAACCAAAAAGCTTTGCAAATAAACGGTTTGGCAATAAAACTATTTAATTTTTCTTTTGTTTTCAGGGGCTTACTCACTAGTGGAACCAGACGGCAGTATACGAATAGTAGAATATTGGGCAGATGACAAATCAGGGTTCAACGCTGTTGTGAAGCGCATAGGACCTAACTTGCACCCAGTGACAATACCAACATCTATCTACAAGGCACCCATTCCAGTGTTGGGCCATGCATCGGCCATTGCCCCAATTTCAGTAGGACCAATTGCTAAGTTAGGAGGATTAGCAGGCGCTCCTCTAATATCAGGACCAATCGTTGGTGGAGCTATATCTACCGCGAACCTTGTGAAGCCCATATCGATAGCACCAATTGCGCCAATCATCAAGACTCCTATTGTACCAATCGCACCGATTGCATCATACGGGCCAATAGAACCAATAGGACCGATTTCTAAACCTTATGCACCTATAGCGCCATCATTACCATCATACTCGGGACTCCCAGGTCCTATATACAAGGCTGGACCAGTATATTCAGCACCTCTGCCTATCTATAAACAAGGACCAATATACTCTGCTCCTCTGCCAGGTCCAATAATCAAGGCTGGACCAATACTCGAAGGAGGGTATGGAGGTTACGGGGGTGCACTTGCAGGAATTGGCGGATATGGCGGAATAAAAGGCGATGGTCTGATCGGAATTGGCGGTTATGGAGGACTGAAGGGTGATGGCCTTCTGGCAGGATACGGTGGATATGGAGGCATTAAAGGCAGCGGTTTGGTAGGACTTGGAGGTTACGGAGGAATCAGAGGCGATGGTATAATAGGAATTGGTGGATACGGAAGCATTAAAGGCGATGGTCTGGTAGGAATCGGATACGGAGGAATTAAAGGCGATGGTTTGGCCGGATACGGCGATTACGGAGGTTTGAAAGGCGATAGTCTTGGATACGGTGGACTCGGCATGGATACAGGTTACATCAAAGCCCCTATTGGTGGCCACGGAACAATAGCTGATCTTGGCCAAGGCTTATTAAACCCGTGGGGCGCGGGCGGATCTTACGGCAAACACTGATTTACTACAAATCCGTGCTATCTTAGAACAAAAATCGTCTTAATGCCGCTGTCCATACTTACTTCTATACTTTGCCTTCAAATGTGAGTCCCCGTTAAGAGAGCTTTAAGGTTGGATACGTCCCAGAATAGAAACTATTGTACATAAGATATTTAATATTTATGTTGCTAATTATAAGTCATACTAGCACTAATAAAGCATATACCACCATGTGGTAGAATCGAGTTGTTTTATTACCCTGTAACTAGATAATTGAGTAACAATTACTTCATTAAAAATAAAGAATATTAGCCACCATTATTAAAAAAAAAAACAACTTTTACAATAAAACTACGTTCATCCATGTTAAAGAAAAGAGAGAATGAAAATACGTTTATTTACGATAAATCATGACGCAAAGAAAAAACATAAACGCAAAAAGAACAAAATGGGGGAAATATGCGATATATGATGTTAATGGTAACACCACATTCCAGAAATTAATCTCAAGGGTATCAAAAAGAAAATCTGAAATCAGAAAACCTGTAATTGTTAATTTTACGAGTACTATATTCCGGTCAAATGGTAGTTTCCGCAAATTATTTAGTAAACAAGGCTTTTCAAATATAATTTGACTAATTATGTTCGTTTTAATGCTTGAACGAGCATCTGATCTTTATTTACCTTTCAATATTAAATTTTAAGAGAAAACCGGCTCTGCATGCGTAGCATGGTCACTACAGAATCGGAAGACAAAATTACAGA
This sequence comes from Griposia aprilina, assembly GCA_916610205.1. Classification (NCBI taxonomy): domain Eukaryota; kingdom Metazoa; phylum Arthropoda; class Insecta; order Lepidoptera; family Noctuidae; genus Griposia; species Griposia aprilina. The sequence continues at coordinate 6,394,116 of OU744299.1, forward strand.
TTGTAGAAATATTTCTACAGCGCGATGTCAAAAAACAAGAAAAGAATGAGTGATTTGTCTTCTCTTCGTAGAGTAGAGAAGTGGTCATGCTGCATATGCTGGTGTGCTATGCTATCTATATATATATAAAAATGAATCCCTATTTCCCTTGGTCACGCCATCAGGCGGAACGGCTGGACCGATCTCACATTTTTTTGTTGTTGTTGTGTTTGTTATTGTCAGGAGAAGGATCTTATGAAATAAAAAAATAAGAAAGTTGATCGGAACGATACAAAATTTAAGAAAACTTAAAGCCAATATTAATTTTACATAAATGTCAGTTGTTTGAAATAACTGTCAGCGATTTACAGAATGCGCTTTAACACCGATGGATCGGTTGATAAAAGAGTCGATAGTTTTTGTTTTAGTCAATACTCAAAACTAAAACTAAACGACATAGGACATTCATAGTTAAGACAGGACAACGTCTGTCGGGTCAGCTTGTATTAAGATAAAAGACGCTCGGTATATTGCTTGAGAAAACGCAAGTCAGGAAAAGCATTTTATTTAAACGATGTTGATCACTACATTTATACGAGATGAGAATATGTGATACGTTAGGTTGCTTTGGGTATGAAAAAGTAATTTATTTTTTGTGCTATCCTAATCCTAACGAAAGTAAGTTCGTTTGTATGCTACCTTTTCACGCCTAAACCACTGAACCGATCATCATGACATTTTGCATATACGTTGTCAGGGGTACAGAAAAGTGTGGATCGACCTGAGGCCACGGTGGACGATACGGTGGAGGTCTGCCCAGCTTGGGCGGAGCACCGCCGTGTCCTCGTGGCGGCGATCGGCGGCGGCGATCTCTCGCGTCCGGCCCTGGTTCAGGCCATGATACGGAGCGAGAGGGAATGGGAAGCAGTCACCTCCTTCTGCAAGGCAGTAATGCTCACGAAAGAGGAGGCGGAGCGCGTGAGGGAGAGGCAATCATTGCGCCCTCACGTCCCTAGTCGCCGCAGGAGGAGAAACCCTGGGCGTCGGGAGTCGATAGCCGACTCCCGGCCCCAGTAGACGCTGACTTGCGGACGGCGAGCAATGGGTAGCTCGCCGTCCGGTAAGGACCAGGCCCGGGTCGACGACGGCGCGTTGTGTTCCACGAGCGCCTCAAGGAGATGTCAGCATAATTGACGGGGTCCGATAGGGCCGATGCCTGCCGGGCTCGCGGATTGTTCGAAAGAGAGCACCATGTATCTATCTCATAATTAATTTACCTGTCATGCGTTATATTTAATTATTTTTACCTATTGTGGTATAGTAATTTTATTCTAGGTGCATCGTCTTCACATATAATTATTATGTATACATAATATTGTAAAACATTTTTAAAAGAGTAACGGTGGAGTTTCTTGCCCATTCTTCTCCATACGAAACTAACTTTTGGAAGGGGCAACTAGAATCAATTCTATTTTTTGTAAATTTTGACGTTCAAAAGTGCCTTTTATGTGCCTATTTGAAATAAGCGATTTTACTTTGACTTTAGAGTTACCGTGGCCCTGGCGCACAGGCAACTGAAGGAACACGGGTGAGTTTTAGTCAGTAAGAGTCTGACACGCCCTTCCGCTCTGCCAGCGCCAGCGGGAGAGGTGATTTGATGATTTCCAACCCAAAAAAAAAGGGGTACAGGAAACGACATAGGCCATTCATCAAGAAAAAAATAACTGTTTCCGAGGGAAAGATCAATAACTTTCGACGGTCACAATTGCTTTAGGACGCTAGATACGCTACGTGTCTTTCGAAATTATTGAACTATATCGCTCACCTAGCGGTATAATGACACATCTACTTTTTTCTTATTTTACAGAAATGAGGTTCAAAGATTTCACAAATGTTTGAAACGCAGTTATGACTTCATTTTACATTTTAGCATGGATTTTATGGCTTTAGCAACTAGTATAGACCTTAATAGATACGTAGGGATAAAAAAATCCACTTCAGGTTTCCAGGAGTTGCTTCATAACAGTCAAAGAAGAAGAAGAGCCATGCAATTGTGCCGTTATACTTTTAACAACTTCCAAAAATGTCATTTATGTCTCCAAAGCCATAATTATATAGGATGTGAAAACCAAGAAATAAAGACAATTGGTTAATAGAAAACAAAAGTATTTATTTGAAATCAACATACATAAAAAGTTTAACAAAAATATTTATTATAATAACCTATATTTGGCTCGTGAATCGTTAAGAAATAGTCATCATTAAACTATAATAAATAAAATAAAGTATAATCACGTATCTTCTCTTAATTGTAAAGGTGGGTAATCATCGTACATTTTTAAACTTGTGGTGAGATAGTTACTCTCAGTTCTAAAAACAAAAGCACTTAAAAGCTTGACAGTTTAAGTTTAGAATCTAAACTTGATTTGAATCTGGATTTCATTAGGTACCTTTATCTGATAAAGGTACGATAATGAAATCCAGATTCAAATCAAGTTTTACCTTATCACTCCGAAATTAGGTATAAGGAAGTTTACTTTACCTTTAAGTATCTTTATTAATTGACTAAGCAGTAAACAAAACTATAAGCATTTAGGCAATATTAGGTACTTGCACAGTATGTTCATGATTATGACCTTTACTATTCGACACGGACCTTTTTCTCTGTGAAATTGGCTGGATGAATTTGTGCATAAAAAACTCACGCTTGTGATGCATAACTTCGCCTTTTTAAACTGTGTTTAAATACCTACGTAAAGCTTTTAAACGCGAGTATTCCATGCGCAAATCTAACTCACAGCAAACTACAGAGAGACAAAGATCCGTGGCGAATAGTTACGCAGGTATACTTAGTTACGAAGATTTAAACCAGGTATCCTCTTTCATTACCTACTTAATAAGAATTAATATAATAAGAGTATGAATATAATTAATAAGAAAAAGTAGGTATTTCTTATACTTATTTAAAGATTATTATAAAATCCTTCATAATAGCTGGGCACTATGTTAGAACGAAGTAATTGTAACAAATCGTTTTTCTTTGAATCAGAAATATTCATTTTTGAATCTTATGCTGCTTTTAAATTTATTTGTGATGGTTGCTTTCTTTGTCGTCGTACCAATTTAAGCTTAGCCTGGATCCATTCTCCTTCAAAAGATGTTTTAAATTCATAGAAGTCACTATTTTTAGTAAATTTAATCATTGTTAACTCAGTCAGTTTTATTATATCCCCATTAGTGTCTTTCTGGTAATTAATGGCTTGCTCTTCAGTCAGTGCTTTCAACCTGTCGCATCAGAACCTTCTTGGAAATATGAAGAGATTTGCATATCCATTTGTTGATTAAGCACATTTTCATTGTTATTTGTTTGAAGTATCGTAGGAGATAGTATTGTTCGTTCAGCATTACCTGTTCAACATAATTTTATTGTATCTAACAGTTCAAGAATTTTAATAATCAATATAAATAATAAATTAATTACCCTCATCAATTATTTCTTCAAACTGCACTATATTTTCATCAGTAGTTTGTTTATCAGTCATATTAGTATCAGAAATATGAATCAATTTTTCAGGTACAGTCATACCAAGTGCTTCATAATCAAAAGTATTTGCTCTTCTTAACTGTTCTATATGGGTATCATCCGGCAAAGAATCTGCAAAGTAAAATTTCCTCAAATTGAACCGCAGCTAGAGATCGTACATTCAACACTTGCGCGAAAAAAACATTGCTATAAAATCAAAAAAAAACATTTTCAGATTTTTTTTTGTTGTCTTTTGAACCGAAATAATTATGGTATTAATATACGTACCTCCTTTCTGGGATTTACTCGACGTTGAAGAACTACTGGATGAATTACTCGATGAAGACGTTGAGCTGCTACTAGAACTACTACTACTCGATGATGAGTCACTGCTCGATGAGGATATAGAACGTTTCCGCTTTTGTGGCACTACTGATTGGTCATCTTCTTTGGTACCTTAAGTATAATTATTTTAATTCAATAACAAGCATCTGCTTACTTCTACATACGTAGGAATTATTATAAGATTAAATACATAAATACAATTTATAAAACATATTCACAGTACCTTCGCAAATAGCATCTATTTCCTGAACATTTATATTATCAGAAGTATTGCTGTTCAAATGAGATATTGAAACTTCCGCCAAATCTTTACTGGTCGAAGCTATAGGTTCAATTATATCGACTGTCATTGACGATGCTGTTTCCCCTATAAAAATATTTGATTATAAGCGATGTATAGATAGCACGATGTATGAATTATAACAAGATGTAATAAATACAACCTTTGTTAAATTTTAATATTCAAAATGAAATGATAATAAAAAAAATATTTAAGATACATACCGCTTTTATTAAAGTCAGGATTGGTTTTAGAAAAAGGTGCTGCAGTCAAACCTTTTGTTCCTAATCGTACCAATCGCTCCATTCGGTTCGCCATTATAACAATAATTAGGTAATATCAAACGCCTTATTTGATTTTCTAAAATTTAAAGTGATATTTAAACTTCTGATTTTGATAAGCATAAAGATTAGGGAGTAGGTCGGCCCACTCTAAAACTGCTACTTAGGGCTTCTAACGCCTTTTTAACATTTATAATGATTAGTTAGACCGAGTCTTAGAGTAGGCCAACCTGCCTTTTAACCCTTACATAAAAACACTTATCAAACTCACGACATAAGTACCAATAACATATTTACGTAATCTAATTATAACGGCACATCTGTCAAATAAGTCGTTGTTTTACCATGTGAATTATATTAAGTAAAATAGCGATGTCACATTTGTCAAATGTGCCGTTTTTCTACTAACTTATTATGTTAATAAAATGTCACATTTGCCACTTACGCCAACACAGATTTAGAAGCGATTGCACCTCGCGGAGCGCCCCGCACAACTGACAAATAAGCCGTTGTTATGCGCGGAAGTGGGGGGAACGTACCAAGTACTACATTGACACTGAACGCCCTCTCTCAACAAATAGGAAAACTAACACCGTGCCGTTTTACTACTTTATAAATTATACACTTTTAAACACTTAGGCCGTAAAAACTCAATTTCGCTTTTTTTGTAAATGTGCCATTATACTGCTAGGTGAGCGATATTATTAGACATTTTAATAGTGTGTAAGAGTTAATTAAAAAAAAAAAAAGTAAAACATATTGTGAGTCTTGAGTGAACTTCAACACCGTTTGACCGAACACCATGAAAGTTGGCACAAAGGTAAGCATATATTAGATCCTTACATATGAAATTGATGTTTTATAGAACTGGCCACTTTGATCTCAAAAAGCCGGCGTTTGGTTAAGAATTCCAAATTCAAATTTATTTCAATTTAAAGCGTGTCGATTTGTGTTTCGAATGTAATAATTCATTTGTTTTCGCGCCATTTAATTTTGCTTTGACATCGTTCTGTGCTCAATATGGAAAACATAAAATATCGCATTATTTTCGAATACGAATTCCATCGTGTCACTAGCGCTGCAGAAACAGCTCGAAGGATTAATAATGTGTACGGAGAAGCCTTTGTAAAAGAAAACACAGTACGTTTTTGGTTCCAACGCTTTCGTTCTGCAGGTGTGAGTGATAAAACCATTTTGAATCATTTGAAACCAAAGACATTAAATTATTATAACAATAGACGGGACATAACGAACAAAATCGTAATCCGATACATTTGTCCTAGTGGACAAAAGTCGCTCAGTCTAGTGTGTTACGCCTGCATGTCGAGACTACTCAAGACTGTCAAATCGCATTCGTGTCCACCGCAATAAAAATATTATTTAAGAAAATATGCTGGTTTACGCATTGCGATATTGCAAATCTCGCTAGGGTCGGGGGGGGGGGGGGGGGCCTGGACCAAACATCGGTTTATTTTAGTACTTATTTTTTTAAATTACTCAGTAATTAGAATTAAATAATTTTCATCTACTGTTCTAGAACAATTGCAACTTTTTTTAATAAACGCCCTCTATTGCGGAGTAGCTTTACTAGCCTAGCAGAGATGTGATGTTGTTTATCTGCTTCGTCAAAATTAACCTCGAACAAAAAACGGAAATAAAAAGCCGTCGATTTATTAATATACAGTAGATACCGCGCGGCTAGTGTATTTCAGTTACTTTCATAGTAACATGTCTTACGGTATTTTACTATGGGGACGGGCTGCAAAAACGAGTCTATTTTTAATTTGCAGGAAAGAGCCATCAGAGCAATATATTGCCTCCGCAGGCTGGATTCTCTAAAGGAACTGTTTAAAGATACTAAAATCATGACAGCACTTTGTTCATATATCTATGAAAACATCATGTACGTAAGGAAAATATAAAATATTTTCAGTAATACTTTTTTACAAAAAAACAACCGACTTCCAAAAAAAACACTAAAAGACTTGAAAAATAACTTTAATTTCGGAAGTCGGTTGTTTTTTTGTAAAAAAGTTTTTATTTGTCACTTTTTAGTTGCGGTACCTACCCCACACAAATTCGTATACCACTACTTGGTGTGTAAATAACAGTGACAGGAAATTATTAACACATCATCCATATAAACTAAGTGGAAAAAATCTGCAGTATTAAGGATAACTCAAAAACTACTGGTCAGACCTTGATCAAATTTAAATGGGACTACATGTGAAGCACCACCTATCAAATAAAAAAAGAATCATCCAAATCGGTTCACCCAGAAAAAAGTTATGAGCTAACACACATAAAAACAAAAAAAAAACATACAGACGAATTGAGAACCTCCTCCTTTTTGTGAAGTCGGTTAAAAAAAGGTGAAAGACACAACGAATACGACAAAAATTAGGGACTAATTAGTTCAACCAGGTTTCAGACTGGCTAAAGTAGACTCATCCTTCATGAGGTACTGTTTAAAATGTTACAATAAAATACCTCCCCACATACTACAACTGAATGAAACGAAATTTAAATCTTGTATATAACGCACATTATGCAGCTTAGCTAATTATAAGTTGGGGGATTACATCGCTGACAAAGATGCTTGGCTCAACGCTGGTCCTGCTCCAGAGGGGCGCATAAATTAATTGATTAGCATTCGAAAATACTGTTGAAGCCGGTTAGTCCCGCTATGGTATGGTCCCGGTATGGCACCCTCTTAAAATACCTATCAAAAAGTCAATGGATACTTATCTACGTTTTTTTTTGTAAATACTTGTAATACATAAGAAACACCCAGACTAACAAAAAAAAAAATTCATCACATAAATATTTGTGTCCTGTGGGAATCAAACCCACGACTTCGTGATCAGCAGTCTGACACTGGGTCACTAGACGATAATAATTATAATTTAGTCATTTGTATGTTAATAAATTGTATAAATAAATAACTTGTAAACATTGAAACTAATGATCATTTTATTGCTTTCCAAATTTTTGGCATTTTTTTTTGAATATAATCAAACGCGAAAAAAAATGTCTTTGTAACTTTTATCATTATTATCGATACCTTGATATCTAAATGGTAACATCACTACCACAGGATATTTTAATAAAGAAGAACGGGCACAATGGGCCCAGTGTTGTAGCATTTTCTTGCCCATCTTATAATGAAGATCTGAATAAGCTCAACATTTTATTCTATTGCAGCATTACTCTAATGAATCAAATGATAAAGTTACAATGGTTCCAAAAGTCCAATAATTACCGTTACAAATGCCAATATTATGACTTAATGATGCCAATAAATAATGTTTATGCATTTTCGTTGTTTAATGAATTATTAATAGCTTAAGTAAACTATTAGAAATAGACAAAAAAAGGACTACTCAGGATTGGGTAGGACAAAACACGCACTCGTATTGTTGAAACCCGGTAAGCGCGAGTGCAGGTAGCGATCTTTATCGATAGTGCAGGAGCGAGCGGGACATATTCACATAAGTAGGATTCATATAAAAGAGAAAAATGCATTCCGACTGGCAACGTGTAGATATAATAATTGTATCTAGATGTTGCCAGTCGGAATGCATAATTATATGCATCTTCAGGCCATAATAATTATACCAGGCCATAATAACGGTAATTATTGGACTTTAGGAACCGCTGTAACTTTTTTATTTGATTCATTAGAGTAATGTTGCCATAAAATAAAATGTTAAGCTTATTCGGATCTTCATTTTTCATCTACAACGCTGGACCCACGATCCATATAATGTTGCCCATTGCTCTTTAATTCGTATGTTTGCTATTCAAAGCTAGATGGTGTTACTGACGCTCGAGATCAAAGTTTGTATGAAAAGGTTCCCAATAGCCGCTCTAATTTTGCTATATTATGCTAGATGGCATCACTGAGACGTGGGATCACAGTTTTTCTATGACATTTCTTCGCATAGCCTATCTATTGTATCTATCTTAAATCTATTTGTTTGAAACAAATTGGAAAAGTGAAAAAGCTTGAAAAATGGGTACCGCATGAACTAAGTGAAGCAAACCAACAAACACGAGTCGACTGCTGCGTCACGTTACTCAACCGTCACAATAACGAAGGGGTTTTGAATCCTATCATTACTTGTGTTGAAAAATGGATCCTATACGATAATCGGAAACGCTCATCACAGTGGTTAAATCCAGGAGAACCGGCTAAATCCTGCCCCAAGCGAAAGTTGACTCAAAAAAAGGTACTGGTTAGTGTCTGGTGGACCAGCGTTGGTGTCACCCACTACAGCTTCCTAAGATCTGGTCAGACGATTACGGCAGATCTGTTTTGCCGACAATTGGAAACCATGATGGAAAAGCTAGCCGTTAAACGAGCCGAGATTGGTCAACCGCTCTAGCCCACTGCTGCTTCAGGACAACGCTAGACCACACACTGCACAACAGACGGTGGAAACTAGAGGAGCTAGGATTGGAATGTCTCCGTCACCCACCATACTCCCCGGACCTTGCTCCAACCGATTACCACTTTTTTCGGAATTTGGATAATTTCTTAATTGGAAAAAAAATCAATTCAGATGAGGCAGTCCAAAACACCTTCAAAGATTTTGTTGATTCTCGCTCCCGCAATTTTTTCAGCAAAGGAATCAATGAACTCCCTATAAAATGGCAAAAGTGCATGGATCACAACAGTACCTACTTTGATTGATTAAATAAAATAAAATAGTGTAGCTTTTTCCATATAAAACATCAATTTCATATGTAAGGACATAATATATGTATTTTTAAAGGAAAAGGATTTACAGGGTTTTTTCGACCTCCACGCGGGCGTAGCTGCGGGCAAAAGCTAGCTAATGAATAATTCTACTATTTCATACCGAACCGTATTATACCAATGCTGATAGTGTTATGACAGATTGGAGACGTGCAACACTGACAGTGATGGTCGCAAATCACCTGATTGACTTTATAATTTATGTTTATCAATGTAAACCCGATCGTTTTTTTTTAAGTCAAGTTTATAAAGGAACTGAAGTAAGGGTTCTGTCTAATGTCTGTCCTAAAGTGGTTAAAAGTGAGGTAGCTAAGATGCGCGTTCATGCAATAGTAGAATTGATGAAAAATTAGTCCCAATTTTTCATCAATTCTACTATGTAAACAAAAGGAGACTAAATTATTGATTTTTAGTAAATAGGAACCACAAAATAATTATTGATTCACAGGATAAAAAAAAACATCTTTCACCCAACTTAATTAGGTGTTAGTTTATATTAAGTTAGTTTAAGCGCATTTATCGCATTGGGGTTAACCTGGTAGATGTAAGTAGAAATAAATAAATAAATAATAAATAAACTTTCACCGCATTTTTTCTCTATACAGCCCTTAATTACTTATAGCCCTCTTATATGAATAGGTATAGCGAATTTATGTGTAGTAAGTAGTATATAGTACCTTTGAGCCTGGCGGCTACTTTCAAAGTTAACCCTAAATTCTAAGCCACATACAGAAGCCGCCACATTAATAACAAAAAAATAAATGCTCATTTACAACATTTTTTGCATACATTGGGTCATATTTCATGTGAATAACGAACCAGTAATATGGAAACGGGTCACACTAGTTCTACCATCGTTACACTTATAAAAGGACGTGTTTATGCTGACAACTGAACATTCTGCGTATCACTCGCTGACAATATGAATCGATTTTTAATGGTTAGTAATTATTATTTGTTGATATCATGTCTGAAAGTGACACTGAATTAATATTGACGCCTTTAGGTCGATTACTTTCGTATCTATCGGTTTTTTTTTGTTATTAGTTTAAGTATCGAGTTTTATTTGTGTGTAACATGTAAAACGAGCTTTTTAAGTAACACAGAAATTATTTATAAAAGATGAATTTGCGTAAAAGTAATTTAAATCTAGATCCTTTGGCTATTCATTCTTGCAATGAAGTAAAAACATTTTTAATAACTATAATGGTTTAGGTTCCCGCAGACAGGTGCGACGCGACGCGCGACGGAGCGACGCGATTCTTGAGAACAATTTCCATGAAGTTTTCATAGAAATTGTTCTACTATTCGCGTCGCGCCTGTCTGCGGAAAACCTTTAAGTTGTAATGTATATGTTTTTAGATTGCGTGCACACTCACCGTAGCGATTGCTACTGCTTCCGCTGGTGCTATTAACGTAGTTCCAGTCGTTGATAAAATCGTAAGTATCTGAGATTCCGACATACTCGTAACTATAGTGATGAAACATTTGTAGTTATGAGTTATTTAACTCTGCTCTCATCTTAATGTTATTTTAAGGTTTTACTCCTTATCTACATATATGACAAAAAAGAAGTCCTAGCCAGACAATGAAACTCTTCATGAAAAGATTTAGTATTATACTTAAGTTGACTTGCACATTCCAGGATTATCCCCGCTACGCATACAACTATGCCGTCAACGATCCAATAACAAAAGACAACAAAGCGCAATGGGAGACCAGAGACGGCGACGTCGTCAAGGGCTCCTACTCATTGGTCGAGCCTGACGGAACACTTCGCGTCGTGGACTACGCAGCCAATGACGTGACTGGGTTTAATGCAGTCGTCAAGAAGATCGGCGCGGGCGTACACCCTCCAGTCATACCAATACCGAAAACTGTAGCTCCTCTAACTTCAATAGTTGGTCCTGTGAGCTATGGCTTTGGTGCTGCACCCATTGTTGCCAGCTTACCGAAGCTAACGAACTTCGGACTGTGGAGTCTACCATGGGACCCCTTCACGCATTCCTACGGAGGTTGGGTTCCCTTAGCAGGGCCCTTATTAGACAAACCGTACGTCACAATATTCAGCACGAAATATGTGGATGGCAAAATGCATAAGTGGTCGACAGGACCAATACCGTTGTATGGTAGGACACTGGTTTTGAAGACGAAACATTGAAGTTCAATTATAAAAGATGTTGGTTTTGTATATAGCCTTGGTATATTTATTATCTTACCATACTCGTCAAGGACTTAAGGTCTTGTCCCAGGTGTAATTCATGAAAATTAAGTAGCCATATTACTTGTATTACGAAGTATTCTTAGCGTTTTGGTGTATTGATACTATTTTAGTCAGAATTGTGACTAAAATAACTAGTCTATAAATGCTTTGTAAATACATTTGTACAGCGACGAATTTACTGTAAATATGTAGCATAATCAGTCTATAATGTTGCCACTGCTAGGACACAGGCCTCCTCTCTAAGAGAGGGAGTGGGTGGGATCTACCGCGCGGCCCCAGTGATGGTTGGTTGTAAATTTGTAAATAAAAGATTTTAAACCATGTTCTGGAGTTATTATTTCATAGAACTAAAAAATAAACATATTGGATATCTTTTATTAATGTAGTAATTTATCAGTTACATAAGCCTAAAACAAGTATGTTCGACAAAAAACAAAGTTACACTTTCAACCAATCAGTGAGTTGTCCGCAGACTATGAAAATGTATGACAGAACGTTACAATTTATACATACTACTATTACATTATTTTTAAACTGCCCACACCGCATTCGAACAAGAACAACAAATACTACACTTGCTTTACTTCCGATCCGAATCCGATCCAAGTTTAGATTAAACTAGAGCATCTAGAGTTACATTACTTACTTTTAATTTTTTCTCGACACAAACCCATGCCACAACACTACAAACTGACTCAAATTTTAATAGGTTACCTTTTACAGACAAACAGCTAGTTTGAGTTTATAATCGATTTTTGCAATCATATCCTTTTTCTGCCCTACTGTCTACCTGATTGATCTCTTTGCTGATTAAAAGCTGACGCACAATTGTGAAGGCCGCGCCCTATTGCAAAAATCCTGGTACGGGCGGGCCGCACTGCGCTTTTTTGTTTACAAGAAAAGTGTTAAGTACAAATCTGGATGGGTGTATGATAAGAAGCAGGGCAAAAACAATGAATGAAGGAAAGTGTGAATGATGAATATGATGATACTAGGGAGGAAATAAACAGAGAAGACTGCTGATAGAGATGTATGGAACAAAAAGACATACTGTGCCGAACCCTTGATTGGAAAAAGGGCAGCAAGAGGAAGATGAATTTCATATTCGCAGTTTTGACTGGAATAGTTTTTCTTTTTAAATATATCACACCAAATCAAATCAAAATATTTTATTTCACATAAACCTACATGCGCACTTATGAAACGTCAGAAGCTAGGCCACGGTTACTCTTTTAAAAATAATTGGCTTTTACAAGTATGGGAGAATAGTGTAGGCCTGTCAACAAGTACCAGGTACTTAACAAAATAGAAAATGGTCTACAAATCTACAGTCTACAAGGCCTACAACGTTCTCACATTCACAAAATATAAAATAAACCAATTTTAAATGTAAAAAAAAAACTATTTAAACCAAATGACATGATTGCCTCAACTGTAACAAATCTGAATGAATATCCTGTTCGCAATATAATAGATAACTGAGACTAATATTAATGTTCCTTAAAAAATCAAATTCCACACGCTAATCAATTTAAATAGTTCTTCACTCGCACCAGCACACACTCTATGAGAATAGTCCATAGCATAATCAGTCTATAATGTTCCCACTCCTGGGACACAGGCCTCATCTCAGTGAGGGGTAGTGGGCTGTAATCCACCACGCGGTGGACCCAGTGCAGGTTGGTAGATGTCTAATGTCGTCGAATTTTTGGTTCTAGGACATGCCGGTTTCCTCGCGATGTTTTCCCACGACCTACATCTCGTAAGTCGGGGCCCTTACCTCTGGGACACCACTGCTCTAGCCCAAATGAATAGCCCCCTTTTTTTTTTTTTTGGCTCTTGGCGTAACGGAAGGGCGTGTCAGACTCTTACTGACTAAAACCCACCCGCGTTCCTTCAGTTGCCTGTGCGCCAGGGCCACGGTAACTCTTTCGAACAATCCGCGACCCCGGCAGGCATAGGCCCTATCGGACCCCGTCAATTATGCTGACATCTCTTTGAGGCGCGCGTGGAACACAACGCGCCGTCGGCCCGAGCCTGGTCCTAAATGAATAGCCCCCCTGTAGTGGCAAAAATGTACAGTCAACAAGTTGGTAGCGGGCTGACTGCCCAGGTGCACTGGACTGGATGTAATGTATGTAAACACCGTTACATGTGGTCGCTATTTTAATGCGAATTGACTGGTTGTTCACATAGTTCAAGTAGGCTTCTATAAATCAGGTAGACAGTCAAGGATTGAAAATGTTAAGCACTTTAAGTCTATTGTTTACTTGCACGTTATTATTTTTTCGTCTACGTGTTGGCAAGATTTTAAATGAAAATGGCAGCTAGAAAAGGTAACTTGTAGGAAAATATTGTTTTTTTTTTTTTGTTTGAAAATTGCTTAACTTTTTCACTGCTGGACCGTATGTCATCTAAGATACAAATGACCTAAAAGTTCGAGGGGTTTGAAACAGCCACCATGCATGCTTCGTTGTTGGTGCAAACAATACTATCAAATGGGCTCCAGGTTTATAAAGAAAGGTAACCTAGGCGTATTAGGCCATACCCAATCAAGGATTCTCATGTAGGAGTTCTTACCAAAGATTCCTAAAGTGACTTTAATTTAAGTAGTTGCTAGTGATCATTGTTTTCATTCTTTTATTTCTGGGATACGAGGCTTTTGGCTACTTTGTATGTCTGTATTTTTTATGTCATTTATTTGTAATGTGCGTTTTTTTTGTGCAGAATAAGCTATTTTTCTTTCTTTTTCTTTTTTCTTTCATTCAAAAGGGGTTCTCAATTCTCAACAACGATTCTGATAATTACTTTATACTAATCAATCTGCCTAGGCTTTCCCCAACTATGTTGAGGACAGCTTCTAGACTAACCGAATGCAGCTGAACTGACCTCCACAATCCAGTTACTGGGTAACACTATGCCTCTTGGTAAGACTGGTTGTCAGACTTTTGGGCTTCTAACTACCTGTAACCACTGTCAAAGATCTACGAATGACAGCCGGGACCTACGGCTAGCTTAACGTGCTTACCAAGGCACGGAGGAGTCTCGATACGTAATGGATGGTACTCCATCCACGAATCGACCGCGGCAAGCGTAGCTTAACCTTCGATCGACCCTTGCGGCTGTTATTATTAAAGCGTGACTTTATATAAAGGTAGTAACTGAAACATCATCTAGGTCTCAACCGTTAACCGAACAAAGGCGAACAAGCAAGAAAACAATACGTCATTCTAACACATAACAACCCCAATAAACTCATTAATTAATCATAATATACGTGCCTAACTACCAGTTATGTATGAATACTAAATCAGGCAAAAAGCACTAAAAACGGACCGGTTGAGAACAAGATGTTTGACAGAAACCGGGGTGCTGCCGGGTCGAATAATTAGTGTAGTATAAATAGGCATGTCGCAAATGACAAAATACAGTGCACTCCGTTTGCTCACTGGAATACCTTGTCAGCAATTTGAACATGTATATCACGGTAACAGCTTCCGGCATTTTGAAAACTGTTTCTTCTTTTCAATAGATTTTTCTCTGAAGTAAAATTTTCTTCCTACCTTTTGGTAGAAGAAGTAGAAAATATAAGTGTTGGCTTTTAATTTATGGCGGCAGGTAGCCCGCAAAAATTTTGTTACGATTTTTGCAATTTGCAGGTCACTGTCATGTTGTATTTTGATTAAAATATGATTCGCGACCGTAACAAATATGGCTTAACAGAATTATAATCATTAGAATCAGCAATACATCTCTATAAGTTCATATTACCCTATTGAATGACTATTTCATGAAATCATGACATTTGAGGGCAATTCTAACTTAAGGAGTTGTATTGCTGATTCTAATGATTATAATTATGTAAAGCCTGAGTTGATACGGTCGCGAATCATATTTAGATCACCATACAACCTGATACTGACCTGCAAATTGCAAAAAACGTAAGTAAATTTGTATTTCGCGGGCTACCTAGGCGCATGCCCCTTCATGGTTTATCTGGTGTCATCCCAAAGGACAAATTTTAAGTCAAAAGAAATATTTTGCGAAGGCATACATTTTGAACAGATTTTTTTTAAATGCTAATGCGATTGTCAATGACTTAATCCTATATTTAACAGGTCACCTGCCTGCTGGCTCTGGCGGCGGCCGCTTCGGCAATTCCGCCCGCGACGCTGTCATACGTTCCCATTACCACCATTGATACAATCGTAAGTGAAACTCTACTTTATTGAGGCTGTTTTACAATCATAATTAAAAAGGAACTATAATAGTGTAGATTCAAATAGTAAACGAGGCGATATTAGTATATCAAAATCTCTTATCTTACAAAATATATTTTTTCCAGCCAAACCCAAACTACGGATTTAACTACGCGGTAAACGACCCGTCGACGGGCGACAACAAGGCGCAGTGGGAGACCCGCAACGGTGACGTGGTCCGAGGAGCATACTCCTTGGTGGAACCTGACGGCAATGTCCGACTGGTCGAGTACACTGCCGACTCATTAACAGGATTCAATGCCATTGTAAAACGAACAGGACCGAACGTACATTCTGTGGCGTTACCGATAGCTGCACCTATAGTTGCTAAGCCGATAGTTGAGACGCTTGCGCCGATCACGCCCGTAATTACCAGGCCACACTTCGGACCGATACATGTTGGTCCTATTGAGCATGGACCTATTGGCCCCATAGGACATGGACCTATTGGCCCCATTGGACATGGACCCATTGGCACCATTGGACATGGACCTATTGGCCCCATTGGACACGGACCCATAGGTCTTTACGGACACGGACCCCTCGTCCCTATTGGACACGGACCCATAGGTCCTATCGGACACGGACCCATCGGACCTATTGGACACGGACCCATAGGTCCAATCGGACACGGACCCATCGGCCCTATTGGTCACGGACCCATCGGCTCACTTGGCCTTATCGGACATGGACCTATTGGCTCCATCGGCCCCATTGGACATGGCCCAATCCCAATTGCCCCTATCGCTGAAATCGCGCCCGTAGCCGAAGTACATCATCAGCCAATCATAACCCCCGTCATCGACACGCCACCAATCATCGCGCCTATGCCCGTTGTCGACCTCCCCATGATCTACCCGCTGCCCCCGGCAGGTCCTTGGGTACATCTGTCGGGCACTTCTTACGGAGGGAAAGGCAACATCGTCCGCCGCTGGGCCGCCGGACCCATCTCACTAGATGGCAAGACGCTCACCATCAGAACCAAGCACCATTAAGCTAATTTATGTTTCAAATGTAAATAATTCCTACAACTAACTTCTCCGTGTATAGGTAACCTATTTCGTTACTCACGGCGCTAGTGTGTTCTTGCATTTGACGACGTACATGCAAAAATACACATAGGTCATTATTAGAAGTTAAGTTTGAGCGGTATAATCCAAAGCAACGAAGTGTACCTGAATAATAAATAAATATTTTACGAACGAACTTGTTTTTTTCTTCAGCGTATTTGTGGGTAGTGCAGCGTAAAATGGGCTCATTTAGTTATGCGTGCCGAACGTTCAATGACACGCACATTAACTGGTAATGTATGCGTTTTCATTACATAACAGCTTAAATTGGTTAATTACTTGTAAAGTGGAATTATAAAAACTTCTATTCAAGTATTAGGTTCTGCACACTGATTAAGCGTTGTGTAAGAATATATTCCCAGAAATCGTCCTATTAAAGTAATAAACAGTAAGCTGACTATAGTCTACTTTAAGTTTAATATCATCCACGGCCCGTCACCCACTGGTATGCATAGGCCTCTTTTTGCTTGTGCCAAACTCCACGCCTTTTTAGGGTTCCGTACCCAAAGGGTACAACGGAACCTTATTACTAAGACTCCGCTGTCCATCCGTCTGTCTGTCCGTCTGTCACCAGGCTGTATATCATGAACCGTGATAATTTGACTGTTGAAATTTTCACAGATAATGTATTTCTGTTGCCGCTATAGCAACAAATACTAAAAAACAGAATAAAATAAATATTTAAGGGGCCTCCCATATAACACTAAACAAACGTGTTTTTTTGCCGTTTTTATAGGTAATGGTACGGAACCATTCGTGCGCTAGTCCGACTCTCACTTGGCCGGTTTTTTTTTTTATTGTTGTTCCGGTTTGGAAAATCCTCAAGGATGTCCTCCGCTCTGGAGCGGGCGGAGCGGTCTGTCAGACTTTTACTGACTAAAAACCACCCCGGTGTTCCCTTCGCACACTTGCACCGGGGATCATGAGAACTTGTGCGCCGTCCATGATCCCCGGCTAATGCCGGCCCGCCCCTGCGGGCTTCCTCAAGTCCCTGTGCCCGCCTCATCCAGGTACTACCCGCGATGGTAACAAAGTCAAATATACTACTTCTCAAACGAACAATAACAAGAATAAGACACATTCCAATACATTTTCTTTTTCGCAACTGAACTAAGTGCTGTGTATCTCCGTGATAGTTTTGCACGACCTGCCGTGTTCTGCAAAACTAGATACAATACAATATTATCCGTCTCTCATTAAACTACGAAAGATATATAAACTTACCGGATTATTGTCTTCATCAACATCGTACTCTTCTCTTTGCACCATCATCAGTTTACCGCTGGCGTTGATGACCTGAAAATATGAACCACGTTTGGAATATATAAAGTTAGCTAATTATAACGAAAAATTTCCTTAAATTTTGCACGATATCTACTATGTATGTTAAAAATCATCCGCAAATTGTAAATAGGCATTTCTTGATATTTGATATATTTATTTGTTTGTAAACATGTGTAACATTATACATTTACATGAAAATGTGGATGTAAAAGTGAAAATCTGAGAGTTCCAACATGTTTTGCCACCATTGGCGTACAAAATGAATTATAGACACTTGAAATATATTTAACACAATTAAGAAATAAAAAAAGCATAACAAAATTAAAATATAACACAAATAGATTAGAAACTATCATTTAAAAAATCTTTAACATAGTAGTAACATTTTTCCGTGAGTAACTTCTTAAGTTCTCTTTTGAATAAATTTGGCTGGTTTATATTTTTAATAACCTCTGGAATTTTATTATATATTAAAGGTGCCATACAAAACACACTTTTGTGAAGGAGTGCTGTTTTCGCAGAGTGAGGTTGTAAGAAATTCTTATATTTAGTACGTCTATTTCTAATGACATTGTCTGACAAAAGAGGAAACCAGTGAGGATTGTTTTTAACAAATAAAGCTATTTCCAAGATATATAGTGACGGAAGTGTCAGTATATGGTATTTAATAAAGAGTGGTTGACAGCTGTCCGTAGTTTTGATCTTAAACATAGCCCGAATACAACGCTTTTGCATTTTAAATACCATGTCGGTGTCTTACGACGGGTTCTGAATACTTACAGTTCGACAGGCTACTGAAGGAACACCTGACCACCCATCTTGGTTCTTTAAACCCACACATGCATTTGCTAAATCGATGCGAATAGCCTGGCTTAGTTCAAAATTTTATCTCCATTATAGAAGACCAGAGAGTATACCATGTTTTAGAACCATGATTGGTCCAGTGTGAGAGAGAGGTGAGAGCTGTACAAGACGGATAGCACCATCTCTTTTTGCAACGGAACAATGACGGCTCTAACAGCTCATTGTACGGCCCCAGGGCCGGCAGCCTCGACATAGATAGCGACGCTGTCGCAAACTACCGATCGCTAAATATTAAGGTGAAACCTCAGGTGTAGCCCGCCAAATTCAAATTATCTTTGAATTTGACGATTGATATGAAATTGATTGTTATTATTCGATAAATATATAATTCTCGCAGTCGAGAATCCCATTTTGATCAACATACGACGTAAAACAGAGCTGCAATTTGAAAAAAAACTAAAGAAAATTTGAATTTTGTGGGCTACAACAGAGGATTCACCTTAATATTTAGTGATCGGTAGTTTGCGACAGCGTCGCTATCTAGGCGAGACTGCCGGCCGGCCCAGGACGGGTAAAAGACGGTCTACCACACTAAAGTTGTCTTTATGCATTACTAGCTGTTGCCCGCGACTTCTTCTGTGATCCAGGATGAAAAGTAGCCTATGTCCTTGCCCAGATCATGGTCTATCTGTGTGCCATATTTCATCCGAATCTGTTCAGCCATTTTGACGTGAAAGCGTACCAAAAAAGCAAACTTACTTTCGCATTTATAATGTTAGTTAGGATTCCTTACCAGTGAATCAGGCTGACGTTGCACATGCACAAATACAGTGGATGAGCGGTGGCGTTGCGGCGGGTCCTGTAGCCGACATAACGATGCTGATACCACGCAGGCTGGGTGTGATAGCGCTGAAACATCTACTGCTTGCACGCAGCGCATTTCTATGTTACCCGCTGAAAAGACCAATATATTTTAGCATGATCAACAGGACAGTCTAGAAAAGAAACCTGATAATGTTCCCAATTAGTTGTGACAGCAGAGGGACAATTCCTGTATATTTAAAAATACCTCAAATTTCTTAACATTTTTAATATTGTTTGTCGGTGAAATGATATTGCGATTAGATTTCAAACGTTTTTAAGTACGAGAATTGCCCTTCAGATAGTCGTCATATTCAAAGCATCATGACTCGTTTATTCACACAGAGCTGCCGGTCTATTCAGTACAAATCTCACCGTGAAAAACTAAGGTGAAGTTATTCTGACGTGAGCTGTCAATACTGTCAATCCCTAGCATTATGTGGAATGACAGCTCATGTCACCAACGTTTTCACGGTGAGATAATATATGTGCAGAACAGCCCGGCTGTTCACATATTCACGGCAGAATTAACGGGCAATATAATCTTATTTGACTACGATTTATATTTTTTGTTTTGTCACGACACTGAAGAAATTAGGTATACTGGCTTCCGCTGGAGTTTATTCAGTTAAGACTCGCTACAGCTCGAAAAATAAAAAATCTTTATTATAAAAAACACAACCAACTTCCAAAAAAAAAAGCACTATAAAGTGAAAAATAACTTTAAAATTTCGGAAGTCGGCGGCGTCTTTGGTTTTGTATTTTCTTTTTTCCCACCGACTTCCGAAATTAAAGTTAATTTTCTCTTTTTAGTTGTGGTACCTACCCCACACAAATTCGTATAAATACCACTACTTGATATGTAAATAACAGTGACAGGAAAATATAAAAACATCATCAATATAATTATATTAAATGGGAAAAATACGCATTATTAAGGATATCTCAAAAACTACTAGTCACATCTTGATCAATATTTATATGGGACTATATGAATAGCCTCAGCTTTCAAAGAAAAAAGAATCATCAAAATCAGTCCACCTAGAAAAAAGTTCTGAGTTAACACACATAAAAAAAAAATACAGTCGAATTGAGAACCTCTTCCTATTTTTGAAGTCGGTTAAAAAGTAGTATTATCCACTGTACTACAGTGGATAAAACTACTTTTACCGTGTATGGTTTAGTGTGGTCTACGTGAGTTGGCGTGCTAGAGCTGCACGTTTACCAAGCGGATGCTGCCCTGCAATGATTCGATTTAGTCTTCTGAATCTAAATGGAGCACTATTCATGATCCACTCACCATTATCCACACAGTTGAGCTCGTATATGGTGACGAGCGCGTCGGCTCCGAACACTACGAGCTGATCGTCCAGTACGTCCAGTACTAACACTTGCGACTGAACTATCTCTCTCTCACTCACACACTTACCATTATCCACACAGTTGAGCTCGTATATGGTGATAAGCGCGTCGGCTCCGAACACTACGAGCTAATCCTCCAGTATGTCCAGTACGAACACTTGCGACTGAACTATCTCTCTCTCACTCGCACACTTACCATTATCCACACAGTTGAGCTCGTATATGGTGACGAGCGCGTCGGCTCCGAACACTACGAGCTGATCGTCCAGTACGTCCAGTACGAACACTTGCGACTGAACTATCTCTTTCTCACTCGCACACTTACCATTATCCACACAGTTGAGCTCGTATATGGTGACGAGCGCGTCGGCTCCGAACACTACGAGCTGATCGTCCAGTACGTCCAGTACGAACACTTGCGACTGAACTATCTCTCTCTCACTCGCACACTTACCATTATTCACACAGTTGAGCTCGTATATGGTGACGAGCGCGTCGGCTCCGAACACTACGAGCTGATCGTCCAGTACGTCCAGTACGAACACTTGCGACTGAACTATCTCTCTCTCACTCGCACACTTACCATTATTCACACAGTTGAGCTCGTATATGGTGACGAGCGCGTCGGCTCCGAACACTACGAGCTGATCGTCCAGTACGTTCAGTACGAACACTTGCGACTGAACTATGTCTCTCTCACTCGCACACTTACCATTATCCACACAGTTGAGCTCGTATATGGTGACGAGCGCGTCGGCTCCGAACACTACGAGCTGATCGTCCAGTATGTCCAGTACGAACACTTGCGATTGAACGCGAACTATTTTCGCGTACTTGTTGTCCAGTTTCGCTTCGCGAGGATAGAAGCGTATCTCGTCATGACCGTCTAGGATGCTGTAGCAGCCTGTAGAAGAGAATATTATTATAATGGCTTTTCTGAACATAATACAGGCTGACTGCGAATTCATTGGTAATCCTTCAGATCAACTTTTACTAAGACAATGAAGCCACAGTATTATTTTAACATTCAAGATCAAATTGAAAGGCCGTTCCAATTTGGTATTTCCATATGCAGCCTCTAGATATAAAATGAAGATATCAAGCATCCTCTGTGAACTTATCACAGCGAGGAGGCCTGTATTACATTTTGGACAGTAATGTAACTCGCAACATATTGTTATGCCGTCGCAGTAGAACTCGTCACCACCATCATCCAAAAAATTTCTGAAGCTCACGAACACAGACTTCACCGACATGTGAATGTCGAGGCATTTCAGCTGCTAGACAACACGGACATAGTGCGTAGGCTAAAGAGAACTGAACCATTTGAGGTAGTGTCCTATCCTATCTTATCCTTTCCTACTAATCCTACTAATATTATAAATGTGACATTTTGTGAGGATGGATGGATGTTTGTTACTCTTTCACGCAAAAACTACTGAACGGATTTAGATGGAATTTGGAACACGGATAGTTTATAAGCTGGATTAACACATAGGATACCTTTTTATCCCGGTGCGGTAGTACGTTCCCGTGGGATAATTTCAGACCTCCACGCGGACGAAGCCGCGGGAAAAAGCTAGTATGTTACAAAGCTGTGCTATACATGTAACACATGAATAAAGTGTTTTTATTAATTAGCAGACCCTAAGAAAGTGCTACAGAATTGTGAGTGCAAATTGACACTATTGTTAGTTTTAACGTAATCTATCACGCAAAATAATAAGACTAAAAAGGGTAAAACCTTTTGAGTTAGTTTAGTGCAGTGTGAGTGAACTTAAATTGCAGCGCACGCAGTGGCGTGCCTAGGGGTCAAAATTAGGGCGAGCCGACTTACCTATATAAAAAAAAAACAGCTATGTCATTATTCTTAACAATTCTTGTGACATGATTGAGTTAGTTAATTTACAAGTTTGCATGACGTGTAGTTTGTTTATGTTTTTTGTTGATAGGTTCACGTTTAATTGAAAACCGCGCTTTCCGGCTTTAAGGGAAGGAACGTCACTGCCCAGTGGCGTGCCTAGGGGTCAAAATTAGGGCGAGCCGACATACCTATATTTAAAAAAAAAACAGGTATGTCATTATTCTTAACAATTCTTGTGACATGATTGAGTTAGTTAATTTACAGTTTGCATGCCGTGTAGTTTGTTAATGTTTTTTGTTGATAGGTTCACGTTTAATTGAAAGCCGGGCTTTTCGGCTTTAAGGGAAGGAACGCCACTGAGTGCACGTGGTGACTAAAACACACGTGAACTAAATGTCTTCATCTTAATATAAAGTGAATAAGAAAGACGTTATTGGACGATTTCTGAATGTTATAGTTACTTAGCAGTTTAAATTATATTTAAATTACTTATTAACGAATAGGATACATTGTAATGTGAATAAAGTATCACTAACTGTGATACATTATAAGGAAAAAATAAACATAAGTTAGGATTTAAATTGGGCTTTTTAGGCTAGATTGTAACAAATTATTAAGAACTTTATATTTTAATAATAAAACAATAAACAAAAACAAAATGCCCTCGAAGTTTTGGTACTAGACCATGATCGTTTTCTTCACCTATCATTTTGGTATTGGTTCGGATCGCTAACTGACCAAAAAGTATTTAAAATGTCACAAAATATGATGCCTTACCAATAACGATGTACTCTCGCCACCACAGCATGCCGCCAGCGACGACGAAGTCCTTCTCTTGCGCTTCATTGCCGAACAACTTCCATCTTCTTGACAAACAGTTGTAGTGAGCTAGTCCTGTCCGACCAGCCACGCATACGTTTACGCCTGTTTCGTCTATTGCGCTGTACTGTGAAAGGAAATAAGTGCGTTGGTTTTTTTTTATAATTTACGTGCCTCGTGACTGCCTTGTAAAGTCCATGCGTGAGGTCCTGGGTTCGATTCCCAGGTCGAGCAAAATGTTACTGGGTTATTCTATCAGGAATTTCTCAGTAGCAGCCCGAAGACTGGATTTGTGTCCGGTTGATGACAATCGGCTCGCCCCCTTTGTTACATGGGACTTAAACATAACTGGCGAGGTGTGGCCAAGGTGCCATTTGATTCCTTGTAGAAGGAAATGTCAACAAAAAAGTTTTAATGCTAACGCTTACGTCACTCTCGAAAAAATAATTTAACTACCCATTCTGAGCCTATTTATTTCACACGTAACTATAACATAACATCACGCCTGTAATCCCCTAAGGGTTACGCAGAGGTGCACCTATAGTACACCCACATTTCGCCAGTTATGTTTAAGTCCCATGTAACAGGGGGCGAGCCTCTTGCCATCAACCGGGCACAAATCCAGACTCCGGTCTGCTACTGAGAAATTCCTATAGAAAAACCCAATAACATTTTGCCCGACCTGGGAATTGAACCTCATGCTCAGCTTTAGCGCTTGGAACCATTACACCAACGAAGCAGTCAACTATTACATTAAGGTGTATAGACGTATGAGGAACAGGGTGTACAGTTTACTCATAATCTACAGAAAAGGGAGGATCGTCCGACCAGACGGGTGTTCTGTCTGGTGGGCAACTGCCTGAAGTTTGATTTCGGGACGTTGTATATAATTATGCTAGTTGCGCAGTAAACTCTGCTTGCGCGATGCAGGATTTTGCGTGACGTCAGTGTAACGCGTAGCTCGCATGTGGCGTTGAAGATGCCGCTACAGGTGAATCCTAAGCTGTAGCCCGCCAAATAAAAAAAATATTTGGTTTTTTGCAAATTGCATCTCTGTTTTACGTCGTATGTTGATCAAAAAACGATTCGCGACAGTAGGAATGATATACTGACTGAATAATAATCATCAATTTCATATCAATCGTCAAACTTTGGAAATTTGTTCCGTCTGAGAATCTTTCAGAATATTTCAAATGAAAATTCTTAGGTGGAACAAATCTGGAAAAATAAAAAATAAAAATTGATGATTATTATTCAGTAAGTATATCATTCCTACAGTGGCGAATCATATTTTGATCAACATACGACGTAATACAGGACTGCAATTTGCAATAAACAGTTATAACCACGGAACAGAAAAAACAGTGGAAGTGCAATGCAACAAACTCACTATAGGAACCGTTGTCGCCAAACTCACACAAATAAACTAATAATCATACAATGCATTACAAATAAACAATTCGTTTGATTTGTCGTTTTAATTTTAGTCAAAACTAGCATATGTGACAGATCCTTCATCTGGGAATACACCTTCAGTCGCTACAAATAGGTTTTATTTTGCTTTAGTGCAAAAAGTTTTAAAACGTTTTGTAATCTATAATCAAACTAGATTCGATTGTCGAGTAAATTCCGCTACCCGACCATAGATGGCGGTTTTCTCAGTGGTCGCAATTATAAACTTCAACACGCTAAACATAAGGTTTACATTCGCGTGATAGGTTGTTATCTACTGCTACTCGACCAGTGAAGAACGTGTTGAATTGTAAATTACTTTATCGATATCGATGGATAATCGATTTCTTGTTTAATTCGAAAAAAATAAGACTCGTTGGGAGTTCAGTAAAACTGTAGGACAAATAACGTAGTACGTATTACTTAAAAATAAAATGTTTAAGTACTAATGTAAATTAGTTACTTTACATATATTAATTATTAATGTGTTTAATCTAAATTAATAAATCCCAAATAAATAAATACTTACGCTGAATGTTTTCAGCGTAAGTATATTACGCAGAATTTGTATTATAATGTTTATAATAAATATTAAATTACTTATTTTCTTTATCTTTTTCTCGATAAAATCAACGTCCGACCAGACTACATCACTATTTGAATAGCGAAGAACTTTCGAGAACAAAATAATGAATACATTCAAACCAAGATAAACTTTATTTGAATGACATAAGGTAGATTTTAACTAGACGTTCTATTAAATTATTAGTGAATTGAAATTAACGTAGATTTTATTAGAAAACAAATAAAATCGTACTTATCGATGGTACGAAATGACTCCATTTTTTTAATTTTTTGTCCTACTATCATTTTTGCACTCCAAAATGGAACAATGCGGCATAGCTACGGAAAAAATTATTTATCGCAAGACTAGCGACTCGACGCGATGTTAGAACACGACTGGGATCAAGTAAGCGTAAATACGCTTATTTGTGGCACGCGTGCCACGCCTACTTTGCACTTCCACTGTTTTTTCTGTTCCGTGGTTATAACAATAACAATAATTTAGCGGGCTACAGCTGAGGATTCACTTTGATATAGAAACAAACTCACCCTCAGCGGCCAATTCGTAGCAATATAAGTAGCAGGCAGCGGCAATATGATCCACTGTTTCCTGCACTCATTGTCATCAACAAACTCCCTATAGTTGGTACTGCTCTCATATTCCATATTCGGCTGGTCTGGTAACCCGTTCTCCGCCTGATAGATCTCGGACGACGAGTCTATGATGGAGATCTTTGTTCGTTTTGTTAGGTTGTCCTCGAGGTTGATGTAGAGTTTGTCGTCCGCTTGTAGGTAGAGGTGTCTTTGGTTGCTCTGGGGAGATGAAAATTAATACTAATAATGATGGCCGTCTCACGAAACAGGTTCTCAGACTAATTAAACAACAGCTGCGTACAGTTACAGCAGCTATAACTGGCCACTGGTCATTTAATAAACACTTCTTTGTCATAGGAGTCACAGACAGTCCGATGTGCAGGGCCTGCATGGAGGACGACGAAGCAGCTCATGTGCTTCTAAACTGCCCGGTGTACTCCACGTACAAGGCTAAGTACTTCGGTAACCCAGGTACCCTACGTGAGATTGTCAGTAACACCAAGGCGTTGCTGGCCTTCCTCGAGGAGCTGGGGTGGATCGAATAATCTATTTTCCCATCCGTACGCAAAATACGCGCATTGACGAGGAGTTGCGGACACCAGCCCGCATTATCTATTACCTATACTAATAATGAAACTTATTTAATGACCAGAAATCAATCAAATTATTTATTTGAAGAATTTGTAACCTTTAAATAAAGTCGAATAAATAATTCGTGGTTTTTTAAATCCCGGAATTTAAACGTCATTATAATTATTCCGAGATTTTAGATGAGGTATTATCCACTCTATGTTACTTCCTTCCTCGAAGTTTAGGTAAATAAACTCTACCTATTCCGATCTCTGTTAATGAAACCAGTTTGTGTGCATAGCAAAGTTCGATGGCTGCGAGAGGAAGTTAGGATTACCGCAAAAATTGACAAATAGATCAATAAATGTTAAATATTCAAATGAAAATCGGACAACTCAGTAAAAGGTAGCAATGTATTTTAGAAAATGTGCGCATTTCCTTTCATAAAATGATTTTCCTGAAATCTCAGGTACTAATATTTTTATAATAAATAAAAACTTTATTCACTTCAGAAAAAAACTGCAATCACGGACAAGAATAGAAAAAAACAAAGACTCCACGTCACGCATACCGAAAGTGAAGCACCGTACCGATCTATGTGTGTGTGTAAATAAGGGTCTTACTTGTGGTATGTTATTTCTTGACACTTTTTCTGGGATGTAGAATTATTTTTACACTATTTCATAACACAAGAAGGCATTATTTTATTACTTGACGTAAACAGTACCTACAATGACGCCGTAGTGCCACGAAATGGCAGCCGGTCGGCACCTTATTTTATTTTATTGGGTCATAAAACAGTTACACATAAAAATTTGAGTGTGACAAAATAAGTTAAAAACTAGGTAAACGTGTAACCCACACCAATGTCCGCGAAATAATGGTTAACGGATAGTTTAATGCGTGCGTTAATTATACAGAAAAGTAAGAAATGCTCGTACGTATCTTTGGAATACCTAATAGGTAATTAGATGGCTATTTTAAAGATTCGATAGCAATTTTTTTGAACTTAAAGTGGGTAAGCGCGAAAATGTCCAATTCGATGAAGTGCGTATCTACATTGCGTCGGAAAGGCGTCCGTGCAACAGCATGAGTTCAGCACCTTGCGGTGTGGAACAGCCGGGGCACACACGCCTCTCGACGCATCACAGTTCTGGGTACAATGTAACAAAGGTTATTGGTAATATCTGGACAATCAAACCTGTTATTACCAGTGATCGGAGTAGGTAGATTGAACTGGGGTCAATGATCCGAAACGTATATATTACTATGGACATTCCTCCGGAATTGGTGGATTATTAAAAAAAAACCGGAACTTATGTAGGAATTGTATTCTGCCAGAGTGGAAGGAGTCATTTGATGATTTGCCATCCTCAAAAAAAAGGTAGGAATTGTAATAAAATGAGCAATTTTATTCTTTATTATTCTTCCTATTTTTTTTTTTGTCACGATTTGACAAAACCCAACGACCAATCAGAACAAAGGATCATGGGTGGTACAATAACCGGTTATCAGAACAATGCGTACGCCCGCCGGAAATACTAAATCCGGAAATACCGGAATTACTTTCCGGAAAAATGGCTTATCCATGTTATTCTTTCTGTGTGCATTTATGATACAAGTACTAAAAATCAATCTACCTACTCCGATCACTGGTTATTACACAGACCATGAAGCATCATGGCCATCAGTAGGCTGCGTCTTATGATGTAAATGTGTGCGTGAGGCATCTTTGTACAAACGGTCCATACTTATAGTAATTCACTTTCGATTCGCGTGGCGCGGAGTCCTTTTTTTTCTAGTCCGTGAGTACAATATTTAAAAAAAAAATAACTAGTAACAGATTACATTGAAGCCTTAGGTGCTAATTTTTTACAAATGCCCTGTACCCGACACTAGGATTCCCCGTGTCGTGGGGTCCATCCTCTGCCCACGTCCATAACGTCAGCCATAGAAATACAAGATGTTTCGAAATGCATATTGTTTGTCTTTCAGATAGGTAAATAAATAACAATACAATGAAAAATATCTTACCATGCAAGGGTTGACGCTGAGTGGACTTTTCACAAAGTCCAGTTGAATAATGTTAGTACTCGAATCTCCTTCCACTTTCACCATCCATAGCTGGTAACCCTCTGTCGCCCATTCCTAGTAAAAAAAATAAACATTGATAACAGTTGCATGTTTAACGTATGGATTTTAAACCTTACATACAATATTAGTTTCAAAAAACATTTATTCATTACGTGAACATAGAGTAAAATTATACAGATGTTATATAAAAAAATGTTGGTCCATACTATGTCACGCCCAAAGGCATACAAAATAGCTTAGGTAATCAAATGTCAATTAACAAAATAGAAACAAAAATAAAGTCAAAAGTTACGTAGATGTCACAATTTCATGCCAAACACTAATCCTACTAATATTATAAATGTGAAAGTTTGTGAGGATGGATGGATGGATGTTTGTTACTATTTCACGCAAAAACTACTGAACGGATTTGGATGGAATTTGGAACACAGATAGTTTAGAACCTGGATTAACACGTAGGATACTTTTTATCCCGGTAGTACGTTCCCGTGGGATAATTTCCGACATCCACGCGGGTGAAGCCGCGGGCATAAGCTAATAGTTAATAATATGTCAACAAATTAAGACGGCACATAAACAAATTGGAATTAATTAGTCACAATTTTATATTTTTATTTAGTAACTATGACATGAAGCAGCTGGTAGGTTACTAGAGTCAGCAGTCTTATTTTGAAACGATGCTAAAACTCAACGCTCCGACTAGAAACAGGGTCGAAAGCTACAAAAGTTTATACATACATAAACTCTCGCCTCCTTCCTATGGGGTTAGGCAGAAACTACAGAACGCCACCTGCTACGATCCTTACATACCACAGTGTTTTTATTGCCCCAAAAAAGTGACATCATATTTTTATTGAATATTTCTACTCAATAGTTCACTAAAAATGCACGAGTAGAACTCCTATGTGCCAATTTTATATACTCTATTTTTTTTTAATCTTAAACTTTTCGTTACTTTGAAGGTCAAAATACTGAAAATAATTCGAAAAAAAAAAAACTGTATATGATTGAGTTTTATTTGAATGACATATTTATGAAGCAATTCTAGGCGCATATTTTCCCGTTTTTATTTAATCAGAATATGGTTTCTGATTAGTATAGAACCCACAAAAAAAGATGTTCCGAAATCAGTTTTTATTTTTTATTTTATTTTTTACTTTCAACTTGGGCCTAGGTTTCGAGAAAATGATTTTTATGTACTAAGGTCAAAATTCAAAATTTAGGGTTCTCACAAAAAGGTCAATTGGCCGTTTTATGATTAACTAAAATTAATTATGGTGATGTATGCCCAACATTTGAAATCGCTTCCCTCGTTGCCATTGTGTCTGGCTATTAATCAAATAAATTTGCTTCGTTGCTTAAAACTATTGAATCAAGATTTGAATCCCCTTGACTGTCGTCCCGTGAGCACTCTTGATCTTGCACATTTTCTGCTTGTACATTTTCATCTGCACGCCAAATACTTTCTTCATCAACGGCTTTCAGTAAATCTCGCACAGCAGCTGGCAGAGGAAGACTTTTCAAGAACTTTTGACGACGATGGAGGCGATGCAGTGAAATTGCCGGATCTGTTGATTCTAGTGCACGATGGAAGAGATCAATCATGCTACATACTTACAAAACTTTGTCTATTTAAAATCATTTTGCTTACAATCCAGACCTTCAAAGTGCCCAACTAGCAGTCGGTAAGTACAGGATCGATAGCTCCATCCCTTTCTCTCAATGGAACACTAATATTCTATCACTAATTCTCGTGGCTTCAACTTCTAATACAGCCCCAAGTTTTATTTTATTCTATACATATTATAAATTAAAGTAACTCTTCGTGTCTGTCTGTGTTACCGCGTTATTCTTCTAAACTACACAACAGATTGTACAGTTTTTAGAGAAATGTATTCCGGAAGGTTATTAAACTAAGGGCCGGTTTTTCAATCGCCAGTTAACTTTTATCCGACGAATAAGTTTTTCATTTTGACAGTTTTTGTATGGACAATCTGTCAAAACGTCACATTTATTCTTCAGGTAAGTTATCTGATGATTGAAAAATCGGCCCTCACATATGTATCATCATCATAACCAGCCTATAGGTAACGTTCCCTCTGCTGGGACACAGGCCTCCTCTCTGTGAGAGGGAGTGGGCCTTAGTCCACCACGCGGGCCCAGTGCGGGTTGGTAAATATCTTAAGTCTTCGAATTTTTGGTTCTAGGACATGCCAGTTGTATATAAGACACAACATAATATGTTGAACAATATACATGTATATAAGGAAAATTCGATGTTTTGTTAAATCGTAAAAACCATGCGAGGCAGGGTTGGATCGCTAGTACTTACTAAACTAGACACAACCAGCGGGTTGGACTTGCTAAGGTCCTGGTTGAGTCCGTAGTCCCACGCCAACGAGCACATGAGTAGGGCTCCAAAAGTACTCCATATTGAGACGCCGCCCCTCTCCCAGCTAACGGCAACAGCACGACCGTCTGCTGTCCATCTTGAAAGATAATTTGCATTACGATATCATGCTTTCTCTATATCCTAATAATCATTAATAATATCTATTTCTTTAATTTACCTAATTTAAATTAAATTTATATTTATATTTTATTTTTCATTTTGATTTTAATTCTGATTTTGATTTTAATTTTATAAGTTTGCAATTTTATTTTATATTTTATTGTGTACTATGGCTTGCGTATTTATGGATATTTATCTGAAATAAATGATTTGATTTGATTATAACATTCCTCGTGAACTTTCAAAAGGTAAAATCTGTAGCTTGCTGCCTAGCCATACTTGAAAAAAGGATTGTTTCTTATTTTCTAGTATCGGCACGAACTACAAGAAAGTTTATGCCGAGGTAAAAAATATTAACCGATCAGAAAGGTGATAAGAGGTTGATCTGACTGAGTCG
Source organism: Griposia aprilina (assembly GCA_916610205.1). Lineage (NCBI taxonomy): Eukaryota > Metazoa > Arthropoda > Insecta > Lepidoptera > Noctuidae > Griposia > Griposia aprilina. The sequence goes on from OU744299.1 coordinate 6,426,016, forward strand.
TCATCGTCGTGTTTGCAAAATATTCACTGGTACACTGTAGCTAATACTCTACTGTAAAATCAGTTTTTTTTTATTGTTGTGAAATAGCCAATGCATGAATGCTCAATGCAGTGCAAGTGGATCGCAGTACGGCCCATTCTTTGAACACAAGTCCATTGATAGAATAACGTTTTTTTATTACCTCATACATTTGACAGGTCCAGGATCGCCAGGGAAGTCTTTGGAACTGAGCACCATCGTATGTGACAGTTCTAAGCCGCCCGTAGCTTCATCTATCGTGAATACATCCACTTGAGAACTGAAATATTATGAAAGAAATTATTAATTATGGTCACATACATACATACATAAAGTCACGCCTTCTTCCCATGAGGGTAGGCAGAAACTACAGAATGGTCACCAACATACAATATCCATAGATTACTAACCAAGTTATTAATTAAAATTAAAACTAGTGTCGTCGGTATAATATCCTTGATACTCACTTTTTCCTGCCAATAGCAATTAATCTAAACTTATGGTTGACTCTTGCACAAGTCGCGTCATCGATGCCAGGTGCCCAAATGCCTTGAACAGCCTACAAATAAGAAAATATATTTTACAAAGGTTTTCTTATTACGTGAGTTATCCTAGCAGACCAACTTCCTCTTACGAAAATAAATAGTTAAGAAAGTGATGGACTATACTTTTCTTTTAACTTTTTTGTTTTTGTTAATTTTATCTCTTAGCCTCCTTACTGATAAACGTTGTATAGCGTCTGTATAAGTTACACAACGCTTTGTCTTTTTTTTCGAACGTCAAATTACTGACGACTGAAAGAGGGAAATCGGTATGTATACGAGCCCCGATGCAAAATAGTTCGTCTAGTGTGAAATTTCCTCTGTGAGATTTTTTCTAACTTCATTATTTTTGTATAACTATATAAAATATTACGCTGTTCTACTATCACTTGTCGCGTTACTTCTGCCATTTTTAAATTATGAACCAATAAACTATTTTAGCTTTTTAAATTTATACATATCCTGTTTTAAATTCGAAGAAGTTATAAGCAAAATAGTTCGTCTAATTGTTAATCGATGCAAAAGAGTTCGTCTATCGGTGAGTTAAATAAGATTATTCCCTCTTTGTACAATTATGTTGCATAATTTAAATTTGTAAAAGTAATTCTGTGTCATTTGTCAAGTGAGACAATATAAATTCTGAAAATTTCAGTTTTTTTCATTAGTTTTCAAATAACAATGTGTCGTGGCAAACCCGTGTGTGAAGAGCTTCGAAAGCGAATAGTTTGTGGGGTCGATGCTGGCAAATCAAGTTACCAAATATCTAAAGACTTGATACTTCCCAGGTCTACCGTCCAATCTATCATTCAGCACTATAAAAAGAATAGAACGACTTCTTGTTTGAAGAAAACTGGTCGACCACGCATCACAAGTGCAGCAGAAAACAGAATCCTGAAGAAAATTATCAAAAATAATCGTCGTGCTCGAGCTGGAGAACTCACGGTGCAACCGAAGGACATGATTCACAAAGACGTCTCAGTTGATACTTGCAAAAGAGTCCTAAAAATAATGGGTTACGGATTTTACACCGCTAAGGAGAAACCACTGTTGACTGCTGTACAAAAGAAAAAGAGGTTGAAGTTTGCTCGTGATCATTTAAATTGGACATCCGATCAGTGGCGTAGTATCATTTAGAGTGACGAGTCCAAATTTGAAGTGACAGTCGGCGATGAATGGAAAAAAGTGATTCGGAACAAAAATGAGGCATTTCATACTGATTGTCTCAAACGCAAAGTGGAGTTCCCGGCGTCTCTTATGATATGGGGCTGCATGTCTGCACAAGGTGTTGGTGGTATGCAGTTTGTGGATGGCCCTATCAATGCTGCAAGGTATCATAACCTTTTGGAAGAGAATTTATTGCCCTCTATTCCGATTGAAGATTTTGATTAGTTTGCCTATCAAGATTCCTTCATTTTTCAACAGGATGGTGATTCCTGCCATAATGCAAGGACAACAAAGACGTGGCTACTGGCGAAAAGCATCCCTACAATCTAATGGCCATCTAACAGCCTGGACTTGTCGGCGATCGAAACCCTATGGTGGAAAATGAAAAAAGTTCTCCGTAAAAATCCATCAAGATCGAAGAGCGACTTAAAGGCTAAACTCTTGGCTGTCTGGGAGTCAATTACGCCAGAGCTGTGCAGCGTTGGTTGCAACCATGCCTCTTCGCATTAAAGCTGTCATTGAGAGCAAAGGCAACACACCTAAGTGGTAGACGAACTACTTTGCGTGAGTGACAAGGGTAGACGAATACTTTTGCGTTATGTATTTTAGTTTATTTTTTTTATTTATTTATGTTATGTAAAATCATGAAAGAATCTCAGTTATGTTAAAATAAACTTTAAAATGTTCCTCAAATTGTGGTTTACTTTTTATTAAACGTTCTTAATTATTTTACCAATATTTACTTTCTATATTTTACGCTTTGCACTACTTTCCATACTAGACGAACTATTTTGCATTGGGGCTCGTATATAGACGCTATACAACGTGTATTAGTAAGGAGGTAAGAGTATAAGAATGGAGTACGCAAAAACATTGGCATAGGTTATCCCATTGCCACTGCCTATCACACAGAGGATCTGGCTAGGAAATTGCTCTAAATGTGCCTATAAAGGATAACTACAAGGACGACACACGAATTTAAAATTTTGAGGGTACTCAACAGCGTGCTTTAGGGTTTAAAATCAATTATCACAACACTCGCTTTACAATTTCTTACCATTAGATCTGTGTCCAACAATATCTGGGATTGTCAAAACATGTTTTAATAAATATTAAATTTCAAATTGTTTTGTTGTTGGTAATAAAAACGAATTATATACGTGTCATTGAGAAGTCGATAAAAAACATTAGTTGTTCAAATTGGCTCTGCCACAGGTATTCTCGAATAAAGTCATACATTTAATTGGTCAGCAAATAAGTAGTTTATTTTTACTTGTAACAACAAGTACCTTTGTACGTATTTTCCCGTTCCTTTCTTCTTGTCCATTTATAAATGGTTAAATTAAATAAATAGATTATCAAGAAAAATAACCATAGTAATACAATAAATTGCTACCCGATTAGTATCGGACTCAAACGGAGAACGTATTCATGAGCTCAAGCCGCGGCATGATCATGATCACCCTTAGAAATAAGCCGGGAAATCCCGAAATAAACATATAGGTGAAAAAAAATAACTGGTGCGCAAACTGTAACCATGAATTGAGCGTATGATTCTAGAAAAAAAATGCTGTTCCATACAATTTGACCGCGTAGGTATTGCACTTTTCTATGAAACAACTGTTTTTTTTTTTTTATAACTGTGATATTATTTCTACGCTAGGGAGTCTAGAATCATAATTATGCTGACCGTGTTGTGGTTACCGTTTGCAAAGAAATAAATGATTTGATTTGCGCACTGGTTATTTTTTTTTCCTGTATTAATGAAACCGTAAATATTTTATAATGTCCTATATGAAAGCTGTAATATCGGAAATATCCGGTATTTTTATTAAAACGTGGATAAAAATTATGAAAAATAAGTAAGTTTTATACTCACATTAGGATCAAACTTGAGATTAGGCGCCGTTAGATACGCCGCCCGTCCGTCATTGAGCGTTATTCCGAAACCGCACACAAGCGGGGAGTATTCTATGTCGTTCACGTGCGTATTGTCTTCTAATATCGGTTCAGCTGAAATTATCGCCAAAGATTTTGATTTAAGTTGGAAGAAAACGATAAATTTAAGCTTATTTGGGCATAAAATCGGGCTAAGGGTATAAATAAGCTTATTATTAGAAGGGGGACAAAGTACCATTAATTATTAGGGTTTCATTCACATAAATGAATACTTTAGAATGGGAGTAACCTATGTAGCCATGTGTCCCATACTTAGTCAATGGGAGTAAACAAGGCACTTATTGAAAAGGCCTTGAATGATATTATAGTTTGATTGACTGACAAAGTCAAGTAATAGGGACAATACAGGGTGTAAAAAGACCCGTCACATAGCCGTCAACTACGCATTCTGTACATGTACATTCTAAGTAACATGGAACAAAAATAATTGCAGGGAAACGACTTATTTTTGGTGAGAAAATTCGCCGTTTACAGTAGTGCGCAACGTAGCGCACGCAAAACATTGTGCTTATGGGTGCATGCAACGGTGCAGGTCTCTTGAGGGTATTGAAACTTATGTTATGACATTAAAACCTGTTTTCGTAAAAAAAAAAACAGTAATAGTTGGAATTTTGACCTTCAATGTCTCCGTAATCAGAAGGTTCCCAGGTATGGTGCAGTACAAAAAAATGATTACGATGACGGGGAGTACAAGTGACTCTCGGCTTCGTTAAGCGTATTTTTACACCCGTTATATGATTTCCTACTCTGTTAGAAAACGTAACAGCACATCAAAATGTGCTGTTAAGTTTTCTAACCAAGGTTTTCTAAGGCAAACCTTCCTTATGTGAAACTTAAGCCGAAAGGTGTGTCAATTCTACTTCTTTGATTCAAAACTTATTCCCATAAATTGTGTTGGTCATGTGTAAATTGCAGACATAGATCACAGATGCACGAACTCCCAGGCTCGGAGTATTAATATTATATGAAGGCCATACAGTAATGGATCTATTCTTCGAAGTTATTTCCTGTCAGCACTAAGTAACTACTTAGCCTGGAAAAATGATTCCAAGTTAAGACACGGTTACGGCACAGAGATAGGAAGTATTTGTATTGTATTGTGTAACGGGCTGGTGTCTGCAACTCCACATCCAAGCGCGGATTTGACGTACGGAAAATCTATAAAGATTAATCATGTTTTTCTAATTCTAAGTAATGTTGTTTAATTTTATCTAATTCTGTCCAATTTTATGTAATTATGTCCAATTTTATCTAATTTTGTCCAATGTTATCTAATTTTGACCAATGTTATCTAATTCCGTCCAATTTTATTTAAATTCATAAAATTGTTTGTGTATTTTTATGTAATTTAAGCTAATTTTATGATTGTATGTGTAACTACTAATATTGACTGATAACTTATATGTGTGGTGCAAACTGTAAATATAAGTTAGTAAGAAATAAATAAATAAGATCATTCAATCTACCCCCGCTCTTCCAAAAACGCCTTGGTGTTACTGACGATCTCACAGAGAGTACTTGGGAAGCTCTTTGTCCTATATATGGCTAGTATAGATTAGAAGCAGCTTCATTTCATTACCTTTAGAAACCTGTTGGTTAATAGAGAATGGTATTCGTCCTAAATCGAGACAGTAGTCCCGGTTCTGTGTACCGTCCCATCGGTAGCGGAGCAGGTGGGCTCTGGTGGTGCATACGAGGATCTCCGTGCCTGATATACAGCACATTCGAGTGATCTGTCCGTCCCATACTAGCACCTCTTTTAACTGGAAGGAAAGATTAAAAAATACCACTGACTTAAATCCATTCAGATAAAAATATAATTCAGAAGGTTAAGAATGTGAATGTGACTTTGTTACGCTTTCACGGCTAAACGGCTGAACCGATTTTGATTGATTTAGAAGGTAATCTCTGGAAGTACTGTACTGTTTTTGAAAATTCGTTAACTGACAGCGCGTTCATAGGGTATGATAAACAGTGTGGCGATTAAGTTATCACATTATTTGAAGCCACGTATTCTACATTCCGTATTTTAAACATACACAATTAATATAATTAATAACAATTAACATTCTAGCCGTGGGAGCCTTTTTTTCGTTTTAGTATTTAACAACATTAAACTTAATTAGTGATTATTAGGTAAAAATATCAAAAAGTTTGTTTTAAATTGTAGATCCCATCGCCCGGCGCGTGTCTAGTACCTTATTATCCAGGGTGGTTTATTTCGTGCCAATTTTTGCGCTATTTATTTTGTTTGAAAAATTCAGTTTTCTATCTTTAGTAAAATTTATTATTTTATTATTTTCACAGACTGATAACAACTTGTAGTAACCGCTGTACTATTAATGTGATAACCTAAGCGCCATTCAGTACAGTATTGACAGTGATATTATAAGTAAAAAACTTTTTTACAAAAACACAACCGACTTCCAAAAAAAACACTAAAAGACGTGAGAAATAACTTTAATTTCGGAAGTCGGTGTCTTTGCTTTTGTATTTTCGTTTTTGGCCATCGACTTCCGAAATTAAAGTTATTTTCACGTCTTTTAGTGTTTTTTTTGGACGTCGGTTGTTTTTTTGTAAAAAAGTTTTTATTTTTCACTTTTTAGTTGCGGTACCTACCCCACACAAATTCGTATACCACTACTTGGTGTGTAAATAACAGTGACAGGAAATTATTAACACATCATCCATACAAACTAAGTGGAAAAATACGCAGTATTAAGGATAACTCAAAAACTAATGGTCAGACCTTGATCAAATTAAATGGGACCACATGTAAAGCACCACCTATCAAATAAAAAAAGAATCATCCAAATCGGTTCACCCAGAAAAAAGTTTTGAGCTAACAAAAATAAAAAATAAAACATACAGACGAATTGAGAACCTCCTCCTTTTTGTGAAGTCGGTTAAAAAGAGGTACATAAGGCCCAACATTCGATCTTTAAATCGGCACAATATCACACTAATATGTGACACGTGGAAGTAGGACGGCATGTCGTAATTATCGGGAGCGAAAAAGAGTCAAGACGATATGTAACTTGACTAATTAGATTGATTGATTTACTAGTTGCGGAGCGCGTATAACCTATCTACCTCTATTTACTTAAAATATTATCATCGAGAATAGTGGACTAACACGCGAGCAGAAGAGAGTGTAATCTAAAAAAGGAAATCTGACTGACTGTCATACCAGCGCACAGCCCAAACTCATTTTTTCACAAGGGTTCCTTTTGTAATGTAGGCGAGCACTAAGAAGGGATTTTTGGAAATTGGGTCTTTATAGGAGCGAAAAAAGGGGATTTCCGTTTGTGTGAAAAATCTAATTCTGTGAGTGAATAAACCTGAAACTTGGCACAAATACTTATATTCTTAAACAAATACTAAAGTTTGTCATTTTTAGGTCCGTATTACAGAACATTTCTCAAGTCCAGTTTGATCGTCCATCAGTCGACCACTGTTTAAGTATAGAATCAGGACTTGAGCATCGTTCTTATTCCAGAACGGTAATCAATCCATACTCAGCTGAATCGTGACTCAATTCGAGCCTCAAGCAGAAATGTGTATTGTCTATGCTTCAGCCTGTTTTCGTTTACGATTTATTTTATTTACCAACTTTGTTCTGAATCTTCACAAGATCAAAAATATTAAAATGCATCATAAGAACAAAATATTTAGGAAATCAGCATTATTTTGTCAGTCCTGAATAGTACTATTCCACATGTATCGAAGATACACTGTTTGAAGTCAATTTGCAGGCAAAATTGACAGACCAACAAGTTTGATTTGATTAAAAGACCTTATTGTAGAGTGTTACAAGGATCTTTTGGCGTCTGAATGACATTCACAGGGCGTTGTTGGGAAACATTTGTGACTTTTTTACAGATAGTGGGTTCAGTTCCGATTCTACCACGCGCCAAAAGAACCTGGTAACGTTGTATCTATTGGTGATATGCTAAAGGCCATAAATTAGAAAAATGCAATAAAAATGTCAATAATGTTTCGTAGGTTTGTATATTAATTAGTTTTGACAATTGATTTAATCCTATTATCACTATAAAAAGGCAGGACGAAAAAGTACATCAGATCATTGGAAAAAAACCTGATAATATAAATTCTAAATTATTTGTATCATTGTTGAATACATTGAGTAGGTATTGTAATAATCGACTTCTCCAAATATATCAATTTTAATAGTAATACTTCAATTCCACAACAATAATAAACTTGAACACGGAGATAAAATTAAAAACAACAAAAATTTACATGACAATCTATGCTCAAGCGCGGTCTCGACCACACTTGGGTGATTCTGATTACAGATCAAATCACTGCTTGGGTTCGATTCACGAAATGAGTAACGATCTAGAATACAACTAAGCTCAGCTGAACTATGATCAATGAATCTATGCTTGAGGAACGTTCTAAAATTGAAACCAGACTCAAAACTAGTTTTAAACAGAGATCAATGCTTCAGTTTCCTTCTGTAATACGGACCTTAGTTTTCATAACTACTCCTCAAGGGGATTTTAGGGGTTATTAAAGTTTGTATGGAAGAATCTTAACGCGCGATTCGATTAACTCGAAACTCGGTAAGTACTTATTAATACTTTTGGCAGAAAATAAAAACTTAAAAGTTATTGGGTTTTTCGAAAATCGACCCCTTGCGGGAAAAAACGGGTAATTAAGTTTTTCGGTGATGATTATACTGAGTGTCTTGAATAACTCAATACATAATCTAAAAATTAAATGACGAAACACTTGAAAATTGACCCAAATATTTATCAAAATAAATACTAAAGAACGAAACCATTGAATTTTGTAGGGGAAAACACGAAATTCACGCAGACGATGTTTGGGGCGAAGTGCTAGTAAAATATAATATCCTACCGTATATAATTACGGTAATGAAATTAGTATTTTTATCGTTGAGTAAGTAGGCCACACTTTATTTTAAATATAAAGTACTTTCTGCTATCTATGTTCATGGGTTATGTTATGAATATTTAACAAAACTCTCACTTGTCTATTTTGCAATACTTAAACTTATGCTTGTCATTAAAGTGTTTTTATTACCAGAATAATAACTTCTTTACTATCAAATAAAATAAAAAAACAGTGTGCCAGGAGAATTCATTTACCATGGGATACAATGGGTTTCAATTTACACCATACTAACTTCTGCACGCGACTTGGTCCACTTTTTTTGACATAAGACATGTCCTATGGTTCTCGTCAATAGCGTACATTTATGTCAGGGAAATAGTTTTTTAAATTGGATCAGGAGGTCTGCAGATTACCCCCTACATACAAAGTCACAAATTTTAACTCTTTATAATATTAGTAGTTATAGATGATGTCAATAAATCATATTTATTGAATTATTAACACTTTTTTGCCAAGAACTGTCCTGCTAGATGGGCATTTGTATTATCCAATTTGAAGATATAATAGAATAGAATACACAGAAAAAATGTAATATTATCTATGTTAGGTATATAATTAGCATAAGTCGGTAATACGGGCTGGTGTCCGCAACTCCGCGTCAATGCGCGTATTGTACGTATGTATTTATTAACATAAGTATTAAAAATATTACCAGAGTGATCTTCAGTGATGGTATGACTTCCTTCACAAATAGCTCAGCGGAGTCTCGTCGCAGGCTAGCGGTGGGGGGGTCATATTGTTGGTATGCTGTCTGTTCACTGTGGGCTTCTATGTTATAAAGTATTAGATGGCCTTCTGATGTCTGGAATAGAAAAGGTAATGTTATAGGTCGCTGTCACCTAACTCACAGATATGTACATTACATTATGTAAAGATTTCTAAACATAAAAACTGTTGCCATTCACAGACACCTAAATGACTTAATTTTAAATAAATAATATAATCGGAACTTAGTACTGAAAATAATTTGACCCAAGCCAAGCTAATTACTTAATTAAGTCTTTCTACTGCTGTCACCTACAACATTGATTGATTTTTGATTTTTAAAAGTCTTTATTAACAGAAAAGTTTATAAACACAAGTTAACAAAAAGATCTTATACTAAATGTAAACCATCATAATACAAGCAATGCTAAATAGGCTAGTTTGCCTCTTTTTAACATACAATATGTGTGACTGAAAGTGTGACCACTAATTATTATTTAATTGATACTTTTAAGACTGCTTGGTTATGTAGGGTTTGTACAGGCACATTTTTAAATTAAGTTACCTGTATTATTATATTGAAATTATTGTATTTAACTATTATTAATTTAGAATACTTAATTGTAAAAGAGTTTATGTATATATGTATGTAATATAAAACAAACAGGTGTTTAGCGAATACACTATCTTACAAAATCCGAATCAATAATAACAGAATGTAATAAATATTTCCGATATTCAATACTTTACTTACAGAAATGCATATCATAGAAGAGTCCGGTTTCCACTCTACTCCGACATTGACTCCGAGTCTCTGGAGAGATTCTGTGCTCCTCTTATGGTAAACTATAGGGACAGTTGGCTAGAACAGAGACATTTGGATTACTAGAAGCATCTGATATTAAGACATCCAGTACAATTGGTAAATTAAATGACCAAAATTGAGTGGCCCTTAAACCCTAGAATACTGAACTGATTTTATCACCACTTAGTAATAATTATCCCTTTTACTTTTACTGAAATTTTATAATTTTTAAACAAAACAACAGGAAAGCATTCTACCTTGCATAAATTTAAAACCATTTTTTTTTTCAGAGAAACTGAGTAGTCCATAAATTAATCTTTAAAATACCACCTTTCCATCTCAACTTCTGTCACAGCCTTACAGAAATCTTTTATAAAAAGTAACTATGCACTAGGCAGATGTGAGTAGAAACGCCGGGAGGGGACGCCGTAGGAAGACATATAGTGACCATATTGGTGATGTGCTTCAGAAAGGTCAGGTGCATAGTACTCACAAACGGCGTGTGTGTATGACCAGATGTATGAATGTAAACAAGGCAAAAGGAGTATGTATGGATTGTAGCAGGTGGCGTTCTGTAGTTTCTGCCTACCCCCATGGGAAGAAGGCGTGAGTTTATGTATGTACTATAACTCTGAGAATGCTGATTTTTATCACCCCCTCAAGCAATGATTAGTAATCTAGGATTAAAGTACAACTTAAATATTAAATGATCCCTGTCATTCAAAAAGTTCATGCAATCCAATGTCGACTACCTCTAGCACATTGATACTTCATAATTGTATCTGCCTTTGACTACAGGTTTATAGTTGCAAACCAAGATGAATACAAATATTGTTGATTTATTATTATAACTAACAGATATTACTATGATATATGACCGATTCAAAAGTAAACTCAAGTTTATTAAACATATGAAGATGTTGCAGCAGATAACCAATGCAAGTTGTACAAAAAACTATTGGAGATGTTTAATATTGATAATAAAAAGATATGATTACCAGATAAAGACATTACAGTGATTTCTAATTTTCTAATCTTATAAAATTACTAATAACAACAGATTGTTATAAAAGTTATATACAGTTCATATAATTGTGAATTTCAGTACAAACTGTGACCAAAGGTGGAATAAATGTAGTTTGTCAATATGACCTCAATGTTTCACACAAAGTAAACATACCTTACAAAACCATACCGCGAGGCAGTCATCGCTCAATGAAGCAAATAATATCTTGTCTCTATTCGATACGATTTGTTTTATAATTTGATTATCTGCACCTAGATTTTTCAGAACTTTGGGCCATCCAATTGGAAAGTACATTTTGATTGTAAAACATTTGCCACTTTTATGAGAAATAAAGCTAAACACTAGACACCTCGATTAAATAGTGTCACTAGTTTCTGTTGTAAATTAAGAAGTTCTGATATGATTTGTTAATAAAATTTACTACAGCTTGAGCTTCCCAAAAACGTCAACACAATTTGCCAGCCACTGTCACAAAATGACACAATCATAGATGCTAGTGTTGCCAACTCAAAAAGTGCAAATTATCGAATTTTTAAAGTTCAAATTATCGAATTTCTATGTCGAAATTATCGAATTTCTATGTCGAAATTATCGAATTTCTATGTCGAAATTATCGTTTTGACAACAAAATGATGGTACAATCGGATATAATATAAAAAATATCCCATAATACATTTTGTTTGTCTTTAATCCTAACTTCCTAGCTAAAATATTTTAAATGCGAAAGTAAGTTTGTTAGTTTGTTCGTTACCTTTTCATGCCTAAACCACTGAACCGATCATCCTGAAATTTTGCATATAAGTTGTCAGGTGTACAGAAACGGACATTGGGGTCCTTTCATCCCGAATAAAGTACTGTTCCCGAGGAAAACAACAATAACATTCTTATGTTAATAGATGGCGCCACGTGTCTTTCGGATCATGAATGAGTTATAACCCAAATTGATTGTCAAAGTCTAAATTAACGCTAGCGAAGCCGCGGACAAAAGCTAGTTTTAAATATTTGTCTAACCCGCTGCCGCTTAACTTGATTATGTACAAGATTGATAACAAATGACATTGACATTAATATTACAGTCAAAACTAGTGCACCAGCAGTACAAACTGTAAACAAAGTTTTCTTATAGTTTTGAGTAGTGACGATTTTGCTATATGTTATGTTTAGGCTAGTACGGTTTCTAGCTTTTCCATTATTTTCTACCAAAACAACCTATAATCCCATAGGAGTAGGCAGAGACTGCAGATTGTCTAGATTAACTGTCTAGAGCCCACTTTTCACTGCTTTTCTGCAAAACAGCGTGATGAGTGGCGAACTCTATCGCCGCCCTTTGAATGTTAAGTCTCATCTCTCTCTTAGTCGACTTTTACGACACGTCGAGAAGAAGGCGTTGGTGCTATTCGTAACCGACACCACACGGCTTAAATAAATAAATAGATATATATACACGATATAAATACATTATTCAATAGTCTTATTACACTTCCATGGCCATTAGGTAAAAGTTAAAGTAACAATACTGTAAAACAACATACGCATTGCATATAAAAAACACAAAGATTCTTACTAAATACACCTACTATGTATTTTAAAAACTAAACTTAACACAACATTTATCTATTTCTTATGAAAACTATTGACTTTTAAACATAACAGAGACACCAGAATTCGTTTAGACTGCAATGACCCAGCGGTCATAGTAGTTGGCCCAGATCAGTCTGTTGTTTTCCATTATTTTCGTTTTAATCTTCTACTAACTGTACAAATACATATACTTAACGCATTAGTAAAAACCGCATTCAAATCGGTCCAGCCGTTCTCAAGTGATGCGCTTACAAACGAGCAGCATTTATTTTTTATAGTATTTTTTATTATTATTTAGAATGGGTCAATGGTGATTGTGGTCGTGAAAGTGTAATAACACTATTGAATAATGTATTAATATCGTGTATATTTAAGTATTTATTTATTTATGCCACGTGGTGTCGATTAGGAATAGCACCAACGCCTTCTTCTCGACGTGTCGTAAAACTCGACTAAGACAATTAGATGAGACTTAAAATTCAAACGGCGGCGACTGAGTTCGCCACTCATCACGCTGAGTCTCTCAGAAAAGCGGCGAAAATTAAGTTGTGGATAGTTGATTTAGACAATCTGTTGTTTCTGCCTACTCCTATGGGATTATGAGCGTGATTATATGTATGTATTGCAGCGTAGAGCGTGCCGCTAGCACGCCAGGAAGTCGAACCATGGCGTGAGATAGCTAAAAATCAAACACTCACCGCAAATACACGTAAACTTTATTGTAATTAAAAATAAAAATCCGAAAATACAATATTAACAGTAAAGGAAAAAAAATTGAAATATTTTTAAGTTTTGGTCATTGGAATTTAGGGTTAAAAATGCAAAAAAATAAAAATAATCAGAAGTTGATTTTGAGAGAAAAAACTTAAAATATGCTACCAAATATAAAGTGTGTTAAATGCACTCTGAAGAATTAAAATTCGATTGCAATCGTATGAATTCGTGTCGCTTATTTACTTATAACTCTATATAGAGATATAGAGTTATAAGTAAATAAGCGGAAGGTTAAGGTTTTTCTTTACATAATTCATTCAGACAATTCGAAATTACACCAATAGATCTGGTGATTAAAATTAAGTAAGCATTTAGATGACAGATTGGTTGATTCAGAACTAAAAATGTGTCTCGTCAGTGTAGTACAGAACGCTTCGTCTATTGTGATTCTGGCGCGTTAATAGCGCCACATAAACAACTTATTTAGCACCTGATGTCCCAGCTGATGGTTGCAATTGGAACCTTACTCGTCGACCTTACTCGGCAACGGATCCGCATTTCCAAGACCACTCGGACTTCGGCAGCTGGCAGACGAAAGGAAGAAGACAGGCGAACAGTCGGTTGGAGTGTAGCCTTAGGGGCGCTATGGAGCGAAGACTTAGAAAATTTTCGTGTTTTTTTTTTCCGATGGAGACGGTGTAAAAATAATCAGGAAAATATTGAAAAAAAAAACAGACTAGAATTTTTCTAAGTCCTCTGCCCATAGGGATACGCAAGCTGAAACATCGACAGGCACTTAGAAAAATTCTAGTCTTTTTTTTTCAATATTTTCCTGATTATTTTTACACCGTCTCATGGTTTTTGACTAGAGCAACAATTTATTTCCAGTAAAGATTTTCATCCGAGCTACAATTTTGGAAATACACAGCGTTCTATAAAAAAAAAAAAAATGGAAGCTCCTAACTCGAAAACGGTGCATCGTCCAGCCATGCTTCTAAGAACCTAAATGGTTTCTATGGATAAGGTCAACCCGATACTGTAATAAAATTCGTACCAAACGGAAAAATGAAATTCAACAAAAAATTGGCTAAGTTACAAAAATATTCGAAGGTCCATTTCACGGAAACGGTGCGTATTAGAACCATCCTTCTGAGAGCCTAATTGGTTTATATGGCAAGGTTAACCCGACACTGCAATAAAATTAGACAATTTCCGGAAATAAAAAAAAACATGAAAATTTTATGTCTTCGCTCCATTTTATTTTTATTTTTTTTTCTTTGCCGCTCATAATGCCGAACAGTGACCGAACAGTCAAGTAGCTGGATAAGGCCAAAAAAGGTGGCCTTTCGAACAATCTAAGACAAAAGGAATATTCTTCTTAGATTAAAGAACAAGGCGTAAATTGATTGCGATTTGAGATTCGCGGGTAGGTGTAAAAAAGATAGACGTATCTCTGAGTTCAAATTTATATTTAAAATAAAAATACACAGTTATTTGCCAATTTTTTTATCAATTATAAGTGTGTAACTCCCATTACACGGGTACTCACGTTTGTGGCACATTTATGTGACCCAAATATTAAAATTACACCACCTGCCAGCTCATCATCAGTATAGTCACATCACTTTCACCTTGACACTACTGGATCACTATGTCCCAACTTGCTGAGATATTGTCTGCACAGAAGAGCCTCGAAGAGAACTTCGCAAGGAAGATGGAAGCACTGGAAGCTCAAATTCAGTCCGCTGGACCCGCCAAGGATACCGTGGTAAGGGTGGCTGAGGAGTTCCGGACCTTCAGGGAGCTTATTTTCAGTATGCTTGGCTTGCTCCGGACTCAGATTAGTGAGTGTAGTAAGCAGGTTGACGGATTGGAGACAAGACACAGGAGGAAAGCCTTGATTTTCCAAGGTGTTGCCGAAGTCGATGGTGAAGACAGCACCGCTGTCATCCTGGATATTTTCACCAATAAGCTGGCCCTCAAGAGCTTCTCTGCGTCGTCCATAAAGGTCTGTCATAGGCTTGGTGCTGCCAATAAAGAACATGACCGACCAATACGGGTGAGATTTTCTTGCTACAGTGACAGGTCAGCAGTCTGGAAAGCTAAGACACGCTTGAAGGGAACAGCCATCTCAGTTAAGGAGTTCTTGACAAGGGTCCGGCAATCCATCTTTGGAAGGGCGCGTCTTCACTTCGGAATGCGGTCGTGTTGGACGCAGGACGGTGTTATCGTTCTGAAGGCCTTTGACGGAAGTAGGCACAAAGTTTCCTCAATGGACGAACTCAATCCTCTGCTTGCTAAGTTTCCAAAGGTTCAAGATCCAAAGGTCCAAGGCGCTGGAAATAGCCTGCAAAACAGAACGGGTTAATAATGGTATAGGTAATGTTGTTTATAATTACTGTATAATTTTTTTGCAACCAATAATTGTTATTATTACTTACCGCTGTTATTTCATAATTTAAATAGTTTAGTCTGGCCTTTTAGTCCTTCTATTAATAGCTTTGTTATTTACTCAAATCATCCTCTGATTTTAAGTTAGGACACTTATTAGAATAATTTACCCACAAAAGTTTTTATCTAAATTCCTTTTCATTTTTATTTCTTGTACGTAAACGTCAAATGTCAAACAAAAGCAAAGACTGGAAAATCCACAGATTATAAGCTAAGGTCGGGTCGAAGTTTGACGTATTCTTATCGGATACGTTCTTGACTAGTTCATATTTTCTTGATATTTTTACTTTTATATTTCGCGAGATAGTTACACTGTTTTATAAGTTTTTGCTATGTGCTTCTTTCTTTTATTTAATTAGTTTAACCAGTGTTTAGATTTAGATGATGTTGTGAGCTGGCGGGTGGTGCAGAGATGCAAACGCCGTACCAGTCATTCGTGTAGTGTTTTTAGCGTTATTTATAATTATATATTTATAGATATTTATTTTATTTTCATATAACTATGACATCTGATAACGAATCATTTTATTCTGCTAAGGAATCTAGTGCCTCTTCCAGCGATGAAAGTTTCAATTCTCTTACAGACACCTTAGGTGTTCTTTTACGGCAAAATTTCAGCCAAAATTCTGGCCGGCTATTTAACGTATGCCACATCAATGCTCAGAGCATTCCTAGCCACTATAACGAACTGTACGACACGTTTTCCGACAACAACGTTCACGCCGTCCTGATTTCAGAGTCTTGGCTCAAACCTAACCTGCTTTCAACCACTTTCCCGCTCCCCGGTTTCGTTCTTCTTCGGAATGATCGTATCGGTAAGAGGGGGGGTGGTGTAGCCATCTACCTTCGTGATAATTTCCCATTTAAAATTCTAGCGTCTTCTTCCAATGAATCCGCGGAGTTTCTTTTCCTCGAGGTTTGTGTCAAAGGAGCTAAAACTGTCCTTGGTGTCGTCTATTGCCCCCCTTCCATCGATTATTTCACTGAATTCGAATCGGTTCTTGAATCTTTGGGTTCGGAGTATGCACATCACATTGTTATGGGGGATTTTAATACCAACCTCCTTGCCCACAGCTCCCTTCGGTCCCGTAAACTCCTGCACCTAATCGAGTCAGCCAGTCTACATGTTTTGCCTCTCCAACCCACTCATCATAACATAGTCGGTGATGATACTTGGCTTGATCTGATCCTCACTTCCAATCCTTCCCTAGTTTCTTCACATGGTCAACACGATGCTCCTGGCTTTTCCCATCACGACCTTGTTTTCCTATCCTATGTCCTTAAACCCCCTAAACCTAAACCAACGTTCCAGTACAGGCGTGCCTTTGCACGTATGAATAGCGAGAAGCTTCAACAAGATGCGTCCAATATTGACTGGTCACCCCTGGAAGCAGCTGTTTCAGTTGATGAAAAAGTTAGTTTCTTCAACGACGTTGTGGTCAAGCTATATGACACCTATGCTCCTATCAAGAAGATCAAGCTGAAGCGTCCGCCTGCACCTTGGATGAACAGGGGAGTTCGGATGGTAATGCGACGAAGGGACCGCGCGTTTCGGAAATTTAAAAAGGATCGCTCGGAGGATAATTGGGCCTTCTTTAAGGCTGCTAGGAATCGGTGTAATCAGATGATACGCAACGCTAAACGCCGCCATGTCCTATATAATATCACTTCTTCTTCTCCTGCCGATATTTGGAAGTTCCTTGGAACTCTAGGCATCGGCAAATCGCGACATTCGGACCTTCCTCACACAATTGGTTTGGACGATCTAAATCGCCATTTCTCCACTGTTCCCGCTCTGGATAGTCTAACCAAATGTCAAACCCTTGATTACCTTGCCGGTCTGACGCGTCCCAATGTTAACCCCTTTGTCTTCACCCCAGTCGACCCAGGGGAGATCAAAAAGATTATCCTTTCCATTAAATCAAAAGCCGTGGGCTGTGATGATATCAGCCGCCATATGATCGTAGCGGCTCTTGATCAACTCCTTCCTGGAATCTCCCACATCATAAACTTCTCCCTTTACATCGGTGTTTTCCCTTCCCTATGGCGTAAAGCCCTTGTTCGGCCCTTACCTAAGATACCCAATCCTTCTCTTCCTAGTCACTTTCGCCCAATTTCCATCCTTCCCTTTCTATCTAAAGTGCTCGAGGCCAGTGTTCATAAACAATTCGCCCACTTTATTCACCGCAACTCCCTCATCAGTCCATTTCAATCCGGTTTCAGGCCCGGGCACAGTACCGTTTCAGCGCTCCTTAAAGTGACTGACGATATAAGGCGGGGAATGGAAGACACTAAAGTTACAGTCTTAGTGTTAATTGATTTCTCCAATGCTTTTAATACCGTCAGTCACGAAATCCTTTTATCCATCCTTTCCTATCTTATGGTCTCTCGGGAGGTATTGGAATGGTTTGCCTCTTATCTTCAGGGACGTCAGCAGTCTGTTCATGCTGGAGACTCTTCGTCGAGTTTGTGTGATCTTGCAGCTGGCGTCCCTCAAGGCGGTATCTTATCTCCTATTTTGTTCTCCGTTTTTATTAATTTCATTACCATCGAGCTTCGGACTGCGTATCATCTTTATGCTGACGATTTGCAGCTTTACTGCCAGGTAAGTGTTGATAATATATCCGACGCGGTTGAGGGGCTAAATCGGGATTTAGACGTGATAAAAAACTGGTCTGATCGATTTGGGGTGGCGGTTAACCCTACCAAGTGTCAAGCTATCATTGTAGGGAGCCTCCACAGTATGAGGAAGCTGAATGGCTTAACAGTGCCACCTGTAATGTTCGACAACGCAGTCATCCCGTTTAGCTCCGATGTTAAGGATCTTGGTCTACATGTCGACACTTGTCTTGACTGGCGAAAGCAGGTCACGACTGTTAGTAAAAAAGTCACCGGAACGTTGCGGTCGCTCTATCGGTTGAAAAACCTTCTCCCATCATACATAAAGGCAATGCTTGTACAGTGCCTAATCTTTCCCATAATTGACTATGGTGATGTGTGCTACTATGACCTGAATGCTGATCTCCTCAATAAACTTGACCGCCTTCTAAATAACTGCATTCGATTCGTTTTCAATCTTCGTAAGTACGATCATGTGTCCGCGCACCGGTTGCTTTTAAAATGGTTACCCATTCGTCAGCGCAGAGAGTTGAGGGCTCTGTGTATGTTGTTTTCTATTCTCGACAAACCTACTTCTCCTTCTTACCTCACTACAAATGTTCAATACTTATGCTCCGCGCATAGTAAAAATCTTCGTTCCACCAACAATCGTCTTCTACGATGTCCTTCTCACCGCTCTGGTTTCATTCACTCTTCTTTCTTTGTCCAGGCGGTCTTTCTTTGGAATTCGCTCCCTCTGAGCATCAGGACGGCAACCAGTCGGTTATCTTTTAAGTGGAAGGCACGTGAACATATTCGTAAGAAGTTGGCAGAATCATTCCAGCGCTGATTTGCTGGATTCGTTTTCTCCTCTTCCTATCGTTATTTCTCTTGACTAAGTTTATTTTCGTTATATGTATGTATGTATCTATGTATTAGTATTTATTATTTTTCAAGTTATCTATCCCTTATGTTGCACCTGCCATGTTTTGTCTCTGCATCACCCTAAGGTTGACTGGTAGAAAATGCCTCAGGCATTAAGTCCGCCTTTGTACAGTATTTTTTTATTTTTTACTTGTGCATAAAGTTTTAATAAATAAAATAAATAAATTAAAAGAATACCGAACCAATGAAGGGAATACTTACCAAAAAAAATGAAGATGAAATCCTGGGAACGGACAGACGATTGATAATGACGTTTAATACTCCATAACGTGGGATTCTTCTCGGTTAAAAATCTATAATGTAAATGTATAATGTATCTGTAATTTGCTATTCATATTCGCAGAATGCCAAATTAAAAAAAAAAAGTTCTTTTGGGAATTCCAACGACAGAAAATGCTTTTGAAATTTTTAGACAAGCTCGTTTGGAAAAATTGACAATTTTTGAATCTTCAAATAAAATAAGAATATTAACAAGTTGACCGATTGACGCGTAAATAGAATTTAATCGATTTGTGAACAAAAAGTATGTAATTGCAGGAATTATACTGCAGTATGTATGTATTTATATCGTCGGGTATACCCAAATCGACGATATATTAAAGAAAAATAATCACCCCTGATGAAAAACAAATAGCACAATATCACACATTTAGCCATCGAATCTTATAGTGAAATATTTACAGAATGATATCACTAAATATCACTAAAATTCTGAGCTACATTCTGTGTGTGTTCGCTCTGGGTTTTTTTTTAGCATTCTCCTTTGACAGTTTCGTGTAGCTTGACCTGCTGGCAACTGTACATCGTATGATAGGTCAAATTATCGTACGCTCCCATAATTATCGTACGGGCTGGCAACACCAACAGATGCATTGAAACATGTCTTTATAGTCTGTGCATTGAAACAGGGTCTTTCGTTCGGTAAGCTGTATCAAGTATTCAAACTCAGTGTCATATTTTCAAATATAATAATTACCAAAAAAAATAATTGTGTTGATTTCTAATTAAAAACAAAAGCTTTTGGTTGTTTTATTCAAGCTAATGCAGGGCAGCTGCAGGCAGCTTCATCAGATTGGCCTACTGCTCACTGTGTTCACTGTATGTTTAAGGCCCAGATACACGCAGTGAATTGCTTGCATGCACAAACAGTTTATGCAAACCATTAATTTGTGCAAACATAATGTACATACAGTCGCTAGTCGGTATACATCCCAAGGTGTGGAGTAATCCGCTGCAATTTACGCAATTGGATTCACTGTTTGTGTCTGACTGTGTGACTGCGTTGTACTTCTAAATTCCACAGCGGATTTTGATGCGATTTTTAACATCACTCATAGAATTTATTCCGGAAGGTTTAGTTTCTAAACATTATTCACAAAAATTGGTAACTTTTGCGCTTGCATGACATTACGTAGTAATAAAGTAAATACTGAACACATGGACAACCCACAGAGAATAGTAGTGGATTGGCAACCATTGTAGTTGGCTGAATTTTGGCTGTATGAAAAAAAGAAAAGAGGACATTAAAGTTAGATTTAGTTTTATTTTGGCAACACTGAGTTTTTAGCAATCCGATGCTAACAACAAAAAATCCTCTTTTTCTTGATTATTATGAAAATAATTGTGATTGTAAAGCGATATTTCTGCATTTGCCCTGTTAATAAATAATATGTAACTGTTAAAGTGGTTGAAGCTACCTTATTCCAACAACATGTCTGAGAATAAGGATCCGCAGGCGGCCAACCTCTGTTTAACTGAGGATGCATTTGATCAGTTCCAAGCAGTTTCAATGTATCAGGAAGAGGAATACATCACTCTGCCTGCAATAGTATCAGCGAAGCCCAAGGAACCAGATCCCGGCGAGTTAAGTCATCTCAGTTATGTTAATGAGGTAGTTATAACTACCGACAACGAAGTAAACAGCACAGTCAATGACAACACGGAAGAGATGGTGTCCGAGATGGAGCAAGAACCCTTCGAAAATAATTCTCACTTAGAAACAACTGCAAGCTTAGACGGCGACGATGTAAACGATTTAGACCACGACTATGTACCACAGAATGTTACTAGAAGAGGCAGAAAAAAGAAACATGTGATTCAAAATGATACCAAAATAGTCTCCAACAACATGACGATCCTCGGTGCAAAACACAGCAGTGACATGCAGGTAGACTCTGAACAAGAATCCTCACTTATAAGTAGCTCAGTACCACGCAGAAGAGGTAGAAAACCTAAGCCTAAACCTGTTCCTCCAGAATCCGTTATCGTACCAGGAATTAATCAAGATAGTTTGAATATCTCCAGCTCTCGACTTAGTTCGGACCCGGACACTTCTGATATAGTAGCCAGTGTTAAGAGAAAGCGTGGTCGGCCACGAAAATCACTTCAACATAACCAAAATAATTCTAACAAAGACTTCTCTAGCGAGCTGAGTGGTTCTGACAACAACAGAATTGATGATGTGCTTCTTCCCCGCAAGAGAGGAAGACCAAGAAAAACACAATCTAATGTAAATCTTCAGGATAAAATAAAAAATAATACAGAAATCCTATCAAATGACCTCATAAGTATAGAAGATTTAAATGGGACACAATTCATAGACATGCAGGAAAGGAGCAAGGAGTTGTTAGATTTAGATATATCTAAAATAGAAAATAGAGACTTGGATAAGAAAATATTTAGTGACTCAGATAATGATGAGCTTGATGACATTATTTTAAGTAAATTGAAATCGCACCCTGAAACATCAAAATCTGCTGACGAAAATAATCTAACTGAAAATGACATGGATCAAAACTTAACAATTAGCCAATCTGAATTTCCAACTGTGTATCCCCCAACAAATAAAAAACGAAACTTGCATAAAAAAGGGAGAGCTAAGCCTAAAAAAGTACCTGCAGATATTGCTGAGAAAGATCAAAAAGAACCGTTTGAAAAACCTGACTCTTTGGTAGCGAGTTCAGTATTTAATAATGAAACTAATTTAGAAAGCTCCCATAATATAGATTCTGACGACAATGAAAATTTGACCCTGAGTCAATTAAAAGAAGCTAACAGTGACTTGGCAAATACTGAAAATAATAACGCAACAGCTGTAGTATCAACTACTAATGATAAAGATGTTGTTGATGTTAAAGTTGAAACTGTTGAAACCAACAGTGATGTTATTAAAACTCCAACAAAACGCAATATTAAAATGCCCGTTATGTCAGACTTTGAATACAACGTTGACAGTGTTTTAGAGAAGGACGACACTGGAAATGAAGCAGATGCTAATAATGAGTTACTTGTCGAAGACACTTCTAAAAGACCTATTCGTAGAAAAGTTGCAAAATTACGTTACGAAGAAGAGTCTGATGAGGATCCCTTTGCTAATGTTGAATTATCTGATGATGATGATGAACCAAGGAAAGGTAAAAAATATTACTCTGATGATGAATATGTACCTGGCAGAAGAGGAAATAAAGATATAGATTCTACAGACAGTGAAATTTCAGAGAGTGATCTGGTTAATGAAACACATCCAAAGAGGAAAAAGTTGCATAAAAAATCCGAAAGTCAATCTCCACAGAAAAAAGGAAAATTGGATCAGTCAATTCACGATGTGGAAAGTGATGATGTAGAAGTTTGTTTAGAACATACTACAGTAGTAAAACCAACTGATGACGCCAAACCAAAAAATTCAAAACTCTGGGGCTGTAGCAACGAGTTTGAAAACTTCCTTGCCAAAAAGATTCAAGGAACTAATTTAAAAATTAAAAAGGTGTCAGCAAGTGCGCCCACTGAGAACAAAACTCTTGAAATACCTGTGTTAGACCAAGGAGCAAAGAAGACCTATGAGATGTGCAGCCAAACAAATGTGATTCATACTGCATCCACTGGTGTGCAAACCACTACCCCTTATGATATCCCCATGAAGGAGAACATTAGTTTAACAACAGAACAGTCCGAAAAAGCTTGTTATTTCCTAAATAGCATTGTGAAAACCACTTCTGAGTTAGGTACATTGATGACACAAAAATCCGAAGATTTTATCAAAAAGAAAATAAACACTACTCATGTCACTGACACTATGAAGATGGATTACTGTGTGAAAAAGTCATTCTTATTATTCAAACTAGCTAAACATAATCTAATGCAGATGGAAGAGGATCTGGCTAAACAATATGATGAATTTCTGAAAACTAATAATTTAACAGCATGTAGGGAACTACCAAAACAAATAGTGGCCTCAGCAAAACAAGCAAGTAGTGACAGTGATTGTGAAATCGTAGAAGAACCGGCTAAAACAACTTCTGTGAATAAATCTAAGGAAAAACCAAAATTTAATCCTAAAACTGTGTTTCTCAACAAAGAACTTTCTATTAAGATTGCAAAAAAACCATCTGAGAGCAACAAAAAACTCGATATTAAAGGGCGGCATACAGTATGGATTAATGACACAGTAATGGTAAAAAAAGTTACGCAGTCTTTTTTAGCCCAGGACAGCCGAAATAAAAAACCTCCAGATAATAATATTACAACAAAAATGGTAAGTGATTTTTTTAAGAATTATTACCATCAGAGAGCAATATCACTTTGTGCCCCTTTCATAACCACAGATTGGCTTAATATGAGCAAAGAATGTGTGTGCAACTATTTTGTTGTAAAGCCAGTTCTATATAATAATAATAATGATGTAAATTATTCTGCCAATGGAGGAATTAGCCCAGATAACAATGCCAGTACCTCGGAGACAAATCATGCTATAATGCAAATACCTAACAAAACCATATTAACATGCCCAGAGACCCTTCTTAAACTGTGTTTTCGGATTGTGAAAAATCAAATATATGATAAAAGATATGTCAAAAAAGTTTGTCATGAACACATACAAAATGAACTTACAGATGGGAAAGACCAGCCAATGACATTATTCCGACAATGCCTGAGAGTCCTGACTAGTAGAGCTGTTAAAACCACGGAAAGGAGCCCAACACCCTCAAAAAACTTAACCCCTAAGGATGTATCAACTGTACCACCTCTTAAAAAGCTCTGCCACCAACGAATGGTGGCATTACTATTCAACTCAGGCAAAAAGGATCCCAGAGAAGAACAAGAAGTAACAGAAACAAGGTGTAGTACAGAAGAATCTAATTATTCGATTTCCACGTGTTCTTCTAAATATTCATCACCATCAATTAAGATAAATGAAATCAAGTCACTCTTGTCCTTATGTGTCGAATTCATACAAAGAAAACAAGTTATTAGCTGCCAAAAAATGGTGCCATTACTATCCAACTCAGGCATAAAGGATCTCAGAGAAGAACAAGAAGTGGCAGAAATAAGGTGTAGTACAGAAGAATCGAATTATTTCAATTCCACCTGTTCTCCAAAACATTCATCACCATCAATTAAGATAAATGAAATCAAGTCACTCTTGTCCTTGTGTGTTGAATTCATACAAAGAAAACAAGTTATTGAATCAAGTTATATCACTAGTATATTAAAACCAAAATCATTAAAAACCTCTGCTTTTGACTGTGTCAAACAATTGATATATGGAGATATGGATGTTACCTTACTTGAAACTAGTCAGTTCAATTTAAGTGATCATAATGATGGAATTATGATTGAAGGCTTAACAATAAATAGTGTAAATACATTATCAGAGGAAGCATTCCTGAATCTAGAACCTTCTCATGTGGATAATCCAGATAGCTCTGGAGATGACTTTGATAATGAAGACAACTATGAGCCAGACTTTAATGAAATTGAAGAGGAAAACCCAACTGAAACAGAAACCAGTTGGGTATCACAAGTGCAAATGCAGGAATTTAGGTCATGCTTCAACACTACCAACACAGAAGTTAATGAAGGAGAAATGGTTTCAGTTGTTACTCAAATCAAACTTGAACCTGACGATGATTTGCCTGATAATCTAGATTCGCTGGCTCATGTGAAAACTGAACCAATCCATGGACTTAACGAAATGACAATCATACCAGAAGTCAAGCCAGAAGCTATAGATGTCTTGGGTTCTGCACCATTAGAACTCCACAGAAAAATTGGTACTAGTTACGATGTCGACGCATTCGAACAATTTGCTGCTTCCAACAAAATTTTACACGAATTACAAGACGACGACATCTTTAGCCAAAGTGCGCACAGGATACGTAGACAACATGAACCTGATTACGAAGAAGATGACATGAGCATGAGCCTCCTAGTCCCACAGACATACGAACCTTTAACTATTGAAACTGCCAAAGGCAGGTTAATGGAAAGTAGTAGTTCTGATGATGATAGTGCTCAAAATAAGAAGATTTCAGGGAAAAAAAAACCTGATAAACGTAAAGGTAAGCAGAAAAAAGCTGATCCAAAGACTATAAACAAAGAAACACCTACACTGGCGACTAAAGATAAGCCAACTTATAACGAAGTTGCTAATTTAACCAAAAAAATGAGAGACAGAATCAGACAAGAGGAGAAAAAAGACGATTCTACAGATTCTGAACCTGAAAATTTACCGTTACGCTTAAGAAACAAAAAAGAACAAGAAAAATTAAAACCGGTGCAGGCCAGTAAATCCAAAAAAAGTGAAATACAATGTAACAATGTTGATTCTACTGATCAAATTGATGATGTTATGGACGATTTTACTGGGTTTACAGCTATTGATCAGAACGAGATATCTAACTATCAGAAATACATGCAATATGTGTATGACAAAATTATACCAGCGAAAGAAGATGAAAGTGTCGAAATAAATAATAAGGTTGCTGAAGCAAAAAAAACTAGTGAAGAACCATTAATTTCTAATGAACCAGTAGAATTATTGGAGTGTGAACCCACAATGCCTATCTTTGATGATCCAGTAGGCTCTAAAAGATCTACCAGAAGAAGCAAAGGAAAAGTTGAAATATCTAAGAAGGAAGAAATATCAAAGAAGGTAGAAATATCAAAGAAAGAAGAAAAATCAAAGAAGGAAGAAATATCAAAGAAGGAAGAAATATCAAAGAAGGAAGAAATATCAAAGAAGGAAGAAAAATCAAAGAAGGAAGAAATATCAAAGAAGGAAGAAAAATCAAAGAAGGAAGAAATATCAAAGAAGGTAGAAATATTAAAGAAAGAGGAAATATCAAAGAAAGAAGAATTATCAATGAAGGAAGAAACTTCTAAGAAAGGAATATCTGTAAAAAAAGAAGAAGATTTAAAAGAAAAGGTTTTAGAAGAAACTCCTTCATTTGTAGAACGCCATGGTTGGCACTGCTATCCAGTTAACGGAGCTGATGGAAAGCTATACCAAAGTTCTTGTGTAGCTTTGGAGAAACTCCCTGAATCTTTTGTCCAGACATATTTTGAGTATCAAGGCATTACAAGCAAAAATGTTGATGACCATGAGATTGACAGGTACAGTAACCATTTCTTTTTATTAAATGGCTTTTTAATAGTTTCCTGAAGTATATAAAAGAAATTACTGACTAGTAACTTAAATATGAATGATATATGTAGTGTTATAGTTATTATTGCTTATAATATTATATTAATGTTTATAATACTTTCAGGTTGACGAACCTAAACTCCTTGAATAGAACAGTTCAGTTGAACTTGAGTAAAAGTAAATTAAAGTCTAAGCGGGAAGCTAAGGGTGACTACACGTCTGAAGCGGCCAGTCGCGCTGAAAGTCCCACTTATTCTGACCATTGTGATGAGCTGGAGCCTTCGGACGATGAAGGAGCCAATGTTGATGATGAAGTTGCCCCGCCTATTGTAAGTATCTACACTTATTATTAATTAGCATTAATATTATAAAACCGAAGAATTTGTTTGAACGCGCTAATCTCGGGAACTATCAGTAGGATTTGTAAAATATGTTTTATATTTGATAGCCGTACTCTTGAGAAAGGTTATATTTATCATCACGCTACGCTCCTAAGGATCCTATCAAAACGAAAAAAGAACCTTAACTGAATATAAAGTAATAGCGCGGGCTAGCGATGCGCTGCGACGCGGTTGGTCGAAGTCGTGAGCAGAAGCTGTTTAGTTACAAATGAATATTTAATCTTTTATTATTACTTACTTTGAAAGGTTCATTGTATGGGGTAGAGTCATAGATATGACCTAGGTTTACTGTTTTAATTAAAGCTGTTGCAATAACGAGAGTGTCACAATATTCCTGCTAATAATTGTGACAATCCTACTATTCAAATATAAAGTTTAGAACTTTTCTTGGCAGAAAGAGAAATAGTTTTTGCTTAATATTACGTAAAACGTAAATTATAATCTTGTAACAATAAAAAAACTATTCCTACCCACCCATAGTAGAAATAAATGAGATTAATTATTAACAAAAAACCTTACATCCACAGCCGTTAAAGCACACCGAAAACACGTTAGCAAAGAACCTCCTAATGAACGACAACGACAGTGATTCTGATTCCGGCGTCAAGGTGAAAAAAGAACCTTCAGATGGTACTAAACTTAGTAGCAAGCCTAAGAAGAAAGGAGAAGTTGAGGTAGAAGATGGCGTAGACCTGATGCTGACCGCTGACAAGATGATGAACAAAGAACTGACGCTGTTGCATGCACCCGTTGTGGTGACGGACGATGTTCAGAACACGCCTTCTAAGGGACCTGTTACGAGGAATAAACAGGTAATACACTATAATGATAGCACACTAGCACAATACATTAGCAGTGCGATTAGTTCGCAGGCATGCGTGGACGTTCGCTTTCTGTTTTTTTTTTAAATTATTTTTAGAATGATATAAACCTCTTCATATTTGTTTACCGAATCAGAAAGTTCCTTTTTTAAATTGTTCTTTATTGATGTCTTTCAAAAATAGTTGTATCATAGTAAGACTAATTCTTGGCCAGAGCAGTGGTGGCCCAGTGGTAACGGCCGCGACTTACGTGTTCTAGGTCGTATGTTCGAACCCAGGCAGGCGCGTTGCTCTGTGTAAATTATTTCATCACCATTGCTCTCAAAAACAGTGAAAGAAAACATCAAACAGGCATGTCCTACAACCAAAAATTCGAAGACATGTGGCATTTACCAACCCGCAATGGGCCCGCGTGGTGGATTATGGCCCACTACCTCTCACCGAGAGGAGGCCTGAGTCCCAGAAGTGGGAACATTATAGGCTGAATATGCTATGGCGAATTCTTGATCTTATATACAACATAATTATTTTCGAACGAATCAATCAATCAATCAATAGTCTTTATTTGTAAACACAGGTTAACACAGTGTGCAAGATGTTACAATTGTTATATTAAAGTTCCTCCATTATTTGCCATTTGGCGTACAAATATACATTTATTGGAGGTTTCTGCCAATTAAGACAATTAGTTTGTAATAATTCGGATAATGTCAATTTAAAATAATAAACATTTTATTTACTAAAAAGCAATATGTAATGTCAGGTAAAGTCAATATTTAACGAAAAGCTACAATGTCAATACTAAATAATAAAAATGTCCATACGTTACTGATAAGAAAAATATTTAAAATTGACATTGTCCACAGATTTACTATTAGAGTAGTCATATCACGCGTGTACAAACATTATTAGTATGTCAAAGAACTGTCATCAGAATGGTCACTAAGACAATAGTAACATTTCTGTATTAATATAGTACGCAATTTATGCTTGAAATTTACTATATTTAGACTTTTTATTGAGCTTGGTAACTTATTAAATATCGAATCGAGCTTTTATCTCAACATTCATTTATGACTTCGGTTCTTTTCCTTATCGCACAGTTGGAGCCGAAAGAAACTAATAACAGCTTATTATTTTTATGTTTCTAAAGAAAAGCGCAACAAAAAATCAGCCGTCTACCAGCCAAACGAAGAATGAAGAAGATTCTTCTTCTGAGGAAGAGAAGCAGTGGGTGAGCACCAAGGAGAAGCTTCTAAAAAGAATGGGCAAGAAGGACCAAACCAGGTATTGTCAACCA
This sequence comes from Griposia aprilina, assembly GCA_916610205.1. Lineage (NCBI taxonomy): Eukaryota > Metazoa > Arthropoda > Insecta > Lepidoptera > Noctuidae > Griposia > Griposia aprilina. Next base: position 6,455,414 of record OU744299.1, read on the forward strand.
TATCTTCTTATATTTGTCGTTTATAAAATTGAAATGTATCTATCTTTCTATCTCTAAATAGAATAAAGTGATTAGATTTTAAGTCTATTTATAATAAGGATTAATTATAAGGTGAATGGGAATTAATAATAAGCAATAAGGTGTTATGATGTTAGTGTGTAATGAAAGAAATAAATAATAAACGTTTCTGCGTTAATACTATGTCCTTTGTTTTTCATTTATCCTGGATATGAATTCTACCATTTTGTCAATCGGTTTGTTGGTTGGGAGTTAAAACGTATCAAACAGGGAGACCGACAAACTATTTACTTATATGTATCCTCAAAACCGAGTTTGAAGATGTACTGTTAAATAAATATATTGGATCAGACGTCTGAAGGGCGTTATATCGTCGCTTGCATGACTAACAGTCCTATCTTCGTATTTTCAATTGTTCAAGACAAGCGTTTTCCGGTTACGACATTTCTAACTAACATAAAATTATAATCTATCAGCAATTAAAAATAGTTATATTTTGAGATCCAAATAACATAGAGAAACGACGGTTAGTGAAAAATGTAAAGAATCATAAATAGAAAAATGTAGTTGTCCTAACACAAATCAGCTAAAAAATAAGATAGAACTTTTAGTCATGCGAGCGACGATATGAAGGGACTTTTGGATTCGAGCAAAAAAAATGGGTTTGTCAGTAAGGTGGTGTAAATTCTGTATTGAAAACGTTGTGAGTTAGTTTTATTTCCTGTAATTTAAAGGGTCTTATTATTAATCTCGTGTAATGTAAAGAATTACATACCTCTTCTAATCTAAATTGAATTTCTATATTTAAGACTGACGCACATTTAGACAGGCCGCGCCACATTGCAAAAAATCTTCTACATCACTTTCGTACATTTTGTATGAACCATCTCACAGTACAGGAGGGTCGCACCGGGCTTTTTTGTATTGGATTGCGAAGCGCTGCCGCCCGATATGTGTGTAACAGAAGCTTACCTTTCACAAGATTTATAAGCTGTTAGATGATAAAAAAAAAACATCACATAACACCTAATACGTTTATTTTAAATAATTTACTAAATATTTATTTAAATGTACGCAGTTTGGACGACGCCAAGCGTGCCAAGCTTGTGAGCGAGTTCATAGAGAGGCGCGGCGGTTTCCCCGACTCACACATACGACCTCGTAGCACTCGCACGCGCCGCTCCGGCAAGAAGTTCCTGGAGAGGCAGAAACAACTCGGGTATGAACATAAACTGTACTCTATGTAGACAAACAACCAGTGAACGAGTTCATAGAGAGGTGCGGTGGCTTGCCCGACTCACACATACGAACGCGCAGCACTCACACGCGCCGCTTTGGCAAGAAGTTCTTGGAGAGGCAAAAACAACTCTGGTATGAAAATCTATAAAATCATGTCCGTGACTACCGCAGGGCCACCAACGCCAATCGCTTCCATATTTGGTAAATAATCAGTACTCAATTGGTACTAATTAGTACTCGAACAACAAAATTGGTACCTTAGCAGTTTTCGAGAAAATCGTATTTGAAGGTGGTCCTGCGGTAGTCACACTCCCTTCAGCAGGACCACCACCGGCGCCGAAACAGGGAGCATGCTACAGCTATTCTAAGTATACAAATAATTAGCACCCATAAATGTGATTCATTTCGTAAAAAAAAACAGAACTGAAACATTTGTATTTACGGATAAATCAATGATGAAAACTTTCGCGCGCTATTTCAGCAGGACCACGACTTTGAATGTTGATTCCAGGTTTCAGGAGCTTGTCGCTTCCCTCAAACCTACATAGAAAATTAGTACCCTGCAAGATAAAATTAGTACACAAAACTCAAAATTAGTAGATACTCTAGTAGTTTACGAGATATACCATGCCATTGATGGGGTGGCGGTAGTCACGGTAGTCACGGTGTTAAATTTTCATTTCAAGATTTCCCTATTAAAAACTCTGTGTTATCTTCCCAATTTTATACAAAAATTAGTACTCCTAAAGAAGTTATAGTGACCAAAAATTCAGATTCCTAAGTGGTGTATTTTAAGAGAAATTAGCTTTCATTACTTTTCCATACTAAATTTCCGCGTATAACCCGACCAAATTAAGTTGTCAATGGTATTGAGCTGTTTAGGAGATGTACACTCGTGCACATAAATTTATGAATGTTGGAATAGTATTAACAACAGTTCAATATCTATAATTTTTATACCAACTGTGAACCTATAAAGGAACGCGCGTAAATCATTCCAATTTACGTCATAAGAGTCACATGACGCGCGCTCGTGAATTGCTTAATTTACTGAGTGTGAAAATACCTATCACAAAGCCGTCAGCTACGCATTCTGTATGTCAAGTATAATTGTACAAAAATGATTGCTGGTAAACAACTTTATTTTTGGTATGAAAAATTACTGTTTATCGTAGCGCGCAATGTAACGCACGCAAAACATTGTGCTTGTAAGTGTTACAAGTAGAATTTGGCCAGCGAGTCGTGGCACAAGGAAATGTCGGCAAATTAAAAAAATGTTCAGCTGGCAACATGAAATTCTAAAGTATATAGTATCTATAAAGAAAGTCAAGAAAAAAAGATTTGACATAAGTAGGAAAGTAGCTTTATCATAAACATTAGACTATGTTTCATGTTGCCAACAGATTATTTTTTTTACATTTTCTGCCGTTTCCTTGTGCCACGACTCGCTGGCCAAACTCGTTAACTCTCGGCTTGGTTATATGGTTTCAAAGATTTCAAGTATGGCAAAACTCAAAAGAATGTGTTTATTTGCTCTCTCTCTCTCTCTCTCTCTCTCTCTCTCTCTCTCTCTCTCTTTCTTTCACACACACACACACACATATTTCAAATATTCAAATATCCGTGCTACAGATCGCGACTTTGTAAATATTTGGTTCAGAAAACTAAAGCCCACCTTAGCAAGGAAATGCATAGAATAAGTTAATAAATATTTATTTTATTTTGCAGAATACTTTCAAGAGAGCTCTTCGGAGAATCGCCAGACGCGTATATGTCCAAAAGGTCCCAAGCTAGCTTGTTTAGAGGTCGTCGTAATATTAGAAAGGTAAGTCAGCTTCCCTCCTTCCACTTAAAAATGATAAATGATTTTATTTCTGTAAGTAGGTTTGTACAAACACTTTTACACGTCGATCATATTTATTAAACTAGCTGAGGCTGAGCTCTATTATCTATTGCTAATTGTCGCTAATCTCTTTCTCGCCATTTTTTTTGTACAGTCACGGACTTTAATTGATGAGCCACTTATCACTGTTCGTATTTTAGCCGTGTATAGCAAATCGGGTTTAGTCGGTTATGCTCGTACATAGTAGAGAGTGACTACACAAAATCAACCAATTGCAGGTCTAGCAACCGTAACCTAGCAACGATTGTTTTAGCTTAGCGATAGTAATGTTTGCGTACGGAAAAATTATGAATAGTCATTTCGACATCGGAAAAACTCGGACCCACGATTTTATCCGAACTCATGGCGTCCAAGATGTCGTTCATGACAATTATGATAACTGTTGCACATAAACATAAATAACACCTAACTGCCGCCATCTTGGAAGAATTTATTAAGAATTTTATTTACTATTTCTGTTTTAGCTAATAAAAATGTAATAAAATGTGCTAAGCTAAAATAGTAGTCAACTTTTGAAAAATTGTTTCAATTCGCTGATCAATCAATCAGTCACTGTCTTCGGATAGGTTTTCAGAAATAACGAGTATTTAATGAGCTCTATTTCAAAGGAGGTCAGTATCAAATAGATTGGATAAACGTATGCAACATTTTATTGATTTATCATTGACAACTTATTAGTCAACCTTCAACCTCTATGGATAAGACTATTTCCGATTATTAGTAATTTGTCATCTTGTTTACGATCATACGGTTTGAGTTTGTGTTTAATCGTGTAATCACGTGAATGTATAAAACTGCAAAATTAGAAAGATTGAAAGTGGCTCATCAATTAAAGTCCGTGACTGTACATGGGGCTGCCGTTGGACCTACTGGAGGGCAAAAGTGCCCTACAGTAGGGCACTAAGGGCTAATAATAATAATTCAGCTTATCAATTTCTTTATTTAGAATCTAGAAAATGAGGTAAAATTTAATTTATTGTGTAAAATGTTTAGGTCACCATCTAAGTAAAACGATTGTCATTGTAAGCTATATCTACTTAGCTCAGAACCCGTGTACTTCAAGATGTGCTTAGGAACGGAACGAGATCGAAACGGAATGTAAATAAGTTCATATAAGCAATCTTTCAATCGTCCTTTGTGAAACACAGAGCTGATAGCTCTGTGTTCTTTGTGGGGATCGTCATTCGATCGTCCCATGACCTGACGTCGGTCCATAGGGATACACCCCATTACTGTGTGTTCTTCAACTCCTTTACTGTGATTTTTTGTAACAATATTGACATCTATGGTCTACTAGCAGTGTATACAACATTGTAGCGTAATTTTTGTCCAATTCCAAAGGATCCAACCAAAAATTTACAAACTACAAATGGGGCATTCCATGGGAGAACGTACGTCCCTTCACAATTATTTTACCTCTGAAACCAGCAACCGGAAAGCAACCTTATTGCAACGAAAGTAAAGCTTACTGTAACTTTGACAGACTGGTTACTGGCAGCATCTCAACAGCAACCTTATTGTTACGAGAATAAAGACCACTGTTGTTTTGACAGTGATGCAAAATCAGAGGTACAAGTATGTTGATAGAAATACGTGTTGTCTACAAGAACTTTTAAATTAAATAATAAATAAAATACATTTATTTCAAGTTCTCCCATATTACAATCACAAGTTACTTAACACGAGATAAATACAAATCACAATATAAAAATAAATACAATGTCATCAAATCATAAATATAATGTCAAATAAAAATAAGCAACTCAATGTCAAATGAAACTAAAAATAAAAAATAATAATAATTTAATTTAAAAATGAATCGGAAATTAATAATATAAAATACAAATAAAAATAAAAGTTTAGGGCAAATTTTTAGATACAAATAATAACATAATTATATTAATAAAACACAGCAAATCACACGTCAGTCATTAACATGCCCTGGCTATATGCTTACTGCAACATTTCCTAATATAAGGGCAGTCCAATCGTCCAGCAATCATCTCTAGGACAGCATTGGAGCTGACCCGCACCCTGCGCAACAAGGACGCGTACCGCTTGCGCATTGTGGTGTGAAAACAGTCGGTGCGCGCTTCCGCAAACATGCCCGAGGCACTGCAAAAACGGGACAGCCCCAATACCGCCCTGAACGCGTTGTTGTACTGGACGCGGGGGCACTGTATAGCTAGCCCACAGGCTACTAAGAAGTACAGTATGCTTTAAAAAGTGTGATCTTAACTTGATCAGAACAGCGTGCAAACCTGCGTGCCAACATATTCGCTCTTATTGACAAAGCTCCGCTCCCTTTCTATGTCAGCATGATCCCTGAGGCCATTATATTGTTTTATAGGTTATTGACAAGAAATCTCTAGCGCGCAGTACTGTTGTGGCTAACATGGACGAGTTCGAGAGAAAGAGAAGACTGAATGCTAAGCAGGCCAAATTGGTAAGCATGACAAAACAAAAGTAATATTACTGACCATATTTTTTTTGACTGCCTCGTTGGTCTAGTGGTCGCAAGCGCTACTGCTGAGCATGAGGTCTCGGGTTCGATTCCCGGGTCGGGCAAAGTGTTATTGGGTTTTTCCATCTGGAATTTCTCAGTAGCAGCCCGGAGTCTGGATTTGTGCCCGGTTGATGGCAATAGGCTCGCCCCCTATTACATGGGACTTAAACATAACTGGCGAAATGTGGGTGTACTATAGGTACACCTCTGCCTAACCCTTCGGGGAATACAGGCGTGATGTTATGTTATGTTATATTTTTTTTTTACTTTGTCCTGAAAATAATTATTTACTGTTCCTATGAAGAACACATTCAACGAGTTTTTGTTTTCCTTTAAAATCATTGAACTCCTGTCTGTTCTTTTATACAGGGTGGTTTTTTTGAGACGGCAGTAAGGTTAGGTCTGTATCGTAATCGTTATAGTTACAGAAAAACGGACTGTCCTCATAAAAAAGTAAGTAGGAGTCTCATGAACTACAAAATGTATGGGAGAAGTTTTTTCCTTATAAAAAACAGGGTCGATAGGCATCAAAAAAAATATTTTTGTGAAAATGGCCCATTTTCATGCAGACAATTTTTTTATTCAAAATCATGTGATGAAAAAAATGGGGATAACATTTTCTCAAAAAAAAATAAGGACAGTCTCCTAAGACCGTATTCCTGTTACAACTCTTAAGGTACCTGCGCTTACCGCACCATCACAAAAATCCACCTGTGTATCAGATTGCCAATATTGTAACTATTGTGGTATATTGAACACTTGTTTTATATTTCCTGATATAGATAATGCAATTCACGACCGTGCGTCGTGTGACACTTATCTCATTGTAATAAGGTGTAAATTGGAATTAATGACGCTTACGTGAAATGCAACATCTGTACTATTAAAGCTGGTCCTTGTCAAATTATTTGCGTCTTTTGACCAATACAAAACATACCTTATCTCTACGAAAACAAAGTTTATTTTGCACTACCATCAAACTCTGTCTCTACCGCACAGAGAGAACTACTAGGCTGTGAAGAGGGCGTGAACGTGCTAGTCATTAACGATGAGGTGTGTCTGGAGTACGACTTCGAAGAGAACCGCCCCGTCGTCACCGTGCACCCCTTCTTCACCAAAGTTATGAAGGCTCATCAGGTACGGAGATAGGTCCTTTCGGCCCCGTAGAGGTCGAATAATATAAACTGCACGCTCCTCCACAAACATTTGAAATGTGTATGCAACAAGTAGTGGAGGGGCGTGCAATTTATATTATTCGAGTATTTGCACAGGACTTTTTATTGTATTTTATTCTAGTTGCGTCCCGCGGTTTCACCCGCATTAGTCTCGATTCCGAGGGAATATCGGGATAAAAAGTATCCTTTGTCTTAATCCAGGTCATGGTCTACGCCAAAATGTCACCAAGTGCCAAATTCATCCAAATCCGTTCCTCCCTTTTATCTTGAAAGCGTAACAAACAAACAAAAAATCAAATCTTTTCTCTTTATAATATTAAGTTATAGATTTAGATATTGTTTTGATTGTTCTGTTTATATCATAATTCATAATATTAAATTTGTTTAATAATCTTCCTGTGCAAGCCCCAATACAAACTTTTTCTTTATTTTTTTTTTGTATGTAGGAGGGACAAAATTGCAGGATGTTAATTAGTTTTGGTTCTGCTGATGTCCAAACAAACATTCTCCAGCTTCTGTTGCAATTTATCCAATCTGCTCTGGATCTTAGATCCTTTCTCTTTCAAGGCCCACCAAAACACATCCCTAGGTACCCTATCATACGCTTTTTCCAGGTCACTCTATTATAGTGTAATTATTTTTTTATATTTATATTCTCTCGTTTAACATTCTAAGGGCCGAATTTTCAACTGGGAGATAACTTTTATCTCCCGAATAAATATGACAGTTTGACAGTTTTTGTATAGAAAATATATACTCTTTGCTCGTTGTGTTACATACATATGTCAAAGCGCCGTTTTTATTTTTGGTATAAAAGTTATTAAAAAATTGGAACTTAATGTAGGTAAATCCTGATGGTCACTGTATTCGGCAATTGGGTTGTTAACTGCAAACTTGTCTTAGAATCTGTATCACTTTGAAAAGCCGCGTTGGCTAGCGAAAGGTATTTTCTGCACGAGATTTGACATTTTGTAGTGATTACGTGACTACAATCCTTGAATCCTGTCTCTTTATGGTGCGGGTCAGCCCGAACAGTATCCTGAGCTCCTTTGCCCAGCGATTCGACTGCCAGTACATGTATCACTGTGACATGGTACATGTGCGGGCTAATGTGGAAATATTGTTTTGACTTGTAATTGTATTGTATTTTTGTTTTGAAATTGTATTTATCTATTTGTATTTGTATTTAATTGGTCCGTGTTGACTTTTAATTAAATAATAATAATAATTTATGTAACCTTGCGAGCAAAGATGGCTGAATGATTGGTGTATTTGTGGGCTAAGATCTGGTAATCATAAAATTGTTTTTTTCTACAGTACGAAGGCGTGAAGTTTATGTGGGATGCATGCTTCGAGAGCCTGGCGGAGTTAGAGGCAGGGAAACCGGGTGGAGGCTGCATCCTCGCTCACTGCATGGGACTTGGCAAAACGCTGCAAGTGCTGGCTCTGTTACACACGGTACGTACTTACCTCATGGAACTATAGGATGCTATAGGAAGGTGTCTGATAGCCGTTGTAACTGACGAGTCCTTCAGTGGAGACTGTGAACCTGCAAACGTAGCGTGGAGGGTGGGGGTCCCTTAGCGAGTTGGACGATCTATCGTAAAAGAACGGCGATACAGCTGTTATTGCACAACTTAGAGACAAGTTAGGAGATACCGAGTCTAGCGGCGGTACTCGGGAAGTTGAATGGCTGAGCTAGCGTTACATCCCGTTTCCAAAGCGGGGTTTTTTATACGCAGCGTACGGCCGTGAACGTTGCGCAAACGCACACAATGACACATTTTTTCACAGTCATGATAGCACAGCAAGTCAGTCCATGTGTTGTAACGGCACACCACTTTTGTTCCCAGGTATTGACTCATCCTGGCGTGAAAATGCAACGCGTTCTCGTCTGCTGCCCTCTGTCGACCGTACTCAACTGGGTCGACGAGATACACAAGTGGATCGGGCCAGTAACGAATCAGATTAAGGTAACAAACAGAGGATCTTTGTGTATATGTAAATATATATTTCAATTTAAAGTTAAAAGCGCGACACTGTTGGCTGTGAACTTGTGTAGTTGGGCCGTAGTCTCTATAACATAATATTTAAAATATTTTTTCCCGTACCCGTGTGATCAACTTGTTTAATTTCTTTTTTCAAGCAACGTAAAATAAAGAGGAAATTACAGGTATTACATTAATATTTCATTTAAAAAAAATACGCAAAGGTTCTTTAGCCTATAAGGTTTTAACCTGCCACAACAGGTACATGTGCCTGAGGCTTTTTCAGTTAACATGAAAATGTTTAGCCTTGCAGGCAAACTGGGTTATTTAAAGACCTTCCCATGGTATAATAATATACTTCGCCAGGTATAGCATTCCGGTCACGGAGGTGACACAAGCCTACGTCATCACCGCTGTGTTACCAGTAGTGTGTAATAATAACTCCCCAATCGCCTTTATTACCTGTGCGAATCGGATAAAACAAATAGTTTTTAACTAACAATTACGTTGGTATTGTTTAAATTGAATTGTTTCGTTTGATAAAAAAAATTAAACGACAATTTAAATGGTTTATATATCTTTTTTAACAGAATGGTGACTGAAAATGTTTCCATAATTCGTGTTTTGTTACAATAAAGTGGCAACTGGATAGTGACGTAAGCATGTGTCACTCCCGGAATGCCAGACCTTGTTTTTTTAGACCATGGACCATCCGTTGTCTACGGACCTCCTACAAAGACAGCGTGGCACATATATGGCAAGATAAAGAATTTTAAATTCAAAGGCAAATAAACACTAGTTTATTAATAATTCGAGTCAATCAAAGGACCAAATAGATAATAATCACGATCACAAAAAAGTCTACACATAACACTTCCGTGCCCACAGGTATTCGAACTTTCAAAACTCAAGAAAACATACGAACGCGCCTACCAACTAGAAGACTGGTACAACGGAGGCGGCATTTTCATCATAGGATACGAACTCTTCCGAAGTCTATCGACTCTCGATCCGTTCCTCGACGACGTACGACCTACAATCATCCACAAAATACGTTCAGCCCTACTCGACCCCGGTCCAGACATAATAGTATGTGACGAAGGACATTTACTAAAGAACGATTGTTCTGTTCTCGCGGTATCAATGAGCAGGGTTGTCACAAAAAGAAGGATTATACTGACGGGAACGCCGATGCAGAATAATTTGAGAGAATATTATTGTATGGTGAACTTTGTAAAGCCCAATTTGCTGGGAACTTATGCAGAGTATTCTAATCGGTAAGTTGGAGATATGAATTTGACTGTGTAGAATGTATTAAATTGTTCAAGCTATACTGTCCCGTTTCTGGGAAAAATCTCGGTACCTTAATATTTCGTAATATCTCTTACTTTGTTGATTATTCTAACCAGTCCGGTATGTTTTATGATTTCATCATAAATATTTGATGCGCCCGACTGCCTGCACGAAATTCTAAAGGCATAAAATATAAACGAAAAAAAACTTTTTTTATTCCAAATTAACCTTTATATCCCTTCGTATAGGTTCGAAAATCCAATAATGAACGGCCAGCACCGCGACTCACGAGAAGAAGACATAAAACTAATGAAGGCTCGTACACACATCCTACACAAAGTACTAGAAGGCTGTCTTCAAAGACAAGAAGCTTCAGTACTCTACCCGTACTTGCCTAAGAAGCACGAGTATACAGTCTTTATTACTCTCACGCCATGCCAGTGGGACTTGTACAAGCACTACTTGCATAACTATGGGAACAAGACTAAACAGAGCATATTGAAGGACTTCCATATACTACAGAAGATATGGTCGCATCCTCAAGTGTTGCATAATTTTCAGACGAAGGCAAGGGATCGGGATGAGAAGAATAGGATTAAAGGTATGTTTATTTTTAACCGACTTCACAAAAAGGAGGAGGTTCTCAATTCGTCTGTATGTTTTTTTTTTTTTTTTTTTTTATGTGTGTTAGCTCATAACTTTTTTCTGGGTGAACCGATTTGGATGATTCTTTTTTTATTTGATAGGTGGTGCTTCACATGTGGTCCCATTTAAATTTGATCAAGGTCTGTCCAGTAGTTTTTGAGTTATCCTTAATACTGCAGATTTTTTCCACTTAGTTTATATGGATGATGTGTTAATAATTTCCTGTCACTGTTATTTACACACCAAGTAGTGGTATACGAATTTGTGTGGGGTAGGTACCGCAACTAAAAAGTGAAAAATAAAAACTTTTTTACAAAAAAACAACCGACTTCCAAAAAAAACACTAAAAGACGTGAAAAATAACTTTAATTTCGGAAGTCGGTGGCCAAACACGAAAATACAAAATCAAAGGCACCGACTTCCGAAATTAAAGTTATTTTTCACGTCTTTTAGTGTTTTTTTTGGAAGTCGGTTGTTTTTTTGTAAAAAAGTTTTTATGTAGTTCTCAGTATCTGACAGCAAGATCAACTACGAGTAATAATATGTGAAGAAATGTAATTTAAGCTCAATAATAGTTTTACGAAAGAGCAGGCCTGTACCCGCGCAGCGTCGCGTCAGCATCCACTCATCTCATCTCCAATCGTGTGCGAGCATACTGACGTTGAAAGTGAAGTTTCGTTTGTATTGCTGTTGTTGGTGTGAGTAAATGGGATGTATGAGAAGATTGAGGGTTACGTTTTTTCACACATTATTATTCGTATATCAGTACATCTACAGTATTTTTATCTCAAGAAGCGACACGCACTTTACTTGTGGGGACCAAGTGTACAAACACGCTGTGAATGTGGGCGTAAAGACGAGTTGCGTCAGCAAAGAACCCACACACACACTCCCACTACCAACTTCGCCATTGTCGTGTTTCAGACGGTACCGAGAGCTCCTGCGTTTATACACACATTCAAAGCGTGTTTGTACACTTGGTAACCACAAGTAAAGCGCGCGTCGCTTCGTGAGATAAAAATACTATAGTAATACTGAGTTAGTTATTGCGATTGAATTTAATTAAAGATTGCGAAACCACTTAATGAGCTTCGAGTCGCCAGATAATGACATTTTATATTGTCGATGGGACTATGGCAATGTCCCCCACAACCTTTTTTGTAGTACTGAATTTATCTCTGTGTATAAAATTATCAATTGTTTTAATTTGTTGTTTCAAGCGATGGAAATGAAAGAGGAAAGTACAGGTATCTCGTCCATTAACTTCGTTCGCGCACGTTTATTACAATGTACAATACATTATATGCATAACAAACATCACATAGGTTAACGTAATATACTAAAGCCGCATATCTAGTTGCGTTACATAGAATGTTGCTGGCAACAATGTCGCCCAACGTTTTTTATTTTAAATACTGAACATTAGCATGTTGCCAACAACACTGCAATATTACATGTAAAGTAAGGCCAACGAGACGAGTTAAAGAATATTAACAAACTTTCAGGGGTTCATAACATTTTTATTTAAATAAAGTTTTTTTCATGGTGAATTGATATCTTTCAAAGGTTGTCTAGAGCTGCCAGGCTGTGATCCTATAATTAAAATCAACAACCACTCACAATAACAGTAAAAATCAAAAGGAAAAACTAACAATAACGGATTAATAAAAACAAAAAACTAAACAAATACGGAAACTAAAAAAAAACGTATCACTTCGAACGCAATCCAAACAGGAATGAACTTAAGAGCAGACCAAATGTTGATAGCTGCTGTACCGACCGCTTTCCTGTACCACGAACCACACAACAACAGCCGTCGTCGACCAACTGACGTCATTATTACGTGCGAGAGAAGGACGAAGATAATAATCGCTGGCTATCGTTATGTAACTCAATAAAAGTCAGGTTGTTTACGTATTTTATCTCGTCTCGTTGGCCTTACTTTAGCCAGCAACATGTTTCCCGCTACACAAAAATATGTTGTTGAAACAATATTGCACATCTTCATTTACCACTGAATACGTAGCATCGCGTTGGTATGACTAAAACTTTTTCGTTTGCAATGGGGAAGACAACTGTCAAAATGGCGCTATCGTAGCTAGTTCCCAACACAAGCTAATATAAGGTTTAAGGGGGATGCGCCAAGGTAGCCCGCGAAATTCAAATTTTCTTACGTTTTTTTGCAATTTGCAGGTCAGTATCAGGTTGTATGGTGATCTAAATATGATTCGCGACCGTATCAAATAAAAATAAGGCTTTACCTAATTATAATCATTATAATCATTAGGATCAGCAATACAACTCCTTAAGTTAGAATTGCCCTCAAATGTCATGATTTCATGAAATAGTCATTCATTAGGGTAATATGAACTTAATAGAGTTGTATTGCTGATTCTAATGATTATAATTCTGTAAAGCCATATTTGTTACGGTCGCGAATCATATTTTAATCAAAATACAACCTGACAGTGACCTGCAAATTGCAGAAAACGTAACAAAATTTGAATTTCGGGGGTACCTTGAAGGTTCTGCCTTAAGGTGGTTTTATTTTATTTTTTCGAAAATGACGCGTGTTGTGTTTCTAAGTACTCCGAAATTGGAGTCCACCTTTCCCCGAAAGATCCTAAAATTAGAAGATTGTGGCTTAAAACTATTCGAAGAGATCTTTTTAAATTAAACGGAGTTCGAGGTTCTGTTGGAAATATTTAATGTTTAAAATTCTGACACTTTTCATATCAAATACCTGATTTTTTATGTTGAAACTACCGAAAATAACGAAATATTGAAATAAAACCAAACTCATGAATGAACACGAAATGGAATAAACGAATGAAATGTCAAATTTATTGTAGGTCGTAGGAACCTAGCTATGATCACGCCATCTACAATTAGCTTTGCCCGAGCTTCCCCATTTTAAAGAGTAGCCATAGAGTTCTCACGCATGCGTTTACCATTTAGGTGTAACAGTAGTGTCTTCATACTTTGCCAAACTAAAGACTCATATGCACCATACCAGTTTCCTGCTTGTGGCATACAATATAATTGAAGCAACAAATGACTTACATTGCTTGAAATGCTTGCTTGACTTGTTTTGACTTTTACGTTTGCTTCAACTTCTGGCATGCCACAGGCAATTAAATCGCACTCTGTCAATCAGGCCTTATTTTGCATTCGTCTATACACTCTCTAACCGCAACAATATTTTCACAGCGGAGAAACTTGAAGATGACCTGGCAACTGAAGACTTGGAAGAAATAAAGCCGAATGCGGCTGAAGACCTGTGGTGGCTGGAATACTTGGACGGCGGCAATATGTTGGAGACGGTTGATAGCTCCAACAAGTTCGTTGTGGTCTTCCGGATATTGGACGAGTGTGTCGCGTTGGGGGATAAAGTGTTAGTAATATAATAGCTTCAGAATAGAATAAGAAATTATTTATTTAGGTTCTCCACCAAAAGATATACACAATAAAGGGCAATATTAACTAGGTGTACTCCTTAACTTATAGAAGACCACAGCATGCATAAAAAAGTTAATAATTAAGCTAACAAAGTTAAAAAAAATAACAGTAAAATTTGGAGAAAGTTAATATATTTTTAAAGGACTTTAGAGAAAAGAAAATAAAAATAACATTAAAGAGGTACTGAAGTTAAATTAAATCTATTATTAGTGATTATATTTAGACAGAGACTCATAGAATGTATAGAGGCGAAACTCTCACTCCGAACGCATTATAATGCCTATAGTTTCGGGGCGTCAGAAACGTAACGAGCTTCGCTCTCGATAATTGTCAAGTAACAAGGGTACGGGTATATTTTTGAAAATGAAATTATACAAGGCTGGTATTGCACAGCAGTCACGAATGAGGCTAATGTAGCTTTATTAGTATAAGTATAAACCATAACTTCCCGGTTCGAACATTAAATTATTTCCTTTTAGGCGTGACACATTCAAACGATATCTTTCTTGTCCACAGGCTAATATTCTCCACATCACTATTCTGCCTGGATGCCCTAGAATACTTCCTGAAGAAGATAAAGAAGTGGTCTTTAGGGAACGAGTACTTCCGGCTGGACGGGTCGGTTCCGGCCGAGGTGCGACAGAAATGGTGCCGCGAGTTTAACGCTGACAACAACTATAAGACTAAGTGAGTTTGTATCCAATTCTCGAAAAGAAAAGTACAGAGCAGAACATTTTCTGATCACAGTGAACAATAAACGTTATCATCTATATATATAAAAATGAATCCCTACTTCCCTTGGTCACGCCATCACGCGTGAACGGCTGGACCGATTTCACTAATTTTTTTTTGTTGTGTTCGTTATTGTCAGGAGAAGGATCTTATGAAATAAAAAAATAAGGAAGTTGATCGGAACGTTACAAAATTTAAGAAAACTTAACGCCCATATTAATTTTACATAACTGTCAGTTGTTTGAAATAACTGTCAGCGATTGATAGAAAGCGCGCCGCAAATATCGTTTAACACAGATGGATCGGTTGATCAATGAGTCGATAGATTTAGTTTTAGTCAATAGTCAAAATTAAAACTAAACGACATATGACATTCATAGTTAAGACAGGACAACGTCTGTCGGGTCAGCTTGTTATTTTCATAAATTGCAAAGTTGTACGTGATTGTGCGAACGTCGACACAGACATCGAACCAATTCACAGTCCTGCGTCTCTCGCGTGAATTCGTTTGCATGCTAAGACACTGACAATAAGTTTTATTATTTAAAAATCATGTGGTCTGCTAACAGATTGATGATTTCGACACCTGCAAGGAATAACATTGTAACTAATATTTAATAACTTTACAGGAGAGCGCGTCAAAGATTTAAAAAAATCTCTCAGATTTTGGTTAAGTCTGATAGGATAGAAGTATGATAGGAAAATGTAGCTATACCCTCGTTGACTCATATTTTCAAGGTTGGTTGGCATTATGACTTAACCGAAATCTGACTTAAATATTAGTTACAATGTTATTCCTTGCAGGTGTCGATTTCACTTTAACATCATTTAGCTTTCAGATAATATTGACTCAAGGACTGGAATCAGTATCAACGTCATCATTGTTCCGTTGCGAAAAAGTGATGGTGCTCTACGTCCTATATACCTGTACCATTTCTTTCTCGCAAGATAGTATAAAATACTCACATTTCCACTCAGATTGTTCCTGGTATCTACTCGCGCCGGCTGCCTAGGCCTGAACATGACAGCTGCCAACCGCGTCATCATCATGGACACGTCGTGGAACCCCGCGCACGACATACAGAGCATCTTCCGAGTCTACCGCTTTGGACAGAAGAAGGACTGCTACATATACCGCCTGGTTGCTATGGTGAGTCATAATCTAGCTCACTCATGACATACAGAGCATCTTCCGAGTCAATGACAGTATCTTCATACAAGCCCAAAAGCCCAGCTTGCCCTAATAAAAACAAAGGCAACATAAAATAAAGAAAGAAAAGAAAGAAAAATAGTTTATTCTGCACAAACAAAACGCACATTACAAAAAAATTACCTTAATAAAAATACAAACATAGAATGTAGCCAAAAGCCTCGTACCCAAAAATTAAAAGGTTTACAATTTTGTCCATGGCCAGGGACTAAAGACAATACATTTTGCTCTGCAAGGTTACATAATTTGTTCTGTCTTACGACACTCGCAAATGACAACAAACAAACGATGAAAACAAAAACAAAATGCCGATAGCAGAGTGAAAAAATTACTATTTTTGTAACAAAAAAACAACAATATTATGAACAATTTAGCCGTGCACACACAACATCACCTATGAAGCATTGAAATCAATGACCATTCATGTCATAAAAATATAAATTCTGCGCGTTATCCGCTGTGCGTAAATGACAAACGTAAGAACTCAATCAATCATTTATTATGAGAAAAATAACATAAAACTGCGCACGTGTCGAGGCCATTCTTTTTCACCGATATTGCGAGATCTTCCCTGCTTTGTTTAATCAGTTTTCGTCTACAAATTGCTATATAAATGGTTAGAGTAGAAGAGAACTTGTCCTGTCCGACCCCGATGACCCCATAACCCTCCTCCAGGAGAGCAGTAGGGCCACCAGTACAGTATACAAAAACAGACCGCCATCGTTCCGACCTCGCCGCCGAGGTCCTACGCGACGCCCCCGACGTAATTGTCGTCCCCCCCCCCCCCCCCGACCCTTGCTCGACGACGCGCCAGCCCGCGCCGTAGCTGAGCCTGTAGCTTTAAATTTCCCTTAAAATAATAATAGTATAATTTCGATCCAGCCTGTCCCACCTTGCTGCCCTCCCCTCAGTGACGCCCTAAGCCGAGGTTCGTACCCCACAGGGGGTGCCCTTAGCGTGCGATCACCTAGTAATTAAGAATTTCGCCCCTGGCTGGAGGCTTTAAGTTAGTAGCTTAAGGCACCCACAGGCTTGAACGGTTAAGTAGCCAAGACCTCAGTGGTCAAAACTACGAGCTGCCAATTAGGAAAAAGAAAAAGAGAACTTGTATTAATATAGTTATCATTTCCCAGGGTACGATGGAGCAGAAGATTTACGAACGTTCAGTGACCAAGCAAGCCGTCGCCTGCCGCGTGGTTGACGAACAGCAGATCGACCGCCATTACAATATGGCCGAACTCACCGAGCTATACAAGTAAATAACAACGTTAAAAATTGCTAGTCCTCCTTTGAACTTTTATACATTGAAAATAAAATGTATTAATCAATAACATCAGTAGATACTTTGCTCCAGCATATTTTCCGTCTATACCGTTACTACGAAAAAAAAACATTTATTTACACTAAACGTGATGCATAAAGAAAAACACAAACACAAAAAATAAGGGGAATATATGTGTCACATCCAGGCAAATAGGCCATCGCTCAGCAGAATTCTGTGATACTGCGAGACAGAAACACAGCGCTGGTTTTCAGCAACGTTGACGTGACTAAATAGAGTTTTCCGCGTTCAGGTTCGACGAAGGCGGCTCATGCGTAGCAGGTGGCGTAGCCGTAGGCGTGCACGACGTAGCACTGCTACGCGTAGCACGCGACGTGCTGCTACACGCGGTACACGAGCACGACTCGCTGCTACGAGGTTCTAGCGAGCAGGGCCTGCCTGAGCATGAGCGGAACGCGGCCTGGATGCAGTTCCAGCAAGAACAGGCGCATAAACGTAACTATAACTTGTATTGATACTACTTGAATATCACAAAGAATAAGTATTTTCATCTCCACCACTATTTTTTGTGGTTCTACCAGAGGAAAATATTAATAAAACTAAGCCCACCCATACTAAAAGTCAGCAAAAATATATAAGTACATAGTTTCCGTAGACACTGAGTTACCAAAAAACTTATTAGACGGAAAGATATGCTTTGTTGTCGATTTAATAATAAATAATAAATTGCATAATGAAAAACACTCACTTTTTTTAAATTACATTTACAGAAATGGAAAACAAACTAATCATGAACATCCCAACGGTTGCGTTAAAGCGTATTCACGACAACGCGCAACCGTCTGCATCAGCCACCGTTGTCAAAGAAGAAGACACTAGCGATTACAATCCCAACGAACCCAAAACTAAAAAAGGAAAGAAATCTTCCATCATCAAGTGCTGCATACCCATACAAGACAACGACAAACCAGTAACCAGAAGCAGCCCAAGAAAAGAACCGGCAATCATCAGACCAGGAACCAGCAAACAATACATGGACTACGTAGCATCCACTTCATCCGTCGACAAAAAGCCTTTTGAAGCCAATCCAGAAGAAGTCATGGTGGAAAAAATCACAGACATACTCATCAGATATGACTTTCAGAATAAAAAAGGAACGCCTGACATAGCCAATCTAGTCAAAAAAGTCAGAAATATAATGAAGAGAGGATATGTCAGTGAGGAAGATATGTCAGATGATTTGACTGCCAGCATAGCGAGGGTGTTACTGCCACAGCACATGTCTCTTCCCATGGTCACTAACATCATGTGCGAGTCTATCAACAACTCCGCGGAACCGAACGCACTGCCCGGCGACGCCGACCCGGAGTTGATAACGAGTGACCCCACTCCCAGTACATTCTATACAAATGAAAGGAAATCTGTCGAACCTGAACTAAGGACAAAGAGAAAAGCGGCATTAGCAGCTGTAAAAAGTATCGATTCTTTAGCACAAGAAGTCGTCATCAATTTAGATGATGACGATTTCGATGCAAGAGATACCGATTTTATACCGGACCAAGATGTGGCTAGTTTCAAACAAAAAAAAAAGTCAAAAAACTTAACACCCTCAAAAATGGTCGATACGGACGAAAGTACAATGAGTGCTGATGAGTCACGAAACGTAGTGGCCAATTTTGACAGCTTGAAGACTAATGAGAAATCCAGTATTACGAATGAAGATAAAGTCACAACGAATGAAGATAAGGACTCAAGTGTTCCTAAGAAGTATGGTCCTAAAAAACCGAAAGATAGAATTATTAAGACTTATTCTAGACCACAAAAAAATGACTCGCCTAATCAACTTAGAAAACCAATTGTCGATGAACCTACCGCGAGTGTCAGTAAACCCCCAGAAAAAGCCTGTTCAAGCATACTATTAAGTGATGATGAGGATCTAATATTAAGCCTCGCAAGTACTGAGAAATTTGTCGATAGTCCTAAAAAGGTTCCTGAAAAATCTGTACCAAACCCTCCGAACGACGAAGTAGTGTCTTTACCGATGTCTTTGTTGAAAAATCAGAATTTTATCAATATTGTAGCGCATACTTACTTGGTTGGTAATCCTATGTTAGATGAAGATGCGGCTACGCTCGCTGCACAGTATAGTACCTTGAAAGCGTTTAAAGAGGCCGAACAGACAGGCAAGGATGTGTGTAGCGGACCTATCTATGATATAGCTGTGAAGGTAAGCCGACTTTTTGAGATTTTTACGAACTAATTGTTTTCAAAACCCAGACTTTATCCATTATATTACAAAAATACAGTCAGGGAAATTAATTGTTCAGCAAATTGACAGCCTACGACCATATGCCGTGTAATAGAATAGCTATTTCATACAAACAATGTCAGTTGTGATTTCAATTTAGTATACTCTTACAAACTAGGAACTTTTGCCGCTCGAATAACGTTGACAGGGGGCGCTTGGTAAACATTTCTGAAAAATTATTTTATAGAAATATATTGAAACAATATGGCGGCGTGAGTTCTGATTTGGCTAATAAACCTTGTAACGCTAAATGGAAAATTTTAGTTTGTAGTCAATTTAATAATAATTTATTATTTATTTAGGTTCATTACGGTTTTGTAGTACAGGATGAAGTATGCATTATTAATTGCATGGTTTAAGTACAACGAATTATTCGGTGAATCGCTGCTCCCCTAGCTAGATCATTGAGCAATCTGTATTTAGGAGAGTCAGTTTGTCTCCCAATTTGAGTATCAAAATAATCTAATTAGCAATCGAAACTGTCTCTCCTAAATAAATTTGCTTAACAATTAATTTCCTTGACTTTACATTGACCTGCACAGCATTTAATTAGTTGGTAAAACTTCACAGACTTGATGGATGTCAATATCTAATAATTAAATTCCAATTTAATGTGTTGGTATTTTGCATATTAAAAAAAAAAAATAGCCGTTTGCCACTCCTTTAAAAATATTATCTCGTGACTGAGAAGGAATTATGAATAACGGCTCACTATGGACCCTCGGTAAGTGTGTCTAGAATTTTCTAATACCTTTTATAAAGTTTCATATTGAGAGACGAAGCAGCAAAATTCGATCTAAAGAAAAGCGGCCACATTCCTCTAGATCGTATTTTGCTGCTTCGTGTCTTAATATTAAACTTTATAAAAGATGTAAGAAATTTCTGGACACACTTACCGAGGGTCCTTATTGAGCCGTGATTCATAATTCCTTCTCAGTCACACGACAATATTTTTTTTAAAGGAATGGCGCTAGCGTACCTTTGTACAACCTCTTAACCGTAGGCGCGGGCCTGACCGTAGGCGCGGGCCTGCGGACGGCGAGCAATGGGCAGCTCGCCGTCCGGTAAGGACCAGGCCTGGGTCGACGGCGCGTTGTGTTCCACGCGCGCCTCAAAGAGTTGTCAGCATAATTGACGGGGTCCGACAGGGCCGACGCCTGCCGGGGTCGCGGATTGTTCGAAAGAGTTACCGTGGCCCTGGCGCACAGGCAACTGAAGGAACACGGGTGGGTTTTAGTCAGTAAGAGTCTGACACGCCCTTCCGCTCCGCCCAGAGCGGGAGAGGTCATTTGATGATTTCCCACCCAAAAAAAAAAAAAAACCTCTTAAAACCTATAAGTTTCACCAAAGAGTTAAAAGTAAGTTGTATAGAGCTGTTTTGCTGAACATTAACTCCCAACAGGTAATCGGCAAAGATATACTAAAGAAAATGCACAGTGGGAACCCAAAAGCTGCCGCCTCATCTGCTGATGACGCTGTTGCCAGCATACAGATGAAGGAACAGATGATTCAAACCCAGAAAACCTTCGAAGAAACTGCAAAGAGCTCCAAAGCCAAGAGTGCTAAACTCCGGGAAGATATGATTCAGCAGAAATTCGCTATGAATAAGGCAGAAGCAGCTGATAAGGCACAAGCAGCTGATAAAGCACAAGCAGCTGATAAGGCAAAGACTGCTGAAGTTAAGGCCGTGGTCACACCGCCTGCAGCCAGTGTTAATAGTACTGTGGTGCCGGTTGGGTTGTAAGTATTGAGCTTTATATTTAGAAATTAGCAACAACAAAAAACTTCTAATTGTTACAGACTAGCAACCCGCCTTGCTTCGCACGGTTTTTACGATATGACAAATATTGTTTTTTTTTTATTTTTTTAAATAAAATTTTAGTTTAGTATGAATGTATAATACACATAAACCTTCCGGAATAAATTCTATGAAAACTGCATCAATATTCATTATGTAGTTTATAAGAACTAGGCAGACACAGAGAGCCACGAAATGACGAACACGGCTTTATTTTATACTAGTTATAGATTTAACCGATTGTCTTGTTGGTTGCCTACCCCTTCGAAGAATGCAGATATGACGTATGTTATAACTAAAAACTGGATTATATGCAGCATTAACAGCTTGTTATAGGCATGCAAATTGGGAGCATATGCGAAATTAAATGAAAAATTTTAGGAAACCAAAAAAAAATAAAAAAATAAACTTTCATTTTTTTATTTAAAAATTAGCATACAATTAGTAAATTATCTTTTGATAGGCCATAATAGGTACAGTAACATTACATGACATTAAAATTGTTTAATATTTTTGTAAACATACACATTCATGTATTGTTCCAAATGTACGCATCAAATTTCACACAAATAAATAAAAAATTAAACTGCAGATCAATGAGCACGCACGTCAAGTATGAACAAGTTACAATTTATATGTTTAATAGGTGGGAAGACTTCTAGGTGAGAAGAAGTTCTGTCTCTTTCATTTTATTATCGTAACTGACAAAACAAAAGGGCGCGCGCGGCTACTGACCCTGCGTTTCGAAATGCAGTAAAAAGGATAATATCACGATCACTTTTATCGCATTTCGGAACGCAGGGTGAGTGCACAGCACTCGGAAAAATATTGTAAATGTACAGATAATATGCATCATAACTAGATCTTAGGTAAAATATGCTATTACCGCTTAGAATGGCTTAAATATGCAAATGCATATAATCCGGTCTCTAGTTATAACTGATAATATAACATCAGGCTTATATACCCCGAAGGGTTAGGCAGAGGTGTACCTATACGCCACCCACATTCGTCAGGTATGTTTAAGTCCCATGTAACAAGGGGACGAGCCTATGGCCATTGTTATAACTGATATTTTTTGTTTAGTATCAAGACAGCGGCGTGTTTAGGAGGCAGACCAGCGTTCGGCCCCCCGCAGCTGAAGAGCGAGCGCGTGGAGTGCATCCTGCCCGACGACGATGACGTCATCTTCAGCGACGTGCGCGCCCCGCCCGCCCCCCCGCCAAGCCACGCGCCGCCCGCGCCTCCCTCGCCGCACGCGGCCCCCCCTCATGTGCCCACCACCAAGCCAATCGTCCTCAACCACTTGCTCTACAAGCCAATCACACGCGGCTTAGAAGCACAACAAAGCTTTAGGGTTACCGTCGGAAGCGGAAACGGATCCCCCATATCGACACCTAAATTAGTAACGCCACCTAAAATCATCCTAAGGCCTTACGTGCCCCCGCCGGTACAAATGCCAAAGCTAAAGATAGCTGCAACTACAGCCACACCGACCATCGTTCAAGCGAGCGCACCGACGCCGGTCGTGCCCGAACGAATCCTGCCGAATGACGACACCATCTGTATAGACAGCGACGACGAGGAATCCCTCCCGCCGAGCATTCTAGCGACAATGATCCCCGCGGCCCCCATAGCCCAGCATAAAGCGCCAGTCCCCGTGTCCCTCACCAGCGCACAGAACCCAGGAGTCAAACTCCCTCTCCCGTCCATGCAGAACCTTCTCCACCACTCTGCTCCAGCCACTCATTCTCAATCAACAACACCACAGAAATTGGTGCTACGACAAGTCATGTCGCCCAGCGGCGTACAACCCCAATTTGTTCTGATACCGTCCGATAAACTTCCGTTGCCATTATCCTCCACCACAGACCCACCAACGACAACTCACGCGCAGCCGAAAAATGTTTCAGTTAGTTCGTTCAACACTGCACCGAGCGAGCCAATTTTAGCTGCTAAGAAACCTGAAATTAGCCCCACGGTCAACAGAACAGCATGCAAACCGGGCGATATACTCAGAATAACCAAAACGGGGGCTATCGAAGTGATAACCCGGGCCGACTTACAAACAATACCGGATAAACCGGCTTCTGACCCTATGGACACAAACAATGTTGTCATACAGAACCCAAAGCCGATTGCTCCGAAACAACCCGAGGAACCAAACAGAAAAACTGCTGCGAGTAGTAAATTTAAAAAGTCTCTTCCAAGCCCCAGGACATATGGGACGTTAGACTTAACTGATACAACTCCAGAGGTTTCGAAATCAAAGTCGAAGGGGCAAAAAGCTTTCATGTCCTCGACTGTTGACTTAACTAACATGTCACCTGCTGCTGCTAAACAAAAAACGATCGCTCCAAAACCTTCTACTACTGCGACGTTTGATCTAACAGATACGAACGAGGTTGAGTTACCGAAGAAGGCTACGTCACATAGAATGGAAAAAAATAGAACCGAGAAGAAAGTAGACGCACGGAAATCAAGGCAGAATAGTAATTCGTGTATCATTAGTAGCCCCCGAGCCACGAGTCCTGAGAACCCTCTGTCAATCTTGAAGGACGTCGTGCAGATAAAAGCTATAGACTATGCGGAAAAGTCTGTAATCCTAACATCAGAAAAAAGTAAAACCTCCAACATTTCAGTGCAACACATCGTGTCAACAGACTCTAAAACCACAGATGTAAAGAAAGAGTTAAAATTGACCAAGGTACCAAAGGAGCTAGTACCGAAACATATAGATGAAGCAGTAGAGAAACAGATTAGGAAAGAAGCTCTAATGAAGAAAATAACGCCTTTATTAAGTAAAAACCAACCGAAGACTAAAGAAGAACCGAAAAATCGTGGAAAGAACACGATAAGCTTTGACAATTTGAGTAGTGCTCATACTAGCAAGTTATTGAAAAATACCGAAACAGGTAAATCGACGGACAAGAAAGGCAAAGGTGTCTTAAAGGCCACGGAAACTGTAGATCTTACGTAAGTATTATGTTTTGGCTTAATTGACATAATTATCCAAAACTACACAGTTGGATTATCCGAACAAATAGGTAGACAAAACAATAAAGATTTGTAATAATAGCCCAGGCATCATTGCGTTAAAAAGGGACTTTTTTAGGAAGTCTTTATTCCAAGATGGTATCAGGAGTGAAGATCCAAAATCCAAAATTTCCAAAACTTGAATGAACCTTTAACAAACTTGGCGATTGCTCTAAACCAATATTGCCAAATTACTGCATGCTTTTTGGATCAGTACAGTTTCGTCTCATATGTTTTTATTATTTACAGTAACATGTTCCCACCCGGTACTACTATTAAAACTAGGAGCGAGTCTAAGAAGAGGCAGTCGCCTTCGACGGAGGTCACTCCGGTTAAAAAGAAAAAGCCTGCACGTAAGTATTTATGCTTAAACACAACTTAGGAACCGTAAAATACGAGCTGTACCTATGTGTACCACGATGCACTTTAAAATATCACCTTATTATCGGCACAATAAGTTCTATAGTCGATTGTTCAACATAGAGTGCACGTCTTCTCGCTCTACTTTGACATTATATTAAGTAAACAGACTGCTACATTCAGGATCGCATGCACCACAATGACGAAACAAAACCTAAAAGAATTTTTGTCAATCTTTTGAAGATAATAGAGGCAAAATGATGTTTTAAATATGTTTAGCGCTACATGCATTAAGTAATTTGTGGTGTGAGTGGGCCTTACAGTCCGGCCGCCGCGCGCCGTAGAGATAATGCTTTCCTGACACCTGTCAGGGTGACAATACTAGTAACTAATAAAGATCAAATTCGCAAAACAGTTATTCGTTTGTATGAAACTGACGGGTGTCAAGAAACGCATTCTCTCGACGGCTGGACTGTAATTATAATTTTTGCCAATCGGCCTGAGGCGCGGTGCGTCCCTCGCGCGACGCAACTCCGCCGCGCACCTCACACAAATGCAAAGCTCAGCTTAGATCTCGCCCTAATAGCATTTCTTGTTGGCATTTGCTTGGGCCACGATCACCAGCACGTGGCCCAACCAATGGCCAACAATAAATGCTATTAGAGCGCGGACTGTACTTTATTGATGTTTTTATCAAAACAAAACAACAATAAAGTACTTAGTTCTGAAAATAGTTGTGCTGTACCTACTTAACTTTGTTTGCTAGAAATAAACCTTTTCGAACTATGTCATGTTGTCAATAACATTGTTTTTTGCTCTCACAGCAATGACCCTGAAAGACTTCGATTTGGATGATATCGACGATATCATTGAACTGGAATAACAGCTACTACTGGGGATTTTCATAAACTATGACAAACAAAGGGTCAATGCCCCTTTCTCACTGCGAGTTCGACTCACGCGCCGAAACGACTATTTTAACCTTTTTTAACCTCGAATTACATTTAAGGCACCTTATTCCAGTTTGGGAGTATGTAAGCAAGTCATTATATTAATCACAAGCGAACTAAATAAATAATTGGAAAATTTATCACAAATACTCGTGTTCCAGTTCGATTTAGTAACGATATTTCGATTTGACTTACGATTTATGTCGTATTTATGACGGACTTACCATAAAGTAAGGTGACATTCAATTTTGTGTAGCGGTCGTATAGGGAAGTGTCAGTCATCATTGTTCCAGTGCGAAAACGGGATGCCGCTATACGTCCTGTATAGCTCCATCTCTTTTTCGCCCTGGAACAATTATGACTTTGGAATCTGCCCTGTACGGTCAGCAGCTCAGTTTCATAAGCATGGCAGCTTATAGGCAACGCTTAAACTGACTGGCAACAGGAATTCAATTTAAAAACCATTTATATTAAAAATATACAGTGTAAAAATTTTACAACGGAATAATTTCTGTGTAACATAGACATTTCTTATTTAGATTTAGTATTACATGATTGTTTTTTACACATATTTCTCTAAGCATAGTTTCTTATATAGATAGAAAATATCGCCAGAAAACAGAAAGTTTCTGCTTACAAAAAGTTTACACTGTATTGCTTAATAAACGAATTAACCTGAATAATTATAAATATTTACCATCAAGCAATATGTTAATCGTGATTCAAATATTATTACTTGAATGTAAAACAGCGATACTCAACCTTAGATGAATCTTTCTCGTTCTCTGTTTTTTCTCATAGATATATTTAATGCTTTAGCCACAACAATACTGAAACCGTTTGTGTTCATATCTCAGCGTCGGCTATTATTGACTATCATCATAATATATATTTTTATACAACAAAACCTATAAAGGTCAAATTTCCAGACGTGATTGCTTTTTACAGACTATATATTAACTTTAGACCAGTTGACTGAATGAGGTTCGACCTAAGGAGAAATAGGGCAAACCGTAGGTTGAGAATCGCTGATCTAATTATATTACGTGCGTCTTCTAATGATGGCACTAAAAAGCCTCATATTCATGGTCAATAAACGTTGTGCAATATTGTTGCTGGATAATGTTTTTGTGGTGGTGAAAATATTTTGGCTGGCAACACTGCAGTGTGTGTGCCAATATGACATCATGTTACTGCATCAATTTTGCACAGCTTACGTTTATCATGAATACGAAGCTTGAAACTTATGACTGTCATTATATGTTATATGTTTATAAAGGACATGTTCAACTTCACTGAAATAGTTTGAAAACTTTTTTAAATTTTGACATCCATGTGTAAGAGTGTAGCTTGATTATTTTCAAGTTGAACGTGGTTTCTCAGTGGCGTCGTGTAGCGGTAAAGGTTAGGAACTATAATAAAAATCGTAATATTTTGTGATTTCCCACTAAAATAAGAGTGCTACTTGATTTTCAGTTTTAACTTAAAAGTGGTTAAGTACAGTTGTGTCTACGTTCTGATTGTGATAAATGAATGTTTTTTTTTAACTGTGAGAACTTATTTTGTGTCCTATTTGATTATTTAGTGTTTCTAGCGAATGGCAGAGTATAGTTATACATAACTTAGATACTAGTATAAGTATTATTGTGTAGGATTAGCTAACGCAAAATTATCGGTTTTAGATTTATTTTTCAACTGGAATATTATTCAGTTCAGCTATCACAAATTCATTTTTTTTTTCATTTATTATTTCTGTAAATTGATTAAGAACTTATTATTTTTCGTATATTTTAGGTAAGTATGTGCTGGAGGCGTATGTTGCACATATTGTAATGAAAAAATAACCTTTTTAAATATGGACCTCACTTGGTGTTTTGTTTTCTATTTGTGGAGATAGAGCATTAACATTATACAATATGGCAGGGACAACGAAGCACAACCTGTTACCATGGATTCGGAAAATGATTCTGAACGCCTCTTCCCTTGAAAAGTTACGCCAGTTTGAAAAAAAAAATTTGCTGCTTCATACATTTTGACCGTGTAGGTATTACACTTTTCTATGAAACAGCAGTTTTTTTTTTGATAACCGGAGATAAATTGCTACGCTAGGGATCTAGAATCATTTGTGCCGAACTCATGATTCTCCTGTATAATTTAAACATGGTCACGTGTCTAATACAACTCGATTTAGTTTAGTGATGATAACATTTTATTTTAATCTTCCAGCAAAAGGATTGCAATGTTACGTTTTGTATAATTAGATGTAAGCTTACAAATAAATAGAAACAAAATATGAGTGTTTCTGTTCACCGATTCATGAAAATAAAAGCCAAATAATTATCGCAACTGTATATTTTCTTACACTTACAACAAAATATATTAAACATTTTATAATTTACGTAACTTACACTAGAACATTAAAGCTTCTACATAGATATAGTCCGAAAATAATTTCATAATAAACCAATAACAATGCTTGACCAGTCGCATATCACGTTGAAACTTAAAATTATATAAATTAATAACTTCCTATAATCATATAAGATCTTGGATGAACTTAGAACTACATTAATTACGTTTTGCAGTGTTTAATATTTTATTTGTTCGATAAAAATCAAAATATTTTAATGTTACACTAATACATTGCATTGGATTTGTATGAATCATCATTAATATTGTAACTAAATAATTTAGCACTTATGATAGTGTTGGTGACAGCTTCAATCCACTTTCTGAACAAAACATATTTCGAGCACCAAATATTACAGAGAAATACTACTTATATTAAAGAGAAATACAGATATGAAAAATAGATATCGAAGGGCATTGATTGTAGATTCCATATACGGTATATCCAGATTATGTGAACATAACATCCAGACATTTCTTTAAACTATTGCGCTCCCCAATAAAGTAGTTAGTTTTCTCATGATTCTTTGAGCTGTTGTCAAAACAAATAGCCGTGGATCAAAATTACCAACACAAATAACATAAACAAGTTTCATTTGGCTATTTTAAGCTATATATTTAGTTATACTTACATAAAATACCAATGAAAATATCGAAAACAAGTTTTTAGAGATCTGAATATCTTATGCTTGTGGCGTTATATGTGACTTAAAGTAAACTCTGAGCGAGTAAAAAAAATTAACACCACATTTTATAAGGTTGAAAATATTATCAATGGGTATTTGTTAATGTACGACTAAAAATATTTCATGATTTCGATACACGCCCACGATGCTTTACGATCAAATAAAGTATACATTCCTAATTAATTTTAACGAAAATACACAGTAATACAATAACTAGAATAATATCAAATATAAAGTACCAGTAGTGATTTATTTTAAAAGAAATCCCCTCAATATTTTGGTAGAAATTACGTAGAAGTCAGCAGTCAAATGGGATTCTGCAATAAGCTGAAAGTTATCGTATCCTCATTGACTGCCGCAGTTCAAATGTTTCGGCACCCTGTTTTGACACAAAGACTGCATACAATTAGACATATTATCACGAATGGTTTAGCTACATGTTTAATGACAACTTACAAAACAAACATTTCTCTTACTGAAATATATTAATACCTTTTATTAACTATTCTTTAATACACTCCCGGACTCCTAAATCGAACCAACGTGCATAATTAAATGTAGGTATAAAGGTCTAAAAAATCAAAATAATTACGCGTAAAAAGAAGTTTGTATGCAGTTTTGAATGCGACATACTGGCCATAATTGTTCCAAATTTGAATTGACGAACATTTAAAAAGTTAGGAACCGTATACAAAAAAAATGCAGGGTGGCTTTGATTCAGTTATCCGGAAGTATATATTAAATAAAACCGATAAGATAATTTCGCTATTTCCAATACTGTCTATGGAATGAGCTTTTAAAATTCATTGCTAAAATAACTGACTCCGTCGTTGGTGTAGTGGTCGCTAACGCTTTTGTTGAGCTCGATTCTCGGGTCGGGCAAAGTGGTATTGGGTTTTCCATTTGGAATTTATTAGTAGCAGCCCGGAGTCTGAATTTGTGCCCGGTTAATAGCAATAGGCTCGCCCTCTATTACATGGGACTTAAACATAACTGGCGAAGTGTGGGTGTACTATAGGTGCAACTCTGCCTAAGCCTTGAGGGATTACAGGCGTGATATTTTGTTATGCTACTAAAATAACATTACACATTCCAAAAAAAACACACCACACTATTTTAGCAAGGCGCCAGAATGCTAAACTTTTACTTAAATTATGAAAGTTGTTGTTACAAAAGGTACCCAAAATTTTGATAACAATGGTTTCTCAATTTTTAAATTACTTGTATTTAACTTTTCTTTACTGAATAGACCGCGATCATAGCTTTAAGTTTTATATACAGGATTTCAACGCGGGTTTTCTCGCCACTGATAATGTCCCCCACAAACAATTTAATAAAGAGAGGTCCTTATACGCTTATACAGTAATATTCAGGTAAATTATTTGGTAATGGCACTTGCGGCAAGCAAGGCCAAAATACATTTTAGTGCTTAGCTGTCAAATTAAAATGATATCTCATTTTAACCTTTCTCAACAAGCGTCGAGCTGTTAGCTGAAAGTACATAATAATATGTATGTAAGAAAAATGAATAGAGCTCAAATAGAAAGTTATTTTCAAAAAATTGTGTACAAATTTTTTCTCCACTTAAAACAATCTTTTAACCATCCTTTATATTTTCAAATAATGGTCCATTACATTGTAGTCTCAAAACATTGCAGGTATTTTAGTAGTAACGCCACAGTCTGCCATGTTAATGTCATCAATAAATGCGTATCGAATATAAATGCGTAGTCCCACCTTCCTACCTAGGTTTTCACCGCGAGTCCACGCCCCTGGCGAGGCGCGTCTTGTCGAAGGCGCAGATGGCGGCCAGGAGCGACGAGCGCGCGTCGCACGGAGACGCGGCGCCGCCGGCCGGCATGCTCGGGCCCGTGCCGCGGCTGTCTGTGTCGTGAGCTGCTGCCAAACAATTAACTAGAATAAGACCTACCATAGACAATTAACACTTCATCTAGAAACTCCGAACCAGTAGCGCAATTCTTTCTTGCTCGTCGTGCACAAATGCACTCTCCAAGATTTGATAAATAAGGCAGAGAACAGAGCTGTCCCAGTCACTACTTACGGGTAGGACAAAATATAAGGCAGATCACATCACACGGCGGGGCGCGGCGAATGGAGACAATTTCCCCGATTTTATTGAATTTGTATAAATATTATGCGCGGGGGCACGTTGTCTGCGCCCCGCCTTGTGATGCGTTGCAGTGTGTGATGCGCCTAAGTGATCGACACAAGAAGAAGTAGAGCGATTTTGAACGCGTTCGTCAAAACTGCAGGCTAGCAGCGATTTTAAACGCATTCAAGGTATAAGATACATTCAACTGGTCAGGATAGTACCCGGCACATACGTCTCGATACTGTACGCCATGTGCGCAATTTTGAACGTGCTTTTGAATCATGCTTCAAGTCTGAGAGAGACGGAGGTATACATGACCGGTAGCACCATCCCTTTTTCAGACTGAATCATGTTGGCATTAATACAGGATCGGATAAATGAATAATAAGAACTTAATGCTTACATAGAGCGGGTGGCGTCGGCGTCGAGGCGGTGCTTGCACTCTGCGACCGCACTGTCTCTGCCAATGATGACGTTGACTTCCATAGACTATCTCGTTTTTTCTGCAAATAAGTTACCTTTATTTTACATTGGCAGAAATACTCGCGTCAACACAAGACATTCAAAAGTAGCTCCAGTTTAGAAATAGCGGTACTGAAGGCTTACTCATGAAGGACTGTTAATTTTTAAACGACTTCACAAAAAGGAGGAGGTTCTCAATTCGTTAGTATGTTTTTTTTTTATATTTGTTAGCTCAGAACTTTTTTCTGGGTGAACCGATTTGGATAATTCTTTTTTTATTTGATAGCTGGTGCTTCACAAAGTGGTCCCATTAAAAATTTGATCAAGGTCTGACCAGTAGTTTTTGAGTTATCCTTAATACTGCATATTTTTTCCACTTAGTTTATATGGATGATGTGTTAATAATTTCCTGTCACTGTTATTTACACACCAAGTAGTGATATACGAATTTGTGTGGGGTAGGTACCGCAACTAAAAAGTGAAAAATAAAAACCGACTTCCAAAAAAAACACTAAAAGACGTGAAAAATAACTTTAATTTCGGAAGTCGGTGGCCAAAAACTAATATACAAAACCAAAGACACCGACTTCCGAAATTAAAGTTATTTTTCACGTCTCTAGTGTTTTTTTTTGGAAGTCTGTTGTTTATTTGTAAAAAAGTTTTTCTTATAAAACTTTTGCAGTCCAGTACTGCTGCATGTAGGATTCATTTATTTATTTCAACTTTACACGTACAGAAATGTATAATTAATCGATAACTTACCGCTCTTCGCTTTTGTTTCTTTATTTCTTCTTCGGAACCGAGTATTTCTTGTATACGTACTTCTCTTTTCGCGCTTCGCACCTGTAACAAAAAAAAAAAAAAACAAATTGGTAAAGACCTTATTCACTTATCAACATAACAAGACACGCGTGTTCACTAACACTAGATAAAACCTAAATGAATGCCTAAAACAAACGCGCTGTTGGATTTTCAACTTTAGACGGTGAGCCGAGCGTTCAAACTCCAACAGCGCGATTGTACATTAATTTTTACACTAAATCTGAGGATGCCTAACAGGAATATTTTATCCTCTTCATTTGTTATTATGGGATAAACAATTTAAGGTCATTCTACACTAAGTAACCTAAGTTCACACACCCTTTGTTTAAAATTAATAATACAGATCATTTTGAAATTAATCCAACATACCGATTTCTGTTCACTCTTCAACCTAGCCTCCATATTTGTCACCGCCACCTTCAGCTCATCTTTCAACGCGATTGGAAACTTGAGAAACAGGCGTTCGTAATGCGGGATCATTGCGAGCCCGTTGAGAGGGGCGCGCACGAAAAACGGGTGTTGTAGCAAATTGTCTATCGACGGGCCGCCGTGCTTGCATGAGATCTTGGATAGACACATTCGGAGGACAGATTCTGGAAAAAAAGTATGTTTATTGTCTACTATCATTATCATTCACGTACATAAACTCACGCCTTCTTCCCGTGGTGGTAAGCAGAAACTACAGAACGCCATCTGCTACGATCCGTACATACTCCTTTTCCGTCGTTTACGTTCATACACGCACGCCGGTTGCAAGTACTACGCACCTGACCTTTTTGAAGAACATCACCAATAAGGACACTATAACAATTATGTGCTCCTAGTGCGTTCCCTCCCAGCGTTTCCACTCACATCTGCCTTGTAAATACCTTTTGTTAGTCGCCTTTAATGCATCCTCTCAACATGACCAAATCACCTGAGCATACTCTTTTAAATTTTTGTCATAACATTTTCATTTAAACCGCACCAATAATTATCATTTATCAGTTGCAAAACGTCCAGTACATAGGCCTCCCCCAAGCATCGCCACAACGACCGGGTAAGTCGACGGTCTACCTTGTGGGGAGCTCCCCTACGCCGCACCTTTCGGTACGCGGTTGCCACTCTTAGAATAGAATAGAATACTCTTTATTATGTATACCATAAAAAGTACAGATATAAATGTAGAATTTTTACATCGAATGACACAATGGGCGGTTTTATCGCTAAAAGCGATCTTTTAAAGACAACCTTTGGACACTCTTAGTACTTTTCGGCTATATGAGTCATCCTTTGTGTGAGCAATGTTCCGAGGAACTCCATCAGGAAATCCATCTAATTCGTAATTCTAGAACACAGAGAATTACGTTATAAAAAAAACCTAACAGGGTGTGCTTTATTGATCCCAGCACAGAAGTCAAGTGTTACACCTAGGCCCGTATTAATAAACGTTCCTCAATGACGTGCCCAAGTGCGCAATCATTTGATACGCCATTATTACGATATCAGCATCTCAAGATCATTGCTAATTAATAAACACATGAATACAGTATCTCAGTTACCAAGATCAGCTCCTCAATGCGCTGTACTTGACGGCTTGATTTCGTGAGCGATTACGTCACATTGACCGAAGTTTAGAATGACATGCATCACATTTCATTATTTTATGTTGTAAGATTTATTGAAATACTTGTATTTTGTTAAAACTTTAATGGATAGCGCTGTATCACGTTATAAAGTTGCTTTCTACCCAAGAAAGCCTTAACTTGTAAAAAAAATAATGTGTTTTTATTTCCCAACAAATAAAAAAAAATAAAAAAATAAACTTTTTCTAATTTTTATATTTGATGCTGTAGGTTGTGATAAATGTATTAGGTACACCATAAACAAGCTGAACTATGAATTTATTAGAATAACATTTTCATATATTTATATAATTATATTGGGTTTTAAAATTAGATTAATTGGATTTATATGGTACCTACTACTTTTAAAGTTTATTTATTTATTAAACTTTATACAACTAAAGAAGTACACTTGTGGACTTACTGGCTTTTTGTTATAGCTATAAATAGTTTTTTTTTTTTTATTATACTTATGATAAATGTATTCAAAATATTTACATAGGTAGATAGGTACCTGAAATGATGCTGTAACATAAAACCGGTCATAAAATATCGAGTAAAAAATATCTCGAGTACACACACCTATTGTATACTTAAGTGTAGTTCCGTTTATTAATCAGTCCATTACTTGGCTGATAACGTAAACCCAAGCCGTAACTTAAGTACACAAATTATTATGTTTATTAATACGGTCATGGTCTCAAGGTTGTTATCAAGTGCGACCTCTTGGGCTGAGGAACGTTTATTAATACGGGCCCTAGTCAGTTATCATACCACAATGTGAAACTTAAGGAGGAACGAGGCTCTTTTCGTCTTCATGGCCTACAAAG
Source organism: Griposia aprilina (assembly GCA_916610205.1). Lineage (NCBI taxonomy): Eukaryota > Metazoa > Arthropoda > Insecta > Lepidoptera > Noctuidae > Griposia > Griposia aprilina. The sequence goes on from OU744299.1 coordinate 6,490,242, forward strand.
TCGAACAAAAAAAAAACAATCATGCAACACTGAGGTACCTACCTAAATCCTCATTCTGCAATAGCGGTTCACCCTCATAATGATCACAGTAGTAATCCGTCAACGGACACCCGACAGCCATCTCATACAGTGTCCGTCCGAAGCAGTACACATCGATGGCCTCCGCCGTGACCCCTCGCCTTAGTTGTAAGAGATGTGGCCGGTACAGACACGGTACACCTACTAGAATGTTCTCTATGTCCATTAGAAGCGCCCGCTGGTTTTCTATTGCTATATTTCCGGGGTGGATGTGGCCTGGGGAAAGTTAGATTAGATTTAAATTGGTAGGTAGTTGGAATAATTGCGGTAAATTTGTTTTTTTATTATTATTGGATTACCAATTTTCAAGTATCGAAGTTAAAAAGTTATTGACAAATTAGTCACTCTTATCGGCGCGGAATCGGCTTGAGCCGATCACGTATCACCATACTTGTCGCATTCAAAAGTCAAAGTCAAATCGTTTATTTCAAATAGGCACATAAAAAGGCACTTTTGAACGTCAAAATTTACAAAAAATAGAATTGATTCTAGTTGCCCCTTCCAAAATGTAGTTTCGTATGGAGAAGAATGGGCAAGAAACTCCACCGTTACTCTTTTAAAAATGTTTTACAATATTATGTATACATAATAATTATACGTGAAGACGATGCACCTAGAATAAAATTACTATACCACAATAGGTAAAAATAATTAAATATAACGCATGACAGGTAAATTAATTTTGAGATAGATACATGGTGCTCACATATTTACAAATATTGAGAAGTAGATGATTTTTCAAAAAAAACAAGTAATAATTTAGTGTGTGAGTTATATATTGAGTTTGACGCGGTGTCGAGTCGCGTCGGCCAAGCCGAAACGAGGCGAAAGACTTCGTTTTCGCTTCTATTGCATGGACATAAAGCTCTTTCAGACTTGCTCAAGCCGTTTCCTTGTCGATAAAAACAATACACAATTACACACATACAATGTGTTTTGTAGGGAATAAAAAGGACTTATGGCTCATGTTAGCACTGCACAAATTAGTCAGTCTTGGTATTATTAAGACTTCCACAACAATCCATGACTTCCAATTTGATCTTATAACAAAAAAAAAACATTATGATAGTTTTGTTACAAGAATATTTGGAGGGGATTACTATAGAGATAAAAAATAACGTTTATATGTAATACGTACCGTGAGGTATGCCTTTTTCATGTAGAAACTTCAACGCGACCAATATCTGGTATCCATAATGCGCAAGCTGTCCTAATGTAAACGGTTTCCTTATCCTAGGGTTGCCATATTTCGCTAAATGGTTCTTACTATACTCTGTACTATAGAGTATGTCTCTTAGACTGCCGAATTCATGTATCTTTCTAACTACGAATGCTCCCGTTTCTAAATTTTGAATAGCTAATACTGGATCTACGTTGGGGTGCTGTAAAGGAAGAAAATTTGTTTTATTATTATGTATCTTATCTTAAGTTGATTGAAAGAAAGTTAATTTTATTACAATTAATACATCGATTTTGATGTGAAATGTCTTTTATATTGATCGCTTGTTGTTTGTGTTTTCGGTGACAATAAATTAACTGGCGAAACCCCGCGACCGAAAGTGCAAATGGTCAATCATACCGCTGCTGCGTCAATCGAGTCATTTTGATAATTTCACATATTGAATACACGTATCATTCGTGTAAAGTGTTCTACTACATCTGTCACAGACGGGGTAGGTATAATGATATCTACTAAGCCAACCAAGATAACTGGGTGGAATAGAACCTCAATACCCTTTTACCGTATCAAGCCCCGAAATGATCAAAATCAAAATATTTTATTTCACATGCCTATAGCTACGTGGGCACTTATGAAACGTCAGAAGCTGGGTGCACGGTTCCAATTGGTCGTTTCCTATGGAGAAGAGCCAGCAAGAAACTCCACGGTTACTGTTTTAAAAATAAGGGGCTTTTACAATGTTTCAAATTACAGAGTTGACAGGTATGGGAGGACAGTGTAGGCCTGTCAACAAGTAACAGGTACTCAACATATTGCGTATATCGCATATTTGCGGAAGTCCTGAACCGCTAACTGCCAGGTGTTTGCTACGCTGCCAGCAATATAATTACTTTGTCAGCTAGTAATTTGCATACTTACAGAAAGATTTATCAAACTCTTGAAAGCAGTTTGTAAGTCTTTGTCTCTGAGATACCTGTCGGCACCATAGCTCTGGTATGACAGCATGCAATTTGTTCGACTTTCCGTGTCCGTGACCTGTAATAATAAAAACAGTTTCAATGCTAAGGATTAACCATTATGATAACACGGTAAGCAGCATAGTCAAATCCAAAAAATTATTACTGTTGCATTTTTTTTTTTACATTTTTATGAAATGTGCAGTTACGTATATATTTATATTTTAACTATAGGGGTCGTCACGCACGGAACTCTGCCTACCGCCTTGTGAAAAATGCGTTATTACCCGTCTGGGCTACAACAGAGACAGGGTTACGAATTTTAAGCGTAGGTATAATTATGTTTAAATGATAAATGATTTTATTTCTGTAAGTAGGTTTGTACAAACACTTTTACACGTCAATCATACACTCGAGAGCAATGAATCCGGGTCACTTAAAGAATGTTAAAAATCTCGGAAACTAAAAATGATAGGTTAATGCAATAAATTGTATTTAATAGACAATGTAATACTCCTTAAATGAAAGTAAAAAAAATATGAGTCACCATACATTTTATTAACACAAAATTACATAAAGAAAAAAACTGCTGATCTCTCCTTAAAACAAAAATAGGAAACATGAAATTTTTGAACTTTATTACGATTTTCTTGAATTTTAATACTTCGTATTGCCTCCTCGTGCTTCCATTACTGCGTTTACGCGGTTTGGCATGCTGTACACCAAGTTCCTTATACGATTTTGGGGAATATTCTCCCATTCCTCTGTGAGAGCAATTTTGAGCTCACGAAGCGTGATTGGGGGAGGGTTTCGTTGTTTTACGCATCTGCCTAGCTCGTCCCAAGCATGCTCGATCGGGTTGATATCCGGGCTGCGCGCTGGCCACTCCATACGAGTAATGTTCATCTCTTGAAGGTAGTCATTCACAATCCTACCTGTATGAGGTCGGGCATTGTCATGCATAAATATAGCATCCTCACCTAAATTGACCATAAATGGACCAACGTGATCATTGAGGATTTCTTCCACATATCTTACGCTAGTTAAAGAGCCGTTTTCTATGATCACCAGCTCTGTGCGACTTTCAGAAGAAATTCCGGCCCACACAAGTACAGACCCACCACCGTAGGCTACTTTTTCTTCGATGCATCCTTGCTTGAATCTTTCCCCTGGTCTTCGATACACTCTGTGTCTTCCATCGTGCTTGTAGAGCATAAATTTTGATTCGTCGGAGAACATAACTTTTGACCAATCTTCAATACTCCAATTTACGTGGCTCTGGGCATATCTTAGTCTTGAAATACGATGCCCACGCTCCAGTTTAGGGCCGTTTGCAGGTCTAAGGGGTTTTAAGTTAGATTCAGCAAGCCGACGTCTTACTGTCCATGCACTTGGGTTACTTCCTCCGAGGCGTCGAAACTGATTTGTGAGTTCAGTTCCTGTGAGAAAGCGATTTCGAAGCATGGTGTTCACCAAGTATCGGTCTTCTCGTGCTGTGGTACACCTGGTTCTGCCCGTTCCTGGTCTGCGTAGGTTAGAACCAGTTTCTTCGTAACGTCGGAGAACTCTTTGTACTGTTGACAGCGACACACCGACAGTCCTGGCTGTATCGCGCTGACTCCGGCCGGTTTCCAGCATTGTAAGTATTCTGGTGCATTCTTCAGGCGTAAGCGACATAATTTCAGCTTGAATAATGAATATAGAGCACTATCAACATGGTTTATGTACCCACATAAATGACAGATTACAAACAAAAGCAAAACCAAATGCTGTAATTTCGTAGTTCCATCTTCGAAAGTGGCCCTTTTTCAAATTTGATTTTTTTATGATATAACTTTACAATAACTAAGAAGTTTTAATACCTTCATTTAAGGAGTATTACATTGTCTATTAAATACAATTTATTGCATTAACCTAGCATTTTTAGTTTCCGAGATTTTTAGGATTCTTTAAGTGACCCGGATTCATTGCTCTCGAGTGTATTTTGTAAACTAGATGAGGTCGGCGTTTCCTATCTGACTACTCTGAGAAGAAAGGCCGAAACAAACTCAGAGGTCACAGTCTCTTTTAAAGTCCAGACATAATCTTGGTCAGATCATGTGAAGACCATGTAGATTGGTATCTGAAATGGTCTTTTAAGGAAATAACCACACAGATTGACTGGCCCTGTCCAGTCAGTGCACGCATTTGTCAGTAATCGTGCAGCTCAACTCAGGAAGTCAGGACTTAAGTTTATCTTTGTATGTGGGTTTCTTTAGTCCCTCGAAGCATCGTGTAAGTCTGATGCAGTTCATATGGTGACATCAAATCGGAGATTGAACTAAAATAACTGCCACCAACTCCATCAGTGTTGACAAAAGTGATCTTGTGTTGAAAATTTTAGTTGCGGTCGGGTTTTTTTTAATCTTTTTTAAATATTTATTTACATAACCCGCTGGAGGTCGCTGAAATTCGCTGGATGCGAGAAGCGGAAGACGGGTCGTTGTGGTAATGCGTGGTTCTTTTAGCTGAGATGATGATAATGTTTTACATAGCTACAATAAATCCTTTGTCTGGCTAGGTGCTTGAACCTTTTCTACATAATTATCGCCACTTCATTACAAAGTTAAGGCTCTTTGAACCTAAATAATTGCAAAGTAAAAACATGTATGTCTAGTTTATTTTTATCACGTGCCCGATAAGTCGAGTGTGGAGTTATTATGATTCATAACAATGTTCGTCAATGGATTCCCACGACACGACGTAAAACACTATCAAGTTTCAATAAAAAATGATTTAAATAAAAGACTCGGTTTTTTTTTCGTCCTATGAATCCCTAGCAAAAAGGCGTTAGGCTTGTGGGCTGTATGTATGTATGCATGGGTTCACGGAAATGAGTGTTGATAGCACACTTTGAAAGTTATGCCAAACTTATACAGTGAAATTGACGTGCAAACTGTAACCATGAACTGTAACCCCCAAGCGTATAATTTTTTTGTAGGTAATTTAAAAAAAGAAACAGCTGTTTCATAGAAAATTGCCATACTTACCTACGGGTTCAAAATTTATGGAACAGCTAATATATTTTTTAATAACCGACAAAAGATTTCAATGCTGGTCAGTTCAGAATCATGTACCTACTGAATCCATGGTAACAGGTGGCGCGCCGATGTCCCTGCTACCCTGTATTGTGACAATAGCGTGAATATTTTCACTTTTTTTAGTTGCATGAAATATTAAATCTCTATTTAACAGTTGGTATTTCTCATCACAATACCTACAGTAAAATGTTCTGTGAACCATTCTTATTAAAATTATTTACTAATTAGATCATTCCGGAACAGACTGATAAAATAGTGCTTGAAACATAATTATATCTTTAAAACAATCAAACGTAAAAAGAAATGCTTTTTTTTAAAGGCATGGCTGGCAAAACGCTGGCAATGACGTTTTAAGCACTTTAAAAAAAAAATATATATATACGGGTCGACTTGAGAACCTCCTCCTTTTTGTTTCGTCAGTTAAAAAGGGAAGCGATAACTGTTGCACGCACCGGATGTTTTTGAATGAAAGAGTGTTCATTACCAATATTTTTTCCCATCAAGGTTTCATAGCAAAATGAAAAATGTCACAAAATGGCTTCAATAAGGTCATTGCTTTTTTTTCTCTCAGTTAAGTTTAATCATGATCTGGCAGTTTGAGTAATTTATGCGGCGTACCCAAATGTCCTTTCTTTGGTATTGTTCGTCGAATCGTTGAGCTCCTTAAGTCCTGACTTCCTGAGTTGAGCTGCACGATTACTGAGAATTGCATGCACTGACTGGACAGGTCCACTCAATCTGTTTGGTTTGTTTCCTCAAAAGACCATTTCAGATACCAATCTACATGCTCTTCACATGATCTGACCAAGATTATGTCTGGACCTTAAAAGAGACTGTGACCTCTGAGTTTGTTTCGGCCTTTCTTCTCAAAGTAGTCAGATAGGAAACGTCGACCTCATCTAATTTAAAAAATATGATTGACGTGTAAAAGTGTTTGTACAAACCTACTTATAGAAATAAAATCATTTATCATTTATCAATAATCGATCAGTGCCTACTTCAGAAAGGTGTTAATCTTGAATGGAAACAAAGTGTGGCAGTAGGTAAGATCATTAATGCATGTTCTAGACAGATTATTTGCTAGTATATTGCCCTCGTTTAAAAACATAAACATGCGATGCGAGTTATCAGTCAGTGGCTAGATTTCGTGTCCAACAAATGTAATGTAATACACCAATTACTAAAATATTATTATTAGCATTATAATCAATATGTGTGCGACAACTTTACAAGGACGTGTCTTTCAGTTCACCGATAATGACATAGGTACAGGATGTATGTGTGTCTGGAACTTTCAGTTACGTTTAAAGCGATTGGGCAAATAATCCTGAAGTTATGGAAAGAAAACGATAATTTAAAAAATATTAGGTTTTTTTTTGCATAAACACCATATTTTCCTGTTTCAACGCATCAAATACCTACGGTCGTTACTCGCATATCCTTCTAGGTTTAACTTTTGAAGATTGCAAAACCCTCTGTCACTGGCCTAAATCCATCTGGATTTTCAAAAACCTTGTAGTTTGTAACATTACTTAGCATGTCGTTGCCAAATTAGGTAACAAATCAGTTACTTACTAAAAAATAATGTTTCCGTATCCGCCAGCCGACGTCGGGCAGCGGACCTTTCAGTTCGTATCTACCGTCGCCCCGCAACGCGATCGACACAGTCTGAAGAGCTTGTTCTGTAACAAACAATAAAAAAAACTTATAGAAGATACCTATCAGACTAGCCAGCCAGCCAGATCAGCTTCTCCGGCGGGATCTCATGGCGGCATGAAGAGTGCGACTGTCACAACCCAGTGCAGGGTACGCCACGATTGTGGCGGTAAGTCTCCTTTTTGAGGAGTGGATTGATTGAGAGGCGCCACAGCGTCCTCACCTTCCGCCTGACGCAGGTCCTCACCGGTCACGGTTATTTTGGGAGGTTCCTGTTTCGCATAAGGCGGGAGGAAACGCCCAGGTGTTACCACTGTGTGGATCGCCCGGAGGACACGGTGGAGCATACGGTGGAGGTCTGTCCGGCTTGGGCGGAGCGCCATCGTGTCCTCGCGGCGACGATCTCTTGCGTCCGGCCCTGGTTCAGGCCATGGTACGGAGCGAGGGGCATGGGAAGCCGCCACCTCCTTCTGCGGAGCAGTAATGCTTGTAAATGAGGAGGCAGAGCGCGTGAGGGTGAGGCAATCGTTGCGCCCTCACGCCCCTATTTGCCGCAGGAGGAGACACCCATGGCGTCGGGAATCGATAGCAGATTCCCGGCGACCGTAGGCGCGGGCTTGCGGACGGCAAGCAATGGGCAGCTCGCCGTCCGGTAAGGACCAGGCCCGGGTCGACCGCGCGTTGTGTTCCAAGCGCGCCTCAAAGAGATTTCAGCACACATTGATGAAGTCCGTAAAGGCCGATGCCTGCCGGGGGTCGCGGGTTTTGTCCGAAAGGGTTACCGTGGCCCTGGCTCACAGGCAACTGAAGGAACACGGGTGAGTTTTAGTCAGTAAAAGTCTGACACGCCCTCCCGCTCTGCCCAGAACGGGAGAAGTTATTTGATGATGACCAGATCAACAAAAAAAAAACTAGATCAGCCTATAATGTTCCCACTGTTAAAACTCAGGCCTCTTCTCTGTAAATGTGGGCCGTAGCCCGTAATACACTAAGCGAGCCCAGAACAGTTTGGTGGATGTCACATGTCGTTGAACTTTAGATCTAGGTTATGCCGACATCCTCAAGATGTTTCCCGTCACCCTTACATAAACATGTGCATAACTCCAGCTTCCTCATATGTTATAGAATAATAAATTCTACCTATGCCAATAGTTAAGGGATAATAGCTGCAATCAAGGTTCCCAGTCTTAATTTAGCTGCCACAATAACTTCGTTAGTATGAGTCGTTTGGTGTGTGTTAGCTGGAGTGACGTCACCCCAGCTTCCTCATTCAATACAGGCAAACCAGTGAGGTCAGGGTTTAGGATTATAGTCAGAAAATAAGGCATAATAGCTGCACAAGGAAAGAAAGAACTGAACGATAATACTTAAAAAGTATTGAAACTACGATCAAAAAACGTGTGTGTAAGCTGGATGACGTCACCCCAGCTACTCATGTCATATGTTCCAAACGAAAGAAGATATGATTATGTATTATATATCAAAAAATAAGGCATAATGGCTGCCATCGACAGCAAAAATTTCAAATCTCTGGTCAACATACTCTATGAGTTATTAAACCGATAAATATGTGTAAGCTGGAGTGACGGCACCCCAGTTGCTCATGTCATATCTTCCGAAAGAAAGAAGATATGAATAAGTATTACTTAAAGCTCAAAAATCAAGGCATAATAGCTGCCGCAGGCAGCAAAATTTTCAAATCTCTAGGCCTTGTACTTTCCACGTAATAAATAAAAAAACAGTTTCCGCGCGCCAAAAAAATCAAATTATTGCTTCCGAGGACGTAAGGAGCGGCGTTGCAGTTCTATACTATTACTACGTACTACAGTTTAAAGTAGTTTGAACTAGATTTTAGACTGGAAGCCGACTATACACTTTAATCGTACTATGTAAGTATTGAGTTTTTTATAGACATATTGTGTTTACATAGGATGAAAGAAAATTTAAAAATCTAAGTGTAACAATTTCGTATATTTTTATCATAAATCACATATTTGGCATAATTTATAGTCTTTGAAATCAGATAAACCATGATCAGTATTTCTTTAGAATCTGATGAAATATCTTTTAAGTAGGTAAAGTGCGTTTCACGAAAGATTTCCGAAAGAATTGAACAATCCTCCAGCAATACGAATGGAGGGTTCAAATAGCAAGCGGATCATTTGTCAGCCTTGACCAGTAAGTGTCAGTTCACATTAGTATGATAATGTTACTGAAGGTAAAGTAAATACGATAGTTACATAAGCAAAAAAAATATGATCTGTAAGTTTGCTAGTTTTAAAAAGTAGAAGATTTGATGGATGATAGATGGAGAAGAGTGAGGCCAGGGGCGTATTTACCCTAGGGCCAAAAGGGCCATGGCCCGGGGCGGCAGACCCGGGCCATGGCCCGGGTCTGGGGGCCGCGGGAGCGGCCGGCGAGCGCTACTTCCAAGTTGCTCGCAGAAATGTTTTTACCATTGTCTAATTATCCGTGTTTCCGCAACATCCATAGGGTTTTTGCGAAAATTCGAATTAGCAAATCATCCAATCGACATATACAAAATCACCAGTAAATCAAACACTAGACCACAGGTAAATCAAAAGTAGGTGAATCGACCGTTAGTCTAATCAACCTTAGTTTAATTAATTGTAAGTAGTTGAATAAACCGTAGCTGAATTCTCCTGTATGGATTTCGTTCATTAGTTATTACAAAAATCGGTGAAACGATGTTTAGATATTTTAAACGGTATAATATTTAGCATATTATATAATATAATATAATATTATTTGTTTAATATTTAGCCGGGCGAGTATCGTTTCACCTCTTTTCATACTTCGGTTCACACCCCGAATTACAAAGATAAGCTATGTCTGCGATACAAACGATGCGAAAGAAATATCCGACGATGCCAGCGATGCTATTTGTTCACCTCGTTAGCGTAGCTTAGCTCTGTAGTTCGCGATGTGAACCGAAGTATGAAAAGAGGCGAAGCGATGCTTGCCCAGCTCGCTCGCTCGCTCTCTAGATGGCGGTGTGGCCTGAGCTTGAGTTGAAACGCTCCCCTCGCTCTCCCTCCCGTCCGCTCGCTCGCCCATCTGTCCTTAGTTTTCAATGTCAACCTACATAGTTCAGCTCGCCAAAGCTTCGCTTAGTTTATATAGTTTCCCTCGCCTCGCTTCGCCCGACAGCTCACTCGCTCGCTCGCTAGCTGGCGGTGTAGCCTGCACGTTATGCCACCCCGAACAAGTGTGTAGCTGTATGTGATATTCACGTGTTAATTGCTTATATAAATAGTAAGTATTAGTCTACATCCAATATAATGAATATAGACATCGGTAATTAAAATACTTCTACATTCACAAGACGACTCAGCAGAGTTGCTTAATATCTCATGTAGGAATCTGAATAATAATCAATTAAAAAACAATTCATTACAAAAAAAAATATGTTCAAAAGCGACTTGTGCCTAATTGAAATAAATTCTTTGACATTGACATATTTATGCAAAATTCTCGTCCATCTTGTTTTAATTTTGAGCATAATTATGTAGTTACATCACCCCAATAAAAGTTGGTCAAAGTTTTAAGCCTCTTCATTTCCGTCTTTCTAACAGTTCCCATTACCTAAAATAGGGTTCTGTTGGCACCCTTTTGGGTACGGAACCATAAAAACTACACGTCTCATTTAAACTTGCATGATTAAACACATAAATCATCCATCATTGGTCTAAATAAATAAATATTAATAATAAAGATAACTTTACTAAATTCCTTGAGAATATTTAATTAATTAAAGTGTTTTCACCTCAATCAACGCAAACATGTTTTTTGTACTCTAACTTGAAAATTGGGTTCATCCCTAGAAAGTCTAGTTCTTATCATTCTTACTCATACTTATTACCATTAAGATAATATACTTTGTTCTTAGTAAACAATAGATACCGTGAAACGAGGTGAATAGGAATGCAGGGGTGAATCGAGCCTGCCGGGGTCGCGGATCGTTCGAAAGAGTTACCGTGGCCCTGGCGCACAGGCAACTGAAGGAACACGGGTGGGTTTTAGTCAGTAAGAGTCTGACACGCCCTTCCGCTCCGCCCAGAGCGAGAGAGGTCATTTGATGATTTCCCACCAAAAAAATAAAAACAAGGGTGAATCGAGACGAAACTTTAAATGGGATTTTAACATTGAAATAATATAGTTTGGACCTCACATACAGTCAAATGGGGTGAATCGGAATTCACCCCATTTGACAGTATGTGAGGTCCTTTGAAACTTTAAATAGATAACCATTCACCTTAGAATTGAGTCTGAATCTGAATGGCTATACAGTCGGGAAGACCATAGGAACAATAGATGGATACATCATCATGATTCTCCTGCCCTTATCCTGATTTATTTAGGGTCAGCGCAACATGTCCTTTTCTTCCATACTTCTCTAATAATCGTCATTTCGGTAGTCACTCCCTTCCACGCCATATCATCTTCCACACAGGCCATCCATTGTTTCTTTAGTCTTCCCCTACTCGTATAGCCGTCCACATTCATGCTCAAAACTTTCTTGATGACATTTTCCTCACACATGCTCATACCATGACAATAGATGGACAGATAGAGATACACAATATACACTTACATTGTACACGAAAATTATAAAACAGATGACTCAACTATTGCAATGTTTATATAGGTTCAGATTGCATGATAACAAGTTTACAAAAACATCATGTGAGAAAATTCGTAAAAACAGTGCATATTTTATAACATGTTTTATGTCTGTTTGGCACATCTTTGCTCCTAAACTACCACACTGAACAGATAAAATTGAGGCTTTCGTTCGCCCCCTATTTTATGAGACTAAAACATAACTGGCGAAATGTGGGTGTACACACAGCTGCGCAATCCTCTAGGGAAAACCGGTGTAAGGTTATGTTATGTGTTGGTTAGGAACTTGGTCCTGTCCTGGTGAAGGCCTAACTTGTAGACTGTAAATTTGTAGACCTTTTTATATTTTGTTGAGTTGTGTTACTTGTTGACAGGCCTACACTGTCCTCCCATATCTATCAACACTGTAATTTGAAACATTGTAAAAGCCCCTAAAAGAGTAACCGTGGAGTTTCTTGCCAGCTCTTTTCCATAGGAAACAACCAATTGGAACCGTGCACCTAGCTTCTGACGTTTCATAAGTGCCCATTTTGGTTTATGTGAAATAAAATATTTTGATTTTGAAGTTTTATGTTGTTTTCTTTAAAAAAATACCTAATGGTATTTACCTGCTATATCCAGTGGGTAGTTGCTAGGATCTAGGAACCTCCTCACTTGTAATGATAAAGCTAACACCTCATATGACAGCACTTCGTTGATGTAGTTCTGAAAACAAATAACTTTGTGAATAGGTACTTTATAATTACTTACAATATAAATCTAGAGGTTTTAAATGCGAGGAGTTTCCATAAGGTCTGACACATTCTCTGATTAACACCATTGCAAGCCCTATAGGAAAAGACAGGAAAAGAGTGAGACAGAGCAACTATAAATTACCAAAAAGAAATTGTATACCAGTTCCCAGTCTTCATCAAATTGACAATAAAATCATGAATCATCACTAACAAAATACAGGAAATTGAACTCAGTTGGCAGGAAACTCCTGGAGTTTTCTTATAGACTCTTATAACTGGCTGCAGGTGCAAAGGAACAAAGGGGCGTTAAGATTTGGGGTTGATGGAGGCATAACAGTAGGGCTTACAGGAATAAAATTTATTTAGTATTAGCAGAATGTCAATTAGCTATAATGGGGCAGATTAAACTAAGATTATTGAGTTAAATGAGGAATTTAGACAAGGTTTTTGAGTTTCCCTATACATAGCTACACCACTGTCTTTGAATCATTAAGGGCCCGTTGTTTGATACATTGTTAAAAATGAGCAATAGTCAATTTAACAATTAGTCACTTGACACTAGCTACCGACTAGCTAGCTGCGCTGTGCTGTGTAGCTGGCGGCAAGCTAGCGATTTTAACTACTCTGTCTATGCATGGATAACTTTCATAGCAAATTGACAATTTTTTAACTATAGTTAGCTTAAACATTTGTCCAACATCATACTAATGTCATTTTTAAAAAATTGTTACTTTAACTAACGCTTTACAACTATTAGTATGTTTGACTACTGATCAAACAACGGGCCGGTAATGATAACAAAACCGCAATCTTTAAATAGTCAGATTAGTATAACAAGTTGCCGTTAACTTTGTTAATATTATTTGAATTTAAATGGATTAATTATGTTGATATGTTTGTTACAAGGCTAAGAAAAGATCTACATGGCTCTTCATAATTTCAAAACAAATAAAACCTCTAATAAGACTGCTACTTAACTCCTATCGCATTAAAATTTATTCTAGACAGGAAATATTAAAAATAATAATCTCAAATCACCAGAAAAAATATTTGTAATGTCCAGAATATGAAAAATTAATATTATCTACTACTTTGAAATAAATATATGTATCTATTGTTATATGTGCTTATAATTAGTAGTAGGTTTACCTATTATGGTAAGCCAATTACCATCTACCTAATATTAATACCAAGATAACACAACAAACCTGTAAAGCTATTTGTCTTTCTGCTATGAAGGCTGGTTGCATGTTTCCAATGAGTTTCTTTGGTGGTATGGGCAGGTCTATATTGGCCTGCAGCAGCCCTGCATGTAGGGCTGCGAAGTCCCGGTACCGTCGCGACACATTCCATTTGTTATCCTTCGAGGGACCTCGCTGCACACGCAAAATATATTCCTGGAACATGTAACCATTTTAGAGTTTGTTATGATTTGAGAGATATCAAAGGGTATATGAATTGTAAACTTGATACTATGACGAAGAACATTGGGTATTTTAATTCCGCTCATTAATCTGATATTTGTGTAAATCGGGCGTCAGAACGGTACACAGATCGCTTTATTATGTTTGCGATTTCTTCAATATAAATCCAGATTTTCACATCATTACATTTATGATGAAGAAGTAAAAGGTCTCCGCACCAGACCGTAAGGTATTTTGAAACAAAAAATATTACATACCGTGTGTTTGTTAATGTTTTGTGCATTTTCCACTGTGCAGCTAAGCTTTTCTGTGTCATCTATTAGGGCTTTGGTATGCGATGTTTTTTCGAATATAGCCATTGCACCAGGTATTTATAATTCATTGATCGATATTACAGTAAGACAAACACCACTAAACATATTGTTATCACTAAAATATTGAAAAAGAAACTGGAGTCGTATCAATCATACAATTTAGTGAGGTGTGTTCCAAGACAACTTCTCTTAATGAATTTTGTGTAACTCTTTTCACAATCTAAAATATATGAGCAAGAGTATTATTAATGCTAGATAGTTGCAACAAAAAACATTTAGCTATGGAATGAATTCCCCATTTGACAGTGAAGTATTCAATTAGAATCTGACAGCAGTAGTCCAGCTCTTTTACGTTTGGGATTTCTGGCTTAAACAGTATAAATCTTCAAGTTCTCAAATATTCATCAATATAATCCTGAAATTAAAATATACTCTTCATAACATTCTAAAAAATATTAGTGACAATACGATTATTTTCATCAATATATGTAAATAAAAACGATTTTTACCCATCAGCTGTTCTATGTCGTTCTGAAAACATCGACGCTGAAACGTGGCTGGCTACAGGGAAATCATACCTTTAATTATAGTTATCTTAAAAAAATATGGAAACCACCCATGGTTAAAAAGCATACGATATGTTAGGGCAAATATCAGTAATAAATTTTAGTTTATAAATTCCGGGAGATGATGATTTGTCTTTTGTATAGATTATTTCCGTTTCAGGTTTTGTTCTGAAATCTGATACATTCAATTTTATTTCAACAAACTGAATGGAATGTGTGCTTTTTTATTAGAATAAGACTAAATACTTGCATTCTTGAGACATTTTACTTGAGACTGTCTATAGATAATGTTACATTTGTTTTGCACAGTATTGTTATTTCTGTATTTTTAGGATCAAGAAAAATTAAATATTTGAGTATCCAAACGCACCTTGTACTGCGGACATAACCATAGACAGCGATCGAATAAGTCACTTCCTGTTCTACCGCAACGAGTCGCGAGCGGAGAACTTCGACTACCTTGGGCCTCTTTATTCGTCTGCCATAATTATAAGGATTAGTGAAAAATGTCTCTCATCTCAGCCCGTATTGCCGGCTCAGTAGCCAGGCGTTTACCCAATGCCGCTTCGCAGGTAACTATCATTTAGATCAAGAACATGGAGTGTATGAAAAGTTGTAACATGAAAATTATACCCGGTTATCACGTCTCGCGGAATGTTCACGGGTTAGGAATCATTGATGATTTGCTCATAATTACTGATCTTTAGTTAGTTATGTAACTATAAGTTTCCATAAATGACCATTCTAGACAATATTTTCATTTATACGGCTTATTACATTTTTCTGTTGTGTATGATCGGTGTTATGTAATAATGGGCGATTGGATTTTCTGGTCTTCAGAATTAATAAATTAGTTAAATAAAGTAGAAAATGTTTAGTGAAAAGCGGAAAGGAGTGTGTTTGTGTCAGTTTAGTGTGTAAATGTAATGTGAAATGTGTTGATGTTGGTTATGTCGGTCGGCAGGTATCGAAGGTCGCGGGTATCGCGGCCCCCGCCGTGGCTGTTGCTGCACGCAACTTCCATGTGTCTCCCACCCAGAAGGCCGCTGAAATCTCCACTATCTTGGAGGAAAGGATCCTGGGTGCCGCTCCCAAGGTTAGTTTCAAGTGTTACATAAACTCGTTCTTATCATTAAATTAGTATCAGTACTTGGGTAATGAGAGGGCGCTGATTTATGCTATCTGACAAAATAAGATGTTGCACTGTGGAGACGATATTGATCCATGACCTATATCAGTTATGCAGTTCATTCACACTACAGGCAGGTTCCTGCAGAGCCTTATTTTCAATGATAATAACTATAATGAGACTACTGCCGTAATTGGAAATTGTTTATTTATCTAATCCTTATTTGGGAAATTAATTTTTAATCTTTTGGGCTTTATCTTGGAAATCTATTTTTGATTATGAAACAATATATTTTTCTGGAACTGCTTGTCTGTCTCTAAGTATGTCAAACTTCATTGGGGTCAAGGAATCCTATGATTTAGCGGTTCCTGTTAGATCTGTCCTTCATATTTATAAGGAAAGCATTATAATGACAAAGATTATAATAAAATTTACTGAACCCCTATCCCCTATGAACAGATTCCATAAACACACATTCTTTATGTAAATGTTTTACAATAATTTTAACTTTTTTTAATTGTTTTCAAATAGGCTGACTTGGAAGAGACTGGCCGTGTATTGAGCATTGGTGATGGTATCGCCCGTGTCTATGGTCTCAAGAACATCCAGGCTGAGGAGATGGTGGAATTCTCCTCCGGTCTTAAGGTTTGTATGATTTTAATGGTTAAAATAAACCTGACATTTTGTTTTCTTAAGGAATATTTACTGCTGCTGGAAATCTTAAGTCTGTACATCTCATACCCAAAGCAGATCATGACTTTACTGGATAATTTATATCAATAAAAAATCAATATTCTTTTTCAGTTATGTAATTGGCTATATCAAACTATATATGTTACAGGTGGTTTTTGAAATGAGGTACCTGTCACAAATTCTTAAAAGATCTGTATTCAAATTATTGAAAATATTTTTTTCAAATAACTAACTGTGAGTTCGAATTGTACATTTATATAATACCACAGTAATTACAATACAAACAGATATTCTGTGTAATTTATTTAAATCATATTTATGATTATATTCTGGTATCACAGTAAACATTTAACAAACATGATGGGGTTAGCTTTCAGTATGAGCAGATGCAACTGGAAATTTGGGTTTTACATCAAATGAATGCCATAAGAATATCTTATGATTTCTTTGCTTCCAAGCATCTTAAGGTGCTTGTCTAGGATTTGGCCTAATTTGATTTTACCGATGGAATAATGACAATTTTTTATAATAATTTTATAACTCCTCAATGCAACGCAGCTCATTGTCATTATGGCACCATTTATCTCCAATGACTACCATTTTCTTAATAACTCCTGTATTCCAGCTAATTCCTTCACACCAGTCATATACCTAAACATAAATCCACATCCATGATCACCAAACCAACATCTTCCTACCACAAAAACTCTGCTATACAACCATCTTCACTTCCGTAGGGTATGGCCCTCAACTTGGAGCCCGACAATGTGGGTGTGGTAGTATTCGGTAACGACAAGCTGATCAAGGAAGGAGACATTGTCAAGCGTACCGGCGCCATCGTAGATGTGCCCGTCGGCGAACAGCTGTTAGGTCGCGTAGTCGACGCTCTGGGTAACGCCATCGACGGCAAGGGACCCCTCGGCACCAAGAGCCGTATGCGAGTGGGTATCAAGGCCCCCGGTATCATCCCCCGTGTGTCTGTGCGCGAGCCTATGCAGACTGGTAAGTTGTTGGCTTTTTTTTTTACTATAAATTGCAAGATAAAATTTAAGAATTCAGACTGAGATAAACTGTCAAGTGTCTTGCAATTGGAGATCACTTAAACAATAATTTGTGATACAACAACAAATAAGCTCTGTAACATTTTAATATCTTGATTACATAATCTACTACATGGAAAGTACCCAAATTATACTTGTAGACTTATTTGAAACATATTCACTAGTTCATAAACCACTTGAAAGTGCGCTTTATTTTCGACTTTATGTAACAATACCACCACAAAAAGTTGTAGGAAGAAAAAAGTCATTATAAAACTATAAACTTCCATTATTCCGCATAGGTATCAAGGCCGTCGACTCCCTAGTACCCATCGGTCGTGGACAGCGTGAGCTGATCATTGGAGATCGTCAGACCGGCAAGACTGCCCTGGCCATCGACACCATCATCAACCAGCAGAGGTTCAACAAGGGAGATGACGAGAAGAAGAAGCTGTACTGCATCTACGTCGCCATCGGACAGAAGAGGTCCACCGTCGCTCAGATCGTGAAGAGGTTGACTGATGCTGGTGAGAATTGGTTTTGGCAACTATTTTGTAGCTGGACTTCAAACATCACAAATCACTTAGCATTTTCTAAGTAACTCTGATACTTCTACTGCTACTTTCACGATTTTGTCTAAAAAGAAAACCTACAAAGCATAGAGATTTTTCTTTATTTCTTACATCATCTTGTGGACAGGTTAACTATTGCTGGGTATAAATCATCAATTTGTTGTGCATTTATCCTCCCGAATCTGTGCTGGTCATTTCTTTCAGTTCTACCACATCTACCCAGCCAGCAATTTGTCTTACTCTACTAGCACCTCTACAAATATCTTACTAAGCCACACTTTTCCCCTTAGGTGCCATCAATTACACCATCATCGTGTCTGCCACGGCTTCCGACGCCGCCCCTCTGCAATATCTCGCTCCCTACTCTGGCTGCGCCATGGGAGAGTTCTTCCGTGACAACGGCAAGCACGCCCTTATCATCTACGACGATCTGTCCAAGCAGGCTGTTGCCTACCGTCAGGTATGGATGAAATTAATACAATTTCAATTATGAAAAAAAAAAATGTACCAGACACCAAAGTAAAGAAATCTTCACAAGGTCAAAAAGGGGCAAAATGTTTTTTTTTTTTTTTTTAAACAAACCAATAAGTAAATTCTGTGGGTTTTCTGGTAATGCCAAAAGTTTGTTTGGGGTAACTTACTACATCCGTCGCGTTTGTGATCTGATCACGCCACTTAAATTTAACTAAAATGCCTATAATTCTATAACATCCCGGAATTAACGCACACGACAAAACACCCCAATTAGAATATTTTGTTATAATTATAATACATAATTATGCAGAAGTTTTACATTATAAACATTGTTTATTTATTGTTATTGATTGTGGGAGAAAATTGTGGTCACAATACAAATCTGCGCACGCACACAGTCGCACACGTATAATGGTCTAGCGTAATAGGTACTTCGACCATTTTGGTTTGTTTTGACTGTATAGTGGAAATGTGAGTGTAATATACGTAGTTTTATTATTTTTGTGATAAAAACTTACCTATATAAAGAATGACAGAAATCGATTCAGTAAACGATTCTGAAGAAACTACTTTTGATAATGTGCATTAATTCAGTTACACAATTAGATGTCTCTCCTCCTTACTTGCTCCACAATACAAATGAATGAATTAAATTCACCAAAACCAGTGTGGTTTGACTTAGACTCGATTAGTCAAATGAACCCCAAGATTTGCACTAGCCCCTGAAGCCTCATGTTTTATGGTGCTACAATGACCATTCCATGTCATGGAGTAGACCGGTGGGCGCCGTAATGGTAAGGAAGACGTGTTCTTAGGATAGGGAAGGATTTGTGAGCTGTACCAGATATGCATCCTAGAGTAGGCATTGGACTAGCAGAGAGAAGCGTGATATTAGTCTATGGGTGGGCATCTCTTTGAACGACGTTCCGCTAGGTTGGTTCAGGTCGAGCTTCATCGGTGAATTTTTTGGTGGGGTTCAACCGCTTTCTTGGGTCTTTTCTATGTCATTGCTCTCCTGTGTTAAATGTTGCTGTTTTCAATGTCTTCGTCTGAAGACTCGCTGCTATTCGTTTACGGTTATTGTAAATCTCGCTAGCAGCGTTCTTGATCTTACTTCTGCCTGCCGCCGTGTCCAGCCAAACATTGATGCCCTTGTCGAAGTATTTCATGTCCTGTTTTGCTATCGTTCGGGTGGCAAATGTTGTCACCGAACAGCGGCAGAGGACGTGCAACGCGCCCGACTCGAATTAAAATGAATTTGCAGTGGTTCGATTTAGGGTTTAGGGTACCTGAGTCGACCACTTGAATCTCGAAATATCTAAAAATAGAATTAGAAAAGAAAACTCCTTGTCCCTTAAATAACATAAAAATGCGAGTCAAATACCGTTTAATTCTGTTAACAGATGTCTCTGCTGCTGCGTCGTCCCCCGGGTCGTGAGGCCTACCCCGGTGATGTGTTCTACCTCCACTCTCGTCTGCTCGAGCGTGCCGCTAAGATGTAAGTAATATGAGGTCATTAATAAAGCTAAGCTTACACTGAAGCAGAGCAGTATTCTACTGTTAATAGTACTATCTTGAGAATTTTAATGTTGAAATAAACAATTTTTACTTTACTA
This sequence comes from Griposia aprilina, assembly GCA_916610205.1. NCBI lineage: Eukaryota > Metazoa > Arthropoda > Insecta > Lepidoptera > Noctuidae > Griposia > Griposia aprilina. The sequence goes on from OU744299.1 coordinate 6,510,398, forward strand.
ATTATGCTTTTTAACAGTAACTATAATAATATTATGCTAATAATATTATATTCATTTACACTATGAATATCTTCCAAATTACACTGCCGTGCGTCTACCAAACTAAAACACTACCAACTTAATGCCAAATACCAATATGTTGGCTTCATCCCCAGGTCCGACAAGATGGGCGGTGGTTCCCTGACTGCTCTGCCCGTCATCGAGACCCAGGCTGGTGACGTGTCTGCCTACATTCCCACCAACGTGATCTCTATCACTGACGGCCAGATCTTCTTGGAGACTGAGCTTTTCTACAAGGGTATCCGACCCGCCATCAACGTCGGTCTGTCTGTGTCCCGTGTAGGATCCGCTGCCCAGACTAAGGCTATGAAGCAGGTTTGTGACTTTTAAATGACCTCTAAAAGATTACAGGGCTCTAATTGCAAAAGAGAGAAAAATGGAAAGACCGAAGTGAGGCCTTAGCCCTGCAGTGCAACATAACAGGCTCATAAAAAAGACCTCTAAGCTTTTATTATATTAGACTAGCTAATGCCCGGCATGCGTTGCAATGTCGTTTAAAACCTTTGACACCCACACAAAAACTTACCAAAGTTACATCACAATTGGTCGAACCATTTCCTAGTTTTTGCGAGATTAACGCACAGAAATTATTTTTATATAATATAGCGCGCGCGTAAGCTTTTTTATGAAGATATACGCTTCGCAAACGCGACGTTGTCTAGAAACAGTCGTACCAACGCGACGCTTGCGCAGCTAGGCTCAAAGGCAAAGGGTTTGGATTTTGAATATTCTATCAGGGTCTAGTGTTTAATTTTTGGACATAATATGGTTGAATTATCCATGGCTCTAAACCAGATGATGAAAAATGAGAAATTAAAAGTTTATAGATCATCTAACAAATTCAATCTCTAAACATAATTTTTTTGTACCAGGTGGCCGGTTCCATGAAGCTGGAGTTGGCCCAATACCGTGAGGTCGCCGCGTTCGCGCAGTTCGGCTCTGACTTGGACGCCGCCACCCAGCAGCTGTTGAACCGTGGTATGCGTCTGACCGAGCTGTTGAAGCAGGGTCAGTACGTGCCCATGGCTATTGAGGAACAGGTAATGTATACTTTTTAGTTACATTTAGAAAGCAACAAAAACAACAAGGCACTAAGTAGAGTGGAATGAAAAAAAAAACTATTCTCCAGTTCCCAATTTTACACATCCCTAACAAAACCATGGGGTAGAAAAACTTCATCTTACATAACACAGAACACTGACAAATTTTAATTTGTATTTTTCCATCGACAGGTCGCCATCATCTACTGTGGTGTCCGTGGTCACCTCGACAAACTTGACCCCGCAAAGATCACCGCTTTCGAGAAGGAGTTCACCCAGCACATCAAGACCAGCCACACGGCCCTGTTGGCCACCATTGCTAAGGAGGGTCAGATCACCAAGGAGTCTGACGCCTCACTCAAGAAGATCGTCACCGACTTCCTTGCTACCTTCACCCAGGCGGCAAACTAAAAGTCTAGCTTTTACGAACACAGGCTTTGACAAGAGATTGTGAGTCGCATTTAGGACACGTCAACTTAATACCTTCGTAGGCAGTCTCATGTCAAACACCACTGTATGTTAACGGCTCGCTCATGGAAGCATTCCTATCTGCTATTGTTTTGTAAAACTTGGGGGTGCTTCCATCAGCAGCCTATTAGTAGTTGTCATTCGTATGGACTGTATTGAATGTTGATACAATCATGTAATGTATTTATCTCGAACGTCAGGAGTGGTTATATATTATTAAATATCGTACATAAAATTAGTATTACGTTTTATTATTTGTATCCCCCACTATCATCACGTACATAATCAGCATATAATTTTCCCACTGTTGGAAACAAGCTTTCTCTCTTGAGGGAGTGTGCCGTAATCTACCACGGGAGTCCAGTGCGGGTTGGTAATGTCATGTCTTTGAATTTTTGTTCTAGGACATGTCCGTGACTACCGCAGGACCACCAACTACAATCCCTTCCCTATTTGGTAAATAATTAGTACTCAATTGGTACTAATTAGTACTCAAACAACAAAATTGGTACCTTAGTAGTTTTCGAGAAAATCGTCTTTGAAGGTGGTCTTGCGGTAGTCACGCTCCCTTCAGCAGGACCAGCACGAGCGCCGAAACAGGGGGCATACTACAGCTATTCTAAGTATACAAATAATTAGTACCTGCCCTTAAATGTGATTCATTTCGTAAAAAAAAACAGAACTGAAACATTTGTATTTACCGAGGAATCAACGACAATAACTTTCGCGCGCTATTTCAGCAGGACCACGACTTTGAATGTTGATTCCAGGTTTCAGGAGCTTGTCGCTTTCCTCAAACCTTGAATTTCTCAATACCTAGGTTTATCGAACTGTACAACACGCTAAGGGGTTAGGAGCCTCGGCTTGGGACGTCGCTGGGAGAGGGCAGCAAGGGACAGGTTGGATCGGAATTAACGACGATTCGATCTATAATTAATCAAACTTATTCGATATATGCTTGTGTTTTCGATTAAAAATACACCTACTACCTAGCTTTAACAAGATAGGTATTGAATAGTTATCTAAAGATACACCCAAGATCCACATATAATGCCTATTATGTAATCCTTGTACACTTACGTTGTTAGCAATATATTGTTACTGCAGTAAATTAGGTTTTTAATACATACTTACTACTGCTTGCAGCAACGGTAAATTAATAGGAATGAAATAAATAAGAAATACCTATCGCTCTTTAATGATATTCATATAACAACACAGAAGGTAGGTACTTACAATACAGAAAAACAATTATTTGATTACCCTACCTACCCGTCGGGCATGGGTAGCGATAGGTTTTATTTGTGTACCTTTACAGGTAGGTACACAGTTGGTATAAAAATTATAGATATTGGACTGTTGTTATTACTATTCCGACATCCATAAAATTATGTGCACGAATGTACATCTCGTAAACAGCTCAATACCATTGACAACTTAATTTCCTCGGGTTATACGCGGAGATTACAATATACAAGCTAAAACTAGAATATATATATATATACCTAATATTTATACGTGTATAATGTAAGGCAAGAGCTCATAGAGCATCAAAAAATTCGTCCGCATCGCTGTCAATGGGATAAGTGCCCAAAAGGCTGGCAGCATTGTCGCGTCGGATGGCAATGCTGATTCTTTGGGCTAAAAATAGGCCAGCCCTCTGGTAGTGTGAGGCCAGCCCTCTGGTCGTGTGAGGAGTTGACCAACCGCTTGGTGATGTCCCGAAATAATTGATGAGCACTGTGACCCCAAGGCCCTAGTGTTTCAACCCCAAACGGCTTAAACATATAGCTCCCAATAAGGTTGTTATACTTGCGTCGTTTGAGGTTTTCTGCTCCTGCAAAACCCGCCCTAGCACAGCCCGCCCTGCTAGGAAGATGGGATGGCGCGAGGGTGTCGACACAAGTTGCATCCCACACCAAAGGCCTACCCAACTTCCAAGGCATTATGGTCATTCCATCTGGCCTCTTCCCATCGTCACGTGCCAAGCCATTGAGTTCTAAAACAGCTGGCACCCCGGCGGTGACAAGGGCTCATATATAACTTGGATAATTTCTGAACGTTTTTTAATCAATACCTGTCTGATATTGACATTTGACAGTAATTTGACATTGACAGAAATTCACGCATGTCGCGGTCGTCCGTCGCACGGCATTGTTTTTTGTTTCCCTATCTTCCCGGTTGTTTTCCTAATTTCCAGGTTGTGGGTCGAAAAGCCCCTTTAAATCTTCTATTATAAAGTGACAATTAAACTTACTACCTATTACTAAGCTATACATTATTCTAGCCTGAGAATTCGTGGTAATAAATGGAGTTCTTTGAGAAAGCGCATGTTTCGAAGAAACAACCTTCGAAAAAAGATAACAAATCAGAAGAAGTAGTAAAGAAACAACTGAGGCAAATGTTACAGGGTTTTAAAAGAAGTGACAATGAGCTTATTAAGTACAGTGGAAACTCCAGTAACGATATAGTTGAGGCTCACAGGCGCCTGGATGATTCGGCGTCTGTTAGCGGTTTCTCAGATCTAGAACTCACAAATTCTGAAAGCGAAGGAGACATTAGTCGAGAAACAACCTCTAAAATTGTTGGCAAGAGTACAGCTAGTATTGATGATGTTAATTTGTCTCATTTATCTGGAATTAACTCAGACACAGACGATAATTTAGATGAACTTAATTTGGAGGATCCTGACAGTCCCGGATCCATATCTGAATGTAGGCAAAACAACGAATCTCTATCAGAATATATTGAGTCTAGTGAAGATTTAGAAACAAGTGGAGATGTGACATATTCAGACATAGAGGAGATATCATCAGAGACAGGTTCTGATGGCAGAGACTCTGAAATTTTCGATCCTGATGGAGTTTTAGCATCTAAGATACTTGAAAATCTTGGTAAAAATCAAAACAAACCAACCATAAAGAGTAAGAAAAGAAAAGTAGAAGAAGAGCCAAAGAAAAGTAAATCTAAGAAGAAAGAAATAAAAAGCAAGCTATCTAATAAAAAGCGAAGTATTGATGATGATGACAGTGTTATAACAATGGAAGCCCTAACAATCAATAATGATGATGAAGCAAGTATTTCTGACAGTTACAGTACACAGAATTTTGTAACAACTAATGGATCGTCTCCATTTATATCAATCACTGTAACAGACATGCCGAAACAAAGGCTCAGTGACATCTTAGAGGAGTACAGGCATCCTACAATCAGACATTTACAAGATATTGCCTACACTGCAAGTTATGATACTGGCATTTTCTCATCAGACACAAACATGGTAGTTGAAGACTTAGACAGTTTAGTTCCAGAATTAGGTGATGATAACACTATTGAGGACCTAGATGATGATAATATTATTGAGGACCTAGATGATGATAATATTATTGAGGACCTAGATAATGATAATATTATTGAGGACCTAGATAATGATAATATTATTGAAGAACTAAATAAAGGTGTGGGCACAAGCACAGACTTCTCTCAAGAAGAAACTACTACAGTTTATGACAACACAATACAGTCAGACACAGAAAGAGAACCATCGACTGAGGAAGAAGTTGTGATGCCTGTTAAAGTTTATCATGGGAAAAATTGTTACATCTTCGTGCTAAATGATCCGGCAGAGCTTTACCTCAATGGCAAAGTAAGAGTTAAACCTATAGCAGGCACAGTAGAAGTTTTTGGGCATATATTGAAGGATGTTGTTGACTTGTACGCCCCAAATAATAATTTTGCTCAATGCTTTAGGACTATTAAAAGTCCTAATAGTGATTATGGATTGTTTAGGAAATTGACTGCGGAAGGATTGTCAGTGCGTGAAGCTGAAGAAATTGTCACCAGGATTGGATTGTTTGATGGTATAATAAGTCTGTCAAAATTAAATGATGCAAGGATGGACTTTGTTGAGAGCAATGTCTTCATGGACCTGTTCTCCAAGTGTAATAAGGCACATGGTAGTCTTAGAAAGGCTTCAGCAGACCTTGGTTGCAGCCTAGTTTTGAAGAAACCTTGGAGGTACTTTGAAGAGAATGAGTCTTGGGATCTTGCTGAAAGCTGTGGGCTTCGTAAGTAAACACCTTTGTGATTACTCTAAGATGTTTTAAGTGTTTGATTTGGGAGTAAACCGCCCAAATTATTAATCCATAATTATATCTGACGGCGCTATATCTGCAGTATGATGCTATCTTTACGAAATTATTCTATAAAAATTAATATTGTTGGCCAAATCTTAACACTAGCATCTTTTTGATTTCAGAAAGACACAGCAGAGGTATTGTGTGCGGTGGCAAAGGACTGGGCAAGTCGACATTCTTGAGATACTACGTAAACAGACTGCTGGCTAATGGACCAGTGCTAGTCATAGACTTAGATCCAGGACAGCCCGAGTTCACTGTGGCAGGCAATGTGTCCGCCACTGTAGTCACTACGCCTCTACTCGGCCCCAACTATACGCATTTACAAAATCCGGAAATGTATGTATAAAACTCGATTGTGTCTTGTTAAGTATTAAAGTTCCTGTTACTTTTAGAAAAATTATGTGTGCTTAATTAGCTCAAACAGAAGCTAACAGTTACTGGACACTTACTTAGGCTTGAATTATACTGGTAGCGCGACTGGCTGAAAACAGCAGCAAACTCGCTAAGCCATTCGGACGAGTATAACTTTAGCTTAAGGTACGCTACGTTGAGGGGTACAATTACGCGGGCGCGTGTCTTTTTCTCTAAACATTATGGAAGAAGCGCAAGGGTAGCCCGCAAAATTCAAATTTTCTTACGTTTTTTGCATTTTCATATAATCCCATTGAATGACTTTTTCATGAAATAGTCATTGAATGGGATTATATGAACGTCGAGGGTTGTATTGATGATTTTAAGTCTGTAAATACATACTTGTTACGGTCGCGAATCATATTTTGTTCAACATACAACCGGACACTGACCTGCAAATAGTAAAAAACGTAACAAAATTGGAATTTCGCGGGCTACTCTGGCGCCTCCTCCTTAGGGGCAATAATCAGATCCCGGCGTGAGGTCTCGTATAAAGCGAACGCAATAAGGTAGCCAGCGAAGTTCAAATTGCGCGGGCTACGCATCCCCCTTAACATAGTGTTATGGTGAATCCTCAGCATTAGCCCGCCAAATTCAAAATTTCTATGGTTTTACGCAAATTTCCAAAAAAAAGAAATTGGTTGATGATTTTTCCTATGTAAAAGTTTGACGATTGATATGAAATTGATGATTATTATTCAGTAAATATATCATTCCTGCAGTCGCGAATCGCATTTTGATCAACATACAACGCGAAACAGAGCAGCAATTTGAAAAAAAACTAAATATGCATTTGGCGGGGAAGCGCTTATGAATAATTGTATCCGGCATCTGATGCCAATGGCAGATTATTTGCACTAAGTATAATTCGACAGTAACACCATTCTCTATGCAATTTCAAACACCACTTCCATACCGTACCCGCCGACTCGCCGACACAGCCCCGGCGGCTATATTTCAAAAGAATCATGTCGGTGACTTGTACTCGCGCGTGTCGACGACTCCATGTCGGCGGGTTTGGTGTGTAGACTGCTTAAGGCGTATCACACCAATTTCACTTTCACACATATCTAACTAACCTCCTTCTTTCCAGAATGCTGAACATTGGCATGATTAACACAATGGACAACGCCAACCGTTACGTGGGTGCAGTCACTGAAATCTTCGCCCGCTGTCGCTCCAACCCGGCATTCAGCTCCATGCCCTGGATCATTAATACAATGGGCATGTGCACGCAAATGGGGCTCAAGTTCATCCTTCTCACCATCCTACAAGCACAACCAACCTTCCTGATGCAAATAGACACAAAAGTCGCCAAAAAACGCTTCGAATGCCATTTTAAACCTAATGTCGTGAGAAATATATATCATAACATCAAGGGCGATCGCTTCTTCAGAAATCTTGAGCTTCCCAATTTGGATTACACTTTCATTTTGACGCAGCACCCGGAAGGTTCGGATAAACATAACACTGCGCTGTCGCCGAAGGATCAGAGATATTTGAACTATTTGGCGTACTTTGGTGAACTAATGAACATTCACAAAGGAGCACAGTTACTGGGAATTGTACCGTACGAGTGAGTATCATCTTGTAAAAAAGGTTTTTTTTTTAAAGTGCTATCTTCAAAATCTTCAAAATATTGGTCGAAAGCAGTATGTTCCTGCAATCGGTAGTATCAGATGATAGAGGTGCACCTACGGGTATGTAGAGCTATTTTTGCAATGTATGAAAAAACACGCAAAATATAGACCATATTAGCCAGAAACAACGCCTAATGAACTCCACTGATGGAAATACATAGGCCTGCCTAAATTGTAGGGCTTTTCTTTCTAAAGAGATGAGGTTTCTTTTTAAAAAGGTTTAATTACACAGCCCTACTGAAGTTAGTACCTAACTCAATTTCTTTTCCTATCTGCAGCCAATGGATGTACTGTGTTGTGTTAGCAAGGCTCTAACAATCTAAAATGGCTGACCAACATAAACTACAAGCCTAACACAAGAATTTAGTAAAGGAAAAGTAATGAAGGTGTAACCTTTTTCTTCTATACTTCTCTATTAGTCCTCATCTCGGTCGACCTTTCCATATCATCGTGAAAAAAAGCCATGTTGCGCCGACCCATAGAGGCAACAGAAAGATGATAAATCAAAAGCTTTTTTATTAACTACGCGTACAAAAGATTTGCTGTCAGATTCTATTCTCGCTAAGGTAGATACCCGGTAAGTGAAGACAAACTAAAAAAGTTGCTTGTCTAGCGTAATATCCAGTAGCGATCTTGAATAGTTAACAGTGACACAAATTGCCAAGTACTTGCTACACATACGAACGGTCATTTATGTTCTATGTGAGAACGCGTATATTACACGACTGCATTACCTGTGTGGGAGTGAGCGAGAAACACAATATTTACCCATTAGCCTACTCGATAAATGCCTCCATCTGTTTCGGCGATTTCACGATCCCGTGCTATTTCCGGCAACACTCGATGCTGGTTGAATCTCGGGAGTCGGGTACTGTCTGCCGAGTCTCCCCGTGGCTTTATCGCTAATGATTCATTCTCCACCTTGGCCTACAAGTTACGGAAAATACATGCATTCGTGGAATTTTAGATATAAATGCATTGTTGGACTTATGCCCTATGCATGATAGCTAGTTCAAGCTTTATATATACCTATAGCACAAACAAGGCTATTTTGCGGTTACTATAATACTAAGCCAACGTTTACATAATCGGTGATAAAATAAGTCATACTTGTAACTGTAGGTATAGGTACCAGAAAAATATAACCCCGTTGAGGGATGGTGTATGGTTTTGCTGAAAGACCATGTTCATAGCCCCAAGGGAAAATCCCATCTGGAGAGTATGACGATTTTTATGAAATCAATTTAATTCGATGTTGCAGGATGGAAACTGATGGGGTTTTTCATTATAATCTCTTGACTACTTATTATCAATTGGTGGATTGTTATGACATGTTCGAACGTCCGATTTTAACAATAACTGTGAGCTACAATTATGAGTAATAAGATAATGTTTGTCCGGGAATTGAGCGTGATTCACGCGAAGGCTAACAATGGCTCGTTAATCAGTCAGCGGTTCAGTTATCATTTCTGGTTCTATGAAAGTCTTGTAACTTCAGAACTTAGTCGGAATATCGGTAAAATATGTAGAGAGAACTGTATGTACACTGTTTCAAACATCTTTTACTATGCCATTATCGTGTTTCATTGTCTGTAATGCCCGCAACTAATACAACGAGGTCACCACAATAAACCTTACAGCAAAATATACCCAATGATATCTAGACATGCCTATGTTTTTAACAACTTGTGATTACCTAACAGCTTTCAAAAACATCTGGGGTATGCTTTCATGTTTCCACTGAAGAGCAACAGGTGGCCTACCAACTTCTCTATAAGTAGTTAGTTAGGTACAAGCGTACTGTATAAACTATGATACCTAGCATGGCATTGGAACCTACTAAATTATTGTATTTTTTTTTGTTCTAGAGTGAGCTTGTCAGATGTGAACGTGCTAACGAACGTGAAAGTAGCAAATGATGTGGTACTGAAGGTGATTAACGGAAAAATAGTAGCGCTCTGTCAACTCGCCATAGGAGATAAGGGAAAAGTGTTTACCCTGCAAGATAACGCACTGCTATGCCACGGACACGGTAATAAGTAGTTTAGAAAAAAAAAACCAGTTAAATGACTGGGAAACAAAAAACTGATTCTTTTTTACAATATTGATTTTGTTATGGCAAAAATTCAATTTTTATATTGAATATTGGAAGCCAAATTAAAATAATAATAGGATCAACCATAATAAACTTGTTATTATTGATATGATATCCAAAATAAATAACTGGTATTCATGTTTTCAAACAACTAGAAAAGCAGGTGCTCTACATTTAAAATTAAAACTCGTTTTTGAAAAGTGGATAATGACAAAATTATACTATATTGATTATTAAATATGCATGTCCTAATGACTAAGATATCACTGAAATAGGTGCAAAAATGTTCTTCAAGCTAAAAAAATACTTACAGTTAAAAAATATTCAGTTTACTCATACTGTGTAGTGTAATTTTAAACAAATAGCATAAGAGGTATGCACAGAAATATAATTAATATCGTAAAATGTGTTATCAATAAGTGTAATAAAGTGCTGATTAAATATGATAACTAAGAACGTGACATACTCAGGCGTTTACTGGAGTTATTTGTATTGTTACAGGTTTGGTCCGCAGTGTGGACTTTGAGAAGTGGGTGGTTTACATAGTGACCCCACTAGCCGGGGACAGGCTGTGCGCAGTGGATGCGCTGGTGTACGCGGACTGGGCGCCCGAGCTGTGGGGGCCAGAGCGCCAGCTCCCCGACGGCACCGCGGTCCCCTACCGCAGCCCCACTAACTACAGACAGAAACAACTCATGCTGTCGCCCAGACGCCGCTTCAACCCGCTACAACTACTAAAAATGTCAAGGAGTGCCTAAATTGAAACTTTCAATGATTGGTTAATAAATTTGTAATTGGAGTAAATCCAAAATAATAAATCTTAAATTATATAAAAGGAAATCTAATAATTATTTTGTTAATTATATTTGACGATAATTTTGTACTTACAAGACTAATGAAACATAACATAAATGATCATATTTAACTTAAATATTCCCCATTCTAAACACCTTTGCTTTATAAATGCTGCATTAAAATTTTATAAAAAGTCAAAAAGAGTCTAGTTAAGAATTGTTGACATGGGGTTCCTTTATTACTAATAAATTATATTAGGAAGTTATGATTTCACACAAACAATAGATTACAATACAACTGCCCTACAGAATCAGATTGGACGTCTCAGAGACGCGTCTAGCTGACAGGCACTTAGATGAGTGGGGCTCACGCTCCGTGTCAAATAAACATCCTACACAATTTATACACCACTATTTTATTGAAAAATTAAAATACAAAATACCGAACTAAACAAGTCTCAGTGAGATGCCACCGGTCGAGGAATAATCTATATGTAGAAGAAATGCTACTCGATTATATAACGTGATATTATAGCAAAATTCCAGTGGCCCTGCCGGAGACGGGAGGTCCACATGCCCCCGACTACTTTTGTTAAGGCATTTACGCTTACTCTTTATAGATAATCTATAAAATATACAAAGTACCAATTGTGAAAGAGTAGCCACACAAATACTGAGTGAATGTGCGTGCGACGCGGGCCGCGACGTCGCGTCTGCAGTCAGTATCGGAAGGAAGCACTGTGTGGCCGACTTCGCGACTGCTGCACAGTCCGAGTCGTTTCAAACTAAGTTATCAGGCAGTATGCGTACAATTCATTAAATCAGAGTTCTCCCGACAACAGCACAATTACAGCAGGGAACACCTAGTCTTCTTCTTCTTTTTGACCTGTAATGCAGCGCGAGTCGCCGTCTCGAATACCTCGCGCACTCCCTCCTTGCTCTTGGCGGAGCACTCCAGATATGCGAATGCGTTGATCTTTTCCGCCATGGCTCGGCCCTCCTGCGGCTTCACCGGCTCCTGCTTCATCTTGCGGAGCTCGTTGATCGTGGCCGGGTCATTGCGCAGATCCTTCTTGTTTCCCACTAGAATGATGGGCACATTAGGGCAGAAGTGCTTTACCTCGGGTGTCCACTTCTCCGGGATGTTCTCGAGCGAGTCGGGCGAGTCCACCGAGAAGCACATGAGGATCACATCAGTGTCAGGGTACGACAGCGGCCGCAACCTGTCGTAGTCTTCCTGACCAGCTGTATCCCACAAGGCGAGCTCAACCTGCTTGCCGTCCACCTCGATGTCGGCGACGTAGTTTTCGAACACAGTCGGCACGTACACTTCCGGAAACTGATCTTTGCTAAATACGATGAGCAGGCATGTTTTACCACACGCACCGTCACCGACGATCACTAATTTTTTGCGTATCGCAGCCATCGGTCCTGTGAAACAATACAACGCAAATAATTATGATGGTGTCGAGCGTCAACGCCTTTCATGACTTATAAATATGGCCGCCGTATAGGATTATGGGTAGGGAGTAGTCAGACAAGCCCTCAAATGTGAATAAGCACCTGAACTAGCGGAAGAAGTACAGCACCACCACATAGTACCCTCACATGCGAGGGTGTTATTTATTATATTTTGTAGATACCTGAAGATTGTGGCTAATTTCTGCAGAATATTGGCTTATCGACACTTTTTAATCGTCTTTGCTCATCACAAGCACTTTCGTTCGTAAGTCACTAATGTTGCAACGCTAGAAAATATACCATCAGCTCGAATCGTAAAAGATTTTGCTAAAATCAAAAATTCGTATCGGACAAAAATGCAGTAACATCTAGGGCCTTATTTTATAGATTGTAATAATATTTTATTGAGGAATAATAGTGTAAATAACGTAAAAATTGCAAATACACCTAAAAGATTACTTGCCACAACAAAATATTGTTGTTTTGACATTTGTTAAAATTCGGATACACGTCCAAAACCAGTTTAGGGTGTGTAGAGTAAAAATATTATGAGTAAACATTGAGTAAAAATTAAAAATGCAAACCCTCGTCCAAATGCACTGATTTCAGTTACCTCCTATTCTCCAGTTCAAAGTATAGGTAGCATGTTACAAATTCTAGATTCCGCTAGTACTAACTTAACATTTTAATAATAATTAGCTACGTTATGTTATGACTTATGAGATAATGAAGGAACGGTGGGCCAAACACAAACTCCGAGCATTTTGTTCGTGGATTTTCTTCGTAGCCTAGGAAATCTTAAAAGTATTATACTAAACCGATAAGTTTTGTATGATCAAATACTACGAGACTTTGTGTGGACACGGCTTTCCTTCCCTACAAATAAAATAATACGTGAACGTATGTATACAGAAGCTTTACATTCGGGACTTCGTTGTTTTAGCAGCTCTCTTCTTCCTGTAAGGGGTTATTGCAATGATGTAATATTCTGTAAAGGCGTATTGCTTAAATGTAATCATTGGTTTAAGTGAAAATGACTGCATGGATATAAATAAACTGTTGACACCGTCAGTGCGAACTATGAGGTCATACATAATGTAGGCACATATAGTTAACGGTGTTCATGAGGTCAAAAAAACGTCATGCTAGCTAGACTGAGACCGGTATCTCCTTACTTTAAGTGGGCAAAGTACTTCTATGATGTGACGTCACGTATGTTTGACCATGATAATTTTACAGTCAGTTTTCAAACATCTGAATGATACTAAATCTACACGTCTAGGTACGTGTAAATATAATAACGAACGAAAGAACGCGCGTTCCTATAAGAACGCTATATTACTGTCGTCTGAACAACACTACACTGATGATAAACTCCAATTCCTAGATTACTTCTAGTTTTGGCATTTACTAAGTAGAGTTTGTTGTACTAGTCTGTCGTCTATGTTGCCCATAAACTAATTAGAATGTAGATTAGGTACTTAAACCCATACGTAAACCATACATTTTTATATAATACCTATGACATAAATCGAGTGAATTAAGGACCTATGAACGTACAAAAACCACAAAGTAGTTCATATCAGTACTTACGGAGTTACTTCGTATTTAATTACCAGCTGATTTGCGTTTGATTGACCCGTTTCTTATTGAAAAACTGGCCAGAAGCCTAATTATTTAGACTATTGCGGACGCTGTTTTTATAGTAGTGGATTAATGAGACGTACTCATTCATGCCTCATTGATGTAAGTAAACCAGCTATGTTGACCCCTATCAACTCCCTTGTAATATCTTTGATGCGTTCTTTTCAGACATTCATTAGAGACCTTACATTGTAGTCGGGTAGTTGTTTTGTGCGTTACGTCGCTTCCAAAGAGCTAGAATACATTTTTAATGCTTTCCTTCTTTTTATAAGCAGGTACATAATTACTTGAATCTGTAACTTGGGTAGGGAGTTAGTCAGACTTAGTTAATTTATAAAACTCATATTAAATTGCATTTTTTTGTCCTGATGGGGGTGTCTCATAATCGAGTTTTCTTAGATAGCAATCAGGACTACATCTTAGAGTTAAACACCATGGATTCAACCTACTTAGGTAAAGTTATAGGTTCCGCATTGTAGCCATACAAACCTACCAAACTAAGCAGGAAGGCGGTTGCTGGTAGTAAGTACTTAGTTGGAATTAATGGATTGGACGCTATGCTTGCATAATAGATGGCAGACTGGGGTCGAAAGGTTCTGGAGTGGCAACCGCGCGCTGGACGTGAGTAGGTCTCCTACAAGGTGAACCGATGACATGGCGAAGGCCGCCGGAATCCGCTGGAGAAGTACAGGACCGGACGAGTCGATGTGGCAACGCTTGGTGGAGGCTTGAGGCCTGTTTCGGCTGAAATGATGATGAATGACGCCAGTTGCAGGCAGAATAAGTTAACCGTTTGGACACGGAAAGACTATCTCTTTCGCACATAAGTAGGTACGCTAAGAGTGTACGTGTAAATACACCAACAGCAAGCAGAGGAAAGCGACTGCTGAAATAAAATACTGGCTATTCAGGAAACTAACTTGCCGGCTGCCTACTGAGCTTTAGGCAGAATCCTGAAGTGCTTCGGCTCTACGAGACTTGGGACGTCACTTATGTACTTGTATTTCATTTGTTTGGTACCTTTTCGGCGTTTAAGACTTATAGGAAAGCCTATATGCTCAAAAGGGCAGGTAGTTAGTTTTGATGGGAATTTGGACGCAGGAAGAAAAACTGGTTTTAACTTGGTATTTAAGTTTTATTAGTGTTCAACATCGTATTCTTGTTTACTCCATCTTTTTCTACCTTCCACAGAGTACCTAATACATATTAACCACAAACTAAATATTAATTAATATGCTAACAGGTAGGACCAGAGGGACTGCGCAAATAGAGTAGGAAAAGGATGGGTCAGCCCTCTCTTTATAAAGAGCCGTAAGGTTAGGTTAGTTTTTTCGTTCGGGCTCAAACGGAGTTCTTTGTCATGTTCTCGTCACGCGGCCCTGTCCCACAGAGTACATTTTACATAGCCCTGGCCTGGGTTGTACGGAATTAGGTTAATAAATACAGGCGTGAATGAGGTCAAGAGCGGGCCCATTCAAAATGTCCATAATTATTATGTTGTCAGAGGAGGTTAGGCGGAAGCAAAAAAAAAAACAAAACAATTTCATTCCTCGTATTATCCATTGTTCCCGTTTATTTACAAATACAAATATACGTAGTATCCAACAACCTTACATTTTTAATACTTATCAACGAGAATAACGTTTTATTTATAATTTAAAACAACTAGAATAGGTTACCAATTATGTTTCTAGAAACATTTTAATTAGTATTTCTTTTTTCACTACATTAATAAATTCACGTGCGTTTTCATATTGCATATTACAATTTTACATACATTCAGTAACCAGCTTTAAAAATTTAATTGATAACACGGCAAAAATAAAATTTCATACCAATAATATTATTTATCAAAGACAAACAATTATCTAAGCAGAATAACGTAATGCAGTTTTCAATAGGGTTGCAAGCCTAAACTAAAATAAACGTGGATTTCTCAGTTGTTAATAAATGCAATAAAGAGTTTGGAATATAAATCAAGCCAACGGAATACAGCAAAACAGGAGCCAAGCATGTTTGGCAAGTGATTCGAATCTTAAACTGCATGCTAACATTCCTTAAATTGCTTTGCCAAACGAAAAAATCTTGGCTTATAATATAAGTAGGTATTAAAATAAATGCTTATTTCCTTGATATATAAACTAAGACAATAATTGCACAAGAATTCGTATAAGTCATGGCAAATATGTACCTCCTTACGTAGTGTACAGTAATAAATAAGACTAATATTGCTTCGTAATATTATCACCTAATTATTTATTTGTGTGTTGCCATTACCTACATCTAAAGCGAAGGCACATTTACTCCTATCGACCATGGAGTGCTTCATAAATTTTATAAAATTATGCCTTTCCAAAAGGCTACTTATTTGTTTCGAATATTTTAAATGTCTAACACTATACTTAAGTGTTTTTATATGACTTTCGTTTACAGAACCAGGCTTGTATGATTTTACTCTAAAACATTATCACAATAGGTTCGCAGCAATCCTGGTCGATGCCACTTCAGTCTCAGCGTTTTTATTCTTCCGAAGAAATCTGAAATATAAAAAAAGAAATGTTATGAACATCTTTGTAATAATTTAGCGGTATTCTTGAAGTACCTACTTACGTTTAACAAAAACGACAAGTAGGTAGGTATTCAGACAGCATAATACAACTGGTTATTAATCCAACAAATAGCAGGTCTTGATTCAAATAACCTCGACCACCTTACTGAGCTGACTGACAATATTTTTACTTCCGCAATTCCCTCATAGTTCGTGCCATGGACCATAACAACCAGATTGCCCGCGAAATTACAAAAAAAATACGTTTTTTTTTTGCAATTTACTGGTCAGTGTCAGGTTGTATGATGAACAAAATATGATTCGCGACCATAACAAGTATGTTTATACTCAATTATAATAAATAAAATCATCAATACAACCTTCTAAGTTCAAAAACAACAGAATGACAGATGATGTCAATGAAGTTGATGTTCAGTTGAATGGCAATTTCATAAAATATCAATCAATAGCATTATATGAACTAAGAGGGTTGTATTGATGATTTCAATGATTATAATTCATATTTTGTTCAACATACAACCGGACACTGACCTGCAAATTGCAAAAAACGTAAGAAAGTTTGAATTTCGCGGGCAACCTGGTGCTTTCATTGAGGAACATTTGCGAAACAGTGTTGCCCGTAACATTAAATGTCCCAACATTTTAACTCTTAAGGGGGATGCGCCAAGGTATCCAGCGAAATTCAAAATTTCTTACGTTTTTTGCAATTGGCAGGTCAGTATCAGGTTGTGTGGTGATCTAAATATGATTCTCGACCGTATCAAATATGGCTTTACAGAATTATAATCATTAGAATCAGCAATACATCTCTATAAGTTCATATTACCCTATTGAATGACTATTTCATGAAATCATGACATTTGAGGGCAATTCTAACATAAGGAGTTGTATTGCTGATTCTAATGATTATAATTCTGTAAAGCCATATTTGTTACGGTCGCGAATCGTATTTTAATCAAAATACAACCTGACAGTGACCTGCAAATTGCACACAACGTAAGAAAATTTGAATTTCGCGGGCTACCCTGAAGGTTCCGCCTTAACATGAAATGTTCCAACATTGTTGCCGTAACAACAAATATTCATGAAAACAATGTTGTGGAACTTTGTTCCCCAATGTATACGGTCCCGGCAACACACAAACATATTGCTAAATCTGAAATTATGTTGTGCAACTTTGTTTCCCAGAGAATACGGGCATAAGAATTAAGTACTAACAAGTTTCAGTGACCTGTTCATCAACGTTGACAATCGCCACGAATCATTGCTTGATATAGTAGATGTTCTTAGTAAGGGATGCAGGTTCGGGCAGAGTTTTTGTTAGACGGTTACCGGGACGTTCCTGTAGGTATATCTTATTAGCTAGTTGTATGCGCGATTTTTAATAGCCTACCGTGTTATAAAATGAGCATAGCAAAATCGATTTTTCAGCTAGAAATCTGGTGCAGGCTCGCTCACTATAAGATAGGAAGGACTAAATTAAGTAGGTACCTTATTGTACATCTCTGCCTACACTATGGAATACATGCGTGATGTTATATTATGTTGAACAGTATGGTCTGCGTTTTTCACGACTTAACATAAGTGTGGCATGAAAATAAGGTCTGTTTTCAGAAGCGAGAAAAAAAAAGTAGATATCCAGATAGAATATTGCAAGTGAACTCAACGCGGTATTAAATGCAGCTATAATTATATTGTGTGATCAACTGATCACATCCTTATAATATCAGATGATAGAAAATAATTTATGAGCATTTTTTTTTCTTTATTCATGAACTCATATTTATTTCATTTACTTCTTCATATTTTGCCAAGGCTATTATTTTTGAGTTTTATTTTTGTTCAGTTATGTTTAGTATTCTTTCAAAGTGAGACACGGATTGTCGCGTTTGTCTAATATTTTCTTTAATTTGTTTGTAAGAACGTAAACGAGGCAAAAAGAGTATGTAAGGATCGTAACAGGTGGCGTTCTGTAGTTTCTGCCTACCCCCATGGGAAGAAGCCGTGAGTGTATGTATGTATGCGTATTGTCCTCACATATAGAAGCTACAAGAATAATGTACCCAGGATTTTGTAATATCTTGATTTAAAGAGTTTCTTGCCCGTTCTTCTCCCTAGAGATCTACGTTTTGGAATGGGCAACTAGCTTCAACTTTCTGACTAACTGACCGACTCTTTGACGGTTCAAAAGTGCCTGTAAATGGTTTAATTGAAATAAATGCTTTGACTTTGAGTTGTTGCATTTAATTATATTTTGCGTAGGTGTACAGTATGCTGCGCACCAAACGACGTAGATTGTGATTCTGCTAAACTTATGTGGAATTGATTTGACCTCGTCAACTGGATGTTAGGTAAACTAACCGCACTTTGGAACCCAAATATACAAAGTGACGTCTGACGTTGAGGCAAACTGAGCTAGTTTTAAAATCGACGTAGGCAACTTCAATAGAAAAGCGTGCAAGATAAAGGTCAAGCGAAAGTGGTTTTGCCCAGCTTTGGTACAGTCGCCAGCAAGTCAAGCTACTCGAAACTGTCAAATTTCTCCAAACAATTTTAAACCTTAATATCTTGATGATTAAGTTCAAAATCGAATGACAAAATCTGACATTTTGTGGTAACTTGATGTGCAGGCGATTGTACATTACACATCGTACCACAATAGAAAATGAAATTGATAGGCTTGCCTTTGAGAGTTGGGCTATGCATCGTGATATACTGGGCACACTGTACCTGATAAAGTGATACTGTACTGATAACTTGCAATATGATAAAAAAGGTAAACATATGTAATGCAGTCTTGTTGAAATGTTTTTTTTTTCTGCTAGTAGTGTAGTGCAGTTGAATAGTCGATTATTTTATTCGACTAATAAGAAATGCAATTTCAAAAAAATAAAGAGTGCAATACTATTTTAATCAAATTTTCCTGGGTTAGAGGATTGTTCATCAATGCCATATATTTTAATGGAAGCATAATTTATTGATTACACACAGTAATCATTTGAAAAGTTTACATGGACTGTTTCTTTGTTATTTTTGCAAATAGTTGTCAAGGTCACTTGTTTTCGTCGTTACAATATCTCGACATATTTTGTGAATTAACCAATGCTTTTTTTTGTTTTTTATGAGCGTTTCTAGAATAATGTAAAAATATGCATTCCAATTTTTTTGAACTGGCAACAATAGCATTTTTGAAGTTCAAGGTCATAATGATACGATGAATAACTTTAATATTGAGAAGATATTATAAGATTTTTTTGGGAAATAAAACAAATTAGTAAGTTTTAAAGTTTTTTTATGGAATATTACATTATTTTACATTTTATTTCGCTTAAAATATTACTTTTTACAATTTGTGTTTTTGCATTGGTAGCATAAATTTAATACTATGTAGGTAATACTATATTTATGACTATAATATCCATTACATTAGTGATAATACCTACGCCTGTAACCAAATAAAGAGAGAATTACTGTTTTAAACGGAATTAAACCTTGATGGAATGTCTGAAGGCATAGTTTTACAATTTTTTTGTACCAAAGTAGGTGGTGTGTTATAAAATTTTGAAAGGGTTTTCCGACCACAATTTCTCATTTTTGACAAGAGATACCTAGAGCTTTACAAGTCCTTTTTGACGTTTGGTGTATAAACATCAAAAGGACAGGTCAAAATCACCTTTCATTAGCTCCAGCACTTAGGGTGGCGTTGAATCTGGTGTTGACCCAGCGTCGACGCGACATATTGTCGTAAAAGTCACGTCTACGAGACGCAACCGCAGCATGTGCTAACTTCTACGCTCAGTGCGAATACACGCATTGGATCTTAAAGTTTTTACTCTCGAAAGAACAACCCCTTGCAAATGACAACTTATTTCCCGTTTTCATTGCAAACAACCACATTTGATTTGCATTTGATGTTGCGAGTTGTTCTTTTGTTTACCATGAATATGGAATATTAGCATGTTGACAGAAATACTATTCAAGACTCAGTATATTTATTACATTCCACAATGTAAACTTATGTGGTATGTTTTTACAAAGACTTGATCATTGTGGACCGGAAGTGAGAGAGGAAGAGGGCTTTAATTTAACTAATTGCATTGCATTGGCAAAAATATGTAGCATAAACAATGTATTTCTTCATTAATACGCGGATCTACATCAAAAATTTTACAACACACCCATTCAAGTTCTGGTCACACTGAGGCGAATTCCCCGCAACACGCGACTGTGCGTTTCAACTATTTTATTAATTACGCGATTACTTGCGCTAGTTTGAACACCTCCATATAAGTTAGTTAACACAATCGGCGCGAGCGCATTTCGTCCCGCATCTCGCTCGGGGTTCGCCTTTTGTTTAACCAGACCTTAAAACATCAATTTATATTACTTCTTTACCTTTTGCCAAGCGAAGATCCCGTAAGAGACTCCTGCGCCGAGCGCGAAGGCAAGCAGGTAGGGCACGAACTTGAGAGATGGACCGAAGCGCTTGCGCATCAACATGCTGAGGAAGTTGATGTTGCTGTCCGAGTACGGAGGGTAGCGGCCGCTGGAAGAAAAAATATTGTTAAATAAAATTTTACATAAGTATAGCCTATTGGAGTCAGTATTCGATCCTATTTTCACATTGAACTAAACTACTTCGAGTCGCGATATGGTTCGTAATATCTTGACTACATTATTTTAGATAAGCACCATCTGATTCAGAATGACTCTTGTTACCTGTAAAAATAACGAATACAATCCTGCTTGTCAAGTCTGCTTGATAAGAAAAAGTTTATGACAAAATTACGTTTACGTTTACGTCTAGATAAATAAATCAGACAGATTTTTCGGAAAACCACTTACTCAATGTAGTTTCAAAATTGAGAAAAGAGTTCTGACACAAACAGCTTATAAGCTGAATGTTCTATTTTAAAGTTTTACAGAATGACAGTACTGTAGCTACTCCAGGGAAATCCCTTTAGGTCTTATTTCAAAACAAGGTTTATCTTTAGACATGGTTTAAACCATCGAGCCTGATTTTGAAATAAGAACCTAACAGAAATCGAAATACAGTTCCTTTTACAAAACGGACAACTTAGTCCGGTCTAAGGTTGTCAATTTTGTATTAAGAACTTTACTAAAGTCGGCATAAAGTTCGAAATACATAAACTGGCGCGAAGGTTTGGGCTTGGGCTAAAGTTAGATCGTGTTTTGTAATAAGACGGTTTCTGTTCTACATTCCGAAAAAACTGATTGAAGCTGTTTATATTTCTTGTTCAAAAGTCAACCCTGTGGACTGTAAAATAAATATCAAAATTATCTTACGAAGCCAACTTCTCTCCGATAGGCGAGAAATTCTTGATGAGACAGCTCTTCTTGTGTGTGAATGTGTCGAAAGTCTTCTTGCCGTGGTAGGCGCCTATGCCGCTCGAGCCGACGCCGCCGAACGGGAGGGTCTCAACTGTTACAAGAGACTTTATTAGTAGGGCGATAGGGTTGGTTATTGATTGTGTGCTGCTGAGATTTTCATTTGTTTATGCATTCTTCCTTGAGTAAGAGTTTTATGTGTGCGAATTTTCAGGTTATTATAAATTAAATAATTTATTTATTAGATTTAATATATAAAAGTGACAATTCATTATTTTTTTCTTATTTTGAACCTACGGGGTAGTTACTTAACACACTAACAGTAGGAATGGGTTTCATTTTGACAGTTTAACAACATTCATTGCGTTATTTACGTTGTTGAGCAGACAAATTTTTCGAACATATGAAGCAATGGATTAGCAATAGGTTTCAAAATGATTCAGATTGTGATTGATAGTATGTTGCGTAATTAGGGTGCTGGTCTTGCAATAAGAGAGATAGCTGTTTGCGTCAGACATTTACCGAGTTGGAGTCAATCGATTAAATAAAAATAACTGGACAATTGAACATCTCAGCAGTAAAAAGGTTATGTTTTGTACAAAACAAACATCTAAATTCAACATCCTCAAATCATGCTAATTCATGCTATTAATAAATACTGGCAGATAGAAAGAAAGTGTACAGACGCAAACACATCAACTTACCACAAACTGTCCAATTTTCTCATTCAATTTTGAACTTAACCACCAACATTTTAAGGTTTAAAATCGTTTGGAGAAATTTGACAGTTTCGGGTAGCTTGACCTGCTGGCGAATGTACAATAATAAAATAGTTAGTCTACGAAAACATTTAATACAGACTTGAAACCATTACCTACGTTTTCAAATGTTGAGGCAACTCAAAAATCTGCATTCTTTGAAACATTCAACCATATTAATCAATGATACTCGAAGGCCAGATAAAAATAGTATCACATCTTGACTTGTTTCGTTTGAAAATCAAAAGCTCAGTCCTATAGTTCCAGTTACCACAAGAATTTGAATTTATTTACAAGTCGTTGCAGTTTCAAGTCTAATTTAGTCCACTTGATTATTACAACAGTAAAGCAAGAAGCACGCTGCCTAGTGATGGATCGCTTCATGGAAAATATTGGGATATTTTTCTATTAAATTTTACTAGGAATATTCCCAATTCTCTCAGTGACGACACATCACTAGTATTCCTACAGCAGATATAAGTGCGGCCTGCTATAAAATGTCAGAGAGGCGAAACAAAGAATGATGTTTTATCTAAACTTCGCTTCCACCTCGCTCCCATTTCATCACAGAACATAGCATTATTAATTTTAACCTCCTATGAAGAAAAAACTATTAAGATAAGAGTGAAAGTATCCAAACCTCCCATGTGCATCATGGTATCGTTAATGCACATCCCTCCGCTACTAGTGTTGTCCACAATACTCGATATAACCTTCTTACTCGTACTGAAGACGTACAGCACTAGCGGCTTCTCTCTAGATACAACAGAATACGTCAGACCTCCACCGAACAGGCTATTATTTACTACAGAAGAGTAAAGAATATTCTAAATATTTTTAAAGGTTGTTTTCTGCCAAAGTTTTGTGATAATTATAACACACATTACAAAAAAAGTACATTTTTTAAGTCTGTCAACAACAACTTTAACAGCAAACGTAAACAAACATTTTTAGTCAAATTGCGACCAAAAATTATTAAGTAACAGAAAATTTAACATTCTAGAAATTATACAATTTAACAAATAATTCCACCACCATCCTTTACCGCCACCAACCACCATAGGACACCGTGAACAGAAATATACCAAAAATGTAACCACATGTTTAAGTCATAAATACTTTGTATACTAGACCATTTTGAGTCTTATAAAAAATAATTAAAAAAAAAGATATTCAGCATGCCTATTTTTTATATACCTATTTAATATTGATTTTTTCTATAGTTACAAGTATGAACATACACATGCTTCGCTGTTTATACTTGCAGGTTGCTATCAATCAGACACCCTAATATTTCTTACAAAAGATTCGTTGTATCTGGGAATGTGAGCTTACATGGAGTGATTGCACCAGTTATCGACTTGCCAAAAACTATTTGGCTCACTGTGCCTGAACCAACCATTGTAAAGGGATTTGTCTGGCTGCATGATGTGTAGTATAAGCCTGGGGGAGGCCTATGCTAAAGAGTAAAGCAATCTGGAGATTTCTGATGTCTAAGACCTTCATTTAAAATTGAAAAACTAGTTTTAATATGACTAATAAAGACTATTTGAAATGAATGGTTTAGTATAGCAGAGTATTATTTTTTCACCGTCAATCCGTATTCAACCCACTCCCTGGAAGGAAGAGATCAAGCCAACCCAATGTACCGCCTTATCCCGACAACTGTTTGCAATAACATACAAAACGATTTATAAACCATTTGTTTTTTTTTTTTAGTTAATTAATAAGTGATTTTACCAAATATATTGAAGAGAATTTTGCGTGTGGTATTTATTTTTAAGCGACTACTCATTCGTCAACTTATAATAAGCTGCGTCCAATTATTTTTTAAGTGCATTTAATTTTATTATGTACGCCTATTACATGGGGCTTAAACATAACTTGCGAAATGTGGGTATACTATAGGTACACCTCTGCCTTACCCTTCTAGGAATACAGGCGTGATGTTATGTGTGTAATTTTAGTATACAAAGTCTAAGTTCATCTTTATTTATGCTCTTTGGCAAAGTGCAGTACTGTTTCCTTCAAAAAAATGGTGCTGTGCGTATGTGTATATTTCAGTTACTTACGCAACGTATTCTGGAGTAAGAGGTATTATTCCATTATTATTACTATCGCGGCAGCATTTCGTGTCATCGATATATGGAGGACTTGTCAGTCTAAAGTTAAAAAAATATGTAATTTTTGCAGACAGCTCATTTTTGTCAATGTTTTAAACAGTACTTGGTAACCCAAGTTAAAACATTACCAACTCGATACATCGAAATATTTAGGCGTCGACTAATATTATTATATGTCAGTTTATTTTTTCTTATTCGATTTATCAACCACAGATTAAGTATTTTTACGCTTACCACACATGTTTTTATTCAAACAAAAATTTTCAGTTTATTTTTCCTTTTAAAAAACGATTATTTTATAAATGTTTTGTATACTTTTACAAACAGCCAATGGTAATGTGTCGTCCTTACCGCCGTAAAACATGATAGTATCGTTCATACTGATACTGCCCGACCGAGTCTGTTCAGTGAACAACTTTTGTATGTTGCTTTGATTGCTGAACACGTAAAGCACTAACGGATGTTCCCTGAAAATTGTTTATGGTTTCACTCTATGGTCACCATGGTTCCTTCCCATGGATAATGGTAAACTAGTAATAATGGGCCATTGTGGTCACCATGGTTCCATCCCATGGATAATGGTAGACTGGTAATGATGGGCCAGTCTCAACAGCTCGATTACGATTATCGTTCCGAATACGAATCGATTATTATTTTAGAGGTTTCATTAAAATAGAATAATTATAAGTACAGTCGCCAGCAGGTCAAGCTACACGAATCTGTCAAATGTCTCCAAATGATTTAAAACCTTAAAATGTTCAAGGTTAAGTTCAAAATCGAATGAGAAAATCTGACAGTTTGTGGTAACTTGATGTGCTGGCAACTGTAGGAACTAATTACTTAGTCATTGAATACAAAAATAATTAATATTGATTGAAAACTGAACTAAAATGCTTATCACAAAGAGTGTTTTCATCGCGTAGTACAACTAGACAAGATTTTATTTTTTTAAACTATGATTTTGGTCCATTTACATTCGTTTAGTATCGAAATATAGTCGATTCGACGTTAACATGAAATAAAATCGACCATTTAGTTCTACTTTTGAAGAATAATCGATTCGATATCGATATTGGTAGTAATGGGTCGACATGTAGATATTAATTAAATAAAAATATTTCGTGACTGTCCCCTGTAAATTGTGCACTGTATGGGGATTACATGACGTAGGTCCAATGGAATCTATAGATTTCTATTTTAAAATGATTAATGTATGTTTTATACTTAACATAAATTATAATTTATCATTAAGATGTAAAGTAAGATAATTTTGTGACTTTATGAATAAAATTCCCACGATAAATTTAATGCAATTAATATGTGCTATTAATTTTACTTTAAAATGACAATAGATGATATTCCCACAGTTTGAAGTATATTTATGTAACAATAGACTCAAAAAACACATGGACACACATTCTTACATAATAATTATGCATTTTCACGCTAACAAAAGTTGTAACTAACCGAGTTTTTACTGTTACAATGCACTTATAAGTCATCATACTAATATATTCAAAATAAGATCAATGTTTATTAAAATAATAATTAGATTCTATTATCAAATTACTTAGTTATCAATACTCAAACTAGATACTTTAATATCTATGGAACAGTAAAAATCGTCAAAAAATATAAATTACAACAGTACTGAAACAATCTTTGCTCCGGGACATTAAAAAAAAACAGCACACTGCGCTTCTGAGGCTCTGACCCGCGAGCAAGCGACTCGAATGCGTTAAACTGGCCGCTTGGTCGCGCGACCAGACGTTGCGTTTGTTAACCGTCGCTGTAAGCGGCAAAAACAGAACAAAACAACAGTAGCTAGGTTGCCAGCTCAGAAGCAAAAACTCAGGTGTTTAAAAGAGAATTTAAAAAACAATAGAATTTAAAGGCGAGCTCCTCACAATAATTTCCATAAAAACATTTGAAATATGTATGAACCAATCTCTGGAAATTTTAAATTACATTATCTAGACTCTGTCATTTTTTTTTTCTTAGAAGGCAACCCTAGCCAAAACCAACTAAGGCCCGCTTGCTTCACAAATCATTCAACACATTTAACGATAAACGAATTTAAAACATCGTTCTGTTGCTGTCAACTATTTGAAGATGACAGAGACAGAACGATGGTTTAAATACGTTCGGCGATAACTGTATTTAGTGATCGGTGTTGCTAGTGAGCCTAAATCGCGTAAACTTTGAAAATCAAACAACAAACACAATATTATCTCCTCGCAATACTAAAAAAATATGCTAAAATAAACTTACCGCTCATTGATGAATTGGATCGCTTCAAAAGCATTTTCAACGGGTACGATAGGCAGTAGGGGCCCAAAGATCTCGTCTTGCATGATTTTGTCTGAAGCCACAACGTTTGTGATCACTGTGGGTTCAATGTATTTGTCATTTGCGTCGTGCGAACCTCCGATTTCGATTTTGTCTTTACTTGCGTCGACTACTGCTTGGAGGCGGCTGGAAGGCGAAAATGTTCAATGAGTATATTGGAGGATCCCATGACCGTCTTTTTGCTTCAATCCTTGATACATTACAAATAAAAAAAAAAAAACAACTTGAAATAAAAAACTCTTCTGTCTACTTTGAGCCAAATTCATTAAACTTTGATATCACACGCCAAGATTCGTTTCATCTTTCATAAAGGGAATCCTTTCGAGGCGAGAAGTTCACCACTGAATAATTTTCAATTTTACATGGAACTGGTACAGTGCTGTTAGGTGCGTAGCTCTAAGACATGTGTCACGGCTATGAAGCGGTTATCAATCCAGTTAATGTCATTAGTGTAATCTTTGGGCCGTCCAGAAACGGACACCCTGTTTAATTCGCCCATAATCTCCACAATCTCCCATTCAATTTTAAAACTCACCTAAAATGCCTTCCATTAATAATCCTGCCAAAATCCGGCGATTTCTGTACATCAGCTCCGTACCACTCCTTCAGAATCTTCTTGGCAGCAGCCACAAACTTGTCCTGTACCTCCTTGGTGCATAGGATATAGTCTGGCGCGATGCAGGTCTGACCTGCGTTGATGAACTTGCCCCAGAGGACTCGTTTCGCTGTCACTATCAAGTCCACTGTGTTGTCGATGTATACTGGGCTATGGAGGGAGAATGTAGGTCTTAGAATAAGCACTATTATCATCATCACCATCTGTCTAGCATTTTCTTAACTATATTGGGTTCGCCTTCCAGTCTAACTAGATGCTGCTGAAAACCAGTATTTTACAAGGAGCGACTGCCTGACTTCCACCAATGACCGGTTAAGTAGCCACGAACTCAGAGGTCACAACTACGAGCAGACCACGAGAAAAAAAAAAACTGAGTTCCACAACTCATTTACAGAGCTTTTTTTGCATTTAAATGGTTTGTGGAAGACAGTTGGTAAATGATTAAGTGGGTAACATAATACCCCTTAGTAAAGGATCTTTGTACAAGCATGTGAAGAAAAAGAAGAGAAAGCAAAAATTTTTAGGTTTCGAACGAATTCTGGAGTTCCGATATTCGATTGGTCGATTTATATTTGGCAATATCGCAAGAATGTTCGATTGTAAATCGAAGGAATACGAATCGCCTCGCTTCAATGCTGATATCTAAAGTAAAATTTTATGGATGTGCATTTGCGCATACGTAGGAAATAAGACTTGCTTGCTGCTTGGAATTAAATGATAATGGTAGTGAGTGTGTAGGACTAAGTGATCTGTGTCACCAATTCCTGATGAGTTACGGTCAATTTATTAAATTCTGTTACAATTTTTATTTAATTTGGTAGATAATGCATATCCTGAAACATACCCTTAATTTCAGCATATCTAGGCTTAAATCTATAATCTCTGCTAGATAGAAAACGCTTTTTATATGCCTATTTTTCTTATCACTGCTTTGTAACGTTTGGACGTCAATGACATAATTAAGATAACTAATGCAACGAGATTTAATTAAATTATCTGATTACAAGTGAGATACCATATCTAAACTATTTGCCTTTTATCTATTGTTGTTTGTTGGGTGTTATAAATGGTAAAATTGTCTTATTAATGAATTTTACACACAAGGTGAAAGATGATTTATACGATGTTTTCATCTATTTGTTTTTTTTTTCCAAGGCTAGGATAAGTGTTCCTGATATTTCAGATTAGGAAAATTCTACTGCGGTTTAGTAGTTGAAAATATGCCCATATTAAATTGATAAGATTATATGTAGACAGACATGGTTTAGAATTAGTATCCTTAACCCAATTATACTATAGTTCGTTCGCGTTAAGAATGCAGTGAGTCATCAGTGCAACTGCAAGATAAAGGTGTATTCACAGTGGTGTTAAATTCAAACAAATTATATTTTAAAAGATTAAGTTTAATGAATTTATAAAAATACACTTAAAAAGATTTGATTGGTTAGGGGGCGGGGCTAGGCCTCCTAGTAGTAGTAGACTCACTGCATTCTTAACGCGAATGTACTGTAAGTTCAATTTACATTGCTACTCAATTATGTTGACTGGCAGAAAATGCCTTGTGGCATTAAGTCAGTTTTACCACACACAACAGTACATGAATTTTAAATAAATTAAATAAGTTATTCGACCTATTCACTTTGTCACAGCTAAACCAACTCTCACGTACATAAGGTTTACAACTCTTCTCTATGGTATAAAATGGTGTACCTTTTGCCTCCGAGTTCTAATGTGACTGGCGTGAGATTCTTGACGGCTGCTTCATAGATGATCTTGCCAATGCTGGTGCCTCCGGTGAAGAAGATGTAGTCGAACTTCTGTTTAAGAAGCTCTGAGGTTTCTTGAGGTCCCCCCTCTACTACGATTACGGCATCCTAGAATATCAGAGGGTTTTAGGATCAGTATTTTTTTTAGCATGAACAATATGTTTTGGAGGTATTCTTTACCGGAATTTGTCTTTTCGGTAGTGCTATTCAATGGTTCGATAACCCTCAGTTAAGAAAGTATGCTTACTTATAAAGCCAATTGCCGTTGAAAGTTTATCACAGGAAGTCAGAAATGGGGCATTAATCATTGTATAGGCTGCTGTCTGTTATTATTTGGAGACAGGAGGTCACTGCTATCTATCCTTAGAAGTTTAAACTTTTACTTTATATTGAGGATATGGACACAATCAATATACGGAAATCCTTACAATATTAAATAAAATGGCTCCAAAAGTGGAGCGAATTTTGGTGCGTTTGACATTGTAGTAAATTAAAGTCCAATTTTGACCAAGTGAAGGGAGATAATTATTATGTTTACGTTTTAAATTATAATAATGTTTAACCTTCGTTGTATCCCAACGTTCAACAAAGCTTAACCAGAAATTTGATCTTTAGTTCCGCATATCTGTAACAGGGGGCCTACTCTCGTAAGTCCGCCATCGAAAATACGGGCCAGTCCGAAAGTAGTTTGGTATTTGGAGTGAACCCTACACCGGATTGATTAACTTTTTCGGACCGGTAAACACACAGCGAGAGTAGGGACAGCTGTCACATCGTGGTGTCATTCAATTTTGGGTCGGGCCCCAAACTAATCTTATATTCGTAGGTGATACGGAGCAGGAACTTCCCATAACTTCGGCCGAAACTACGGATCTCTTGATTAGAGAGTAGACTCCCAGTTTTGGATTACTGAGCACCAGTTTACATGGACCAGACTGGGCTCAGTTTTGGATCAACATCATCTTCTACTCATAAGGATTAGTTCATTGGGTACGTATTATGTTGACTGCCTCTTTGGCTTGAGGTCGCAAGCGCTACTGTTAAGCATGAGGTCCTGGGTTCGAATCCCAGGTCGGGCAAATTGGTATTGGGTGTTTCTATCTGGAATTTCTTGGAGTCCGGATTAGTGGCCGGTTGATGGCAATAGGCTCGTCCCCTATTACATGGGAGTTAAACATAACTGGCTTAATGTGGGTGTACTAATAGGTACACCCCTGCCCAACCCTTAGGGCAAAGAAGGCGTGCTGTAATGTTATGTATTATTTATCTCAATGATACTATTTAGTAGTTTTGTTTAAGGTGAATTCTCAGCTGTAGCCCACCAAATTCAATTTTTTTTTGGTTTTTGCAAATTGCAGCTCTGTTTTAAGTCGTTTGTTCATTAAGGGGGATGCGCCAAGGCAGCCCGCGAAATTAAAATTTTCTTACGTTTTTTGCAATTTGCAGGTCAGTATCAGGTTGTAAGGTGATCTAAATATGATTCGCGACCATATCAAATATGGCTTTACAGAATTATAATCATTAGAATCAGCAATACAACTCCTTAAGTTAGAATTGCCCTCAAATGTCATGATTTCATGAAATAGTCGTTCAATAGGGTAATATGAACTTATAGAGATGTATTGCTGATTCTAATGATTATAATTCTGTTAAGCCATATTTGTTACGGTCGCGAATCATATTTTAATCAAAATACAACCTGACAGTGACCTGCAAATTGCAAAAAACGTAAGAAAATTTGAATTTCGCGGGCTACCCTGAAGGTTCCGCCTTAAAATGCTATTTGCGACTGTAGGAATGATATATTTACTGAATAATAATCATAAATTTCATATCAATCGTCACACTTTGGAAATTTGTTCCACCTAAGAATTTTCATATGATATAATTATTCTGAAAAATTCATAGGTGGCACAAATTTCCTAAGTTTGACGATTGCTACGAAATTGATGATTATTATTCATTACCTAAATATATCATTCTTACAGTCGCGAATAGCATTTTGATCAACATACGACGTAAAACAACTGAAATTTGCAAAAAACCAAAGATAATTTGAATTTGGTGGCCTATAGCTGAGGATTCACCTGGAGATATATACTACTGCAGTGTAGCACTACCTATAAGTAAAATAAGAAGAAACTATTACATGTCATACTCACATTATCCAAATACTTAGGTAACGTCTCGGCCACGAAAGCAGCACACGCGGTCGCCAGTTCACTAGGCTTCACAATTACGGTGTTACCTCCGGAGATAGCACCAGATACCGGCAGAAGAAGCAGTTGCAGCGGGTAGTTCCATGCACCAATGACGAGGGTGACGCCGTAGGGGTCGTTGTAGATTACCACGTCGTCCAACATGTTTACGAAACCTTTTTCTGGCTGGAGAAGAGGAATTTGTAACGTTAGTGGCTTGTCTGAATTTGGAGACAAGGAGACGTGGGTTTTAGATAAACAACGTGTTTTTACAAAAAAAGAAATTTCCAGTACATTAGTTTCGGAAGTCGGTGGCTTAGGTTTTTGTGTTTTTTTCCAAAATAATGAGGGGCCACTCCAAAGGTTCCCAATAAAAAAAAACACCGAAATTGGTCGACGTGGTCATGAATTATCGCATGACGTATTTCATATTCTGATGGAGTGCGTCCGGAATGAAAATAGTAGAATTGATGTTTTGAGACGATATAAAAGGTATGATATTGGCTTTTGTAATACCATCCTTGCTTTTCCAGTGTCCGATAAACCAAAACAATTGTACAAGTTAGTTATAAGGTAGATAGTAATCAACAATTTTGTATTTTTCTGCACTGGGCGATGTGGTCGCTTAGCTACAAAGCCCTTTAAACAAATAATAAAAAAAAAGATTCCAACGAATGGAGAACCTGTTTCTTTGAGGTCGGTTAAAAAGTGGATGGTCTTCCAAGACTGGTGCCTCTGGTGGTATAGTTAAAGCGACAGGGTCCATTGGTAATGTTGAGATTATGTTTCGAAAGTTTGCAAGTTTGTGATGCTGGATTCGGTGACCTCATAACAACTTAAGAATCTAACATATTGCGTCTTCGTTACGTAGGTAATATCATGCTGACAAAATATACATACCTATACGTAGCAAGTGTTAAGGCTCCTTCAACCAAGCGCGATACGCGACGTGAATCGAGCGCGACATAAGACACCGCTCGTCGCGCGACTCGCGGTGTCTTTGGGTCGCGTGTCGCGCCTGTTTGAAGGAGCCATTATAGTGTTCAAATGTACTATATTTAAAATTACTTACCTATATTAAATATAAGTAATTTTATATGCTGAGCAGCTGTTTCTAGAGTACCTACATTATGCAAGTAATGACGTCATTCTCCTATTAATAGTCAAGGACTAAACTAACAATGTAGTTTCCGAGTGCATAGTTTATTGTTAATCATGGTTGTAAGCGATTAATTGCCAGCCAGCGGGATTTCCATATTTGCGTGCCTAAAATTACTCGGGCTTGTTATAAACTACGCGAGAAACGGAAGTGTGAAGTTTCTAAATTGATTTATTCACTTTCTGATCCCGCACATAAAGAAGCGTTTAGTTGCGCCCAAATTTCTAACAAGGTATAATATATAATATTCTGATACAAAGTTTTCTTAGAGATAATGATTCGGTTACCTATAGGCCCACCGTGGGTACCCCATGCGGTAGACCATCGACCTAGGGAAGGTCAAGGGAATCTATTGGATGCTAGTAGCATAAGACCGGTCGTTGTGACGATTAAAGGAGGCCTATGCGACGCGACTCTAGTAGAACAATTTTTATGAAAACTTCATGGTAATTGTTCTACCAAAATCGCGTCGTACCATCGCGTCGCGCCTGTCTGCGGGAGCCTTTGCGAGTAAAACTAGTTGTCTCGTAAAACAAAAAACATTGGTAATAGGTTTGACATTGGTCTCATGTTTGGATTTTGATGACACGTCTATTCGGCTTTATCTAGTTTTTGTCGGTTTGTAAGCAAAGGCGAGAAGCAAATATTTGAGCGAGAGTTTAATGATATTTATTAAGTAACATAGAAGCCGATCGGCCAGCAAATTAAAATGGAAATTTGTTTGGGATCTTTCAGATTATTTGCTATTAAGTATTTTTATTACGGCGACTACTATAGGATAGTTTACGAATTTTCAACTGTATCTGTGAGTAGGGATATTAAATCTACAATCAAAGACGCCATCTTTGATTCTTAGGTTATTTCAAATTAGTGGCAGTATGGCTTCTAGGGATCAGATGCAATTTTAGTGATATGAGCGAAATAGGCTTCTTTATAAGACGTAAGTAAGTATATATTTTTTTATTACATATTTCAGTTTAAATAATCAATAAAGAAGCTTAAAAATGAATTAAGTACAGCATTTTATATTTTCAATCGGATGTTTTTGGTAGGAAGTAGAAATAGCTCAAAACCTCATTTAGAAGGCAGTTTTTTTGCACGCAATATGGTTTTAAATTAATGCTAAAGCAACTGATGTTCCTATTAAAAACGATGCCTAGACAAAAACTTTACAGTTAAAAAACCAGTTTAAGTAAAGACATTGAAGTGTTCATTAGCTGAGTCTAAAGTCGACATTAACAGGTTGTGCGAGGCAAAAAGACGCCATTATTCACCTGTAATATTATGAGTTTTAAACCAGATAAGAATTATATTAATGAGTATTTAGATAATCTGGAAATAATGGCCTGACACGCACAGAATAGAATAGAATACTCTTTATTATGTACACTATAAAAATTACAGATATAAATGTTGAAATTTTTCATAGGGTGGCACAATGGGCGGTGTTATCGCTATAAGCGATCTTTTACAGACCACCTTTGGATGGATTAAAGGGAGGAGAGAATACTGCGTAGGCAGTTGTGTATAGTAGGAACACTAACAAGTCATACCTTTGGATGGATTAAAGGGAGGAGAGACAATACTGCGTAGTCAGTTGTGTATAGTAGGAACACTAACAAGTCATGCCTTTGGATGGATTAAAGGGAGGAGAGATAATACTGCGTAGTCAGTTGTGTATAGTAGGAACACTAACAAGTCATACCTTTGGATGGATTAAAGGGAGGAGAGATAATACTGCGTAGTCAGTTGTGTATAGTAGGTACACTAACAAGTCATACCTTTGGATTGATTAAAGGGAGGAGAGCCAATACTGCGTAGTCAGTTGTGTATAGTAGGTACACTAACAAGTCATACCTACTTGTTAGAACATAATCTTTTCCTACCTTAGATATGCTTTTATAATTTCTAACGTCACGATAACCAAGGCGGGAAAATGCATGAAAATATATGTACTGAAGACGCTTTTAAATATCCGTCCACGATAACGTTATAACGTGCACGAATTTCCATACATTTTATGAAAGTGGATGCCACTATAAAATCCATTCAATTCAATTCAATATCTTTATTGTGGATCATAGGTAGGTAGGTACATAATACAGGTCTTAAATTGTTAAATTGATTGTGATCAGCTACGTCTCGCCCTTAGGGCATACAATAGTTACATAAAAGAAAAAAGGAAACTAATTAAGCTAGGTACACATCAAGTGGGCCACTGAACGCATCATGACTGAGGTGGACTATATTGGAGCAGTGATTTGTCTGATAAGAAGTCTTTTATAGAGTAGTAGCACTTGTTTACTAATAGATCATGGAGATTCTTTTTATTTTTTTTCATTCAAATTATGTACGAGTAATTTTTTTTAAATAATTTAAATCGTCACGTTACATATTATAAAACCGCACATTGGGTAGGTATACTCTTTCTTGACCTAGGTCGGTTCTGGTGAAAAGAAATGGATGAGGTCGCTGCAATAGAACAAGCGTATATACGGTTAGATATCAAGCTATACATTTCCAGTATTAGCTGATCTCTCATTGTATGAAAATCCTATACAATGCGAGATCAGCTTTTAATTGGAAATGTTTAGCTTGATAGTAGTGATGACCCAGAAGATGTCTGCCTACTCATACTTTCTTTAAAGGTTGACTGACGGGTTACACTTAGTAGGGCACAAGACATTGCTTGTAATTTTTGAAAATTACAAGCAATACCTATAGGCAAATACGAGAATCAGATTTTAATCATTCAATGGCCTGCTAGCTTAGTTCTAAAAATAAAACTGTCATCTCTGACCTAGACTAGAGTCAAGAGCAAACCCATCTCAAATATTAAAAATACGCTTTTATAGAAAATCCAACAAAAAAATAGAAAATAAATTTTAATAAATTTGATTTAAAAAAAAATGTGTAACAAAAAATTATTTTATTGAAAAAAAAGGGTGGGGTGCTTTTCAGGATATTATCAAAATAACCCTTCTACTCATATCTGTTCATAAAATATTTATAACTATTGATACCATGCACCCCACGCTTTTTTTTAACAATAAAATATTTTTTTCTTACACAATTTTTTTGAAATCAAATTTATTAAAATTTATTTTCTATTTTTTTGTTGTATTTTCTATAAAAGCGTATTTTTTTAGTTTTTTTAAACTATTATTTTTCTTAGAAAGTATTGTGTCGAGTATGAGTAGTGAGTAAGTTTGGGGTTCCTAGGGGTCCGGGAGCAATCTCGGTGAACGAAGTGTGGCGTAGATAAAATAAAATTGTGTACCATCTATCGTTAATTTATCATCAAGAAAAATCTACGTTACCTACTTTGTCGACGTATGAAAGAAATTTTATATCAAATGTAAAAAAAAACTTGATAGTAATTACATCAATTTACTATTAAAGTAGGTTTTGAATAATTATTGGCTGCAGTCGAAATAAAATCGATAAATATTGTTTTATATCAGAACTCTTGAAACGTACGAAATTACCTGACTTTTCTGACGAGGAGTCATGTTTGTCTCAATAAATAGGTCATGTATGTCTCTAAACGTGGCTCAATTTTTATTTTCATTACAATAATTTACTACTAAAGTGAGTTTAAGTATATATTGGCTGCTTTTAGAATATATACTCGATATAGCGAGTTGACGAACACAATACACAATACACACACACACACACACACACGCACGCACGCACACAATATTTTCGATATCCTACTATGAAAATCAATGATTTTCAATAAAATTGAGCCGTCATTGATGCTTATTCTAAGTCTGTAACTTATCCGATAAATGGGTAAATTGAGTGCCTACTGCCTTCCCTGGATGAGATAGCCTGTTCTCAGGTTCCCCCTCCGAAATTTTTATCTTAATCACCGTCGGTAACTTATCCGAGAAATAGGTGATCGGCGCGCCAAGTAGTTTCCTTTATTGGTCTTGACGCAGACACTCCGGGTATCAGGAAAACAAAAATTCGCTAATCCTGATTATCCTAGTAAGGATAACGGGTCAAACTGTTTAAAATATTGAATTGTCATCGGTCCTTAATAAGTATGCCAAATTTCGAGTTAATCCGACGTTTTGAAGGGGGTCAAAATCATGTTCGAAGATTCCGTTACATACTAACATACGTATGAAGCTAATAAAAGCGTATTAAAAAAAAAACACTACAAACGGGTGCAATCTATACATCATCATCATCTATTATCATTATCATATACAGGATACAATTAAATTAACTAGCGAAACTTCATAGATACCCATTGTTACGGCCGCGGCATTTACATCGCCACATGCGAACTACGCATCACACTGACTTCACATAAAATCCTGCATCGCGCAAGCAGAGTTCGACGCCCTACTACAACATGGATATAGGTACCTACAACATCCCAACGTCAACCGTCGAGTCGGGCAGTACCTACCACACTAGACACAAGTACACAACACCTGTCTGCTTGGAGGATCCTCCCTTTTCTATGGAGGATGAAGAACTTTACACCCTATTTCCTGATACCTATATACTATACCATCACGCTGTGAAGTTTTGCCAACTGATTTTTGACTTTATCTAATATAGAATAGAATACTCTTTATTATGTACTTACACCATAAAAATTCAATATAAATGTAGAATATATTATTGTTATTTATTATTGTAGAATATATTATGTAAAGGCGCTTAGAGTCGGTAGTAAACAATACAATAAATTGTGCTTATGAGTAAAGTATTCCAAAATTAAAAATCGCGCCGGGATGTTATCGCACACTGGATTTTAAACGCTCTGCTTAGCGCTGAGAGTTGCAAATCCAATAGTGTGTTTTTCGACGCGCTGGGATGCACTCTGTTAGATTGTGAACGCTCGGCTCAACATTGAGAGTTGAAACTCCAGCTGAGATATTTTTTCGTCCGTGCGAACGTAGGCTAAGTTGGAGTTAAAGGTTGTAATACTTGCAGAACAATGGAGATAATAAAGCATGTGAATAAATGTAATGACCTAATGACAATGACGCAGAGTTTATTGTATAATAATATGCTGGCATGCTCGCAATCATAACTATGATGTTAGTTTAATATGAATTTACCTCCATGATTGTTACTATTATGCACAATGATATTATATTAAAAATATCATTGATTATGCATTAATTAGCTGGACTTTGTATTATCTATTTATATGAATTTATGTCCATTAATTGTTACCATTATGCATTAAGTAGCTGGACTTTGTATTATCTATTTATATGAATTTATGTCCATTGATTATTACTATTATGCATTAAGTAACTGGACTTTGTATTATCTATTTATATGAATTTATGTCCATTCATTGTTACCATTATGCATTAAGTAGCTGGACTTTGTATTATCTATTTATATGAATTTATGTCCATTCATTGTTACCATTATGCATTAAGTAGCTGGACTTTGTATTATCTATTTATATGAATTTAAGTCCATTGATTGTTACTATTATGTATTAAGTAGCTGGACTTAGTATTATCTATTTATATCTCTAAACATACATATAATAATTAAATTAAAGTCGCTTTTCGTGTCTGTCTGTGTGACCGCATTGTGCTTCTAAACTGTGCAACAGATTTTAATGCGATTTTCACTATCATTTAGATAATTTATTTCGGAAGGTTTATGTGTACACACGGCTACATATCAAGCTATACATTTCCAGTATAAGCTGACCTCTCATCGTTGTAAATCCTATAAAATGCGAGATCAGCTTATACTGGAAATGTATAGCCTTGATATGTAGCCGTGATTAATATTAAACTTATATTATGTTTTGTCGAGTCGTAAAAACCGTGCGAAGCGGGGGCGGGTCGCTATACAATATTATGATGTTTTGAATGTAAAACCTCAGACCAAATAAAAATCAAGACATAGGTAGTGCTGCCAAAAATACCGAGGATACAAAACTACACCTTACTATGTGCTTACATGTTTACGAAACCGGCGTCACGTCACTGTTGACAGCGGTATGTCTTGATTTTTTATTTGATCTGAGGTTTTACAATATTATGTATTTGAAACAAAATTGATGTACAGTCGCCAGCACATCAAGTTACCATAAACTGTCAAATTTTCGCATTCAAATTTGAACATAATTATCAACATTTTATGGTATAAAATCGTTCGGAGAAATGTGACAGTTTCGTGTAGCTTGACCTGCTCGCGACTGTACCTACCTAAATGCGCTCCCACCTGTTTCATGAAATAGCTGTTGCACATCGTAAATTCATAGTGGATATCTATAAGTTATCTACTTCAATTTAATGGCTTAATTCCTCTCAATCTTCATGATTATTGGTATATATGTATACATATGTATATTTTTACTTATAAATCCGATACCTAACCTACCGTAAGCCTGTAAAGGTCAAAGCATTTAAATTCAAATAAAAAAAGAACATCTTTAATTTGTTTATTCCCTGTGAGAAAGGACAATGTCTGTGAATCAATGCCCCGACTCGACTCAAAAGCCGTGTTCATTGTTGTCTGATTTAAATATAATTTAAGGAATTTATTTAAATTTTGAGAAAACGATAATCACGCAAAAACTATCGGGCGTATTTTCATGAAATCTGCACTCGCTCAAGGTCGCTGGCACTTATTGTAGCCTTAAGGATTTTATTAAAATTTTACACTTACGTTTTTGCAATTGGCAGGCTGACCTGCCTGACACCTGACATAAAACCTGACACTGATGCCAAGTTGTATGTCGATTAAAATATGATTCGCGACCGTAACAAAATGGCTATACTCAATAATAATTTAAATTTCGTCACCCTCGACTCTCAAATTGAAGGAGTCATCGACCAATTTTCTGTGTGTCATTCTCGTATGCATTATGCATTCCATTAGCTGTAGTACAGAGCCCACATGTGATTTAAGGCGCAAGCGTCCGGTTACCCGCGAAATTCAAACTTTCTTACGTTTTTTGCAGTTTGCGGTAGTATCAGGTTATATGTTGGTGTAATCTAAATATGATTTGCGGCCCTATCAAATATTTATTTATAGAATTATAACTATAAAAATCATCAATACAAATCTCTAAATTCTTCATGTCATGACATTTGAGGCCAATTGTAATTGGTGATTCTAATGATTATAATTATTGTGTATAGCCATTAAAATGTGAGTTACTAAACACACATGTAATTTAGATAAGAATACATTTGATGCATTTTTAATATCAGTCGAAAGCCACAAGAAATTCCATTGTTATTCGTTGGTAAGTATTTGTTAGAAGCATATATCAGAAGCCAGCATATTATAATAGAAGTTCTTTTGCTAAAATAATAACATTATTTGTATGGCAGGTATACCTACACCACGCCTACACGGTTGTTTTTACATATTTGAATTGAGCTTGCTGATTTTTTGTTTTCAGTTATAGTAATGAACATATTATTATTAGGTTTTTTCTAAATAATTATGTAAACAAGATAACAATAAATTCATTCAACTTTAATGTTTATGGCGAATAAGTTTTCATTATTTATATCGTGTAAGCCCCGGGGTAATTGCGTAGCACACTATCAGTAGCAATGGCTTTAATTTTGACAATGCAACAACATTAAAATATTTCGTTATTTACGTTGTTGAGCAGACGAATGTTTCGAACCTAAGAAGCAATGGATTAGCAATATAGTGGTAGAAAAGAGGTAACCAAGGACGCATGTCCACGCAACAATTAGTTATTAAAATACTAGCGACCCGGCCCTCCTACGCACGGTTTTTATGAATTGACAAAACGTCGACATTTCTATATTATGATATTTCAGTTTAATATTAATCTAAACTAATTATATAATAATAATCTAATATAATAATTATAAATAAATAATAAAAAATAATTTTATAAATAAATAAAAATTTAAAAATAATTTTGTATGTTAGTTTGTTACACTTTCACGCTAAAACGGCTGAACGGAATTGAATGAAATTTGGCACATGTGTAGACCATGAGCTGGATTAGGATATTTTTATTCCGATATTCCCACGGGATCGAGACTTATGCGAGTGAAACCGCGGGGCGCAGCTATAGTGCAAACATAAACCTTCCGTAATAAATTCACCAATTAATGGTGAACATCGCATCAAAATCCGTTGCGTACTTTAAAACAGACTTAGATTTAAAGTATGTTTATATTCTGCTAGAAATGTCTACTGCAGCAGACAGTATTAGAGGTCTGGTGAAAGACCAGACATCCGACTTATCTAACCCAACTATAAATTAGGGGGCCAAGTCTACTAATTTACAAACGTCACAATGGTCTCTGCATTGTTAGTTTTTGACAGATTTTGTATGGCAAATCTGTCAAAAACTCACAATGCAGAGACCATCGTGACGTTTGTAAATTAGTAGCCTTGGCCCCCTGATCACCTGCTGTAGTGGCACAACTTAGTTGAAACATAAATCCAGCAGTGTACTGAAATAGGCTCAGTTGATTGAGTACTTGAACATGATTGCTCACCTTCTCAGGCTTAGCCCAGTCCTCCAAATTATGGATAGTATTCCGCAGATCGTTGACCAAGTAGTCCACTTCGAGAAGCACTGCCTCCATCTTGCTTCTTCTCAGATCCTTGCGCAGGGCTTCTATCATTGCGGTGCGGTTCTCTTCGTACATCCGAAGAAGATTCTTCAGCTGTTGGAGACGCCATTTTATGGGGCGGGTGACGCCGCGGTTGAATGTGTCTCTTGCCCTTTGGACCGACTGCGAAAAAAAATTGATTGTTTATTTTTCTGTTTGATGTTTTAGAATCGGACAAAAATTATTAAATTAACCTTAGTGTGTTGGATAAACTGCCATTAGCTAGAGGCTAGACCGTAGTGAATATTGCTACAACCAAGTAAAGGAATTTTAGAATAATTGAAAAACGCGCGGATACTTCTGGACCAACTTTAGGACGTTCAAGGAGTAAGACCAGGAATATCTGCCGTCTACATAACATAATACGTTCTTCCTAATACTCGTACAGTGCATCCCTAAGGACCACAATTCTTTGCTTGCGGATCAACTTAAATCATTTCTGTTTTGTTTTTTCTATCAATATATTCATGCAGATTTATGACTTAGCAAACATAACTGCAAATTATCTAACGCAAGGTCAAGGCATCAAGGAAAAAGACTGAATCCATTAGCATCGCGAGTTCGCGACTGAATCACATAGCATTGACAGCTGAATTTTCGTAAGTCAAATTAGGATCTCACACATGCTTTGGAAACGTGTCTTGTTTTTAAGTGTTGTCTATTCAAACCTTCAGATCTATACTGATGTAATATAATACATATATACAATAATAATATAATAAAGCTGAAGAGTTTGTTTGTTTGTTTGAACGCGTTAATCTCTGGAAATACCAGTGCAGTCGGATAAGAAAAAAACTTATTGCCTTTGACAGCCAAATTTTTGAGGAAGGTTATAGGTATTTAACATCACGCTGTGACCCGGGGGAGCCGAGCAAAAAGAAAAAGTCAGAAAAATAGCTAAGCGAAAATGAAGTAAAAGCGCGGGCGGGCGATGCGATGCGACGCGGTGGGTCGAGAGCTGACGGAGTTTTATAAAAAATGAGGCTGTTATTTTAGTATATTGTGTAGGTATCTTACGACTTCCACGCGAATAATATTGCGGGCAGAAATAAAATAAGGAGTGCCGAAAAAAAAACGTCTTATTTCTTAAAGTTTGCAACAAAATGGCTTATTTCTTTAAATCTTATGATAGTAACTCGTAATAAAGAGGATTAAAAAAAAAACTAAGTATCTATTTACTAACCAACCTTGATTATGTACATAGAAGTTAATTAACATGTTAATATAATTATGATAAGTTAATATACCTATTTTTCTTGTTACTTATTATTATTATTCAGTATAAGTAGTTTGTCTATAAATAGCTTTTTATTGCCAGTAATTTTCCTTGTAATTAAAAAAAAATATGCATTGTTGTTAATAGATACCGATTACACGTTACAGTGCTGGGGGTCTACACTCTAAGTCCGGCAACGAAGATACGGGCCCGTCCAAAAGTAGTTAGAAGCTTTAGAGTGAAGCCTTTCGGTTTCAATAAACTTTTTCGGACAGGTAAAAACATATCGGGAGTAGGGACAACTGTCACATCGTGGTTTTATTCGTTCTTAGGTCGGGCCCCAAACTAATCTTATGTCCGTAGGTCATACGGAGTAGGAAACGCCCGTAACGTCGGCCGAAACTACGGATTTCGTGCTTAGAGAGTAGACCCGCAGGAACGAATGTGTTAGAAACTGAGGAACAAACAATTAAATATTTCTCACAAACTAGCAGGATATTTAAATTGATATCATAACTCAATAACTATTTGTTATTATTGAGTGTTTTTATTTTTAAGTAATTAAATGCTTAATCGGTATAATTAATTATATTGATTCCTGTTTATTGAATAAGACTATAAAAAGGATCCTTGCTGAATTTTTTTTTTTTTTACAAAAATTAACTCTCAGTCAAAATTATTATCCAGTACCCTGATTGCGTAACAACACGCTATCAATCACAATCTGAATCATTTTGAAGGATATTG
Organism: Griposia aprilina; assembly: GCA_916610205.1. NCBI lineage: Eukaryota > Metazoa > Arthropoda > Insecta > Lepidoptera > Noctuidae > Griposia > Griposia aprilina. Next base: position 6,553,615 of record OU744299.1, read on the forward strand.
CTAATCTATTGCTGCATATTCGAAAAAAATGTCTGCTCAACAACGTAAATAATGCAATGAATGTTGTAGAACTGTCAAAATGAAAGTTGCTACTGTTAGTGTGTTAGGTACGTAATGGCTGATGGCAATGGGCTCGCTCCTGGCGAAATGTGGGTCTACTATATATGGGTAGGTACATCTCTGCATAACCGTTCGCGGATTACTAGCGTGATGTTATGATATTAATAAAAGTAGTCTATAAGTCCTCAGAATATTATAATAATGTTGGTATTACGTTACTTTCATACCTTATTTAATGAAATGATAACGGTCAAAGCGCTAAGCGGCTTAAAATAATTTATCATCAAAATAAATACATACAGGCGGCATTATTTCCTTGACAATAATGTGTGAAATAAAAAAATATAAAAACTGCTATGTAAATCCGGAATTTGGAGGTCGCTATTGACTTCGGTTTGTATTTAAAATATGTACCTACCTACTATGTGTTTGTAGGTAACTGTCAAGCCAGATCTCATGTCAACAGGTGGCCCGCGAAATTCAAATTTTCTTACGTTACGTCGCCAGGTTGCCCGCGAAATTCACATTTTCTTACGTTTTTTGCAATTTGCAGGTCAGTGTCAGGTTGTATGTTGAACAAAATATGATTCGCGACCGTAACAAGTATGTATTTACAGAATTATAATCATTAAAATCATCAATACAACCCTCTAAGTTCATTATAATCCTATTGAAAGACAATTTCATAAAATATCAATCAAAAACAATAAATTCAATTTTTCTTACGTTTTTTGCTATTTGCTACCTACAAATTGCAAAAAACCTAGCAAAATTTGAATTTCACGGGCAACCCGGCGGTGCCCGTTTAAATAAATTCTATAGATATTCTCAAATGTAAGCAGCTTGTACACTCATTGTTTTCATTGCATTTTAACTAGCCAGTTCAGTTAAAAATTATTCTGGGCTTAGTGAATACATTTACTTGTAAATCAGCTTACAGGTATTTTAAATAATGTTTACTTCAATTACATTAGTACTTATTTCAACAAAGTGGAGACGATAATAAATTAATCTTCATAATCGCACCTTCGGTAGGAAAAGGGCATAACTACACTTAGTGATTTTACAGGAGTCCTTTTAAGATTCTGCTTGCCAAGGCACCCGTTACCAGAGCTATCCGTACCATCAATGACCTTCAAACTCAGATTGATGTGTTTGTGAATTCGCAAGGGTATTCATTTCTAGTTATATTATGCTTAGCATACTCTTTTCAATTTTTTCACTACATCTTCCTTTAAACCGCACCGTTGCCTTATCACATCATTCTTCAGTCTATCATTCATAGTCACACCACACATGCTTCGCAAGGAACGCATGTATGCTAAGATGGTTTGGTCATGTTGAGAGGATGAATGAAGGGCGATTAACAAAAGGTATTTACAAGGCAGATGTGAGTGGAAACGCCGGGAGGGGACGCCCTAGGAAGACATATAGTGACCTTATTGGTGATGTTCTTCAGAAAGGTCAGGTGCGTAGTACTCACAACCGGCGTGCGTGTATGACCAGATGTATGAACGTAAACGAGGCAAAAGGAGTGTGTATGGATCGTAGCAGGTGGCGTTCTGTAGTTTCTGCCTACCCCCATGGGAAGAAGGCGTGAGTTTATGTATGTATGTATTATATTATGCTATAAGCAAAATAATACTTAATTTTTAACTTTATTTTTTTGTAAGTAATAGTACTTACAAAAAAATAAAGTTGTAAGTGGGATGTGATACTATGTTTTGTGTTTTTTAATTTTAATAATGTCTTTAGTTTTGTTTTTTTTTCTCTAATTTGGTTGTAAGTATATAGTTTACTTTATCGGTTTAAGTTCTTAGCTGTCGCATTAGGGTAAACCCTGTAATGATAGTTTAAGCAGTTATAAATAAATAATAATAATAAATAAATAAATCTTGCCGGGCCAAAATAGAAAAAAAAAATTGCACCAATATGACAAAGGCACTGTCGCCCTCTGGCGGCATTAAGCTAATATTGATACGGGTCTTTGTTCCCCTTGATAAAAGGGACTTTTTAAAGCACTTTGGCATACTTCAGTCATTTTTCGATTTTTTGTCAGTTATGCCCTTGTCCTACCGAAGCTGCGATATATCTTAGATAATAATAAATTCCCAGTCTGCATAAAAAAATTCAACAAAATTTAACCAATAGTTCAGTGTCACTTTAGCTAGTCAAAGTTGTTTGGAAAAACCCATAGTTGGCCCATCACTACTAATTAGTATGTTTGAAAAAAAAAAACCTTTTTTACTGGCTTTTTTACCGGCAAAATGTTCCTCTGCCCAACCCTTCATGGAACCATGGCGTGATGTTATGTTATGTCTTTTTTAATTCCCATATTAGGATTGATATAATAGTTTCAAAAGAATCCTATGCATTAGTATTGTCAGTATTTTTATTTTTAAAGAATAGAATAGAATACTCTTTACTATGTACAACATAAAAATTACAGATCAAATAAATGTACAAATTTTACATATGGTGACACAATGGGCTGTCTTATCGCTAAAAGCGATAATTTACAGATAACCTTCGGATGGATTAAAAGGGAGAAGGAGTGTCTCTCCTTCTCCCTTAATAATGCAGGTGCTAGTCAGTGGTGTACCATTTTTACATATAAATTATATATATTTATATTTTTTATAGTCGTATTGCCGATTTCACACTGTACCTACAGTATACTGAATAGGTATTGTACATAAAGCGTGTCGTGAGATAAATGTGTCAGTTATCTATCTAAGGACACTGGCCCCAATAAAGAACTGCTATCGGTCAAAGGCCTAATTTGTTGATACTAAACAACTGTAGGAATATTTTACATGAGTTTATATATGACAATAATATACCACGCGGTAATCTTGTGGTATTCACTTCCACCTGGCATTAGGAACTGCCAAACTATTGGAATATTTAAAAGTAGAATAAAAGATACCTATATATCTTTCCACTTTGTCATAGTTGCTTATCTATTAATTATTTAAATTACATTATATTTTAATATATTTTAGTGATATTTATTTTAGAAGTATGTATGTATGTTAGTATATTCTCTTATTGTATGTTTATATTTAAATTAGAAAATTATTTTAGATTTTGATGTATTTTGTTTTCCCTTCTACTCTTACACACGTTGTCTTCATATCTATAATATACTCTCCTATCGCAAGTATGCTGGAAGAGGTTTCTTTAGAAATAAGCATCACCTTTGTACCTATTTTTCTGTTCCTTTCTTCTTGTCTGTTTATATAATTATGTGTGTACATAAATGGTTAAATAAATAAACAAATACAAATAAATAAATACCTAGCAGGGATTCTATATAGATATATAAGCGCAATAAAAACCTGATTGCAGTGCAGTTTGTATCTTCATCAATTTATTTAGACAACAAACCTTAAATTTTAATTGAATCTATTAAAAAAAAAATCGTCTAGTAACGATTTCAACATGAATGATGAATTGATGATGATAACCAATATTTTGTAACCATATTTTGATTTAAAAGACTGTCCGTGGAGTTTCTTGCCCGTTCTTTTCCATAGGTAGGTACCTACTACGCTTTGGAATGAGCAACTGGTTTCGTCTTTCTGACTGACCGACCCTTTGACAATTCAAAAGTGCCTGTAATTGGTTTATTTTAAATAAATGGTTTGAGTATGAGTTTGAAAATGAAACCGTAATAAAAAAAGCTGTTTACATTATTCTAGTTATGAAAAAGAAAAAAAGAAAAGGGACAGTAGGAAAAATTAAGCAAAAGGCGTATGTACCTACGGATCTTAGCAGGTGGTTTTGTGTAGTTTCTGCCTACCCCCTTGGGAAGAAGGCGTGAGTTTATGTATGAATATGAAAGAAAAATCATCCTTGAAGTTCCTGTTAATTTATCTCAGCCATAATTGATAGCAACCACAAGTCTTTAAACACTTTGATATTGTTTATACAAGTACAAAGTATTTACCGATACACTTTCATTTATGTATAGAATAACAAGTTATGGAGTACCCAAGGACAGAAATGCACAAAAGAAAATGATAAGGACCAATCACGAGCATTTACAAAAATAGTATTTATAAAATACATTTTTTCGCTATTTTTTTTTCCTTCCGATCCCTTCTTGGTATACAGGCGCAGTTTTTTTTTTTATGAATAAGTTTGCTAATATGAACCTTAACATTTATTTTTAGGGTTCCGTACCCAAAGAGTGCCAACGGAACCCTATTACTAATGCCCGCTGTCCGTCCGTCAGTCTGTCAGCGGGCTGTATCTCAAGAACCGTAATAGGTAGACAGTTGAAAATTTCAAAGTGTGTATTTCTATTGCCGCTACAAATAAAGAAAATAAAATGAATTTAAAAAATAAAGGGAAATGTGTTAAAAAAAAAGTACCTACTGTAGGTAATAAATATAATGTAAGTAAATAAAAATTAAAATGGCTCACCTCGGCGACACTACTCGATTTGGGTTTCAAATTTGTTATTCCTGTAACAAAAGAATTGAATATATTATTATAATTGTCTGGTCTGTAAAACTTAGCTATTGTGTGAAAGGTGAACACTTTTGGTAAGAATAAGAATAAATTTATTTGGTAAGCTAACTTAGCTTACTTTGCTTGCTTAGCTTTTTGGTGTTAGATGATTTTGAGTAAACTCCTATAAAGGCATTGGAAAAGGAATAAGAAAGACGTATCATCATACTTTCTACATCTATTTTTCAACGCAAATGATCAATTTGATCAAATCAAACAATCAATTTGATTGCCCACAATTTGTGTTCCATAATACTGTATCACTATGTAGCTACATTTAAGTATCCAATGTGTAAAATGTTTTGTGGATACATATTGATACAATACTAGGGAACAAAGATTGTAGATAGGTAATTAAATGGACTCTTGTCGATGTGTACCACAATATTAGACTTAAAGAACATTCATTATGCACCTAACCTGAACAAAAAAAAAAACTGGTCCTTTTGCTGACATCAAGGTACCTATATAAAGCAGGTTTATGAACAAACTGGTTTATATAATATTTAGCAGTGAACAACTAACTGGATTTACTTGACTTGGCCTTACTATTTTTTCTCCTTTTTGTTTAGCATTACACAACCTGAGCCTCCTATTGCATGGGACTTTAAACATATCTGGCGAAAAAAAAAAAAAAGCCTTATTACTCCATAAATCCATTTACATTATTTTGATCTAAAAATGGTTTAAGTTAGTGCTCCACAGTGCAAAACCCTGACTTCTAAACTAGGTTTATGTATCTGTATCTTAGCAGCCAGTGTCCCTTCATAGTGATGTGCATATAGAATATAGGACACAGATTATACACAATAATCCATTAGGGCAAGTCCAAGAGAGACACAAAAAAAAAAAGGAATAAAAAAACAGAGGAAAAAGACATTAAATGAAAGTGTTGTCTCTAGTGTGTTTGTCTGGAGTTATGTGTATGTAGGTGTTTCAGGGTGTACTATAGGCACACCTCTGCCTATCCCTTCGGGGAAGCAAGGCGACAAAATGTGCAGTATTTTACTTAGGCTATGAATATAATAGGTACCTATGTTTATATAAAAGTCCTAATGACCATTTTACTATAATTACCAATTTAATCCATAGTAACAACATTTTGTGATAAATAGCCATAATTATCACAACATGCATGATATTCATTATAATCATTACTGATTACACAAATACAAAGTGACATAACTGACTGCATAAAATCTTACACCCTGTATATTGATTTAAGACTAGCTGACCCGACAGTTGTCCTGCCAAAAATTCCATAGAATAAAGGCAAATTCAATTTTCCCCGAATTAAAAAAGAAACCGTGAATCTTTTCCAAATATAATTTCTACAAAAATCTAATTCGGAATATTACAAACATTTTAAAACAAAAAATAGCCAAATCGGACCAGCCATTCTCAAGTGATGCGATTACCAACAAACAGCATTTCATTTTTATTTGTATAGATAAATACCTACATAGTATTCTTTTTAAATCATAATTCATAGCTAATCATTTCTGTTGGTTATTAATTTATTATTAAATACCTACCTTTGACAGCAACAAATCTTTCAATTAGTATTGCCAATTGTACTATTTATTAAACACACATCAAAAGTGTCTAGGGATTAAGCATGTTTTTGCTAGTTACTAAAAAGCAGGTTTTTTATCATATTTTTTGTAATTTGTATCTATACTTTTAAGTAAATTTCGCCATTTGAAAAGGGAATAGTTTTTGAATTTCGGTCAAAAGATGAAATTCTTCTGCCAAGTCGTATTCCTATATAATCCTGCAACGGGTTTGAGGCCAAATCAGTAAAATTACTGCCATACTTCTGAGTGGAATCAATACAAAAGAACGTTATTATGGAGAGAAGACGTCATTTTTGAGCCGAGAAGAAATGACCAGAGCCGTGGGAATTTTGTAAGCTTGTACGCGGTAACATGCTGTGGCAATCACTCTGGGCAGTATGCAGTGTTATAAGTCGACTTTGGACACGTTACCGCATCACTGGCAGCGTGGCAGAGCGACATGGAGGACTAGATCACATCACCACATGCAGACACCATAAGGACCTGGGTACATTTCCCAGCTCGAGCAGTGTTATTGGGTTTTTTCATCTGGAATTTCTCAGTAGCTGCCCGGAGTTTGGATTGGTGCCTGGTTGATGGCAATAGGCTCCAAGCTCGCCCCTTGTTATATGGGACTTAAACATAACTGTCGAAATGTGGGTGTACTATAGGTGCACCTCGGCCTAACCCTTTCAGGAATACAGGCGCATGTTATGTTGTTGCTTTGCTTATTGTTTTAATAAATATTCCTGCAAATATCATGTAAGTTAAGCTTTACTTAATTCAATATTATGAATGTATAAAGCATGTTTTTAATTATTATTTGAGAATGTTGTAGGCCTTACTTGTAGATTGTATTTTTGTAGACCCTTTCTATTTTGCTGAGTACCTGTTACTTGTTGATAGGCCTACACTGTCCTCCCATACCTATCAACACTGTAAATTGAAACATTGTAAAAGCCCCTTATTTTTAAAAGAGTAACCGTGGAGTTTCTTGCCGGCTCTTCTCCATAGGAAACAACCAATTGGTACCGTGCATCTAGCTTCTGAAGTTTCTTAGGTGCCCATGTAGGTTTATGTGAAATAAAATATTTAGATTTTGATTTTTGAATCATAAAATTGGCAAATGCTAAGAAAGCAGTCTTGTAACCAGTGATTTAACAGTCAGAGGGTACTTTGGTAGATTTTTTTTCACATTAAATCTTAAATGTATTAATCAATATAGCAAAACCTTTACTCAAATAGTATACTTTGTATATTAAATAATGGGACGCTTCCGCAGAGAATCGAAAAAAATCCACTCGTTTACAACAAGAAACCGGTTATAAACTCTATCCATAACGAACATAACTACACGAACACAGTTACATAGCAAAGACATTATAATTTAAACAGTTCCAACACTCACCCAGCGTCATTTTGTTAACTTATTTACACAAACAATAATGGATCAAGTTCAAAGTTGCAATGCAAGTAAATAAAAAAAGAAGATTAAAATAATTAAGTACGCGATAAGGTATTTATTATCAGCGCACAAAGTCCACCAACTTGTTTAGACCACGCAATCGATAGCGATGATTCGAAACTATTATCTAGCAGCTCAATCAATTCACGCAATACAGAAAATAATATTAATCGCTACTTTCGAGCAACCGACTTTCCATCAGCTGTTTGACAGCGAAGTGAATGTAAATTTATTAAGCCTTGCCGTATGAAAATAATAATGGCGATGAACTGCTTTGAATGAATGATATTATTGAATGAAGATAATATGTCCACTAGCGCCGATGCCGTTAATTCATCATACTATTTAGCCAATCAGTTCATTGAATATTTCCGTAGTACTACTCCATTACGCTAGATGGTAGCGTACTCAATTTTTAACGTAATGAAATGGAAATAACTACTAAGTATATTGAGTAAGGTCAAGATTATCATTGGAAATTATGGGAACTTTGCACTTACCGAGATCTGTTTGGAAATATTTAATGGTGGTCCACAAAACAAGTAACATGGTGAAAACAAAATAATGGGGTGGGATACCTAATCAGGAGTAGGGAATTAATTTAGGACGGGATGCGTGATGTTTCACCTTAGGTACTGACATTAAGAGACATTAAGATTGGTAAGAGACATTACTGTTAGCGCCATTTATTGGCACCAATTCTAATAATCACTGATCAACAGCTGTCAACATTGCCCTCATAATAAATAAATTGCCAACCAATCTAATCATCGAAATAGCTATAATGGTGCCGATTCTCTTGTACACCGAACTAAACTAACTAAACTATCACTAAAATTCCTTACTTTTGGCTATGAGAATCTTATAGCTATTCTGCAATAAAATATCTCTAAATTTAAAATCATTTTGACGCAACTAAAATTTAATTTGACAATCGCGATTCCACTTGTTTGCCCTACCCCGTGAATTTTTTTTTGAGCCGGAGGCGCGCATGTTTGGCAGCCTCGGCGTGTTTTATATGGAATTTTTCACTTTTAGTACGGAAAATATTTAAAAAAAAAATACCTACATGTAGAGTTATATGGGTTTAAGGATGTCAGAAAGGGGGTCGAAATTTTCATTATTTTTGCGATAGGACACACCGTTTTCGAGATATAAGCAAAATAAAAAATAAAATACAGTACCGTCAAATGGGGTGAATAGGGATGCAGGGGTGAATCGAGACGAAACTTTAAAAGGGATTTTAACATTGAAATAATATAGTTTGTTGCCAAAAAGGACTCTAATCTGTTTACTGTATTATAATTAACGATTAAGTACCCTTGTTATCAACAAACTGTATTATTTCATTGTTAAAATCCCTTTTGAAGTTTCATCCCGATTCACCCCTGCATCCCTATTCACCCCGTTTGACGGTACTGTATTTGCCCCTGAAGTCGAGGTGTTGTGGTGAATCTTGTGTTGTGGTGTTGTCATGACAACTAATTTTATTCCACACCTTTTTAATCGCGATTAAAAATAGCCAGATTTAGTTAAGACAACCATAATTTTAGGTGAAAAACGTCAAATTCAGAATAGCAAAATTGCCATTTTCACTAAACTAATAAATCAGTACCATCTTAGTGCTGTCAAACTAAAATATAGTTAAGTTGTGTCACTGTAGTCTATTTCAAAATGAGAAATCGTCTTTTGACAGGAATAAACCAAATTTTAGTGATTTTTAGTCTAGTTTAGAGAATTTTGTGACAAGAGAATCGGCACCAATGTCTTACGGTAGATTTGAAGCAAAGCAATCTGCAGACCTAGGAATGCGCTAATTATTAGTCGAGATAGGCAGTTTTTATTTTTCTATCAAAAATAATATTGTTCATAGAGACATAAGTAGGTACCTAATTATTTGAACAACCCTAGCGCTTCAGACTCAAAACAAAGAATGAGCACGTTTTATATTATCTTTACTTACCGGTGAAAAGAGTAGGTCACTTATGTAACCAAGAGGCCTACCTATACCTACTGTCGAAATAAACGACATTATCGGAGCCCTGACATGAATTAATTAAATAGCTCTACCGCAGATCTAATGCGTTCGCGACGTTGAGTGCATTTAAATAGCATAACATGCATGCGTAGATTGTTAAAATTATCATTAGTAGGAAAAGGTACATTGGATCGTCGCTTCTCAAATCTAAATGTCTCGTAAACTTACCGACATAGCCATCAAAACTTTGCATTTTGAGCATTACCTACTCGACAGTGGCGTAGCTACCGGAGGGCTAGACGGGGCAGTGCCCCGGGGCCCCAAGCTCAGAGGGTCCCTCGGATTCTGACTTACAAACTATAAATTGAACTAGTGAAAATTTCTCCCACATTCGGAATATAAATAAACCAGATTCCAGGAACGCGACTTTAATAATGGCAACTTTTTTGAAAAAATACAGGCGAATTCCAAAAGATCAAGTCAAATTTCACTGGCGACTCCGACACCATTCTAAAAAACGTAAATCCGACTAGATGGTCCAGTAGGGTCAATACGATATCTGCAGTAAAACTTCGTTATTTCGATATACTTAATCAAAGCCTTATCAAAAATCATTCTTAAAAGTTCCATTAAAGATGAGCGTAGTCAAGCAGAAAATATTAAAACAAAAATGCAAAATTTCGCGTTCGTGTTCCTTTGTGAATTCATGTACTGCATATTGAATGATATCAAGTACCTAAGCATCTAAAACTTTGCAAAAATGAAACATTGATTTGGAGGAAGCAAGTATATACATATACAGGGTGGAATTTTGTAATGTCACCTGGAGGGAAAGTACTCTTAATACTGCAGATAGAAAATTTTACTCAAAGGAAACATTCCTTTATTTTTCAATAGAAAGCAAACTGCATTCAAAGATTTTCGAAAATTCTCTTCTCCCACACCCGGGAATCGAACCGGCTAAAATCTGAAAAAAATATACCCTGTACTTTTATTGCATCGATCGTTAGGGTCAATTATAAGGATGAAATCTCTCTAACAAACATGATAAATTAAATGAAAACCAGGAAATCTTAAATTAATTTAATTATTTACAAAAAATGGTAAACTAACTAATTAGTTGCTCGAAATGGGCTCCATTCTCTTGGATACACAAATTTATTCTTTTAACGAATTCATTTCTAGTAACCTTTAATAAAGTGTTGTGGTGAATATTATAAATCGTATTCTGAACTTCAACTCTCAACTCGTTGTCATTCGCATAAGATTTCATGTAAATTTGATTTTTTACTTATCCCCACAAAAAAAAATCTAATGGGGTGAGATCTGGCGATCTCGCAGGCCATCTGATTGTGCCGTTTGTACCAATCCAGGTATTAAAATGGTTATTAATGTAGGCAGTAGTGATTCTGCTGTTATGTGCTGGACCACCATCTTGCTGTAGAATTATTTGGTTTCGCTCTTCCTCGGGGAAACCATTTAACTCGTTTCTTAAGAGATCCAGTATTTCAAAATACTTGACAGTGTTTAAATGACCTTCGTACACGTGGACTAACACTACATTATTTCTCATAATTCCGCACCAAACGTTGAAAGAAAATCTTACTTGATTGTTAATTTCATGAACACGAACAGGATTCACTCGAGACCAATAATGGTTATTGCGGCGGTTGTACATGCCATTATTGCTGAAGTTGGTTTCGTCAGACCATACAATGTTACTCAAAAAATTAGGGTTTCGGTCAATTTCTCCAAGCATGTTTTCACAAAATTGTAATCGTCTGTCACGATCCCCAATATGCAATTTTTGCACCAACCGACCTTCACGATAGCATTTATACTTATACTTTTTCAGCACTTTAAGTACGCGAGTGTGGGTTGTTCCTAATTCATTGGCAGCATCTCTACTTGAAGCCTTTGGAAATGATTCAAAGTATGTTAAAACATCTAGTTCAAAATCGAAATAGTTTTGCTGAATAGTTTGCCGTCTCTTCTTGAAACCACCCGTATTCTTTAAATTTTCTACCATTCTTTTCAATACGAACCGAGTTGGTGCCTGTCGGTCTTGATATCTCTCTCCATACCACCGCAGAGCTAGATTCACGTTTTTGTTATTTAAAAAATAAGCTTCCATTAAATCAAACTGTTCTTGATAAGCCATTTTCACCGTGAGACAAAATGTGAAATGAGTTGTAAAAACAATCAAATGTGAATAACAACTATGACAATCTAATTTTCAAATTTTAATCTAACATTCCATATTTAAATTACCTCATACACGCAGCTACGAGTATGTCGCAAAGGAGTCTGCATTACAAAAGATGGATGTTAGTTAAAGAGTTTAACTTGACTCATTGAATTTGTAACTTCAGATTTCCTGGTTTTCCTTTCATTTAATTTATCATGTTTGTTAGAGAGATTTCATCCTTATAATTGACCCTAACGATCGATGCAATAAAAGTACAGGGTATAATTTTTTCAGATTTTAGCCGGTTCGATTCCCGGGTGTGGGAAAAGAGAATTTTCGAAAATATTTGAATGCAGTTAGCTTTCTATTCAAAAATAAAGGAATGTTTCCTTTGAGTAAAATTTTCTATCTGCAGTATTAAGAGTACTTTCCCTCCAGGTGGCATTACAAAATTCCACAAAAAAAAAAGAAAATCCAAATGAAAAGATGCTATAGAAATGACTTGGAATCATTTAAACGCAAAGCCAGTGAAACTGCAACAACATAATATGGCATAGATCCCCATTTCTAAGAAAAAAGGCTAAGGAAATTAAAATAACATTTTGATGAATTATCTTCAGATTATCGAATTCAAAACAGGGAAGAAATATTTAAAATTACTATTTTCAATAATGTACCTACTAGGCACAATAATAATTCAGTTAAATGCACATTTTACTGGCATGAGTGCAGTCAGTCAAATATTCAATTTTCTAACACCAACATTTTTACTGGATGTAGATGACACAACTTTATTACAAAAGTGTGACCAATCCCAACGTAAATATTCTGATATAATAGACCCTAACTTTTCTCTTCAATTTCTTAATATTTACCACCTGCTTTTACCTGAATTAACTAAGGCAAAAACTAAAATATGGACTATATTCACCAATTCTGTAAAGAAATAATGAGCAAATTTGGAGTGTTGGAATGTGACCTAACAGAAGTATTTACAGCAATGTTACTGTTCCATACAATTCCTGTCACTTCTGCAGAAGCTGAAAGATCATTAGCAAATTATAAATTATAAAAAACAATTTGAGGAATACTATGGGCCAAGCTCGAATCCGACGTTTATCACTAATGAATGGCAATCGAAAACAAAGCCGCATCAAGTTTAGATTTAACCAGAGATGTTATGAATATGATATTTCGGATCTAGATACGGATATGGATATAGGAACAAAATTATATCGGTTTCGGATACGATTACGGATATGCAATTATTTCGGATTATCCGTTAGTTTCGGTTACGGATATTAGATTGAAGTAAAATATAAACACAAATAGTATGTAATAATTTGCTTTTATTTATAGGTTTTACCTAGTCTAGGTTATCATTTGGTTATAATCAGTCATATAGGTAAGTAATTATTTAGAGATGTTATAGTAATTAGTTAGACTCCACCCTTATACGAAACTATCTGAAACTTGTAAAACGGATACGGTTACGGTTACGGATATATTTTTATTTCGGATATCCGATAGTTTCGGTTACGGTTACGGAGCTCCATAACAACCCTGGATTTAACCGAAGTAATTGATACATTTGCGAAAACTAAAACTAGGAAACGATTATAGATAAACTAAACTTCCGATTTTCATATAATAACTAGAGGAGATGCTTTATAGAGATAAGTTATAATACCAAATCATAACCTAGACAAGATAAAACCTATAAATAAAACCAAATTATTACATACCATTTGTGTTTATATTTTACTTCAATATAATATCCATAACCGAAACTAACGGATAATCGGAAATAATTACATATCCGTAACCGTATCCGAAACCGATATAATTTTATTCCTATATCCATATCCGTATCCAGATCCGAAATATCATATCCATAACATCTCTAATCTGGAGTACGTCGAATTCGGAACACGACTAACACGGAACAATGGTTTAGTTGGGGCCCTAGTTTATTTTTTGCCCCAGGGCCTTTGGTTACCTACCTAGCTACGCTACTGCTACTCGTACTTCAATTAAACCATTTACAGTATCACACACCTAGTAGATATCTATGGAGAAGAACGAACAAGAAACTCCAAGCTTTTAAGAGGGCGCACAACGGTCCACTAGCGCCACTCCTTTAAAAAAAATATTTACTCGTGACTGAGAAGGAATTATGAATAACGGCTTGTAAGTGTCTAGAAATTTCTAATACCTTTTATTAAGTTTCATACTGAGACACGAGGCTACAAAATTCGATCAAAAGAAAAGCGGCCATAGATCGTATTTTCTTGCTTATTTTATTGGCGCCCAACGTGGGGCCCCAACTGTATGGTATAGTTCTCTTCAGGGTGTATGTCGGGTCAATTAAATGAGTTCTGACGCAAGTTTACAGCGAAAAGGTGTATTATTATCATCAGAACACAGTTTACAAGTCACAAACAGGTAATGGAGTAAACAATTTAAAACTATCACGAGCTTTCGCGAGCGTGGCGTATGCACTCGCATCCGTTAGTCCACTGGTCGTTGGCGGGGGTGCGAGGGCGCGAGCGGGGGTGTCTTCTCCCGTCGCGTCGCCTCACTTAAGGGGACGCCCGCACACATACGTTAAGACCACGCTACATTAAGTATTATTATTATAAGGTCAATTGTTATTTAATTGGTCTGCCGATCCCGGACATAAGGTACCTACCTACCAATAACCATTAGATGGAAATAATATGAATATCACAATGTTAATAACTAAATCAGCACGCAGGGACCATTTCGAGGGACTAATTTATTGTAGGACGTAGGTAGGTAAGTACCTAGATAAACTTAAAATACGCTACCCACTGGACAGCAAAGCCGTAGTAGTTCAATGGAAAAATACAATCATCAATCGTACCATGATCGTACCTATATATTATTTTGTTAAAAAAAAACACGCTTCTAACACGCACTAAAGATTATAAAATTATACATATAAATTTACAAGACTTGTCTTAGTTATTCTTTTAAATCCAATGATTAAATCAAAAAGCGTGAAGCGCTTTGTTTAAATTAATTAAGAGTACTTACAACTAAAAAGCGCTCAATGCTTTTTCATAAACTGAAAATGTTGACTTCAGCGCCATCTAACGGGAAAATGGCAAAGAGCAGACCGTATCAATAACCTTAACCATTGGATATAAAAGAACAAATCAATTTAATTATTTTATCATTTTTAGTGCGTGATAAAAGCGTGTTTTTTTTAGTTTTATTTAAACTACTTAAATATTTTAAACTTTTTAGTCTAGTATTTTTATTTATAGTATATTCTTCATTTAGTTAATAAGTCTAAAGTCAACGAAGTTATGACTCGAGCGGTTTACTAATAGGTAGCCCCTGAAGAGTTCCACTATCCACCTCTTGGCTCCATCATCAGTACAACTCAAAGATACATAATTATAGTTCTGTCATCCGAACTAATACATAAATAAATACAAAGTTTAATTTCGATACGACCATTAGAAGTAGGTTAAATTGACTTCTAAGATTCTTTTAAACTGTTTGTTAGTTACAAGTGAAGCTATTAAACGTCTCAGGTCTTGATGAAAAGGTTTACCCATCGACGTTTATTACCTATCTTTTTGTGTGTTAATAATCCTCATGAATAACCTTTCTTCTCTGGGGAAATCGTCATGATACCCTCCGTCTGAGCGTTATGTCGGACCCCTACCAACATAAACCCCACGGTTCTTACCACTACCTTGAGTCGGGGGCCCGGAAGATACTTGTACATTCGCACGCACCCCCGACTGGTATCAGCCCGCCATACCGCGTCTGAGGAAGGCGGCTCTCCAAGGGTCCAAGGCATAAGTACCTATGTCGACCTCCGATCGACTAAAGACTGGATCAAACAAGCGGCATCGCTCGCCGCAAGACATGCGGTGCCTTTGTGTAGCGTGCGAATCGTGTCGCGTGTAGCGCCTGTCTGCACGAGCCTTAAACCAACTTCTGGCTGTCCTCGGCAATACGGAGGCGATCCGGGATCTCCATTGAAAGGCACTAGTATTTTAACCTTCTGTACATTTTCATACTTTTCTTAAATAAAGCTTCTGCCCGCGACTTCGTCCGCGTGGAATTTCTTGTTTTAAGGGGACTACATGACCTAAACGAAAATTTATAATGCCTAAAAATATATGATCCACTGCAGTAATCAAAATCAGAAAAATATATGATATTCTTCTGGATATATGCTAGTTAGATAGTGTGTTGAAAACACAATACAATTAACTTGATATGTTTTTAATTTTTTTAACGATTATAAACCATACTAAATATATGTATGTACATGCAAACATTCAGATTTTTTGTCAAATTATTCTACAAGTAACATACTAACGTAATAGTGTTTTAATTTTTTAGTCCAATGAATAGATTTTTTGTAAATCCATAATTGCTTCATATTTTGCAATAAATTACCAGCGTTGTGTCATCGCGCGTCTCTTTCTTTTCTATGCAATCCGACAGTGACCGCGCTTTAGGTTTTGTAAGCCTCTTAACATAAAATATCGTATGACATTCGGGAATACTGTAGCTTCCCATTAGTAAAAGAATTTTCGGAATCGGCGGGGTAATTGCGTAACACAATAACAGTATGAATGGCCTCCATTTTGACAGTTCAACAACATTCATTGCGTTATTTACGTTGTTGAGCGGACAAATTTTTCGAACATATAAAGCAATGGATTAGTCACATCCTTCAAAATGATTCAGATTGTGATTGATAGTGTTTTAGGCAATTATGGAGCAGATCATAATTCCGAAGATAACCTTCTACATACAAATTCACTTTAACTCTATAGAATAATATCAGTATCGATTAAAGGTGGTGACGATATGGCTGGACACCTTATCACCCTTGGTTCAAGAATCAGGCCTCTTCCGATAAACATGGAAGCGAATGATGGTGCCATCATCACTGTGGCCTCATCATGACAAATCAATTCTTAGGTGTTAAGTAGATGTTTATTTATAAATGTGATGTTAACTAATGAGTCAGAATTCCTCAGAAGGAATGTGAGAATGGCCTGTCCAAATATTCATAATTGTAAAGAAAAATGATTCGGCAGTATCGGTAAAACGTTCTTGTATTCTATAGTGGAGGTGGTCTTTGATTTACTAATACCTACTTAATTGGGGCTTTCATAACGGTTACGATTTTTGTTGGACGAAACCAAATTCATTAAAAAAGCTTAGAAACTTGGACGTCTAGCCAATAGCAAAAACAATAAATTGAAGGGAAAAATAACGTGGAGTTCTCGCTTTATTATTTTTAGTGTCCCAATTTTGGATTAGAAAACTGAATAGCCCTCAGCACTGCGTAGTAATAGTAGCTACTGTGTTCACCATGGAGAATCCAAAGGCCAGCTTGGTTTGGTTCCACATTCCCCTGGTCTAGCTAGAACTACAACTCTAATTGACTGCTGGAAAATCTAATTATCTTCTACCCCATTATTAATAAACATGAAGTAAAGGTATGCCCTACATAATACTCGAAAAAGAAGTGGCTAATCATCAGAAAGTTAATACTGGCTGGTAGATTTTACGCCGCATTTATATTTATAACGTTTATTTAATTATTTAAGAAGTTTACAGCAGTCTTATACTTAAAACTATGCCCCACAAAATCGTTTTCACAGTTTGTCTGCAGGAACAGAGCATACAAAAAAGAGTTATTTATTAATAAGGGAGCTAGTGCAGTACTCTTTGGTACCTACTATAGAAACTACAGTTATTAATTTAATAGAAAGAATGAAAGAAAAGAAAGAAAATAAATTTATTTAGCACAAACTACAAAGCACACAACACACAACACAACATATACCTACAAGTAAAAAAGAAAAAATAAAACAAATAAAAAGTGTAAAGTGCGTAGTGAGAAATTAGCAGGAAAGTATGCCTCGCGGCTGCAGTAAATAGGTCCAGTTCAGCAAAAAAAAACACTAAAACCACTATTATATTCTAACCTTCCTTGGTTTTAATCCTCTACCTTCTACTCTCTTTCCATTATGGCTCGTACACACTGGCGCGACGCGACAGCCCGACACAAAGGCGCCGCCCGTCACGCTGCACGTAGTGCCTTTGTGTACGCTGTCGAGTCGCGCCAGTGTGTACGAGCCTTTACTCTCTATTTAAAGGTACTACCAATTAGGACATTTTTTTTATTTAAAAAAAAACAACCGACTTCACTTCGAACACGTCTTATAGTGTTTTTTTTGGAAGTCGGTTGTTTTTTTGTAAAAAAGTTTTTATTTTGCACTTTTTTGTTGCGGTACCTACCCCACACAAATTCGTATACCACTACTTGGTATGTAAATAACAGTGACAGGAAATTATTAACACATCATCAATATAATACATACATAAGTCTGGTAGTATGAATGACTATAGACCAATCTCTATTATATCACAATTTGCAAAGATGTTTGAGGGTCTTATATACAATGTAGTTTATTCGCACCTCCGTCATATAGTTAGTTTAAGCAACATGGTTTTGTGTCTAACCGTTCTACTATGTCTAACTTACTTATTTATACTACTTTCATTAGTAGCACCTTTGAAGCTAGAGGTCAGGTTGACGCTGTTTATACAGATTTTGCAAAAGCCTTCGATCGCATTGATCACTCTATTCTTTCTATGAAATTGAATTGCGCTGGTATCCATGGCTCTCTTTTACGGTGGTTCGAGAGTTATTTAATTAATCGTTCTCAAATAGTTGCCTTGGCGGGTTATGCATCTGTACCTTTTTCTCCTGGCTCTAGCGTTCCGCAGGCCTCTAAACTGGGTCCTTTGCTGTTTTTGGTATTTTAGAATGATCTTTTGGATTTAATGAATTGCGATTGTTTAGCCTACGCTGATGATTTAAAAATATACTGTAGGATATCGCACCTGAGTGATTGTATGAAGCTTCAAAGAGATCTTGATGTCCTTCAACAATGGTGCTTGAACAACAGAATGACGCTCAATGTAAAAAAATGCCAGACTATTACATTCACGAATAAAGTTAACTGTATTAAATTTGATTATCATATTGATGGATAAGTACTGAGCAGAGTATCGGTCATCCGTGACCTAGGGGTTCTCTTCGATACATCCCTATCTTTCCGCGATCATATTGATAGTATAGTGACTAAGGCTAAAAGAATGCTTGGCTTTACAATCCGTATATCAAGACCTTTCCGTAATTATAGTAGCATTATTTTACTTTACAACGCACTAGTAAGGAGCTCCTTGGAGTATTGTTCCACTGTTTGGTATCCCTATTATTCAAATTATACTAATAATGTTGAATCTGTTCAGGCCCGTTTTGTGTTTTTGGTATTTATGTATGAAGAATGGGATCCGTAAAGCTATACCTGATTACAATGACAGGTTAAAGCACTTTAAAATGATTAGCTTAAAGAAAGACGTAACCTTTCTGACTTACTAATACTTTATAAAATTATAAACGGTTCCATTGACGCACAATTGGTAAACTATTTTAATTTTAGGTCTAGCCAACGTAGTAAGCGTCATCATCGTATTTTTGAATTGCCTAAATCCACCTTAAATACAATATAATAAATAGCCCCCTAACACGTATGGCAAGACAATACAATAATAGGTCCAAGTTCAAAGATTACCCTATTGATATTTTCTCCATGAGTTTCGCTTCATACAGACGTTCCCTATTTAAACTGTGCGAACAGTGCACGTCTATATAGCTCAAATTGGTTAGTTTTGTAGTGTTCTAGTTTTATGTCTTCTAGACACACTTTATTTTTGTTTCCTTTGTCTCTAATTTTTCATATGTCAATGTCATGCATACCTGTTATTTGCACGGCTACTGTGATGCCAATTTTATTTGAATTCTAAGTGACTGTGCTGTTGGTGTGCTTATCTTCTTCTATATATCTATATATATAAAAATGAATCCCTACTTCCCTTGGTCACGCCATCACGCGTGAACGGCTGGCCCGATTTCACAATATTTTTTTTGTTGTTTTCTTTATTGTCAGGAGAAGGATCTTATGAAATAAAAAAATAAGGAAGTTGATCGGAACGTTACAAAATTTAAGAAAACTTAAAGCCAATATTAATTTTACATAACTGTCAGTTGTTTGAAATAACTGACAGCGATTGACAAAATGTGCTCTGCAAATATCGTTTAACACAGATGGATCGGTTGATAAATGAGTCGATAGTTTTAGTTTTAGTCAATAGTCAAAACTAAAACTAAACGACTTATGACATTCATAGTTAAGACAGAACAACGTCTGTCGGGTCAGCTTGTTCTAAATAAATAAATAAACTAAGTGGAAAAAATATGCAGTATTAAGGATAACTCTAAAACTACTAGTCAGACCTTGATCAAATTTAAATGGGACCACATGTGAAGCACCAGCTATCAAATAAAAAAAAAGAATCATCCAAATCGATTCACTCAGAAAAAAGTTCTCCTCCTTTTTTTGAAGTCGGTTAAAAGGTCCTGTATTTGCCGCCATCTCTGTTTGGGGTACTGCAGTACCTACCTGTGTACAGTACGTATCTAATTCAATTATAACAGTGACACAAACTGTAATAAATATTAAAGTTTTTGAGTGATCTATTTAATATTCCACAATAACAATTCGTTGCAGCTCTGATTTGAACCAATGTTGAATAAATTATCAACTTTACAAGGTTGTCTTTATTCGTGACTGCCTCAATATATAATATGTTGAGTTCAGTTTCCGTCTAATGCATTATGTCATAATTATTATTTATGTGTCTGACTGACCACAGGATTATTAATTAAAATAAAAATGCTAGACGGTTAGGTAATAATTCCCGGAAGCGAGTTTCAAATTCGGAATGTCAGTAATAATGAATCTTTTAAATTGATTAAAAATCACGATTAAGAATCGAAGATTCAAATCGAGATAAAAATAAACATTATGAACATCTCTTTAAGAACTAAAATCAATTAAAGGCTGTCTGTTACCTACATAGCTATACATATCCTGTATATTTAATTCGTGGCTATATATAAGTAGGCACGAAAGCCAGAACATGATTTGTTTCTTCCACTGAAATCATCATTATAAGATATGTACGGTTATTATAAATTTCATGTCGATAGCTGAAACGCTATGATATCATCATAAAGATTCGTTATGCAAGTGGCAATGTAAAATCGGCGAGACCGTCCAGGTATCAGCCGATCGATTCTGTAAAAATCTCACCGTGAAAACTTATATGAACTGAGCTGATATTCCACCTGTTGCTAGGGATTGACACTATTGAAAGCTCACTTCAAATTCACTTCATCTTAGTTTTCACTGTCAGATTTTTTAAAGAATATATCGTCTGCACCCTATATTTAAAGAAGGCAAACGACACAATAATCGGACAAAAGAATCATCGACACGAGAAGGTGAAGAAGAAAAAGCGAGACCGTGTCTTGATCAAAACGGAAGCCGGTGACCTCCCTGACCGATTCTGCTGAAGAGAGCTCAGGCGACGAAGATAATACAGTTATCTTTCGCTAAGCCAAATTGCCTTTACTGGTCACGAGTATGATGATAGCTGAAAGATTTTTATGTCACAAAGTTACTGCTTGGATAGTCCAAGCGGCTCTCGAAGTACCACAGCACTTTGTGTATACAGCGAGGTGGTCATATTTAAGGGTGTGCTACAGACATAAGAGAATATTATATAGTCTTTGGCTACAGACCATGAAACTGAATAACTTTCTCCATTGAACCAACATCGTAATCGAAGAAGTAATCAGCTGTCCCTTACATTACGATATTGGTTCCATGGAGAACGTTATCAGTTTCATGGTCTGTATCACCCTTCAATATGACTACACATTATTGATACACGCTGTAAATGTTGCTGTGATTTGGGCTTCCCAAAAGTTTCGGAGTTTCGGTTTCGTAATTCGTAACCTAGAGTTTCATAAGTCTGTATGAGCTGAAGAAGGGCACCGTCCAGATTTACGGAGTAAATCTAAAAAAAATAACTGACGTTCACTCGGATTCGAGTCAAACGTTAAAGTTTCAGGGTTTCAAATGATAAATAGCAATACACTAGCGGATACCCGGCGTGTGGTAATAACGCTAAAAAAAGAAATAAGCACATTTTGTTTATATTTTGGAAAACAAGGAAGTTTTATTGAATACATATATTTATGGGTCTAAAACCATCTTCGCATTATTGCCTTTCTAATGAAACCGGTTTGGTGCACATCGGTTGAATAATTTCAAAGTCTATAACGGACATAGGTACAAACATTTATTGTGTTTTATATAATATATGGATTGATTTAGTAGAAATAGAATAAATAGTAAAGGCTCGTGCACACTGGTGCGACGCGACAGCGCGATACAAAGGCACCGCGTGTCGCGCGACGAGCGGTGCCTTTGTTCCGTGCTGTGGCATCGTGCCTGTTTGCGGTAACCTTAATACATTTAACAGAAATAGAATGCGGAATAAACAAAGTAGTTTAAACCGTCACTTAAAAGTCAACCTCTTTGAATAATTAATAAAAGAAGTAGATGACTAACTTACAGCAGTTCAGAGTAAGTATCGATTTAGGTACCTACCTGGCCTAGGTTTTCATATTTAAATACCAATGCTAGGTCTCAAGGTGGGAACTAACAGGTGTACTTCCGCATAATAATATAGATTGCGATATGAAGAAAACTCGCAAGTTTTCCATAATTAGGTGAAAATTATAGGAAAACAAGTGTTCATATGCACGTGTTTCTGTGAAAATAAATCATATTTTCTTCCTTTCTTTTCATTACCTACTATTAGGTACTGAGAAACAATTTTATTTAAAGAATTGTGACGACCAAGTAGACTGACATGTTAAAAAAAAATTAAGGAATATTAACTCTTAGTTGTTTGAAAATTAGGTATGTAAAAATGGACTTTTGTTGCAGCCCGTATACCTACCCAACATGCTCACGATCACAATGGCTTTCATTTGTTTGTCACTGTTCATCATAACGTGTTAAACACGTTTGGTGATGTCAAATGTAATTCAAACAATCAATCTGCGCCGTCCGCTGTACAGAGAGTCTGCGGGAGCCTTAATTGTTTATTGTTAAATTGTTTGCAAGCATTTATTGCTGTTAGCAAAATGAGATAATAAAACTACAATTGTGTAGGACGATTCTATTTCGTATTTATACACAGGTTTCACGTCCGCTATAATTTCATAGAGATTTAACACAAGGCTACATTTAGCAGCAATACCTAATTACTCGGTACATGTTGCTAAATTACATGTTATTTGAAAAAAAAAAAAACATATAACTTAAAAGACAGACCGTATTATTAACCGTTCCATGGAAAAAACTGAACCCATTAAGTCAACTTCCGTGGGAAATACCTTAATACTAGAAATACTAGAATAGTATTATTTATTTACATTTGGGATTGCACCTTCGTCCGCCCTAGATTCTTGAGGTTGGATTTTTGAAGTGAAAACTTCTTTAGGCGCGTTGAGCACTTTTTGGGTGAACAAAAGTCATGGAACTCGCGTCATCGTCACCGAACGTTTTCCATGAGCTATATGTATACTGTGTATATATGTGTACTCTTTGGGTGAACAAAAAGCGTGAAACTCACGTCATCGTCACCGAACGCTTTCCATGAGCTATATGTATACTGTGTATACGAGTATATGTGTACTTTCATCCTCACAGACACACACTCACAACATAATAGACGCTATTGATATAAAATTGATGATTATTATTCAATAAACACAGGATATTTTTTTAACCAGTGCGCAAACTGTAACCATGATTTCAGGTCATGATTCAAGACCCTCTAGAGCAGAAATTTCTCACCGGTTATCAAAAAAAAATAAACTTCTGTTTCCCCCTCGCCCCTACCCCACCCCACCCACCTCACCCACTCTCTCTCTCTCTCTCTCTCTCTCTCTCTCTCTGGACCTACGCGGTCAAAATTAAATGGAAGAACTAATAAACAAAAATATAACTGAGGAAAAATTTCTGCGCTAGGGGATATATAATCATAAGCTGAATTGATGGTTACAGTTTGCGCACTGGTTCAAAATTTATACTGTATATCATTCATACAATCGCGAAACGCATTTGAAAACAGAGCTGCAATTTGCAAATAACCAAAGAAAATTTGAATTTGGCGGGCTACAGCTGAGGATTCCCCTTAAGGCGGAACCTTCAGGGTAGCCCGCGAAATTCAAATTTTGTTACTTTTTTTGCAATTTGCAGGTCACTGTCAGGTTCTATTTTGATTAAAATATGATTCGCGACCGTAAGAAATATGGCTTTACAGAATTATAATCATTAGAATCAGCAATAAGTCTATAAGTTCATATTACCCTATTGAATGACTATTTCATGAAATCATGACATTTGAGGGCAATTCTAACTAATGAGTTGTATTGCTGATTCTAATGATTATAATTCTGTAAAGCCATATTTGATACGGTCGCGAATCATATTTAGATCACCATACAACCTGATACTGACCTGTAAATTGCAAAAAACCTAAGAAAATGCGAATTCCGCGGGCTACCTTGGCGCATTCCCCTTAACCTAACCATGTTCTCTAAGCAGTCTAATTGAACACAAATATCGGAAAAGTTGACTGAGTGCAAGATAATTATGTAATGAAATCCGTCCGTGATTGTCTCGTCTTTTTAACCCACTTTAAAAAAAGGAGGAGGTTCTTTTTTATGTTGTTATCTCAGAACAGAACTCCGTCATTTATAAACCGATTAAGAAAATAAAAAAATAAAATTTGTTTGAAAAGGTATAGTTATGGGTTGGTCCCACAAAAATGTGGTCAAGTTCTGATGAGTTGTTTTTCATAATACGTATTTTTCCACGAAGTGTTTGTTGATGATATTATAATAACTTCCTGTCACTGTTATTTACTCAGCAAGTGAAGGTATACAATTTTTTGTGGGATAAGTAGCACAACTAAAAAGGGAAAAATAAAAATAATGTTACAAAAGCGAAACGTCTTAAAAAAAACACTACAAAGTGAAAAATTGCTTTAATTTCGGCAGTCACTGGCAAAAAACGAAAATACAAAACCAAAGACAACGACTACTTAAATTAAAATAATTTTTAATTTTGTAGTGTTTTTTTTTAAGACGTTTCTGTTTTGTAACATAATTTTTATCTGCCAGTGAAAGTCCAGTCAAAATCTGTCCATCCGTTTCGGAGATTAGCCGGAACAAACAGACAGAAAGAAAGACAGACAAAACATTTTAAAAAAAAAAAATTGTTCTAAGTACCGTATATACTTTAAAATGCATTTAGTAAAAAGCTGTTATTTTGACATTACAAACAGACACTTAAATTTTATTTATTTGTATAGGTTGATAGTGTACGGTGGTCACTCGTCTGTAACAGCTGCTACTGACAAGCAAACAAACAAACAAACATTAATACTTGAAGGTGTGTTTCCTACTTATGTGTTCGTATGTTACTTATGTGTTACATAAGCACTACCATGCTTGACATTGACAATGATCTGCGGAACGGCGATGTAACTTAGAGTATTTTTGTATCTAAGTAATTATGTCAGTAACTTGTCAATGCTTAACAAACAAATAGTGGCCAGGTACAGTCGCCAGTAGATTAAGCTACACGAAACTGTCAAATTTCTCCAAACGATTTTAAACCTTATAATGTTAAAGGTTAAGTTCAAAATCGAATGAGAAAATCTGACAGTTTGTGGAAACTTGATGTGCTGGCGACTGTACATGATTATTGGCGTCATCGTTAAGGCTCCCGCAAACAGGCGCGACGCGACAGCACGACACAAAGGCGCCGCTCGTCGCACGGCACCACTCGGTGCCTTTGTGTCACGCTGTCGCGTCGCACCAGTGTGTACAAGCCTTTAAGCCTGTAATAAAGGGTTTAAAAAATCACCAAAATATTGATTTCGTTTTTTTTAACCAAACATGCATATTTGTGGACACACTTTTGAAACCAACACTCTTCTTGAAAAACTATAATGAAGTAGAAGTAGTTTCACCTGTAAACTTACTAACTGGGGCCTTAAAAGGTCCCGCAAACAGGCGCGACGCGACTCTAGTAGAACAATTTCTATGAAAACTTCATGGCCATTGTTCTACAAGAGTCGCGTCACGCTGTCGCGTCGCGTCTGTCTGCGGGAGCATTAACACTCGCTGAAATTAGCTCTAAGGCACCTGTCCCACCGCCGGCAATTAACGAGAAGCGGAGTAGAGCTAGCGACTGAAACCAGTTGGCGAACAACGAGCAGAGAGTGCGCGACGGTGACGAGGGATTACTGGCTGGTACGCGTATGTACCAAGCGTGAATTTCTCAGCAAGTGTCGCTGTCTGTCTGCCAAGCGACACTTGCTGAGATATTACTCTCTTTAATCATTCTTGTCGCTGCGACAAACAAGTGCTCCCCGGCGCGGTGTGAATAGTCAGCAATCAACTATTAATATCTTTATGTATCTCTTTTACTTATCAGGACCTATATATCTATATTCTATATGATATTCTCTACGTTTCTAGAGCGCGAAAATCGTTGATAGCTGGTGGCTCCCTCGTCGGGGCGGTGGGATAGGTTCATTATGGCCGATTCTTATAATTTACGGACCGTTATTGGTTAAAATTAAGACTCTTGTATCTTTACCAATGATGAAGCAAAGACCTCATAGCTTTGCATAGTAGACTCTCCCATATCGAAGTAGCTATCACAGGTAAAATTGGCTAAAAAATGCTACTATTGGTAAGCAAAACGATTAGTTTTTGCTTATAGGAACTGGACATTAATAGTTAAATATTTTGTGTCCAGCCAGCTTCTCTACCAAACAGAATAATTGTGATAAATACTTTTCCATCAGTGAAACGCAATAGATTGCACCCAGTTCGAATCTAGGCCATTTCCTTTATTTTACTAAAATATGCGCATGCATTTGGAAGCGCGCCAGAAATTTTATTTTTAAAGAATACGTCGGAAATCTACTGTTTGAAAACTCGTTTTAAAAATGGAAGCTTGCTAGATGTTCTAAGTCTCGACTGCCTGTAATTTGTGGAGTCTGTTGTGAGGGAAAATGCTCTAAGCAGAGTTTAAGAAGATCATATTCACTTTTCATTAGGTCACAGCTGCACTTACTTGGTACATAATCAACCAAAAGTAGCACTGACAAGTTCACTCAAATTTGTGGTTCTTTCCTCAAAATGACATTTCAGACACTAATCTAAATGGACCTCACTTGATCTGACCAAGAATATATCTGGTCTTTAAAAGGGATTATGACCTCTGAGGTTGTTTCGGTCTTTGTTCTCAGAGTAGTCGGATTGGGAACACCGAACTCATCTAGTTTATATTTAAAGGGTTTATGGTGTTAATCCTATTTACAGAAATAAAAACCATTTACTTATCATACCACTGCTGGGGCACCGCCCGTTGTGACATTGATATTCCCACGTTTTTGTACATACGAGTAGCTGACAACAAAGTTTTTTGCGTCGTAATAAACAGAAGGTTATTAAGGTTATTTCAACAATAAAAAAAAAGCGGCGACGTGCGAGTCGGACTCGCACACGAATGGTTCCGTACCACCGTACAATTATTTAATTTTTTACTAGTTGTAGGTACCCGGCCTGCTTTAGCACAGGGAGCACTAAATATCTAACACCTACCCTACCTACATATCCTACCTACCTACCTACCCTACCTACCCTACCCTACCCTACCTACCCAACCTACCTACCATACCTACCTACCCTATCTACCTACCCTACCTACTTACCCTACCTACCTAACCTACGTACCTACCCTACCTACCTACCTACCTCTTCTGTCTCATTCACTCACTTTTTTTTTTCTTATATACAAACCTTGTCCTGACAATAACAAACACAAAAAAAAAAAAAACAATTTTGTGTAGTCGTTCGGAAGTTATGCGCGTACATACATTTCGGCGATTCATTTTTATATATATAGATTATAGCGGCCATAGTACTTAGTACACACTTTGTGAAAATTTCAAGTGTCTGCATTACGGTTCGAAAGATACAGCTCTGTGAGAACTGGATGGAATTTGCGTACGGAACCTTAAAATCTTAGCAGGTTTTAGACGAATTGAAATTATCATGATTTTTTATTCATTTTCCCACATAAAATCGTTGTTCTTTTTATTTCATCAATTTATTCTAATTAAAAACTTACCTAAGTCTTTATTATGTATTTTGCTTGTTTTTACGTAACTACATGTTAACCTTATATTTTTTATTACGTTGTTTTTGTTTTTTTCATTTTCCTGTCGGTAGTAGAATTAATTAAACTTTTTGTCACTCATGGATGTAAGAAACGGTTGTTTTTACTCATTTTCTGGCCTTGATAAAGGAGGTCAACTAAAGCCCATACAACTTTGCCCAAACATGTTCCTCGAGGTACACGTGCACCAAATCCTATAGAAAAGGAAAGGAATTCGAAAATATTTGTATTTTTATATTTTTATCCTTAAACTAGCTGACCCGACAGAGGTTGTCCTGTCTTAACTATGAATGTCATATGTCGTTTGGTTTTAGTTTTGACTATTGACTAAAACTATCGACTCATTTATCAACCGATCCATCTGTGTTAAACGATATTTGCAGCGCGCATTCTGTTAATCGCTAACAGTTATTTCAAACAACTGACAGTTATGCAAAATTATTATTGGCGTTAAGTTTTCTTAAATTTTCTAGTGTCCCGCTCAACTTCCTTATTTTTTTCTTTCATAAGAACCTTCTCGTGACAATAATTAACACAACCAAAAAATAATTAGCGAAATTGTTCCATCCGTTCACGTGTGATGCGATGACCAAGGGAAATAGACATTCATTTTTATACAGGGTTAGTTTTCAATGACCAGCCAAATTTAAGGATGTGGTACAGACCATCAAACTGAACAATTTTCTCCTTGGGATCAAAATCGTAATCACGAAAAAAAAATCAGCGGTCCCATACATTTAGGTCAAGTAGGTATTGAAGTTTTTTATGGGACAGTTTATAAATTTTTCGCGATGATGATATTGGTCCCATGGAGAGAGTTGTTCAGTTTGATGGTCTGTACCACATCCTTAAATTTGGCTGGTCTTTGAAAACTAACCCATATGTATATAGATAATTGAAAACTACATAATAAATTCTTTTTTATGCATGTACAGTTGCGTTACCTTATTTTTAATGCAATTGCATTAAAAAAAAAACCCGAACCCGAGTGAACCCGAGTGTCAACCAAATCCGGCTCAATTGAGCCAGATTTGGTTGACACTCGGGTTCACATTATTTCGTAAATGACATTCACATATTTAACATTCCGTACGTTCGTGAAACAATAGTGGCTGAAGCCGACAACAGACAGCTGTCAACTTGTTTTTTTTTTAAATCAGTTAGTAGTGTTTGTGCCGATGATAGTGCCAAAATGGCGTGCTTTTTATTAGGTTAAAAGTTATTTTATTCTCGTCCCCGGATAACCATAACAAAAAGATATAGGTTAATGCAATATTATTTAGTGTAATCTAGTGTATTTAATGCCACTAATTGTACCGCGCTACTTCGTTTGGGCAGATTTTGGTGACATCTATTTAATTATAATCTTGACTTTATTATTGGTGCACTCGTCAGGCACACAATGTTATAATTTTTTATAGTTTTTTTTTTCATTCCGTTTAGTATTGTATGAACTAATATACAATGACCAGTATTTACTTTTTAAAGTATCATACCTATTATTTATTCATTCATTTTTGTGAATGTGAGGATTATGTGGGTCATTGGTTTTTTTCTTCTCAGTTTGTTTTAGTCATGATGTGTTTTAGTGATGAGTTTTGGTTGATGTTTGAGTTTGAGTAATTTATGCGGCCTACCCAAATATGCTTTCTTTTGTACTGTTCGTCGAATCGTTGAGCTCCTTAAGTTCTCAGTTGAGCTACACGATTACTGACAAAAGCGTGCACTGACTGGACTGGTCCACTCAATCTGTGTGGTTCTTTCCTCAAAAGACCATTTCAGACACCAATCTACATGGTCTTTACATGTTCTGACCAAGATTAAGTCTGGACTTCAAAAGAGACTGTGACCTTTGAGTTTGTTTCGGCCTTTCTTCTCAGACTATTCAGATAGGAAAAGGCCTTCTTCATCTAGTTTTAAAAATATGATTGGAGTGTAAAAGTGTTTGTAAAAATAAAATAAAAAACCTACTTACAGAAAAAAAAAAAATTATGACATGTGCCAAATATACAGGCCGGCAGCGACATCCACGCGCAAACTGAAACCATGAATTCAGCTCATGATCCTGAAACCCTTACGTTGAACCATCACGCGGGTTATTTAAAAAAAAAATATGTGGGCAGTCTTTGGGGACTGCCGATAGAAGTGAAAACTAAGTAACTTGTGAATTGTATCGTCGAAGTGTGCGGTGACGATGACGCGAGTTGCACGCTTTTTAACCGACTTCACAAAAAGAAGGAGGTTAACAATTTGTCTGTATGTACTTTTTTTTAATTTTTTTATGTGTGTTAGCTCATAACTTTTTTCTGGGTGAACCGATTTGGATGATTCTTTTTTTATTTGATAGGTGGTGCTTCACATGTGGTCTCATTTGATCAAGGTCTGACCAGTAGTTTTTGAGTTATCCTTAATACTGCAGATTTTTTTTCCACTTAGTTTATATGGATGATGTGTTAATAATTTCCTGTCACTGTTATTTACACACCAAGTAGTGGTATACGAATTTGTGTGGGGTAGGTACCGCAACTAAAAAGTGAAAAATAAAAACTTTTTCCAAAAAAACAACCGACTTCCAAAAAAAACACTAAAAGACGTGAAAAATAACTTTAATTTCGGAAGTCGGTGGCCAAACACGAAAATACAAAACCAAAGGCACCGACTTCCGAAATTAAAGTTATTTTTCACGTCTTTTAGTGTTTTTTTTGGAAGTCGGTTGTTTTTTTGGAAAAAAGTTTTTTTGTTCTCCAAAAAAGTACACATATATATTATATACAGTATAAATATAGCCCATGGAAAGCGTTCGGTGACGATGACGCGAGTTCCATGATTTTTGTTCACCCAAAAAGTGCTCAACGTGCCTAAAGAAGTTTTCACTTCAAAACATTTGGTTCTCCATTTATTTTGACTGCGTAGTTATTGTTCTTTTCTATGAAGTAACAGATTTCTTTTTTGATAACCGACGAGAATTTTCTACGCTAGAGGGTGTCCAGAACCATGTGCTGAATTCATGATTTCAGTTTGCGCGTCGATGTACCTGGCATCTTGTATAAATATATAAACATATTGTATATGTACGTTTAAGTGTACAGTTATTAACGTGACAAAATATTGTAAACGTAGTTCCCGGTAAGTAATAATGTTAAGGCGGAACATTCAGGGTAGCCCGCGAAATTCAAATTTGGTTACGTTTTTTGCATTTTGCAAGTCACTGTTAGATTGTATTTTGATTAAAATATGATTCGCGACCGTAACAAATATGGTTTTAAAGACTTATAATCATTAGAATCAGCAATACATCTCGATAAGTTCATATTACCCTATTGAATGACTATTTCATGAAATCATGCCATTTGAGGACAATTCTAACTTAAGGAGTTGTATTGCTGATTCTAATGGTTATAATTCTATAAAGCCACATTTGATACGGTCGCGAATCATATTTAGATCACCATACAACCTGATACTGACCTGCAAATTGCAAAAACGTAAGAAAAATTGAATTTCGCGGGCTACCTTGGCGCATCGCCCTTAAATAAGAGCCTTTTACAGTAAATAAAACAAATTAATTTAAAAATGGAAAATTATTTGTAAGTACGAGAATGTGCGTGACGACAGTATCGTGGAGGGCCATATTCACGTCCATAAAATGTATGGAAATACGTGCACGTTATAACGTTATCGTGGACGGAAAAAAAAGTCTTCATACATTTTACTTCCCTGTGTTATCGTGATGCCGCGTGGACGTCTGCGGCATCATCATAATATCGTCACGTTAGAAAGGATAAAAGCGTACATTAACTCGAGATGAGTTATTTAATCTGAATTTAGCCATTGTCGATAAAAAGGCCCTAATGTACCTACTACCTACTTACCTGCTGTCAAAAAATTAAAGCGATTACGAGTTACGTAATAAGGCTGCCGTGGATATCACTGACGTTTGGCTAGCAAGCGAGTGACCGCAAATTCAACTACCTACTTGAGTTGTTTATTCAAATATTTCATTAAAGTCCGTTGACTTTGGAGGTTCAAAGTCAAGTTTGCTTGTCTTATTTCTCCTTCAATTAATTTTCTATACAAATCATTTCAAGACTTGTTTGTATTTTGAACTTGACGGATGCAGATAACCATGAGATTTCTACAGACAGTTACACCTACAAGTACTTACCTAAGTTATGTATCGCTAAACTCATACTAATTGTGTTCGTAATACCTACTTCATGGGCGTTGCTTGACTTCTAGCAATTTTGGAGGGAGATTTCATACACATTTTGGTTGTTTTTTAGTGAGGGCGCAACGATTGCCTCTCCCTCACGCGCTCCGCCTCCTCCTTCGCGAGCATTACTACTTCGCAGAAGGAGGTGACGGCTTCCCATGGCCTCTCGCTCGGTACCATGGCCTAGACCAGGGCCGGACGCGAGAGATCGCCGCCGCAGATCGCCTCCGCGAGGACACGGCGGTGCTCCGTCCAAGCCAGACAGACTTCTACCGTGTCCTCCGGGCGATCCATACAGTGGTAACACCCGAGTGTTTAAAACCACTCGTATGTGCGCGAGGACTTTTCCTCCAGATCCCATGGTAGCAATCCGGCAAGGAGGCTCGCCGCCTCACCAGAGACCGTGCGGTATCCCCGTACCATCCGGATGGCCATTCATTACCCTTTGGGACGCGTTCAATCGGCGGGCTGGTCGGCGCCTCGAGGAACGTGCCCACACCGGTGCCCCGTAAAGGGCCATGGACCGCAAAACCCCCGCGTAGTGACTCCGGCAGGAGGCGTTTGGACTCCCTAGAAACCTGCCCGTGTGCCCGTGGGCTGGAGTTTCCGTTGGATGCGTCCGGGGGAAAGGCCAGTCTCCGGGACGGTGCACCCTGCGGTGCGGGCAATGACTATCCATTAGGCACTTTGTGCCTAAGGGGTCTCGTTGAGCGTACGGGCATATCCTGTTGGAGGAACGCTCCAACGTATGTCTCTCTGTCATGGAGCTCTCTGATGGCAGAGATGTACAGCGGCGGAGTAAGAGCGGGCTCGGTGTGCACAAACTCTGGCGCCGCCGGGCAGGCAGGAAGGAGTCTTCTCCTTCTGCCAGAGTTAGTCTCTTAGCCCCGAAGATTGTCAAGGTTATGTCTCTGAAATTTGGCGGGGGTCGTGATAGCATAACCGCCCAGGCCGTGAGGAAAAAAACTTCCATAAAAAAATCCTCTAATACCAAGTTTTGGTGCGCGGCGTGGGTATGAATGGCTGAGGAGTAGTGTCATCTACAACGTTGTAGTTTTAGGTGGCGAATTAGTCGCGAGCGCACCCCCAGCCAGAGTACCAATGGACCCTCTGATTGGGTTACAAATGTACACTTGCCTAGGGACAGGGAGTGAACCTAGTTGTACTTTTTACCTAAATACCGTTATGTGATTTATTAAAAAAACATTGTTGGCCCAAAACTTCGCCATGAATATAAAAGGATTACATAAGGAAAAAAAAGGCTGCAGGTTGGTTTAATTAATATTTGCGAACGACCGAAAATTTAAGCGAATTCTTCTTGAGACAACATTTATAAGAACAAACTACTTAATAGGTACGAGTAAGTACGCATAGCTACATAATAAATAACTTAAGTATGTATGACTTGTCCACTCGCGAAAAACTTAATGTCATTTTAGTGTTTGCACTAGAACTGTTCCAATATTTGTAATTAGCAGATATGATACCAACGAGGATCTGCTAATTACAATGCGTAAGTAAACAATTAAACGTATCACTGAATGTAGATTAGTTCACGTAAGTGTTAAGTAATAAAATATGGAAGTATTGCCAGGGAAGTCTTTTATGAAGGGCTTTTGAAAACGAAATCACATTAATTTCGGGCAAGTATTATTGGGTTTTTAGGAAGTTTTTTCTGAGAGGATTTGGATTTTAGGGTCTTGATTTATACCCAATTGATTTCAATAGGCTAGCCTTTTATTACATAGGACAGATGGGACTTAAACATAACTGGCGAAATGTGGGGGTTCCAAAGGTACACCTCTGCCTAACCCTTTGGAGAAAACAGGCGTGAAATTAAAACCCGCGATATCAGAACAAATTCCGAATTCTTTAAAAAGTAATTCTACGATCGTCTAAACTCATTATTTCAAGTACCTACCTACAGTTGATTACGGGGTCCAACGACTGTTGGTAGTGCACTTAAAAAAAAAAGATACAGTCGAATTGAGAACCTCCTCCTTTTTTTGAAGTCGGTTAAAACATTTCAGAGCAAAGTAACACGCCTATGGACAGTTCTGGCACAAGGCTGGAGTCAATAATAGGTTATTTACATAAATATTCTAAAAGTTCTACTTCTTTTGTTTACATTTTAGCTCTGGGTTACAGAGGTCCTTTCAATGATACAATGTGTTATTTGCGACATATGTATGTAGGTAAGTATGTCGTTTTTTACGCATTTGTTGCCAGAACTTACAGCATGAAAAATGCTATGTATTTCGATTAGATATGTTAAACTAACGTTTATTTTTAAAACAGGACAACTAAATTCAGTGGTTTCTTAACATCGCCAGCCCTTGTACCAGGCAAGCATATAAAAAAATAACAAGTCATTCAATGTATTTATTTTGTTATGAAATATTGACATAAGAAGTTATGACTTAACGCAGCCGCATTACCAGAACATTAGCCGACGCGTTAATTTAACATATTTTTTAACCGACTTCACAAAAAGGAGGAGGTTCTCAATTCGTTTGTATGTTTTTTTTTATTATTTTTTATGTGTGTTAGCTCAGAACTTTTTTCTGGGCGAACCGATTTGGATGATTCTTTTTTTATTCCATAGGTGCTTCATATGTGGTCCCATTTAAATTTGATCAAGGTCTGACCAGTAGTTTTTGAGTTATCCTTAATACTGCATATTTTTTCCACTTAGTTTATATGGATGATGTGTTAATAATTTCCTGTCACTGTTATTTACACACCAAGTAGTGCTATACGAATTTGTGTGGGGTAGGTACCGCAACTAAAAAGTGAAAAATAAAAACTTTTTTACAAAAAAACAACCGACTTCCAAAAAAAACACTAAAAGACGAGAAAAATAACTTTAATTTCGGAAGTCGGTGGCCAAAAACGAAAATACAAAACCAAAGACATCGACTTCCGAAATTAAAGTTATTTTTCACGTATTTTAGTGTTTTTTTTGGAAGTCGGTTGTTTTTTTATATCTAAACCATTGTATTGCAAGATAGGTAACCATGAAAAACAAAGCTAGGTAAAGGAGTTATAATTGGAGGCCAAAGGTAATTGAGACCTTTGATTAGGTATTTATTCAGCATTTTCAGCTCGTATGCAAATAATTTAACCATCTGCCTTTGCGCATTGCAACAGGAACATCTATTTGTCATTCTCATTATTGTATGCGTTACGTCACAGGCGACTTCTATATTTATAGAAATGGGAACGCAACAGTATCTAAATGTTTTTCTTAGTTACTGGAATGGAAACAAAGTTTACAAATGCAGCTTTTGACGTAGATCAACGTAGCTTGGTACAATAAATTCCGTATCACACAGGTAACTTGAAAATTGGTGAGTTTACAAACACAAACGATTATATAAAAATATTCATTCAATAATCTACGACTAAGTAATTAATAAAAATTAAAAAGATTTGATATGGAACCTACGCGAGTCCGACTTTCACGTCTCGCGGGGAAGTGCGCAACAACCTAACAATAGGCATGGCTTTCATTTTGACAGTTCAACAACATTCAATGCGTTATGTAGGTACTGTTACTAAGCCGACCCCGTATGTCTTTTTAAAAAGAAATAAAAGACAATAATTCTACTGGAACCACTTTAATTCACCTTACTACAAAACACAAACACACAAGTTCTTCAATACTTATATTTTTGGCAATGTCCCTCTTAATTGCTTCCTTGATCTAAGCACACTAGATTACGCGACTGCGTCCAGAATCTAACTGAATTATACATATTATTTCTGTACAATAAGTAAAAATGCAACATCAGTACTTTAGTAAAGGAAAAGTACACTGTTTATAAGTAAAAGCTGACTTAGGCTCTATTACCTTGTAATAAGGGTTATAACAGCTCCCCCTTTTAAACGAAGCTTTATCTCATCAAGATGAAGCGAAGTGAGATTGAAGATGTAGTTATTAAGAGAGACACTTTACAGCTTTTATTACCTTAAATATAAAAGTAACATAATTTTGATTGAAAATTGACAATATAGTAAATTAGTAAGTAATTTTACATTAGTAGTTTAGGTTTCTATTTGACGGAAATTTGACTTTATTAACCTTACTAGTGGATTTATAATTTGGGTAATGAATAGGCAAAGACTGAACTGACTTATTGTCTTCTTCAGAAGTTGAAGATACTTCCGTCATCTCAATACTATTTGAAATTTTGGATTTGCGTTTGGTATTTTGATTATAACATTGATTAAATATTTGCACGCAGCATCCAGCATCAGAAGAATTTTTGTTCTTAAAATACTTATATAATTTATAAACTAGGTATAAAAATAAACACACAATTAGAATACAAGTAAAAGTAGAATAGTAAGGGCCATATTTGATAAAATGAGATTCCTTTTCCATATTATTCAATTCTTGCTCTAAACTATCCATTTGGTGAGTTGCATATTTGAGAGAATCTAAGTTAATTTTACTCAAAGAGATTGGCGACAAATGTGGTAAACTTTTATTAAATATGTCCTTCTTACAGCAGTCATCTGCTGTTATATCGAAGCTTATATCTAAAGAAGACTTAACAAATAAAGAAAAAGAACTAGTCGGTATCAACTGAACAGTTTTAGAATACCCAATACAATTAGGCGATAGTTTTACAATTCCTGTACCTGTAACTAAATGGTCATTAATGTTTTCATCACATTTAATAGTCATTTTTTTTGTATTTGATTGAACATATATCCATTTGTTATTTCTTAGTTTTTGCCAAATATCAATCTGACCATATAATATTTTAGCATTGCATTCTGTAGGTAATGACAATGTTATCTCAGTTAAGATTTTAGATTCACAATTAGGGTTACTTATACATGAGTATATAGTATTTAATTCACAGATAGAGAAGTTACTACTTATTATTTTACATTTATCAAGAGTGTCCAACATAGCATAATGCATTCTGTCATCACTTAATGCAGTATAAGAACTAGAAGGTTGAATTAAAGCAAATGTATTATGTGAGTCATCGTGAGGTGTAGGTAATGGTATGTTTTTATAGGTCATGAACTTATCAGGAGTGATCAAAGGGATCTGTAATATAAAAATTATCTTATTATTGTAATAATAGGAACTAAATTCGGAAACATCAATAATAGAATGAATATTTTGAATGGTTAAGGGAACTGGAAAATCTAACCTTTTGCTTACTTGACTACTATGCTTAGTTAATTCTAAATAAAGATTTAAGGGACTTATAACACTAGGATGTAGTACATTAACCTTAGAAAATAAAATAGAATTTAATGTAGTATCTAGTAAATTTGTTATAGCAAGTAAAGAGCCTTCGATAATGTTAAGAAGGTTGTTTAACTTTGAAGTGTATAGTAATAGGTTATCGGTCTTCGTAATTTGGGAAAATATTTCATTCATCTGATTAATTTGGGCGTTTAATTTCATCTCATTTTGATTAAGTTTGTAAATAGTAGTATTAAAATTATTTATAGTAGACTTGACAATGTGAATGTTATCTCTCATTAAATGAAACATTTCTGTTTCGCTCTTTTTGCATGATTCAATTGCAGCATCATATTTTCGGGCGTCATCTGCATCTAATGTGCCGAAAAAGAACTTTAAGATTTCACCTCCGAATTCTAAAGATCGTTTTACTTTACTTGTCAATTGATTAGAGACGATATGCGATAATGATTGCAATTGGATAGAACTAGACTCGATTAAAACTTCGATAGGGCTAGACATGTCTTTGCATGTACTTATCTCATGTGGTTGAATTTTGTTGCACAAATTTAGAGTATCGTGTAACAAAGATTTGATTTTATTAAGATAAGGTTCTAAAGAAACTAAATCTACGTGGGTGATCACTTTCCAATGATCAGTATAAAAATTAATATTAGTAGTAGGTTCAAAATAAATCCCGGGGCTATGATAGATTGGGATGATGCTTGATTCGGTGCGGCTGAGGCATAAGGTGCCATGGCAGCATGTTATTCT
Organism: Griposia aprilina; assembly: GCA_916610205.1. Taxonomy (NCBI): domain Eukaryota; kingdom Metazoa; phylum Arthropoda; class Insecta; order Lepidoptera; family Noctuidae; genus Griposia; species Griposia aprilina. The sequence continues at coordinate 6,591,838 of OU744299.1, forward strand.
GAAAAGAAATATAGTACATAGGTTAAGAAGTAGCAGGCTTAATTTCATTGGTATGGTATTTACTAGCCTTGCGACCTACTTGTAGGGTTACATTGTGTTTGTTATGAACCTTGATAATTTTATATGGGCCTTTCCATATAGGCGATAAGGCCTTACGGAGCCTATGATGTTGTTTGAGATAAACCATATCTCCTACCTTATAGGTAACGTCACGGGAGTTTGCATCATAGTATTGTTTTGATTTTTCTTTACTGTTTATAATGTTTTGAATGGCTTTCTCGCGACTAAAGCGCATTCTATATTGTAAAGCTCGAATATATTCGTTGTATGTATTACCAGAGCTTTCATATAACGAGTTTGGAATGGATGGTTTATAACCATATAATAACTCGTGAGGAGTGAAGTTAGTCGTACTATGAGGTGTAGTATTATAAGCTAGAATTGCAGTAAATAAGTAGCAATGCCAGTCGTTCTGATTCTCGTTAACAAAGGATTTTAGGTATTCTTTTAAAGTAGCATGTGAGCGTTCAAGAGCTCCATTGGTTTGTGGATGATAGGGAGTAGTAAAAAGCGCCTTGACCTTTAGTATTTCGGTCAATTGTTTGAATAATTCGGATGTAAAACATGTACCTAAATCCGTTAGAATGGTTTTGGGAAAACCGAAAAGAGACATAAAATGGACAAGGTTTCTGGCTATTTCTTCACTAGTAGCCGTAACCATTGGATAAGCGCTAGTAAATTTAGTTAAGTCATCTTGTAAGGTTAAGAGGAATCTAAAGTTTTGATAGCCTGCATCGGGTAAGGGACCTACGACGTCAAGGGCCAATCTTTCAAACGGCCTAGTAGATGTAGAAGTTAGCTCCATCGGAGCTTTATTTGATTTCCTTAAAGGTTTATTAATTTGGCAAAGCTTGCATTTCTTTACGTATTGTTCGATGTCAGACCGCATGCCTTTCCAATAGTAGGCAGCTTTAATACGCGAATACATTCGTTGTGACCCTGGGTGACCAGCTATAACAGAGTCGTGGTTTTCTTTTAATATTTTAGGAACTTCTACTGGAGTAGGATAGATTAACTGATTTTTATAGATGTGAACTTTTATATTGGTATCGTGGAAGATATAGGAAATCATATTATAGATTTTAGTATACGTAAGCTTTGAAAATGGGTCTGTGAAATCTGGTAATGCAAGGTTGGTAATATTTTGGCAATCAATTATTGAGTTTCTAAGCTTAATTAGTAAGATATAAACATCTTTATAATTAGTTTCTTCATAGTGATGTATTTTTGTAAATAGAAAATAGTAGGTTTTATTTTTGTCATTAACACATTGTATTGTAAGTGGCTCGCGTTCGGAATTTAGTAGATCAGCAGAATTATCGAGCTGCGATAATATTTCCTCGCAATGAGGCATAGAGTAGTCAAAGTCTAAAGAGACTGGACAAGCAATTGTATTTAACTTAGATAAGTGTAGTCCTTGAATACACTCTTCGATGATGGTATTCGGGACTGGGAGTTGATTCGTAAATTGAGCCTTGAAATACTGTTCGTAAGAAAAATTATTTAAATTATTTACGTCAATAGCATTGATAGGGCAACGGGATAGCGCATCGGCGTTAGAATTGAGACGACCTTGTTTATAAACGATTTCATAATCGTATTCTTCAAGTTTGAGGCGCCAGCGAATGAGTCTACTACCCGGATCTTTTACATTAAATAGCCATACGAGGGGCCTATGATCTGTTATTATTTTGAATCTATTACCATATAAATATGGTCGAAAAGTTTTAACGGCGAATATAATAGCTAATAACTCTTTTTCCGTGGTTGAGTAATTACCTTCAGGCTTATTTAGAGTGCGCGACGCGTAAGCAATCGGCTTATCCTTGCCGACGGGACCCTGAGACAGTATGGCGCCAACGGCAAAGTTACTTGCATCAGTAGTAACATTAAAAGGCTGTGAGAAGTCAGGGTACTGTAGAAGAGGAGCAGTAATTAATTTTTCTTTTAGAATGTCGAATGTATGTTGTTGTTCTGTGTCCCAGTGGAACACCACATCCTTTTTTAATAGAGACGTAAGTGGTTTAGTTAACTTCGAGAAGTTTTCAATGAATCGGCGATAATAGCCTATTAGGCCTAGAAACGACTTAATATTTTTAGGATTTTTAGGAACTGGAAATTGCGATACGGCGCTGACCTTTTCAGGATTCGGAGATACACCTTTATCGGTGATAATATGGCCAAGGTAAGTTACCTCATGCCTTAGGAACTCACATTTGTCCGGTTGGAGTTTTAAATTGTATTCACGAAATTTTTCGAATACTAGTTGTAATTTTAGTATATGATCTTGTAGATTTTGACTGTAAACTATGCAATCGTCAAGATAGATATAGCAATGAAGGCCTTGTAAGCCTGATAACACAGTGTTCATAAGGCGCTGAAACGTGGCGGGGGCATTTTTCAGCCCGAAAGGCATTCTGGTAAATTCGTAGTGACCAGACATGTCTGAATTTGTGCTAACTGTGAAACCTGTTTTAGGCGCGTCCTTGGGACTAGTTTTCAGTTGGTGGAAACCACTTGTGAGGTCTAACGTGCTGAAATATTTAGAGTGACCTAATTGGTCTAAAATATCAGTGATAAGAGGCAGTGGATAAGATTCGGAAACAGTGACGTCATTAAGACGGCGATAGTCAATGACTATCCTCCACTTTTATTTGCCGGAAGCGTCCATTTTTTTCGGGACTACCCAAACTGGGGCGCTCCAAGGCGAAGTTGAATGTCGAATAATATTTTGGTCTAGCATTTTACGAATTTGGGAATCGACTTCCTCCTTATGGCATTCAGGGAAACGATATGATTTGACATTAATAGGTGGGGCATCACCTGTATTAATAGTATGTTCAATAGCATTTGTGAAGGTTAAGGGTTCACCTTCGACATGAAAAATATCTGTATAGTGGGAGCAACATTCCAAGAGAGTCTTTTTCTCTTCATCATTTAGATGAGAGCATCGGATAAGATTTAGTACTTTATTTACGCGATCAGTTTTCGAACAAGAAATAGCATTAATATTATAAGAATTAATTAATGAACAGTCAATTTCAAGGGGCGTCGCTGTTACGTGGTAATCTTTTATTTCAATGTCACACTCTGTAGTGTTTAAAATGGTCACGTTTGTTTTCCCATTCGGTTTAATTGAGACAATGCAATTAGCGACATAAACGCCTTCGCGTAAGATATGATCTAGTATGAGAGCTTCATTGTTGTGATAAAGTTCGGGAGAGTAATTTGATACAGTGCACTCGATAACTACTTCAGATCGAGCTGGAATATTGTATGAAGGTTGATTATAAATAATAGGAATGGAATGTTTTAATATGGAAATTGATTTTAAAGAGTAATCGATGTTTGTTTTAAAATAACTGCAAAAATCACTACCGATTATTCCATCATAATTAATAAGATTGATGTCATCTTTAGTGACATGAAACTTGTACTTATGTATATTACCCGATAAGTTGAACTCCATTTGGAAGGTACCTAGAGTTTCAACTGGAGTTTCTGAGCTGTTAATACCCCTTAATTTGACAGTTTCAGTAGATAAGCTTGGAAGTTTTTGTAAACAGGACTCTTTAACAATACTAATAGTTGATCCTGTATCAATAAGGAAACATAACTGTTCGCGAGCGTGATTAGTATGTAGATAAGTATGAGGTAAAGCTACCTTTTTACAGTAGTCATTAATTTCGTATAAAGGTTTAGAATTAGTATAAGATGTTTGTAATTTTTCGGTACTTAAATGACATTTTGTTTTATCAATAAGCGTAGTAGAACTCAGTTCAATTGACTGAGATGAAGATTTGGTAGGACTCATCTCTTTTGGGTGAGATGCGAATGTAGTAGAACTCATCTCTTTTGGATGAGATGCGAATTTAGTAGAACTCATCTCTATTGGATGAGGTGCGAATTTAGTAGAACTCATCTCTTTTGGATGAGATGCGAATTTAGTAGAACTCATCACTTTTGGATGAGACGCGAATTTAGTAGAACTCATCTCTTTTGGATGAGATGCGAATTTAGTAGAACTAGTATAGGAATTAGCATGAGTCGTGTCATTTAGAACTCTGTTTGATTTTGGCAGACACGGTACCAAAATCTCGCTTAGTTTAAAGTATCGTCATTCATTTTAGCCGTACTTTCACACGTGTGTGTAGGTGCGTCATTAGAGTTAGTAGGTGCCGAGTTACGGTCACGTTGTGCATTGTCAGCGGCTTGCCGTTGCTTCATATTATATTGAAGCTTGCGACATTCTTTGATCATGTGACCAACATTTTTACAATAATTGCAAGTTTTAGGGTTACCTTCGAGAGTAGTATTAGAATTAGTAGGCGGAGAATTATTGAAAATCTTATATTCTCGATCATGTCTTTTATTCTTAAAACATTCTGATGAATTATGACCCGGCTTGTTGCAAGTAGAACACTGTTTGGGAGATTTTAGATTGGATCTAGATAAGTTATATAATTTTTCTTCATCAATAGCATACTGCATAGCTTCATTGAGATTAGAGGGATTTTTGCAACGGACAATAGTCGATATGGACGGGTTTAATCCTAACATAAAGGTGTTTAGGGCAAGGTCCTCCATGGCTGCTATTCTGCCAGGCAGTTCCTTGTCATTTTTGCAACTATAATGTATATCTGACTGTATACGAGTCAATATTGACTCGACCCTTAAAGAATAAACAGTGACATCCTCATTGGATAATTGTTTACAGTGTTGCAGATCTGATAATAAATGTGTGGCGTGCTTTTTCTCCCCGAAAGTAGCCTTCAGGAAGGTCTTTAGCTCCGACCACAATGAAAATGACTTAAGGCTGCATGCAACCTGTGCTTTACCTTCTAGCTGTGAAATGACATATTTACATAGCACAGTTTGTTGGTCTAGAGAAGCCAAGGACATGGCATTCTCACAATTTGTAAGAAATGCAGGGAGGGTTTCCCTGTCACCATTATAAGGTTTTATAAATTTGGTTAGAAAAGATAGTGTAATTTTGTCGGACATTTCCTTTGATTTAGGTAACTCTTGTTTAACAGACATACAAGATTATGATGTGTTGGACAGAATTAAGTTAACAGTTAAGTAACAATGTTACGATAATAAGAGATAGAGAAGACAAAACAACTAAAGTCAGTGAAGGTAGGAAAGCAGTATAGAGTTAAACTATTTAAAATTATGTGTACATCAAATACAGAGACATGAATTCAGAGACACTTTGAATTAGAAAAATGGTAGTTCACAAGAAACACTCACAGTAACACGATAATTGTTGACACCTGCATTATCGGGTGCGCAGTGGCAACTCGCAGTCCGGAGTCACGTTGCGCTGTGACGTATCAGAGTTGAACTTTCACACGGTTGGTTGACTGCGGAATTTCTTGAGTTTGAAGGTTGGTGAGTTAGACCTGGGGCTGCTGGTGAAGTTGATGCCGTCTGGACGGGGCCTCACACTATACAGTAGAGGCTGGCTGTCGTCCAAGCGTCGATGTGGCTGGAGCGGGCTCAAGCTGAAGGGCTGAGGCTGACCGTCGTCCAAGTAGTGACGCAGGCTTGACCTTGGGTCAAGTCTCACTGTCGATCAATTGAACAGGGGCTGTAGGTTCGGGATACCAGTGTCTGTTTGACTCAACGTCGTAAGACTTCGTCTCTGGTATCCCACTTCTGACACCAATTTGTTACTAAGCCGACCCCGTATGTCTTTTTAAAAAGAAATAAAAGACAATAATTCTACTGGAACCACTTTAATTCACCTTACTACAAAACACAAACACACAAGTTCTTCAATACTTATATTTTTGGCAATGTCCCTCTTAATTGCTTCCTTGATCTAAGCACACTAGATTACGCGACTGCGTCCAGAATCTAACTGAATTATACATATTATTTCTGTACAATAAGTAAAAATGCAACATCAGTACTTTAGTAAAGGAAAAGTACACTGTTTATAAGTAAAAGCTGACTTAGGCTCTATTACCTTGTAATAAGGGTTATAACAGTACGTTGTTGAGCAGACAATTTTTTCGAACATATGAAACAATGGATTAGCAATACCCTTCAATATGATTCAGATTCTGATTGATTGTGTGCTACACAATTAGGATGCCGGTTATTGACTTATGATTAAGGTAGTTTGGATTTATAACTAAAGTGTAAAGGCTCCTGCAGACTGGCACGACGCGATTCTGGTACAATAATTTCCATGAAGTTTTCATAGAAATTGTTCTACTAGAGTCATGTAGCGCTGTCGCGTCGCGCCTGTTTGCGGGAGCCTTAAAATGAAACATCTTCGATATTAATATACCCACATAATATATTATGATCTATACTAATATTACCTATGAAGAGATAACATTGTTTGTTTTAGGTGTTATGTTTAATGTGTGTAAAAGGTAATCTCTGGAAGTAGGTCCACTATTCCGAATACAAAATATCTTTCACTGCTATAAAGCTATACTATTACAGAGTGTCATAATAAGGTATTTTTTTCTACCATAATAAGTAGCGGGCAGAACCTGGTGATAATTCATTTTCTTTGAGATTTCCAAGGAAATGACAATTTATACTGAATCAATGACATATGGATTCCTAATGTATATGTCGCAGCCGTATCGTATAACACGCCGTATTACAAATTGGCGCGCCCAATTGAAAAACGTCGCCGTTTTGTAATGCGGCTACCTCACGTTGAGCCGGATCGTGGTGGCGATACATTCTACAAAGCGGCGTTCAACGTTTAGCTTTATTGTCAAAATCAAATTAGCCAAATATTTAGTATCGTCAGTTTTCAATTTACCATTTCTATTATAAGGCGTACGCGACGGAGCCCCACAGGGCGGGGCTCCTACTTCTGGGTGGTTTAAAAAGAAATAACCACGAAGGGGATGGCAGGGTCTGAAAGACCCCGCCATCCCCTTCTAACCTTATCTGTCCGAGTCGGGGTGCCCCAAAGTGCTCATACAAAGTGGCATACTTTATTTCAGCCGAATTGAAATCCGGCTCAACGTGAGGTAGCCGTATTACAAAACGGCGACGTTTTTCAATCGGGCGCGCCAATTTGTAATACGGCGTGTTATACGATACGGCTACGACATAATTATATGCTACTAGTCAACAATAAAACATTGGTCATGCAGCGGCATTGTATCAAGAAACAAAAGAAACCGCATTGGTATGACTCGTCTGTATTCCAGTCATAAGTTAAATTAGGAATCAAACATGCGTGTTAGTTTTCAACGACTCATTGACACCAAATAACAATATAGGTACATAAAGTAGGTAGTAATAATTTTATTAAGTAACGTTTAGGTGTTGTCTAAGAATATATTTGTCTGCACCCGGTTTCTGAATTGAGAATTTGAAGATATTAAGAGGAAACGCAGTCACGCTTGCCGTTGGCGGTCATTCCATACTAATGATACTAGTCCATAGGTTCTCAATGTGGACTATAACACCCACTCGTGGGCATTTGAGACTTTCAGGGGGGCTGTAGAAGACCCAGAGAAAATTAGGGGAGTTGAGATGGGATCTTACGACTAATATACGTTTAAATATTATTGTGGCAATAGCTGTTTCAGATTCACGACAGATAGTAAGTTAAAAAAAATAGGGGATCTAAAAAAAAAAACTTAAAGTGGGTGGGAGGCAAAATAAGGTTGCGAACCTATGTAGGTACCTACTAGTCCAAATATTTTTTACGAAATAATGTATACAGGGTTAGTTTTCAAAGACCAGCCAAATTTAAGGATGTGGTACAGACCATCAAACTGAACAACTCTCTCCATGGGACCAATATCATCATCGCGAAAAATTTATAAACTGTCCCATACAAAACTTCAATACCTACTCGACCCAAATGTATAGGACCGCTGATTTTTTTTTCGCGATTACGATATTGGTCCCAAGGAGAAAATTGTTCAGTCTGATGGTCTATACCACACCCTTAAATTTGGCTGGTCTTTGAAAAATAACCCTGTATATCTACCAACACTGCCAATATTCCTATAATTTGTTTTTAGGCGTAACTAAATACATTTAGAAGAAAAAAAACGCCAAGTAAACAAATTATATAGGGACATGGCAGTGGTAGATATACATTATACCTATATTTTGCAGGCTTCGATCAACAATCCCTTTTAAGGGGACTACATGACCTAAACGAACTCTCCTATCCACTGCAGTAACCAAAATCAGAAAAATATATGATATTCTGCAGGATATATGCTAGTTAGATAGTGTATTGAAAACATAATACAATTAACTTGGTATGATAGAAAAAAATTACGAAGATACCTCTAAAAAATTTTTTTAACGATTAAAATCCATACTAATATACATGCAAAAATTCTCATTTTTTGTCAGATTATTCTACAAGCAACATACTAACGTAATAGTGTTTTAATTTTTTAGTCCAATGAATAGATTTTTTGTAAATCCATGATTGCTTCATATTTTGCAATAAATTACCAGCGTTGTGTCATCGCGCGTCTCTTTCTTTTCTATGCAATCCGACAGTGACCGCGCTGTAGCTCTTGTAAGCCCCTTAAGTTTCGTCCCGATTCACCCCGTTTGCCGGTACACAATATTTTAAAATAACAGCCACATTTTTATAAATTCCCTCACCCGCCCGCGCTCTTTTTATTACTTTGTTTTCGCTTAGGGTTGTTTTAGTAGTTTTTCTTTTTGTTCGACTCTTAAACGTCTCGACAAAAAAATACTTAAAATACCTTGATCCATTACATTTTTGATGTTTATGTCACCGGCTATCATTCATGGTTGAAAGAAAAAAACAAGGATGAAAAAATGTTTATTCTGCACAAACAAAACGTTGGTTGTAATAATTTATTTCAATTATGCACATATTAAAATGTAAGTTTGAACGTCAAAATTTACAAGAAAATAGAATTGATTCTAGTTGTCCCTTCCAAAAGGTAGTTTCGTATGGAGAAGAAATTCCACAGTTAAAAAAAAAAATACCCCTTTGCTGGGTGCAAAGGGGTATTTTACTCTATATGAGAAAAATCTAAAAATATATTATTGAGATAGCTTCGGTAAAAAGCAGTCGGAATACATTAGTTTTAGTTCATAAAATAGCAAACTAAATTTTAAAATTAAATTCAAAGGTTTCAGCTTTTTTAATCTGTTTCATAACACCATTAAATATTAAATGGTAGTCGCCATGTTATTACGTCATACGGCTATGTAAACTTAGAAGTGTCAACTGTCAACTAGGGCATGCAATATCGGAAGTTTCTCAATTCCGGAACTGAATTCCAATACCGGAGATCTGATTCCGGAATTCCGGAACTGGTTCTGGAACTGGTAACTTTTTATTGTCTCTAATAGAGAAACTATCTAATTAGAATTAGACATTTAAACAGTAAAATCAACCATGCTATCACAATAGAATTAAACGTAAAATATTATGAATAAAACACATACGATACCTATTTGAATCAGAAATTCCTTCATTATTGCGTTTAGGAAAGGTATCGTCCACTGCTTGTGCAGAGAATTCTTCCGGATTACGTAAATAGTGTAGCACATTTGCTAATAGTAGTCGTCTTTGTTTTATATGACTTCGCAAGTTCATCGGAAGTTTAGAACTTAAAAAGCTGTTTCGTTCAAGTTACTTGAACATAAACTGTTACGTGGAAGGATCGAATAGCAACCTTATTGTAACGACCATAAAGATCATTGTGAATTTTACAAACTTGTCAATGGCAGCAACCCAACAACAACCTTATTGCAACGGCAATAAAGATCACTGTGATTTTGACAGTGATATAAATTCAGAGGTAAAATAGCTGTGAACGGACTGTAGGCCTGGTTGGCTAGCTGCTTGGAAAGTTACACAAACGTTATACAGTTGCGTTCAGAAAAAAAATATACTAATATCAATGAATTTGAAACACTGTATGAATATCGGAATTACGATATTACTCCTCTCAATTCCGGAGTTGAGATATCAGACAAATAGTAACGACATTCCGGAATTACGATATTCCGGAATTCCGGAATTGCATGCCCTACTGTCAACTATCAGCGTATCAACTATTGTTTACACAGCCAACTGACGTCATGACCACAGAGCAATATGGCGTCCACTGCGTCCAGCGTTTTCGTCAAATTACGCGCGAAATTTGAAAATGCAAAATTTAAATGCATTTTTATGGCACTTAACGATTGAATAAACATTTTGTGATTTTTTTTGTGGTTCATTAGCAATATAGAATCACACTTTTCAAAAATGGGCGTAATACCCTATTGGGTTGTGGAGGTCCGATAGGCAGTCGCTCCATGTAAAATACTAGTATTCAGCTGCATTTGGTAACATTGGAAGCAAACCCTAGCATTGTAGCGAAAAGGTAAGGCAGATGAGGTATAATATGTATTTCACTTATTTTTAAACAAACTTCTTCAAAAAGGAGGAGGTTCTTTGGTACTTTTTTGAAGTTATAAAATATACTTATTTTATTATTCAAACCATAGCGGCGTCGCGATATTCTTTATTATTTCTTAGAACAGTTGATAAGGAAATAAGACACTTTTGAGATGAGGAAAATATTGATGTCATAAAGATGTGGCTAAATTATTCAAAGTTAACACATTGTTGTGCAGCTGGGAGGATATTACTATGTATAATAATATTTTTGAAGTAGGTAATTACTAATATTTTTGTGAGGAAACCGTCATGACCTTGAACCAAAAATTCGAAGACATGTGACATCTGCCAACCCGCAAAGGGCCCGCGTGGTGGATTACATACAGCCCACTCCCTCTCACAGAGAGGAGGCCTGTGATCCAGCAGTGGAAACATTATAGGCTGTTGTGCTATAATAATAATAATAATTCTTTATTTCAGGTAACTACGATCCAAAGTGTTAGTTATTACAATAATGACTTACAACTATTGTTAGTTAAGTGACTGATGTTGATGATTTATGACGGCAATAATTAAGTTGTCACCGGCGTCACCATTTTAAAAAAAATTGGAGATGTGACATCCTCCCCTATTATTTTGAGGATGCTGTTGCTAGATTCTCGTACTCTGCTTAGTAGAGATGCAGTTTTTTTGCGAAACACCTCATTGAATCCGTCGGTCCGATTCTGCACAAACATTTCTGAGGGACTACAACAACGAGGCCTTCGCAACAGCGTCCATCGCTCTTTTGGTATACACGGCCCACAGATTTCCCGTGTAGAGACTTTGGCAATATGCCTTAAAAAGGGTGATTTTGACCTCTACACCCCACCTCTCTTTTGGCTATGCTATCCTAATTACTTTTGAACTCAAAGTGTTTCTATCAGGAATTTCTCAGTACCAGTCTGGAGTCTGGATTTGTGCTCGGTTGATGGTAACAGCCTCGCCCCCTTTTACATGGCGAAACATCAAACGTCGGGCAGTTGCCCACCAGACAAAACACCCGTCTGGTCAGAGGGAGGATCCTCCCTCTTCTATGGAGGTATGAGTGAACTGTTAACCCTTTTCCTCATACCTCTATACACCTTAATGTAATAGTTGACTGCGTCGTTGGTCTAGTGGTCGCAAAGCGCTAAAGCTGAGCATGAGGTTTGATTCCCAGGTCGGGCAAAGTGTTATTGGGTTTTTCCATTAGGAGTTTCTCAGTAGCAGCCCGGAGTCTGGATTGGTGCCCGGTTGGTGGAAATAGGCTCGCCCCCTGTTACATGGTACTTAAACATAACTAGCGAAATGTGGGTGTACTATAGGTACACTTCTGCCTAACCCTTCAGGGATTACGCGCGTGATGTTATACCATGTTATGAAACAAAGCTAAAAAGACAAGCACGTGAGACAAAAGGTACAATGGTCCATAACATAGCCCATAGAACTGAACTCAAACATCATCAACACAAGATCACTTGCTTATGTACGTGAGAAAATATTTGTGGAACTCAAGACTCAAGGCGTATGCGCATATCGTGTGGACAGGACGGGTGTATGTCAACAATTGTTACGTCTTGACAATCCTATGAAGCGTCTTCTACAAACAACGGCTCATGTTCAAGTATTTTATTTGATCGTTGCTACTGCGCAGGTTTTTGAAGGAGGAGGTTGGTTATGGATGCGCTTGCGGCGGTCATAGATTTCGACTGCTGATCTTTATTTGCACGTGGAACTACCCTTGCGAATTGAAATTGCATACTTGAATTATGCTCACATACGCGCAACCTAAACCACATCCTAATTGTATACGCAGAAATTTATTAAAACACATTTGATTTCTTATTTAAAGAATTATGAGTTAAAGTCGTTTTTCGTGTGTGGCTGTGGGACGCAATGGGTTTTGATCCGGTTTTCACCATCATTCGGATTTCATTTATTCCGGAAGGTTTATGTGTACTTACATACATATAATTAAAAAATCCGCATGTTTTGTCAACTAGTAAAAGCCGGCCCGGTGGCCGGCAGGTCGCTAGTTTCAACTAATTTCAAGTCTCCATATTCTATTAATTATTAGATTCTTCTGTTTTCAATTTAATGTGCCTAAGCTTTACCTACGAGCCTGCAAAATGCAATTCATGAACCTCTTACAAGCAAGGTATGTTTACCATTACTATTTTCGTTCCTTCTTGTGAATGGGAGTCCAAGATAACAACTTGACCACGTTAAAATAAGACCAACGAAACGGTTGCAAGTAAATCGCAAACTTGTTTTTTCATCAAGCACTTTCTCGCAGCATTGTTAAGTTTACTTTCATTATTATTTACTTATGCAACTCATTGCATCACAAGTATCGTAATAATGAGGTTTATCACCTTTTAATGTAACAAGGGAACTCCGACTCGCCTCGTCGCTCGATTGTTTTTAGGGTTCCGTAGCCAAATGGCAAAAAACGGAACCCTTATGGATTCGTCATGTCTGTCTGTCTGTCTGTCCGTCCGTATGTCATAGCCACTTTTTTCCGAAACTATAAGAACTATACTGTTGAAACTTGGTAAGTAGATGTATTCTGTGAACCGCATTAAGGTTTTCACACAAAAATAGAAAAAAAAACATAAATTTTGGGGGTTCCCCATACTTAGAACTGAAACTCAATTTTTTTTTCATCAAACCCGTACGTGTGGGTCTTCAAAAATGATATTGAGGTTTCTTATATCATTTTTATCTAAACTGAACAGTTTGCGTGAGAGACACTTCCAAAGTGGTAAAATGTGTGTCCCCCCTCCTGTAACTTCTAAAATAAGAGAATGATAAAACTAAAAAAAATATATGATGTACATTACCATGTAAACCTCCACTGAAAATTGGTTTGGACGAGATCTAGTAAGTAGTTAGTCCGACTCGCACTTGGCCGCTTTTTTTTATTTCTTTTCAATGGTTCACTAAACTTAGTAACATGTCGTGCATGCCCTTATTATTGATAAATTATATTTATTTTGGTTCAGATAAACACTTTTACATAGCTCCATGCAGATTAACATGTACGTTACAGGAACTTTAGAGGACGCTACTGATAAGTAACGAATACTCCTAGTAAGTTCTGAGTTAACTCAATGTAGCCATAGATATGCTAACAAAATTGGTTTTATTAAAATATTTTTAGAGTAAACAATAACTGGCCACCTAGGATGTACTTACTCGGCATTGAGATAAAAGGCAGACCAAAGCAAAATAGACATGGAAGCATTACGTCAAAGTTATGGGTAGGGTAATGAACTCTGAGATGACAGCTAATGGAGATGTAGGTATGGAACAAAAAGACTTTCAGCACCGATGTCAATTAAATTGGCATAAGTGCAGGGGGTAACAGTCTACACACGGTGGGTGCCTGAGGCCTCTGAGGCCTGACCAGGAAGAGGTTTCGAATCGACCTGGACGCGTACCGCATGGGTTGGATCGAGGTGACTCTGGAAAAGAATGCCTGGAAGGATTTGAGGAGGCCTTTGCTCAGCAGTAGGACAAAGAAGACTAACTTTAAAAAAAAGTGCAGGGTGATTATGATATCAATGTGGACAGCACTAAATGTTGAGATATACTTAAAATTATCCTTGTGCATGCACTAGGAAAGTGAAAAACCCGAATCAAAGTACCTACGTCAGTGAAAAGAACACCCGTTTATTAGCGGCGACATTTTTTTTATAGGTTAATTTATTGTTAACAAGCTGACCCGACAGACGTTGTCCTGTCTTAACTATGAATGTCATATGTCGTTTAGTTTCAGTTTTGACTATTGACTAAAACTAAAAGTATCGACTCATTTATCAACCGATCCATCTGTGTTAAACGATATTTGCAGCGCGCATTCTGTCAATCGCTGACAGTTATTTCAAACAACTGACAGTTATGTAAAATTAATATTGGCGTTAAGTTTTCTTAAAATTTGTAACATTCGGATCAACTTCTTTATTTTTTTATTTCTTAAGATCCTTCTTCTGACAATAACGAACACAACATTTTTTTTTTTGTGAAATCGGTCCAGCCGTTCACGCGTGATGGCGTGACCAAGGGAAATAGGGATTCATTTTTATATATATAGATTTTTATATATATATAGATTATTATTCTAATTATGATTTCGTCACCATCGTAGGTAGGCGTAGGTGATTACGATCGGATCAATGGTTACATGATGTTATTATATCTATTCTTATTCTTTCTGACAATTAGACGTTGATTACCTTTATGTAGGTAATCAATATTATGTATGTAGGCTGATATTGATAAACTAATAGTTATCAGTCTTAATGGCTCCTTTATATTTATTTATGGGTCAATGTTTAGCCGGCAAAAGGACCTTGCCATTAAACCTGTGATGAACTTCAAAGAAAGTGTGTGTTGATTTTAAAATTATAAAGCATTTAAATGAACTAAACATAAGCATAGGGCTTAATCAGCTTAGAATGTTCCCATTGCTGGCACACAGGCCTCGTCTCTGTGAGAGGAAGTTGGCCGTAATCCTTCACGCGGGCCCGTTGCGGGTTGGTGAATGTCACGTCTTCGAATTTTTGGTTAAATTAACTAATGAAATAAAAATTAATAATAATTTACACAATTATAATTATACAATGTGTGTACGTATCTATTTAAATAAATTTACAAATAAGGTGCTAAAAAAAAACTTACCGCTGTTGTTCATGGTATTAACTTGTTTCGGCTTATCGATATGTATAATTGGTATATCCGATTTATCGATAGGAACAACAACTTGATCGACATCCGCGTCAATATCGATTACGTGCACGTCACTGTCTTTAGCACTCGCGTCTTGCCCCGTTAGCGCCGGCATTTCAACTAACTGCTACAAATGAGTGTTTACTACTGGCTGAATGTCTGAACCTTTGCCTCGATTGAGGATGAATAATAATTTGATTGTTATTTTCGATTCGCGGTTAAAATTAGTTATTTGACGTGTGATTTAAATTTGGAAGAGTCGCGGGAAAAAAGGTATAGTGATAACTGTCACACCTAATCATTGTTTTTTTTTTTACGATTATAACTTTATTTATGTACGAAACTAAGTGTTCAATTATTAAATGGTGCGTATTCAATGGCGACTGAATTGGGTTTGTCTATAACTTCCGTTACTGTGTTTATTTATGCAAATAATTATATGGGTTATCTGCTCTAATCAGAGATACGGTACGTAAATAATAGATATTTGGTGATCGTGAAAATTATCTGCTACGTGTTTGATTGTATTATCTTTAATTTTATTGTAAGTTATTATAGAAACAGAAGAACACAGCTGTTGCAAGTATAAATAGGTTCTTGTTTTTTCCTAAATTTTTTAGATGCATGTCATTATGAAAGGTATAGGTACCTACCTACATAATGACATGCATCTATAAATAATACACCTATTATTTTCTAATATTTTCCGCAAACAGGCGCGACGCGACAGCCCGACTCAAAGGCGCCGCCCGTCGCGCTGCACGTGGTGCCTTTGTGTCACGCTGTCGCGTCGCGCCAGTGCGTACAAGCCTTGAATTACGTATTTAGTATTACCGTTTAGAAAAAAAAACATGCCGCCTTTGGACGGAGAGAGGTGGAAGGAGAGCAGGGAGGTCTTTGCCCAGCAGTGGGACAATAATGACAAAAAAAAGTTTTCTTTTAGTAAAATTAATGTGTAGTCGGGACCCATTTCGATACCTAATGAGTATAGAAAATATTCCTAGTGAATGGAATTTTGTTTACAAGAGTGAATTCGTTATTTATTCTTGAATTTTCCATTCATAAATATTTATTAAATATTGATTTTCAATCTTAGAAAACATGACCTAAATATTATATTAATAACATTGACGTTGGTAGTTCGATAAAATCGGTTTTCTTGCGGTTAAAGTTAAACCAATAATAATTAAGTTACTTAATTGTTTTGACGATTAAAAGAGTGGAACGATTGAACCACAGCTTTTTGTGGTAAGTAAAATATACCGCGTAAAGGCTCGTGCACACTGGCGCGACGCGACAGCCCGACACAAAGGCGCCGCTCGTCGCACTGCACGCGGTGCCTTTGTGTACGCTGTCGCGTCGCGCCAGTGTGCACGAGCCTTTAACAAGTTGGTTGTGGCAAACAGGCGCCACGCGACTCTGGTAGAACAATTTCTACTAAAACTCCATGGAAATTGTTCTACAAGAGTCGCGCCGCCGCGCTGTCGCATGTCGTGTCGCGCCTGTCTGTGGTTTGAATAATATTAAAAATTTCCGGCACGAAAAAAGGTACTTATGTAAGTATCAGAGGAGTGCGCCGCTGCCTTTTTTACCGGCGCGGCGGTGGCGTCTGACGTATGATTCATTCATCCAAGAAAGTACAGCACCCGTGAGAAGGTATGAAGGTGGAAAGGTTCTGTCCTTCAAAAAATATTATATAATCTTGCTGGAGAGCTATCCCACCCATCTCACTTCAGAGTCACGTGTACCTGCAACTATTTTGCAGAGCCGTCATACACCGTCTCTCCAGGAGATTTGTGACAGATGACCAGAACAAGCCAGGTTTCGAAAAGGATTCAGTACCGTTGATCACATCCAAACTGTTGAAACGGGATGAAAGATGGTCACAAATATTTACAAATTGGTATCCAATGTACAAGAAAAGAAGGAACAGTAGACCATTTAAGAGATGGAGTGACGACATTGTACAGATAGCCGGAAACTTATGACCCAGACGGGCAAAGGACAGAACCACCTTTTTTTTTTGACCTGGAACTGTTTGGAGTAGGCTTGCACCGCAAAAGGCGGTACATACACCTAACAATACTAACCTTATTTAAGGGGACTACATGACCTAAACGCAAATTTATAACGCCTAAAAATATATGATCCACTGCAGTAACCAAAATCAGAAAAATTTATGATATTCTTCTGGATATATGCTAGTTAGATAGTGTGCTGAAAACATAATACAATTAACTTGATATGATAGAAAAAACTCACGAAGATACCTCTAAAAAAATATTTTAACGATTAAAAACCATACATGCAAACATTCAGATTATTCTACAAGTAACATACTAACGTAATACTGTTTTAATTTTTTAGACCAATGAATAGATTTTTTGTAAATCCATAATTGCTTCATATTTTGCAATAAATTACCAGCGTTGTGTCATCGCGAGTCTCTTTCTTTTCTATGCAATCCGACAGTGACCGCGCTTTAGCTCTTGTAAGCCTCTTATGTACAAAAGTAACAACAATGTTTACTAACACATAAATAAATTAGTACCTATACAATACAAAACAGTAGATAAGAACTATATGTAAGGGACTAAGAAGCTAATAAATAAATCACTTGACGTTTATAAAATACCGGTCACTATACGACATCTATGAATGTCAAATGTTTATATATTTAGTATCGTTTACGTATGTATACAAATAATAATAATAATATGTTTTAAATGATTATTATTTACGAAAAACGAAGGAACTGACTGCTGTTTCAAACATGTCGGTTGTCAAACAGTCACGGGCAAGAACCGGGTAAGGAGTGATGGTTTCACACTTCCATTAAAGTGTACAATAATAATTGTATAATAACGCGTACCTACTATTTACATTGAGCAGGGTTGTCACTTTCACTATCGACCGTTTTGTTTTCCCAGCATTGACACTAAGGACGGTTACACATTGTGTCCAGCGACTGCGAACTATCCTATAGTCTGTTCCAGAAGTATATACCTAACGACAATGTGAACAAATGGATGAGAAATCGTACCTGTGGATGCCATTTGTAGTGCCACTTACAATTTGAGTGCTTTGATTTGATTGTTTTTAAATACTTAAACCCAAAATTATAATTTTAAATCACCTTTTCAATACCTACTTATGAATACAGATTCATATTTATGTAGGTATTGAGAAGGTTTCAAGTTCTATCTACTTATTCCCTTTAGTGAGTGATTGCCTATGTATTTAACTTGAACAGGGCTTGTTTACACTTTCATGAGATACTTTTAGAACAGACCACAGGTAATTTATACAGTCATGTATGTTTTCATACTGTAATAAAACGCACTCTTTTTAAATAATGTTAAGTTCCAATTTTTTTACTGGCAACAAGTTTTTCGTCTGAAAAACTACTTTATTAAAACTCATTATTGTGTCCTTGACTATTTGACGCGCGCAAAAACGACTGCCTGAAAATACAATTTTTACAGCAGTAATCAGCAAGTTACGTAATAATAGGCGTTGGGTTTGCTTTTTATTAGTTTTTGTTTGCGTTGTTTGACGTCAGAATTGTTATTTAGCAATTAAGGCGGAACCTTCAGGGTAGCCCGCGAAATTCAAATTTTGTTACGTTTTTTGCAATTTGCAGGTAACTATCGGGTTGTATTTTGATTAAAATATGATTCGCGACCGTAACAAATATGGCTTTATAGAATTATAATCATTAGAATAAGCAAAAAAACATCTCTATAAGTTCATATTATTGAATGACTATTATTTATATTATTTATGACTGCAAATTGCAAAAAACGTAACAAAATTTGAATTTCGCGAGCTACCTTGGCGCATCCCCCTTTAACGCTCATATCCTTTTTATTGTTTTTAACTAGGGCATATTTTTGTATAGTCAAAAACTTATAACTAAGGAATAAATAGTGCTGTGTAACCAGCTTTTATTTTATACACTTAAGTAGAACTAGCGGCCCACCCCTGCTTCGCATGGTTTTTACGACTTGACATAACAACGAGATTTCCTTAGTGTGTAAGTTAAATATTAAGGGGTATGCGCCAAGGTAGCTCGCGAAATTCATTTTTTTTTAGGTTTTTTGCAATTTGCAGTCATAAATAATATAAATAATAGTCATTCAATAATATGAACTTATAGAGATGTTTTTTTGCTGATTCTAATGATTATAATTCTGCAAAGCCATATTTGTTACGGTCGCGAATCATATTTTAATCAAAATACAACCTGACAAGTGACCTGCAAATAGCACAAAACGTAACAAAATTTGAATTTCGCGGGCTGCCCTGAAGGTTCCGCCTTAATGTATTGTACACAAAAACCTTTCGGAATAAATTCTCTAAATGATGGTGGAAACGGCATCAAAATCCGTTGCGTGGCCACAGACAGACACGAAAAGCGACTTTAATTTATAATATGTACCTATACGTAGATAAAGAAGGGAAATTATATGTGCGGCAACAAAAGTTTTCTTTAGCACCTGCAACCTATCGTCTTTTTTTATATGTAGGCACCGAGTTAATAGAACAGCTTCAATTATATTAATTCATCATCTTCACTATTCCAACAGAATATCAAAAAACCAGCGTCATTTTACGAACGTAAATTAGTATGAGTCAGAGCTACCGATAAATATATTTACTTCTGAATTGATAACTCCGTGACCAATGTTGTAAGTAAGCTACTAAGCGAGCTCAGTACTTAGGGCACCCCGACTCGGACAGGTTAGGTTAGAAGGGAATGGCGGGGTCTTTTAGATCCCGCCATCCCCTTCGTGGTTATTTGTTTTTAAACCACCCAGAAGTAGGAGCCCCGCTAAGCGGGGCTCCGTCGACTACGCTTGTCATTATTCATAATGCGCGGGCATTATGAATAATGCCCCTATTTATTACTTGGTCCATAACGTTGCATAAGAATTATCACCATGCTGCGTCATATTAACAGTAGCTCGTTTTACAATATATGGTCGCTTGAAAACCATTTATTAGACGCTAAAAGTTCGTCGCTGACCTATTAATTCATTAGACAACTAAATATATTTGCAGACGAGAATGACATTTTAAAGAAGCTGCCTTAATTAGCACCCGATAAAGAAGTATGCCACATATAGGGTTACCATATGGAACATTTTTAAGTCCTGAGAAAAAGCCTGATTTCTATAGAAAAGTCCTGAGATTTTGTCGCAAACGTAATTAACGACGACGCATTTTTTTTTCACATGATTATGTGAAAACTAAGGCGTTGTGCTGTGATACTATCCACAGAAAATTATATTTTTGTTTAAGCTAATTGACTCTTACCAATAAAAAAAACTGAAAAATCTAGATAGAAATACTTTATTTTATAAAAAAATCGCAAAATCCTGAGATTCCCGAGATTTCCCTCAATCTGCCCGCAATCCTGTCAGGAGCCTAAAAATCTGAGATCTCAGGACAAATCCTGAGATACGGTAACCCTAGTCACACTGTCATATCTGTACCTACTTCAGATAAAGTTATCCGACTACCTTTTGAAAAATTTGTGATAAGACAAATGAAGAACTCGTTTGGGCAAACATTATTTTAGTTTACGACTTTTGAAAATAGAACAACTACAATAAAATAGTCTCGTATAAATGCTCCTTGGCATTTCACGAAGGCGTTAGGTTACTTATCTCGAACTCTTTTATTTATTAAAAATACATTGAAATGAGTGCTTTTTGGGAACGTCATGGTCACAAAACACGTTAATTGTTGTTTTGTTAGAAACAAAGTGTTAGGTATGTATTTTGGCATTGATTTAGGACTGATTATGTAAGGCTCGTGGGGGCTGGCGCGACACGCGACGCGAATCGCACGCGACATAAAGGCACCGCGTGTCGCGCGAAGAGCGGTGTCTTTGTGTCGCGCGCGATTCGCGTCGCGTGTCGCACCTGTTTGAAGGAGCCTTTAATCGTTAGATATCTTTTATTTGAAGTTTGAATTTTTGTTTAAACAAAAGCTGTCAAGCTGTCATATTTATCCACAAATACTTGATACAAACGTTTGATAGAAATCCTTTTGACAATACACTGACCGTATACTTAGACTTGTTATAATTGTTAGACATTTTAGCCAGTAGTGAACCACACAATCACAACACAAAACACGTTTCAAGACTGAAATATTTCAAATTCGTAAAATTGCGTCTGTTTTCGCCTCTTGTCAAAATTACACTGTGCATAAAATTTTGTTTTTCGTTTTTTTTTTTAAAGTAGGTATTATGTTAATTTGGCACTTTATTTGTCAGGAAAACTTGAATGATTTGTGAGAGGTATTTGTTATAATAAAGCCGAAGTTGACAAGCATGACTATACTTGTCAGAGACAAAAAAAGTGACTAATAAATAGGAAATTCGTTTATTTTGAACCCCAAACCCTACCTTATATTATAAGCATAGCTTCCCTCTCGAAGAGAGGAGGCTTGTGTCCCAGCAGTGGGAACACTATAGGCTGATTATGCTTTCAATAATTTGAGATAAATTAGTAATAAAATATCCAGATATTTGTCAAATCAACAGAAGAAACCTTTAAAAAAAAGTGGATACTTATGTGCTTGCACACGATCGAAGTGAAAAATTACGACAGGGGGCCTATTATGAACTCTTACTTCCAGGCAGTTAACGGCGTAAACAGAAATGCCTTGCAATTTCGTATTATGAACTCGTCAAACAAGCCAGTCAGCGGTCACGTGACACCCTGGCCGACTTCTGCCCGAATATTGCCTGGCAATACCGTATTACGAACGTTCGTTTGACATTTCTTGTCATATTAAAACTGACCTCACAATCCATTCAATTTACGCTGCTTCAGAAGAGCTTTTATTGAATTGTTTTGGGTTTATTTGGCGAAATTATTCGAGTGTTATTTAGGTAAAAAAGGAAAATATCATGTATGAGGAATATGAACTGTTTGAGTTCATGGAAAGTGATTTTTCGCATCAAAATAGTAAATCAAGGAACAAAAGTTGACGACTTCATGATCAATTTAATGCGTTCGGAATGTAAAAACTGCCACAATGTTTCTAGCTGAACAGATTTTACGCGCCGACGAGGGCGAGAACTCTCATCCACTGAACTATAATAATTACAATTGTATTAATATTAAATCATGTTAAAAACTGAATATTAATTAAAAACCACTCAATAACACTTACGCCTTATTTTTGTTTAGAGATACTCCGAAAATCTTAGGAATGGAAGTTTAAACAAACAAACAATACGACAGTGAAAGTTTGTGAAATAATACTTCCATTGATTTGGTCGAAATCGGAATTCCCCGCTCGCTGAACATCAAGTCGAGTACGTTCGGAAACTTAATCTCGCGTTACAATTTACAAACAGAAAACTATCTATTATGAATTAATTAAATAACACAATATACATTGCGTTCATATTTTCACATACTTATATACTAGTTTAATGTATATCTATTATTTTATCATAAAATACGTGATATAATAAAATCGTAACCTACCGATAAATATTTAATTGTGTTTCTGAATGTTACGGCAGAGAATTACAAACCAGCCATAGACAAACTACCCAGCGTGAAGTCGGTCAGGATTAGGAATGCCATAATACGAAATTTAACCAGGCAGTGAAATTAATTGTCTGGAACTTGCCTGGTTTTTTAAAAGTTCGTAATAGGCCCGCCGAGTCAAGTTTAAGGGATTCAGCGTCAACAACCGACTGGAGCCGAGTATACCCGATTCAGCGTCACCAACCGGAGCGTGACGGTTCAGTTTCGTTCACTGTTCAGAAAGAGCGCAACGCAAAGTGCACTAGAAGTTCTCGCTTCAAAAATGTGGTTTATTAAAAACACGCTACATAATGCGTTCACGCATTTCCAAACAACCTTATGTTACGTAGCTGTATCCTATAACACTAAATGGCGAATAATCACAGCGGATAATTGTATAAGGAACGAGGAAATTCACGTTACGCCGCGTTACCGGTAACTTGTTACGTGGCGTTTCGTAGCGGAGCGTTACTGTGCACTGATTAATTTTACTGATATTTATTACGCGACTTCGTCCGCGTGAAATATCTTGTTTTAACATAAAATGTAAGCTATGACATTCGGCAATACTGTAGCTTCTTTCTCATACACATGAGTGACATGTGTCAACGGCAGAGGCAACTTCAGCCGTTGACGAGTGTCGAAGGCTGCCGTCGACAACATAATGCTGCTCGTGTATTTGAGCACCGTTCTCAAATACACGAGCGGCACGTTGGCGACTACAGCAGACGACACCCGTCGACGCCCGACGTCGACGGGTGTCGACGGCTGTAGTTGCCTCTGCCGTCGACGCGTGTCGCTCGTGTGTATGTACACTTAGGGTGGGTTGCACCAAGAGCTACGTTATAGTTACCGTCAAAGTTAATTTTAACAGTAACATTAACAATGACCATGGAGTTGAACTACCTACTGTTGCACCATCATGTAAAATGTAAAAGTTGAAGTTAAAACGGTGACAAGTGAAAAGTCTTCTTATTTTCCCATACGTGGGTAATTTTTTTACAAGGGCAACACTGCAATCTTTTCATCAGGCTTTCAAAATTAACCAAGTTCAAACGATTTTTTTCGTCGGGATTATTCATTATACGCGTGGTACATATTTAAATTCACAAAGTTAAAATAATAGGTTGGGGAAAAAGTTTCTTCGCATTTTTTAAGAAAATGCAAAACATTTTTTAATATAGTGTATTTACATTTAACTAAAGTATGTAGGTACCGTTTTGTTCGATAACTTTTTGCCATCTTGTAGGTAGGGACATGATTCCATTGCTATAGAAATTTTGGGACTTCTGATCAAAAACCGCGACAAGTGGTTTTGGCAGTCCTCTCGTGATGTTAACCTGACACTGCCTAAAGAATTCTGAAGAGACCGAAACATGTGGAAATCTGAAGGTGCAAGGTCAGGACTATACGGCGGATGCATTAACACCTCCCAGCCAAACTCTCTTAATTTTTGCTGAGTGGCTAAAGATGTGTGAGGTCTAGCGTTATCATGATGAAAAACCACACCCCTTCTATTGATTAATTCCGGCCGCTTTCTCTCAACTTCTTGCTTTAATCTCATCAGTTGTTCGCAGTAGAGTTCAGAATCGATGGTCCTGTCTGGTGGTAACAGCTCATAATGAATAATGCCCTTCCAATCCCACCACACACACAGCATCACCTTGTTGCGAGTTAACCCGGGTTTCGCCACAGTCTGTGAAGCCTGACCGGCCTTTGACCACGACCTTTTTCGCACGTTCTTGACGTGATCCACTTTTCATCACCAGTTATCAGCTTCTTCAAAAATAGTTCGGTTTCATTACGTCGTAATAAAGAATCACAAATGAGTACACGGTTCATTAGGATTCTTTGTTCGGTTCATTAGGAGCTCGTGATGTACCCAAATATCGAGCTTTTTTGTGTACCCAGTTTTTTTCAAATGTGCCTAAACTGTTTTGTGGTCAATTCCCAGTTCTTCAGCTACGTCGTAACTACTGCTCCACTTTTTCAACACATTTTACACATTTTATCCGTAATAGGGCGACCAGAGCGACGTGCATCTTTGACATCAAAATTTCCGGATTGAAAACGATTAAACCAAATTTGTGCTACTCTCACAGACACTGCACTAGGTCCATAAACATCGCAATTTTTTTTCGCGGCTTGTTTTGCATTTTTTCCTTTTTTGCAGTAAAATTTT
Source organism: Griposia aprilina (assembly GCA_916610205.1). NCBI lineage: Eukaryota > Metazoa > Arthropoda > Insecta > Lepidoptera > Noctuidae > Griposia > Griposia aprilina. Next base: position 6,616,769 of record OU744299.1, read on the forward strand.
TAAATGTATCGAATTTCTTCATTAGATTCACCCATCTTGACAGTACGAAAAACAAATGAAAATCACACATATTCCTAATTTGAATTTGGAATTATGTTCTTTAAAATTTAAACTTTCAATGATACCAAAACCAGCCAGATACAAATAGTATAGCCAAAGAGAATTTATTACAAGTTCATACATACTATAATGCGAAAAGATTTTTTCCCCAACCTAATATAATAGCCATTTGCTCCACAACTTCAATACAAAGTGAGTAGGTATTGCTTTCATAGTTTTGTTTCTTCGTTCATCCTACGTAATTACGTAGGATGAACGAAGAACCGAAGAAAAACGTTACATTATTTTACTCGTAATTACGAGTAAAATAATGTAACGTTTGGTCTTACATAACAGACTTATGCGAATTAATGTCATTTTTTTTTTAATACCTGTATCTGCTACTTATAAATACCACATGAGTGAACTTTCAATTATGTAAAACTATAATCTCCATATTCGAATGTATAAATGATTAGTTTATTATTAAGATAACTCAAGTGTTAATTTTAGCAAGGTAGAAGTTACTAGATTACAAGTTGTTGCAGAAAAACATATTTTTGATGTGCAAAAACCAGATGGGACTAGCACGAAACCAAAAAAAAACAAGCATGGGACAACATTGAAAGGGAATTCAATGCCACACTCCAAAAAAAAAATGACAAATCGTACCAGAAGTTGAGCGATTAATATTATCGTTATTTGTGACGTCATTTTTACTATTGTTAGAATGGTACAACCCATATTCCGCTTAACCAGAGATGTGACGGCTGACAAGGCATTGGTTATCGTTAAAGTTGCTTGGTGCAACTCACTCTTATACTTACAAACGTTGATCCACAAAAAGTAACATTGGTGTGGATGCACCTTTAGTAAATTAATTAGTAGTTTCGAAGATTACCCCCCTAACCCACTTTTACCTCTATAATATTAATATAAGAATGTGATTATCTAGTCGGAAGGATTAGTAAAATGTAAAGCTTTGAACTAGAACTCGAAATAAATGACTCTGAGAAGAATCATTGATTTATTGTTTGCTTTGCTTTTCGCTAGGTGGGGCCCAAATTCTACTAATTTACAAATGTCGCAATGGTCTACCCATTGTGAGTTTTTGACATCAAATCTATCAAAAACTCATAATGGATCTCTCCATTAGGAATTTGGGACCCCAGATTACATCTTCGTTAGGACTGCGCCCTGGGACTCTGGGATAGTTATAGTCGTAATAATTTTGCATAGCCTAAATGTGACCTCGTCAATGGGTCGATCCCTACTCAAACTTATGAAGGAATACTGTTCGATGGGATCATCTAGAAAAAGAATACACTGGGGTTCGACATTATTTGGGGAACCATGCTGCTGAGTAATACATAACTAGCATTTTATGGAAAAAGGGGACTTTTGCTTGGGAGTTTGTTGAGCCACTTCATCTTCCCAGCTAGAGCAATAAGAAGTGGTGAAGGGCGGGCGTTTTGGGGAATTGTATTATGTAATTTTGACGTTCTTAAAGTGCTGATTTTCAGCCTAGTTTAAAGAAATGACATTTGATTTTGCGAATAAGCTTCTAGGCTACCGATTTCCATCTGGGTCTAGTTTCAAAATTGACTTATCTGTTGTTCTCTACCCATCGAATTTTGCACGACTCGTAAAGTTTGATAGAATTTCAAATTCGCAAGCTGGCCTTGTTGCGCATGCGAATACATCATATTATTAAACGATCTATTATGTACGGTAGACTGCCTCATTGGTATAGTGGTCAAAAGTACTACTGTTGAGCATGACGTCCTAGGTTCGATTCCCGGGTCGGGAAAAGTGTTATTGGGTTTTTCATCTGGAATTCCTCAGTAGCAGCCTGGAGTCTGGATTGGTGCCCGGTTGATGGCAATAAGCTTGCCTCCTATTACACGGTATTAACGAAATGTGGGTGTGCTATAGGTAGGTACACCTTTGCTTGTTCCTTCGGGGAATGCAAGCGTGTGATAGTAATCTAATTTTTGAAAAAACAGACGTTAATGAAAAAAAAAATAAGTTAAAATAGGAATGCTTTTGACAATACACTGACCGTATATTTAGCCTTGTTATAATTGCTAGACATTTTAGCCAGTAGTGAACAATACAAGCACAGCACAAAGAACGAAAGTATCAAAAACTGTAATATTTCAAATTCGTAAAAAATGCACATGCTTTTTCGCCCCTAGTCGAAATTACACTAACAAAAACGTTATTTAAAAAAAAATATGGTATAATGGGTGTATTATAGGTGCACCTCTGCCTAACCCTTCGGGAAATACAGGCGTGATGTTACGTTATTGTGCACCTAGTGCGTAAATGTTGCGTGTGAAGTTCAAAAGTCACCTCCTGACCAGACGTAGCCAATGTAGGTACAGTCGTCAACTTGCGTGATGAAAACTGCGGGAACGCTATTCTATTATTTGAATAAATAAATTTAATGACTTACATACGTGTCTGTGCGTCATTATATTATGATTGATTATTTAGACAAGAATTTATGATGGCTTGCTTGCACTGTCATTTGGATATAATACAGTGGTCGTGTTGAGCAAAAGGCGATTATGGTGGTGAGAATGGCTGAAAGACTCAACTAACGTCTAAGATATTTTTTTCAGCATAAGCAGCCTATAATGTTCCCACTGCTGGGACACAGGCCTCCTCTATTTTGAGAGGGAATTGGCTGTAATCTACCACGTGGGCCCAGTGCGGGTTGGTAGATGTCATAGATGTCACATGTCTTCGAATGTTTGGTTCTAGGACATGCCAGTTTCCTCACGATGTTTTCCTTCACCGTTTTGAGAGCAGTGGTGATGAAATTATTTACACAAAGTAAAGCGCCTGCCTGGGTTCGAACTCACAACCTACAACTCGTAAGTCAGGGCCGATACCACTGGGCCACCACTGCTCCCACTGTTTTTTTTCAGACATAACATAAATGCAATGCGAGCGAAGCGAGTTAGAAATACGGAGCAACTTGACTTGGAGCACCACCTAATTGCGTAACACACTATCAATCACAATCTGAATCATTTTGAAGCCTATTGCTAATCCATTACTTCATATATTCGAAAAAATTGTCTGCAGAACAACGTAAATAACGTAATGAATGTTGCTGAACTGTCAAAATTAAAGCTATTCCTATTCTTAGTGTGTTACGCAATTACCCCGCAGCCACGCCGATTTCATCGAAAATTCGAGCGTTCTTCACCGGGATAGGTTAAGTTTTCATTGTGACTTTATTAAGAGAATCCAAGACCGAATGAAATGAGGTAGAACATTTTGAGCATCCTGACTGGTAAACTAGGTTAAGCTGTAATTGTAAATATATGAGCGAGCAAAGCGAGCTCGAAAATTGGAGCACTGTGACTTGGATAAATTAGATTTTCTATGTGAATTAACTACCTAAATAAATTCAAGAGCTTGAGAATTGGATCGTGCTTGGAGGCCCCCTGTAGCTTGGGGGCCCCGTATCATTTATACCGCTGATACCGCGGTAGTTACGCCCCTGAACAATAACAGTAGGACATATGACAGGTTCTTAGATTTAGAAAAAAATATCTTTTGTAGATAGACAACTGCTGAAAATGTGACTTAACGTTTTAAATATTACATACTGCTACCTAATAATACACTCGTGGAGGCTTCATGTATTTTTAAACAGTTCAGAAACAAAACTTTGTAATGGGGCTGCCTACCGCCTACGATAATGACTATATCGTTCATATCAACGTATGATCGACTTTTAATTGACGAACTATTCGTTCAAATAGCACTAATCGTTCAGATAAGCTAATGTCTTTTATAGATTATTTATTGCTATTTTTTTTAAATATAATGCTTTGTTAGACCATTGTCGCGATGAGAATTCCAATTCCATTGGAATATTTTAGAAAAGGGTTTTCTTCGAAGCTCAGAAATCTTGAAAGGTCTGTTTGTTACTTGTCTAAATATTTTAGATCCTTGCTACTCAAAAGGATCTTTTTGGTTTAGTGCCTAGGTATGTACCTACCAATATTATTCAGAGTAAGTATCATGATAATTATATTGATACTAAAATATCTACTGAAAGGTTCAGAGTCCCGAAGCCTTCAGCAATATAATATATTTGTTTCTTTCTTTAAGTGTTGCTATGTATCTACTTTCAACATGGACTATTAATTTACCGTCTCGTAATTTTCATTTTATGTTGTCGAAGTTACTGTTTGTGAATCAAACACTCCGATAATTACGACATGCCGTTCTACTTCCACGTGCCATCTAATAGTATGACATTATGCCGTTTTTGAAGATAGAACATTGGGTAGGTAACCTGTCTACCTCTTTTTACTTATAATATAATTGAAAATAACTTTTCAAGGGTATTCAAACCTTGATGTTTTCTTGCTACATTAACCATAATAATTCCATCTGAACTTAAAAAGTTAAGCCATTTACAAAAAAAAAATAACTTTTACAAAAACGTAAAGCAAGCATTAAATTTTGGTGCACTAGCATACCAATATATTGTAGGAACCCATAGTGTTTTACGGCTCGTCAGAAGCCTGAAAGTCTGACAGCAAATCTTACCAAGGGGTATCGTATTACCCAGTAACTGCGTTGTGGAGATCAGCTAGGCAGTTGCTCCATGTAAAATACTGGTATTCAGCTGCATCCGGTTAGACCGGAAGCTAACCCCTACATAGGCAGTTGGGAAGAAGCTAGGCAGGTCATAATTCACATAACGGACATGGCTGTTTCGGGAGGTTCCTGTTTCGGATAAGGCGGGAGGAAACGCCCGGGTGTTGGCATTGTGTGGATCGACCGGAGGACACGGTGGAGCATACGGTGGAGGTCTGCCCGGCTTGGGCGGAGCACCGCCGTGTCCTCGTGGCGGCGATCGGCGGCGGCGATCTCTCGCGTCCGGCCCTGGTTCAGGCCATAGTACGGAGCGAGAGAGAATGGGAAGCAGTCACCTCCTTCTGCGAAGCAGTAATGCTCGCGAAGGAGGAGGCGGAGCGCGTGAGGGAGAGGCAATCATTGCGCCCTCACGCCCCTAGTCGCCGCAGGAGGAGACACCCTGGGCGTCGGGAGTCCATTGCCGACTCCCGGCCACCGTAGGCGCGGGCCTGCGGACGGCGAGCAATGGGCAGCTCGCCGTCCGGTAAGGACCAGGCCCGGGTCGACGGTGCGTTGTGTTCCACGCGCGCCTCAAAGAGTTGTCAGCATAATTGACGGGGTCCGATAGGGCCGATGCCTGCCGGGGTCGCGGATTGTTCGAAAGAGTTACCGTGGCCCTGGCGCACAGGCAACTGAAGGAACACGGGTGGGTTTTAGTCAGTAAGAGTCTGACACGCCCTTCCGCTCCGCCCAGAGCGGGAGAGGTCATTTGATGATTTCCCATCCAAAAAAAAAAAAAAAAAAGGCAGGTCATAATGACCCATAGTGTGTTTTGGAAAATACTTCGCAGAATGCACCACGCTCTCTTCGCATGAGGAACTAACTGTTTGCTACCTACTAAGTATTATCTTTATGCAATTAGCACGCATTTATTTCACCAGGTTTTTCAAGCGACGGACTCCCCACCCAACGGATGGAACAGAAATGGAATAGAACGGATCGGAATGCTGCGCCGTGAAGAAGACGGATGAAAAAGAATTGCATGTAGCGGAGATGAGAATGTTGAGATGGATTTGTAACAATACTGGATAAAGTAAGAAATGAAAAATAATAAAATGAATAATACAGTGTGAGTCTTCATAATGTGCACATATCGAAATAAGGGAAACTAAGCTTAATTTTATCGACGGTTTTTTTTTTTTTTTAAACAACGCATAAAAATGTGTCTCTACCTGCTAAAGTATGGTATGTAGTCGAGTGCAAGGCTTTAACAGTTGATAGGACATGTTGTGATTGAGTTATAAACCTGGTATTTTTTCTTTTAGAAAGCTGATACGATAGATAATAATTTAAAGTAATAAAAAAGGGTTACCTACCCTTTTTTATATCGGGGCTTTTATTGTGAAATTTAACAATTAATGCAAAAATTGATGAAAAGATATCAGATTTTTGTTTTTTTTTAAAACAAAAATCTGATATCTTTTCAACAACTATGACAATCTAATTTTCAAATTTTAATCTAACATTCCATATTTAAATTACCTCATACACGCAGCTACGAGTATGTCGCAAAGGAGTCTGCATTACAAAAGATGGATGTTAGTTAAAGAGTTTAACTTGACTCATTGAATTTGTAACTTCAGATTTCCTGGTTTTCCTTTCATTTAATTTATCATGTTTGTTAGAGAGATTTCATCCTTATAATTGACCCTAACGATCGATGCAATAAAAGTACAGGGTCTAATTTTTTCAGATTTTAGCCGGTTCAATTCCCGGGTGTGGGAGCAGAGAATTTTCGAAAATATTTGAATGCAGTTTGCTTTCTATTCAAAAATAAAGGAATATTTCCTTTGAGTAAAATTTTCTATCTGGAGTATTAAGAGTACTTTCCCTCCAGGTGGCATTACAAAATCCCACCCTGTATATGAAATGTATCAGAGTAAGTTTAATAAAAAGTGGTGCCAGTGAAAGAAAAGTTGAAAGAGAATCGCTAGAGGGATAAAACGCATGTTACGAAAAGAATGGTGAGTATAAATGTTAATATACAACGGGAGAAGAAGACCAAAGAAAGGATGTATGGATTGTGTGAGGGATGATATGAAAGAAAAAGAAGTGAATAATAGAGTGACTACTGACAGGGGAGAATGAAATAAAATAAGTGTTCTGCCAACCCCAAGTAACATGCAACAAGGACAGGAAGATGATCAGACTTCGCAAGACATCTGTGCGGTCTGTATAAGTTGATTTAGGTACCTACTTATGTAGAATTTTGATTTCGTACGGCGGAGTAATTGCATAACACACTAACAGTAGGAATGGCTTTCATTTTGACAGTTCAACAACATTCATTGCGTCATTTACGTTGTTGTGCAGACAATTTTTTCGAACATATGAAGTAATGGATTAGCAATAGGCTTCAAAATGATTCAGATTGTGATTGATAGTGTGTTACGCAATGAGGGTGGTGCTCCAAGTCAAGTTGCTCCGAATTTCTAACTCGCTTCGCTCGCATTGCGTTTATGTTATGTCTGAAAAAAACTGGGAGCAGTGGTGGCCCAGTGGTATTGTTTAGTAGACATATTCTTCGAACATAACATGCACTGGATTAGCAATATCCTCAATATCCTTCAAAATGCTTCAGAATCTGATTGATATTGTGTTTCGCAATTAGGGTGCTGCTCCAAATCAAGTTGCTCCGAATTTCTAACTCGCTTCGCTCGCATTGCGTTTATGATATGTCTGAAAAAAACTGGGAGCAGTGGTGGCCCAGTGGTATTGTTTAGTAGACATATTCTTCGAACATAACATGCACTGGATTAGCAATATCCTCAATATCCTTCAAAATGATTCAGAATCTGATTGATATTGTGTTTAGCAAAGGGTGCTGGCCATGGATCTCATACAGGTCAGTGCAATCGAATCCATTGTTTCATTATCTACTGCATACCTGATGATAGCGATAAGACAACGTGAACAATAGATTTTTATTAATAGAAAATGACACTTGAAATGCCAGTGGCCGCAACTTACTACGTGCAACCAGAGTAAAAAAAAACTTGAAAGCATTTATTGCTATTAATTATTAACAGGAATATTTTGTATTGTTTGTTCGTGCCTAAACCATAGTATAATAAAGTAAGTATCTATATTATACTGCGGCTAAACAATAATAGCCGCACGAGTCGACCGAAGGTTAAGCTACAGTTGGCGGGGTCTGTTCGTGGATGGGATGGACCATCCATTACGTATCAAGACACCTCCGTGCCACGGAAAGCATGTTAAGCTGTTGGTCCCGGCTGTCATTCGTAGATCTTTAACCGTCGTTAGGAGCGCTTACACGGGTCCACTAGCGCCACTCCTTTAAGAAAATATTATCTCGTGACTGAGAAGGAATTTTGAAAAACGGCAAAAAAAAGTGTAATAATAGCGGGAGATATAAATATCAATATTAGACCCAAAGACACAGAGAAGTCACAGGAAAGTAAAAACAGAGTAAACTATTTAAATATTTTGTCATTACATGGTATACTCCCTGGACATACATTACCCACCAGGGAAATGAACTGTCTGGACCACTTTATGAAAAGATTAACAAAAAGATGATTTCGGCTTATATCGCTATCCTTCATACCACTGTCACTGACCACTACACTACTTTTATGTCACTGCGTAAGCAAAAATATAACCAAGCTGCAAATAAAACCACTACTAGTGTAAAATTCGAACAAGCTTTAAAACACATACATGAACAAAATTTGGCAGAATTACTATTTTGTGATAAACCTAATTTATTAACTGAGATACTCATTGATAAACTAACTGAATCGATTAATCTTAATACTACTACAGTAAAAAATCCAAACAGTAAACGCATTATTAAACCATGGGTAACGCCAGGCATACTTCGTTGCATTAAAAATCGTAATAAACTGCAAAAGACATTTAAGAGTGACCCACACAACGAAATAAATAAAATAACCTACAATCGATATAGAAATCACTGCAACAATCTCATAAAAAATTGAAAAGAAAATATGACAGGGAATTACTTGCTAAATAAAAATCAAACAATAAATTGCTGTGGAAAAATATAAAAACTATAACCTACACTAATAAATCTAAAAGTCAAAATATAGAACTAATAAGTATTAAATCGACTCCTATTGAATCAGCCAACTTTGTTAATGATTATTTCGTAAATATAGGCAAACAGCTGGCCCAACAAATTCAGCCTAGCGTAAATAATGACCCTAATTATGTACTTAATCAATTGTCAACACAAGTTAATTCCTTTGTACTCTTGGACACAGACCTCAATGAAGTTAACAGAATTTTGTTGAGCCTAAAGTCAGATAGTGCTGCTGGCTGGGATAATATTTCCACAAGATTTTTAAAGTATATAAGTAAGGAAGCTGTCCCAATTATAACCCATCTTGCAAATCTCTGTTTTAGAGATGGTATCTTTCCGGTCTCCCTTAAAAAAACGATTATTACTCCAGTTCACAAGGGTGGGGACAGAGACGATGTCAACAACTATAGGCCGATGTCTGTCCTTCCAGCTATATCGTAGATCTTGAAAAAATTATACAATATTAGGCTTCTTAAATATTTAAGTAAATTTAAAACACTATCCCCAACACAATTCGGATTTAGACAAAATATATCCACCGAGGATGCAGTTATCGCTCTAAGCTCGCTTGTAGCTAATCAACTTGATAATGGCAATAAATGTTTAACTATCTTCCTGGATCTTAAAAAGGCATTTGACACTCGTCTCTGTACCAATCCTTGTGAAAAAACTGGAAAAAATAGGTATAAGAGGATCTTCACTCAATCTTCTTAAAGATTATCTCTCTAACAGGAAGCAAAGGGTTAAGTTGTTATGATGCAGAAGTATTATACGGCGTACCTCAGGGCAGTGTTTTGGGCCCCACACCTTTCTTATTATATATCAACGACCTCTGCAATATGAAAATTAATAACGCCAAAGTCTTTTCTTATGCCGATGACACGGCTGTTGTTTTCACTGGAAGCTCCTGGGATGACGTTGAGCAAAGTGCTTCATGTGGCATGGCCTAAATTGCTAAATGGCTAAATAATAGTCTACTGACATTGAACACCTCAAAAACAAATTATATATGCTTTAGTATCTGTAATCGTACACAACCAAATAAAGACTTCACAATCAAAGTTCACGAATGTGGTGACATTAAAAACAAAAACTGTATGTGTCCTGTCATTAATGAGGTCACACACACCAAATATTTAGGAATCATGATTGACCAGAGATTATCCTGGTACCCTCACCTTGAGCAGGTCACTAACAGGGTTCGGAAACTAAGCTGGCTATTTAAAACATTGAGACATATTGTTCCAAAAAATGCTACCAATACAGGAAAACCATTTGGAAACCTATTAAAGGATATATATATGGCTTTGGTGCAGTCTGTCTTAGTGTACTGCATCCCTGTTTGGGGAGGTGCAGCTAAATCCAAATTTATTGGGGTGGAAAGAGTGCAACGAGCCCTAGTAAAAATAATGTATTTTAAAAGGATTAGATATCCCACCGAGAGACTATATCAGATAAGTGATTTGCTTTCGGTGAGAAAACTCTATATAATACATACTGTTTTAAAGAAACACAAAGAGCTGCCTTATGATACCGCTATCTTATCAAAAAGAAGGAACGATATTATAGCACCGATTCCACAAACAAAAACCAAGTTTTGTAGTAGGCAATATGGGAAACGGTCATCTCAACTTTACAATATAATAAATAAAGAGATATATGTATACACTAAACAATATTATGAATTTAAAAAACTTATAACTAAATGGATAAAACCACTCGAATATGAGGACACGGAGGCCCTCCTGCAGCACACATCATAATTCACTCATTCACGCGTACACTTACTCACAAGTGCAACACGTACACGTACACACCACCCATGCACATACACCCCACACACACACACACACCCTCACACACACACACCCTCGCACACACACACACACACACACACACCCTCACACATATCACACATACCCAACTCACATAACGTACACAAAACACACTTATTTGAATAAGCTGTATAAGAAAATATTAGTGTTCCGTATTTCCTTTTTAGTGTTAGTTTTATTTAATTTTGGTTTTCTTTTGTTTTAATTTCTCACTATTATATAAATAGTAAACACTGGCATAATTTTTAAGCGAATGTACTTTACGTAAATTTAAGCTGCGGAAGAGTGGAGTGTTCTAATACAGGCATGTATTTGCTTAAAAGGACACTTCTATCACTAGCTATTAGGCCTTACATCCCGGGAATCTCGTCTCGAAAATTTCGAGAGTCTCGACGATTTTTTGGTATTGTCGAGACTCGAGACTAACATTTTCGGTCACGAGAATAACGAGACTTTTGAGACTCAGACAGTTCATATTACCCTATTGAATGACTATTTCATGAAATCTTGACATTTGAGGGCAATTCTAACTTAAGGAGTTGAATTGCTCAGAATCAGAATCAGAATCAGAATTATTTATTTGAACATAGGTGAAGAACATATATACATTAATCATACATGTCAAGGTCTTAAATAGATAAGTGTTGCACTATGCTTTGTCATTGTTGACATACAAATATTAAAGTCAGGTTCGTCAAATTTAACAAAATTTTACGTTAACAAAATACATTAAAATAATCAATTTAATAATGTCCACTACAAGAAAGAAAAACAAAAACAAAAAGAAAAAACACAAGAAGATCACGACAAAAGAATATGCGAGAAATTATTCGTTCGTTACATTAATAATATGAATTAATAAAATTACAGAATTTAATCAAATAGTCATCCAAAATTAAAATAGTCATCCAAGTCAACATTAATAATATAAATTTATAAAATTACAGAATTTAATCAAATAGTACTCGTATTATCATTAAAATAGTCATTCAGGGTATAATAACATTTCTCAACTAATAACTTGTGAAGACACTTTTTGAATTTCTTTAATGGCATACATTTTATAGCATCAGGTATTTTATTAAAAATTTTTGGTGCAACACCAAAGAAGCTCTTTTTCATTAACGCAGTATTGCATTTCAACGTACATAGTTGATTTTCATATTGACTCCGAATGGGGGTCTTCTTAACTGTTGAAAATTTTGTAAATAAATGTGGATTTGATTTTACAAATAATGCAGTTTCTAATATATATATAGCTGGTAATGTTAATATTTTTAATTTCTTAAAGTAGGGAACGCAACTATCTGTTGACTTTAAATTAAACATGGATCTTACACACCTTCTTTGCATCCTGAATACCAGTTCCCTATTAGTTGATTGCCCCCAGAAAACAACACCATAACGGAGATTAGAGGCTACAAGTCCATGATAGCCTGTTAACAGTGTTTCAGAATTAACTCTCTTAGATAATTGAAACAATAGCTGATTCTAATGATGATAATTCTGTAAAGCCTTATTTGATAGGGTCGTGAATCATATTTAGATCAACATAATAAACTGATACTGACCTGCAAATTGCAAAAAACGTAAGAATATTTGAATTTCGCGGGCTACCCTGGCGCATCCCCCTTAATATATATTCTCCCCACTAGTGTAGAAGCAGAGAGAGCTTTTTCTAACGCGGGTTAATTTTGTAACAAAACTAGGTCCTCTCTGTCTGAAACGACTTTAAACACCCTTTGTTGATGTGTAAACATCTTAGCGCTCGGTCTACGGTAGGGGCTAGCTGGGACTTCGAGCGTCAGACGCGTAAGCGTAAGACTTCGAGCGTCAGATGACGTCAGCGTAAGACCCGTATCTATGTGAGCAAACTGATGCGAGCTCACATGTTTACACATCAATTTTCGTGAGTGCCAAACCAACTCACACCGATTTTTTTTACGTGCCCACTACAAAAATAAAAATAAAACTATTACAAATGATTTTATGTTTTTATTTGCGTTTGTTTATTAAAGTAGTTGATTAAAATATCTTGTTTTGACTTTCTAATTGCACAGACTATAAGTAAGAAACCTAGTTTTGAAATAGTCTCGAAAGTCTCGTTTTCCCCGGGAATTTCGAGACCATACCTAGTCTCGTTTTTTTTTCCCGGGACTCGGTAATGCATCGAGACTGAAAGCCCTACTAGCTATGTAGTACAAACCTTGTAAAAGAAAATAAACTGTTTGTATTTGTATTTGTGTTTATTTTCCGTCTTAACTTTTTATGTAGGTATTATACGCATTTTATAATGTTTAATTTATTATCCTAGCCAGATATTTATTACACATACATTTATTTATGTTTTTAAACTAACGTTCATGGTAAACATGTTACGAACCGGTTTCAGTAATTTAACTAAGCAATTTGACAAAAATATGTGGGTTTCCTGGTTTGTTGAGATATTGTTTTAAATCAGTTTCAGGGAGAATATTTGAAGGTAAAATATTCTTAGAAAAATACTTAAAAAATATATTTAGGATAATTTATTTATCTTTAAGGTGCGTTTTGACAACAATATCACATTTATTTTGTAAACAACGAAAATAATAAATCAGAGCTTTAGTAGCATACGTGATGCTGCTCGCATCATCATATAATAATCGCTTTTCAGAAGCTTGATTTAGCGACAGACGGACAACATACTAATGTGCAGTATTCCCATCAGTCCCCGAGTGTCTGTCTCCGAATGGGGACAAATGGGAATCTTCGTGTTATCTGTCCCCGAACTTATAAATGGAAACAGATGGGAATTTAAAGTTTTATCCGCCACGGAAATATTTTTTAATTAAAATTTTATTCTGAAAACTGAGTTCTATCGCGTTTACACGCGCGGTCTAACAGATTATTATCAATAGGAATAACGAGGTAGGCGAGCGATGGGTACAGAACGGTGCACGGTGCTGGAACTTGTTTTTTTTACAGGAAAGAATTTTTCGAAACTTAAGAGGGCGCACACGGGTCCATTATCGCCATCCCTTTAAAAAAGTATTATCTCGTGACTCAGAAGGAATTTTAAATATCGGTTCACGAAGCAACAGAATACGATCTAAATGAATGTGGCCGCTTTTGTTTAGATCGAATTTTGTTGCTTCGTGTCTCAATATGAAAGTTTATAAAAGTTATTAGAAAATTCTAGACACACTTACCGAGGTCGCTTATTGAGTCGTTTTTCAAAATTCCTTCTCAGTCACGAGATAATATTTTTTTAAAGAAGTGGCGCTAGTGGACCCACGTACGCGCTCTTAAGCATACTTCTAAAATCATCATATTTGTGGCTGGCGCAACATGTCTTTTCCTTCTATACTTCTCTATTAGTCGTCATCTCGGTAGTCACCCTATATCCAGCCATGTCATCTTTCACACAGACCATCCATCGTTTTTTTGGTCTCCCCAACTCTAATAGCCAAAACTACTTATACTCAAAAATTTCATCACGACATCTTCCTCAGTCCTCCGCATTACATGCCCTTGCATGTACAGTCAGCAAAAGAGATAAGTAACCAGGGTCGCCGGATATAGTTGAAGTTTAGTAAAAAACCGCTGAATGTTTTCGAATGAAATTTAGTTTGATAAATGACCTGTTTGTTTTCTATTAATTAAATTAATTTAAAAAAAAACGAACAATTGCGAGTTGAACTCGCATAGAGAGGGTTCCGTACGATGAATATGTTACCCACCAAAAACATTTCATGTAAAGTTGGTTGCCAAGACTAACATGACGCTTTCACTTTTAAAAAGTTATCAGATCTAATGTAGAGCCAAGCCCCTAACTCCACAAACTTTCATCTTGGTCAAAATTTATGGCTTCGCCGTTTCGCGGCCGTCGCACAGACACTCTTACGGGCTTATGGTAAGAAATTAAGTCACTGGTCCTTTAGGTTGAGTCATGCAATAGTTCAATGGATCGGCCAAGCGATAAATTTTGACCAAGATGTAAGGCTTGTAGAGTTAGGGGCTTGGTCTGATAACTACATTAGATTTGATAGTTTTTTTTTTTTTTATTGTGCTCTATTTCTTTTCATTTTAGCGGTGATATTGTACCAATATTACACAGAAATGCGGCAACAGACACTCAAGAGCTACTTTCGAATAAGTAAGTTAAGTAAGTATGAAGTAGATATATGAATTAGTATTCTGTATTAACATGGATAATTGGATAATCTGCGCTACAGTTTATACTTTTACAGCTACCATCGTTTTACTTTTTGTACTTTGTGTTGTGTTGTTAAAAAAAACTTCTTTTTTTTTTACGTATCCAAACCGACACCATCGCACCACCAAACCACACAACCTACCACAGCACCAAATCACATAACCTACCCTACCAAAGACCGCACTAATAGCATTACATTGATTTAATAAGCACTAGGGCTGCGTGTGGTCCCTAGCGTGATGGAGATGGTTCAGATGCCTTTTTTCTTTCGTGCTTCAAACATTAGTACATTAAGGTCGATTAAGGTCACGGTCAACGCAAAGGTAAGGTAATTTTCCATATTTAGGCTCGCGTTTAGCCAATATTCGAACTTATTTTTAGCGATGATGTGGCCAACAATGGTATACTTTGGCCATGAATTAAATTAATTAATTAATTAAATTAACCTATGGACTCGTGATCTCAAAATAAAGTTAGGTACCTATGCTATTGTTAAAAATCGAAAACACTCGATTTCTTGCTTTACTTTAACAAAACGTTTACACAAGAAACTGAATCTTCCAGTACCAGATGCAGAAAAGACATGCCAAACAATAGAAGCGGATAAACTTTGCGCGGGAAAATAAGAAACGAGATATCCCTTTGTTTTTCACTAGTAGGTATTGTGGAAATTGCAAGGAATTGCATGGAAGTCGGAACTACTGTCTTCGGATCCTCTGTGTTCCTTGTTGTTAGCGTAGTGTTGCTTGTTTGAAATGAATACGATTTAGTTTTTTTTTTTTGAAGCATGCGATGAAGTCGTATCTTCTTACGGTTTTTACTAAAAATACCAAATTCGAAAGGAGTTATAATAATAATGTTGCTTAATTCAATTCTATATTTATATAAATTCTATTGTTTGAAAATGTTGCATGCTGTAAGGTAAAATGTATACTTAGGGTTTTTTTTTTATACAAAATTTACATCATATCTGTATACTGCATTATAAACAAAAATATGATTTTATTTCTATTTCCTTTGCTCGATGACAAAATGGCGCAGCAGATTCGAATTTCAAACGGAGCTCAGTTCGATTTTATATACAAATCAAGTTTGATTGATCATAACAGTTTTGGTTAACTAAGTGATTAAATGATTAAATTCTGTTTTTGAGAAATAAATGTAACCATATTAATCATTCTGTGAGAATGTTACAAACTTCCTCATGGAGCCAAAACCAGTTTTAAGAATGATTAAATGTTACGAGTTGATTATAAGTTGAGTTAAACAATAATAATAAGCTTCTTTGTAGTCGGTTTTAGGATTTTCTATGGAATGGAATGGGAATGGACGTTTATGATTACTTACTTCCCTTTTTTTGACATTGGGAAGGTTATCTACATAAAGTATTGTTATGAATTTTCACACACCAATTATAAAGTTTTTTTTTGTGACTGAGACACAGTACCTACTTACATAATTTATTTAAAAAAATAATAAGTATATGTAAATTTTGAAAAAAAAATACAAATCAGCAAATAAATACAAAAACCGGCCAAGTGCGAGTAGGACTCGCACACGAAGGATTCCGTACCACCGTACAATATTCAACACTATCCTATATCCTATTTCTTGCTCATTCTTCTCAATACGAAACTACCTTTTGGAAGGGGCAACTAAACTCAATTCTATTTTCTTGTAAATTTTGACGTTCAAAAGTGCCTTTTAAGTGCCTATTTGAAATAAATGATTTGACTTTGACTTTATCTACATCTTTAAAATAAAAAAAAATATTCTTGTATGGGGGGTGGGGACCCCCTTTAATTTTTAACTTTATTTTAGTTTTATTATTTTTTGTTATAGCGGCAATAGAAATACACACTCCGTGAAAATTTCAACTGTCTACGTATTACGGTTCAAGAGATACAGCCCGCTATTACACAGACGGACGGACAGCGGAGGCTTAGTACTTAATAGGGTTCCGCTGGCACCCTTTGGGTATGGAACCTTAATAAGTACAACTAAATCGATTCATCTGTTGCGGCACTAGATGGATACGACACAGGTACACAAAACGTGACAAACGTACACACAGACACACGTGACAGAGGCTTAAAACTTGCAACTCCCCTTTTTGCGTTGGTGGTTAAAAGGCTTGACTGTTATCCGAAGTACCTACCGTCAAACGTACGAAGCTAAGCTAAGCCTTCCAGTCCTTACTCAGGTCCAATCCGAGCATCAGCCTCGCTAATGTCAAAAATATTATTTTTGCCATTACACTGCCAATGGGACATGGGTATTCATTTTTAACTTGTGTATAATAACTTTTTAAGCCTATAATGGTGCCGATTCTCTTGTCACAGAATTCTCTAATCTAGACTAAAAATCACTAAAATTTAGTTTATTCCTGTCAAACGACGAGTTCTCATTCTGAAATAGACTAAAGTGACACAACTTAACTATATTTTAGTTTGACAGTACTAAGATGGCACTAAATTATTAGAGTTTGAAAATGCCTGTTTTGCTATTCTGAATTTGACGTATTTCACTTAAAATTTTGGTTGTCTAACTAAATCTGGCTATTTTTAATCGCGATTAAAAAGGTGTGGAGTAAAATGAAAATTGCAAAAATAATGAAAATTTCAACCCCCTTTATTAAACCCTTAAACCCCTAAAACTCAACATGAAGGTAATATTTTTTTCATATTTTTCACACAAAAAGTGAAAAAATCCATATAAAACACGTCGAGGCTGCCAACCATGAGTGCCTCCGGCTCTAAAAAAAAATCACGGGGTAGGGCAAACAAGTACCACGTGGAGTCGCAATCGTCAAATTAAATTTTAGTTGCGTCAAAATTATTTTTAAATTTAGAGATATATTTTTGCAGAATAGCTTTAAGATTCTCATAGCCAAAAGTAAGGAATTTTAGTGATAGTTTAGTTAGTTTAGTTCTGTGTACAAGAGAATCGGAACCACTGGCATACTTAATAAAGTGACGTAAAATAATTGACTTGTTACTTAGCAGTCAGTACACTCAAAACATTGTTTAAAATTTGTCGCAGGTTAGCATATCCTATGGCAATAGCGTAGAATCAGTGAAATAATTTTTGTAATCGGATCACAGGGCCTAGAAAAATGGCATTCGTTTCGGAGTGATTCTATTTCTACAATCACTATCGCTTTCGCTAATGTTTCCATCATACAAATCAAAAACTAGCGGTAACGCTTGTCAAAAAGTGCCACTTATCTACGCATCTATAAGGAAGTAGGTCATTCGACGCTGTCGATTCGTTTCATAGTATCGATAATATACGATAAGTGTATTATTATTATTATTTGGTATATTATTTTATTTTTATTATTTATTCGTTTGGTATATGTATAATTTCTATTTGTTGACCTATGATCACGTGACATTACGATTTTTAGCTTATGGCAACCCCATACATTTTTTGGCGTTTCTACTAGCGTCATCGCTAATCGAATGTTACTTTTTCTAGGCCCTCAGGAGTTCCGAAGATTACCCCATATACAAACTCATAGATACGTCTATAGGTACAAATAAATAAAATTGAAGTGGCTGTTTGTGATGTCAAAATAACAGCTTTTTGCTAAATGCATATGGAAGTAGATACGGTACCTACTAAAAACAAAAAAAAATATGTATAAAGCCCTACGCACTCACACTAACGCCATCATTCTACCTCTCCTTAACACTTCACATGCACACTACACACGCATTAAGGCTCCGACAGGCAGGCGGCGGCAGTCGGGCAGGCGCGACGCGACAGCCCGACACAAAGGCGCCGCCCGTCGCGCGGCACGCGGTACCTTTGTGTCACGCTGTCGCGTCGCGCCAGTGTGCACGAGCCTTTAAGGCTCCCACAAACAGGCGCGACGCGAAAGCACGACACAAAGGCGCCGCTCGTCGCGCGGCACGCGGTGCATTTGTGTAGGCTGTCGCGTCGCGCCAGAGTGCGCGAGCCTTTACACTATACCAATTTTTCATTTAATATTCAATACTTTGTTTTTTTTGTTTAGTTATTTTAAACATGTCTGTTTCTTTTCCCTTTCATCAATATTTAATTTGTCTATAGTTTGAAAATTGACCAATGCAATGTTTATTAGATTTAATTCGGGGTGAAAGCCTGGTGATCCGTCTCACAGGGTATCCTAGTATGGACGCAAATCTCTTACAAAGGATCTTATTATGTGCATTGTTGCCAAAATGCTTCTCTATGTTTATAAATATGTGAACCTTTGTGAAGAGAGAAAATAAAGATATATTTTTTTGTCTGTCTGTCTGTTTGTCTGTTTGTTCCGGCAAATCTCCGAAACGACTGGACCAATTTGATTAAATTTGGTATGGGCATACTTTGAGCCCTGGGGAAGGACATAGGCTACTTTTTATCGATATACCACGCCGACGAAGCGAAGTCGACGGACGGAAGCTAGTTGTAATATAAGTGTAATATAAGTATAGTCACAGAACATATATACTGGTATAGATAGCTTGTTCGTCTGTACTTAAAATAGTTAGGTACACATTGAACAGTTGGTATATTTTAAACCGGAGGTATTCCGTAGCGGAGTTTCACTGCGAAGTAAATCGTAGGTTATTATAATTATTTAAAATGCAGAGTTAATCACTATAAGCATACATAAATAATAACGTGGAATTTACCGAGCAGTTTCTTTGATGCGACGTTATAAGTAATGAATTCCATTTTGTAACGATCAATCTATAGAATGTCAATCACGTGTACGAGAAGAGATCGTAGTCATTTTATTTTTATGATTTTACATATTTCTGTAAGTAGGTATAGAGGTATGAGGAACAGGGTGTAAAGTTCACTGATACTCTATGGAAAAGGGAGGATCCTCCGACCAGACGGGTGTTGTGTCTGGCGGGCAACTGCCCTACGGTTGATGTCGGGACGTTGTATATATGCTAGTCGGGCGGTAAACTCTGCTTGCGCGATGCAGGATTTGCGTGAGGTCAGTATGACGTGTAGCTCGCATGTGGCGATGTTGATACCGCTACATAGGTTTGTACAAACACTTTTACACGTCAATCATATTTTTAAACTATGTGGATGAGGTCGGCGTTTCCTACCTGAATATTCTGAGAAAAATGGGCGAAACAAACTCAGAGGTCACAGTCTCTTTTAAAGTCTAGACATAATCTTGGTCAGATCATGTGATGTAGATTGGTAGCTGAAATGGTCTTTTGAGGAAAGAACCACACAGATTGAGTGGACCTGTCCAGTGAGTGCACGCATTTGTCAGTAATCGTGCAGCTCACCTCAGGAAGTCAGGACTTAAGGAGCTCAACGATTCGACGAACAATACCAAAGAAAGGACCTTTGGGTAGGTCGCATAAATTACTCCAACTGCCAGATCATAATTAAAACTAACTGAGAAAAAAATGTGTAGGTACACACAAAACACTTAATAGAGAAAAATACATAAAAATAAAGAGCACAAAGGTACTGCTTATTTTGAGTTCGATGGCAGAGTCATCATCATCATACTCCTGCCCTTATCCCAATTTAAGGATCCTACAAACAGGCGCGACACGCGACGCGAATCGCACGCTACACAAAGGCACCGCTCTTCGCGCGACAGACGGTGCCTTTGTGTGGTGAGTAAGTCGAGTCACGTGTCGCGCCTGTTTAAAGGAGCCTTTATTTGTGGTCAGGGCAACATGTCTTTTCTTTCATACTTTTCTATTAGTCGTCATCTCGGTAGACACCCTCTTTCTAGTCATATCATCTTTCACACAGTCCATCCATCGTTTTTTTGGATGAGAGAGTATGTCAAGATTTTTCCTGTAGCATAAATTTTACCCATGATAACTTGAGCAATTTTCAACTTAAACTTATCACAGTTGTCAAGGATTACTTAACACTTAAATTTAAAAAAAAAGTTGTCCTGGTGTTCCTAATCGATTTCTTATTCTAGCTCGTGCCCAATGCACTTGGTTCAGCGGGGTAATTACGTAACACACTAAAAGTAGCAATAGGTTTCATTTTGACAGTTCACCAACATTCATTGTGTTATTTACGTACTTAAGTTGAGCAGACAAATGTTTCGAACATATGAATAATGTCTTAGCAATATACTTCAAAATTATTCAGATTGTACCTGATAGAGTGCTACGCTTTAGGGTGCTGATCATTATGACAACAACCACGGATAACAACAACACAAAAGTTAGGCACACATGTTTTATTGTAACTTGCGGAACCCTAAATTATAGTGACAGTGACTAAATATGGCACAGCGATCCGCACCGTGAGATTCGCGAACCAAGCATCTCAAGCAGTTCGTGTGACCGAACAGTTTCAATGACGTACAATGAACATAATTATTATATATTCATTTGGTGCACTTATGAATCACTCTTGTCATCGAACAATATTGTCGCACATCTTAGTTTTGACAGATGTCATTGTAATAATTATAATTATTTACTAAGTAGTTTAAATCGGTATTATTCGCATCCTCGACTACAGTCTTACGTTATTCACTAAACAACACACACACGACGATATGGGATACTCAGACCAATAATATTACCTATTTACCCATGAACAAAAGGAAAAAAACAAAAAATATAATGAAAGTCGACCAACAAACGGTAATTGTAGACAAGGCAGATGTGAGTGAAAACCGGAAAAAAGGAAGCGGAAGAAACTTTGGAAATTTGTTCCACCTAAGAATTTTCAAGAAAAATTCTAAGGTGGATCTTTCCAAAGTGCTTGATGCTTATTATTCAGTAAATATATCATTCCTACAGTCGCGACTCGCATTTTGATCAACATACGACGTAAACCAGAGCTGCAATTTGCAAAAACCATAGAAAATTTGAATTTCCTGATGCTCAGAATTTGTACACTCACGAGCATACATATGCTCGTGAGTGTACAAATTCTGAGCATGATTCTATTCTGATGTATGTATTAAGGCTCGTACACAATGGTGTGACGCGACGCGATTCGCATCGCGTGTCGCGTCTGTTGCTAGGAGCCTTTAGGTTTACTGCCACAGTAGGTACTTACAACGGTAAAGTAGGTAGGGCATTTACGAGTTAAACGATGCATTGTGTAGTAGTACTAACTATTTGTTATACATGAGGAAAATCGTTTCATAAACTACGTTTTTCTTTAATAGTTCTCAGTCAGGTCATGGAGTAGCAAACAAGTTTCCATAAATGTACATACGTTGGTTTACCTTGATCTCAAAGAGTAGGTAGAGAGGTAGTTAAATATAGTATCTATCTCGATATCAGCCCCCTAATAGTTACCATAGTTTCTTTTTATATAAATCATCGTGGCCGCGCCAACAAAACGGACACCAATTGCGTAGATAACCCATTCAATCACAAACTGAATCATTTTGAAGGATATTGGTAATCCATTGCTTCATATATTCGAAAAATTTGTCTGCTTAGCAACGTAAAAAAAGCAATGAATGTTGTTGAACTGTCAAATGGAAGCCATTGTTATTGTTAGTGTGGTACGCAATTACCCCGCAGGTCATTCATTTATACGTTTATTATGAAGTAGGTAGCAACCAAGTTTCCAGTACAATACAGTCGCCAGCAGATAAAGCTACACGAAACTGTCAAATTTCTCCAAACGATTTAAACCTTAAAATGTTGAAGGTTAAGTTCAAAATCGAATGAG
Organism: Griposia aprilina; assembly: GCA_916610205.1. Classification (NCBI taxonomy): domain Eukaryota; kingdom Metazoa; phylum Arthropoda; class Insecta; order Lepidoptera; family Noctuidae; genus Griposia; species Griposia aprilina. Next base: position 6,639,249 of record OU744299.1, read on the forward strand.
AAAATCTGACAGTTTGTGGTAACTTTATGTGCTGGCGACTGTACGTTGGCTTACCTTGATCTCAAAGAGTAGGTAGTTAAGTAATAAAATATAGTAAGTAGGTACCCATCTAGATATCAGCACCTTAATTACGTAACACAGTATCAATCACAATCTGAATAATTTTGAAGCCTATAGCTAATCCATTGCTTCATATGTTCGAATAATTTGTCTGGTCGACAACATATACAGGGTTAGTTTTCAAAGACCAGCCAAATTTAAGGATGTGGTACAGACCATCAAACTGAACAACTCTCTCCATGGGACCAATATCATCATCGCGAAAAATTTATAAACTGTCCCATAAAAAACTTCAATACCTACTTGACCTAAATGTATGGGACCGCTGATTTTTTTTTCGTGATTACGATTTTGATCCCAAGGAGAAAATTGCTCAGTTTGATGGTCTGTACCACATCCTTAAATTTGGCTGGTCTTTGAAAACTAACCCTGTATAACGCAATGAATGTTGTAGAACTGTTAAAATGATAGCCATTCCGACTGTTAGTGTGTTACGTAATAACCCTGCTGGTCAGTGAAGGGCAATATATCGTCGAGGCTAGCTCTGTGATCTCCAAGTTAGTTGCCAAGCATGATGATAGGTACGATACTTGGGTTGGTCAAAGTTCTCGAAACATTTATACTTATACAGATGTCAGGGACATCGACGAAGGTCGCGGATTGCTCGAAAGAGTTACCGTGGCCCTTGCGCACAGGCAACTGAAGGAACACGGGTAGGTTTTAGTCAGTAAGAGTCTGACACGCCCTTCCGCTCCGCCCAGAGCGGGAGAGGTCATTTGATGATACCCACACCAAAAAAAAAAAAAAAGATATCGACGAACAACCTGTTCCATGGTAGGTTACGCCGACGACATAACTATAATAATAAATGGTACCCACGAAAACACCTTATGCAACCTCATGCGCCAAGCCTTGAAGATAGTAGAGGTCTGGTGCAATAAACACCAGCTATCAGTGAACCCGACAAAGACCGAACTGATTCTCTTCACAAAAAAGAGGAAGTTGATGACACTCCAATTACCACGTTTCTTTGGTACTACCCTAAGCCTTTCAACCGAAACCAAATACCTGGGCATATATTTGGACAAACAGCTAAACTGGGCAAAACATACTAATTACATTACCACAAAAGCCAGCATATCCCTGTGGCAATGCAAGCGAATGCTTGGCAGGAATTGGGGAATAAGCCCCAAGGTCACTTACTGGCTGTACACCACAATCATCCGGCCAATTATTACATATGGCTCACTAGTCTGGTGGCCCAGGACAGATTTGAGCACAGCCCAGAGAGACCTAGGAAAACTACAACGGTTTGCTTGTGTAGCTATCACTGGCTGCATGAGAACCACACCCACTGCTGCCCTACAGGCGATGCTTGGACTGCCACCTCTACACCTCATCGTGCGTGAGGAGGCAGCCCTGGCTGCCTTCAGGCTGCACATAGCAGGGACCCTAAGCAAGGACTCTAGAGTCAAACACATACGCATTAAGGAAGATGCGATCAAACGACAACCTTTGATGGCATCACCCTGCGACAAGGCCCCGAAACTGCACTACTTTCAAAGGCATTATAACATAATACTCACAGAAGAACGTCGCGACTACTCAGGCCCGAAAGAGCTGAGAGTATATACCGACGGATCTAAGACCGACGCCGGAACCGGAGTCGGAGTTTTCTCGCACGACCTTAATATAAATATATCCAGCCCACTGGGAATGTTCAACACCGTCTACCAGGCGGAGTGTGTGGGCATTATACTAGCGGTGTCCGCCATAGAGGCCAGGAAAGTCATGGACTCCCACATACGCATACTCTCTGACAGTGCCTCAGTCCTCCAATCCTTGGGGAGGAAGTATATTACCTCAAGTATAATACTGGAATGCCACAATGCTCTAGAACGTGTGGCGGTGTCTAACCGTAACACAGTGACACTGCAATGGATTAAAGGGCACAGTGGATCACTGGGTAATGATGCAGCTGACGAACTGGCCAGAAGAGCATCCAGCGCGTCAGTCTGTGGACCCGAACCCATCGTGCCCATTCCCTTTAACCAGCTACGGAGATGGTTACAGGAGTACACCCATACACAAGCGGAGAGCTTGTGGACCTCGACACCCGGCTGTAGGCAGTCCAGGGAAGCCATGCCATCCTTAGATGGCAAGCTTACCAAACGTTTATTACGTCTGGACAGAAACGGTCTGCGCCTGGTGACGGGGACCATCACGGGTCACTGCTCGCTAAACAAACACTTTCACACAATAGGCATAACGGACAGTCCTCTGTGCAGGGCCTGCATGGAGGCTGAGGAAACCGTTGCGCATGTGCTCTTTGAATGCACTTGCGTCACACAAATTAGGTCACAAACCCTCGGGGCACCCATATCCTACACAGATGCTCTCAGCAGACCAGGAGATATCACCAACTTCTGGAGGGAGGTGGGCTGGTTGGAATAACCACCGACGGCCGCCATGGCCCACGCACAATGGTCCATATGAAGGACTAAGTGCGGAAACCATAACCCAAAGAAGAAGAAGAAGAACCTGTTCCATGGATTCAGTACATGGTTCTGGGTGGTCGGTTATAAAAAAAAATCTTTTTTTATAACCGACGTAACGTTTCAACGCCAGCCAGGGGTTCAGAATCATGTAGGTACTGAATCCACGGTAACGGGGGGCCAAGTCTACTAATTTACAAACATCACAATGGTCTCTGCATTGTGACGTTTGTAAATTAGTAGACTTGGCCCCCAGGTTGCGCGTCCATGTCCCCGCCACCTTGTATTATGCATAGTTTATTTTTACATGAGTTTAATGTTAGGTCTGGGCTCTTGCTAGTGTTAAGTAGATACACACGACTACACGTCAAGCTCATTGTACGAAAAGCCTTATAGAGGTATGAGGAACAGGGTGTAAAGCTCAATCATACATAGAAAAGGGAGGATCCGACCAGACGGGTGTCGAGTCTGGTGCGCAACTGCCCGACGTTTGAAGCCGGGACGTTGTATATATGCTAGTTTCGCGGTAAACTCTGCTTGCGCGATGCAGGATTTTTCGTGACGTCAGTGTGACATGCAGCTCTCATGTGGCGATGTAGATACCGCTACAGCCTATACAATGCGTGGTCAGCAAAAACTGAAAATGTATAGCTTGATATGTAATCGTGTGTACAAGTCTGAATCCACCACTGAAGGTTATATCTTTGCTGAGTGCAAATGTCATGATCTCGTCAATAAAGATACATCCCGCATTACTGGATAATACCAATTAGGTACAGTTACATGTTTTGAAACTAGGTACAACACTTATCAAACATTCAGGCTTAAAAGAATTGAATTCTTAGGTACTTAACACGTTAACGGACAGAACGCCTCTCGACGTTGTCTCTGCAAAAAATAAAACGACAGTACGCCAGTCGACGTCAAAGTTTTGACTTCTATAAAATTAATACGCCGTGTGGCGTTTTATTTTCTATACTAATACAAGGAAGAGCATTCTGTAGTGTCACCACAGATAGAAGTTAAATCTTTTACTGTCATATCGTGACGTTAAAAAAAAACTACAATTTTGGGTATATATATAAGGAATGGGTATAAATCGAATGGGCATTTTATTTAATCAATCTTAATACGAGTATATTACAATATACAAGCTAACACTAAAATATGTAGATTATAGTACAAGTATATAATAAAAATAAGTATATGTTTATAGGTACCTATACTTTTTTTTTCTTCTAAATAATATTAAATACCTGTATGTAAAAGTCGTACTTGACAGTAGAACATCACGAATTGTTTTAAGGCTCCTACAAACAGGCGCGACACGCGGCGATTATCGCGCGCGACTCAAAGGCACCGCTCGTCGAGCGACGAGCGGCGCCTTTGTGTCGCTCTGTCGCGTCACGCCTGTCTGCGGGCGCCTTTAATCAGTTTTTGTTTTATTCATTTAAATAAAATTGCAATTCTTTCTGAGGCTTTAAGGCTCCTGCAAACAGGCGCGACACGCGACGCAACAAAAAGGCACCGCCTGTCGCGCGACGATCGGTGCCTTTGTGTCGCGTGCGATTCGCGTTGCGTGTCGTGCCTGTTTGAAAGAGCGTTTAATCATTTCTCCTGAAAATATGATTTCATGACAGCATACCTACGAGTAGCTACAAAAAAAAATAGACGATATTTTGGATAAATAAATCTTTTCTAAATGCACTGCCCCGATACTATTATAAAACTACCACTGTTACTACTATTACTACTATTATTATTACTAACTACTTATTATTATTATTATAAAACTAATAATAATAGATCTGCTGAGTGCCAATTAGCATCGTAAGCCCACCTGATTCTGGCTATTTGTATGTTTTAAGTAATTATTATATGTAGGCTCTAATCACTACTGCAAATACTTACGTGCCAATAATGATCATTATCATTATGGCAAGAAAATTGTAGATACAAGAACACTTCAAGGATTATCATTTATTTTTTGCCTATACCTATTTCAGTTTTTATCGATGTAGGACGTAAATAACCTCAAAGTGTACTTTTTGTCGAATATTTATTTTTGTATGAAGATGGAATCATCATCTTGTATTGAATTTAAGTATTTAGCAGCTTGCTATTTCTTTTAAGTATTAATATTGGCACTGATTTGAAGCGGCAGTTGTTTATTGTAGAACAGTTTTGTAAAATAAAAAATTACGAAATGCATGTTTGTTAACATGTTCAGCAGAAAAAACTGAGGAATAAACAAAAAAAAACAAAGAGTCGAAACAAATATTTAAATGAGTCATTGAATAAAGGCTCGTACACACTGGCGCGACGCGACAGCGTACACAAAGGCGCCGCCCGTCGCGCTGCACGCGGTGCCTTTGTGTACGATGTCGCGTCGCGCCAGTGTGCACGAGCCTTAAATAACTGAGCGGTAAAATGACTGAACGGGCAGTTATGTACGTGTGGGCACTTAACAAATCGGAATTAGTCGATAAGAAATCTAACTTGGAAGTAGCGCTCGCTGGCCGCTACCGCGGCACCGCTCGCTCGGCTCGCGCGCGGTTGTTTGTTGGCGTGCTCTGGCTTAAGTTATTGTGACCAATTCGGCTCCCGCGTGGCTGGTCACAGTTCTAACATAACCTATGAACTACCGAACTATTAATCTAACTGCCCTTTCCAACATTTTTACTGCTCATTCTAACATTTTTATCGCCCATACATTTATTACACTACTTGAGTATTTTTTGTACTGACATTGTAGGATGAAGTAACTTACTATTTTTATTTTTATTACTGTTCATGTTTTATGGTCACACTAATTTACCAACCGCAGAAAAATTTAATAACTGCCCGTATTTTTTTTCATCTTATCATAATAATAATAATAATAACCCCACCGCCGTATCTCTACGTTGAAGTCGTGGTGGGGCCTGCGCGCTCCTGAACTCTAGGTCTGTACCGGTAGAGTTTACTTTGCTGAAACAGGCCTAGGATGAGGAGCCAGACCAAGAGACATACAGAAACTTGCAGGGCAGCATGTGGCGAGCTGATGGGCAGTAGCGACCCCACGGACCCTATCTCCGGGGAGAAGTCTTGTTGCTCATCTCGTGCATGCCTTTATTGGCCGGCTGGAGTGAACACTGACGAGGAACAGAGCTTCCACCTCTTTCTTGCCTGTATTGGCCGGCTTGAGTAGTGATTCGCAAGAGCAAACGTGGTCGGAGGAAGGAAGTATTCCAGTAAGATGCTGGTAGGGATCGTGACTGATAGCCGTGGGTTACCTCTCCACTCCTCATAAGGACCTCAGGACATGTTCCTTCCTTGGCGCTACGACACTATGTGCTAACGATAGATTTCGGGGGCCAATTATTGAGTGTGTAAGTCACCCCCTGCCATTTTATCTGTGTATTTTATATAAAACATTGGTCAGGCAGGGGCCATAGTCTTTCCATAGTCCTAGATAACCAGTCCACTTAAGCTACCCAAATCCAGAGTCCTTTATCTTTGTTTCCATATCCTGCAATATTACTACACAGACCGGGGGTTGTCCTTGGGTGCACTTGCATAGTCCGAACAGGGATAATCGTCGGTTGGTGCATCATTTCATTAAAGACGTCTAACGGGCCTCTGCGATTTGGCTTCGGCCGCTCTTACGCCTTCCAAAGGCCCGGGACCCCAGGGTCCCGAGAAATGTCAAGAGATAAGAATAAAAATAATCAGTTTTAAAAATGATTTACCCATCAATATTTAATAAAAAAGCTGCAATGCTGCATTGCGTAGGTACCAATTTGCTTAGGAGATATCTATGGCTTTATTGGACGAAAATTGGTGGACATTATAACGGCGCTGTTTCGGCTAAGATTTCTTCAACCATGCCTATTAATTGGCCACAGTAATGCGATTGATAAAGGTTAGACGGACACTGCGCATGCACATCTATCGGTGTTATTATTACGATACTGTAGCGGTATCAAACATCGCCACATGCGAGCTACACGTCATACTGACGTCACGCAAATCCTGCATCGCGCAAGCAGAGTTTACCGCGCGATTAGCATATATACAACATCCCGACATCAACCGTCGGGCGGTTGCCCACCAGACACAACACCCGTCTGGTCGGAGGATCCTCCCTTTTCTATAGAGTATGAGTGAACTTTACACCCTGTTCCTCATACCTCTATAATACTTTTGCCATTTTGCAGCACACAACCTAGTATTTAAATCGACCTTCACATTTCGAATATGATTTGTTTGTTTACAAAACGATCTTTGTCAGATTTGGAAAACTGGTGGTTGAGATATTATAGGATCTAGTACCTATGTGGAGATGTAGGTAATTTAGATATCTTAGAATTGCCCAATAAACATAACATAACATAACATCACGCCTGTATTCCCCGAAGTGTTAGGCAGAGGTGTACCTATAGCACACCCACATTTCGCCAGTTATGTTTAAGTCCCATGTAATAGGGGGCGAGCCTATTGCCAAATAAAATTGCCCAATATTTAGCAGATAATACCTATCATAGTCTTCTGCTGGACACGTGCGTCCGAAATGTGTTTCTATCTCCCCCCCCCCCTCACCTGAACCACAGCAACGAAACCCGGTGTAGACGTAGACTATTAGTTTGTTGAATGTACTAATCTAACGAAACGAAAATATTCAATGTACACAGGTCGACGTATCAAGTGATACATTTCCAGTTGTAGTTGACCTCGCATTGTATAGGCTTTTCGTACAATGAGAGACTTCTCATTCTCATTGTAAGCTGACTAGCTTATATTGGAAATGTATAGCTTGATATGTAGTCGTGCGTACCTCTGCTACAAACGCACAAAATGCATGTAATTCCGGTTTCCATTCAGCGCGCAGCGGTGCCATGCGTTATTAAAAAAAAAAAAAAGTTTGTTATCAGACAACTACAGTCCATAGAAAAGGTTAGTAACATAATTCTTATAAACTACGTAAGTACAATTAAAATAAAAACGGGAATAAAATTGGAAACAATATATAATGTTATTATATTGCTGGTAACTTAAAAAAAAAATTGGAGTTACTCCTTCCAATGTACAGTCACCAAAAGAGATAAATAACCAGGGTCGTCGGATATAGTTGAAATTTTGTAAGAATTCGATGGATGTTTTCGAATGAAAATTAATTTGATAAATGAACTGTTTGTTTTCTATTAATCAAGTTAAATTTTATTCGAAAATTTCATCAGTTTCGTACTAAACTTCAATAATATCCGTCGGCCCTGTTTACTTATCACTTTTGGTGACCGTACCTTCCAAAGTATCTATTTATTGTCATAAACCTTTGAGAGGACATAGCAGAAATAATTACATTCGAAAGTATTTTCTATCCAGCGGGGCCCTTTTTATCCTTAGTATTCGCAAGTGAAAGAAAACTAAAGCATTTTCAGATTCTTTCCAAGAGCCCACACGAAGCAAAGCTCGTTTCTAAAACGTTTACGATTTAAACAGAAAGCCAATTTTTGGGTTCCAGACAATCAGTGGTGTTAATTAATTTAGCCACAACAACAAATAAAAATGGCATTGCTAAAATATCAAGGCTCTTGCGAGTTTATTTCCATACGAATCCGTGCAGTTTCTGCCATATTAGACCATCGATAATTGAATGATTGGCATTTGCAGAACCTTGTTCAATTCTTCATGGAGTTATAGCTCATAACAAAGTTGGACTTGTATACAGGATGGAAGTTTTATAGGATGATAGGATGAAAGTAAAAAGTATTTAATCCCCCATTTACTATAAATTGAAGGAGGAGATGGCGGGACTAATTAGAGTGAATGAGTTTTTAGAAGACGCATGTATGAAGATTAGTAAGCGAAGCGCTTAGTAAGCGAACAACAAATTTCTGATCAGAGGAGAGTAATAATAAACAATAATTATATAAGCAAGAGGTAAGTCAGAGGCATCTGAAGAACTCGGACTAGATAACCTTAACTTACGCAACAATAGAGAGACGATAACAGTTATTACTAATACCAATAATACACAAATAACAAACAACATAGAAGAACCTACACATAATATACAAACAGTGGATAACACTGAATTAAATAGTATCACAGAAATACTATTTAACGCACAAATTAACCTAGATAGGGAGCCATTAATAGATGACACTTTCCAAAAAGCACTTCGGTTTTTTAAAGGAACTAGCCCTATTATTAAAATTTATATGCCTAAACAGGAACCACCCAAAAATCTTGAAATAATAATTTAGCTAACAAAGTCACACTCCCAGATAATGTTAATGAAGACACCGATTTAAACATAATACAAACTATCATTTATTGTACCGCAAGGACTGCTGCAAAGGTAAACGGAGCCAAGATAACACTTGAACCGAGATAAATAATTCGAGGTAAAACGTTACTGCAGTGCGTCAGAGATGTTCACAAAAGCCCGACTCGACAGCTTCTCAGCTATCGTACGGAAGAAAAGTGCGTCTCTGCTCGCCAGATTGTGTGACAGTGGCAACAGTCTCCTAATGCTGATAGCTGACAAGGCTTGATGAGAGCCCCTTAATGAGGAACCTTAACCCCTTAACCCCATCTCATCAAACAACACTGTCTATCGTAGTGTATAAGTACTAACAAAGATCGTAAGCCGCATTGTTACTAACATCCTAGCATATAAGTACTAACGTAGGTTATAAGATTTATTGTTACTAACGTCTTTTAAGTATTTTTGGTTGTGTTGTTGTCAGTTTGACCTTTTTGTTGTCTGTTAAATAAATAAATTATTATTGTTACAAAACAGTACACAAGCCAAAATGGCAAAGACAATTAGGACAAAAAGTTAAAGATTCACGAAGGAAAATAGGTAGAATGACTCAATTTACGAACGGCAGCAGATGTAAAAAAATTCAGGAACAAGTTAAAAAGATCATAAAACTTTATAAAAAACGGACACGAAGAACCAAACACAAAAGCAGCACAGACATTAAACACACTGAAACAAAAACTCTCTGTCGTAACAGGCCGACTCGAGAGATATAAAGATGCACTTTAAGAAAACAACAAAACACTCAATTCGGCAAAAAATGAAAAACTTTTTATTGCAATAACAGACAGGCAAATAAAAATATTCAACACAACAACCCATGCATTGTGATAACGAAAATAACGCCCTTGACCCAGAAACATTACAACAGTTCTGGGCTAGATTATGGGAACGACCTATTTGCCATAATTCCCAAGCTGATGTTGTATACAATCAGAATTGTCAATTAACAACACAAACATTCAGCCAATGGTGTTTGAGCTCGTAGCCCCAGAAATAATTCATATTAAAGCTCTGACAAGGTTACATAATTGGAAAGCTCCCGGATCAGACCACATCCATAGTAACTTGTACAAAAAATCACACCTATACAGAATGGTTCAAAAACTGAAATCGTGAAAAAAAAAATTGATTCCTCATACCCAGGGATATCCGAAAATACCCTATATATCTTCCGTGATTCTTGATAGTTTTCGAGATATAATTACTTTTTTAAATTTCTTGAAAAGGGTATGGGCACCGCTTTCAAAAAATTCTATCTTTATTTTTACACGATTTTTTAACATTCTTTTTTTGGAATTTTCATTGGTATCGAATATTCTTTCAGACATAAAATAATCATCTTTCTATCATTAATTCAAGATACAAAAATTTTGATCACTTAACGTCTTAATCTTAAAGACACAACTGAACAGCAAAACGAGAGAGTGACTGATGAAGGGATGAAAAATCCAAATCTCTGGAATCCCAAGACCAGACGTCTCTACACGGGAGACATCGCCAAGATTTAAGCAAATTATATGTCGACAAAGATGCGTCTAACACGTGGTTAAATTAAGGCGAACTCTTTCCGTAGACTGTGGAATTCATGCTAGCAATACAAGACCAAGTTATTGAGACCAAAAACTACAGATAATATTATATTATCATTATAAAGAATTTAGCAACCGAGACATGTAGAAAATGCAATATTCACCAGAGACAATCCAACATACCACCGGTGCCTGTACCTAACTCAATAGCCCAGACAGACTACACACATCGACACGATCAAATAATCAATGTGATACAAATTTATAGATACTAAGTATAGTACTGTACTACTTACTGACTTACTTACTGTAGTACTGTACCCTGAATCGTTATTAGAAATCCTCACAATAAAATTGTACTTCAACCGAGCCATACTCACTGACCGCACAATTTATTTTAATTAACAAAATAAATAAAATTGGGTTCTTAATAGACATCGACGTGCCAAATACACATAACTTACCTGACTACAATAGCTGAAAAACTATCGAAATACACCCAACTGAAAGACGAAACCACCCAACTTTGACATAGCAAAAGTCACAATAGTCCCCCTAATGCTATCTGCAACAGGAGTAATACCCAAACAGCTTCATAAGTCCCTTTATAGTTCTCTCAACCTGCCATCTAACACGTACCACCTGATGCAGAAGCTAGTGATTCTCAATACATGTAGGCTAGTAAGAAAATTCCTCCATAGTGAGTGGGACAACTTGCAGCATTAGTCCCACTCAAAAATAGTTTCGGTTAACATACAGCCTACTGCGGATAACCACGGCCTCGCAGTATTTAATATTACTCCAACACTTATCCCACTGATGAACACACCGCTATTAAGCCCGTGCCATCAGGTCTACCAGGCTAGGTCGAGGAAAACAAACCTAGAAACAAAAATAATAATAAATTATCATTATACCGATAAATCTTTACGGTTAATGGCTTAATAGCGGAGAGCCACGGCTCAGGCGGTTCTCGTAGTGCGGCCGGGTCAAGGACTTGATTCAGAAAGCATGCAGTACTCCTGGACACGGCATGCATAGTGAGGAGGTTGCCCTCTCTAGAGCCCTGACCGGCAGCTTGTACCCTGTTCCTGATGCAGATGAGCTACTATTTTTATATTATTTAAAATTTTATTATATATCTAATTCTAAAGATACTATAAATCAGGAGGACCTCAACCAAAATAATTAAATCTTAAAACTACAATGTTAACCACAGGAATCTCCATAAGCATCATTACTTTAAATGTACCTACTGCACAATTCTTCATAATTTACCTTGAAGGTTTGTTGACTAACGAATAACCGCTGGTAACACGTTAACGACTGAACCGGTTGAACCGGTCGGTATGGTGCGTAACCTACAAGATTATATAACAGATTATATTAACGCTCCGAGTTAAGGTTGCACACAGTTATTGATGCGCTAACTTTAAAACCGATGTGGACAGATCCCAGTTTCAAAGATTCTGTTAAAGCAAAAAAAAGCGTGTAAAGTCTCCCGCAACAGGCGCGCCGCGACGACGCGACGGTGCGATGCGATTCTGGTAGAACAATATTTCCATGAAGTTTTCAAAGTCAAAGTCAAATCATTTATTTCAAATAGGCACTTATAAGGCACATTTGAACGTCAAAATTTACAAAAAAAAAAAATTAATTGATTCTAGATGCCCCTTCCAAAAGGTAGTGTCGTATGGAGAAGAATGGGCAAGAAACTCCACCGTTACTCTTTTAAAAATGTTTTACAATATTATGTATGCATTAATTATATGTGAAGACGATGCACCTAGAATAAAATTAATATACCACAATAGGTAAAAATAATTAATTATAACGCATGACCAATTTCATAGAAATTGTTCTACTACAGTCGCGTCGCGCCTGTATGTAGGGGCCTCAAAGCTACATTTTCCTAGAAAAGCGGTGGCCGCCACACAGCTTCTGCAATTTATCGGCTAATGACGTCACTGAAACGTTATTTTAATGAAAGTAAGTTGGTGTGTTTTCCTAGACAGCAGACACCATAAAGTCTAACCCCGCTGTCATCATTTTAATGACAGCTGTCACTGCGGCCGTAATGTAGCGGTCGCCTCTAGGAAACCATAGGTTTAGCGATATAGATTGTAGACCATTGCCATTCGTATTTGACAAAACAAATGTTTTTTTTTGAAAAAGTGTCTTTTACCTACTTAATCATACATCAATGTGAAAAATCCGTAAGTCCTGGTTTCCTTACGATGCTTTACTTCATCGAACATCAGTATAACTTGAGCTTGTTCGGCGGAGTCCTGGGACGCGGTGGTGTCCTTCTGCGAAACAGTTATCTCGCAGAAGGAGGCTGCGGAAAGGGAGCGAGAGATCTCATCCCCTTACCCGGCCCGCAGCAGGCGCACCGGGCGTCGGCGGAGGACGGACAACGCCCTCTTCCAGCCCTCCTAAATGGGTCCAGGGACGACGGAATTGGGGACGTCCGTCGCCCTCCATACATCAGGACCCGAGGCGGCGGCGCGTAGTGTTCCACGCGCGCATCTCTTAGACGTCGCGGGGGGAGTCAAACACCTCACTTCCCCCGCTCGACCGGACGGGGCCCGCATAGGCGGGCAGGCACCAGTCGGGGGTTGCAGAAGATTCGTACGTTCCCGTAACCCCCGGCGCAGGTGTGAGATGGAACACCGGGGTGGTTTTTGGTCAGTAAGAGTCTGACAGACCCCTCCGCCCCCCCAGGGCGGGGGACATCCATGAGGATTTTCCACCCCGGATAAAAAAAAAGGTATATAATCAAAGAACTTGAGATAAACTTGGAAAATCGTGAAAGTTACCTGTCATAGTGACACGTTTTTGATCTTTGGTGCACTTATGAAATAGATCGCCATTGTGGACGATTTAAAAATAAAATATATTACATAAAATTGAGCCTCTAATCCCATAAAGGTTTGGTAGAGGTGTGTACACCCACATTTCGCTAGTTATGTTTAAGTCCCAGGTAATAGGGGGCTGCTGGGAAATGGAATTCTGATGGAAAAACTCAATAACACATTGCCCGACCTGGAAATTGAACCCAGGACCTTATGCTTAGGAGTAGCGCTTGACCAACGAAAATCCACTGAAAATCAGCGCTGTGCTGTGGGTCCCCCATAGCACAGCATCATGCTGAGTAGAAGCCTTCTTGTCACAGTCATGACGTGCAGCTGTCGATTATTTCTGTTTTGTGCTCGTGATTATAGATCTATTTTGTTTGTTTTTATTTTACATTGTTACTAGAGCTAATTATCTTTTTTTTTAATGCACGTGTTTCTGTGACAAATAAACCTATTTTTCTTTCTTTCAACGAGGCAGTCGTATTAAAAATAATCTATAACATTTTGTTATAAAAACTTTTTTACAAAAAAACAACCGACTTCCAAAAAAAACACTAAAAGACGTGAAAAATAACTTTAATTTCGGAAGTCGGTGTCTGGTTTTGTATTTTCGTTTTTGGTCACCGACTTCCGAAATTAAAGTTATTTTTCACGTCTTTTAGTGTTTTTTTTGGAAGTCGGTTGTTTTTTTGTAAAAAAGTTTTTATTTTTCACTTTTTAGTTGCGGTACCTACCCCACACAAACTCGTATACCACTACTTGGTGTGTAAATAACAGTGACAGGAAATTATTAACACATCATCCATATAAACTAAGTGGAAAAAATATGCAATATTAAAGATAACTCAAAAACTACTGGTCAGACCTTGATCAAATTTAAATGGGACCACATGTGAAGCACCACCTATCAAATAAAAAAAGAATCATCCAAATCGGTTCACCCAGAAAAAAGTTATGAGCTAACACACATAAAAAAAAAAAAAAAAAAAAAAAAAAAAAAAAAAAAAAAAAAAAAAAAAAAAAAAAAAAAAAAAAAAAAAAAACATACAGACGAATTGAGAACCTCCTCCTTTTTGGGAAGTCGGTTAAAAAGCTAATTAAGCCTCTAACTAGTTGAATTTAACCATACACAATCATGCATTTATTACATTCCATGAAAAAACCGTTACTGTTGAACGAGAAAATAAATAGGAATTACTTTTCACTCTCTTAACATCATAGTTGAACAATTTACTTTAATAGTTTTATGTTAATAATGTGGACTGATAAATTAACTGGTTGATTGCGATAGTGTTTATTGTTAAAACAATTAAACATTAAAGTTAATAAGCTGGCTTCAAGATACCTACATCCCTCCTGTATAATTAGTAATTACTGTATAAGTTTGCCTATGCATAGTTAAAAGTTACTAGTGAATTGGAGCAGCGCCTGTCTTCATGTGTTAACTGACAATACCGTGTTTCTTAATATGTTTGTAATTGATAACATTTAGGTTTTATTTAAATTAAAATCAACGTATTGATACAATGACACAATCAATTCTGACAACTCAGTTTTTTCTAGACGTTCAATATTGACCAAGGAGTTTATATTATATTACTACAGTGTTACTAGCATATGCCTGTCGTAATTAAACAATGGGGGCTATCGTTTTTGGTCTCACCAGTTGGCGCCACTGGCGAGTAAGGTCCTGTTGTAGTAACTACTTTTATTTGATGTTTTAGATATGTTTAAGTATCCATAAATTCATATTATGTTTATTTTATTACATTTTAAAACTTCAAATGAATATTTAGATTATAATGTTCCTAAAATTGGCAAGCATGAAGCAGACAAATCTTATTCTTCCTTCAAGTGCTACGAATTTAGATCCTAACTTTTGACTTAAAATCTTAAACCTTAATTAATAAAGAATGGCACAACCATTACAACTATTATGAGTCACTCGTTAAAATCCTTGCTAGAAAATCCCGCAAACTGAACTTTCAGAATATATTTTGACATCTAGAGATCTTACTCTACACTAGCGCCTCTAGCGGCGAACTCAAACGCGATAGGCCCTCATTAACTCCTTGCCTAGTTCTACTTCGGGTTCATGCTTGTTTAGGTTCCAAAGAAAAGGACACCACAAAAGAATACTGAATTTTCTACTGAATTTGTATATTTACGCCATCTATGTTTAAGATAGGAAAACACACTGTGTATGTAGTTCTTTATTATTCATGCCAGATGGCGTTAGTTGTTAGATTTTAACGATATTTTCATTCTTGAGCAAAATGTGATGTGTAAAGTAAAGTAGGTATATTCCACGAAAGGATAAGCAGAAGTGTAAGCACCCGTTTCTCCATTTTGTGTTTCTACCTCGAAACCGCCTAACGCGGGATCAAGCAAGCGCGTCCATAACACATCACCACAGCAAATGTCACGTCGTTTTCTGTTAGGAACTCCCTCGGATGTAAGAAGGATGACTTACCTCCTCCTATTTAGAAAATTCTTTGTCGGGAACCACACGGAACTGCTAATATAGCTAGAGGTACCTATTTACTCAAATGAATGGTTTGCGTAATGTTTTTTTTTTGTGGAAATTCTCAGTAATAGCCCGGAGTCTGGCCTTAAGTTGATAGGCGTGATGTCATGGTTTTATGTTTAATTATTTAAGCCAATTATACCCAAAGTGGTCTATATCGACTCCCAGGGGTCGACGACGACCTGCAAGGGGTCCATGTTAGTGAAGAAATAATTAGGGGTTCGACAAATGTAAACGGGGGTTTACGATAATGTCGTGACTTTAGGAACGGAGTATTCTGGGTGTTTGGATACCCAGAACTTAAAGATCGGGTTAGGAAAACGACCATCCATTCCATCACAAAGATCACTTGGAAAGATGCCACGCGAAAATGGAATTGGGCTGTCGCATGTCAGACGACCAATGGGCGAAACTTACGACCCAATAGGTCCCTCTTAACGGCAAGCGACATCGCGTCAGGCCCAGACGGAGATAGCGGGATGAACTGAACTCCTTCAACAATAACTGATCCTTAGCAGCTTTAAACAGAGATAAGTGGAAATAAAGTAGGCAGGACTTTGCCCTGCAGTGGGACATCACAGGTTTTTAATAAAATAATATTAATAGAATAACCCACATACACAGATGATTTTGTTGCTTAGTTTTTACCTGAAAACGTAACAAACAGACCGACGACGATAGTACTATTGTAGGTTCTGTCGTAGATTTTGTAAACAAAATTATTTTCGCAATTTTATAGTATCAGTAGCAAATAAGTAAGACGTGGTTCTGAAACCCCCGTTGAAATTTTTCGAAGGATATTTAAAAAAAAAAATGCCGTTCCTCCATATTACCCTATTGAATGACTATTTCATGAAATCATGACATTTGAGGGCAATTCTAACTTAAGGAGTTATATTGCTGATTCTAATGATTATAATTCTGTAAAGCCATATTTGATACGGTCGCGAATCATATTTAGATCACCATACAACCTGATACTGACCTGCAAATTGCAAAAAACGGAAGAAAATTTGAATTTCGCGGGCTACCTTGGCGCATCCCCCTTAAGTACTTAACGTATTTTTTTATTGTTTTTGTCGCTCGAATTCACTACAGTTAGAAATCGGTCAAAAAACTTTTGAAGTTGATGTATTTGCATTAAATGCAATACGAGTATAGGCTGGGGTCTACACAAAACTGAAAAACATGGCAAGTGGTCCACGAGACAAAAAAGTTTGAGGACCTCTGATTTAAACTTTCTAAGATATAACAGTGAAACTTTGGTTTGTTAAAACTTTTCCCTATGTATGTTACATTATTACATAATATTTTCTTCAACAACTTAATTAGCTGATAAGTATTATTAAAGCCTCTACAGGTAAACTTCGAGTAATTAGTTGTTGTTCAAGAATGTTGTCGTGTTCACATGTTCTTGTTTAGACAATGTATGAATGCTGTTAACTATGTATAAATTATAATAAGTTGGTATGAAAGCTTGCGAAGCAGGTATTTTAAATAGATTATTCTACAAGGCTCCTCGCGACACGCAACGCTAATCGCACGCGGCAAAAAGGCACCGCTTTAGGAGAGCCTTTAAGGTTCCTTCCACGAAACGCGACACAAAGGCATCGCCTGTCGCGCGACGAGCGGTGCCTTTGTGCCGCGTGCAATTAGCGTTGCGTGTCGCGCCTGTTTGCAGGAGCCCTATTGCGGAATATTTTGCTGTTTCTATATACCTACATAATCCTTATCCATCTACGAATATTATAAATGCGAAAGTAACTCTGCCTGTTTGTCTGTCTGTTACGTTTTCACGCCTAAACGGCTAAATGGGTTTTGATAGGCATACAGGTAGATCATGACCTGGATTAGGACATAAGTAGGATACTTTTTATTCCGGTACTACGTTCCCGTGGGATAAATTCCGAAATCCGCGCGGGGGAAGCCGCAGGCAAAAACTAGTGTCTTGGTATGTTGGTAAGGGGATTGTTGACCAACGTAATGGTTACCTAATGGGTAACCTTACCACCTATTAGTTTATTCAGGGTGGTCGATGCGTTATCGACCAGACCAAAGACACAATAATTATTCTACCGGCAACTAATTTCTCCTGCAAACTGAGGTACAGTACAACTATTTTCTCAATGTCCCTCGGGAATCATTGCAGTTCCCTAAACAAACGAATGCTAATTTCTATGTCCATCAATTATTAGATTTATCGTGTATAATAATTTGAATTTAGAACTAAGTACTTTATTGTTTGTGATCCATACAACACTACCGACCGTGCCAACACACGGCGAATAAGCCGTAGTTTTTCACGGCAAGAAACACGTGTGTGTACAAAGGGCCTTAGCCTACTAACGCGTTTTATTCAGGACAGCTATGACAATCAATCTCCTGTGACAGCCCGCCATAATTGGACAGTGACAGTTGACATAAACAATATAAACTTACCACACAAAACAAACCAGAAGATAGCTTGTTGGTTGCAGAAATAATTTTGTTAACTTCCTGAATGAACAGATTTTCACGTTGTGGCATTAGTATAGGCTAGGAATGAGTCATGTGCAGCCAAGCATATTATAAGTTGGGGGATTACATCGCTGACAAAAATGCTTGGCTCGACGCTGGTCCTGCTCCACAAGGGCGAATAAACTAATTAATCAGCATTCGAAAATATTGCTGGAGCTGCTGAAGATTGTAAAGACTATCTTTACATTGTATAAATTCAATCTCTTAGTATTGTATAATTGCATAGCACATGTGTGAGTACTATATGTACCTACTTTGAAACTACCATTTACTGGGTTCGTCTTTCATTGAGTTGAATGTGCCCTGGCAGCTGAGAGTACGTTATGCTCACTCAAATGTCTCGCTGGTGGTGGCGTGTGTGTTGGATAATTAACTTCAAAGTGTTTGAGCTGAATGGTGCTGATCCATACGTCATGTTCGTGAACGGACGCTGTCAGTTGGGACTGGTCATCTCTTAGCTGCCACGGCTTATTTTAATTTCTGAAGTGTTTTTTTTATTGTTTTATCTTTTTAATTACGGTCGCTTTTAGCGTGCACGTCTTTCTACATCAGTCTCACATGTATAATTTAAAAAAAAAAAAACAACATGAACGATGTAACCAATTTTTGTAACAATAATTTGATTTAGAAGAGTGTTCATGGAGTTTGAAGCCCGTTCTTCTCCATAGGTACCTACTACGCTTTCGAATGGACAACTAGCTTCATCTTTAAAGGCTCGTGCACACTGGCGCGACTTGACAGCGTACACAAAGGCACCGCGTGCAGCGCGACGGGCGGCGCCTTAGTGTCGGGCTGTCGCGTCGCGCGAGTGTCTACGAGCCTTAAATAAATACTTTCAGGTTGAGTTTGTGCATCCATAGCCAAGTTTTCTATATTCTTCCAATTATAAGGAAGTTTAAATGTGTCGTGTAATCGGTGAATGTTTTTGGAAAAAAAAAACAGACAATACTCACTAAAAAGACTTTTAATTTTTAATCTTATTCACTAAACGAAACACCATACAGGTCATCATAGTTCCTCTCTTGCTTTATCATCAACCACCCCATCGACGGCCATTTTGGAATACTTCTCCAAGAAGTTTTCCCAGAACTGCTTCCTCTCTCCAAGAGGGTTGATCTTCATCCTGAGTTGCTTCGTGATGTGGAGGTAGTCGGTATCAGGGTTTTTGCTTATCGGCTTCCAGGTGATGCCTTTTAGAACTTGGTCATCTGTTGATGGTGTGGGGTTCCTGAAATTGACGTTTGCCGATTAAATAATGGGTACTTATTGGTCAAAGTGGAATGAAGGAAGGATGAGATGGCAGCGGCTCTGTTCTGTAACTGTACTGTTGAAGTAGTAATTGTAAATCGTATCAGTTCATTATGCTTTTTGTTTTTGTTTTGTTTAATAAAAATAGAAATTGAACAAGCATGTGTGCTTCGATCAAAGTTTTGCTTGTTTTGAATTTTTGACTAGGCTTTATGGGGTGTTGAATTGTTGCAAATGGGTCACACTATCACGTCCTGGGAGGAATACGTCAAATAACAAGTCACTCTGTATAACAAAAATAGTCTTAATAAACCTAAAGTATGTTTTATCCACATAACATAATTATTGAAACATACCTTGTTTTAGCAAAATTGCTCCACAAGCGGACCATCTTCTTCATCACCTTCACCTCGTTCTGTTCACTAGGCAGGCTCAGAATCTGATCATAACTCTTTTTGATACGTGAGCATACTTGCAAGTAACACAATTCATCACCTACGGTGGCTCCATGGTGTTCCATACTTGTCCTTGCCCTGGTCATCAATAACTGGCTGTTCTCATTCCACTGTCCTCTGAAGTCAAAGACATAGTAAAAAACATGAGATGATAGGCCTCCCGCTAGTTTATGAGCAGCTAAATCTATAGCATAGTTTTGTAAAACATCTGCCATGTACACAGCATACTCCAGAATATTTGCGTAATGAAGCGATTTATCCTCCAAATAAAAGTTTACGATATCTTTCCCAGCTTCCTTGTATTTAGAACTTTCTCGTACGAATCTAAAGTTGGTCCTTATCGGAAGCTTTACTATATTTTTTTCGATAACATCAGTTACGAGGCTTGGCTCAAATATTAAATGAGATACTGTGTCTAGACCCTCTCGAGAATTGAAACCAATTATAACGGGAACGTCATTGACTACTTTCCCATTTTCTGGTAATGTTGTAAGAACTGCATCTTCGGTATCATCTTCAATAGTTGGCGCGAAAGGAAACGAACTTATCTGATATTTGTCGATTGCTTCGGTATCTATAGTATCAACTTCAGCGAGTAGAATTTTTTCGGCATCCAACTTCTGTAGTTCTTCTAACAATTCCTTACTATCAGCCGCTGTAATATTTAGAGCTCCTCCAAGTTGGAATGCCTTCTTCTTAAGACCTTTTGAGAAATACATGGCTTCGAAAGACGTTCCACTTTGGAGGATTGCACCAGAGAATAGACCTTTAGCTTTTTCTGAATAAAGTAGTATATCAACCAGAGCAGCTCCACCACGGCTTCCCATCAGTGTTACTCTAGTGGGATCACCACCGAACTTTTCTATATTGTTGTTAATCCATTCCAGTCCTAATATAAAGTCTCTCAATCCATTATTGCCTTTGATGACACCATCTTCAGTGGTCAAGTAGCCGAGAATTGCAAGTCGATGGCTAACGGTGACGACAATGACATCATCTTCAACCAAGAAGTCAGGAGAATAAGTGTCGGTGCCATTGAACCATGTTCTGAACTGATCGTTGTAGTCAAAGACAATGACGGGGGCATTTCCTTTGACGTCGGGTGTGAAGACGCTCACGTAGAGGCAGTCTTCGGAGCCAGATATACCAAAAGGCTCCTTATTCCTCATACTGGAGCTGAACTGCATGCATGTTGGTTTGTTCTCAAAAGCTTCCAGGTTGCCATTCCAACCACTGTGTGGTTTTGGGGGCTGAAATAATAATAAAACGGAGTTTTTATATTAGTAAGATTAAGATATTTTGTAGTTTTTACGCTGAGACAAAGTAAAGTGAGTAAGTGATCTAGGTAAAGTTTTAATTGATTTGTAATACATGAAATAACAATTGAATTGTCTAGATAATTAAAACCAACTCAAAAATATTTTTCCACCATTGAAAACAATTAAATTCGATTCCATTGAATAAACCCTGAAGCTTTCCCTATTTTACTTTCCATTTTAACTATAAATCTAAGAGGGTCGTTCAAATATTTAAGTGTTTTCACAAGTTCGGTTACCCCGAATATACCCCGCAAATACTCTACCGACCTTACCTGAAATCTTAATTCTCCTGTGGGTGTTTCCGCAAAAGGTATTCCTTTAAATGTATAAAAATCCTGCTTTTTAAGTATAGTTTTTTCTACTTTACCCACAACAACACCTTGTTTTAAACTTATGTTTACTGTCTCATCACAGAAACACTGTTTAATTATAAAAATTGTAAGAAAAAATGTTAACGTTTTCATTTTAGTTGATTGAATTTAATATTTTTATCGATTTATTATTGTGAGTATTTAGTTAACACATTGTGTTTGATACCGACTAGTTCACTAAGACTACAGATAACAAAGGAGTACGTGTTCTTTGTATTATCTTTTGTAGATAATTAATTATCCGAAACCCATTTATCTAGATTTTCCTTATATTTGGTTTAACTGATTAATGACATCTATTTTTGAATATAGCTGTGTATTAGCCCGTCTTTATAATCTATCATATTTTCGTTAAACGATCGTGTCGTATCTAGCATAAACTGAATCACCACGTTTGGGAAACTGTTGGTGATTTCAATAATTTTGCTATTTTTAATTAATAGTGTTGTTGTTTTTGTTGCTGTTGGCAGCATTTACAGGCTATTTTATATGCTGGCCTATTAGATACACACTAGCCGGTGCCTGCAAATTCGTTCATCGTAGATGAATTTAGAAGATCCCTTACATATGCAGTGTTGTAGGAAGTGCGTTGCCTATACAGGGTGACTTGTAATTTGACATATTTCTTCCTTTGTCATACTGTTCTTTATTTTTCTTTAGTTTTTTATTTGTCATAGTGTGCGCCATTTGCAACAATTAAGCACCCCATAAAGCCTAGCCGAAAATTCATGGGGTTCAAGAAAATATATTTTTTATGTATTTTTGAAAATTTCACAGAATTCGTCACTAAATATCACTTTTCTCTAAACTCTCAAATTGAATGGCCTTCATTGCTATTCCATTAGGTACCTAATACTCTATCAGATCTTTCGATGTAACCAAATTATCCAAAACATCAAACAGTTTAAAGTTTTAGGAAGAGGTTTATTAACCATTTTCAAATATCATCCACGAATGTGAACTTTGACACAAGTTACATAAAAAAAATACTAAGACACAAATTACGGGGAAGTCATCTTCATTTAATCAGCTTTCTAACGGGGAACAAAAGTTTTAGCGGTGCCGATGAAAAGTCAATATAATACAGGCAAAATCCGAATTTGCAAATTGTTGAAATATATAAAAAAGGGGTTATCAGAAAATTCAGACACAGATTATGATTATAAAATAATAGGTCGGGGAAATTTTTTTTCGTACAAAGTTGTAGTAAATACTCATTGGCTGTACTATTTGTATACGACTGATTTTGATACCATTGAATAGGTAACATTTAAAAAAGAAAAATAAAAAGTATAAACGATTTCCCGTCATTATTCAATTGTTTTTCTATCCGCCAAAATTTGTGAATCTAACGAAGAAATTCGATACATTTTGAAGTTTTATTACAAAAGGGTAAAATGCGATAAAAAGCCGCTAAAAAATGTGACGTTTATGGAATTAACGCAGAGTAGCACAAAGTTGGTTCAAGCGTTTTCAATCCGGGAATTTTGATGTCAAACATGCAGCTCACTCTGGTTGCCCTATTACGGATAAAATGGATGCCATTTTTGAAAAAGTGTCACAATATTGGCATATTAGTTAGTTATGACATAGCTGAAGAGTTAAGAGGCTTACAAGAGCTAAAGCGCGGTCACTGTCGGATTGTATAGAAAAGAAAGAGACGCGCGATGACACAACGCTGGTAATTTATTGCAAAATATGTAGCAATTATGGATTTACAAAAAATCTATTCATTGGACTAAAAAACTAAAACACTATCACGTTAGTATTTTACTTGTAGAATAATCTGACAAAAAATCTGAATGTTTGCATGTATATTAGTATGGTTTTTAATCGTTGAAAGAATTTTTTAGAGGTATCTTCGTGATTTTTTTCTATCATATAAAGTTAATTGTATTATGTTTTCAACACACTATCTAACTAGCATATATCCAGAAAAATGTCATATGTTTTTCGGATTTTGGTTACTGCAGTGGATCATATATTTTTAGGCATTTTAAATTTGCGTTTAGGTCATGTAGTCCCCTTAAGGGTTGACCACAAAATAGTTTTGAGCCAATTGAAAAAGTCTGGGTATACAAAAAATCTCGATATTTAGTTAGTCTTGAATTTGTATATAAAATACGAAATAACTTTTTCCCCGACCCCTAATATTATGTAGTATTATTCAAATATAATGTATTATGTACTTAATTAATATATTCTGACGATATCTATCTAATCTTGGTGTATGTATAAGCGGTGCTATCAACGAAATGTTTTCTAAATAAAAACCTAGTAAAACGACAGCTTCACTTAAAATAAAATAATTTATTTTCCACATTATTTATACCATTGATTTATACTCCATTTGAAATAAGATTATACATTTAAATAAACCTTATGTACACTCCGATCAACCGATTTTGACTTCTGTTGCGTTGGTGGCATGACAAATGTCAGCTGCAGTAAACAGTTGGTATTGTAACCACGTTTTTGCTTTTATTGCCATCCTTATGCCTACGGAATAGAAATCAAAATCAGTTGAACGGACTGTAAAAAGGGTTTATTTAAAATTGTAATATTATTTCGAACGGAGTATAGAAACATAAAATCCAATTTCACTAATAAACTATTATAGTTCATCTTTCACATCCTTGACAACCCCTTTGACTGCCATTGCCTTGTATTTGGCGAGGAAGTCATCCCAGAACTTGATCCTATCTTCGTGAAGGTTCTTCTTCATTAGCAGTTCATCACTGATGACCAGGCACTCCTTGTTCTCTTTGGTAGCTGGTGTCCAGGTGAAGTCGCTGCCTTCAGGCGTGGGATTGCTGAGTACAAAGGAAAATTATATAAGTTGTATTTTTTATTAGGAGGTTTACACTGCCTAGGGAGGGGGATGGAACATAATATTGTAATTAACTTGTGGATGACCTAAAGTACTAGGTCAATGAACTTACTTTTTATAACATTTCACTGTGATTAGACTAGTACGTTTATTGTATTTCTATGTAGCAAAATATTATTAATGTTCGAATTTGGACAAAAAATCTTTTTTAGCATTTAAAACTTCGTATTTACGAGAGGTAGACGAAAATCGACTGATAGGTGTATTAAAACAATCTCTTGTTTTTCTTTTTAACTTACCCAGATTTAGCGAAATTTGTCCATAACTTGACCATGTTTCTAATAACTTTCAGTTCTTCAGAGTCTTCATCTTCCAAAACTTTTTTATAAAGCTTGTTTATTGGTTTGCAAACAAAGAGATAGCAAAGTTCATCTCCAGTGGTGGCGCCCCATGTACCCTCCATCGTCAACGCACTCTCTACAACCTGGTTCTTCCTCATATTAAGTTCTCCGCTATAATCAAATGTGTAATAATATACAGACGAACTAGACTCGTTCACATACTTCCGCACTGCATAATCTATGGGATAAAAATTCAACACATCTGCAGTATAAGTCAAATATTCTCCAGGTTTAGTTATCTTCACATAACCTTCATCGAAATAGAATTCTTTCACTTCGTCGATAGCGTGAAAGTAGATATTCGAGTTCAATTCGAAATGGAAATCAGCTCTGACAGGAATTACCAAAATGAAATCTCGATCAGCGAATGTAAGGTATTGAGGCTTACGAAGAAAACGTTCATTGATTTCGATACCTTCTCTAGAATTGTAACCGATCATGATGGGTATATCTATGTCAATCGGGCCATCGTCAGGTAGATGAGTGATGATGGCATCAGGGTGATCTGGTTCAACTACAGGTCCAAAGGGTACAGTCGCTATCTGTGTTCTTCTACCTTCGTCTGCATCCACCGAAACAGAATCTTGTGAAACGATTTCCATTGATGATAACGATGATAACTCAGCGAGTAAATTGGAGCTGGTTACCGCTGTTTTTTCAAGTACTTTGGCAAATGCTGCTGCCTTTTCTTTTGGGTTTGTTGGCATATACACGGGATTCCACGCAGTTCCACTCTGTAGTATTGCTTTACTGAATAGTCCTTTAGCCTTGCGTGAATTTAGCAAAAGATCTACAAGGGCTGCTCCACCATCAACTCCCATCAATGTGACCCTATAGGGGTCTCCACCAAACTTGTCCACGTTTTGTTGCAGCCATTTGAGAGCTAAAATTACATCTCTAATTCCATTATTTCCTGGTAGCTTTTCATCGTCGAAAGCTAAAAAGCCTATTGATCCGACTCTGTGGCTGATTGTAACTAGAACTACATCTTCTTTAACGATGAAATCTGGACCAAAGTCCCGGGATGCGTTGTGTGTTACTTTGAAATGTTCATTGTATAGGAACACTATAACTGGCATGCTAAGTTCTTCATTGTTTGGTAGTTTTGGAGTATGTACGCTTAGTGTTAAGCAATCATCTTGGCCACTGAACCCATATCTTTTTATAGGCCTTACCGGAAGATTCATTTGAGAGCATGGTTTCCTTTCTTTTTTTACTTCAAGAACGTCGGCCCATCCTTCATGCGGTTGTGGAGCCTGGAATATGCAAAGCCAAATTGTTAATACATACCTAATTAGACAAAACAATTTGTCAAATCGACCTTTAAAAATTCTACCATTAAAAATTAGAGTGAATTCAGAATTTTAACTAACTTTAGTACGTTTATTCTTCGGTAGAAACATATGTTTCTACCATTTGGTAGAAACCTGTGGTAGAAACTATAAGAATGAGCTAAGTTTTGATGTCAATATCGGAAAATAAAATATTGAGAGACTATCCGGCGGTACGACGCGCGACGGAGACGTCAGTGAGCACTATTATAACTTTGCAGATATGGTCCCAATTTTTAATATATACGAGCATTGTCGGATAGATGCAGATACGGGGTGGTTAATATTATACTTTGATTCATCTAATGTTACAACTTCTGTCATAAATTCAGCATGCAGAAACTATTATGGGTAGTATCGTAACGTTATTTGCATTTGCTTTTAACCAAAACGAATACTTACGAAGAGTCACATAATTAGGTGTTAGAATGCACGAGCAATCTACTGCTGGATGTAGTGCTCTTTAATTTCTAATTACACGCCACTCCTCGCGGATCCTCGGCTAAATTCATTCATCTTTTATCAGCTTATGATATATTCGTGACATAATTAAGACCTTTCAAAAAACTGAACCTTTAGGCATTACCTTTAACCAGCGTATAAACTTAATTTAATGAAGTAAGTAAAAGAAGACTCACCAAAAACCGAAGTTCACCAACCGGCGGTTTCCCATAAGGAATGCCCAAAAACGAGTAATATTTCTCATCTTTTAATATAGATTTCACTTCTACACCGGCAACTTTTCCTAAACTAGTGTCTACTATGACATCAGCATATATTATTTTTATTATAAACAACCCAAAAACTACTAAACACGGTTTTATTCCTTCCATCTTGGTTATGTTTTATTAATAATTGTTTGTTTAACTATACAATCACGCATGTCGGTAGACCTGACGTGTCCTATAGATAATTTGTTACTAATCTTGGGTTTAACACTAAGTAGTTATTTATTATCTAGTGTACGATAAATAATATTATGGTGACTTAAGTACTTTGTCTGTTATCAGATTTTTGTTGCTACTGGTAATTTTTTGTAAAAAAGATAGCGATGGATTTAATTAATGATTTGAGGAAAAGTATTGTTTTTTAGGGACTTTCAAAGATCACCACCATTGCTTACTGCTGATTTGCAATTTCAGTTAATTATAAGTCCAGCTTTGTCCAGTCCAAATTAATCGTACCATTAAAACGAAGTAAGTAGATAAGTCTTTCTTTCTTTCCCTACCTGTAGTTTCTTCCTACCCCCATGGGAAGAAGGCGTGAGTTTATTATTTTTATGTTTAAGCAGATAATTCCTTTCCTCACGATATTTTCCTTCACCGTTTGGTTTTTGTTTGTGATATCTAAAAGCATAACTTTGAAAGTTCAGAATTTGAAACGGTCACATTTACACTTTCCGAACTTCGAACCCGCAACTGCAAGATCAAGTATCGACTCTCTAAACTTACGTGCTATATTCAAATCAAAATCAAATCAAATCAAAATATTTTATTTCACATAAACCAACATGGGCACTTATGAAACGTCACAAGCTAGGTGCACGGTTCCAATTGGTTGTTTCCTATGGAGAAGAGCCGAAAAGAAACTCCACGGTTACTCTTTTAAAAATAAGGGGCTTTTACAATGTTTCCAATTACAGTGTTGATAGATATGGGAAGACAGTGTAGGCCTGTCAACAAGTAACAGGTACTCAACAAAATATTAAAAGGTCCACAAATCTACAGTCTACAAGTTAGGCCTACAACGTTCTCACATTTACAAAACCCAATATTATGACGACATAGCCAGATCGAGTCATAAAATTAATAATAGGTAACCGGCGAGCTTCATCTTTCATACACACCTAAATGAAATGAATTCTCGTTTGCTGGAAAACTGAAGACGGGCAATTTTATGAAAATTCTTTTTCTAATATCGTTACATTTTTCATCTTTTTTCATAACGATCCTATTAGTATTATATTTCTGCGATGATCATCGTTCCCTTAATTTCCGCTCCAATAACTCTTTACGTGGATACTCAAAGGGACCGGAATCACCATGATCTTAGGTTGAAAGCCAAATTTTTTTTTATGAATAATATCTATTAATTTCTGAAGACATAAATGATCAAAATTACGAGTTAATTTCTAGGCTGGAAAAATTGTTGGATTGTCAAAACATAATTTTCGCTTCAAAAATTTACTTTCAAAACAACGTGTCGTTAGCAACGAAAGGTAACCTCCTTTCGTTGCTAGCGACACGTTGTTTTCATAGAAATACATAGAAACCAGTAGTGTCGCAGCGACACGTCGTCTGCTGCTGCTGCCTGCAGTCGGCTACGAACTTATACCTTTAGGGAAGAGCCCCTCCACTTATTGATCTCATTTGAAGTAGCACGCTACGATGTCATTAATAAAGTCGGAATAAAGAGAAGCAGCAACTATAATCAATTAATAACATGTTGTCATTACGGAAACAGTTTTCGATCCGTTTCAGTAAAGACAGACAAAGTTAGACAAACTGATCTGCTTGAATTTGTTCAAACGGATCAGATTGTATTACAACAAATCCTTGAAGTAACAGCGAATTAATAAGACAAACCTAATTTCATTGCAGAATTGCCTAAAATGTAGGGGTAGGTTAGTATAATAACGATAACGATAATAGAGAACTTTGTAGGCCAAACTTGTAGACGGTAGATTTGTAGACCTTTTTTTTATTTTGTTGAGTACCTGCTACTTGTTGACAGGCTTACACTGTCCTTCCATACGGTATCTATTAATACTGTAATTTGAAAACATTATAAAAGCCACTATTTTTAAAAGAGTAACTGTCGAGTTTCTTGCCGGCTCTTCTCCATAAGAAACGACCAATTGGAACCGTGCACCTAGTTTCTGACGTTTCATAAGTGCCTATGTAGTTTC
Organism: Griposia aprilina; assembly: GCA_916610205.1. NCBI lineage: Eukaryota > Metazoa > Arthropoda > Insecta > Lepidoptera > Noctuidae > Griposia > Griposia aprilina. The sequence continues at coordinate 6,668,411 of OU744299.1, forward strand.
AAGTGAAATAAAATATTTTGATTTTGATTTTGAATACACGGTTACTGGTGATACTAAATGCTTATAACTATATCTTTTTAGTGTATCTACATCTCAATTCTAAAACCAAAACGCAAAAAAGAATATACTTTAGTAATTGATTCCTCCTCGTTTCCTGCAGGTGATAAAAACCAAAGTACATTGCTTTTGCCGGACTTATTTAAAGCAAGTAGTTCCAGGTAACGTATTGAGTCACGTTCAGCACTATCGGGTTAAAGCATCGTAAAACAACCTAAGTACTAGCTGGTTAAACTGCTTTTCTACGTGAATATGTACTCGGGTTAGTTAAGGTGAATCCCCAGCTGTGGCCCGCTAAATTCATATTTTATTTGTTTTTTTCCAAACAGAGCTGCAATTTGGAAAAAAAACCAAAGAAAATTGGAATTTGCTGGACTGCAGCTGAGTATTCACCTTATCTGGGTATCATGGGAGTGTGTTCTGAAATAACTTTCAGTCAGAATTCAGTTCGTATTTACGTTTAAGCAGAACACTAAAGAATTGGTTTAATAACATAACATCACGGCTGTATTCCCCGAAAGGTTAGGCAGCACCAGTAGTACATCCAACGTTGAAGTTCCATGTAACAGGGGGCGAGCCTATTGCCATCATGCCGGGCAGAAATTCAAATGGGTTAATGTGTACGTAATATTTGAAATAATGCAATTGTGGGTTTCCAGCAATAGTACTTACGCTATTATGCGTCTAAGAGATTCCCCCAGAGAATATACGCAGCTGCATTGTTCAGTTTGCTAATAAAAATAAGCTGCAATTAACAATCTATCTGCAAAGCGCTCTGATAATTATTACTTTCATGCCATTAGTGACGTCGTCCTTATTAGTATTATGTTCGTTGTAGTAATTATGACTTTATTTCGACGTCGTATACATGTCGCAGGCAAATTGTATGATTTTTCATTATACATACGGTGCCGTCCGTTTGCATACTGTCACCGATATGTATAATGCCTGAGGCAACATGATGACGCTTCTGATTGCATCCATTTCGTCAAGAACCATAAGTTAAGGTGACCATGATTGAAGGATAATTAAAATAGATGTCGTATTATTTCACCTGTTTTATTAGGTAATGTAACAAAGTACAAAATGAGGTAGGTAGGTAAGTAAAGTTACTAATCAGACTTTTATTTTAGGAACTTACATAACTATAATTAAAAAAAAAATCACGTTGTTAATATTATGATGATATAACAAAAAAATTAACTGAGTTAGTGTAAGGCACTTAAAAATTGTTTAATAATCAGCCATGTTCAATGGTAATTTAGGTACTTACACTATGATGTAAAATTAAAAAGTGTGATTTACAAAAAAAAACTAAATTATTTCTTCAAATAAAGTAAAAGACTTGAGCGTGTTTAATGAGCTGGTTATCCTCTATAACTTTTTCTCTATTCCACAACATTTTTAATGTTGCCGTTTGAGATTCAAACATCTTTAAAATAACTTATTTCTTGCGTTACGCACTTATTTTCATCTTTATTTTTGGAAACACTTACATACCACCGGTGGTAGAAAATAGTACTAATTGTATGAATTCGCCTAGGCATTATGTTTACGGCGTTCGAATCATCAATTGGGTTTCAAAGTGTCTGGGCATTAAACATAACGGCAACAGTATTCAAACGGACGGCACCGTATTAACATACGGCGCAAATTGTATAATTCGTCATTATGCAATGACGAATTATACAATTTGCCTGCGGGATACATAATATACAGTATGTAGCTATTAACTATTTGGTTCTAGGGATTTGGAAATTAAAACAGTGATAGGTACGTACTAGGTTTAATTTCAATTAAGGTGTTTCGCCGATGGGTAAGTATAAAGGGATATATATATATCCTATAAAGGGACTGCCGGTCTATTCTGTAAAAATCTCAGCGTGAAAACATAGGTGAAGTGATCTTGAAGTGAGCTTTCATTCGACCTGATGCTAGGGATTGACACCAATGACAGCTCACTTCACCTTAGTTTTACCGGTTTTTTACAGAATAGAATGGCTGGTCTTAAAGTGGAAATATATAGGGTGACTGGTAATTAGTGACTGATAGATAAACACATGATTCAACTCATCTTAACAAACAACTTTCCCAAAGTAACGATTTTTCCAAGCGCTTGACCCCATTCACCCCAATAGAATATTGAGTACCTAACAACAATAATATACCATTAGCTGTAATTTAATTTATGAACTAATTAATCCCTTTTTACAAACAAAATTATTCCACTTTTACCATGCATTATTCTTGTTTCATTCATTCATTCGTTTAAGGACCGCGTGCGTGCTATCAGCTGTTAGTCGCTAGAACCCATTCTGTCTCATGTTACATGAATGAAAAAAGAATAAGGAAAGTTGGAATAATTTTGTTTGTAAAAAGGGATTAGTAACTAAAATAAATTACAGCAGATGGTGTATTATGCTTGTTGGGTACTCAATATTCTATTGGGGTGATTGGGGTAAAGGGCTTGGTAAATTAAAAAAAAAATCGTTTCTTTGGGAAAGTTGTTTGTTATGATGAGTACAATTATGTGTTTAAGTATCGGTCACTAATTACCAGTCACCCTATATGCTTTTGGATACACTGGGATCGAATCCAGAACCTTAATCGTTTCCACCTTAACGGGCTTTCGATAAGTTCAATGAATCGGAAAAACGAGAGCAAGCAATATAGAACTACTTATTAAAAAATTAACCTAGATTTCTGCATAATTTTTTCATACTTCAAAAATATTTTACCACTATCATTTGTCATGTATAGTCGAACTCACAATTTTCTTACCTCCCTAAGGTTGAATTTAGGTTCTAGACCAATGTGAAATTAGGTTTCAACCATAGTGAAGCTTCAATTTACTGAGAGTTTTTGTCAATAGCGGTAAAGTAATTACGAAATTTACTTTAGGTACATGAACAAGTCTATATCACTATAATAATTTCACGTGTACAACTAAATTAATGGGAGGGGACGCCCTAGGGGAATATGGTGAACTTATTGGTGATGTTCTTCAGAAAGGTCAGGTGCGTAGTACTCGCAGCCGGCGTGCGTGGAAGACCGGCGGGGTACGGATGTACTCGGGGTACTTGTACGTAACACACTAACAGTAGGAATGGGTTTCATTTTTAACGGACTTCAAAAAGGAGGAGGTTATCAATTTGGATGTTTTTTTTTTTTTATGTATGTTCGGGCATAACTCCGTCATATATAGACGGATTTGCAAAAATCTTTTTTTGTTTGAAAGGGTATACTCTCGAGGTGGTCCCATTGTCACCAAGTCAGAATCTGATGAAGGGATCCCTAGGAAATCGAGGGAAATCCTCAATTTTTACAGGCACGCCTATGGCGATTTGGGTATTTTCTATAGTAACTCGTGCATTTGCACTCGGAAAGCACCATTCGGTGAAGTGGAACTGATGATGAAGACCAGAGGTGGCCACCGGAACTACTCAATTATAAGTATTTCACGGGTTACAATTAGATTACTTTAATATGGTTGCTAAGCAATTTATGCTCGTCACAATGAATATGGTGAAATGGTGCTGATGGTGGCTTCACCATCAGCTCCAGTTCTTTTGGTTCTTACCAGGAGAACTCCTCACCAATTAACGTCCCTGCTTCAGGAAAAGGAATATCTTGCAAAAGGTGATGAGTAGTTGACATTAGGCTATTGTAACTTAGATAAATTAAAAGCCAACTCACTAAAAAGTGAAAAATAAAAACTTTTTACAAAAAAAAAAACAACCGACTTCAATAAAAATCACTACAAAGTGAAAAATAACTTTAATTTCGGAAGTCTGTGGCAAAAAACTAAAATACAGATCCAAAGACACCGACTTCCGAAATTAAAGTTATTTTTCACTTTGTAGTGTTTTTTATTGAAGTAGGTTGTTTTTTTTTTGTAAAAAAGTTTCTATGACAGTTAAACAACATTCATTGCGTTATTTACGTTGTTGAGCAGACAAATTTTTCGAACATATGAACCAATGGATTAGCAATAAGCTTCAAAATGATTCAGATTGTGATAGATAGTGTGTTACGTAATTAGGATGCAGATGTATGAACGTAAACGAGGCAAAAGGAGTATGTAAGGATCGTAGCAGGTGGCGTTCTGTAGCTTCTGCCTACCTACATGGGAAGAAGGCGTAAGTTTATGTATGTGTAACTAAATTAAAACAATACCTAGTCATTATAATTCATCCTTTTTATTAACAGATTCATTGACAATGCCATCGACGGCCATTCGTTCCCATTTTTCAATAAATTGGTCCCAGAAAGTGAACCTGTGTTTGTATAGATCTGTCTTTATTTCCATGTGCTGGTCGATGTGAAGGTATTCCTTATTTTCAATGGTATATGTCGGCCATTTTAGGCCTTCAAGATCGTCATCGTTGTCTGGTGTTGGGTTCCTGAAAGTAAGTTAATTACGATTATTTACTCATTGCCGCCTTGTTAAAATACTATAGAATCTCCGTAACCATCACCTAATCTCCTGAATTATAAAATTACTCTAATGTGATGTTTTAAGGCGGCCCGTAGACTTATAATACGTGTGCGCAATATCATTAAATCAGCCTTTGTACTCAAACGATCCATTGTTGTCACGCAATGACATTGACGGCCCCTAAGCTTCAATGTTTTCGCGTGAGCAAGATGCGCAATACTTATCCTACACGCTGCACTAAAAATATGGTGCAATAAAAATAAATTCGCTCAAACTTTTGTTCAATCATTGCCCTAACTAAACGGTCGAAAACATTGCGTTATTGTGCAATATAATCGATCGTTTAGTATTTTTTTCGTAAACTTGAACTTATTTTACTACGTCGATGGATGTCACAAAATAGATTGTCTATTGTCATGTTGGATGTTCTTTTAGAACAATTAACCAAATACCAAAAAAAAAGCATTAAACCTGAGTGTCGAATTGTATACTCGTATTGTATTGAATTGAATACTATATGATATTTCAATAGATAGGCTTGTGTTTCGCGAAACTTACCCGTATTTAGCAAAGTTCGTCCATATTTTTATCATTTTCTTCTGTACTAGTTTCTCCTCTGGTACATTCTTTTCTAGCTTCAAGTACGTATCTACCAGAGCAGGACATTTGAATAGGTAACACATTTCATCTCCGGTAGCTGATCCCCATGTCCCGTCTTGCATTGTTGAATGTTTCATCAAGCTCTTCTTGTTTTCATTCAGATCGCTGACGTAATCGAAATGATAGTAATAAACCGGTTTCAATGACCTTTCAGAATATATTCTTGCGGTGTAATCTACGACGTAACTCGTTAGTGCATCTCCCATATACGTCACCAAGTCCGGTACAGTCTTTGTATTAATTACACCATTCTTAAAATAAAAATCCGTGATTTCTTTAGCAGCTTCATCGTAAACATCTCTTATGGGATCGAATTGGAATTTCAAACGTCTGGGCAGTAGTAGAGGAAAGTCTTTTCTAAGAAAACTTACATATCTTGGTTCTATAAGGTACTGTATCATGGAGTCCATGCCTTCTCTTGAATTAGAACCCATCATGATGGGGATGTTAATCTTCTCTGTTGAATCCTCTGGGTATTTCGTTATCAGACCATCTGGTTGTTTTTCAACTATTGGACCAAATGCAATCACACATTTTTGAGTATGTTTAAAGTAATCGGTAGGACTGGCATGCAAATCTCTAGAAAGCAATTTGCTGGCAGGTACTCCTTGTAATTCTTTCAAGAGTTTGACATCGCTGCTTGAAGCTACATCCATTAACTCTCCTAGCTTAAACGCCCTCTCTTTGACATTCTCTTGCAAATATGCTGATGACCAAGATGTTCCACTGTGCAGTATAGCTGCACTGAAAAGGTCTTTAGCTTTTGAGTGCATGAGTAGATCAATACCAGCCGCACCTCCTTGCAGTCCCATTAGAGTAACTCTATTTGAATCACCACCAAACTGTTCTATGTTATCTCTTACCCACTCCAAGGCTTCGACTATGTCTTTTAAGCCTGAATTTCCTGGTAAAAGTTCATCTTCTAGTGATAGAAATCCAATCGCTGACAATCTATGGCTTATAGTTACTACTATAACATCTTCTTCTAGAAAGAAATCTGGAGCGTAATCCTTAGATTTATTATAGGAATTATGGAAATGATCGTTAACTATCAATACGATAACAGCTCGTTCCGTTTCGTCTATAGCTGGTGTGAATACGTCCAGGTATAAGCAGTCTTCGACCCCGTACATACCGTGAGGGCTTCCTTTCTTCACATCATTGTTGTATTGAATGCAAGCGGGTTTTTCTTTGATCGCTGTCAGAGTTTCGTCCCAAGGGTCGATGGATTGAGGTGGCTGGAAAATATATGATACGGTATTGTAATATTTCTATGGTCGCAATAAATCTTTTTCAGTTTAGTTTGTGTGAGTGATTTTTTGGGAAAGGATACTGTTGGGTTCGTTATAATAAGTTTTTATTGGAGTTACTATGACTTTTGTTTTACAATGGCGGACTTCATTAAATAAATGTTTAATTGTTTATTAGGTGAAAAGGCTATTTCAATATTTTTGGCATGGAAAATGAAAATAAGTTTTCTATTATCGCACTTTAAATCTGACTTCAAGTTGACTAAAAAGGGATTTAAAATGATATATTATTCACTTACCATAAATCTTAGATCTCCGACAGGTGGTGCAGCATATGGTATTCCCATATACCCGAAATATTCCTCATTCTTTAGAAGAGTCTTCAAGGTTTTCCCCACAATTGGTCCATGCGTCGTTTCCACAACGGGGCTTTCTTTACACACAATCAAATTAACACAAAGAACAAGAGAAATAAAAATATTAATTATATTATTAAAATCCATTTTGTTTAAGTCATGACAACCTTTATTAGTGCAATGATCGATTGTAACTACTACACCCGTTAAATGATATCAGATTATCGTACCACGTATTTATCTTTATTATGTCTTATAAAATGCCGGTAATTTAGAATTGTTACATAAGTAACTGGGGAAATCCGATAATTTTTGTGACCTACAAATTAAAAAAGAAATGTACTATGTACTACAATACAGTGTATTTCACTATCAATATATAAGGGTTATTTCTGGGAAGACTAAGACTGGTTAATAGTCGACTTGAAATGATAGTTTAACTTTGAGGGATTCCTCCAAAGACAAAATGTGAACATCAAACATCTATTAGTAGGGAAGGCCAGGATTGAAAATGGTTAATGAAAAGTTAATAGTGTATGTAGATAACCTTCAGACAAACCATTAAATGCACTGACTGAAAACTTTAGCGTGGTCATTTACAACAGTTTCAAATATTATGAAAACATTTTCACGGATTTTACTAATGTTTATAATGACGTGTCCTTTAAACTCACTAACATTTTGTTCAGCGCCAGTATTTAGTTTTACTTGATCGTTAAATCTGAGTTTGATTGGATTTTTAAAGATAGAAAAGAAAGAAAGAAAGAAAAATATTAACGAAACGAAACGAAACTAACGAAACTATTATGAGTTTTTATAAAGTTTTGATACCTATTACCTGTTGTATAGTTATTTGTACTACAAACAGTGATGATGTGTATGTTATTAAAACAAATGGGAGTAAGATTATTGGAAGAAAGTTATTTACGATTTTTGAAGACAGACCTTTTGCTGCATTTTGGAAGATTCCGTATGCGGTTCCACCGATTGGGAAGTTAAGATTCAAGGTGATTAATAAGTTTTTTTTATTAATTAGTTTTCTTTTGGTGGTATTTTTACCGTTATTATTTTTATCAACAGAAAATAAGTTATGAAATAGTTCTTGATGTACTTTGTACTACGAATACCTGGTGACTTTTTAGATGAAACATCTACTTTATACTGTATGTCTGATTTTAATGAAAAACCTTACCCATTCAATTATTTTCAGCCACCAAATCCACTTCGTTGGTTCAATAAACCAGTCTACAACTACAGCATTCCATTCAATGAGAGTTGTGCATCTGGATTATCTGAAGACTGTTTGTACCTTTCCATTTATACTCCTATTATCAAACACATTTCCTCCTTCCCCGTTATTGTATGGATCCACGATAAAGCCCACATGCATGGCCCAGATTTTCTGATCGATGAAAACATCATTGTAGTTACTATCTCCTTTCGAAGTTCGATTTTTGGTTTTCTCAGTACTGGGGACAACTTTGCTGAAGGCAATATGGGAGCTAAAGATATTATTACTGCTCTGAGATTGATAAGAGAGCATATTAGCTACTTTAATGGTGATTTAAATAAGGTAACAGTATTTGGTTCTGGATCAACTGCTCCATTAGTCGCGTCATTGTTATTGTCTGTTGCTGGTGAAGATTTGTTCAGCAGAGTAATAATACAAGATGGTAGTGCATTATCTCCTGCTGATTACAGAAACTATAACTTCGAAATCACTAACAAATTATACTGGAATCTGAATGGACCATTTGAAAAGTTCAATCGAACGAGATTGTATGAATTACTTTCTAAAAGTACGGTCAGGAAATTATTAGTGGCCAGCCATGATCTGTACGACAGCACCGAAGTCAGGGACAATCAGAGGCTTATCAATTCATTTTCCCCAACTGTCGAAGTATCAGGAAAAGGTGCTTTCATGAACAAATTCCCCTTTGAAGTATACAAGCGAAAGATTACAAATAATGCCGTGGAAGTTATGATAGGCTACAGCAACTTAGATTCCCTCCATAAACTGGATGGTTTCGTGAGAAACAGGAAACTTCTAAAGTATTTAAATTATAACTTTCAGTATTTATTGCCATTTGAAGGGCGGAGAGACGAATACGGGTCGAAACTGTACAGGAAGATAAGGAGGAAAATAATGGATTTCTATTTTGTTAATGGGACGGTTGGGGAGAGGAGCCTGCGTAGGTACGCAAAGTATGTGTCGGATCAAGTGATTTATCCTATACTCCGTCAAGCGAGCCTGCACTCCCAAGTGTCGTGTAATAACGTTTACTTATACCGCTTCACCTTCCGAGGGTCCTTCAACATCATGTGGAACACGTTCCTCCGCAATTTAAACCTGAGTGGAGCTACATCTGGCGATGAAATCTGTTACCAATTTAAATGTAAATCTTTAAGTACAACCTATAATACAGCCGCGACTTCAGATGAAAGGCTCTTCATTAAGAAGATTGCGAGGTTATTGGCGAATTTTGCTAAATTCGGGTAAGGTTAATGCAAATTAAATATTTGCTCTTTTCTCTTCTTAATGAATTTAAATTTAAATGGTTGAGGTTTAAATCCTTAATGAGGAGTTATTTTCTAATTGTTTTGTCAGTTTACGGTGAGCTTGCTTTGATGGTATTAAAAGATTGTGAATTTAAACGTTACCTGGGCGTTGAGGTACCTTATGCGGTATTTTCATTTGGTATTTCGAAATTAAAATTTGTTTGAACAACTTTACAAAGGAGCTTATTTCGTTGAGCCTTGATTCCCAGAAGTATTTTAATCAGTTAAAATTGAATCTGTTTTATGTTAATAATGCTTCATCAGTGTTAAAAATGGTAATGAACAATTACATTTTTGGATGTTATAGAGTTTGTATTTTTGTATGTTATCTTTCAATCTACATTTTCACTGAGTTTATTTGATTGATTTTTACAGTGTTTGTATTTACGTTCCATCTCCTTTTTGTTAATAAAAATGAAATGCAAAATGCTAAGAGGGATGGCATGTGATGTTGCGCAAATGGATCGAATAAGAAATGAGTACAGGACAGGACGTCTGAAAGTGGCACCGGTGCCGCGGTGGCTGAAAAATTGTGTGAAAATTGACTGTCACGGTATGGGCATGTAATGCGGAGGAGTGAGAAAAATGTCATGAGGAAAGTTTCGAGTATCAAATATAGATAGGCTATAAGAGGATCAAAGAAACAATGGATGGACTGTGTGGAAGATGATATGGCTAGAAAGAGGGTGACTACCGAGATGACGACTGTTAGAGAAGTATGGATGGAAAACACGTGTTGCGCTGGCCACAAATAAATTGGGATAAGAACAGGAGAATGATGATGAAATAAAGATAAAAAAAAACAGATTTGAATAGATCATTTCCATTAATTATTCTATAGTAGGTAATTATCCCAGTGTCACCAACTAAACCATCGTTTTCCTTCCGATTTCAGGAACCCAACACCACATTCATCAGACGACGTTCTAGAAGGCTTACAATGGCTGCCTCTGACTCCCAACAAGAACATGAGAGGCTTAAACATGGGATCCACCCTGAAGATGATGAAAATTCCAGAAGAGAAGAGAATGGAGTTCTGGGACAAGCTGAGACATGAGTTCTTTCCTTTAAGAGAAATAAATGACGAACTGTAATGGTATTTTGGACATTATTTATATTGGTATCCGTTTTATTATTTTGGTATTGTGGTTGTTTTTTTATTGTTGTGTGCTATTATAACGGGTGTAAAAATAAACTTAACGAAGCCGAGAGTCTCTTGTACCCCTATACCGTACCGGGGAACCTTCTGGTTACGGAGATATTGAAGGTGAAAATTACAAGTTTTACTGACGTTTTTTTACGAAAACAAGTTTTAAATGTTATAACACAACCTTAAATACCCCCACGACCCCTGTACCGTTGCATGCACCCATAAGCACAATGTTTTGCATGTGTTACATTGCGCACTACCGCAAACAGCAAATTTTCTCACTACAAATACAAGTCGTTTCCCAGCAATTATTTTTGTGCAATGTTACTTAGTTTGATGTACAGAATGCGTAGTTGACGGCTATGTGACGGGTCTTTAAACACCTGGTAGATGCTAACGGTATACTAGAAGTATTTTTTCGGACGAGTTCCTGCACAAAGACTTTTTTCTTAAACCTTAATTTCTACTTGCTCAAGAACATAATATACCCCACATAACATAACCCCCCTTCATTACCCGAAAGGGTGGCTCGCAAGGGTGTATAGAACCCACATTTTGCACGTTATATCAATAGGGGGCGATTCTATTGACATCAACCGGGTATAAATCCAAACTCCGGGCTGCTCCTGAGAGATCCCTCATGGAAAAACTCAATAACACCACATACCATACAGCACGTTTACATATTTGCCGACCAGCATGTGTAGCATGACCACTTCTATCTCTACTCTACGAAGAGAAGTTAAATCACTTTCTTAACAAAAAGTTATTCTTTTTTTGAATTTTGACATCGCGCCGTAGAAATCTTTCTTCAATCTGTCATTTTGTCTTCCGTTTCTTCCGTTTCTATAGTGGTCATGCTACTCATGCAGGGATTCGAACCCAGGCTTCCTATTCTTCTTTTTCACTTTAGTATAGCAGACATTGGGAGGCATATTTTATTAGTAGTAGGCGTTTATGTGCTGATAACAATGATAGTAAAAACTTCATCATATCCTCAGCTTAATTAACGAACTGGCTTGTAATCAGCTAATGTATTACTTTAATAGCTAACAACGGAACTTGAACAATTTTACGAACACCTACAGCTTAATAGTCAGAGCGTAATTAAATCAGAGTGCTCCCAAATGATTTTGTACGAGTACTGTTGAGTGGAACGGTGTTAATATTCGAACGTTAAACGTTAATAGGGTTTTTTTGCCAGAACTATTTATTGTTTCACACAGTTTAGGTAAATTTTATCGACGTATCTTTGATTGAGCTGGTGCTTGAGAGTATCATTATGTAGCTGAAGGGCCAGCATTAGAATAAGACTTATTTATTTTATTTTTAACCGACTTCACAAAAAGGAGGAGGTTCTCAATTCGTCTGTATTTTTTTTAAATTTTTTTTATGTGTGTTAGCTCAGAACTTTTTTCTGGGTGAACCGATTTGGATGATTCTTTTTTTATTTGATAGGTGGTGCTTCACATGTGGTCCCATTTAATTTTGATTAAGGTCTGACCAGTATTTTTTGAGTTATCCTTAATACTGCCTATTTTTTCCACTTAGTTTATATGGATGATGTGTTAATAATTTCCTGTCACTGTTATTTACACACCAAGTAGTGGTATACGAATTTGTGTGGGGTAGGTACCGCAACTAAAAAGTGAAAAATAAAAACTTTTTTACAAAAAGCAACCGACTTCCAAAAAAAACACTAAAAGACGTGAAAAATAACTTCAATTTCGGAAGTCGGTGGCCAAAAACGAAAATACAAAACCAAAGACACCGAATTCCGAAATTGAAGTTATTTTTCACGTCTTTTAGTGTTTTTTTTGGAAGTTGGTTGTTTTTTTGTAAAAAAGTTTTTCTTCTTATCAAATCATCCTCCGATATGGTTAGAAAGGGAGTAACTACTAAGATAACGACAAATAGAGAAGTACGGTTTGCCTGATGACTTTGTAGTAGACCACAATGACTTCGCAGATGGATCTACGCACAGGGCTCTACGGGGTGAATTCTCTTTTACAAATGTTATTGATAACTTTGATAATATTATTATAAATAAGAGAGTTTTATACAAAAGAATAGTGTAAATTTTGGACAACGAATACTTGAACATAACTTGAGTGCTAATGAATCAACACATTTTTGAAGACTTTTGACAAGGTATTTCAGTACAGTTTTAGAAAATTTGAACAAAAAAATAAATTAAGTATCACGTAATTTTCAATTAAAGTGAAAGCATCGAGTAAAATGAAACGAGTATTAGAAATAAACGCTTGTGTCCTTAACTACAAAAATAAGTATGTTAGAATTCATAGCAGGGTAATTTCGAATGCTGAAAAACTTACAGTGAGTGGAAAAAATAATCAATCAAAAAATTCAAGTAGGGACATTTGGGAAGTTATAAATAAGAGTACAAATAGGGTTAAAGCAATGCGGATGGAAATTCGGCTTAAATTAAATAACCAAATAATAGATTACCTAGAGGAAGTAGCTGACATTCTAGCATCACAATTTGATTACAAGTACATAATGCCTGGTAATGATAGTCAAGATGCTGTTGTTTCTATTCCACAAAGCACGGAAAGAGTGGAAAACGATATGGATATCTTGCTGACTACTCTGAATGAAACTTCAAATATCGTGAAAAGTATGCTAAATAAGAAATCTTATGGCTGTAATAAAATTCCAATATCAGTAATTAAAGACAGTTTACCAATTTTACGAGTATTTGAGCCGCTACCTTCTCGAGTTTTTATAATAAATGCATTATAGAAGGCATTTTCTCGGAATAACAAAAATTGCTAAGATCAATGAATCAATAAAATCACAATTCATAAAAAGGGCATAAAATCTGATCCGACAAATTATAGGCCTATTTCGTTGTTGCCCACATTAGTAATTCTTTTTTCGCATGTGTTTTAAAAGATCGCTTAAGTAGACATCTTTATTTGAATAAATAATTATATCTAAGACAATTTGTATACCAGAAGAATATAGGTACAGGAGATGCTATTTATACGTTACTAAATGATGTAATTAATAAAATAAATTGTAAAATGATTGATTGATTGAGTAGATACTGTTAAACACTTCCGGCTTTTGGAATAATTAAACATAGTCCCCAGTATCAATAAGGCGGTTAAAATATTTAATAAATTACCATTTGAGTTAAAAAGCATACCGTACACAGGCTCATTCAAGGCAACGCTCGAGTCATTCCTGTTGGAAAATTGTCTCTACTCATTATAGTCTCATTGCTTTTAAAACTGACATTTGTCATTATTGTCTATGGTGTTTTATTGTGTTCCCTGTTTGTATGAATTTTATTTTTGATTTATTGTTTTTTCGTTTAAATTTTTATTAATTTATTGACACAATATGGTTTATTATTTTATGTTAACACGGTATTTTACTTTTCTAAATCTAAATAATATTTTCTAATTTTAATTGAATCTATGTATTTTTATATACTTATTTGTACATGGAATACTGTTGTTAACGTTGACATTTCATGCTGGTATATTGTTTAAGTGCCGATTAATTTTGATACAGCAATCAGTAGTGAATCAGTATCAGTATGCTTGTCGTTTCGAAAACAAAGCACAATAGATGAAGATATTTGATGTTTTATTTAAGTATTTTGTTTGGATAATGCATAAACTTACATACTTAAAATAAAATTTATAAAAATATATAAATGCACTTATATAAAAAAAGAAGGAAAATAATCATAGGGCATCACAAAATTCGTCCGCATCGCTGTCAACAGGAAAAGTGCCCAAAAGGCTGGCAGCACTGCCAAGTTGTATGGCGATGCTGATTCTTTGGCCAAAATATAGGCCAGCCCTCTGGTCACGTGAAGAGTTATTTTTTTGTTTATTCAGAATCTGTATTAACAATAACAGACTTATATAAAGTCTGCCAAACTGCATAAAAGTTTGTCGGCAGTTGTTCTCGTCTAGCAATTGATAACACAATTTGACCAACCACTTGGCGATATCTCGAAAAACCAAGTGGGCACTCGGACCCCATGTCCCTAGTGTTTCAACTGTGTTTTTCTATTTGATGTCATGATAACTTTTCTTGCTTATATTTTTTCTACTATATCTAATAGAGTCATTGTTGCATGTAACTGTACCGATAGCAATACCGAACTGGGTCACCGCTGCATGTGTGTGTGATATCAGATATCATTTTAAATATGTCGGCTTACATTGAGTTTTGAAAGCATTTGTATGTTCACTCAAATCCAGTTCATTTTGTGATGGATAGTAAAATATTGTTTGTCTTGTTTACTACGAAGGTACCTCATGTACAGTACAACTATTTTCTTAATAATTTGAATTCGGAACTAAGTACTTTATTGCGTTGTTACGTCAAAACAAAACAACAATAAAGTACTTAGTTCTGAATTCAAATTATTATACACGATACATCTAACAATGGGGAAGAAAACTGTCAATTAGTTCCGCGTAGGTGGCGCTAAGTGTTTGTTACAAACGAACTGTCAAACTCGTAAGAAATTAAAAAATATTTGTTTTTTTTACTTTTATTAATATAACGGATCGTTGTGTAGCCTTTGGATGCAAAGAAATAGGCTTTGTCAAATTCCCAAGTAATTTGCACATGAAGAGAAAGTGGGAAATGGCACTGAAATAAAAACACTTCAAATCTAGTGATTTTTCGAGAGACCACTTCTAAGACGACAGGTTGATACGATACTGGACTGGATTCAAGACTGTTACACACACTGTCGAAGTTGAAATTTCTGTCGTAGGCTTCCAAGTTTTGGGCACGCCACAATTGCGGCGGTAAGTCCCCTCTTTGAGGAGTGGCTTGAGAGGCGCCACGGCGTCCTCACCTTCCGCCTGACGCAGGTCCTCACCGGACATGGCTGTTTCGGGAGGTTCCTGTTTCGGATAAGGCGGGAGGAAACGCCCGGGTGTTGGCATTGTGTGGATCGACCGGAGGACACGGTGGAGCATACGGTGGAGGTCTGCCCGGCTTGGGCGGAGCACCGCCGTGTCCTCGTGGCGGCGATTGGCGGCGGCGATCTCTCGCGTCCGGCCCTGGTACAGGCCATGGTACGGAGCGAGAGGGAATGGGAAGCCGTCACCTCCTTCTGTGAAGCAGTAATGCTCGCGAAGGAGGAGGCGGAGCGCGTGAGGGTGCGGCAATCGTTGCGCCCTCACGCCCCTAGTCGCCGCAGGAGGAGACACCCTGGGCGTCGGGAGTCAATTGCCGACTCCCGGCCACCGTAGGCGCGGGCTTGCGGACGGCGAGCAATGGGCAGCTCGCCGTCCGGTAAGGACCAGGCCCGGGTCGACGGCGCGTCGTGTTCCACGCGCGCCTCAAAGAGATGTCAGCATCATTGAAGGGGTCCAATAGGGCCGATGCCTGCCGGGGTCGCGGATTGTTCGAAAGAGTTACCGTGGCCCTGGCGCACAGGCAACGGAAGGAACATGGGTGGGTTTTAGTCAGTAAGAGTCTGACACGCCCTTCCGCTCCGCCCAGAGCGGGAGAGGTCATTTGATGATTTCCCACCCAAAAAAAAAAAAAAAAGGCTTCCAAGTTTCCAAGAAAAAAATTGTTTCTTTTCAAATATCCTTACATTTTGTAACAAGAAACCTTACGTCTTGTTTATTATTAGTATCATTAAAAAGCAAAAAGTTAGTGAGTTAAGTTTGTTTGATAACATAAAAACCATAATATTGTTGAGAAAACTGCTAAAAGTTGATAAAATGTTAAATAGCAAGCAAGCTCGGCTTTCTTTGCTTGTTGCGATACTCCTCTTTTTTTCAACTTCTCCATCAACTTGGCGATACGCCAGGTACAATACATTGTGAAGCAACTGTAAGCAACACAAATTGACGACACGTTTTTATCAACAACTTTTGACAGGTAACAAACACACAGCGCTGTCTTGCGGCGAAGCTTCCGGGAAACAACCCCATTAATGGACATGGAAATAAGCATTCGTTTGTATTCGGAAATGCGATGATTCCCGAGGGACATTAAGAAAATAGTTGTACCTACTGTAATAGGTGTTTTTTTTTCAGTAGTAAATCACAACTTAAAGCTTTTTAATTTTTGTCAGCGCCATCTTGTTTTTGAAAAAAAAACTATATCATAAATAACTCATAAATCATTATTTATCTCGTTATCTTATTACAGGTACTGAGTAATGTAATGCACAATTTTAAATAGAGAAAGGTGTCTGAGGTAGGAGTGTCCTGAGTTACAGATCACCCGGCTCTCTTAGATAGGACATGTTATTTTTAATTAATTGAACACAATTGACGAAATGTGGGTGTATCTTCGACGTATGCCTCTACCTACCCCTGCGGGAACTATAGGTATGATATTATGTTACCTTCTTAAAACTTCATAGAGCCTGGACAGTATGTTAATATTGTTAAATATGCTCCTCCCGGCTTTCAAACGCATATGTATGTTACGATCAACTTGAGAAGTTCGATCACTATGAATAATGGCCGGTCTGTATACATAATGTCCGTATCAAGTAGGCAATGTAAGTAAAACTACATGACTAATCACTTTTCCCGGTCAGTATGAAAATTGATCACCCTATCTTGAGCAAAGTAATAAAAGAGATTATCTCACGTTTTTGCTTATTATATGAAATTAAACTTACATAATTCTTATTGCAAGGTACAATTCAGCATAATATAATAGGTTGGGGAAAAAGTTTCTTCGCATTTTTTAAGAAAATTCAAAATATTTTTTAATATAGTTTATTTACATTTAACTAAAGTATGTAGGTACCATTTTGTTCGATAACTTTTTGCCATCTTGTAGGTAGGGACATGATATAGGACAAGTGGTTTTGGCAGTCCTCTCGTGAATTTAACCTGACACTGCCTAAAGAATTCTGAAGAGACCGAAACAGGTGGAAATCTGAAGGTGCAAGGTCAGGACTATACGGCGGATGCATTAACACCTCCCAGCCAAACTCTCCTAATTTTTGCTAAGTGGCTAAAAATGTGTGAGGTCTAGCGTTATCATGATGAAAAACCACACCCCTTCTGTTGATTAATTCCGGCCGCTTTCTCTCAACTTCTTGCTTTAATCTCATCAGTTGTTCGCAGTAGAGTTCAGAATCGATGGTCCTGCCTGGTGGTAATAGCTCATAATGAATAATGCCCTTCCAATCTCACCACACACACACAGCATCACCTTGTTGCGACTTAACCCGGGTTTCGCCACAGTCTGTGAAGCCTGACTGGCCTTTGACCACGAACTTTTTCGCACGTTCTTGTCGTACGTGATCCACTTTTCATCACCAGTTATCAGCTTCTTCAAAAATGGTTCGGTTTCATTACGTCGTAATAAAGAATCACAAATGAGTACACGGTTCATTAGGTTTCTTTCAGTGAGCTCGTGAGGTACCCAAATATCGAGCTTTTTTGTGTACCCAGTTTTTTTCAAATGTGCCAAAACTGTTTTGTAGTCAATTCCCAGTTCTTCAGTTACGTCGTAACTACTGATATGCCGATTTTGCTCCACTTTTTCAAAAATGGCATCCATTTTATCCGTAATAGGGCGACCAGAGCGACGTGCATCTTTGACATCAAAATATCTGGATTAAAAACGCTTAAACCAAATTTGTGCTACTCTCACAGACACTGCACTAGGTCCTATACATCGCAAATTTTTTTCGCGGCTTGCGTTGCGTTTTTACCTTTTTTGTAGTAAAATTTTAAAATGTATCGAATTTCTTCATTAGATTCACTCATCTTGACAGTACGAAAAACAAATGAAAATCACACATTTTCCTAATTTGAATTTGGAACCAAGTTCTTTAAAATTTAAACTTTTAATGATACCAAAACCAGCCAGATACAAATAGTATAATAGCCAAAGAGATTTTAGTACAAGTTCATACATACTATAATGCGAAAAGACTTTTTCCCCAACCTAATATTATAATAATATTTCTTGAATAACAGTTTATTATTGTAATTAGTACGTAATTGTTAGCAAATAGTCATTCTTTCAGACTAGGAAAAATTGACTGATTCATACTGAAATATTTGAAATTTTAAGATTGTGCAAGAATTTTATTAGGATTACAATTATTTATTCTTGCAAGATGAGCTTTTGTGACATTTTGAATTACAAAGAATGTTTGATTTCTTGCATTTACGTTTTGAATTGCTGTTACCAGTACAATTGCAATGTTGGAAGCTTTGTCCATCAAAATGTGTCTATTCGAGCTCATTCTCAATGAGTTATCAACTTTTGTGAACATCGTCTATTGAAATGAACTTCTTTTACACACAGTAAATTCGTGAGTTAAATTCACAACTTTCTATAGACACACAACACTTATTTTTTTTTGTCATTTTTGACTTAGCCTCAGATACAGAGCCACAAATCCTCTATTGATATTTTTGTACTTCAGTTTGAGCTCTTTCATCATTCAATTACTACCTCCATGTCCGATAGAAATGTGAGTTTCGTGAATAATATCTTCTTCTATATAACAGTAATATTTAATTGGTTCTCTTTCATTTTTCACTGGGACGATTAATATTTGGACCGTTCCGATCTTCACTATATAATTCCTCGACAATCATTGATATTCCTCAGGAGTCTTGCTTGCGAGCTTGTCTTTAGCCACTTGCACTTTGGTCAAATATGAATGATACTCGTCGCGAGTAAACAACTGAGTGTTTTTCGCCTTCGCTAATTTTAATTTATGAATATCTTCGATAAAAACGTCTTTTCATAGCCAGGGATTCCTCCGTTTTGCATGATAAACCTACTCAATGCACTCGCGTATTACCGTTCAGAAGTATCACTGCAAACTAACACGTCACTGCGTCACGCGTGCGCTTGCGGCCTTTCCACCGCGCGCGCCTCACGCACATCGCACGGAACGGCCCAATTTATCATATTGCCCGCTAAAAGTAGGGAAGTATTCTAAGTAAAAGAAGTAGTAGTCCAAGTGATAAATTCAAGCTATCTCAAACTTTGAGTTATTAAAAGGACCATGGGCCGTCGGGCATTATTAATATGGGCCGGCCAAAGTAATACATTTATCAATTTTGACCGACACTCTTGGTCATTATTCATAATGATCGGTCCATATTAATACTGCCCGGTTAATCAAGTTGCCCGTAACGTGTATATGAAAGTAGTTACGGCTAGTCATCGAAGCTCGAAAGTTTGATGACTGGTTTTTAAATAAAACCCTAGGACAACGGTATTGCCTAGTAATTGGTATGCGGAATCCAGGAAGACGTTTCATGGAAAATACTGATATTCTGCTGCAGCTAGTTGAGACTGAAAATTGATCCCAACCTAGTTTGGAAAAGGATTGGGTGCTTTCATAACTTCTAATGTGTCGATATTATCGTGGATTTCCACGTCCATAAAATGTATGGGAATACGTGCACGCCGTCGTGGACTAAAATTGAAAAGCATCTTCATATATTTCCATACATTTGACTTCCCTGTGTCACGGCATCATGATAATGCCGTGACATGGACGGGGACGTCCACGATCATAATATATCATAACGTTACAAATTATAAAAACTTTTTTACAAAAAAACAACCGACTTCCAAAAAAACCAAAGACACCGAATTCCGAAATTAAAGTTATTTTTCAGGTCTTTTAGTGTTTTTTTTGGAAGTCGGTTGTTTTTTTGTAAAAATGTTTTTATTTTTCAGTTTTTAGTTGCGGTACCTACCCCACACAAATCGTATACCAATACTTGGTATGTAAATAACAGTGACAGGAAATTATTAACACATCATCCATATAAACTAAGTGGAAAAATATGCAGTATTAAGGATAACTCAAAAACTACAGGTCAGACCTTGATAAAATTTATATGGGACCCCATGTGAATCACCACCTATCAAATAAAAAACGAATCATTCAAATCGGTTCACTCAGAAAAAAGTTATGAGCTAACACATATAAAAAAAAAAAAAAACATACAGACGAATTGAGAACCTCCTCCTTTTTGTGAAGTCGGTTAAAAAAGAATGAAAGTAACAATCCTTGGAAAAATGCAACCGTGGTACCTAAACCAAGAAAATATAAAGTAGATAAAAAGTCTTATAGAAAGTACTAAGACATTACTAAGCAGAAACGTTGTTTGAAATAGTGAGGCAAATGCTTGGAATTCTATTTAAATGCAAGGGATAAAGGGATAAAATACGTTAAGGTAAACTATTCAGTTTACTCTATAAGCCTAAGCTATAAAAGGGTCTTGGTCACTATACTGATATTTATCACTGATCTGTTACCCAGACTGTGATTCTAAACCATTTTGTAGGCCCCATTATAACTTTTTATTCTGTTTCGCTGCTGGTTGATTTGCAACGATCTTTTATGAAGGCATGCTACGTAACGAACAAGGGGTTGTCCTCTCTATGCGACCTTTCTTTTTAACCGACTTCACAAAAAGGAGGAGGTTCTCAATTCGTCTGTATGTTTTTTTTTTTTTTTTTTTTTTTTTTTTTTTTTTATGTGTGTTAGCTCATAACTTTTTTCTGGGTGAACCGATTTGGATGATTCTTTTTTTATTTGATAGGTGGTGCTTCACATGTGGTCCCATTTAAATTTGATCAAGGTCTGACCAGTAGTTTTTGAGTTATCCTTAATACTGCAGATTTTTTCCACTTAGTTTATATGGATGATGTGTTAATAATTTCCTGTCACTGTTATTTACACACCAAGTAGTGGTATACGAATTTGTGTGGGGTAGGTACCGCAACTAAAAAGTGAAAAATAAAAACTTTTTTACAAAAAAACAACCGACTTCCAAAAAAAACACTAAAAGACGTGAAAAATAACTTTAATTTCGGAAGTCGGTGGCCAAACACGAAAATACAAAACCAAAGGCACCGACTTCCGAAATTACA
This sequence comes from Griposia aprilina, assembly GCA_916610205.1. Lineage (NCBI taxonomy): Eukaryota > Metazoa > Arthropoda > Insecta > Lepidoptera > Noctuidae > Griposia > Griposia aprilina. The sequence continues at coordinate 6,689,774 of OU744299.1, forward strand.
GTTATTTTTCACGTCTTTTAGTGTTTTTTTTGGAAGTCGGTTGTTATTATATATATATATATATATATATATATATATAATAGAAAGAGACTGTTTTCGAGGGTGCTGAAGCCAATAGTGAGATCAAAATGAAAATCCAAAAATGGTGGCTGTGAAAATTTTCAATATTTTCATCATGGGTGTCGTTTTCAAGTTTTTCGAGGGTGCTGAAGCCAATAGTGAGGTCAAAATTAAATCCAAAATGGCGGCTGCGAAAAAAAAAATTGTTGAAAAAAAAGCGTAAGAAACTTTGTTGCTGAAGTAGATCCCCCGACGACGTTTTTTTTTAATTAGAGAATTCCGTGTTTTCGATTTAATTACACATAAAATGGTGCGCAAACAATCGGATGTGCTGAAAATACTGGTAGGCATTGATATAATAGTTATTTATGATACTAGTGCGGTAAGTTGGTTTTTACAAACGAGTAGACAAATGTAAGCCCGAGACGAAGTCGAGGGCTTACCATAGTCACGAGTTTGTAAATACCAATTTCCGCACGTGTCATACAACGTTTTTCAACACATTTGCGAGAAAACAGTAGGTACAGTATTAATATCGGATTCCTCGTTGGAACTCATTTATTATTACTTTGTTTATAAATATCAGTCGGAAAGTCACAACAATCTTTGACGTTTCTAATATGAAAGTGGCGCGAATTGCAAATGGCGCCACGTGCGCGTGGTGAAAATTAGAACTACATCTTGAGTCTCATTTTCTGTTTAGTATTAAAGTGAGACAAACGTATTGAGCAAAAGCGCTTCCAAGGAGGTTCGATTATACAGCTTATTTATTTTCTTAATGTGTAACTACTTGGTGTAATTCTTATATATTTTTTATGGAAATTAAAAATAAACCGTAAAGGGTATCTACGCACGGCGCTATACAACGGAGTATGCGGTAAAACATGTACTTAGGTGTGAGTACCTGTTTTACCGCACGCTCCATTGTATGGTGCGTAATTTTTTACTTTCGAACAATTTATACAGACATCGTAAATGCATTTTATGAGCAATTGTGTTGAAAAATTATTATCTCGATTAGCGAACCACAATTAAGTTGTCATAATTTAATATGGTCTGTAGGTAAGTACAGAGCTTCACCCACGTCATCATCATTTGCCTAGCCTTATCCTAACTATGTTGGGGTCGGCTTCTAGTCTAACCGGATGCAACCAGTTACTGGGTAATACGATACCCACGTAGGTACTTTAAAAAGAAATTCAATTTATTTGCTGTGTGTATCGGGCCGTAAAAGAAAACTCAACTGGCCGGAATATCCCCGCGGCTCACAGTTTGGGCACCGCTGCCCAAGATCAAAGATTCGCCTCCACAAATAATAAAATAACTGGCACAGGAAAAGATATCGAGTCATGGCATCAAATAAATCATATTATCATTATACTGAGGTTACAAAGAGAACAGCGGTGGAATGGAGAGGCATACGTACTTATTTATTTTGTTTTGTAACAAATAAAACATGTTTGTGATTATTCTTTCTAGTTCTGTGTTTGTAGATACAAGTGGAAATGTTAAAAGAAGAAGAAATGTATTTTTCCACGTAGTTTTTTTTTGGTAAAGCAACAACAGCATTACAGACCATTAAAAAAAAACTGTTCCTAAGCATAATGCTATTAGTACGTATCCTTTATAAGGTCTAAGGCGTAAATACACTCTGTAACTGTTTTAAACCCTGGTCAGGGATAACGGACTACGTTTAAAATAAAACCAGGGGCCCTACTCTCTAAGTCCGTCAACGAAGAAACGGGCCCGTCCGAAAGTAGCTCGGTACTTTGGAATGAACCCTACTCCCGATTAATTAACTTAACACATCGGGAGTAAGGACAAATGTCAAGTGGTGTTGTCATTCATTTTTAATTCGGGCCTCGTAATAATCTTATGTCCGTTAGTGATACGGAGTTGGAAACGCCCGTAACTTCGACCAAAACTTCGGATTTCGTGCGTAAGGAGTAGATCCCGTGGAACATGTTTATTACGAAGCAATAGTAACTAGAAAATGTTGAAGGCTCGTACACACTGGCGCGACGCGACAGCATACACAAAGGCACCACGTGCCGCGCGACGAGCGGCGCCTTTGTGTCGCGCTGTCGCGTCGCGTCTTTGTGTACGAGCCTTGAAAGTACTTTGAGGCACGTCCACCTGTTTGTTTTTAAACTAGTATTTTTATTATCTATCTATATCTGTTTCAGCGAGTTTTGTAATGATTTACTTGCAAATGTAAATACACAAAATATATAAGAGAAGATTTAAATATTTCTCTTTGGTCTAGTGATCCCAAGCACTACTGCTGAGCTTGAGGTCCTGGGTTCTATTCCCGGGTCGGGCAAAGTGTTATTGGGTTTTTCCATCTGGTCTACCTTCCACTTCTCAGAGGCAGCCCGGAGTCTGGATTTGTGTCCGGTTGATGGCAATAGGCCCGCTCTCTATTACATGGGACCTAACCATAACTGGCGATATGTGGGTGTAACTATGTTAAGGTGCACCTCTACCTAAACCCTTCGTGGAATGCTGGCGTGATGAACCTTAACCATAAGGCAAGTATTTTACAAACGGACACTTCACATATTATGCGAACCAAGATACCTTTTTAACCGACTTCACAAAAAGGAGGAGGTTCTCAATTCGCCGGCATGTTTTTTTTTTTGTGTGTTAGCTCTGAACTTTTTTCTGGGTGAACCGATTTGGATGATTCTTTTTTTATTTGATAGGTGGTGCTTCACATGTGTTCCCATTTAAATTTGATCAAGGTCTGACCCGTAGTTTTTGAGTTAACCTTAATACTGCAGATTTTTTCCACTTAGTTTATATGGATGATGTGTTAATAATTTCCTGTCACTGTTATTTACACACCAAGTAGTGGTATACGAATTTGTGTGGGGTAGGTACCGCAACTAAAAAGTGAAAAATAAATCTTTTTTACAAAAAAACAACCGACTTCCAAAAAAAACACTAAAAGACGTGAAAAATAACTTTAATTTCGGAAGTCGGTGGCCAAACTCGAAAATACAAAACCAAAGACACCGACTTCCGAAATTAAAGTTATTTTTCACGTCTTTTAGTGTTTTTTTTGGAAGTCGGTTGTTTTTTTGTAAAAAAGTTTTTATGTAAAAGGCAAAATTGTTCGGTATAATTTTTTGGATACCTGATTATTGGCATGGCTGTTTATGAGCATATTGGTTTATCGTCATAATCATAATTTGCTTTAATTTTCTTAAGCACAACCTTCAGAGAGAGACTGGAAACTGACTTCCCAACTTTTTTTTATTTAGGCAACCAACAGCGATACATATAGTATGTGTATTACAGTATTGTATAGCTAATAATAGGCTTCCCTGTATAACTAGATAAATATAAAACATGCGAATGGACTGCAGACTAAGAAATATTTAAATAAACCGTCAAACGGGCTGAATAGGGATGCGGGGATGAATCGGAACGAAACTTTAAAAGGGATTTTAACATTGAAATAATATACTTTGTTGCCAACAAGGGTACTTAATCGTTAATTATAATACAGTAAACACACTAGGCTCCTTTTTGGCAACAACATATATTATTTCAATGTTAAAATCCCTTTTAAAGTTTTGTCTCGATTCACCCCTGCAGCCCTATTCACCCCGTTTGCTGTACATAAGGTTCAGTTTTAGGTATATAACTTATACTTAAGTTTTTTAGAGAAAAAAAGTATCATTATTATGAAAAATAAGTTTAAATATTAAGAGCGATTAGTTGCTTATCATTTGCCTTCGTTTATGGTTTTTATTATTTGTTTTTTGAATGTAGGTTTGTTATAGTTAAGTAAATACATTTGAGACAAATCTGTTTTATAACCATAACTAAAAAAAAAAAAAACATATTTGGAAAATGAAATAATTATATTGAAAAAGGCTGGCTAATTGAAATAAGATAACACTTTTGTTTATTACCGAGCTGGTAATATTTTGATCTAATGAACTTTTGTGAACACTAATAGGGTAGAAAATAAAACCACAATTGTGTCCTGACTGTAGGCTTGTGGAAAAAATATGGATACATCAATATTATTTTTTCAATGTATCGATATTTTTGAGCGATATTTAATATTTCGATCTATCGATGTATCGATATAAAATTGTAAGTATCGAAAAGGTATAAAATCGTTTTTTTTTTTCAGATCAATCAACATTTATATATAAGTTTTAAGATTAGAAAATCCTAAAAAGGAATACTTTTTTATACTAACATCTATAAAACAAATTATATTTTATGTATTTTTTGTTTTTGGTCGACTCGATTTGCTGTTTTATAATTTGGTTTTTAAGTTGGCAACTCTGTTTGTCAATTTCAACTTCAAGTGCCCGTCCATATTATTACCATGGCTGACTTATTATAAGTCAGTCATGGTAATAATACTCGCAGTACCCAACAACAGATGTCGGCTTATAGCCGAGCACATAAATCAAAGGGTTTTACTTAAGTCTATATCAGATAAATATTGGTTTGATTAATAAATAATTAACAAAAAATTTATGGTTCTTCTTGATTTATTAAAAATGATGTCTATTGATTAGTATTTATCTAGTAATGTAAGATGATTGAAGTAGATTAGGCGAAATGAATTAAATTTTAGAGGACGAATATTCTCTGTCAAATCATACCGATATTTTTTCCTAGATATATCGAGGTCGATCGTTTTTGTTTTCACTTCCAACATCCCTTCCTGACTGTCTTGATCTGTGGGTATATTGGATTAAAATTGAGAGACCCTAACCAAATCACGGTAACGAAACCATAGCGAGATCTATTTCGACGACAACGCCATCTATCGAGCTTCACATCAAACTTTTAACATTTTACAATAATTAATATGGTTTCTTGATGAACACTTTTTTACAGTCCGTTCAAACGATTTTGACCTCACAAAACAGTCTGCCATCTAGGTACTATTTGTGATTTCAGAATATTATTATAAGTAGACTACGAGTATTTGCATATGCATTAGAAAGAAAAGAAAGAAAGAAAAGTGATATTTTTCCTTCTAGAATACAGGGTGGCAGGGAGATCGACGCGCAAACTGTAACCATGACTTCAGCCGTGATTGTAGATCCCCTCGTGTAGACATTTTTCATCGTTCATCAAAAAAGAAACAGCTGTTACATAGAAAGTGCAATACTTACGCGGTCGAAATGTATGGAACTGCAATTTGTTTTTAAATAACCGACCAAAAATTTCAACGCAGGGGCAACGTTCTAAATCATGTACTGAATCCATGGTAACAGGTTGCGCTTCGATGCCCATGCGCCACTGTGTATGCATTATACCTACTTAGTGATATTTTCCACAATCAGTACTGGTATGCGCATCAATCAAATAGTGTTAGGTGGGCGGGGTAATGTCAGATGCGTATCAGCTCGAATGCGGAGTCAGGCAGGGTGGCTTAACATCTCCTACCCTGTTTAATTTGAATGTTAACGAGCTGATCGTGGCGCTCAGCGGCCACCATGTCGGCTGTCACATTGACGGTACATCTGTCAATAATTTGAGTTATGCTGACGACACGGTGCTGATGAGCGCGTCGGTTTGCGGCTTGAGGAAGCTGTTACAGATATGCGAGGACTATGCTTGTCGTCACGGTTTATTGTATAATGTTAAGAAGAGCCAGTGTATGATCTTCGAAACCGCTAGTGCAAACTGTCCGGGAAGCATACCTCCGGTCAGACTCAATGGGGTTCCTTTGAAAAGGGTGGGCCAGTTTACATACTTGGGACATGTTTCGACTGTCGACCTCAAGGATCACGCAGACATGGAACAGGAGCGGAGGGCATTGTCTGTTAGAGCGAACATGATCGCCCGCAGATTTGCGCGGTGCTCTAATGAGGTTAAAGCTACGCTCTTTAGAGCGTACTGTACATCACTGTACTCATGCAGTCTGTGGGCTCACTACGCTAATAGAAGTAGCAGCGCCATCCTCGTCCAAAACAATAACGCGTTCAGGGTGCTGATGGGGCTACCCCGATACTGCAGCTCCTCCGGTATGTTCGCAGAGGCACGCACCGATTGCTTTCACGCGACCATGCGCAAGAGCGCCGTGTCCTTGGTGCACAGGGTTCGGGTTAGCCCCAATATCGTACTGGCGATGATTGCGGAAAGGCTGGACTGCCCATTCTGCCCATTCATTCGGCATTGTTCCAGCAGACATGTTGCTGTACCAGTGTCGGAGAGAGGATATTAATTTTATTGTTTTGATTATTTATTTACTTTTGTGATTTTATTTGATTGATTTATTTTACGATTTTTACATGACACATTTTCATTTGGTTTTATTTATTGTTTTTGATTTTATTTTATTTGATGTTTCATTTTATTTTAATTGATCCTATTAATTTATCATTATTATTATTACTATTAATTTGTTAATTTATGTCTGGCTATGGGTGTTATTTACCTGAAAATAAATGAATTTATTTATATTTTATAAAGGTAAATAATAGCTTTCAGTGACGGTAAACAACATAAATCATTTCATAATAAAGAAAGGGTTGCAGATGATATCTCGAAATCGCAAGATATTGATGAATTAAAAGCTACTAGAGTGCTCTATTGTCTTGAATGGGAGTGTTTTGATAAACAGTTGAATGAAGCTGTCAGAGGATTAGGGTGGAAAGCCTGTTTAAAACCTGTTAAGGGGGATGCGCATAGGTAGTCCGCGAAATTCACATTTACTTACGTTTTTTGCAATTTGCAGGTCAGTGTCAGGTTGTATGTTGATTAATCTATGATTCACGGCCGTAACAAATATGGCTTTACAGAAATATAATCATTAGAATCAGCAATACAACTTTTTAAGTAAGAATTGACCTCAAATGTTATGATTTTATGAAATAGTCATTCAATAAGGTAATATAAACTTAGAGAGTTGTATTGATGATTTTTATGATAATAATTCTATAAATAAATATATTTTTCGGCCGCGAATCATATTTAGATCAACTTACAACCTGATACTGACCTGCAAATTGCAAAAAACGTAAGAAAATTCGAGTTTCACGGGCTACCCTGACGCTTTCGCCTTAAGTTCATTGAAAAGGGTAAATTATATTTTGGGACAGGTAATTACGCAGCTATTTGAGGCTAAAGATTCTCCAATTTTGTTGCAATGGGTACTATATTTACCATTAATTTGTTATCTTTCAGGTAATATTCTTGAATGACCTATTTATAAACGGTTACCTATAAGGATTTTCCCCCACAGGTAAATCAAATCAAATCAAATCAAAATATTTTATTTCACATAAACTAACATGGGCACTTATGAAACGTCAGAAGCTAGGTGCACGGTTCCAATTGGTTGTTTCCTATGGAGAAGAGCCGGCAAGAAACTCCACGGTTACTCTTTTACAAATAAGGGGATTTTACAATGTTTCCAATTACAGTGTTGATAGATATGGGAGGACAGTGTAGGCTTGTCAACAAGTAACATGTACTCAACAAAATATAAAAAGGTCCACAAATCTAGTCTACAAGTTAGGTCTACAACGTTCTCACATTCACAAAATATAAAAGAATCTATACAAAAATAAAAGCCTATTTAGACTAAATGACATGATTGCCATTACTACTGTCACAAATCGGAATCAAAATCCTATCCACAAAAGCCATAAATAAGGAGTTGAAATAAGAATCCGAAGTATATAATGTCAAATAATGAGATTATGTCAAAGAAGTAAGTAAAAAGAAACAAAAAAACTTCTTAATTTGGGAACAGTATATTATATATTTATACATTTACTTAGTGATGCCGTTAATGTGGTACCAGGGAAGCCACATGTGCAGAAGGAATTATTGTCAAACTTCCTTGTCTTCAACGTAGTCTTTAATGTTATAATATGCATTTTTGATAAGTATACGTTTGATGTGGGTTTTGAACTTTCCATCGCTAAGTTCTGTAACTGACTTTGGCAACTTGTTATAAAAGCGGATACTGTTTATGAGAAATGAATTGCTTGTTTTAGTTAATCTAAATTTGGGTTTTACAATTTCATTTTTGATACGTGTATTTATATTATGGAAATCGCTTCTTATTTTGAAAAGTCCTAAGTTTTTGCGAACATACAAAATACTTTCTAAGATATAAGGCAGAGTTAGTATATATATCAATTTCTTTGAATTTGTTTCTAAGAGACTCGCGAGGACCCATTTTATAGATCGCGCGGATTGCCCTCTTTTGTAAAAAGAAAATTGAATCTGCGTCAGCTGCCGATCCCCACAGCAGAACACCATAAGACATAGCCTAGCAGTGGCTATATCAGTCAAGTGCCTTATTTTTCTTACTGCATATGCAGCTGAACTTAATCTACCTGAAAGAGCTCTAATGTGGGCACCCCATTGCAATTTTGAATCTAAAGTAATTCCTGGAAATACAGTTTCCGTAATAACATCTAGTTCCTTGCCATCAAGTTTTAAATTTATACCCACTTGGGGTACATTTGGTAATGAAAACTTAAGACATTTAGTTTTGTTCGCATTAAGTAAAAGATTATTTGCTGCGAACCATTTCGAAAGCACCGCCAGAGTATCGTTCACATGTAAGACATCCGTATCTTTTCTATCTATTTTAAAAATAAGAGAAGTGTCATCAGCGAATAAAATTATATCCGATAAGTTAGCCATCATGTAAGGCAGGTCATTAATATAAACTAGAAATAAGGTAAGGCAGAGGTGTTCTTTTAATAATATTTACATTCCCATATTCCCAGATTCTTTATTAGAATTATAATCTTCATTCTTCCTGACATAATTTTTACCATTAATCAATTGCTTCAGAATCATACCAATAAATATTTTTTTTATTTCTCTTGGGACTATCTTATAATATTAGCCCATGTTTCCACGGGCGAATTTTTAACGCGGCGATGTTTTATGGAGCACTGGATTTTCAACGCACTGCTTAGCACTGAGAGTTGAAAATCCAACAGTGTGTTATTTTTACGCGCTGGAATGCACTCTGTTGGATTTTCGGTGCTCGGCTTATCACTGAGAGTCGAAAATCCGCTACAAAACTCGTCGGGCTTGTCGCTGTGGGACATTACATTACCTGCATATGGGTTAATCTTCATAATCTTGAGCATAATTAACTTATAGTGGGACATGTTACAGGCTAGTATTATTAAGAGGGCGTACAGCGGTACACTAGCGCCACTCCTTTAAAAAAATATTATCTCATGACCGGGAAGGATAAGGACTCAATAAGGACCCTCGGTAAGTGTGTCTAGAATTGTCTAATACCTTTTATAAAGTTTCATATTGAGACACGAAGCAACAAAATTCGATCTAAAGAAAAGCTGCCACATTCCTCTAGCTAGATCGTATTTTGTTGCTTCGTGTCTCAATATGAAACTTTATAAAAGGTAATTTTTTATATATTTTTAATATTTTTTTTAATTTTAGGAAATTTCTAGAGACATTTACCGAGGGTCCTTATTGAGCCGTTATTCATAATTCCTTCTCAGTCACGGGATAATATTTTTTTTAAGGAGTGGCGCGTGTATCGCTGTACGCCCTCTTAAATAATCTCGACGGCAGTTAAAGTGTCCATATAAGTTACTTATCTGTCAAAGTTCAAATTCAGTGATACAGGCGAGAGATGCAGAGTTGAAACTTTATTTACTATTTGGTGAACCAGTCCTCGCTTCATACTCGAAACTTGAACAAGTTAGGCCCGTCATCCACGACGTTAATCAATAGTAACCTGATGGAGGCGTATTTTAATGTTTTATTTTTATTTTTGAAATATTGCAGGGCTATGCTGAGATAGGAGCCTGTTGACCTCGCACAGGTCTTTTTTTTGTCATTTGAAAAAAAAAAGTTAATTTTGTTAAATGATAAATAAATGATAAATGATTTTATTTCTGTAAGTAGGTTTGTACAAACACTTTTACACGTCAATCATATTTTTTTAACTAGATGAGGTCGGCGTTTCCTATCTGACTACTCTGAGAAGAAAGGCCGAAACAAACTCAGAGGTCACAGTCTATTTTAAAGTCCAGACATAATCTTGGTCAGATCATGTAAAGACCATGTAGATTGGTATCTCAAATGGTTTTTTGAGGAAAGAACCACAGATTGAGTGGACCTGTCCAGTCAGTGCACGTATTTGTCAGTAATCGTGCAGCTCAACCCAGGAAGTCAGGACTTAAGGAGCTCAACGATTCGACGAACAATACCAAAAAAATACAATACGAAAGGACATTTGGGTAGGCCGCATAAATTACTCACACTGCCAGATCATGATTAAAATTAACTGAGAAAAAAAGCAATGACCCACATAGTCCTCACATTCACAATAATTAAAATAACATAATACTTTACAAGTAAATACTCATGTCATTATATATATAAAATTCAACAATGTCAATGTGTATATAAAAAATCGGACATAATGTTTGAGAACCATGTAGATTGGTGTCTGTAATGGTCTATTGAGGAAAGAACCACACAGATTAAGTGGACCTGTCTAGTCAGTGCCCGCATTTGTCAGTAACCGTGCAGCTCAACTCAGAACATAAGGAGCTCAACGATTCGACGAAAAATACTAAAGAAAGGACATTTGGGTAGGCCGCATAAACTACTTAAACTGCCAGATCAAGAATAAAACTGAAATAATGACCCACATAGTCCTCATATTCACAATAATGGAAATAATATAATACTTTTTACAGTAAATATTCATGTCTAAAATAGTTAGCAAATTAAAATCAACATTCACCGTGTAAATTTATTGGAGCAGCTCAATCCGAACCCTTTTTGTCCTCAATATAGTCTTTCACAGTGTAATAGGCTTTCTGGCATAGTTTTCGTTTTATAAAAGATTTGAATTTATTAAAGCTTAGATCTTGAATATGGCTAGGAAGTTTATTATAAAAACGTATATATTGGCATCTAATCGAGCCACCTATTTTCTTGAGCCTGGTTGTAGGAACAATAAATTTGTGATTGTTTCTAGTATTTATATTGTGGATATCACTGTATTTTTTAAACAGATTAATATTTTTATGTGCATACAAAAGATTTTCATAAATATACTGAGAAGGCACGGTAATTATATTAATCTCTTTAAATTTATCTCTGAGGGAGTGTCTGGGACTTAATTTATAAATTGAACGAACTGCCCTTTTTTGTAAAACAAAAATTGTCTGGATATCGGCGGCATTTCCCCACAACAGAATACCGTACGACATCACACTATGAAAACAACTAAAGTATACTAAACGGGCTATCTCTAAATCAGTTAAACCACGATTTTCTCTAACGGCGTATGCTGCAGAGCTAAGCTTTTTTGACAACTTTTCTATGTGGGGGCCCCATTGAAGCTTGGTATCCAAAGTTATGCCTAAGAATACTGTGGTATTTTCGGGTTTCAGTACTTCACCCTTTATGAGAACACTAGTTTCTACTTGTCTAACATGAGGTATCGTAAACTTAATACATTTAGTTTTTTTCTCGTTAAGAAGTAGGTTATTAACATTAAACCAGTTAACTACTACTGCGAGGGCGCTATTTACATTGTCAGTAACCAGCTGCTGACGTTTGAGTTTAAATAAAAGTGAAGTGTCGTCTGCAAACAACACTATATCATGTTTATCCCTTTATGAGGTAAGGCAAGTCATTTATATAAATAAAAAATAAAAATGGCCCAAGAATTGAGCCCTGGGGGACCCCCCATTCTTACTACAGATCCGAGTGATCTTTTTCTGTTAACATCAACTCTCTGAATCCTATCACTTAAGTAAGAAGTAAGAAGATCCAGAGAGGCGTTTCGGATTCCGTAGTGGTGTAGTTTCCTGATTAATGTTTTATGAAGAACACAATCGAATGCCTTGGACAAATCGCAAAAGATTCCCAAAGCATCGCATTTGTCCTCCCATGCATTATAAACATGTCCTAAAAGTTCAACTCCGGCATCAGTAGTCGAACGACCCTAGTAAAACCAAACTGTTTGCTATGCAGTAATTTGTGTTTAGTAAAAAATCTTTGCATTTGATTCAAAATAAGTTTTTCGAAAATTTTACTAAAGGTAGGTAGTACTGAAATAGGTCTATAATTAGTAGCGTCTGATGTACTACCCGATTTAAATAACGGTATTATTTTACTGTTTTTCATAAGATCAGGAAACTCACCACGGTCAATACAATTATTAAAACTAACAGCTAAAGTAGGTGCTACAATGTTTATTATCGACTTAGCAACGTCCACAGAATTACCCCATAGATCTGCGGTCTTTTTAACATTTAATGTGTGAAAGGTTTTAATTATATCTTTACAGGTGACATATTGGAAATGAAATTCAGAATCACAAACAGGAACGTTTTCCTTAAGTAAAGACTCTGCAGCAGTGGGTGATGAGTTTAGAGATTTAGTAGTGGATACGGGAACATCTGCAAATAAATTTTCAAAGGCCGCGGTGACTTGTGAATCTGATTTAATTATATTGTTATCAATATCAAGGCTGTAGTTACTACATCGGTTGCAAGACCTTCCCGTTTCGCTGTTAATGATACTTCATGACATTTTAATTACATTGCTACTATTTTTAATTTTTGAACTCAAATAACGTGACTTGGCCATACTTCAAACTTTTTTAAATAATTTAGAATAATTTTTAACATATAAATTAAATTCAGCAGTGTTTATACAAGTCCGTTCATCATATAATTCATAAAGTCGTTTTCTACTTTTATGTATACCAATGGTGGCCCAGTCACTGAAGGAAGCGTTACTATTCACCGAGAAAGTCTTTGGAATGAATGTTTTATCAAATTGTGTGCAATACATATAAAAAAATCATTAAATTGTTCATTAGGGTCATCATTAGTCGACAAAAATGGTAACATACTTAAAAGTTTAGTTTTAAATGTTTCCAAGCGATTACTCGTACTAGTTTTTGGGTTAACAGTGATATTTTTTATAATAACTTTTTTGTTTATATTAGGAATAATGATCAATTGTCCGCAATGATCAGAGTCTATTAAATTAATAATTTCTTTGTGGGTTGGTGTAACATCTGTGTAAATGTTATCTAGGCATGTGGCACTAGTGGGAGTTATTCTAGTGGGCTCCAAAAATTGGTTAGCAAGATTGTATGACTGCAACAAACTTATAATTTTAGTACTTAACCCAGATTTTTCTAACAAATTAACATTAAAATCACCACAAGTTATGATAGACTTGTTTGAATTACAAATTTTGTGCAATACTTCATCCATAACCTTTTTAAAACAATCATACAATCCTGAAGGTGGTCTGTATACACTTAATATAATGATCTGCTCTAATTCAATACATTCTATTTCAATTGTCCGCTCAACAGAGAGGCTCACAATATCTTTGCGCTCTTTAAATTTAAGCTGGTTATTTACTATAATTAATGAGCCACCATGTATAGCATTTACTCTGCTGAACGAACTACCAACCTCGTGATTACTAAAATTGAACATGAACTGGTGGCTTTTAAGCCAATGTTCTGTCACACAAAGAATGTGTGACAGAAATATTGCCATAATTCAGGAATAATTCTACTTCAAAATCTTTCTTCAAAAACCCTTGAATTTTTTGATGCACCAGGTTGATACTATTTAAATATTTTTACGCTTCCATTTGATTTATTATTTGCCTTTGTTACATTTTTGCAAGAGGTTGCCTCTATTGTCCTAATTTCTAATTTAAATGATGATCAATGTCATTAATTTTGACCAAATTATTGGCAGAATTGATTGAAAAGTCATTGCATTGCTCAAAAGAAGCAATTTGTTTAGCCAAGTTTTTGGCTGATAAAGAAAAAAAATATGATAGCGACACAGCTATCTGTCTTTTGTGATAGTTAGAGAGTTAATGATAGTTAGAGTTAGTTTAAAATTTTCCTTTTTTCACTCTTGTACAGGTTGTCTAAAAAAAAAATAAGTTGTGTAGATGCATACAATATTACCAAATACATTTATATATATAACTACACGTTAAATTACAAAATCAGAAACTGAAGACATGGAAAAATTACTTTTTGAAAATATCATTTTTCAAATGTATTATTCGCGGCTCTAGCACTCTTCAAAGCTATCTCTAACATTCATAAAAATGCGCTCGCGCAGACTTCACACCTCCGAATTTTCTCCTCTGGGGTTATCTAAAGAGTCGGGTGTACAACAGTAATCCATCAACCTTATCTGAATTGAAGGAAACATTAGACAAGAAATCAACAACATTCCTACTCAACTTCTGAGGACCGTTTTAATGAATGTTAGACATCCCTTTGAAGAGTGCCAGAGCCGCGAAGGACGACAGTTGAATAATGTTATTTTCGAAAAGTAATTTTCCCATGTCTTCATTTTCTAATTTTGTAATTTAACGTGTATTTATAAATATATTTGTTAATTTTATATGCATCTAGAAAATTTAGTTTTTTCAGAGACATCCTGTATTACCTGTGCGTGTCCCAAATAAAATATATTTTTTCTTTCTTTTAGAAAACCTCTAATTTATCCATATTTATGAGAAAAGTCTTTGACATTGATTGTCGTTGAGATGAGATCACGACTTGAATTTGAACGTTTTTAAGTACGAGAATTGACCTTCAGTTACAGAAAACAAATCACCAATGAATGGTCAAAAACTAGTCAACAACGCTTTAGTGCGCATACACACGAGCAGCACGCGTCAACGGCAGAGGCAACTGCAGCCGTCGACACCCGTCGACGCCCGCCGTCGACGCGTCGGCGGGAGGCTGCCGGCCGCGGCCGCCGACAAAGTCCCACCCGTGTATTTAAGTACGGTGCTCAAATACACGGCCTCGACGAGTGTCAACAGCTACAGTTGCCTCTGCCGTTAACGCGTGCCGCTCGTGTGTATGCACACTTAGTAATTCGTGTCGTGTGCGGACCATCATCCAATACCTACTAGTGCTGTGACATTCTTTCTACTCATTGGAGATTTGAGTTGGTAGGGTAACGTACTAGCGCCTAAGTCATACTACAGTAATATGAGGTCTCCTGTTTATAAAAACTGACGTGGAAATATGCTATTTATTCCGATGAGTTAACTAAAACAATGGGTAAACCGCTGGTTTTCGGAGACAGATAATAATCATAAAGTAAGATTTTACCACACTGTCCTCATAAAAATTTCATTCACGTCTGTAAGCTATTTCTGAAAAGAAAATGACGAGATGATTTTTTAATTAAATTCATGACGTAATTCGTGGTACTCAACATTCAGTTAAGCATAATCAAACCGTATTTTTTTAAAGTTTTGTCAGCGGTTTTGTTTTTAAACTTCGAAGGCCCCTTTGCTTAATTCCTACCTGCGGAGAAATCTTAAACCGTCCCATGAGAATGGAACAAAATTCGAAAGACCTAACAATATGACATAAGAAGACCTACAACGAAAATGGACGATAACTTATAATACATTGTAGCGTCGTGGACCATGGGCCCAACAATGCACTCAATATTGAACCCTCTCATACTTGTAGTTTGTCCTCCTTGTTTAGAACCCGTGTGTCACGAGTTGTTGAAAGTTTTCCGTTCGGACAACTTCGTCTATGTTCGGTGACCGTTCGATAACATGCAAACATTTCAATTTTGTTCCGAACGTAATTAGTTCTGCGATAGTTATTGCATCTATCTATTTTGTTTCTGTTGTTTAGAATCAAAAGTTCTTAAAACGAAATAGACAGAGACGTGTTTTTCTTAATCTGTTACGTTTGTTAATTCATTTAGTAGATAGTTAAAAACTTTCTAGTTTGTTACCTAATTTAGTAAGGAACCTACTTCTTTCAATGTTTGTTAATGTGTTTGGAAGTTATGTAGATATTTTTTAGTTAAGTTAGCACGAGGACCAAGCTATATATTTCCAGTATAAGCTGTGTTCTCATTGTACGAAAAGCCTATATAATGCGCGGTCAGCATAAACTGGAAATGTATAGCTTTGTATATTGTCGTGTGTACGCCAGTATTTATGGAAAAACATGTAGGACATTATATAAAACTTAACACTTTACCTTACAAACCCCAATTTGTACTGTGTAGGTATTTATTTATATATTCTTTATTGTACACCACAAAATACATAACAAAAAAAAAACAAGGTACGGTACGGTAAGGTAACTTTTTTCTTTTTGCGCAGCTGGGGCGTTTAAAGCGCTACTTCTCCTCAGCTTAAAGGCTCCCACAGAAAGGCGCGACGCTTTCATTGAAATTGTCCTACTAAAGTCGCGTCGCGTCGCGCTGCCGCGTCGCACCTGTCACCCTGTGTCCTAGTATAATACGTTTTGTAACTTTGTGTAGTATTAAGATCTTATTAGAGTCTCCTCAGTACTTGCTGAGTTGTTCGAAGTTTGTTATCAATGTTCGGTGACGGCAAGTATTCTGCGCTAGACGTTGCATTTATTAGTAGGTTCAATGTATGCAGTATACTGTGAAGCCTTCACAGTTCAAAGCAAAATTTTCTGCTTGTCCGCTTGGTTATACAGTGTTCACATGAACACAGTATAACCAAGCGGACAAGCAGAAAATTTTGGACTTATTTTTACCCAAATGTATTGAGTATCTCAATATTTGACATTATATAATACGGATTCTTATTTCAACTCCTTATTTATGGCTTTTGTGCATAGGATTTTGATTCCGATTTGTTACAGTAGTAATGGCAATCATGTCATTTAGTCTAAATAGGCTTTTATTTTTATATAGATTCTTTTATATTTTGTGAATGTGAGAACGTTGTAGACCTAACTTGTAGACTAGATTTGTGGACCTTTTTATATTTTGTTGAGTACATGTTGACAGGCCTACACTGTCCTCCCATATCTATCAACACTGTAATTGGAAACATTGTAAAAGCCCCTTATTTTTAAAAGAGTAACCGTGGAGTTTCTTTCCTGCTCTTCTCCATAGGAAACAACCAATTGGAACCGTGCACCTAGCTTCTGACGTTTCATAGTGCCCATGTTGGTTTATGTGAAATAAAATATTTTGATTTTGTTTTTTTTATATATTTTACAGGACCTACCTAGTCGATTAAAATTATCTTTACGTACACTACTATATTTAAAGATACTAGTAAATTGTAATAGAACAACGACGGCAATTAAATAAAGAGCCAATTCTTTTACAAATAACAAAGATCATTAATCAAGAGTTTCATCAATGAATAAAACAATGAGTATATTTTCGACTAGTAACTTATTTGATCGCTCACCAGCATGGGTAGCATGACGACTTCTATATCAACTCTACGAAGAAAAGACAGATCACTTTCTGAACAGTCATTATTTTCTTGAATTTTGACATCGCGCCCTAGAAATATTTCTGCAATCTGTCATTTTGTCTTTCGTTTCTTCCGTTTCTACGGTGCTCATGTTACGCATGCAGGAAATAAGAGAAATAAGGTACGAATCACCGTGTCTTAGAGACTCCAGTGCACTAACTGGTAAATTTTTCAATTCTGATCTGGCAACCCCAGCTGGTAACAGTGCAACTTTAATCATAAATGATCGAGTGTACGAACTAACCTAACAATAGTTTGGGACCCACTTTGTGTTCCGATACTTGGGATATAAAAGTTATATAATGTTTATTATCAGCTCAGAAGCAAGACTTTGGCTAATAAAATGATATTTTTGTTAACTATTCTGAAAATTGTTATATGAGGCCAATTATTGGGCACTTCTTAGGCGCTGTCCTATTAGAAATCACTTTTTATTAGGACCGTACCTAGTTGTTGAGGCACACTCGTAATTTGCGGAATATTGGTCATAAGGTGTTTTGAATACTTACAGCTAATAAAGGTTTAATACAGGTTGTTTACGTTGTTGAGGGGACAAATTTTTCGAACATATGAAGCAGTGGATTAGCAATAGGCTTCAAAGTGTTTCAGATTGTGAATGATAGTGTATTATATAATTAGGGTGTTCAATACAATGTGAACTTATATTTTGATATTCTAAAACATTATAAATTGATGCAATTAATTGCAGTAATTTATAATGATTTAGAATCAAATCAAATGAAATATTTTTGTATTTTCTTGTTTTTTTTATGTATGCAACATTGTTGTGCCTTAAAAATGTTTTTTAAGTGTGGCAACACACACCTTTTCTTAGTCCCTTGTATAAACTGCTTTGAGTGTAACCCGCAATTGTATTTTCATTTAATTAAAATAAAAGTAAATACTATATTTTACTTTCTCTCTGTGTATTATTTCATACAAGGGTGTTGATTTTAATGGATACAAGAGATTCTAAAGTGATGAAACATTTTCGGCACCGAGGCTAAGCGATCTGCTTACAGTTTAAAAGCATAATCGCTTCCTGCTCGGCTGCAGGACAAGTTCTTTTGCGGGTCATATACATAAGTTCACGCGCTTCTTCACATGGGGTAGGCAGAAACTCCAGAACGCCACCTGCTACGATCCTTACATAAGGAGTATGTTGCTATGTTGCTTCGTTTACGTTCATGCATAATATGCTTATAATGTTCCCACTACTGGGACACAAGTCCCAGCAGTGGGAACATTATAGGTCTCCTCTCTTCGAGTAGTAGTGGCCCGTAATCTAAAACGCGGGCCCAGTGCGGGTTGGTAGATGTCACATGTCTTCGATTTTTTTTGGTTCTAAAACATGCGGATTTCCTCACGATGTTTTCCGTTACCGTTTTGAGAACAGTGGTGACGAAATTATTTACACAAAGTAAAGCGCCTGCCTGGGTTCGAGCCCACACCACCTACAACTCGTAAGTCGGGGCCGTTACCACTTGGCCACTACTATTCCGTTCATACATCTGGTCATACACGCACGCCAGTTGCGAGTACTAAGCACCTGGCTTTTCTGAAGAACATCACCAATAATGTCACTATAATTGACCGAGCGTGTGCGAAGCGCGAGCGAAGCGTCTCCGTTTCAGCTTGGGCAAAAATGCTTTCGTATGTCCGGATGTCCAGATGTTTCTCCTCTACAGGCCGCAATTCTCAACCGATTCTCGTGTTTGTAAGCAGGTTTGATAATTATAGAATTTTTTTGTGGATATTTTTTTTCGAAATTTTACAAAATGACCGAGATATCGGGGTTGAAAACTTAAAAAAAAATACATATTTCAGCCATTTCGTGCTCATTGCGAGCGCTTTTTGTTTTAAGGTGCGCGATGAACATTTATTCAGTTTTTAGCTCATACTCAGACTCGCGCGGTAGACCTCGCGAGCTGTAGACAGCTCACAGAGTCACTAGTAATTATATCCTTCTAAGAAATCCCCTCCCGGCGTGTCCACTCACATCTGCCTTGTATAGCTATCAATTAATTAATGTTTCAGGAAGTTAATCATTTCGTTTACTATCACTATCGTTACATCATCGATGTTTGACGCTGTTTGCGTCACTTAATGACGCTCTGGGTGTATATACACACGGGCTGGTGTTAGATGGAAATACACATACTGGACATTCTGCCAGCGCCAGCGGTTAGCTGTCTGAACGCCTTCCGCGCGTTGATCAAAGCACAGTTGCAAGCTGGTTAGGGCTGTCCGTTATGTTACTAATACTATTAGGCTAATCGTTAAATAATTTGATGTCATTTTGTAAGGGTATAGTGTAAATCTTGAAGCCCGAGGTCAAATGTTGAATGGCGTGTAATAGGAGAGTCCTATGGCCAGCAGTAGACTGATGATGGGTAAAAACTTTTTCACAAATATAAATAATCGACTTCAAAAAAAAAAACACTACAAAGTGTAAAATAACTTTAATTTCGGAAGTCGGTGGCAAGAACAAAATACAGATAGAAAGACACCGACTTCCGAAATTAAAGTTATTTTTCAATTCGTAGTGTTTTTTATTAGTAAAAAGTTTGTATTTGTCACTTTTTAGTGAGTCAGTTATTAATAAATCTAAGTTACAATAGCCTAATGTCAACTGCTCATCACCTTTTACAAAATATTCCTTTTCCCGACGCAGGGACGTTAATTGTTGAGGAGTTCTCCTGTTAAGAACCAAAACCACTGGAGCCAAAAGTGAAGCCACCATCAGCTCCATTTGACCATATGCATTGTGACGAGCATAAATTGCTTAGCAACCGTATTAAAATCGAATCGCAACCCGTGAAATACTTATTATGGAGAAGTTCCGGTGGCCACCTCTGGTCTTCATCATCAGTTCCACTTCACCGAATGATGCTTTCCAAGAGCAAATGCTCGAGTTACTATAAAAAATACCCAAATCGCTATACAAGTGCTTATAAAATTTGAAGATTTCCCTCGATTTCCATGGGATCCCCTAATCATATTCTGACTTGGTGACAATGGGACCACCTCCAGAGCATATCCTTTCAAACAAAAAAAGAATTTTCAAAATCGGTTAAAAATTGACGGAGAAATCGAAGAACATAAAATAAAAATAAAAAAAACACATACAGTCGAACATATAACCTCCTCCTTTTTGGAAGTCGGTTAAAAATAAATCTCTGCTAAAACATTAGCGGTTGTAATAAGAAACACCATTCGCCAATCCATCTGCTAAGCATGGTGATTGTCAATAACATTTGACAATTTATTTTAGTGTTTTTGTAGTTAAAAACCGGCCAAGCGCATGTCGGATCACGGACAATGAAAGGTTTCGTAGTTGGGATGAGTTTATCCCAAAAACAAGCTTAACATTGTTGTTGATAAACGTGTTCTCCCATACATCGTTAAACGTCACGGTCAATTCTCCAACTGCAACACTATATAGGTTTTGATTTATTTGCAAGTATCAAAATATTACGCATACATAGCCGTATTTCTTAGTGCGTTAACTTAGAAGCTTGATCTTCTTAGAGCTTCAAGTGACCGTAGACCTACGTATTTCATATTAATTTAAACTTGATACACGAAGAAAAAGGCGAGCGAGGCTTGCGCTCCTGAGAAAAAGGGTCTTGATAGACTGCCAGATAGACGGACGGATAACGAAGTGATCCTATAAGGTTTCCATTTTTAATTTTGAGGTACGGGACCCTAAAAATTATGTTTTTTTTTTAAATAAAAGTCTGGATGTTCGTTAGTTTTATAAACGTACTCTCTCTTTCTTTTCTGATCTTCTTTTCGTATGTATAACCAATCAAAACATTACTCACAATAAAACTAAATAAAAGTACCAAAACTCGGAAGAGATCTACAATTACGTGCTTCACCCCAAAATATGAAAGATAAACACTATGATTGCAATAACAATGAGAGTAATAAAGAATGAGTAATGTTATGTGTGGCAACCCTACTCGCCGGCATCAAACACAGCAGGATAGTGGAGGCGTGTGGCGCCTGTCGGCAATATACTGTATGTGTATCAAAGAGTTGAGCCTTAACAATAGCGAGTTGTTGAGCGATAGTAGCTCAACAGTTGAGCAGATAAATAGTGGAGGCGTGTGGCGCCTCTCAGTAATATACTATTACGGTGTGTGTATCGAAGAGTAACAATAAGCCTTAGCGATAGTGGAACATTGAGCGACACTGGCTTAACAGTAGTACAGCTAGATAGTGGAGGCGTGTGGGGTCTTTTTTCTTGTTTTTTTTTTGTTTTCGGGGTAAAACCTTCTAAAGGCACCCGACCTCTGGCGACGGAGGTCGGGGAGTGTGGGATTTTTACCTCACTAAAACCACCCCGGTGGTCACCATCAGCACATAGGGGGGGGGTCCCGGTTCCTCTTAAAATACCAATTCTGGAACCCCCCTGTGCAATGCCTGTAAGGCACATCCCTGGCGTGACTGTAAAGGGGCCTCCCCTGACCCTCGCTGTTTACGGCAGCACGTGACCACTGTGCCACCGTCTTCCCTGGGGTCACTCGGTGGGCGGACAGAGTCCCCACTCTGTGCGCCTGCGACCCCGAAGGACCACCTACTTTGTTCGGTAGGTGGATTTCGGCGTATTAGGCGCCAAGGCGGTTTCCTCCCCGACGCCTTCGTCTCCGAGCGGGATCAGCTTTCTCCCGATCCCGCTCGGCGGCCTCCTTCTTGACCATCACGTTCTCACAGAAGGAGGCTACTTCCTTCAAATTCTCTGTCTCTGCCAGCATAGCCTGGCAGAGGGGCCTGTCGACAATATAGGTATAGGTGCGGTACGTGTATCGAAAAGTTGAGCCTTAACAATAGCGATATGTTGAGTCGTAGTGGCGCAATAGTAGTACAGTTAGATAGTGAAGGCGTGTGGCACCTGTCGGCAAAATACTGTATAATGTATGTATTGAAGAGTTAAATTTATTCATTCACTGACAGACAACGCACTGTCTCAACCACTGTGTCTAGAAGCATAAAGTATTGCACTAGTATCTCAAGTCATGTTCGTGAACGGGCGCCGTCAGTAGAGACTGTTCAAACAAACAAACATCAAACATTCAATTAAAATTAAAATAAGCCGGGGCATAGCTGTCGCAGCTAATTTTAATTTAATGTTTGGATTTTTTTTGTCTTTTTATTACGGACGCTTTTAATGCTCTGCATCGTCCTCACATGTATAATTTCAACATGAATGATTAACCAATATTTTGTAACCATATTATTTTGATTATTAAATATTTATACTAAATAATATTAGGTACACACCTATTCATTAAAAGCTTAGTCAAATAACCCACCCCTAACTGTTCCCGGTGCAAAGGTGCCCAAAACGCTTGCCGCATTGCCACGTTGGATGGCAATGGCTAACCTTTGCACCAAGAACGAGCCGGAGCGGGAGTCACCCGTTTTGTCACGGAGCCTGTGCCCTATCTCACCAATGAGCTTCCTGGCCTCAGTGCCCCAAGCACCCATGGTCTCCACGGCAATGGGCACAAAATAGTAACGGTCCACCAACGGTGCGTACTTCGTCCTCTTCCTCTCAGCGGCGTCCTCCGCTGCTGCTGACGATGAGTGGACGGTGCGACCAAGATGGCTGGCAGCAACAGTGCTGACGCAAGTTGCGTCCCAAATTAGGCACTTGCCGTTCCTCCAAGGCACCAGGGTCAGCCCGTCCGGCCTCTTGCCGTCAGTCCTGCACAGACCCGGAGGCTCCAACAGGCAGGGGACATCAGCCGACACAAAAGCCCTCCGAACAACATCATTGAGCGCATGGTGACGCGGGAACCTCCCCGAGCAACGACGACAACTCAAAGCGTGGTGGCCATCGGCCTCCACCATGGAACCGCAGGTGCATCTGTGGGGTTCACACACCTTGCAGCCCAGGCGGAGGGCCACCGCCACACGCAAAGAGTCGTCATCAAGCAACGTGTCCAGGTGAGGTGAAGGAAGCGCGTGCAGCCATGCCCCCGATTCCGGCTGCGATACAGCCTTGAGTCTGGCTAAATCAACCCCCGAGGAACCCACCAACATCTGTTCCTGGATCAGCCTGGACGTGACGTCGTCCCAAGCCCGCTGAATATGCGCTGCGTCAGGGCTAGCTGCCCCCGAGCTGAGGACAGACCAAGCTGACCCGGCATCCAACATAAATGGAATGTTTGCCCCGCCACCATGGGACGGAGATGTAGCGAAGTGTTGAGTTGAGTGGCGCGGCAAGCCCAAATTATCTACAAGAAATGTACATAAATAACAATTATACTTACCTTATAATATCCACCAGAATAGTAGACGATTTTATTGTTACCGACGATACTTAGTATTGGCTCAATATAGCTACACTTCTCGATACCTACGTATTTTCTTGCAATATTATTTGCTTCGAGCTAACCTACTGTCTACTTGGTTTGCTGTGCCTTGATATCTTTGTCTTAATTTCCTAAGGTGCACGATTTTAGTTATAAAGCTAGCAAACGAGTCAAATCTATTGACCGCATTATAACCAACTAACCTGCGACTTCGTCCGCGAGAAATTTCGTGTTCCCCCGACCCACCCCGTCGCATCGCTTCGCCTGCCCGCGCTATGTCTTCCTCGCGTTCTTTCAGTTTTTTCGTTTGGTCGTCTCCTAAGGGTTCTAGCGTGATGTTAAATAGCCTATATATATAACCTTCCTCAAGAATTGGGCTATCAAATAAAGTTATTTTTTTTTAAATTCAATCGGTAGTTTCAGAGATTAGCCCCTGCATACAAACTTGCAAACTAATACCTCTTTTTAACCGACTTCACAAAAAGGAGGAGGTTCTCAATTCGCCTGCATGTTTTTTTTTTTTTATGTGTGTTAGCTCTGAACTTTTTTCTGGGTGAACCGATTTGGATGATTCTTTTTTTATTTGATAGGTGGTGCTTCACATGTGGCCCCATTCAAATTCGATCAAGGTCTGATCAGTAGTTTTTGAGTTATCTTTAATACTGCATATGTTTTCCACTTAGTTTATATGGATGATGTGTTAATAATTTCCTGTCACTGTTATTTACACACCAAGTAGTGGTATACGAATTTGTATGGGGTAGGTACCGCAACTAAAAAGTGAAAAATAAAAACTTTTTTACAAAAAAACAACCGACTTCCAAAAAAAACACAAAAAGACGTGAAAAATAACTTTAATTTCGGAAGTCGGTGGCCAAAAACGAAATTACAAAACCAAAGACACCGACTTCCGAAATTAAAGTTATTTTTCACGTCTTTTAGTGTTTTTTTTGGAAGTCGGTTGTTTTTTTGTAAAAAAGTTTTTAATATTATTATCGTCTCCGCTGCCGCGCCGTGATGATTTTCGTTATCAAAAGAATATACAATAGGCTAGTTGACAGTAAGGAAAATACCAGAATTTTGTATTGTAGAATGGTTGTGAGCTAAAAATATCAAAAATCAAAAATCAACTTAGTTTTTTGTAAATTATTTTAGATTCAGTATTGTTTTTGAAAATAAATTGCCTAAAAATAAAGCCATTGGTCACGAGACACTGAACGCGAATTAGAGCGCGACACGTCACAACTTTCAGACGACAGTTTAAAATTTTACACAGAAACTTCAAACGTGAAGTTTATTTTGCATTACCTATAGACATACGAAAGAAAAGTTGTTGATTTTTTTTTGGCGGGTGTTTGAGCTGAAAGGGCTTCAAACTCCCGCCAAAGAAATCCCGAAGAAATTTAGTGAAGGAAATTAAATAAACTAAAGACTTGGCTAAAAGGTCTTAGCAACCAGGCCATAAAAATACTTATAAATAATAAAGGTGTTGAAAGGAACAACACTCATTAGTAGTGTGTCCCTCTCGCACAATTTGGCAGTGTTCATTATTCGTCTACTAGTTTATACTCTGATTTTTAATTTGGTTGACTAAAATGACAGCTGCGATCGACCTTTTTTTGCCAACTTGACAGTGAAGGCTCCTACAAATAAGCTCGACAAGAAGGTACCGCTCGTCGCGCGACGAGCGGTGCCTTTCTGTCGCGCTTTCGCGTCGCGCCTGTCTGTGGGAGCCTTTAGCGATAGTAACAGCTGTCATTTTGGTTTATAAATAAAAAATCAGAGTTTAGTAGTATTTATTCATATTTTTTTTAAACTCATAATGAAATGGAAATTACCTACCAACGGTTGTCAAAGTAAACATTATCACAAATATATAATTAATTGTCGGCTTTGAATATAATTATTTAAATAATTAAAAACGTTGTTAATTGAGACTACCGAATATTATAATATTCCGACAGAAGTAATAAATATGCAAATGTGCGAATTGAATTCACTCGAGCCGCCATGACAGAATGCCTTTGACAATCAAAATTATGTTCTTTTAATATTTCGCTGAAATATAATATAATATTTTGAGGTAAGGAAAATTAACAATAAGGTTAAAAAAAACAAAGCTAGCCTATTGCGACATATGGGTGGGTAAGCTCGAAGATTTATCGCTCGAGAGTTGGTCCGCTGATTTCCTAGCCTCCCTCGAAACGTTACAGTAATATATAAATAATGTCCTGTACTGTATTTAGTGCGAGGGCACTGGTCGGGTCATGAACAAGGCTATAAATCCTCCTAGCCAGCCCCTAATGTCTCATTGCCCTAGTAACAGTAACAGAGTGCTAGACTAACCAAGTTCGAAGGAAGTCTTGAGATATGTTGCCTTGTGGTTCTGCGAAACCGCAGAACCACAAGGCAAAATATCTCATGAATAAAATATATATATATATAAAGTGTCATAATATTAGATGATACCTATAGTTGGCAATCCCGTTGTACCGTATGCACCATTGACCTGCATCATCAATGGTGCAGAGGAGACTAATTAGTTTCGTTTGCGCCATTAATGGTGCAAATGAAACTGCATTGATAGTATGGTCTCATCTGCACCATTGAGAATGGTGCAAACGAAACTGCATTGATAGTATGGTCTCATCTGCACCATTGAGAATGGTGCAAACGAAACCGCGTTGATAGTATGGTCTCATCTGCACCATTCAAATGACAACTGAAAGTATTTCCTCTTTGCATGTTCTAATATTATTTAAGTGTTGACAAACGGTTGACAAGGTAACTATTTTGTTTTAATTCTGTCATTTTATGTCAATAATTGTAAAATTGGAGCATAGACTTTATAGAAGAAATTACAATGAGCGAAACTAATTTAACTTTTGTTGCACAAAGTCGAGGAAGACTTTTATTCTTCGGAGGGTATCAATATCATTTTCACACACAGTACAAAAATTTGAATAGCATATGGAGGTGTAGATATTTAAAAAAAAACAAATGTTCAGGAACGATTTCCATTACAGAGGTACGTACGTAGCATTTATGATATAGAAGAAAATATGTATATTATACAATTGTGGGTGAAGCCGGGGGTGCACGGGTCGCAGGGTTCTTTTTATTTTTCACCAGCTTATTTTTACCAGAATTATGGAAGTATACATTAACATTTTATTTTTTAGGATGAATCAAAGGTTGTGAAAAAACGTGAGCATTCCAATAACTGTATGCCTGATGAAAACCAAAACGTTGTATGCCATTTAATTAGTTCGAGTATAGATACTGCGACAACTTCAGAAGAAACAGTACCTGCCATTTATAAAAAAGACCGTGGCCACTTTCAAAGATATGGGTAAACTTAACAAACTTAACAAAACTACCACGGTACGAAAGTTATAAATCGGTTGCTTATAGACGGATAAATAAAAAAACAGGGAGTTAAAAAGACTGCTTATAATGTCGGAACTGAAGTCGAAATTGGTAACAATCATAAAGATTTCCTATTGGCTGACTATTATCACGAACGCGAACGTATTTTAATTTTTGCTTCGGAAGAAGCTAGAGAAATGATTAAAAACGGGAAAAATTATTAGACGTGCATCAAATCTTGATGACGTAAATAACGGCATGCTGCAGATCCAAAATTGGTTCACTGCTAATAATTTAGTATTAAATGGGAATAAAATTAAGTGTATTAGATTTTCCTTACCAAATGTCAAAAGTACAAATTATGAGATAGTATTAAATCAAGAGAAACTAGAATTCGTCGATAAAACTGTTTTCCTGGGGATCACGCTCGACTCAAGGCTTCAATGGGGTCCTCATTTAACATCCCTTGCAGGACGGTTAAGTTCAGCAGCACTGCTGTGAGAAAAATTCGTCAATTTACTGATGTAGGTACCGCGAGGCTTGTCTATTTTAGTTACTTTCATAGTATTATGTCGTACGGTATTTTACTATGGGGACGGGCTGCAGACGTCGAGTCTATTTTTATTCTGCAGAAAAGAGCCATCAGCGCCATATATGGCCTTCGCAGGCGCGACTCTCTAAGGGAACGGTTTAAAGATATTAACATCATGACGGTACCTTGTCAATATATCTATGAAAACATTATGTACGTAAGGAAAAATCTACATCTTTTTAGTAAAAAAGGTGAAATACACAACTATATCACTAGAAATTGGGCGCAATTAATTCAACCAGGTTTCAGGCTGGCTAAAGTAGACTCATGGGGGTACTGTTTAAAATATTACAATAAAATACCTCCCTATATAATTCAACTGAATGAAACGAAATTCAAATCTTGTATAAAACGCACACTATGCAGCCAAGCATATTATAAGTTGGGGGATTACATCGCTGATAAAAATGCTTGGCTCAACGCTGGTCCTGCTCCACAAGGGCGCATAAACTAATTTATTAGCATTTGAAACTACTGTTGGAGCTGCTGAAGATTGTAAAAACTATCTTTGCATTGTAAAAACTATCTTTGCATTGTATAAATTCAATCTATTAGTATTGTATAATTGCATAGCACATGTGTGAGTACTATGTACCTACTATAAAGCTACCATTTACTAGGTTTTTCTTTCATTGACTTGAATGTGCCCTGGCGGCTGAGAGTATGTCATGCTCACTCAAATGTCTCGCTGGTGGTGCCGTGTGTATTCGATCATTAAGTTCCCTTCAAAATGGTTGAGCTGAATGGTGCTGATCCATGCGTCATGTTCGTGAACGGGCGCCGTCAGTAAGGACTGGTCATTTCTTAGCTGCCACGGCTTATTTTAATTTAATTTAATATTTGAATTGTTTTTGTCTTTTTATTACGGACGCTTTTAACGTTCTGCATCGTTCTCACATGCATAATTTCAACATGAACGATATAACCAATATTTTGTAACCATATTTTGATTTAAAAGAGTGTCCATGGAGTTTCTTGCCCGTTCTTCGCCATAGGTACCTACTACGCTTTGGAATGGGCAACTAGACATCTTTCTGACTGACCGACCCCTTAACAATTCAAAAGTGGCTGTAATTGGTTTATTTAAAATAAATGCTTTGAGTTTGAGTTTGAGGCAACAATAAAACATAAGTGCTTGTGTGGCGTAATTTATATTATTACATGAAGTAGTTGTGAAATTAATTACAAGACATAATATTATTTTTGTTGCTTTTTGGTTGTTTAATTATATAAAAAAGTGGAGAGTTTAGATAAAAACCAATAATAGGTCGTATTTTGTTTGTGTGAGGAAACAAACAAAATACGACCTATTATTGGTTTTTATTTTACCTATGACTAGGAAAGTATGGTGAAGTAGTTGTATTAATATTCATGGTGCAAACGAAACTAGTCTCCTCTGCACCATTGATGGTGCAGGTCAATGGTGCATACGGCAAAAGTATGGTGAAGTAGTTGTATTAATATTCATGGTGCAAACGAAACTAGTCTCCTCTGCACCATTGATGGTGCAGGTCAATGGTGCATACGGCTAAAGTATGGTGAAGTAGTTGTATTAATATTCATGGTGCAAACGAAACTAGTCTCCTCTGCACCATTGATGGTGCAGGTCAATGGTGCATACGGCAAAAGTATGGTGAAGTAGTTGTATTAATATTCATGGTGCAAACGAAACTAATTAGTCTCCTCTGCACCATTGATGGTGCATACGGTACAGCGGGTTTGCAATGGAGCTGGAACGTTGGTATTTCATGTTCAAGAACCGGCATTTGAAGAGGACGGTGACATAACGCGGCGCAGGCCTGCGTCCGGCAGCCGCCATTTTGAGACTGCCCTTTTTAGGTTTCCGTACCCAAGGGTAAAACGGGACCCTATTTCCACCACCACCACCAGACGGACAGACAGACGGACGGACGGACAGCGGAGTCTACTAAGACTCCGCTGTCCGTCCGTCTGTCTGTCCGTCTGTTACCAGGCTGCATCTCATGCACCGTGATAGTTAGACAATTGAAATTTTCACAGATGATGTATTTCTGTTGCCGCTATAACAACAAATACTAACGGAACCCTTCGTGCGCGAGTCCGACTCGCAATTGGCCGGTTTTTTTGCACGACTAACGACGCAGCGCGTACGCATTTGCTCGCGCTGACGATATTTCTTTGTATTAACCGATTAAACCTTTACTATGTAATATGTTGTAGAATGAAGAGTATTACTTTACTTTTGTTTACCTGCACGAGTTTGATTGATCTCAATCCAACACATATAAACGTATAACCGTATGCCGGCTATCGCTGAAAACCAGCGCTGGGGCTCTGTCTCGCATAGGGTCGTAGCATTATGCTGAGCGATTGCCGGTTTGCGTGGATGTGTCGCATATTTTCCTCTAACTCGTTTTTTTTTGTGTTTTTTCTTTGCGTCATATTTACCGCAAATAAACGTAGTTTCTTTCTTTCTTTCTTTAAAAATTTCATAACAAAACGTCGGAAAAGCAGAGGTATTATTACCCAAAAATCTAACCAAATGTATCAGAAAACGTACCGATGAATGCCAATTTGTAGTGTCACTGCTTTGACGTGTTCATGCGTCATGCCCGTGAACGGGCGCCGTCAGTAGGGACTGATCATCTCTTAGCTGCCACGGCTTATTTTAATTTAATTAATATTTTAATTGTTTTTGTCTTTTTATTATGGACGCTTTTAACGTTACTGCATCGTTCTCATATGCATAACTTCAACATGAATTATGTTACCAATATTTTGTAACCATATTTTGATTTAAAAGAGTGTTCATGGAGTTTCTTGCCCGTTCTTCTCCATCGGGACCTACTACGCTTTGGAATGGGCATCTAGCCGACCGACCCCTTGACAATTCAAAACTGCCTGTAATTGGTTTATTTGAAATAAATGCTTTGAGTAGTTTGTTTTCGTCCTTGTCAAAATTGTTGTATCTACCTAGATATTAAGTGAATTTCTCCTATATTTGGAGGCGCACACTTGTATGTGTCCCTGTTTATGTTTACATGCATGAAATTGTGTAGCCTCTGTTGGCGATCCAAAGATAAATAAATAAATAAATTTAAATACTAATTTTAAATCACATTTATATTTGACGGTGGACGTTAATCTTAGACATGTTGCGCCGATCCTAAATTAATTAGCATAAGCGAAGCAATGATGAGAATATTACGAATGCAGGTTAATCTTATTACTTACCTCAATTTTCTTCGATTATTTTTCAATTACAAATTAATAAAAAATAAAATTAAATACGCTATTTCGGACGAGTTACATCCATAGTGGGTTAGTAAGTAAAGAATTTTATATATCTATGAACCTTAATATTTAGTAACAAAATTATTGTTCGAGATACATCTACGAACAATATCATATATAACAGTGGAGAGTCGTACCTACGTCCCTGCTATAGTCATCAGGATGGAGTTGGAGCTGGCCCGCACTCTGCAGAGCAACGAGGCAGATTTCTGTCTGATGATGGCATGGAAGCCATTATCGTGTGCATGGGTAAACATACCAGATGCACTGCAGAAACGGGGCAGCCCCATTAACATTCTGAATCCATTATTATTATTAATAATGTAATTCAAACAATAATAAGAGGGAGCGCAGGGCACTCGCCGTCCGGTGCAACATATTGGCTCGTAGATTTGCTCGATGTACGGACTTAATAAAAATTACTATTTTCAAGGCATACTGCCAGAGTCTGTACACGAGTAATTTATGTCTCAATTACACCAAAAGATCGCTGGATGTCCTGCGCGTCCAGTACAATAATGGTTTCAGGACATGTTGAGACTTCCTCGCTACTGTAACGCGTCGGAAATGTTTGCGCAAGCTCTTACCGACGGGTTTCACGCGATTGCGCGCAGGAAAACAGCTTCACTAGTGAGGAGAGTGAGAGACGGTCACATCCGCATCTTGAGAACTGTAGCGGAGAGTTTCAACTCTCCAATTGTAAAGCAGTTTTTGTGGAGGGTGATTGGTACTAATTCTAGATAAGTTAATAAGTTTGTTTTAATATTATGTTACTAACACTCTTTGGATTCTTTGTTCCGAAATAAAAATCATGATTATTATGTTTAAAAAAAATATTTTCTCAGGTACCTAGAACCTAGATTTTTTAACCGACTTCCAAAAAGGAGGAGGTTATAGGTTCAGCTGTATGTATGTTTTTTTAAAACTTTTTTTTTAAATCTTACAGGTATAAACCAAGGTCAGGTTTTAAGTTTGAGTAAATTTGGTGTTATTATTATAATGGTTGGAAAAAGTGCCGAGATATAAAGTTGAAACCTTCTAAATACACCTGAATGTGTTACTAGTCGCTTTAGTAAGTGATTGTGTAAGAATTTAACCTGCGGGGTACTTACGTAACACACTAACAGTAGGAATGGGTTTAATTTTGACAGTTCAACAACATTCATTGCGTTATTTACGTTGTTAAGCAGACACATTTTTCGAACATATGAAGCACAGGATTAGCAATAGGCTTCAAAATGATTCAGATTGTGATAGATAGTGTGTTACGTAATTAGGATGCTGAGCAGAGTAACCGTGGAGTTGATTGCCGGCTCTTCTCCATAGGAAACAACCAATTGGAACCGTACACCTAGCTTCTGACGTTTCATAACTGCCCATATAGGTTTATGTGAAACTATCTGCTGCTCGCGGCTTCGCCCGCGTGGATGTTGGATATTATCCCACGGGAACGTGAAACCGGGACAATGTATCCTATGTTACTCCTTATAACATCAGCTATCTACCAGTGGTAGTCCTGTCAAAATCGGTCCAGCCGTTTCGGAGATAAACCGGAACAAACAGACAGACAGAAAGACAGACAATTTTTTTTTTTTTTTGCTATAAGTACCGTATATACTTTCATATGCATTTAAAAGCTGTTAGTTTGACATTACAAACAGACACTTCAATTTTGTTTATTTGTATAGTATTTTTTTATTTTTATACTTTCATCAGATAGGTAGGTACTTTAGGGACAGGCATAATTTTGCCATTTATGTTTAAGTCCTATTATAATAGTATAGAACCTGTCTTAACGATTGCTATATTAGGCATCGGAACAGGCTGGGACGGAGGCTATAGCCATTATGTTCACCTTAGGTCTTTAGAGCTTATATAGGTATAATAGAGGTATGAGGAACAGGGTGTAAAGTTCACTCATACCTCTATTTAAAAGGGAGGACCCTCCGACCAGACGGGTGCTGTGTCTGGTGGGCAACTGCCCTACGTTTGATGTCGGGACGTTGTTTAGATGCTATGTACGCGGTAAACTCTGCTTGTGCGATGCAGGATTTTGCGTGACGTCAGTGTGAAGCGTAGCTCGCATGTGACGGTGTAGATGCCCCTACTATGTAAAAAAGAAAAATATTGATTATGTAAGAGAAAGATCGCAATATCCGAATTGGTGACAGGTTTAAATATCTTTTTAATATTATGTCCTGTTTTTCCCTTGATAATTTCACAATGACCTCAAAATTCTCAATTAATTTGCAAATGAAGGGACATCAACCACCAGGCAGGGTTTCATCACGACTTTTTAAGATAAAATACATTAATTAAAAGGGATATCTGAAAGATAAATTGCCTGTAGATAAAACCGACATCAAAATTTAAGTAAAAAAAGGTGAATCTTCATCTTCATTTGTGGGGTTGATGACACGGAGTGGTCAGAAAATGGAGTATCTACTAATACGCATTTTCATCGTACTACTCGGAATTATATATGTCTGCTTTATGTCACACTAGATTCGCAGATGCGAAATATCTTTTATTTTTCTAGCTTTTAGTCCAATAATAATGGCGGCTATGCCAGTATTTCTTGGGTTTTTGTTCGACTTCACTGAATTTTTAAAATCAGTATCCGAACCATTATATATTATTGTAGTTTCCCCTTTCTGGGGAACGCAAACAGGTATGTGGGACTCTTCTTGACTTAAGAACTAAATATCCATTTCTCTATAAAAATAGAATATAAATTCGCTTTGTTTTTCGGTTGTCAGAGCATTGGTGCAAGCGTAATCGTTCACGTTTCAAGACTCCATTGGCTATTTACTCTGTGGTAGGTATAATTTACAGGCGGGGTGATTAGGCAGGGGGCATACGGCGCATTTGAGCCGTCTAGATAAAGCACTGCCTTAATTATCTGCGGTGGGAACAGGCCTTACGTAGCATACATAGCTGACATGAAACATTACATGTAAGGTATGATAAGTTGTGATGAGCAGATTAAGGCGCAGATATACGACTTTTAATGATTTCAAAATGAACACCACGTCTAAACGAATAGTCTTATTAGTTTGAAAAAAATATATGATAAACTAGACTATTTTCTTCGTAATTTAATATGTGAATATTTGAAATTATATTTTTATAACATAGTGTAATTAATTTGTAAAGTAATGTCAAACGCGAACACAAAAACGATAATGACGCAAAAACTATCGGGCGTATTTTCATGAAATCTGCACCATCTAAAAGACAATTTAATTACCCACATTTTTGTATACGGCTTTTATTTGTATTGTGTATGATCAAGGGGGGTTGTTTTTGCGAAAAATCATGATGCGCGTTGAAGCGGGGGCCTCTGCGGGCGACGAGCGGCAGTGCATCGCTGACCAATGTCCGGGTAGACGCTAACGCTCTGTGCAATTTGATTTGCTTAAAAGTTTCGCATGCTCCTCCCACTCGCTCAAGGTTGGTGGCAGTTATTGTCGCCTTAAGGCTGCTTAATGTTTAGTACAAGATTGTCCCAATATCATTTATTTATTTATTTTATTATTTATGTACGCACAGTAAAATAGATACAGATACGGTATATTAGTATTGAGTTCAAAGGTACTGCTTATTTCTTAAGAAATTTCTTCCAGCATACCTGCGAAAGAAGAAATGAAAAAGAAATTTCAAGAACAAGAAGAGAAGAATTTTATTTTGTGGCGTCTTAAACTAGAATATTAAATATACTTATATATAATGCAATTTTTATCATATAGGTACTTAAATAAATACATAATACTAAAATAAATAAACTTACAAAATATAAATATATAAATTCTCACAGATAGGAGGAAAGGTAATTTCTTTTTTTCTCGATATTCGAAATCATTGTTTTGGAAGTGAAAACTTCTTTAGTCGCGTTGAGCGATTTTTGGTAGGGGCTAAACTTGTGGGTTTGCGTCACCGTGAGGTGCTGCGTCAGGCTGGTGATACGCAGTACATTTTGTTGTTTTCACTTCTGTCGGCAGCCCCCACGACTGCCTTTTTTATAATATTTTTTTACATTAGTCTTTACAACGTTTGTAACTATTTATTCGGGGTCGTTAGCTTTTGTATCGTTGGATAAACACGTAGCGAAAACCTAAAATTTATTGATCTGTCATCGACAAAAACAACTGACTTCCAAAAAAAAAATACTAAAAGAGGTGAAAAATAACTTT
Organism: Griposia aprilina; assembly: GCA_916610205.1. Lineage (NCBI taxonomy): Eukaryota > Metazoa > Arthropoda > Insecta > Lepidoptera > Noctuidae > Griposia > Griposia aprilina. The sequence goes on from OU744299.1 coordinate 6,724,879, forward strand.
AATTTCGGAAGTCGGTGTCTTTGTTTTCTACCGACTTCCGAAATTAAAGTTATTTTTCACGTCTTTTAGTGTTTTTTTTGGAAGTCGGTTGTTTTTTTTGTAAAAAAGTTTTTATTTATCACTTTTTACTTGCGGTACCTACCCCACACAAATTCGTATACCACTACTTGGTGTATAAATAACAGTGACAGGAAATTATTAACAAATAATCCATGTAAACTAAGTGGACAAAATATGCATTATTAAGGATAACTCAAAAACTACTGATCAGACCTTGATCAAATTTAAATCGGACTACATGTGAAGCACCACCTATCAAATAAAAAAAGAATGATCGAAATCGGTTCACCCAGAAAAAAGTTCTGAGCTAACACACATAAAAAAAAAACATTCAGACGAATTGAGAACCTCCTCCTTTTTGAGAAGTCGGTTAAAAAGTATTGATGATTGTTCATTATTAAAGTTGCGCACTTTTTCGTAGTATGTAAAAAAAAAGCTAGAGACTTTAAAGACAATTTTTATTATACAGGGTGTAAAAAAACCCATCACATAGCCGTCAACTACGCATTCTGCACATCAAGGTAAGTAAAATTGCACAAAAATAATTGCTGGAAAACGACTTTTATTTTTGGTGAGAAAATTTGCTGTTTTCGGTAGTGCACAATGTAACACACGCAAAACATTGTGCTTATGGGTTTAGGCAACGGTATAGGGATCGTGGGAGTATTTAAAGTTGTGTTATAAGTTTATATCATTAAAAACTAGTTTTGGTAAACGTTATAATTTTCACCTTCAATATCTCCGTAACCAGAAAGAAGGTTCCCAGGTATGACCCAGTACAAAAAAATATATCATAATGACGGGGAGTACAGTCACCGGCAGGTCAACCTACACGAAACTGTCAAAATTCTCCAAACGATTTTAAACCTTAAAATGTTGACTGTTAAGTTCAAAATCGAATGAGAAAATCTGACAGTTTGTGGTAACTTGATGTGCTAGCGACTGTACAAGTGACTCTCGGCTTCGTTAAGTGTCTTTTTATACCCCTTATAATTATACACTTTAGTCAAAACAAGGATTGGCCTTACATGATGTACAGGTTTCAAGAAAAAAAAATGAATATGATTCCTGAAATCATATTTCTTTACAAAAAGTTTTGATAACCTTTTTCATATAGCCTAGCTTTGATAGCCTTTGTTAGGTAATTAGAGAATACTAGTCATCTTAAAATAACAAGTAGCCCAGCTTACTTCGCTCACTTAATTAACAAGGCCTAACCCCTAAATAAGGTACATTCCCACCTAGCAACACACAGAGTTCATAATAGCAACACACAGGCTTCATGATTCCCACCTAGCAACACACAGAGTTCATAATAGATGATAATGGATGACTCTGTGTAACATAAAACCCACAATACAAGGTTATCGGCCGGGCAATAAATCGTTCGAAAAGCTGCTCACGGTCAACCGCGGCAGTTTCATTGTTATACTTTGTATTTGTACGGTGTTATGTTTACTTTGCTGAAATAGGATAAGTTTCTAAATAGGAATTTAGAATTAAAGAAAGAAAAAATGTTTATCCTGCACGAACAAAACGCACATTACAAAAAACTTTTTTACAAAAAAAACAACCGACTTAAAAAAAAACAATACAAAGAAAAAAAAAAAAAACGAAAGTCGGTGTCTTTGTATCTGTATTTTGTTTTTTGCCACTGACTTCCAAAATTAAAATTATTTTTTACTTTGTACTGTTTTTTTTGAAGTCAGTTGTTTTTTTTTGTAAAACAGTTTTTATTTTTCACTTTTTAGTGAGTCAGTTATTAATAAATCTAAGTTACAATAGCCTAATGTCAACTGCTCATCACCTTTTACAAAATATTTCGTTTCCCGACGCAGGGACGTTAATGGTTGAGGAGTTCTCCTGTTAAGAACCAAAACCACTGGAGCTGATGGTGAAGCCACCATCAGCTCATTTCACCATTTGCATTGTGACGAGCATAAATTGCTTAGCAACCATATTAAAATCGAATCGCAACCCGTGAAATACTTACTATTGAGAAGTTCCGGTGGCCCCGTCTGGTCTTCATCATCAGTTCCACTTCACCGAATGGTGCTTTCGAAGAGCAAATGCACGAGTTACTATAAAAAATACCCAAATAGCTATACGCGTGCCTATAAAATTTGAGGATTTCCCTCGATTTCCATGGGATCCCCTCATCAGATTCAGATTTGGTGACAATGGGACCACCTCGAGAGCATACCCTTTCAAACTAAAAAATAATTTTCAAAATCGGTTCATAATTGACGGAGAAATCGGTGAACATACATAAAGAAAAAAAAAACATTCATACAGTCGAACATATAACCTCCTCCTTTTTGGAAGTCGGTTAATAAAATTACATCATATGACACTTACAAAGTAACCAAAAGCCTCGTATTCAAGCAATAAAAGTTTGTCAATTTTGTCCATTGGTTGATGTCCGGGACCAAAGACAATACACACTGCGTAATTTACTCTGTGTTGCAACACCGGCACAGTCTAACCCACTGCTAAAGTTCAAGTTCAAGTTATTTATTTCATAACAAAAATACATTTGTGTCGAAATATTTGCACAGTAGGTACACAAAAAAGAAGCAACATAAACAATTATAAACAAAACCACGAAAAAAAAAAACCACGCCACAAAAAAACAAAAGCGTGACGTGGCGTAAATGCCATGATTACCTCGTGGGTCTCAGTAGCATCCGAGAGTCTTGAATTTATACGATGTCTAATGTAAATAGACCCGTCTCCTGCAACATGGGCCTTACTAACGAACTTACATTACTGACGAAATGTGGATTTGTTTTAGTACTCTTACTCCCCTACCTACCCCTTCGAGAATTGCAGATTAAACTGAGTTAAAGCCACGACCATACACTAACAGAAGCTCTTAATATTTATAGGTACTAAGCCATCAAAACATAACCGCTCGTCCACTGAACAACAACAATCGTTCAGTCATCGCTATTATTATAATAATACCTATTATTATGTAGTGTTAAGGGCTCGTTGGCCTCAATCAGCAGTGTTTGGATTAATTTGATGGTAATACCGGTATTATTAATCCGCTGAGTAATAAATGTTTTTTTGTTATGGGAGAAAAATGGGGTTTTGTTTAGCTCTGATGCAATAGATGATTTTCATCGGTAGTTGTGTTATTTATTTACTGTGAACTTATGTGCTTTACAGCACATGTTTATGGAAAAGGGTTTTATTAATTTCAATGACCTGATCTGGTATGATTTTGTTCTGTTTTGATGATAAGGGTTTTTCTTGATTTTGATGCCGTTCATGGCAATAGGCTCACCCCTTATTCCCATGTATGCCTAACGCTCCGGGGTTTACAGGTTATGTGCTTGTAATTTTTATAATAAAAGTTGATGTAGTTTTTTTCATGCAAAACAAAAAGGCCAAGGCAAGTTGCGCTACGAGAAAGCCTACGAATAGCTACGTGCCTCTACGAGCTTTGTAGCAACGCTTACTTCCGTTTCCGACCGTGGCATTATTTGGGTCTTTTTATTTTTTGTTGTTCTCTTTGGGCTTTATAACAGCTGTTTTGATACTTACAAGCATCAATAGTTAGAAAATAGTACAGGTTGAGGGGGTTCGGCTAAACAATAAATTATAAAAATAGAAAAAATAGTGCTCTTGTGTACCCACATTCAAAAAAGACCTAAAAATATATCACTCATATAAGTTTTGCTAGTAAAAAATGCTGTTTTGTTTTATAAATATAAATAAATAAATTTGTTTATTTATTTTCTCTCACAATGGTTTTGTAGGACTTAGCAGTTTTGAACTTTATAAATTCACATTGTGAGAGTTGGTCCTGAGATATTATGTTTATATAAATATTTAGAACTAAGTATTGAGTATTTATTTTATTTCTTATGTTTTGTTATTTTTATCTTTTCGTATGCTGCACTAGTTGACGTTATCACGTCTACGCCGGCTGTCGCTGGAAACCAGCGCTGGGGCTCTGTTTCGCATAGGGTCGTAGGTAGCATTATGCTGAGCGATTGCCATTTTACGTGGCTGTAAGGCTTATTTTCCCCCAACTTGTTCTTTTTGTGTTTGTGTGTTTTTGTCTGCGTCATGTTTACCGCAAATAAACGTATTTATTTTCTTTCTTGTTTCTTTCTAATATTTGTTTACTTAAATAAAAAAACTGTGTTCTTGGAAAAGGAGATGTTTGATTCTAGGCTACCACTGTGTACACTACATAGATAAATAGGACAAAAATAAGGGATTTTCATAAAAATACTAACAAATTAATTTGAAGAAGAGTACAGGCGTACAAAAATGATAATTAGGGAAGTTTTTTAATATGATAACCCTATTGTTAGGTTAGCCATGACAGTTGTTTTGGATGACTTTGACAGTTTTAAGTTTCGTGAAGTGACGTCTTTCTTTGCTTTGACTTTGAATTGGACGTGTTTCGGAGATTTTTGTGATTGTTTTTGTTTTGCGACCCAGTTTACTACTAAGGACATTGATTGATTGCTTCTCTATTGACCCCAGCTTTGTTCTATGGTTTCTGATTAACCTGTGATCTGGGTTTCGTCGTGTGTGTGGTATTCTACAATAACAAATTGCACTAGGGTTGCACTTATTTTATTATTGCTGCCGCAACGAGTAGAATATCCTGTAGTCTGATTTTACTATTATAATGAAGCCCAAGTATTTTCGGAATTCGTGTGTTGTTTTTTTATCGTAGATATTCCGACACGTCATCTCCTTTGTTCTTTGAGAAAATAAAGACCTTTACACCGATAATTGTTTGTTACTTGGTTTACTATTTAGGGAATTAATCAAGAACCAAACTACCATCATTATGATATGAAAATTACTGTAACAGAATAGGTAACTATTGAAAGAGGTAACACGATGATTCCTTCCTTAATTCTCTACGATTATACGAAAAAATACAATCGTAGTACTCACTGTTATATTCATTGATGGAACTCTGTTACATCATTGAAAGAAAAAAGAAAGAAAGAATAAAAACAAATTAAAGAAAAAAAAAATGTAAAGGAATAGACCCATTACAATTTAGAGATTCGAAAAAAAAAGCAGTTGTTAAATAGTGTGAAAATTTGTAATTAATTAGTAATTTTCACAATATTTCCGCTAAAACATAACAAAAACGTCTAAGCGTTCCTCTCAGCTGCGTCAATACGGAGGGAGGCACTCTCCTGTACCAACGAACCGGTGACGACACACACTTAGTGTAGGATTACTTTAAAAGGAATCCTTCGGTAAACACAATTGATATTGTGTTACCTGTTCGGGCTTTTATTTTGTACAGTTACCATAAGACGTAAGTATCCGGGTGTGTCGGATATAGTTGAAGTTTAGTAGGAACCGATGGATGTTTTCGAATAAAATTTAATTTGAAAAATAAACTGTTTGTTTTCAATTACTTAATTAAATTAGGTTTAAAGATATTTTTATTCTCAAAAAAAAAAGACACAAAGTTACTTACTTGAGAACAATGCTTAAAATAAATTATATAAATATAAAGTTCGTCACAGACGTCACGGTGGCAATTATGATACAGTCCTAGATATAAGAAAGAAGGATACAGTGCATCCAATGCATTCAGTTTTTAGGAAAGGTGTTATTTGTGATTATATACGCAGCCAATTGAGTCTTGAATTGAACGAGTGCAACCTCCTTATACATGAGATATTGTTATATAATTGTGCTCCTTCAAAAGTTAACCTTTTCTTGCCAAACTTGGTTCTCATCTTCGGTAAAATCAGAAAACTAGCTCGGCGACTGCTACGTTGGGTTACTTGTTTTAGTTTAGTAAACGATAAATTAGTCTGTATACTTTTGTTGAGTGCCTTACGAATGAAAATACATGTATTGTAAATATATAACTGTCTAATGTTCATTATTTTGGTTTCTTTTAAATTAAATTTTATTCGAAAATATCCAGCGGTTTCTTATTAATCTTCAATTATATCCGATGAGCCCGGCCTTTTCCTGGGCAAAGTAGGCTGGACTGATCAAAATCTGCTTAGCAGAAGTGATTTAGTTATGACACTAAGACTTCGTTCCGGTCACATTCCATCAAAGAAGTTTGGTTTTCTGATGAAAACGGTTACGTCACCCAACTGTGAAGAATGTGGAGTAGTCGAAGATGTGCAAAATGTTTTGATGAAGAGTGTACGGAATGAAGCTTTGCGATTTAGGTTACTTGGTCCAACAAATAATTACGATATTGGAGAGTGTAATGCTATCCTGGCTTATCCACTATGGGAACAAGCTTTTTAATTTAAAGTAAGTGTTTACTATTTTTAGTTCTAGTTAATTGTGCTGATGTTACAGGGTGACGTTATCGCTCAGCGATAAAGACCTTAAAAATAAGAAAAAAAAAAAACGGCCAGCTAAAGGTAAAAATGTTACTGCTGACGTGCGATCAAGTGTACTAACCCACTTTTAACCAAATGCTAAAAATGGGGAGGTTATGCATTTGGTAGAGTTTAGTATTTACATCAATATCTGAGAGTTTTTTTTTATGATATTTATATAAGCTCCATTATTTTTACTTATATCATAAACTGCATCTGCATCTGTCTTTTTCGAACTATGTTGGGGTCGGCTTCCAGTCTAACCGAATCTAGCTGAATACCAGTGTATTACAAGGAGCGACTGCCTATATGACCTCCACAACCCAGTCACTGGGTAATACGATACCCCTAGGTAAGACTGGTTGTCAGATTTTCGATCTTCAGACGACCCGTAACGAATATCAAAGATCCACAAGTAACAGCCGGGACCCTTCCGAGGCACGGAGGGGTTTCGGTACGTAAAGATGGTCACCCATCCACGGACCAACCGCGGCAAGCGTAGCTTAACCTGATCGATCGACCCGTGAGGCTGTTATTACTTAAACACGAGTCGCTTATAACTAACTACATGGGTTTTATATTTAACTAGTGAAATGTGTACCTTTTACTTCTGCAAATACACTTCTGTCCACCCTTTCAAGTAATACAGGCGTGATGTACACGAAACTGTCAAATTTCTCCAAACGATTTTAAACCTTAAAATGTTGAAGATGAAGTTCAAAATCGAATGAGAAAATCTGACAGTTTGTGGTAACTTGATGTGCTGGCGACTGTACACTGAAAATACAACCGAATAACTGAACAAAATACAACCGAATAACTGAACAAATTTTTTTTTTTTTATACAGTGGCGCGGACCTTATCACATTAAACTAGTGGCTATGTGAGATGTAGACCTTGCGAGTCTGTCTTTGCATTGCTCAAAACTAAATAAAAGTACACCCTTAAAACAAAAAGCGCACCCAAAGACCGCGAAATGGCTGAAATATATTTATTTTTGCGTTTCCAACCCCCGTATCTCCACCATTTTGAAAAACTTCGAAAGACTGAATCGACATTAAAATTCCGTATTTAAAACCTATAATTATCAAACCTGCTCACAAAATTTCAAGAGAATCGGTTGAGAAATGCGACTTGTAAAGGAGAACAGCCATCCGCCGGACATCCGGACATACTAAAGCATTTTTGCCCAAGCTGAAACTGAGACGCTTCGCGCTTGCTCGGTCAATTATATCACGTATACTAACACGGTGTACTTAGACAGCATACAAAATTTAACAAAAAGAAAAGAAATCCATTAACAAAAGCAACCGACTTCCAAAAATAAAACACAAAAAACGTGAAAAATAACATTAATTTCGGAAGTCGGTGTCTTGGGTTTTGTATTTTCGGTGGCCAAAAACGAAAATACAAAACCCAAGACACCGACTTCCGAAATTAAAGTTATTTTTCACGTTTTTTAGGGTTTTTTTTTTGGAAGTCGGTTGTTTTTTTGTAAAAAGTTTTTATTTTTAATTTTTCTGTTCCGGTACCTACCCCACACAAATTCGTATACCACTACTTGATATGTAAATAACAGTGACAGAAAATTATTAAAATATCATCAATATAAATTAAGTGAAAAAAATGCAGTATTAAGGATTACTCAAAAACTACTGGTCAGAACTTGATCAAATTTAAATAGGACTACATGTGAAGCACCAGCTATCAAATCAAAAAAGTATCATCCAAGCGGTTCACCCAGAAAAATGTTCTGAGCTAACACAAATAAAAAAAATGAAAAAAACTCAGTCGAATTGAGAACCTTCTCCTTTTTTGAAGTCGGTTATAAAACAGCTTTTGTTACATTTTGTTACACGTAGCTCGACAAAATGTATGGAATAGCTGTTTTTTTTTTTGTGAATAGGTTTCCTCAAAATTTTGTATAATTATCGTCTAACTATACCATATATGTAGTATACGTGGTATAATTTAATATTAGGTCTTTACCTATGAAATTGCCGTTCTGCAGTACTGGCCATTTCAAATCAAAATAATTTTTGTTTGGCTAAGAATTCTAATTTCAAATTAATTTTATTTTAAAAACATGGATTTTTTTTTCTAAAAGTAGTCATTTCTTTATTGATTAGTGTTACATTTTCATCGCATTTCAATCTTTTTCGTCATCATGGATACGTTAAAAATTCGAGTAATTATGGAATATGAGTACCGTCGTGGCAGCAACGCGGCACAAGCGGCACGCAACATCAACGACGTTTACGGAGCTAACACTACAAACCAACGCACCACCTGTTATTGGTTTGCTCGCTTCCGTTCTGGAAATTTCGACCTGAAAAATGAACCTCGCGGTCGTCCGAAGACTTTGGTCGACAATGACGAATTAAAGGCGATTGTGGAAGCTGATGATACACAATCTACGGCTGAATTAGCAGCAGCTTTCGACGTTAGCGTCAAAACAATATTGGTCCATTTGCGTCAAATTGGCAAGGTAAAAAAGCTTGACAAATGGGTGCCCCACGAACTCAATGATCGCCAGCGCGAAGTACGCGTCGAGACGTGCCTTGCACTGCTCAACAGACACACAAATGAAGGAATTTTGAACCGCATTGTTACCTGCGATGAAAAATGGATTCTGTTTGATAACCGTAAGCGCTCAGCAAGTTGGTTGGATCCTGGTTCAGCACCTAAACAATGCCCTAAACGAAAACTTACCCCTAGAAAAGTGATGGTCACTGTTTGGTGGTCTACCGCCGGTGTGATTCATCACAGCTTCTTACCAAACGGGGTGAGCATTACTGCAGATGTGTACTGTGAAGAACTGAACACAATGATGGAGAAGCTGGCGCATCTCCAACCAGCATTGGTCAATCGCTCGTCTCCGCTGCTCCTGCACGACAACGCGCGACCTCATACTGCACAGCAGACGGTCTCCAAGTTGCAAGAACTGGGGTTGGAAGCTCTCCGTCATCCGCCCTACTCACCAGACCTTGCGCCTACAGACTACTACTTTTTCCAGAATTTGGATAACTTCTTGGCGGGAAAAAAATTTAATACCCGAGAGGCAGTACAAAATGCCTTTGAAGAATTTGTTGCCTCCCGTCCAGCTGATTTCTTTAAGAAGGGCATCAATAAACTGCCACTGCGATGGCAAAGATGCATTGATTGCATGGGTGATTACTTCGATTAATACAAATAAAAAATTCATGAAAAAAATTCGTTTAAATTTTTTCATACAAAACGGCAATTTCATAGGTAAAGACCTATTATGATAAGGCCCGCGCCACTTTGTATAGTCCGGTTTAAGGCGGTACCCCGACCAAAAACTTGCCATAGTGCGTTATTCAGAGGCTATTAACTCATTCACTATGGGTAATAAACTACATCTTAAAGCACATTATTAATGTTCGATATCCTATTATCACATTGCACGTTCTTATTTGTTTTTACGTGTTACAAATACATTGAAAATCTCCTTGTAATAAAGTGACTAAAGTTATTGATTGTATGTATCTTTTGATAAAGGTGACGTTCTATTAATTTCTATTAATTACACATCAGTGTAATCCTCAAATTATATTATATCCATTAGGATAGATAATTAAAAAAACTAAATAATTCACGGTTTATTTTATTTAAAAACATCGCTCGTCTTTTTTTATTACAATAATTTCATTTTTTTTGTGAATTTTATGATAAATGAGAGTGCGCAGTGAGCGAGACAGAGCGAGACTGAGCGACGGGACGGAGAAGGACCGAACGCTCAAGGTCGTTTGGTCGGGGAAGCGCCTTAATACTATTGTAATTATGACCGTGTTTTGTATTCAAAACACGTCTTTGTGTTGTTATTGTTATTGTACACCTAAGGAGGACAGTTTGACTGACGAGTGCATTAGCTAATTACGACATAGCAAACACTAGATAAACATAGTATAATATGCTAATTAGCATATACTATGTTACTGTGGACTAATTAGTCCGTCTGTCCGTAAACACAATTAGCTGCAGTGTGCACTAGCTCAACGGTGATAAGTGTTTATATGGTAAGGGTGCAGGTACATTCAATTATTAAAGTGAAACTTTTATTACATCGTCTCAAACTTTTTCGTCTGTGTGTTGCATGTCGCGTGATGGTCGGCTGCGGAGTAGCGATAAAGTGAAAGGCGCTCGTTAGAGCAGCCGAGGAGGGGGAGTGGGGGGGTGGCCGTGGGGCGGGGGAGATTGATGAAGCGATTTTTATACCCTTAATGGAATATTATTCCGATTTTTTTTAGTTAAATGTCTATAATGTGAAAAAAAGTTTCACTTTTACCGTTGTTTCATAAAACCACACAAGCCTTTTTAACTTAGAAACGCGCTGCCTCCCACGGTTTTTAAGAATTGACAAAACATCGAGATTATTTTTTTGTAATTTTAATATTATATTTTTGTGTAAGTTTAATATTCTGTTACTACGATAAGACAATGCATTAGGCACATTCGGTCCATTCATGAAGTTATTTTTTTGTTGCTTTTTCCATTGTTTTAGTGGTCTAAAACCATCTTCGCATTATTGGCTTCCTACAAATGAAACCAGTTTGGGGCACATCAGTTGGATGGTTTTAATGTCTATAACGGACATAGGTAGTTTTTTTTTGTGTTTTATATAGATAGATATACCTTCCGGAATAAATTCTCTAGATTCTAGATGATGGTGAAAACAGCATAAAATCCGTTGCGCAATTTAGAAGAACAACGCGGTCACAGAGACAGACACGAAATGCGCCTTTTGATTAATGATACGTATATTGATATATATAGATGACCTGTGTAATAGCGGATAAAAATGCTAAAACAGCCTAAATGTTCCCACTGCTAGGACTCAGGTCTCCTCTCTGTGAGAGAGAGTGGGCCGTAGTCAACCACGATGGCTCTGTGCACCGATTCATTACTCGTAGAACCAACATTCCAGTTTTGTCGTAGCTGTAATGTAGGTATTTAGTATCCAACAAGTGTCATAATATCATAAATGTTTTAGTTTTAGGATTTTTTTACTACGATTCCCAATGTGGGTGTGGTCTCAAATGATTATAGTAAACGAAGGGCATATTCTAAATAGAATTCAACTTAATACGCAGTTTTGACACACATTATACTACAATGGAACAAAAATAAGAACACAAAAAAGATACATAATATTACATAGTTGGAATTAATCAACTCAACCTGTCGCAGTCCACTGCTGGACATAGGCCTCTCCCAGGCTGCGCCACAACACCCTGTCCTCCGCCTTCCGCAGCCTTTCATGTCCCAGCCAAATTTTAATGGTCTTCGGTCCATCTAGCTGGTGGGAGTCTCACACAACGCTTGCCGATACGCGGGTTCCACTCCAGGACTCGTCTGCTCCACCAGGAACCAGTCCTTCGACAGACATGGCCAGCACACTGCCATTTAAGCTTGCCTACTCTCCATGCTATGTTGGTAACTCCGGTTCTTTTCCGGATAATTTCATTATGCTGAGCGATTGCCGTTTTGCGTGGATGTGACGCATATTTTTCCCCAACTCGTGCTTTTTTGTATTTGTGTTTTTCTCTGCGTCATGTTTACCGCAAGTAAATGTATTTTCTTTCTATTTCTGATTTTATCCTACAAACTTATTATATTTGTAATATTGACCAACTATTACAAAGAAAACGTTAGTTCATATTTATGGCTCACAATAATCCTTTCTCAGATTCACATACACGGCTCATTGTAATGATCACATGAATAGGTACCAAGATCTATGAAATGAGAATGCTTATCCTTTACAGCAAGCCACACAATACAACGCAACCCTCCAATTGGTATTTACCATTAACCGGATTACCGGCCAGTGTATCCGAGCCTTTGTCTCATTAGCGTGATCAATCATTTGAACCGACGTGTCTGCGTGATTGATGCACTCGGATTGATCACTCTGACCGGGGCTGATCACTGAAACATTCGATCAGATTCGGGGGTGAAGGTTATTTGAAGTTGTTACCGGAAATTGGTATCACGGGATTAGAAACATGGGTAGCATTACTAAATTAGGGTCGGGCTGCTGACATTGAATCCATTTTCATTTTGCAAAAGAGAGCTGTCAGGGCCATTTACAATCTACGTCGTCGCGAATCTCTTAGGGGACTAATTAAAAAGATTAATATTATGACGGTGCCTTGCAAAAATCTACATCTTTTTAATAAAATAAGTGATAGACATAAATATAATACTACAAATAAAGATAAAATAGATCAACCATTTTTTAGACTATCTAAAGAACATACATCTTTTATGGGGTACTGTGTTAAATGTTACAACAAAATACCTTGTGATATATTGTAATTAAATGAAAGAAAATTTAAAACTCACATTAAAAGTACACTTTGTAAACAAGCATAATACAAATAAGAGGATTATATCCTAGATAAGAATGCTTGGAAACATGCTGGTCCTGCTCCATAAGACAATCTAGAGTCTAGACAAAATCAAACTGGTTGCGAATTTAATTGTATAATTTTTATGACATTGATTTTTACTTTAACTCACACACTAAATTATTACTTGTTAAGATTTTGGAAAAATTATCTACTTTTGAATATTTATAAATAAGTATGTGAGCACCGGGTATCTATCACATAATTAATTTACCTTTCATTGCGTTATATTTAATTATTTTTACCTATTGTGGTGTAGTAACTTTATTCTAGATGCATCGTCTTTACATATTATAATTAATGTTTATATAATATTGTAAAACATTTTAAAAGAGTAACGGTGGAGTTTCTTGCCTATTCTTCTCCATACGAAACTACCTTTTGGAAGGGGCAATAAATTCTATTTTCTTGTAAATTTTGACATTCAAAAGTGCCTGTTATGTGCCTATTTGAAATAAATGAATTGACTTTAAAAAATGGGGGGGGGGGGGGGGGGTTAATCGTTACTTAAACTTAAGTAATAATTAGCCACTATTTAACTATACATTTTTGACGTTTAAACTTTAAGCGACGTCAATAAATAAAGGGGCTATTTTTTGGCAAATTGGTACCATTGGTAAAATGGAACTTATATATAACTCGCAAAATGTGGATGTACTTTACATCTCTGCCTACCCCGGCGGATAAGACATTCGTTATATTATGTAAACGTCGGAAAATTGAAGAATGTATCTTAAGGCGCTTCCCCGACCAAACGACCTTGGGCGTTCGGTCCTTCTCTGTCCCATCGCTGAGTCTCGCTCTGTCTCGCTCCCTGCGCACGCTCATTTATCATAAAATTCACAAAAAAATTGAAATTATTGAAATAAAAAAAGACAAGCTATGTTTTGAAATAGAATAAAACGTGAATTATTTAGATTTTTAAATTATCTATCCATTAGTGTAATCCTCAAATAAATAGAGCGTCACCTTTAGCAAAAGATGCATGCAATCAATAATTTTAGTCACTTTTTTACAAGGAGATTTTAAATGTATTTATAACATATAAAAACAAAAAAGAACGTGCAATGTGATGATAGGATATCGAACATTAATAATGTGCTTTTAGATGTAGTTTACCCATAGTGAATGAGTTAATAGCCTCTGAATAACGCACTATGGCAAGGTTTTGGTCTGGGTACCGCCTTAAGCCCGCTTTACACTCGCGACGTGAACGCTCGCGAAAGCCGTGAAACGTGAGTGGAGATGCGTTTCACGACTACGCGTTCACGCCGTTCCCCGATCGGTGCCGGTTTTTTGTCCCACCCGCGACAAAGGGTTCGCGCTTGGTTCCCGGCGGGCGAATGCGAAGGCATCAGATACACTCGCGCACGAAATGTAGTCGGAAGTGGTCTGCATATTTTTTTAATTAAGCATGTTGTAAAAATGGGTACGTCTTCGTTCGTCAATCTTAATCTTCTTTTTCTCCGTCTTGTTTTTATTTCTTTGTTCTTTTTAATAAATAAACATAATTGTAGTACGCTACAGTACATAGCGTCCCAGCAGCAGCAACAGCCACATCGTCGTCCATTTCCATAACGATCGCGAACGAAACTGCGAAACTTTGCGAGTGTGGAGGGACACGTTTTCATGCGAAGTTTGCGGCGCAAACCGCGGCGTGAATTCACAACAAGATTCAAGAAATAAGAGTTTACTGTGAAATAAGAGTTTACTATCTCGTTGGGATACTGGCCTCAAGCGCTACAGCAGAGCTTAAAGTCCTGAATTCGGTTCCCAGGTACGGCAAAGTGTGCCCGGTTTTTGGCAACAGGCTCGCCCCCAAACATTACATGGGATGATGGGACTTAAACATAACTAGCGAAGTGTGGGTGTACTATAGGACACCTCTGCCTAACCCTTCGGGGAATACAGGCGCGATGTTAAGTTATGTGTGAAGAATGACGAGTAAAAAAATATTAAAAAAATAACCGACTTCCAAAAAAATCGATTTTTACCACCGACTTCCGAAAATAAAGTTATTTTTCAATTTGTGGTGTTTTTTTTTGGAAGACGGTTGTTTATTTTTTAAATGTAATTTTCTCATTTTAGTTGTCTTAGCTACCCCATACAAATTCGTATACTACTAGAATACTTGCTAAGTAAATAACAGTGACAGGAAGGCACACACAATCAATTAAAAAAAGAATTTTCGAAATCCATCCACAATTGCCGGAGATATCGCGAAACAAACAAACAAAAAACAGACGAATTGAGAACCAGCCTCCTTTTTGAAGTCGGTTAAAAAGAGTTCATTCATCTCTGAATTACAAAAAGCCCCACAAATAAAAGAGATAGGAAGAAAAGAAGTAGGTATATAAATAGTCATTTGAAAGATCGGGTCATCTGCCACCTAATTCGTCACCACCGCTTCATCGTGGTAAATTCGAACGATTTTTTTGAGATGGGGCAGCAAGGGCAGCTGCCTTATCCGTTGTAGCTACAAGGAAACAGTCTTATGAGACTTTCCTTAACTTTTTGAGAAATTTTGATTTGTATTCACAGATTTTGAAAAAAAAATTAGGTACAGTCAGCAGGAAAATGGGCAATTTTTACAAAAACATTTTTTTGTGCCAATCGATCATGTTTCTTATAAGGATCAAAAACCTCTATTAGACCAACTGAGGTTTGAGTACGAGAAAAGTCAGAAATCACAAAAAACTTTTCCCATACATTTCGTAAGAAATTAGACTACAACTTACTTTTAAATTATTATGGATAGACTAACCGCCACAATGTAGACTGGCCGAAAATAAACAACAAAAAAAATAATCGCGATTAAAAAAGTGTGGAATAAAATTAGTTGTCAGGAACTAAAATCCACCACAACACCTCGCCTTCAGGTGCAAAAACAGTACTGTACTTATCTTTTTTTATTTTATTTTGCTTATATCTCGAAAATAGTGTGTCCAATCGCAAAAATAATTAAAATTTCGACCCCTTTTATGAAACCCCTAAAACTTTACATATCGGTAATTTTTTTTTCATATTTTCCATACAAAAAGTGAAAAATTCCATATAAAACACGTCGAGGGTGCACCCCATGTTTGCCTCCAGCTCTAAAAAATCACGGGGTGGGGGACACACAATTACCGCGTGGAGTCGCGATTGTCAAATAAAATTTTAGTTGCACCATTTTTTTTTTTTTAAATTTAGGGATATTTTTTTCCAGAATAGTTTTAAGTTTCTCATAGCTAAAAGTTACGAATTTTAGTGATAGTGCAGTTAGTTTAGTTCGGTGTACAAGAGAATCGGCACCAATAAGTATTTACTCAGTTTTAAGACTTTATATTCATATCTATGGGTGTACTAATTATGCTTGTGCTACCGTATGGTTTTATTATCCTTTTTTTAACCGACTTCAAAAAAAGGAGGAGGTTCTCAATTCGACTGTATGTTTTTAATTTTTTATGTTTGTTAGCTCAGAACTTTTTTCAGGGTGAACCGATTTAAATGATTCTTTTTTTATTTTGAATTTGATCAATTTCTGGATAGCAGTTTTTGAGTTATCCTTAATACTGCATATTTTTCCACTTAGTTTATATTGATGATGTTTTAATAATTTCCTGTCACTGTTATTTACATATCAAGTAGTGGTACTTATACGAATTTGTGTGGGGTAGGTACCGCAACTAAAAAGTGAAAAATTAAAACTTTTTTACGAAAAAACAACCGACTTCCAAAAAAAAAACACTATAATACGTGAAAAATAACTGTTATGTCGGATTCGGTGTCTTTGGTTTTTGTTGGTTGTTTTTTTGTAAAAAAGTTTTTTGGTTTAAAGCGACGCGGACGACAAAAAATCGTTCGAATTTACGTTACGTTTACGTAGGGCGTTCGTCTTAGGGCGTCTGTTATAAAACTAAAGGAAATAAACATTATTTCCGGAAAACCCTAAGATAATTGGATTGTCTACAATTTTCCTCAAAATTAAGTTTACCCTAAGTGTTGTTTGGGGTATAATTCGAGGTAACCCGTACGAACATTAGCGATGTAAGATGTTTCGGTAACTTAATAAGTCTGTTGGGAGAATAATACAGTATGAGGGTGAATTTATTACGGTAGGTACTAATTAGGTTATTAAATTAGATAATTAAGATTGATAAATAGTTAAAAAACTAAAACGACCAAGTGTGAGTCGAACTCACTCGCACACGAAGGATTCCGTAACGAAAGGAACGCGCTTTTATCTGGGGACCCTTTTATTTTTATACTTTATTTTATTTTTATTATTTGTTGTTATAGCGGCCATAGTAGTACACACTCTGTGAAAATTTCAAGTGTCTTTCTATTACGGTTGAAAAGATACAGCCTTGTGACAGACGTACGGACAGCGGCGCCTTAGTAATAGGTTCCCGGTGGCACCCTTTGGGTACGGAACCCTAAAAGTTTTGGCTCAAGTGCTGTCCATCGCCTAATAAAACATTGAGCAGGTTTACCTCGTTTCCCTACAATACCAGTACACCACAAAAAACTCACACCCCTTAAATCTTATACGACTTTAGACAAGGTCACAATACAGCTGATTTCGAAAGTATCAAACCCCTTATAACCCCAACGCTCCCTGTCGAACCAAAATCATAACCCTTTATAGCCACTATTAACAAGAAGATCAGAATGCAAATAGGTCAACAAACAAGTATCCATTGATAGATGATCTCCAAGAGAGCTGTAACAAGGGTTAAGTGGCCGTTCCCGACAATTTGAAAGTGATGCGGCTGGCCCCTAAAATTAATTAAGTCGGCGGATTGGAGGCTGAAACCCTTCCCATGTACTGTGATTTCCGCGAACCCCTAAGGGCGAGAAGGCTTTAAAACTTGCGGAGATTGTAAAATATAAAGGAAAGAAAGAAAATATATTTATTTAGCACAGACTACAAAGCACACAACACAACATATACAAGTAAAAAAGAAAAATAAAACAAATAAAAAGTGTAAAGTGCATTTTCAGAAATGGTAGGAAAGTGTGTCTTAGGAAAATGTCAAGGAACATGTGCTAGACGCTGTTTCTTTTTTTACTGGAAGTTGGTAAAACATGTAGTAAGTACCTTATACCTTTTTCATGGGTGAAGATTTCAAATTATCTCACATGTTTTTCATGGTTTAGGCAGACTATAGGCCGAAGTGATTGAATCATTATTCCTTTTGCTTCGACCACGTTTACATAGGTAAATGGTCATACGCGCATGCCGGATGCAAACTTACTACGTACCAAACTTGTTTGAAGGACTTCAGCGATGAGCTATATCTTAGCTCATCGCTGAAGTCCTTACTCCTCCTCTTCGTCCTTTTACTTTTGTTTTTATTTTTATATTTTTTGTTTTTATGAGTGTGTTTAGTTTCTAATAATCCTGTGCGAGTCTCAATAAATACTTTTTCTTTCTTTCTTTCTTTCTTTCTTTCTGTCTGTTAATATTGATTTATGAGTAGTAGGTATGTAGACAAAGTATCGACTAAGTAAATTAAAAAGTAAAGTATACCTACAGGGCATGGAGGAACAGAAAAAGTCGGAAAGATTTTCGCTAACAAAAAACTGTGTCACTCAAGTCAGCCAGCTCACTGTACGCACAGGCCGTGGTATGCACACATTCACACATTAGTCAGCCGACCAGCTGTCGGCCATTAAGGCTCCTTCAAACAGGCTCGACAGTTTTGTCTTAGCGGAGTTCCGTCTGACTTTTTTTGTTCGTGCATGCTCTAGGATGAATTTTTCAGCCGGGGCACTAAGAGCTGGTAGGTAATAATAATATAATAATAATAATAAATTTATTAGTACATATTAACAACAGCACAGTACATACCATATGGAAACAGAGGGTTGAACTACCAAGTTTAAAATTATAGTCAGCTTTCCGAGCTCCTATACTAGGTTAGCAGACCTGTATCTTAGGAGTCGGAGATTTTGTGGCTTCAATTTGTAAAATACCTTACCGTACCTTAACCGTAGCAACAGGAGAACGTTTTTAAGAGATTGTCTTTAACTTTTTTAATAATAGATACTACATTCACAGTTTTCGGAATAATGGTTCAGTCAGCTACAGAAATATAATGATCAATATTCACGTTTTATATTTATGATGCAGATTTGTATAAGAATTAAAAATATACTCTTCTGGACCAACATAAGTTTATAGTACTAGAAAAGTCACAAATCGCAAAATAGTTGATTGTATCATAAGCGAGCAAAATAATATTTTTACGGCGAGGGCGCTTTTTTGAATCCAAAGCAAAGTGAGGGATTCTTTAGTGGAATCCTGAACGTAGCGTAGTGTATTCAAAATACGTCGCCCGAGCCTAAAATATATTTTGCGCCCGAGTTATACACTCTACTTTTCATCACTCACTATGAGAAAATAAAAGGCGCATCATATTTTATTGTAATATTATTATCTAATAAAACATAGAGTAACAACTAAATTGAAATTAAATAGTATTTATATTTGAAACATTTTCGCAATTATGAAATTTTTTTGTTACAGTTTTGAATAGAGATTGTTGTAGATTTTGTATTCTAAAAAATTGACGAAAACGCGGGTTGTGTTCGCGCGTTTATAATTTGATTTCTTTTTTTTTTATTCAGCCGGCGGCGCGACTTTGGGCCGTCGTACCAGCCAGTCTTTATTCAAACAATATTTGCGTTCGATTTCTTTGGCGCTGAACACTAAGATGGTCCAAATTCAAAAAATGCGCGGCAAAGATAATTGCGGCGCACTTTTAAAGAGGATTAAAAACTCATTACTGCCCGCTAAAAGTTTCGTAAAGAAAACACCACCTTTGGGTGCACTGAAAGGCGAACCAAGTCGTCCTTTTCGAATAGATGGGATGAAAAAATATTTCCCACACTTTTGGGGTGTTGATGTAGGTATGCTCGTTTCGTTTTAAGGCTCCTAAAATTAGGCGCGACACGCGACGTGTCGCGCGAAGAGCGGTGCCTTTGTGTCGCGTGCGATTCGTGTCGCGTGTCGGGCCTGTTTGAAGGACCCTTTATGCAAAACGTGTATATCTTCGTTGTGGGACAATATTATATCAATATTGCAACTAACACCGCGGCTAAGCTTCACTTTAACATCCATCGAGTTGGGAGTCCATATTTTTTTTACAGAAAGATAAAGTTAATAGAAGTTTCTACGTAAAGTTTTAAGTTGCGGAGACAAATGTATTACGAGAAAAAATAGAAACAAAATCGTAGAAATAATGCAATATTTTGTCACGTTTTACATTTTGTGTTGCCATTGAACGTTTCGTTTTACGTAAATTCAACGGACTAAAATGTTTTACTTCATAGTAATGTTGAAATAAATACGTATAGTTAGTGATTTAGATACTTTATAAGCATATTTCACTATATTACATATATTTCGCTTATTTATTAGTGCTATTATGTTAACATTTATAATAGAAACTGCATTTTATAAACTTCGCCTTTGCGGGGGGATCTCTCCCCCTTCCCGTCCTCAATATACATAAATATATTCCCTTATATATAAATCCTTCGTTTTTAGTCTTGAAAATCTTTTAACGGATACAAGGGGGAGGGGGTTTGCTACTTATCCCTTTATTTTATTCGTTACCCCCTTTAACGTCACTCTTCCGACCTTTTAATCGATGTCAATACAACAAAAATTCGAAATTTAGGTTAGAATATTAAAAAATCATATCTCAAAAAGGGCAGGGAGCTCCGCAACTATTCCTTCACAGGGGGGTTCTAAACCCCCTCGGCCCCTTTGTACCCCTTAAATCGATAGATGTTTAAAGTGAAGTCTTAGCAACACCGCTGGTTTCAAGTCCAAACCTACTAAAGAGTGGTCCGAATGAAAATCTGTAAGTTCCAAAGTAATTTATAATAACTATAAAGTGTCCCGAGACGTTTGTATTAGCTCCATTCAATACTAAAACAGTTACTTGTGATCTCAAGTCTCTCCGTTTTCATTTTTATTGGACTTGCGGTCCTATTTCCGTTTATGGAGTAAAATAATAAAAGATGTGCTTTATCCATTGTAGGTATGGTGTTTAAGGTAAGCAGATGCTGGCGTTTAAGGTCATGTGTTGTGGAAAATGGATTTCGGTTTCTGTACTTAATGATGCTGTTATGACAAGTCCTTTTGAAGTAAAGCAAAGTAAAAATTAAAGATATAATCGGTTTCAAAAGTTTCCGGCAAAAATAGTGTCTAGTAGGTACACGAGATAAATAGTTATAAGTAACCAGGCACTTTTACTAAGGCACGCAGAATTATTGTGTTCAATACTTTGAGTAAGGTCCGAGGTGGCCCGCTAGAGGGCCTACCTTAAAAATCTTGTTGATGGTTCGTTGACAATATTCGCAGATTTTCTTGTGCCTTAAAGGGACTACATGACCTAAACGCAAATTTATAATGCCTAAAAATATATGATCCACTGCAGTAACCAAAATCAGAAAAAATTATGATATTCTTCTGGATATATGCTAGTTAGATAGTGTTGAAAACATAATACAATTAACTTGATATGATAGAAAAAAATCACGAAGATACCTCTAAAAAAATATTTTAACGATTAAAAACCATACTAATTAATATACATGCAAACATTCAGATTTTTTGTCAGATTATTCTACAAGCAACATACTAACGTAATAGTGTTTTAATTTTTTAGTCCAATGAATAGATTTTTTGTAAATCCATAATTGCTTCATATTTTGCAATAAATTACCAGCGTTGTGTCATCGCGCGTCTTTTTCTTTTCTATGCAATCCGACAGTGACCGCGCTTTAGCTCTTGTAAGCCTCTTAAATAATACAGCGGCAGCGGGGTGATTGCGTAACACACTGACAATAGCATCGTCTTTAATTTTGACAGTTCAACAACAATCATTGCGTTATTTAAGTTGTTGAGCGAACAAATTTTTCGAACATAAGAAGCAATGGATGAGCAATAGGCTTCAAAATGATTGTGATTGATAGTGTGTTACGCAAATAACCCTGTAGCTGCTTCTTGTGAGCTCGTTGATATCATGTCCGTTATGTTGTGGGTATTACCAGCATATTTCCACCTCCAAGTAACATTGCCACCAGACTGAAACACCTTTTACTCGAGCTTCGCCACCAAATTGAAGTCGAGTCGAAACCAAAAATAAATAAATATTAAACGAAGATTCCCAAGAAAACAAACCTTCGATACGGATTATTTTTAAACCCCAGCTAGACGTTTCAAAAGATGGATGACTAAGCATTAATTGTAAGATTCTTCAGCTACCAGCCGACATGCAGTGATTAGATCCTCCGTACTGTAATCCTCGAAGATTGATGGCTCATCCATCCAACTTCTTATTGATCGAATTACGTGGTCGAGTGACGTCATTAAAAGATGGCGGACTTTACAATTTTTACGAGTAGGTATAATATGGTATAGTTTGATTGTGTTAGTGGAACATTATCCGAAGGTTTTATTTAATAGGTGGATAATACATATTTCTTAGGTGGCAAGTAGCAAGTTTAGTCAAGTAGCAAAATTAGCCGGGCACAAATCTAGACTAAGTGCGTTTGTCCACCGCAGCCGTCACCGGCACGTCACCGAGAACGAGATGACGGCGCCGAAGTCGCGATACATACATTTGCTATGGCCGTGTGTTCACCGCACGTCCGCCACCCGAGCGTCGTGATCCCGGCCGCCAAAGTTTCGAGTAGTCCGGTGCCGCGGGCGCGACCGCTAGAACTCGACCCGAGATTGTAACGGGCCGATGTGCCGGTAATACTAAACACGTTTGACCTTGTCCACACACTGCCTCCGCACCAGAGGGTCTACTCTCTAAGCACTAAATCCCTAGCTTCGGCCGAGGTTACGGGCGTTTCCAAGTCCGTAACTTAAAAGAACATTAGATTAGTTCGGCGTCCGAACTAAGAATGAATGGCCACAAGATTTAGCAGCTGTCCTTACTCCCGATGTGTTTTTGCCCGACCAAAACAGTAAATTTATCGGGAGTAGAGTTCATTCCGAAGTATCGAACTACTTTCGGAGGGGCCCGTACCTTCATTGACGGACTAAGAGAGCAGGCCCCAGCGCCGTTCGCCCGGCTTTTATTTATTTATCGTAACATACTGGGGGCCTACTCTCTAAGTCCGTCGACGAAGATATGGGCCGTCCGGAAGTAGTTGATTAGTCAAAACATGAGTCAAATTATTTTTTTTGGACGGCAAATATATGTCGGTAGTAGGGATTACTGTCAAATCGTATTGTCATTAGTTCTTAGTTCGGGATGCGAAAAAATCGAATGTCGGTAAAGTGATAAGGAGTTTGAGACTCCCGTAACTTCGGCCGGAAGAACGGAATATGTGCTTACTGCAAATCGAATGCATCACCCGCGGTCATCGGTTATGAGACTATATCCCGCAAAACTGTGGAGGTCGAGGCTTTTTAAACACTAAGACCCTCCACAGTCGCGAGATATGCAATCTCATCGGACATTTCCTAGAAGCCGACGTGGGGATGCAACGAGTTGTGGTCGCAGTAGAAAAAGACCTCACTCCGCTCTCCTTGGCTAAAGAGAACTGGCGCAAGCCATTAGTGCTTGACACTAATGATCGCATAGATGTATGGCAGAGTAAAGAGCTTCACGGACGCTTTTTTCGCACCCTACATGGACTCGATGTAGATCTACAAGCGTCCGTAGCCTAGCTACGTTTCAGAGACCTCTTTGGGGAAACCGAAAGCTTTGTCCGTGCAATTATGGATGAAGTTATGATGACGAACAATTACCAGAGATTTATTGTGAAATAAGGCACGGTTGTCATCTTTCAGGTATGCCACCGTCCGGGGGAATCAATCAGACACATTATCTCTGGGTGTTCTCGTTTAGCTAAAGAAGAATACTTACATAGACACAAACTTGTAGCCAGGATTATCCATCAGCAACTTGCTCTGAAATACAGTCTTGTTGAATCGGAAGTTTTTTTTATTTTTTTATTTTAGATGGGTTTGCTCTTGACTCTAGTCTAGGTCAGAGATGACAGAGACAAAGTCGACGATGGAGCGAGCTTACCCAGAAGAAGCCTGTTCACTCTCACTTTGAAGAGATTTGGGTTCTATGCGGTCGGAAACACAGGCGCAGGTAGAGAATTCCACTCTTTTGCTGCGCGCATTATAAAAGATGTTTGGAAGCGCTTAGTGCGAATTGGTGGAACAGCAATTAGGTAGGGATGGTAACTTGCAGTGCGCCTAGATGTCCGATGGTAGAAGGGGGCTGGTGGAATGAGGTCGTGGAGTTCTTGGGCACACTCACCGAAGTACAATCTGTAGAAGACCGACAAGCAGGCAACCTTACGGCGATGAGCCAAGCTGTGAAGCTTGGCATCCACCAGTTTTATGTCGCCAATGAGTCTCTTAGCTCTGCGTTCCACCGAGTCAAGCGCGGCATGTTGGTATTTAGCTGAGCCATCCCAAAGGTGGCTGCAATACTCCATGCAGGATCGGACTTGCGCTTTGTACAGGGTTAAAAGCTGTCCAGGCGTAAAGTATCGCTTCACCTTATTTAGGATGCCCAGCTTCTTAGCCGCAGTTTGGGCTCGATGGTGGCGCCGAAGTTGAGACCAGATGTCAACTCTATGCCTAGGAGCTCGAGCCGATCAGTTACAGGAACAGATGTACCCCGAAAAGTAGGAGATTGGTTGATTTGACTACTTTTAGCGGTAAAAAGGCACGCCTGAGTTTTGGTGGCGTTAAAAGAGACCAGATTGTCATCACCCCACTGGGAGACAAGGCTTAAGGTCAAATCTGTCCGCTCTACCATGGCCTCTCTCAAGGAACAAACTTCGGCCCCGCTGGTTTTTGCGCTGGACAAGTATTTCTCTGAAACAGTACTGCCATCTGCGTGCCCAAGAATACCAGGCTGAAGTAGGTCACTGATGTGCAGCAGGAAAAGAGTTGCAGAGAGAACAGACCCTTGAGGAACTCCGGCATCAATAGCCATAACGTCGGAGGAGCAGCCGTCTACGACTACTCTGATCGACCGTTCGCTAAGGAAGTCTGATATCGAGCTACAAAAATCAGCCGGGATGCCATAAGCAGGAAGCTTGCTGAGTAAACCAGCGTGCCAGACCCTGTCAAAGGCCTTCGAGATATCAAACGATACAGCAAGTGCCTTGCCGTGTTTCTCGATGGTTTCGCCCCAGC
This sequence comes from Griposia aprilina, assembly GCA_916610205.1. Classification (NCBI taxonomy): domain Eukaryota; kingdom Metazoa; phylum Arthropoda; class Insecta; order Lepidoptera; family Noctuidae; genus Griposia; species Griposia aprilina. The sequence goes on from OU744299.1 coordinate 6,749,895, forward strand.
AGTGCGTGACATACACAAGAAGATCGCCAGTTGACCGTCCCCGGCGAAAGCCATATTGACGGTCACTGAGGAGATCATTGTCTTCAAGGTAGGTCAGCAACTTACTGTTCCATAACCTTGCACAGAATGGAGGTAATAGCGATTGGACGGTAATGAGCAGGGTTTGCACGGTCGCCCTTTTTGGGCACTGGTTGTACATTCGCAAGCCTCCAGGAGTTTGGCACCGTTTTCTTTTTAAGAGAGAGGCGGAACATGCGTGTCAACACAGGAGACAGTTCAAGCGCACACTGCCTCAACACTCTCGCTGGAATGCCGTCAGGCCCGCTGGCCTTGTTCACGTCTAGACTGCACAATACTCTTCGGACCTCTTTAATGTGAACTGCGATCTCCGACATCGTGGAGTCACATTGAGGTACAGTAGGTGGTTGCTTGGAGCCAGCGTTCAGACGTGAATTGCTTGCAAAGAGAGATGCAAAAAGATTTACTTTCTCAGTTGCAGAGTGAGCTAGCGAGCCATCAGGTTTCACCATTGGAGGTAAAGTGGGACGACAGAAATTCGTTTCAACCGCTTTAGACAGGGACCAGAACTGTTTACTACCCGGAGGGTGCGCTGCTAGCTTGGCCCCAATACATCCAACATGGTCAAAACGTGCCCCACGCAGAACCCGTTTGCAGAGCTTGGCGGCAGAATTAAAGGCTCTTTTCTTCGCGCGAACTCGACGCACTCTAACTTTGCGTTTGCGACTCCTTTCGGGCCTCAGCGTGGGCGCATTCTGCATTATACCAAGGCCAGGATTTGTGTCCGAGCGGGATGTCGGAGAATGGAATAAAATACTCCATCCCCTGCCAAATCACGTCCGCAACCACGTCAGCACAGCACGAGGGGTCACCCGAGGAGAAGCACACTTGCCGCCATGGATAAGGCGCAAAGAAGTGCCGCATCTCATCCCAATCCGCTGACCCATAGCGCCATACTCGCCTCGTGCCTCTAGGACTCTCATCTGGAGGAGAGCAGGTCGATATGGATTTCACCAGACAGTGGTCAGATGTTCCCAGCGGGGCTGAGACCGATACTGAATGATTGTCCGTATCAGTTGCCAGCAGAAGGTCTAAGCAATTGGGTGTATGGCCGTCAACATCCGGTACTCGCGTTGCCACATCCACCATCTGGGTTAGGTCTAGCGTTAAAGCAAACTTGCGCGCCTTTAACCCGGCATGGTCAGTTTTCCGGTACGGGAACAACCACTCTTTATGATGGGCGTTGAAGTCCCCCAGAAAAATGAGCTTCGCTGTTGGGTATTGCTGCTGGGCTACGTCAGTCGACTCCACGAGGAAATTAAAGAACGCTGTTGTCTTCTGGTCACCGCTGTGCGATCGGTAGACGCCGATGTAGAGAGATTTCTCCACGCCAGTGTCCACAAGTAGCCATATGGCAGAAAAACCCGGTTTCTCAAAGCAACGGAGACGACGACAACAAATGTCATCGCGGACGTACACACAGACCCCAGCTTGTTTTTTGAACTTGTGTTCAAGAGAGTAACCCGGGTAGTTGAGGTACGTCGCATCCGACAGGGTTGTTATCTTCGTCTCCGTTAGGAAAAACAGGTGCGGCTTCTCGGCCTCAAGGTGGTGATGGACTGGATCGAGATTGGAGTGCAACGCCCTGATGTTAGTAAGGTGCACTTTTAGTGGGAGGAAGTGCAGCCGTTGTTTAACCTTATTTTTCTTCTTTGCTTTGGTCATTTTGAGTAGAGTTGTTGGGAAAAAAAGTCGACTTGTCGAGGCGCTGCTCAGTGAACCAAGTGGAACACTAGAGCTAGCCAAACCTATGGGGAACTCATCTGGAGACTGCGGGGACGCCCGAACTCCCCGAATATGGCCACCGGGTCCTCCCATCCAGTCGCCGGCTGGCACGGTGGAGCATAACGGGATTTTTCGTGAGTTGGTGGGGCAGTCTTTGGCACGTGGCTGGCGTGCTACTTGGGCCCCCTACTGACCGCGGTCGGCCAACGGCTGGCACCGTGCTTCGGATCCCGCTACCCTCCAAAATGAGTTACCCGGCAAGCTAAGCCCAGAGACCAAGACCGGTTCTGAACAGCGCAACTGACAATCTCCTTCTCCCCCATAAGGCACTGGTACTCCCACACACCGACGGAACACAGCAAGCTGCTTGGCGCCGGACTCCGGTGGGATGGTGGTCGCGAGCCAGGCGGCCCCTAGCGGAGCCTACCACCGCTAAGTGGGGTCGTTCAGCCGTACCACAGGCAAGCATGTGGTGCCGTTGCCCAGGGCGGACCACTAGGAGGTAGATCCCATACCACCCCAAGTGCCTACAGGTATATGCTCGACCCAGTTCTCCAAAAATGGAAATATCACATTATACTGGGATTTATCCATCATCACTGATAGCTAGGACTATTTTTGCCAATAAGCCTGATATAGTGGTAGTGGATCGAATCGAGCGGCGTGCAATGATTGTTGACATAACGGTCCCGCATGACGGAAATCGCGTGAATGCCGAGAAAGATTAACAAATCAAGTATCTTGACTTGGCTCGCGAGGTTGTCGACATGTGGGACGTGGACTCAGCGATCATTGTTCCGACAGTCACTGGTGACAGCCAACGGCTTAATAGCCAAGAGCCTCGACCAACACCTGAGGAGGCTCTCGTTGGGCATCTGAATGGTTTGATTCAAAAAGCGGTACTTGCGGCTTTTGGCTACTTTTTATTAGTGTATGTTTTTAGTCTGCAATAGTTTTTTTGTATTGTGCGTGTTGTTTGCGCAGAATAATAATAAAAAAAAACTTTCCTTTTTCCTTTTTTACTTCTGGACACGGCTCGCATTGTTAGGAGGTTCTTCTTCCTGGAGCCCTGACCGGCGGTAGCTTGAACCCTGTTCCCGATACCAGTGGGCTACTATTTTTTATATTTTTAAATGTTTCTATATTCTAATTCTAATTTCTATGACTATAATGAAATAAAGGAAATACAATAAAACTTAGATATGTGTGGAGAGATATTTATTTATTTATTTAAACTTCTCGCACATTATAACGCACAAAGGCGGACTTAATGCCTTAGGCATTCTCCACTAGTCAACCAAGGGTGGCGCTGAGATAAGAGGGCAGGTGCTCTGTTTAACAGGCGTTAATAATAATAAAAAATATTATAAAGATAACATAATTAATTATAAATAAAATAGGTATACAAGTACGTAAATAGGTTATAAACTTATAATACACATACATATATAATATATTTAAGGGAAAAATGTACTTGAGATGACTCTAAGCTATTTTTTAGATATGTGTGTGTACTTAACAGATAACGTGATTTAAAACATTATGAACTAGTTAAATAATCCTTTTAGCTTAACAGCGATCGCTTCGAGAAAAAAAGTAAAAGCTGCAACGTTTTAAATCTTTTTAACGTCAGTCTTTTTTACTTTATTTCACGGATCGCTTAAGACAGACTTTGCGCTGCATTTTTATTCGATAGATTAAGGTCAGAATAAATTTGAATCCTTCCTCAGTAATAAAGTGTGGGTCTCCACAGTGCCCATTAAGTCATTTTGGATTACAAATCGTCCCGCGCTAAAGTAACGCCATTTTGAATTACGCCATCTTGGATTTAAAAGTTTTAAGGTTCAACAAATTGCAGTGTGATTTTTTGTGGAATAGGGTTGATCATTGCAAGTTTTAAGATTTAATTCGTGATCATGTGAATTGCTATCCTATATTATACTTACAACAACCTCATTTATTACTAGCACTATCATAAAGGTAAACTCAGAGAAATTAAGTCTTAAGCAAATTAACTACCAACTTAAATGGTCCGTATATTCAAATAACAAGTGTCATTTTTTGACAGTTGTATGAAATGGGCATAACACGGAAAAGTGACGTAGGGTGTCAATTTGGTTCCCAATTAATTTCCCTGACTGTACCTACCTAATGAATTTACAGAGCTTTAGTTATGAATAGATCTAACATTTTTCTTTTAATCATTAAAGCGGTATCCACATGCGAGCTACACGTCACACTGACGTCACGCAAAATCCTGCATCGCGCAAGCAGAAATTACCGCGCAACTAGCATATACATATACAACGTCCCGAAATCCACCAAAATCCAACGTCAGGTAGTGGCCCATCAAATACGACACCCGTCTGGTCGGAGGATCCTCCCTTTTGTATGGAGGTATGAGTGAGCTTTACACCCTGTTCCTCATACCTCTATATCATGAAGGCAAACAGGTGCGACACGCGACGCGACATAAAGGCACCGCCTGTCACACGACGAGCGGTGCCTTTGTGTTGGAGCCTTAATTCGAAGATTTGATAATTTTATCTAGCGTCTGAATTTAATCACTGAATCATGTCTTAAAAGTGCATATTGGTGCCTCGGAAAATCACGTTAAGCCGCTTTTGCTAACTATTGGGCTGGCTCGTGGGTATATAATAACAGTCGCAGAGGTCGATCGGAGGTTAAGCTACGCTTGCCGCAGTCAGTTGACAGTTCGTGGATGGGTGACAATCCATTACATATCCAGACTCCACCGTGCATTGGAAAGCACGTTAAGCCGTTAGTCCCGGCTGTCATTCATAGATCTTTGACAGTCGTTATGGATAGTCAGAAGCCCAAAAGTCTCACAAGCAGTCTTACCAATGTGTATCGTGTTACCCAGTAACTGGGTTGTGGAGGTCAGATAAGGAGTCGCTCCATGTAAAATACTGGTATTCAGCTGCATCCGATCAGACTGGAAGGCGAGCACCAACATAGTTGAAAAAAGGTTGATGACAGTGTGACAGTTGTGAGTGATGGCAGTGTTGATGGTTGTATAGAGGTATGAGGAACAGGGTGTAAAGCTCACTCATATTCTATGGAAAAGGGAGGATCCTCCGACCAGACGGGTGTTGTGTCTGGTCGGCAACTGCCCGACGGTTGATGTCGGGACGTTGTATATATGCTAGTCGCGCGGTAAACTCTGCTTGCGCGATGCAGGATTTGCTTGACATCAGTATGACGTGTAGCTCGCATGTGGCGGTGTTGATACCGCTACAGTTGCAATGATGGAATAGAATACTCTTTATTATGTACACCATACTAATTACAGATATAAATGTAGAAATTTTACATAGGGTGACACAATAGGCGGCCTTATCGCTAAAAGCGATCTTTTACAGACCACCTTTGGATGGATTCAAGGGAGAACGAAAGACAATAATCAGGTAGTTATTGGTGTACAATTTACATACAACAAATACATAGATACATAAAACATATACCTACTTATCTATATATAATATATACAATAATAAACATGAAACAAGAGTAAGGAAACTAAATGCAATGATGATGTTTAAGGAGAGAGAAAGTCTTTTTAAAACAGAATTTTAAAACTGGAAAAAAATATGATATGATATCAAAGCCAAAGAGATATAAAAATACTAACAACTACTTAGTGTTTTGAATAGGTAATAAGTAAACTTAGTTAAGATGAACCAAAATTCGTGAAACCGTTACGTACTTTTCAACAAAACCCTTTCATCACAAGTAAAAATAGTAAACGCTTCCCACCTTCAAATACCAATTCTATCTCGAATGACACTCGTTTTTCTCGACGAAGAAAAATGACTTGAAATTTTTCCCGCATCTACCCACGTTGGCTCGTAATTGGGCCCTCGCGATCGATTACATAAGCCAGAGTGTGGCTTCGGGCAATGAGATACAAGACTTAAGTATTAATGTAACTTTGTTTATTGAATTATAGATTTTCGTATGTATTTGTGTGGAACGAATGAAGATAAAGGTTGAATATAAAATGTGTTGTGGTTTTATCTTGTGAGAAGACCTGTCATGGATATGTCTGCCGAATAATGAAAGATGGTTGAATGTTTGCGGTTCTGTGAGAGGTCTTGCATGTCGGGGTGTGGTCATAAAAGACACGAATAATTGATTAACGGTCAAAGAGAAAATGCCCATAATCATCATTTTGGCATCAGATTGGAAATCGCAGTTTGTTTTATTTACTGACTAGCTTCTGCTCGTTACTTCGTCCGCGGAAAATATCTGGTTCCCCCGACACACCCCGTCGCATCGCATCGCCTGCCAACGCTATTACTTCGTTTTCGCTTAGCGTTCTTTCTGACTTTTTTCCTTTTTGCTCGGCTCCTAAGGGTCATAGCGAGATATTAAATAGCCCATAGCCTTCCTCAATAGCTGGTTTATCAAAATCAAAAAAAAAAAAAATGAAATCCGACTGGTAGTTCCAGAGATTAAACTTACAAACAAACAAAATTTACCTCTTTATAATATTAACTTAGGAGTTTACAGGATGCTCTTGTCCATCCTCTCAAATTAATGATGGTAAGTAGTGGTGGTAAGTGTTGATGGTTGATGACAAAGTCAAATGTAATGAAATCAAAACATTTTACTTCACATAACCTAGGTGCACGGTTCTAATTGGTTATTTCCTATGGAGAAGAGCCGGCAGGAAACTCCACGGTTACTCTTTTACAAATAATTGGCTTTTACAATATTTCCAAATTACAGTCTAAATAGGTATGGGAGGACAGTAAAGGCCTGTCAATAATTACCAGCACCCTAATTAAGTAAACCACTATGTATCACAATCTGAATCATTTTAAAGCCTATTGCTAATCCATTGCTTCTTAAGTTCGAAAAATTTGTCTGCTCAACAACTTAAATAACGCAATCAATGTTGTTGAACTGTCAAAATGAAACCCATTCCTACTGTTAGTGTGTTACGTAATTACCCCGCAGGTACTTAACAAAATAGAAAATGGCCAACAAATCTACAGTCTACAAGGCCTAAGTTTAATTAAAAGTGAATATAAACAATGGAAGCTAAGCTCCACGTCAATCAAACCACACGCATTTCTCCGCTCCGCCTTCCCAATTCCTACCAACGATATAAACCCGTCGCTATCTGCCCCACAAATATTGCGTGTCTTGTGACAAATGGATAGACAAATGGCCGGGTATAACCGTCCCTACGGCTATAAACGTCTCTGAGGCTGTACTCGTGGCTACGTCACCGCTTACCCGGCTATATTTCTACCCGTAGACTCCATTTCTTTGAAGATGGAGTTGCAAAGATTTTGCATCCAATCAATCGTGATGTTTTATCTACGCAGAAAACTGAGGCTTATTTTATTTGCTTTAAGCTTTTTTTTCTTTTGCTTAGGCTTTTGTACAATTATAGCCCATGTCATTATAGACCTAGGGAATTCACATATTGAAGATAGTGATCACTTTTTTTCCACGTTCTGCTTTGTACTGAGAATGATCATGATGTTATATAAATTTTGTGTCATAAATCTACCGCTACTTTTTATTAGTTTCTAGAGCTTCTATTCTAACGGAAGGTGTATCCCAGTAACGCTGTTTTAACAACTAGTTTACAACTGCATGTTCTCTAAAAATCATCTTAGCCAGAACTAACTTACTTGTTAATGCCAAGCAAGCGTCAAAACCAACTCACCTATTTATTATCCAAGTTAACCGCTAGGAAACCACCTCTCAAACCCTCAAGGGAATAAAGGCATCTAAACTAGCAAACTACCAACTAAAGTCAGAACAAACTGACACGGAACACGGAAATAATGAGCAGGAATTAAACGCACGCGTTTATTACTCATACAATCATCATTAGGGTAAGTAAAGGCGCTGCTCCACAGCCTTCCACAGCTAAGCTATGCACTTGTCTGAGGCACCTATATTCCCGCCGCCGACGAGGAAGCGACTAGATCAACGGTTTTCTCGCTCAAGAAACGTACAAAAGATTGTAGGACACGTGTTAGTAATAGAGATATACTGGACGGCAGCTGGCAGGGCAATCGACGCGTACCTGTTAGCATGGATTCAGTACAAGATTTTGAATCCCACTGCGTTGACATTTTTCTTAGATTATTAAATAAAACACGCTGTTCCATCATTTTGACTGCGTAGGTATTCCACTTTTCTATGAAACAGCAATTTTTGTTTTGATAACCGATTAAAATTTTCTACTCTAGGGAGTTCGTCTCTAGTTTGCACGTCACTGTCGTTGGCACCCTGTATTAATAGTTGATCGCTGACTGTTCACAACCCTGGCGAGTACTCGTTTGTGGGAGCGACAAGAGCTATTATAGAGAGTACTTGCTCGGCGACGCTCGCTTGGCGGGCAGAACACTCGCTGAGAGACTCACGCTTGGTACAGGCATACCAGCGTGTGATAGCTCGTCGCCATCACGCACTCTCTGCTCGTTGCTCGCCAACTCGTTTTTAGTTGCTAGCTCTGAGCGCTTCTCGGCGGTGGTACACCTTGCCTCACCGTCGCTTTTTTTTTTACAGAACTAAAGCAATCGACTACCAAAAAAAAACACTACAAAGTGAAAAATAACTTTAATTTCGGCAGTCGGTGGCAAAAACGAAAATTCCAAAGCAGACACCGACTTCCGAAATTACAGTTATTTTACAATTTAATCAGTGTTTTCATTTTTTACTTTTTAGTTATGGTACCTACCCCATAGAAATTCGTATACCACTACTTGCTATGTTAAATAACAGTGATAGGAAGTTATTATAAAATCATCGAAAAAGATGCTACTAACTAGAAAAAATACGTATTATTGAAGCTAACTGAAAAACTACCCAAGCAAAGTAAAACGTCCCCTGAGGCATACCCTAGCCATAAAAAAAAAGAATTGTGTGGTTTTATGAAACCACGGTAAAAGTGAAACTTTATTTTACATTATAGACATTTAACTAAAAAAAATCGGAATAATATTCCATAAAGGGTATAAATATCGCTTCATCAATCTCCCCTGCCCCTCCCCTCCTCCCCCAATCAATATCCCCCCTCCCCCTCCCCATCAATCACCCCCCCACTCCCTCCACCTCGGCTGCTCTGACGAGCGCCTTTCACTTTATCCCTACTTCGCGGCCGACCGTCACGCGACATGCAACACACAGACGAAAAAGTTTGAGACGATGTAATAAAAGTTTCACTTTAATTTTTTTCGAAATCTATCCACGATTGCCAGAGATATCACGGAACAAACAAAGAAAAAAAAATACAGACGAATCGAGAACCTCCTCCTTTTTGAAGTAGATTAAAAATGGAGACGGGATCGTCCACGATCCACGGCCACGCTACGCACGGATGCGTGGCTGGAAAAAAAAATTAACCGCAAGCGTGTCACTGACTCTGGCAGGGCCAGGGCCAGCGGGCATCAGGGATTTTAATTTTGATAACACAAAAAAATTGTCGTTAAAATTAGTATTTATTGTAGATTTGTTTATAGGTAATACAGCTTTCCTTTGGTGGGTTGAAACTGTAGAATATGTTTATATTTATTTAATTCGAAACAAACATTCCTTCATAATACGTCATGGATACTGTCTAGAAGTGGACGCTCGTCTTAAGGAGGTTGGTTTGCGAGCGACCACTCAAACTGATTGCTTCTCGTTATGTAACTTGGTGTCGGTTCCTCCTGGTTAGGAACTAAGTTTTTGGTGTAGTTTTGTTCGTTACAAACCGTCGATGGCACCACACTGTATTCAGTCAACGCGTGAGTTCACCAGAATGACAACTTCTTTGCAGATATTGTTCAGATTGTTCCAAAGATCGTTTATTTTACTTGGGGGACAGCTTTGAAATACTTCCTATATGTGATATTTCAATTAAGGCGGTTCCCCGACCAAAACCTTGCCATAGTGCGTTATTCAGAGGCTATTAACTCATTCACTATGGGTAATATACTACATCTAAAAGCACATTATTAATGTTCGATATCCTATTATCAATTCATCACATTGCACATTCTTATTTGTTTTTGTGTTATAAATACATTTAAAATCTCCTTGTAAAAAAATGACTATAATTATTGATTGCATGCATCTTTTGGTAAAGGTGACGTTCTATTAATTTGAGGATTACACTAATGGATACATAATATAAAAATCTATTTAATTCACGTTTTATTTTATTGCAAAACATCGCTTGTCTTTTTTTATTAAAATTATTTCATTTTTTTTGTGAAATCTACGATAAATGAGCATGCGCAGGGAGCGAGACAAAGCGAGACTCGGCAACGGGACAGAGAAGGACCGAACGCTCAAGATCGTTTGGTCGGGGAAGCGCCTTAACTAAAGCTCTAGTGGTAGTCTTGAGCTATCGGGTCATATTATCGTGTCAGCATACAGGTAAAGTCAGGGAAATTAATTGTCAAGAAAATCTACTACCAACTTAAATTGTTCGTATATTCAATTCACAATTGTTATTCTTAGAAAGTTGTATGAATTGGCTATAACATAGCAAATTGATATGTGGGGTCAATTTGCTTAGCATTTAATTTTCCTGACTGTACTTACTTTCCCAATTGATTTACGTGATAGCCTACCCAATTTATTGATTTACATAATATTATGACTATTGTCTAAGCTCTTATTTGACGTGCAGAAGTGTTTTTTTTACCAATTTACAGAAATAATTATTCGTTATCACCATTTAGTTCTCTGTTTCAATACAATCGCAAAGCAAATATCCTTTACAATTTGCAAAAATACATCAAATCTAACAGTCTATAGTTCTATACTAAAGAAGATAAATCCATTGCAAGCGATCTATTGATTCAATTCGTTATGTCTGCAGCTCTAAATGCATTATTGATCTACATTCTTTTAAAAAACGTTGGTTGGACTGATTCCGAAGTCTAAAAAAAAAGAATAGAATAGTTTGTGAAAAACGACACTGTAATAATAGAGTGTCGATTTTGCTCAAACTATTGAAAAGCTGACTGTGATTATCGAATAAAATTGAGTTTATTCTTCAATTAGAGCTGAGACCACTTTTCTTCGGCGTTTCTTTAATTGGAAATTTTTACTTGTGTCAGTTGATTTATAAGCTTAGATGTATTCCTATATTTATTGGCAAAACTTAGTTGACTCGTGGGTGTTAAAGGAAACCAGCAACCCAATTGCGTATGCACGAGCCTTAATACACTTTTAATCACAATGTGAAGGATTTTAAGGGGACTACATGACCTAAACGCAAATTTATAATGCCTAAAAATATATGGTCCACTGCAGTAACCAAAATCAGAAAAATATATTATATTCTGCAGGATATATGCTAGTTAGATAGTGTGTTGAAAACATGATACAATTAATTTGATATGATAGAAAAATATCACGAAGATACCTCTAAAAATTTTTTTTAAGGATTAAAAACTATACTAATATACATGCAAACATTCAGATTTTTTGTCAGATTATTCTACAAGCAACATACTAACGTAATAGTGTTTTTTTTATTTTTTAGTCCAATGAATAGACTTTTTGTAAATCCATAATTGCTTCATATTTTGCAATTAATTACCAGCGTTGTGTCATCGCGCGTCTCTTTATTTTCTATGCAATCCGACAGTGACCGCGCTTTAGCTCTTGTAAGCCCCTTAAAGGAAATTGTTAATCCATTGCTCCTTTTGTTTGAAAATTTCGTTTGCTCGACAACGTAAATGACGCAATTAACGTTGTTGAGTTATATTGTGTCCGAGTCGTCTGCAGGTCAAAAATACAGGTATTCATTACCATCTGGTTAGAATAGAAGCTGACCCCAACATAGTTGGGAAAACAAAGCAGATGGTAACAAAGAAAGAAAAGAAAGAAAATACGTTTATTATTACGTTTTTTTTGTAGTGCCTACTCATTGAAGGCTATGATTATTTTAAAACATAGGGATATAGCAATTACGTTGTGGCAAAGCTATACCAAAGAAGATATTTTTAATTAAAGCGTCCCGACATTTTTTTTTTGTAGAGCGTCCAGTGCTACATAATAAAAAGAGGAATTTTGCAAAAAAAGTTTTCATTCCTCTTCAAAGAGAAAACTAATATTGGAGTCCACTCTGTATTTTGTAAATAATGCCATTGAAAGCTTTGCAATAAAAAATACTCCTTTGAATATTTGGTGCTTTTTCCTTATTCACTGTGTTCTGTTCTAATTTTAAGAGGATTGTATTTAATCGAACCTCTAATAATTCCCACTTTGCGCTTCTAAACATATTATTGAAAACTCTAATATAATTATTGCGCCTCTTTATGTGAACCTCTAATAATTCCTATTTTAGAGGTCCGAAAATACTAAATGGCCAAGTAACTGCGACCAACTTGGATGTAGTTGGTCATAGTTCCAACCTAACCTAGCCCGTTTGGTTTGGGACCCTAGCTTAGTTACTGCGACCAACTGTGAGATAAGGCCAGAACGTCAAAAAAAGCTCAATTATTCAAAAAAGTGTGCATCGTTAAAAGCTCAAATAGTCTATAAAGGATCATGAATTTAAAAGAAAGTGTCCTTCATTGGAAGGTCAATAAGTTTATAGCAGATTCGTTAAATATTAAATTCAATTGAATTCTTGTTATAAATGTCATCAGAAAAAGCATGTTTTGACAGTATGACAGCCATACTTTTTGCGAACGTAGGCTACACCGTCACGTGCTGCCGTACACAGCAAGGCTAAAGGGGAGGCCCCTTTACAGTCTCCACAGGGAGGCCCCTTTACAGTCTCCACAGGGATGTGCCTTACAGGCGTTGCACAGGGGGGGTTCCGGAATTGGTATTTTAAGAGGAACCGGGACCCCCCCCCCGCCCCTATGTGCTGATGGTGATCACCGGGGTGGTTTTAGTGAGGTAAAATTCCCACACTCCCCGACCTCCGTCCACAGAGGTCGGGTGCCTTTTGAAGGTTTCCCCCCGAAAACAGAAAAAAAAGCCTACACCGTAGGAGACATAAAACACGTAGCGAAACACGATGAAAACATGGAAGGAATAAATTACGACGAATTAACAATTATGTCATAAAAGTTATAGGCCTAGTTAGTTTTATAAAATGTCGCGAAATTTTACGGACGTGCATAGGGACCATAATAATTATGACAAGGATAACTACTAGTGTCCGACCGTAAATGGATTTTTAGCCAAAAACGAAAAAGAAGCTTCGGCTATAGTCTTATTTTCGGCCGAAAATGAAGCCGAAAACGAAAATAATTTAGACTTTAAAAGATATTAATTTTTCCGCTGTACACCGAAAACTTGTTTTTTTTTTTAAACCTAGGGAGAGAAAGCACCAATATAGGCTTTAACGACTAAAACGCCCGAAACTACAAAGGCTTTAAAAGAAATAAAACACGATAACTCTTCGAAATTGATCGACCAACAGATTTCGCACACTTTTGTCAATTTGAGTGAAAAAATTTCAATACCTATAACTAATGCCTATAGATATGCATGTCGGAAATAAAAATAAAAGTCAAGAACAAATAAAAGTAATTACTTACCCATTTATTTATGCGTGTAAAGATAAAATACAACATAACCTTGCTTCACATCTTCAAAACAAAATTGCGTCCGTTTAGTCAGCTGAGTAAAACCACGAGCGGACCTGATTCACCCCGATGTCGAAGCCGAAGTTCACCTGATATTACCGAGCTTTACGAAGTAGGCCGAATGACGCGCGACAAATCACGAACTACTGATTTTCGGCTTGGTCAAGGTTTCGGCTGGTTTATGGCCGAAAACGAAAATAAGGCCGAATCAAGATTTTTAGGCAGAAAATGAAAACGAAGCTTCGGTCGGTCACTAGCAGCTACATAGACATAGCATAACATAACGCGTCAGAGCATATTGACTGTAGTAATAGGCTTGAGATTTAGTTTTCTTTATTAAAGCGTGGAGTATATAACGGACACATGACGTGAGCCAAGAGAAATACAAGTTACACGTAACATAACATAAAATCACGCCTATATTCCTCGAAGGGATAGGCAGAGGTGTACCTACATTCCGCCGGTAATGGCGTAGTACTAGGGGGCGAGCCTATTGCCATCACCCGGGTACAAATTCAGACTATGAGCTGCTACTGACAAATTCCAGATGTAAAAACCCAATAACACTTTGCTCGACCCGGGAATCGAACCCAGCAGGATCTCATGCTAAGCAGTAGTGCTTTGCGACCACTGGACCAAAGGCAGTCACAAGTACAGTTTTCCTGATAAACTGAAGGTGAAGAGGTGACTAAACCACAATAGCGTGTAAAGGCCCCGCAAACAGGCGCGACGCGACTACTTTCGTAGAACATTTTTTATGTAAACTTCTTGAAAATTGTACTACAGGAGTGGCGTCGCGCTGTCGCGTCGCGCCTGTCTGTGGGAGCCTTAACATGTCTCATAATCTTGACTAGAACTGTGTTTATGGGGTTAGCAATATGGCGTTTATTTTCTGGTGTTGCAACACTATGTGTTAAGTATGTGATATACTGGAATTATTTGTGATATATTAGGTAGGTGTAGGCTAGTATCAGTTACTTGTGTGAACGTAATTTTTAATGTCTGAAGTGAAGTGATAATCTTAATACGCTAATGTTCTCTCAGTGCTTGTCAATGTCAATTTTTCACTAATTTGCTATTACTTATATGTTTCTGTAATAGCCTTTAACTAAGCTAACGATGTTTCAAAAGGTACGTATGCATGTATTTCTATGAAAATGACGTGTCGCTAGCTACGGAAGGTATTTCATAGAAATACATAGAAACCAGTAGTGTCGCGACGACACGTCGCCTGCTGCAGCCTGCAGTCAGCTATGGACTTGTACCTAACTTTACACTTAAGTTAGTTGGTAAGATCGAACTTCGTACCTCTGGTTCACCGGTCTGATACTCTATCCACTAAGGTACCCACTACGGAACATTTCATAATTTTTTAGGTCTCTTTACATTGAAAAGATTCGATGGCACAGTTTCGAAAAAAATCTTGTGCCTTACGTAATAAAGACAAATGGTAGATGTACTTATGTAGGTACATCGATAGCGGAATACTCGTACCCTGCGGTGAAACCTTCAAAAACAGGAAAAGATAAATAGTGAGATAATAAAATATATTGCAGAAGTTACTGGAAGGTTCTGAGCATACGGGTCGGAATGTTTTACACTTGAAAACTTATTACGAACAGAAGTTCAATAACCATAAGATATACACCAATGGAAAGAGCTTTTCAAGGAGAACTTGTACTACTAACGCGACTTTCGCCAATTATTAGTCAGTTCGGAGTTAATGACCTAAATAGGTGACAACTTGGGTCATCGTAGTTAAGGAATTCTTAGCGCCCAATAGCCATAAGATATACACTGAAGGAAACAAATTTTCAAGGAGAACCTTTGCTACTAACACGGCTTTTGCCAATTGTTAGTCAATTCGGATTGAATGACCTAAATAGGTGAACTACTTGGGCACCGAATTTTAGGAATGTTCTTGGCGCCCAATAGCCATGTGATATAGGTATTAATGGATACATTTAAAGAGAAACATTTGTTACTGAATCGAATTTGCATTGGACGGCAATCCAACAAGACTTGGAAAAATAAAATAAAATACAATTATACACTGCGCTAAAATTCAAGCATTTATCTTCTTCTTCATAAATGGAAAAACTTACATTTTTAAAGTGGCTTTATCGATCAAAAATTATGTTGTTGGCATCTGATGGGTTTGAGCATATGTGGCCTGGGATGAAGGTAGTCAATGTTGTACACTAGTCAATGTTGTATAATGATGCACGCTATAGGTATACTTACGCACAAGGGAAGACTCATACTCTTTGCAACGTAACTTGTACACCTACTGGCTTATCATAGCGCTCTGTTCATCAAACATAAGATCTATATTTCTTTACCTATATGGTAACAAATAAATAAATAAAAGTAATGTATGTAGTTTTGTAATAAATTCTATTTGAAATTATTTATGGATTTTTATTCTTATTATTATTTATCAGATCTGATATGGGTTTGTTTTAAAATAGTCAAACAATTATTTTTAGCTACGGACACAAAATGAATGGCATTGTAATTGTAATTGTGAGTGTGTTACGCAATTACCCGCTGCTTTATAATCCCCATTTAACAAATTAATTAAGTCAAATAAATGAGCGCTTTCGTTGTGTTGTCGGGACAATCTAGTGCTGATGTGGCGACATGTTACAACAGCGAGATTTTTTGCTATATTTAAGTGTATATACGTGATGTGTCGGTGTGTATAAGTATGTATGTATGTATTATACACATAAACCTTCGGGAATAAGTTCTCTAAATGATGGTGAAGAACTAGAGAACACTAATAGTAGTTTAGAAGAACTAAGCGAACACACACAAAGAGACACGAAATATGTTTTTATTTTTTATTTTTTACCCGGCTGCGCGACGCAAAGGACGGTAATGTGTTTATCAGGTAATGTGTTTATGTATGTATGTTTGTTTCTTTTTGGCGCTCTAGAGACCAAACGCATGGGCCGATTTTGATGATTCTTACATCAATCGATTTCTCATAATCTTGTGAGTGTCACTAAAGACAGTAATCAAAATTTAATATGGCGCCAACCAGACGCCATATTGTAAAAAGAAAACAAAAATTCGACTAACTATGTCAAGTGGGGTATGGTTGAATAGGTCTTTGAAAATCATTTTTGGTTTTATTTAATCATTTTTCTTTTTGGACGACCATTTAGGATCTAAAGTTGGTTAGCAACCATTCTCACATACATTTTCAAAACTTATAATAAAGCTGATATGAAGTTCTTACATAATCGTATCATGGGTCTCATTAACGTCAAAAATAATAATTACCTATAATGTAATTCCATATAATTCATAAAATCGAGTGGCAAACCCAGAATGTTACTGCTTTGAAAGATAATTTAAACGACCGTTACCTAAATAGTTATTATTTTGTAAAATTATATTATATATATATTATATATAATATATATATATATATTATATTTGTATTATATTGTAAAATAAAACAATTAATCTAAAAAAATCAAAAAACCCGACTGTGTGAAGGTGAACTTTAAATTAAAAGAGATGGAAACTGGATGACATATTTTTGTCTCTGCAGACTGCATGAGATTGGGTGAAAAGTTTTTTTTTTAATTTACCAAGCTCATGACCCCAATCACTCCAATAGAATATTGAGTACCTAACAACAATAATATACCATCAGCTGTAATTTAATTTAGTTATTATTCCCTTTTTACAAACAAAATTATTCCACTTTTACCATGCATTATTCTTGTCAACCGTAAGGACCGCGCGCGTGCTATCAGCTGTTAGTCGCTTGACCCCATTCTGTCTCATTTTACATGTAATTCTAAGGGTAGTAATAAAAGCTCCGAAAAAGAATTAAAATATGAGCGTACTCAAAATATGAAATTTACTGCTTTAAATACTAACTTTCCGACAACTTACATGCGAATACAAATAAAGAAACGACCGAATAAATTACTGAAAATTCCGAAAAATTAATACAATATTTGCTGACGTAATATTTTTCACCAGCTTAAATTGCGTTTTACCGAAATCTACAAGTAGTCATTTTTATTGTAACTTACCTATTATAAATTTAGAATCAACCTTACACCTAACCAACCAAACCTCGGGGTGCCTCTAAGGTCGGCCGGCTAGGGTTAGGGTTAATAAGCAGGTCGACGGAGCCCCGCTCGGCGGGGCTCCTATTTCTGTCTAAACGGTTTAAAGGAACCTAACCAACCGAACCTCGGGGTGCCCCTGACGTCGACCGTTTAGAGTTAGGATTTTCGGGAACATATTATATGTTTTCGGCAGCTTAGTAATTTTTTCGGAAGTTTAGTGTTTTTTTTTTTGGAAATTTAGTTATTTTATTTGAAAGTATAGATTATTTTTCGTAGAATTATAATTTGAATAAGTTCATGTTTGTTCGTTAAATACAACATTTTTGTCGGTTAATTTTGTATGAATGTTTCGGTAATTCATTTTAACACAGCTAGTTAGTATTATAGTCAACCACAGATCGCTAGAAGTTAATTTGTTTTTCGGAAGCTTTATTATTTTCCTAATTCTAATTCCAAATTACCAGTCACCCTATATAATGGTTGGCATAGTAGACTTTTTTTTTTCTGATCCGGGTACGAAAATCCTCATGGATGTCCTCCGTCCTGGTGGGGCGGAGGTGTCTGTCAGACTCTTACTGACTAAAAACCACCCCGGTGTTCCCTTCCCACACTTGCACCGGGGATTATGGGAACTTGTGCGCCATCCACAATCCCCGCCTCTGCGGGCCTCCTCAAGTCCGCGGAGGGTGGCATAGTAGACTATGCCAACAGTTATATAGGCTGACTAGACCAACGAGTCCGTCAATGGCTAGAGGTAGACCTCTAGCCATAGACTGACTCGTTGGTCCAGTGATCACTTTTTTTTTGTATTTGTGTTTTTTCTTTGCGTCATGTTTACCGCAAATAAACGTATTTTCTTTCTTTTGCCGTGCACCTAGTTTCTGACGTTTCATAAGTGCCCATGTAGGTTTATGTGAAATAAAATATTTTCATTTTAATTAACGAAAGAAAGAAAGAAAGAAAAATTGTTTATTCTGCACAAACAGGACGCACAATACAAAAAGAAACTATTGTAGACAAAATACATACAGTAATATAAAGTAGCCAAAAGCCTCTGAAATTTGTCAGTAGCAGCCACAGTCTGGATTTGTGCCTGGATGATGACTCGCTCCCTATTACATGGAACTTTAACATAACTGGCGAAATGTGGGGGTACTAATAAGTGCACTTCTTCGAGGAACACAGGCGTTATGTTATGTGGTTTGCATATCTACCAGCTGCCCTAGTGATCCTTGGTAAAAACCCATGCTGTATATAAAATATTGGGAAATTATCAGTGACTATGTTTCCAATAACAGTTACATTAATTTTAATAATGACACAGTAAGTCCAGTGGAAAAATACGTTTGGCAATAATATTATAATAAACGGAAATTGATTAAAGCTTGGTTCGATAAACAATTTGTTTATTGCCATACGAAGACGTCTGTGTCCGGTCATTTGCACTAACTTTGCTGATAACGTACCCTATATAATGGAGAGGAAAGTTCTAGAGGATGTACAGTGGTGCAAGTTCAGTTGTTGATACGAAATGGCAATTAAGGTTAGTGTTATATATGTACAAGGATTTTTGTGCGCGTGGCCAATATCGGAACTAAGGCCGCCATCTTGTTTTTATATCAAAACAATTACCAACAACTGTCAATGTCATTTAGGCGCCAAAATATCCATAAAGCAAAAGTGCTTTATCGATATTTTAGAACAAGTAAAGACTTGTTCTTCATTATGGATTGTTATTACAATTGTCAGTTAAGTAATTTCTATTTTTATTTATGTATAAATGTGGTGGATTGGCATCATAATTACTTTCTATGCAAATACAGTCAATCTGGGTAACTTAAACCTTCAATATAAAATTAGCCCAAAATACTATTTACAATTTTTTTATTTTTATGATCTTTGTAGAAGGTATGTACTTTCTACATATTGTTTACAAAGTTTGCTGCAAATAAACTAGGCATAAGCTAAACAAAAAGTCTCAGATAGAATTTTGGGCTAATAATAATAATAATAAAAAAGTTTATTGAGGTAAAAAGGTAAAACACTAAGTACAAAGCTTAAATATACGAAAAATTCTATTGTTTTATGTGCCTGAACTAGGTCATCCTGTTTTTCAGGCGAGGCAAGGCATAGTATTTCTAAATAATCACATATCTACTTAATTATAAAAATCTAGTCATCTAATAGGTACATATGTAAAAGGTGTAAATACACAAAAAAAATTAATAAATATACAACATACCCTACTTGCTAAAATCTTAGTATTTACATAACCTAACTTAAACTTATAATGTTATAATATTGAAGCTTTAAGTTACCCAGATTGACTGTACTGTCTAACCGTCATTTTTATTCCTCAGTCAAAAGTTTATCTGACGGTTACAAAAAGTGTATTTTTTTGGTGTTGACGATATTCAGTGAAACTTTGTGAAATACATTGCACCGGATTTACGCCTAAGCACACAAGGCACCGCCCTAAGGACCCAATGCTAACTCAACCAGGAAGCTTGTCTGCCCAACGGTATGCGGACAGGGCTGGGTAGAAATTGTTACAGGCCCCACACTTTGGGTCCCGCCTCAAAGCGCAGGTACCATACTCATATCATGGTACCTAGAGCACCCGTAGGAAAGAAAGAGAATTTCGAGCTCGCTTCGCTTACTCCTGCATCATGGTTTCTCTTACTTCTTCAGGTTTTCCATAAGTTTTTGCTTGGTTTTTGCTTTTTAAAGCAACTCCTATTTCTATATTAAATTGACAAAAGAAATCCAATATCCGAGGCGGGGTGCTAAAAGTCTTCAAGCTCGCGTCGCTCGCTATTGCATCTTAGTTACTCTTTATTCTTAAACTTTTTTGCATAATCCGATAAAGTAACTCCTATTACTGCACGAATTAGTGAAAAGAAACTGAACCTATCCGAGGTGCTAAAATTTTCGAGCTCGCTTTGCTCGCTCTTACATCCAAAGTACATACATACATACATACATAATCAGCCTATAATGTTCCCACTGCTGGGACACAGGCCTCCTCTCTTTTTGAGAGGGAATGGGCTGTAATCTACCACGCGGGCCCAGTGCGGGTTGGTAGATGTCACACGTCTTCGAATGTTTGGTTCTAGGACATGTCGGTTTCCTCACGATGTTTTCCTTCACCGTTTTGAGAGCAGTGGTGATGAAATTATTTACACAAAGTAAAGCGCCTGCCTGGGTTCGAACCTACAACCTACAACTCGTAAGTCGGGGCCGATACCACTGGGCCACCACTGCTCTCCAAAGTACTCTTTGAAAACACTTTGAAAAATCACCATTCAATCACCGTCGGCACCGAGTCCCGTACGGTATATCGAATTACCCTTGAACGATATAACTGTCTACAGAAAGCATGGTTCACCGACGAACGGTAATACGTAAAAACTATTAGTCGATACCATTATTTAGCGACAGCACGTTTCGCCGAATAACGCTACATAGAATGAATGGTTGGCCGATATCAAGATTTGCCGATGTCATAGTTCGCCGGAACACGCTTGAACTAAATAATCCTTTATCGATAGCAATTTGAAAATAGAAAATAGAAAAATAAAAATTAAAAACATAACTAGTAACTGATTACCACCTTTTTTTTTTTTTTGATCCGGGGTGGAAAATCCTCATGGATGTCCCCCGCCCTGGGGGGGCGGAGGGGTCTGTCAGACTCTTACTGACTAAAAACCACCCCGGTGTTCCATCTCACACCTGCGTCGGGGGTCGCGGGAACATACGAATCTTCCGCAACCCCCGACTGGTGCCGGCCCGCCTCTGCGGGCCCCGTCCGGTCGAGCGGGGGGAGTGAGGTGTTTGACTCCCCCCGCGACGTCTAAGAGGGGCGCGCGTGGAACACTACGCGCCGCCGCCTCGGGTCCTGATGTATGGGGGGCGACGGACGTCCCCAAGTCCGTCGTCCCTGGACCCATTTAGGGGGGCTGGAAGAGGGCGTTGTCCGCCCTCCGCCGACGCCCGGTGCGCCTGCTGCGGGCCGGGTGAGAGGATGAGATCTCTCGCTCCCTTTCCGCAGCCTCCTTCTGCGAGATAACTGTTTCGCAGAAGGATACCACCGCGTCCCAGGACTCGTCGTCGCCGACCATAGCATTCACTACGGCCGGCAGCGACAGGTCACTGCCTACTCCTGAGATGAGGGCACGGCGCGGCTCCTCCCATGCGGCACACTCTGCCAGCGTATGCCGCGCCGTGTCCTCCTGACAGTCGACGCAGTGGTGACACCGGGCGTCCGGCTCCCTGTTTATGCGACACAGGTACTTCCCGAAACAACCATGCCCCGAGAGCACCTGCGTCACCCGAAACGACAGGGAGCCGTGCCTCCTCCCGAGCCAGAGGTCGAGCACCGGCCGGACCGCCTCGATAGTGACGAGGCCGGCGGTAGGGCGTGAGAGCCTGTCCCGCCATTCCGCCACCAGGACCTCGCGGAGCTGCGACCGACGCTGCTCCATATGTCGCTGCATCGGTCGCTCGCCCCGCGCCCGCCATTCCTCGCGCCACCCAGTGACGCGAGCACCTTCGCCTCCAGGTCCCAGGGCGGGGATCCGGCCAGTGCACAAGCCGCCTCGTAGGAGATCGTGCGGTACCCCCTTATGACTCTGACGGCCATCGCTCTCTGCGGCTTTCGCAGAACAGCAATGCTGCCGGCCGTCAGGTCAGCCGCCCAGATCGGGGCCCCGTAAAGGGCCATCGATCGCACGATCCCTACGTAGAGCCGCCTACAAGCGGCGCTCGGGCCCCCCAGATTGGGAAGCAGCGTTGACAGCGCCCCAGCCGCGCCCAACAACTTGGGCGCCAGCCGCCGGAAGTGGGGGCCGAAATCCCACCGACTGTCGAGCACCAAGCCCAGGTACTTCATGGTGGGCTCGACAGCGATTCGTACCCCTCCCACCACAATGTGGGATCCGGACGGTGGCGCCCGCCGGGGACCATGAAACACCATGGCCTCCGACTTGTTGAGGGCCACCTCCAGGCCGAGGCGCCGTATGCGGCTCACCGTCTGTGAAACCGCAGCCGTCGCCAGCAACGCTGCCTCCCTGTGCGAACTCCCCCGGGCCGTGACCAGCGTGTCGTCCGCGTAGCACGTCAGGTCGACGCCCGGTTGGAGTTCGCCTCTCAGCACCCAGTCGTACCCGATGTTCCACAGGAGCGGGCCCAAGACCGAGCCCTGTGGAACACCGCACGACATGTGGCGCTGGCTAACGCCATCGCGTCCCATGTAGGTGACACACCTCTCCGCCAAATAAGCCCCAACGATGCGGCGGAGGTAGAGAGGCACCCGATGATACCGCAGTGCCTCCCGAATACAACTCCAGGGCAGGGTGTTGAATGCGTTGGAGATGTCCAAGGACACCGCCACCACCACCCCACCCCGGGACACCGTTTCCTCCGCCAGGACTCTCACCCGCGATATCGCGTGGATGGTGGAGCGCCCATGCCGAAAGCCGAACTGGTCTCGTCCAGGTCCGGCCCTTCTCTGCACAAGTGGCCGACGAGGCGGGCTGCGAGTATCCGCTCCAGCAGCTTCCCCACCTCGTCTAGCAGCACTATGGGCCGGTACGCGGACGGCGAGTCCGCAGGGCGCCCCACCTTCCTGAGCAGGACCAGACGACCAGTCTTCCACAAAGTGGGAAACTGGCCCCGCTCAAGGCACGCTGTGTAGAGTCCTCTCAGCTGGGGCTCCAGCTCCTTCAGAGCGAGGGCTAACGCTCGGCCGTGGATCCCGTCGGGCCCCGGAGCCACGTTCTTGGCCCGGAGCCGCATCACGGCCGCCCTCATCTCTGCCTGTGTCACCTCTGGGACGCTAATGGCGTTCTCCTCTGTAGACTCTGCAGCTGTGGGCAAAGCCATCGGCGGCGGAGTATGCTCCGCTCTTGCCGGGAAGAGGGCTGCAACTACCTCCTCCAGCAGCTCGGGCTGAAGACTCTCCGTAAGTGGAGGCGCTGCGGCTCGAAGTTTCCCTCGAACCGCTCGATAAGGGCGCCCCCATGGATTCCCGTCTAGAGTCTCCAGCATCTCCTCCCTGGCTCGCGTTTTCGCCTCGCCGACGGCCAGCCACAGAGTCTCTTTAGCCGCGCGGTACACCTCATACAGCGCGGCTTCTTCGTCAGGGACCCGACGACGTCTCCTCCGGTAACGGGTGTACTGGCGTCTCACCGTCACACACGCGATGCGTAATTGCGCAATCGCGGCGGACCACCAGTACACCTGGCGCCTTGCTGACTGTGTGTGGACGCGGGGCATGGACGCGTCGCTGATTTGCGTCATCGCCCCGCGGAACCACAGCGCCTCCTGTTCGACGTCGATGGGTCCGCTCATTGCCGACTCCCGGATCCAGGCCTGGACAATAGCGGCCTCCTCGAGAAGCTCCCTGTCGATGCGCTTGAGCGCCCAGCGCGGGTCATCCGTTCGCAGGCCCGATGAACTGCGGCCGCCGGCGGTCTGGGCGGAGACGTCGAAACGGATGTATCGGTGATCCGACAACGTCTCCACCTCCGCGGCAACACGCCAGTCGCGAACACGGCTCGCAACAGCAGGGCTAGCGAACGAGACGTCCACTATTGACCCGCCCCGCTGCCGCACGCACGTGTGGACCGAGCCCACGTTCAGGACGACCAGGCCAGTCGTGACCGCCCACTCCTCCAGCGCCTCACCCCTAGCATCGGTCACCGGAGATCCCCACGCCGCAGACTTGGCGTTGAGATCCCCTAGCAACAGCACGGGGCGAGGATGGAGTCGGCCCACGACGGCACCCAACTCGACAAGGAAGCTTTCGAAGTCGGCGAGACTCTTGTTGGGCGAAAAATACGCCCCAACCACGCCAATGCCGTCCGCAAGGGCGGCCACCCAGCCGTGTCCTCGGGATGGGTTGACGAGAGCCCCGCCGATGATGGCCACCAAGCCATCCAGGTCCCCCACCCAGTTATCCCGGGGGGGGCAAAGTACGGCTCGGCGACCACAGCCACGCGAATCAACCACTCCGCCATGCTCTGGAGCAAGAGATCCTGAGCTCTGGCACAGTGGTTGAGATTGCCCTGGAGGAAATGGTAGAGCGCCATTAGGCGCAATCCATTCCCTCCGCACCATTCCTAGGCCGGGAGTCGGCCGAAGGGCAGCCAGGCTGAGGGGGGGGTAAAGAGCCCCCCGCAGTCTTGGCACCCCTTTTTCTCTTGCTGGCGGGGGCGCCACAGGCTTTTCCGCCCGCTCTGTGCCCGGCGGGCCTCCCTGCAGCTGTACAGAGGCTGCAGTTTGGCGCCGCGGAGCACTGGGCCGCCTTGTGGCCGGGCTGGCCGCAGCGATAGCACTGCTCGCTGCGGTCAACTTCGGCGGTGCACCGTGCCCTAACATGCCCAATGTCAAGGCACCGGTAGCACCGCATGGCCCTGGGCTGCAGCAGCTTGACACTCGCTGCAACCCATCCCACCAACAAACGCCCACCGCCAGCGACCTTGTTCGCCGCCGCCACCGGGCACCGCACCCAAATCGTGCCGAGCCCGGAAGCATCGGCGCGAAACTCGCCCGCCCGCACGTCGTCGGGCGGACATCCACCGACTCGGGCGACGGCCGCCACAACTTCGGCCGGAGTCGTCGAGTCGTCCAAGCCTCCAACGCGCAGCTCAGCGGTCTTCATCGGCCTGGACACCTTGACGTCCTCCGGGTTGAGGACCTCTCTCAGTTTGGCGGCCAGGATATCCGCCTTTTCGCCGCTAGAGGCACCCGACACCTCGAGCAGCCGCGCCCCCGTAATCGCCGGCTTCAGTCTGAAGCCGGACGGTGTGCCAAGGTCGGGGAACGCGACTTTGGCTTTTGCCTCCATAAGGACCGCCTTGTAGGTGACGCCCCTTTCGATGGCTCCGGGCTGCAGCGTAATAACTACAGCCGCGGAGCGTGGGGCTCTGACCTTAGGCGGTCTCTGGGCCTTCTTCGCTGCCGGTGCCGGTGCTTCAGCGGGTGCCGGTGGCGCCTTCTTGCCCCCGTGACGGCGGCCCCTCTTGACAACCGTTGTCCAGGCCTCCGTTGTAGGATCGGGCGCGGCCGCCGGTGGCGCAGCCGCCCGGGAAGTGGAAACGGACGAACCCTCTGCGGGCTTTTCGGTCCCCCTCCCGGACTGGCTCGACTCTGTCGCCGTGGTTAATAGTGGCCCCTGATTAGCCGGCCCCTCTTTTCTCCGCTTGTCCGCAGCGAGCGGTGGGCGGAGGGTTTCCGCCGGCAGAAGCCTTGCCTCTATGGCCTCCAAGCGGGCACCCACCATCGTCCCACACTGCATCATGCAGATGCGGGCGATCTTTTCGATCTCCGCATCCGCAAGTGCAGGGGTTGAACACGGGACCGGCGCTGGAGTTGACGACGGCGCCGTGACGGAAGAAGAGCCGGTGGCCGCGGGAGCAGCCCTCTGGGCAGCGAACTGCCGCTTGAGGTCCTCCAGCTCAGCTCGGAGACGGCCGTTCTCCTCCCATAGCTTCGCCGTCTCCTCTGTGCTAGTGCGGGTTAGGAGGACCTCAACCGCCTCCTTAATTCCGTTAGCCGCCTCTTTCAGGGCACGGGTGAATGTGCCCTTCAGGTTGCCCGATTTGGTGGCAACCTTCAGGACGACATCCACGCCGTCCAAGACTTGGCGGCTAAGCGCCACCGCTGTAACGCTCCCGCCGTCAGCCATCCGGGTAGAGCGCCGCTCACGGGCCTGTCGGGCCAACTCGCTGACCTCGTCAGCCGCGACAGTCTTTCGCTGCGCCCGTTTTGCAACACTCGCCTCCGCTCTGTTCGATCCCAGCAGGGACACAGTGGAGCCCCCGCTCAGGTCCGCCTCCATGGGCTCGGGGCCGCTCTCCGCGCTCTCCACGCGCTCCACTGGAGCTGGCGTGTTGGTCCGGCGTACGGGCATGAAGCGACCCCTTCCGTCACGTTCCGGCACCCGAGCGGGCAATCCGCCCGCCACCGCACCACCTCGCCCTCTCTGTGCCTTTAGCACCTTCGCGGCCAACAAGTTCTCCTCACTAGAGGAGAGGCTGCGTTTCCTCCTAGATTCCTCCAGGTCGTTTGATTGGTCCCTGTCGGAACTTGAGCCTCCTCGGCTCTTGTTGCCGTTGGTGACGGCAAGCGGTGTGACCACCACGCGCAGGGGCTTCAGATTCGTCTGAAGCTCCTTTTCTCGCTGTTCGGTGGTGTCGGCGGTGTGTATGGAGCCTCCTCGGCTCTTGTTGCCATCGGCAAGTGGTTGACAAATATTGCCCCCCCCCAGAATACGAATGGGGGCTTGACGTTCTCGAAGAGAACGTGACGGATTCTCCGACTGCTGAGCAGCCGGTACCGCCCTGGGGTAGTTTATTATTATCTGTCTGTACCATTTTTTTTGTTTTTTCCTTTGAAGGGTGCGGTCCCTTTTTCCCCTGTTGACCCCCCCCTGCGCTAGTGACCGGATCCCCTCCGGCCATTCATCCCCTCGGCACGCTCGACCTTGGGATTGGGTTAATTTTTTTTATAGAGGTTGTCTTCCTCTTCCCCTCCCAATCTACGTCTACGACCTGCCCTCTGCAATCAGAGGGGGTGTAGACGTTAGATGGCCACCAGGCCTACCCCAATGACGGACTGGCCGTCTCGCCCCTAGCCCGGTTCCCATCACCGATCAACTAGGATGATAGGTGATTGGAACCATGACCCTTCCCCGTTTGTTGAAGATTAGCCGCCAGCCCCAATTGGCAATTGGAGCTGACGTTGCCCAGAGCGTGCCACGAGGAGGCTCTTCAACATGCACCCCAACTGATTACCACCTGCGCTAAGATAGGTCGACGGAGCCACCGCTTTGCGGGGCTATAAATAAGTTGTTTGAAGAAAGTAAGTTGGTTCAAGTACGAGTAGGTAGCTTGAGTGTTTAAGGAATATTAGGAAAAGAACGTCTTTGTGTGGAAAGTTTCTACACAAAGACGTTCTTTTCCTAATATTCCTTAAACACTCAAGACGAAACAAACACGTCGTTCGTGTTCGACGTTTCTACTAGAAACGTTGAACACGAACGACGTGTTTTTTTACAAAAAGAAAAAAAAACAGTACAATATAAAAATAAATATTTCGGATGTGGTGGCAAAAGTCGGTTAAAAAGTTCCACTTCACCAAATGGTGCTTTCCGAAAGCAAATGCACGAGTCACTATAAAAAATACCCAAATCGCTATAATATTTGTAGTTCCCTCGATTTCTCCAGGATTCCATCATTACAGCCTGACGTGATGACAATGGGACCACCTGGGAAGCCCTATAATAATAATAATAATAAATGGACAAATGTGCGGTCATGCATGTAAAGCGAGGGGAGATTGTGGAATCCGAGGGAACCCAACTCTCGGATTCCATAAACCTTAGAGCCCTCTCCGCATCCGAAACCTATAAGTATTTGGGTATATCGGAAGCGTTGGGCATCAATGGTACTGACATGAAGCAGTCATTAAAGGAACGCTTCTTTGGCCGCCTGAAAAAAGTATTTAATAGTCTTTTATCAGGCGGAAACAAGGTGCGCGCCTTTAACGGTTGGGTCATGCCAGTTTTGATGTATTCTTTCGGCATACTCAAATGGACTCAGACCGAACTCGACGCCCTGGATAAGAAGGTTCGTTCGCTGCTAACTGCAAATCGAATGCATCACCCACGATCATCGGTAATGAGGCTGTATATCCCGCGAAAGTGTGGAGGTCGAGGCTTTTTAAATGCTAAGACCCTCCACAATCGCGAGATATGCAGTCTCAGGGAATATTTCTTAGAAGCCGACGTGGGGATGCATCGAGATGTGGTCACAGTGGACAAGGGCCTCACCCCGCTCTCCTTGGCTAAAGAGAACTGGCGCAAACCAGTAGTGCTTGACACTAATGATCGCATGGAAGTAGCCTTTTTTCGGGCCCTACATGGACCTGATGTAGACCAACTAGCGTCCGTAGCCTGGCTGCGTTACGGTGACCTCTTTGGAGAAACCGAAGGTTTTGTCTGTGCAATTATGGACGAAGTTATGATGACGAAGAATTACCGGAGATTTATTGTGAAAGACGGCACGGTTGACATCTGTCGGGCATGCCACCGTCCGGGTGAATCAATCAGACATATTATCTCCGGATGTTCTCGTCTAGCTAACGAAGAGTACTTGCATAGACACAACCTAGTAGCCAGGATTATCCATCAGCAACTTGCTCTGAAATACAGCCTTGTAGAATCGGAAGTGCCATACTACAGGTATGTGCCCGACCCAGTTCTCGAAAATGGACATATCACATTATACTGGGATCGATCCATCATCACTGACAGGACTATTGTTGCCAATAAGCCTGATATAGTGGTGGTGGATCGAATAGAGCGGCGCGCAGTGATCGTTGACATCACGATTCCGCATGACGGGAACCTCGTGAAAGCCGAGAAAGATAAACAAATCAAGTATCTTGACTTGGCTCGCGAGGTTGTCGACATGTGGGACGTGGACTCAGCGATCATTGTGCCGATAGTCGTAACAGCCAATGGCTTAATAGCCAAGAGCCTCGAACAACACCTGAGGAGGCTCTCGTTGGGCAGCTGGATCAAGGGCTTGATTCAGAAGGCGGTACTTCTGGACACGGCTCGCATTGTCAGGAGGTTCCTCTCTCTGGAGCCCTGACCGCCGGTAGCTTGGACCCTGTTCCCGATACCGGTGGGCTACTATTTTTTATATTTTTAAATGTTTTTATATGTTATATATTCTAATGTTTAAAAATATAATTTATATGTATATAATGAAATAAAGGAAATAATAATAATAATCGTTTATTTCGGAAATCAGGTTCCATTTTGTTAGTATTACAGTCTTATAGAAAATGTTAGTACGTAAAATATTAAACTAATCGGGCATGAAAGGAGAACCACTCATCTCCTGTTGCAAAGAGAGTGCCACCCCATCCACGCCTGCAGCATTGGTGAATCCCACCGTTCAGACAAGGTCTTCAGGAGAACGTTAGAGGTGATCCGTATCCGACTCAACAATGAAGCGCAGCGCGTGCGCATCACAGCGAAGAAATCCTGTGTGCGCGCTTCTGCGAACATGGCAGATGCGCTGCACCACCGCGGCAGCCCCAGCATTCCCCTGAAGGTGTTGTTATATTGGACGCGAAGGGCACTGTACGCGCGATGCGTATAATTCACCCATAGCCCGCACGTGTACAGTGTCTGGCAGTACGACTTGAATAAAGTAATTTTTACGTCTCTTGTACAACGTGCGAACCTACGAGCGAGCATATTACACCGCACGGACAGCGCCCTTCGTTCCCTCTCAATGTCCATATCATCCGATGAGTCGTCGGTGACCCAGTGACCAAGATATTTAATCTTACTCACCTGTGAAAGTGGTGTGCCGCAATGAGTGATCACGGGCGCACGATATTGTTTTTTTCCCGCCTTAAATATCATAAATTCACTTTTTTTGGCGTTATATCTCAGCCCATGAGCCTCCGAATACGCCTCACAAATATTCAAAAGACACCTTAAAGCTCTGACTGAGGGACTCAACAGCACCATATCGTCAGCGTAACTTATGTTATTTATGCATGTTCCGTCTATCGAGCATCCGAAACCGGTGCCGCTGAGCTCCTCAATCAGACCATCAATATACAGGTTGAAGAGGCGTGGTGAGCTCAACCCCCCTTGCCTCACTCCACACTGCAACCTGTACACTTCAGATAAAGTGCCTGCCCATCGAACAGTATTCTCTTGATTACTGTACCAATATTTAAGCAACCAAATTAATTCAGAAGGGAGCCCCTCAACATTGTGAAGTTTGCTCCATAAAACATTATAATTTACAAGGTCAAATGCCTTGGAGAGATCTAAATAACATGCGTACACAGATGTGTTCCTTGCTGTGTAGTAGTGAACAGTCTGCTTGAGACAGTAAATAGCACTTTCAGTTGATAAGTTTGGTCTATAGCCGAACTGTGCGTCTTGTAAATGTATATTTTTCTCCAGCTGTTTATCAAGCAGGCTGTCCAAAACCTTAGCAATTATGGTGGCTAGTGAGATAGGCCTGTAGTTCGACAGGTCCGACGGATCACCTGTTTTGTTTTTTATTATAGGAACAACCAGTGTACGCATGAGCTCCTCAGGTAAGTAACTATGCGAAAGTGACAAATTGACGAACAGAGCAAGCACCCTCGGCAAGTGGATACCGGCGTACTTCAGATGCTCGATACTGAGACTATCGTGTCCAGGAGACTTTCCTCTAGACATATAATAACATTAGATATTTCCTTTGCCTGGAATCTTAATCTAACTTTATGACCTTGAGTCCCAGTCTCGAGCATCTGAGACACCGCAGGAGGTACAGGAGGTGGGTCCACTTTGAAACTCTGCTGGAAGGCATTAGCTATGTCGTGTGGGTCATGTAGACCACTGACACTCACAGGCAGGCCTTGGATTGAGCATTTTAGTAGATTTCCAAAATTTCCCGAATTGTTTATTTTTGTGTTGCTCAGCAATAATATTCATCTGAATCTGTTGCTCGTTTTCTTGACAAAACTTCAATTTAGACTTGAATATTTTTCTCGATTCACACATATCATGATACGCTTTTTGCTGTTTTTGGTTTACCGTACCATTGCCACATTTGAAAACAAAGTCGAGCCCCCCTGTGAGCTTCACTCACATACTTGTTCCAACCAGGTACAGACCTTCGTTTACTGTGCTTATTTATATAACTACTCGTAGCAGCTTCCGATAGAATATTCACAATATCTAAGTACAAGTTTCTTAATATCAATTTGTGACTATCATCATTACACATTTTGCCTGCACACGAACGGAACTCTTGAGGAAAATCTAAATCTCTTAATTTAGGATTACATAAATTCGTGTACAACACTATTTGGCTACTACTACGGTCACCCCACACAACAGTACTACAGACACTATTATTTATTACGGTGTTAGTCTTTTGACAAATTCGATTAATATCACATTCAATCTGTAATGGATAGTGATCCGAACAATATGCGTCGTACAAAACAGTGACGGCACGCACGGATGCCCGCGCCGCGCTGGTCACCAGGCAGAAGCCCCCCTCAAACAAACCCCCTCAAACCCCCCTCCCTCAAACAAACAAGAATTTTCCGAATCGGTCCCAGCCGTCTTCGAGATATCGTGGAAAAAACATTCAAAAAAAAGATTCCGACGAACTGAGAACCTCCTCCTTTATTTGAAGTTAGATAAAAATAAAAGATTTTCCCAGATTATTACTTAGTAAATCAAGTACAGAACGCGGAGATGATGGCTTCGTGATGGATCTTTTTACACTTAATCAGTAATGGTAACTTTGGTCGAGCAAGAATTGCTTAATTTTTTTAACAATTTCACTGACGTCACGGCCAGAGGCGTATTTTTTTTTGGTGTTTGACGTGACATTGCGCCCACAAGCGTTTTTCGTGTTTGATATGACGCTACGCCCACAGGCGGTTAATTTTACCAAGTCAAAACAGACAAATCGCCTGTAGCCGTGTAAATTTGCGTACATTACCGGGAAGCCATGTGATCCAGTGTCGTATTACACTCACAAAAAATATTCTTGTGTCATAAAGTAGTTACAGGTAGCTTGACTTGTTTTTTACGGCAGTCCAGCTATAGACATGGTATTGTTTTGTATGAAATTTTTTAGTGTCATGTTCAGAATGTCAACTGTATCTCAGTGTCCGTGAAAGTGTTAAATTGATGTATTTATTTTCTAAATAATTGATTATTTTTTACTTATGTGTAATTTACTTCATACATACCCATGACCAGAGCCTGCAATGTGTCATATTTCTGTTCGGTATCGATGTTACTAATAACACGTTATATCATATTTACAGATCGCGTACTTATTGCTGTCATTAGCTGCGACTTGCTCATGTAAGTATCTTCACTGACATTCATTGTGTAGTTGGTTTGATAAAAACTGTCTACCTTCTTGGCTAACTGGTCGCAAACTTGCAAGAATGATGCAGAGTTGCAGTCCTGAGGGCCTAGACAAATAGCATTCGCTTCGGAGCGAATCTATTTCTACAATCGCTATCGCTTTCCCTAATGTTTCCATCATACGAATCGAAAACTAGCGATAACGCTTGTCAAAAAGTGCCACATGGCTACGCTTCTCTATGGAAGTAATCGTTCGACGCTGTCGATTCCTTTCATACAATCGAATGATGTTAACATTGTCTAGCTAATTAATAGAAATTAGCTCGAAGTTTTATCGAAATGTCAATCCCAAATTTTTTTTGGCTTACCTAGTTGCGTCATCGCTAATCGAATGTTACCTTGTCTAGGCCCTCAGCTCGATCTCCAGGCTGGAAAAATGCTATTCGGTTTTACCCTTTGGAAATTCCGAGTAGCAGTCTGGAGTCAAGATCTGTTTCCAGCAATTGGCATTCGGTTCACACTTATATCGGGAGACTTCATACACTATCCATCTGCCTGTCCTTTGGAGAGCACATTAAAGCATTTCCACTGAAACTAAAATCTCCCTTTTTGGCAGGTTTAGACGGTGGTTTGGGCGTTGCAGGTGATCCTAGTGGCACTGACCCAGGATTTAGACTCGGACTATCATCACCATCTCGAGATAATCCCGTCCCCAAAATAGAACCACTGGCCCTGATTCGTCCCGGTGTTAATCCGATTGGTGTAGGCCCAAGAAGTTTTGACCCAGACCCAAGAAGGCCTGGCCCAGTGAATTTGCGTATCGGTAGATTTAGAATACGCGCCAGAGTTGGCCCGGGTGGATATATTCGAAGAAACTTACCGCCAGGTGAAATTAGGCGTCCAGTTGTTCCATGGCCTGGTGGGTATGTTACAGCACACTTACCTAATGTAGTAAGATACTCGATTGACTTAAGACCTGGTTTTTATATACCCGGAAATTTATCGCCAGGTGAAATTAACCATCCATGGCCAGGTGGATATGTTCCAGGAAAGTCTCTCCCACGTAGATATCCATTAAATCCTGCGTGGAATCAAGGAGGTCACGATCGATTTAGGCCACCTAGTATGAATAATGGTCCTTTTAATTACGGTTCTGGTGTAATCAGTCCCTTTTATAGGAATCCACAAATATTGCATAGACAGGGTGGCAATTTTGGTCCAGATGGATCTCCTGCCAGGCAACCGAACCAAAGAAGACCAGATTTCAATCAAGTAAATCATAGGTCAAGAGATGAAAATGAGATAGATTTACCTAAAGGAACTGATGTAGTTACGGTGGCAGCAGTTAACGAGACTGATAAGGGGTCGGTTCACGCTATGTTACTATTTCCGCTGTGCCAAAAGAAGGCGATAATAGAGAAACATTAAAGTTGGGTAGAAAACAACTCCTAAATGCTGCACAGAGTATTTTAGATGAAATATTGAACAAACCTTAGGGCAAAGAGCAGAAAAGCATAGCAAGCAATGGTCTTGAGGATGTATTGAACAAACTACGCAATCTAGTATAACATTCTAAATTAAATCCAAATTAGGTTACAATTGCACAGGCGTTCCACAGGGCAGTATTTAATCCCCCCACTTTTTCTTTTATATATCAATGACCTGCCAGAAGTAACCCATACTCTATGCAGACGATGTGGCCGTAATTATCCCTAAAAATAAAAATAAAGAAAATTATAATGAGGCCATAAATAGTACCGTATGCAAAGTAATAACTTGGATGGAAAAGAATAACCTTAAACCTAACTTAGATAAAACCAAATATGTACAATTTCGTAATAAAAACTGGAATAAAATGGATTTACATATCACTTATAAAGATAGACAAATACAAAAATCAGATAGTATGACTTTTCTTGGGATAGATCTAGATGAGAGGTGTTCCTGGATTAATCATATTGATAAGATACGTTCTATGGCGTTTATCTAACCTAACAAGTAGACAAGCCACATTACAAGCTTATCATGCATATGTTGGTTCAACACTGCGTTATGGTATACTGGTATGGGGAACCTCGGTGCATCTCGAAAGAGCTTTCATCGCACAAAATAGGTGTATACGTGAGATTTGTAATGTAGACCCACTGACATCCTGTAAACCACTGTTTAAGAAACAGAATACTTACATCAACTGGTATTTATATTGAGGAAGTATGTAAATTTACCAAATCTCACCCTGACATGTTTGAAAAACTGGGAGATAAATATAAGTTCAAAACTAGATAACCTAATAGATTAATTATTCCTAGATTGAAAACGAAACTATATGGGCTATGTTGCTATCCTATGTGTATTCGTATTTATAACAAGATTTCTAATCAAATTAAAGAACTTCCAACGGCCCGCTTCAGAAGGGCTTTACGGACTTGGTTAATTGAGAATTCCTTCTATACAATAAAATAATTCCTTCAGTTTAAATTAAAATGATCTAATTGTCTAAGTACCAACAATTTGCATGTCATTATTTTATGATTAAATATGTTTAGCTACTAGTATACTGCCACTGTAAGAACTTTTGTAACCGTATTTATCTGCAAATAAATCTTTGACTTCTGTGTCTTTGGTTTTGTATTTTCGTTTTTGGCCACCGACTTCCGAAATTAAACTTATTTTTCACGTCTTTTAGTGTTTTTTTTGGAAGTCGGTTGTTTTTTTTGTAAAAAAGTTTTAATTTTTCACATTTTAGTTGCGGCACCTATCCCACACAGATTCGTATACCACTGCTTGGTGTGTAAATAACAGTGACAGGAAATTATTATTATATTATATATATATTATATTATATCATCCATATAAACTAAGTGGAAAAAATATGCAGTATTAAGGATAACTCAAAAACTACTAGTCAGACCTTGATCAAATTTAAATGGGACCACATGTGAAGCACCACCTATCAAATAAAAAAATAATCATCAAAATCGGTTCACCCAGAAAAAGTTCTGAGCTAACACATAAAAAAAAAAAACATTCTGACGAATTGAGAACCTCCTCCTTTTTGTGAAGTCGGTTAAAAATAACCGCTTTTTACTAAATGCATATGATTGTATACACGGTACATATACCAAAATAACATTTTTTACAATTTTTGTCTGTCTGTATGTTTGTTCCGGCTAATCTCCGAAACAGCTGGACCGATTTTGACGGGTCTTTCATTGGAAGATAGCTGGCTGTTGTTCTAAGGAGTAACATAGGCTACTTATCCCGGGAGCACGTTCCTGTAAGATAATTTTCGACGTCCACGCGGGCGAAGCCGCGGGCAGCAGCTAGTATACTTTATATAATTGATTAATCTACACAATAAAAAAATAAAAAAACTGTACTCAGAACAGGGTAAATTACATTAGCCTCAGCTAGTTTTTGACGACAAGTTCTAAGAATTCGACATCACGTTTTGGGTTTAAATAATGTTTGTAAATAACTAAAAGTATAATCTTTTCCACATAACACGATAAGACATCTGTTATTGTTTATAAAACATAATATTATTTGTTATAGTAGGTATGATTATCTATTCTGAGAACATCTCAGTGAGGTCAGACGCACAAATTCTGTAGATAACATACTGTATATAAAGTAATGTTTTAAAACTGTTGGACATACAGTTCGAAATTATTTCTCGTTCGTTAAACTCAGTTTATTTTACAACATGGCTTTCAAGGTAAGTCTTTTAATTAAACTTTAATGTTATAGACCGACCGACCCCTTGAAATTTCAAAAGTGCCTGTAATTGGTTTATTTGAAATAAATGGTTTCAGTTTGAAAAGGCACTATTCCCTTAAACAGTATAGTGTTCCCTGTTTAATTTAAAAAGTGCTTGGCAAATCACCATTAGTTTCAGGTTTTTTTCCTCGATATCTAATGGAATATTTTTCTTTCTTCCAGATCGTGTGCTTGGTTCTGGCGTTAGCTGTGGCTAGCTACGGTAAGCTAAACCAACATTTTTATTTACTGATTATTTAAGTAACTGTTTAATTTCTCACATGGTTTGAGCTGTCAAAATTGCCTAATAATTATTTATGATATTAGTGCGGTAAGTTGGTTTTCACAAACGAGTAGACGAAAGTCGAGGGCTTACCATAGTCACGAGTTTGTAAATACCAATTTCCGCACGTGTGTCATACAACGTTTTTCAACACATTTGCGAGAAAACAGTAGAATATCAATATGGGATTCCTCGCTTGAACTCATTTATTATTACTTTGTTTATAAAATTAAATATCAGTCGGAAAGTCGCAACAATCTTTGACGTTTCTAATATGAAAATTGCGCGAATTGCAAATGGCGCCACGTGCGCGTGGTGAAAATTAGAACTACATCTTTCGTCTCATTTTCTCTTTAGTATTAAAGTGAGACAAACGTATTGAGCAAAAGCGCTTCCAAGGAGGTTCGATTATTCAGTTTAAGTATTTATTCTCGTAATGTGAAACTCCTTGGTGTAGTTCTTATATATTGTTTATGGAAATTAAAAATAAACCGTAAAGGATACGCACGGCGCTATACAACGGAGTATGCGGTAAAACAGGTACGTATGTGTGAGTACCTATTTTACCGCACGCTCCGTTGTATGGTGCGTAATTTTTAACTTTCGAACCATGTACACAGGCATCGTAAATGCATTTTTTGAGCAAATGTGTTGAAAAGTATTTTTTGGGTCCCAGTTTTAACTTGTTGTTGGAAATCGGGCCGTTTAAATAATACCAAAACATAAAATCACGCCTGGAATCCCCAAAGGGTTACGCAGAGGTGTAGGTGCCTATAGTACACCCACATTTAAACAGTTATGTTCAAGTCCCATGTAATAGGGGGCGAGCCTATTGACATCAACCGGGCACATATCCAGATTCGGAGCTAAAACCAACCGACTTAAATGTGACTCTTATTTTTTTCATGTCCGTACGAGTTATACGAGCGTAGCTCATGGTACAGTAAGCCGCACGTCATTGGTAACCAAACCACTTTTGCCTCTTATTCTATTGAAACTTGGTACTATACTAGGCTAGCTCAAGGTCAAACTATTGACGTGCGGTCGACTGTTCAGGCTGTTTCATAATATTAGCTGACCATGAGTATTCATGAATTTATACCTTACTAGCTGCCCGGCGCTACTTCGTTCGCGTGGTATTCTACCCCTACCCCTAAACCTGCGCGAGCGTATGCCGAAAAACTCACCAAATTTTCATCAAAAACGGTCTAGCCATTTCGGAGTCCGTAGAAGACAAACAAACAAATGTAGATTTTTATTTATATACATAGATTGTAGCTAGCAAGCTGGGTTGGTAGCTGGGCTGACTCACTCATGGTATACCTTAGATGTATCACTCGTTGAGGCTCTTTTAACCAGCAACATCTGCCATGTTGGGGTCGGCTTCTAGTTTAACTGGATGCGGCTAAATACCAGTATTTTATAAGGAGTGACTGTCTATCTGAACTCGACAACCCAGATACTGGGTAATACGACACTCCTTGTTCAAGCTCAAGCATCCCCATACAAATCCGAGCATAAGCTTAGCAAGAGCATAATCAGCCTATAATGTTCCTACTGCTGGAACACAGGCCTCTCTTCAAGAGGGAGTGGGCTGAAATCCGCCAAGCGGGCCCAGTGCAGATTGGTAGATGTCATATGTCTTAAAATTATTGGTTCTAGGACATGCCGAATTCCCCACGATGTTTCCCTTCAACGGTGAAGGAAAACATACAAATATAAGAATCAATGGAATGTGTATGTTTCAAACCACTCCACTGCCTTGTCCTATCCAGAAATACTGGCGTGGTTATATCTTGTTTCACAACAAGTTTGCGATGATTAGAGAACTAGGTCAACGACCGTTCCTAGGCAGGATGTAGTATTATACATCTGGCATATGAAGTAGATAGCAGTTTAGTCGTCCTTGGTAAACGAACTTGTGCAGTCGTGTTCCTGTGTTCAGTGCTTTAAAATGAAAGGTCATTTATTTATTTTCATACATATTAAATACATTTTAAATATTTTTATAAGAACATTAGAAGAATCATTTAAAAATAAAAAAATAGTGGTTCGCTGGTATCGGGAGCAGGGTCCAAGCTACCAGTGATTAGGGCTCCAGAGACAGGTACCTCCTCACGATGCGAGCCGTATGGAGGAGTACTGCCTTCTCAATCAGGCCCCTGATCCAACCACCTAGCGAGAGCCTCGAGAGATGTTGATCGAGGCTTTCAGCCATTAGGCCATTGGCCGATACGACAATCGGGACAATGAAAGCCAAGCTCACATTCCACATGTCAACAACCTCGTGTGTTAGGTCGAGATACTATTAATGTAATTAATAAAGTATATTGTACAAATGAATGTGAAATAGTGTGCCCGGGAAATTGCTATATCGCCATATACTTAGTTGCTACGAGTTTGAATAGTTGTTACGTTGAGGTCAGATATGCAGTAGCTCTATGTAAAATACTGGTTTTCGGCTGCATCTGGTTAGACTGGAAGCCGACCCCAACGTAGTTGGGACAAGGCTAGGAAGATGATGACGTAGTCGGGACAAGGCTAGGAAGATGATGACGTAGTTGGGACAAGGCTAGGAAGATGATGACGTAGTTGGGACAAGGCTAGGAAGATGATGACGTAGTTGGGACAAGGCTAGGAAGATGATGACGTAGTTGCTACGCCAAGCAATACTTGTAACTCTGTCTTAGTTTGGAAGATGTGGGTGCCGCTGTAATTATCTTGTTTTGGTACAACTTACATGTAAACTAATATTATTAAGAGGGCGCACAAATGTGCCCTAGAGAAACTCCTTTAAAAAAAAATCTCGTTGCTGAGGAGGAATTACGAAAAACGGCTTGTAAGGACCCTCGGTATGTGTGTCTAGAGTTTTCTAATACCCTTTAAAAAGTTAAATATTGAGACACGAAGTAAGAAATTTCGATCTAAAGAAAAGCGGCCATATTCCTCTAGATCGTATTTTGTTGCTTCGTGTTTGTCTTTATGTTTGTTGAAGGTAATCTCTGGAAGTACAGCTTCGATTACTAAAAAATCTATCACTGATAGAAAGTTATGCTCTTTGTCAGAGTGTCATAGAATATTTTATATTAATATTTTAAAACAATTTCAAGAGGACGAAGTCGCGGGCAGTAAGCATATTCCTATATTATATTTGGGTGACAATTACGTCAAATTAGGAGTCGTGGATCACGTCAACCTGCGTTGATGGATTTGGCAATGTATTTAGAAGTACATTACATAATATTACGCCAGTAATTCCCGAAGGGTAAGGTACAGGAGCACCTATAGTACACCCACATTTCACCAGTTGTGTTGAAGCCCTATGTAATAGGGAGCGAGCCTATTGCCATCAACCGGGCACAAATCCAGACTCCGGGCTGCTACTGACAAATCTCAGACGGGAAAACCCCATGACACTGCCCGACCTGGGAATAGAACCCAGGACCTCATGATCAGCAGTGCCATTTGTGACCACTACTAGACGAACGAGGCAGTCTTTTTAGAAGTAGTTACTATTTAATATCAGGTAGGTCATCTAGCATTTCCGTGATTACATAGGTAATTCTAGAAGATTATAGAACCTTCTAGAAATACTACCCACTAATTGGCCTTTTTGGTCTAACCCATCTAAGGTTCCCTACCTTTTAGGGACTACCGCCACTTTAGAAGAAAAAAAAATTCAACGGCCCCCTTTAAATAATAGTTAATTATACCAAATTTGTATGTCTGTCTATTATCTATTAATAATCACAACAATTCTCTCTCTTGCACTCTCTCTCTACCTACCGCCCCCACGAAAAGCTCCAGCGCCCACTAGGGGGCAGTACCGCCCCCGTTGGGAACCTATGGTCTAACCACAACCTATGGCTGAATACCAGTATTTTACATGGAGTGACTGCCTATCTGATCTCCACAGCCCATTTACTGGGTAACACGGTACCCTTGGTAAGACTGGTTGTCAGACTTGAAGGCTTCTGACTATCCGTAACGACTATCAGAGATGTACACGACAGCCGGAACCAATGGCTTAACGTGCTTACCGACGCACGGAGGGGTCTCGGTATGAAACGGTTGGTCACCCATCAACGAACCGATCGCGGCAAGCGCAGCTTATCCTTGATCGATCGAACTGTGCGACTGTTACGTTGCCACGAAACGTTCCTATCTCGATATAAACATAAATAATTATGTTTATATTATTATAGATATGAGATAAACTTTGCTCTTCATTAATGTTTTATGTACATTTCTGATAATAACATTTGCGCTCATAGCGTAATGTGGTTGTTTCTTAATGTTGTTCCTCTGATAATGGACTTTGTTGTAGTGCAATCGTCTCTTTTTGTAGTCTGTCATCATCATTACATTTAGTTTCCTTGCTCTTGTTTCATGTTTATTATAGTATATATTTTATGTAGATAAGCATATGTTTTAGGTATGTATGTATTTATTGTATATGTAAATGGTACACCACTGACTACCTGCATTATTGTCTCTCCTTCTCCCTTTAATCCATCCAAATGTTGTCTGTAAAAGTTAGCTTTTAGCGATAAGACCGCCCATTGTGTCCCAAAGAGTATTTATTCTGTAAGATTGAAGGAAAATCAAATACTAAGAACAGAGTAAACATTACGAATATGTCGTCGTTATCTGTATAGAAAATTGTGTGCTCACCCCCCCCCTATCACATGGGACTTGTTAACTTTTATTGCGGCTTTAAAAAAAAAAAGACTTCAGAAAGTGACGGCACGGTTGGCGCAGTGGTTAAGCGATTGACTGCTGCGTTGCGAGTCGCGGGTTCGATTCCCGCACGGAACAAATATTTGTATAAACTACAAGTAGTTGTTCCGGGTCTGACTGTTTGTGTATGTGAGTCTGAATGTTTGTAAACGCACCCACAATACCGGATAAATTCCTAGAGTGGGGCAATGTCTAAAAAAAATAAAAAAAAAATAAGGGGATGTGCTCAGGTAGCCCGCAGAATAAAAAAAAACTTATGTTATTTGCAATTTGCAGGTCACTGTGGGGTTGTATGTTGATTAAAATATGATTCGCGGCCGTAATAATATGGCTTTACAGAATTATACTTAATTATTAGAATCAGCAATACAACTCCATAAGTTAGAATTGGCTTCAAATGTCATGATTTCATGAAATAGTCATTCAATAGGGTAATACGAACTTATAGAGATGTATTGATGATTTTTATGATTATAATTCTATAAATAAATATTTGATACGGCCGCGAAACATATTTAGATCAACATACAACCTGATACAAATTGACCTGCAAATTGCAAAAAACGTAAGAAAATTTGAATTTTGC
This sequence comes from Griposia aprilina, assembly GCA_916610205.1. Classification (NCBI taxonomy): domain Eukaryota; kingdom Metazoa; phylum Arthropoda; class Insecta; order Lepidoptera; family Noctuidae; genus Griposia; species Griposia aprilina. Next base: position 6,791,671 of record OU744299.1, read on the forward strand.
GGGCTACCTTGGCGCATCCCCCTTAATGGAAAGCAATGTAATTACGTAAACTTAATATTATGATTATGACACAAACAGAAAAAAAAAACAAATCAAACAACAGCTCAGTAGTTTAGGTACATACTAGGGCTGATTTTCGCCTCGTTTGACTATTTCAGAATGTCAAATTTTTATGTGTCTGTCATAAGGCTCTCCCGCAAACAGGCGCGACGCGACTCTATAAGAATAATTTCTAAGAAAATTTCATGGGAATCGTTCTACAAGAGTTGCATCGTGCTGTCGCGTCGCGCCTGTCTGCAGGAGCCTTTAAACTGTACGTCGCGTTGCCTGTCCATCAGTCTTAGTCACGATTTATTTAGAAACGGGATAAAACATTAAAATATTATTGATGAGCAAAGCCATGGGAAACAATAACTACGTATTTTCGATAACCCAATTGACAAAAACGGAGTCAAATCGGTTACAGGATTTAATTACATTCGTTGTTATTAACCTCCAACGTTTTGTCTGCAGGATTCCCTCACTACGGCGGTGGCTATGGCGGCGGTAACCAGGGCGGCAATCAGGGTGGCTACGGCAACCAAGGAGGTTACGGTCAGGGCGGACAGAGTGCCTACCCCAGCGGTCAAGCGGGCTTCGGTCAAGGCTCCCAAGGGTTTCCCCAATATGGATCAAACATCCCTCAAGGAGCCGTAGGACCTGGCCATCAGGGCGGATTCGGAAATGGAAATCAAGGCTTTGGCCAAGGACAGGGTGGAGCTCAAGGCTTTGGTGGACCAGAACCTCATAGCAACTCTGGCTTCGGTTCCTCTGGATTTGGAGGTCAGACAGGGGGTCACAGCTCTGGGGGCCACAACTCTGGGGGCCACAGCTCTGGGGGCCACAGGGGAGGATACCAAGAACACGGATACTAGATAAATGTTTAACTGATTGATTGAAACTGTACTGTTGTGTAATTGTCTGTTTTTATTAAATTAATTATAAGTTTAATTTGTTTATTTTGTTATGTTTTATTTACGGAAGATATCAAACGAATTTTTATAGGTTATCTTGTAAATAAGAGTTCAACTCGTTATCTTAGAGGTGAGCAAATCAGTGTTTTTATCCCATGATGTTTTGAATACATTTTTGTAGTACCTACCTACTACCATCGACTACTTTTGAAGACGTCTGTGTGGATGAAGGATGGTTAAGAGGGTGTCGCAAATATCTATCAAATATTTAGCTGTTTTGAAATAGAATAAATGTTATAGTACAGTAATAGTTCATTTATTTGTCAGAATATTATTAAAGCGTTCCACCATAACCTGGCGGCTGCACCCAGGGATGGCTCTAGATGAGTGAACTAAACGGTCAAGCTCACAGTCACAAAATTTTATGTACGCATTTATTGGATTAAACATTTTTGAGTACTTGACTGTATGCTATGAGTGTTTGCCTGTTTGTTTTTCTAATGAAACACCTGATGGCGCCACTATGCCTTCTGTCATATCGTTGTTATACTTACTGTGTGACTTGAGAGAATCTGTTTTTTTTTTGTTTTATCGTATTTATATATCGTTAAACATCACGTTTGTGAAGTTTACATACAAAAATAACTGATATTTCAAGCGACTACACTAACTGCGGTCAATGACCCCACAAAAAAACATCAAATTTATTTCTTTCTTGTTTTATCATGTTTAGATATCGATCCCCATCACGTTTGCGGAGTTTCGCTAGCTAATTTAATTTGACCCAGTTTATTATCTGTAACCTATTCACGCCTAAACCACTTAGCCGATCGTAATAAAATTTGACTGATAGGTATCCTGAGACCTGGAGATGGACACAGGCTTTTCAGACTTTTCATCCTGGGTAGAAAATGAGGTCGCGGGCAACATCTAGTAACTTTATACAAAATACATAACATAATCAGCCTATAATCTTCCCACTGCTGGGACACAAGCCTCCTCTCTGTGAGAGGGAGCCGTAATCTACCACGCGGGCCCAGTGCGGGTTAGTAGATGTCACATAAATGTCTTCGAATTTTTGGTTCTAGGACATGCCAGTTTCCTTCCTTCACCGTTAATTTTGAGAGCAGTGGTGATGAAATAATTTACAGAAAGTAAAGCGCCTGTCTGTTCGAACCTACGATCTACAACTGGTAAGTCGCGGTCGTTACCACTGGGCCACTACTGCTCCAAGCAGCACAAAATACATTAGGTAACTCATATGACCCAAACACGACAGAAAACCTCAGTAACAAAATTAATGCTGTCGGTCTTTACTCCAAACGCATAGTTAGTCTTGTGTTATGCACGAACTAACAAAAGCACTTCTGTGCCAAACTTCCAACATAACTGGAACCCCCTCCTCTCCTAAAGATACTCAGATTTAAGGATATTACAAGGGGATTAAGTGTAGTAACAGAGGTCAAGTTAAATTGGCCATGTTTTGGTTCGTCTAGTATGCATTGCCGGGCTGACAATCCTATTTCAAAAACGTTTGGAGTAACGTCGGGTGTCTAATTCAAATAAATAGTTTATATACTACGTGGACTGAAAGCTAAGTAGAATAAAACTGTTTTGTGTGTGTTTGTGTGTGTGTGTGTGTTTTCCTTACTTCCTTTGAAGTTCTGTCAACAAAGGTAGGTATCTAATAAATTAGTATTCATCCCGCTAAATACAAGGGTTAAAGAAGAGCTTTTCTTGGACTCGCAAAGGCACAACATGTAGCGGTATCAACATCGCCACATGCGAGCTACACGTCATACTGACGTCACGCAAATCCTGCATCGCGCAAGCACAGTTTACCGCGCGACTAGCATATATACAACGTCCCGACATCAACCGTCGGGCAGTTGCCCACCAGACACGACACCCGTCTGGTCGGAGGATCCTCCCTTATCCATAGAGTATGAGTGAACTTTACACCCTGTTCCTCCTACCTCTATAAACATATATAACACATATCTATATCTTCTTCTTCTATATCTATACATCTTATTTTATATACAGGGCGTCCCAGAAAACGGCCGATATAGCTTCTTAGCTTATACGGTGGCGATAGCTTGCGTCTGTATATAAAAATCAATTGCTGTTCGTTAGTCTCGCAAAAACTCGAAAATGGCTCGACCGATTGTGATGAAATTTTGATAACTTTTTGTAAAATCCCATTTGAGTTAAAATGTGACAACATCTGGTCTAGCATGATTTTTTCATAGATTTTACTCAATGCTGGTAGCAAAGATATAGGTCTATAATAAGAGGGATCACCCTTACTACCTGTTTTGAAAATTGGTACTACTTTACTATGTTTCATTAAATCAGGAAACGTACCGCTGTCTAAACATTGATTAAATATGCCTGTTAGGACAGGGGCAATTGAGTCAATGATTTCTACAAGAACCTTAACGAAAATCCCCCATAAGTCTTCAGTGTTTTTTATGTTAAGATTTTTGAATGCTTTTTTAATTGTGACAATAGAAATGGGCTTGAATTCAAAACTTGGAATGTCCTTACTGAAGTTTTCTTTGAGGAGTGATTCAGCTAATATAGATGATGAGCGGAGAGATTTCTTAACCTCTAGTGGGATGTTGGTAAAGAAATGTTCTAGTATCTCAGCAACTTTCAACTTATCTGAAATGGTAAAATATAATTCTAAAATAAAGACGCCTTGTAAAACTGAATAGTAAGACAAATAAACAGATGATTGCTGAAAATCGAAAAAAATGTGAACGGTGAGTCAACAAAACCGAAACGAAAAAGTTTATAGCGAAAGCAGAACAGATTAAATGAAATAATTTTGAAGAAAAAATTATATGATGAAGTAATTTTTTTGCAGTGTATTGGTTCTGATTTAAAACTGTTATTGTTTACTTTTGTTTTTTTTTTTTTTCGAATAAAAATATTTTCTTTCGCTGATCACAGTTCTAACCTAACCTAACCCAAAGGATTCAATAACAGTAGATGGTACCCGACGCAGGTTTATATAAGGAGAAGAAGAAAAAACACAAAAAAAAATATGAATGACAAAGTAGACGTTTTTATAAACGATCCTATAGATTTTGAATTTATATGCGTAACTGAATATTATACTAATTGATTCAGAATCAGAATCCTAATTTTAGCAGTTTATTCTATTCGAAGTATTGAAAATCGGAATGTCGTTTCTCGGACCGAGAACTCATCGAGTATTTGATTCTTCGAACATATGAAAATTGGAAAACAAACAAATCGCATTTACGACTTTCGGTAAAATTTTCGTGATTTTTAATAATTGACATTATAATTCTGTATTATGAAATTCGAACTTTTGAAAATCGGAACATTGAATTTCGGAATAAATTATTTCGGAGTATTTGGGTGTGCCCGGATGACACATGTCTTCGAATTTTTTGGTTCTAGGACATGCCTGTTTCCTCACGATGTTTTCCTCCACCGTTTTAAGCGAAGCGGCCAGAGATGCTGTATACTGTTTAATACCGGTTAAAATTCATAATTAATATAATATATTCTATGATACTCGGACAAAGAGCATAACTTTCTATCAGTGATAGATTTTTTAGTAATCGGAGCTGTACTTCCAGAGATTACCTTCAACAAACAAAGACAAACACGAAGCAACAAAAAACTTTTTTACAAAAAAACAACCGACTTCCAAAAAAAACACTAAAAGACGTGAAAAATAACTTTAATTTCGGAAGTCGGTGACCAAAAACGAAAATACAAAACCAGACACCGACTTCCGAAATTAAAGTTATTTTTCACGTCTTTTAGTGTTTTTTTTGGAAGTCGGTTGTTTTTTTGTAAAAAAGTTTTTATTTAAAGAATGTTTGACAGGGTTCATTTTGACGTAGCAGACGTAGTTTTAAAAGTCCAAAGTACCTACTGTAAGGAAAATTATCAACAATATTAATATTCCTCGTTTTCCGACAATGTGCGCTTTTTAACCGACTTCACAAAAAGGAGGAGGTTCTCAATTCGTCTGTATGTTTTTTTTGAATTTTTTATGTGTGTTACCTCATAACTTTTTTCTGGGTGAACCAATTTGGATGATTCGTTTTTTATTTGATAGGTGGTGCTTCACATGTGGTCCCATTTAAATTTGATCAAGGTCTGACCAGTAGTTTTTGAGTTATCCTTAATACTGCATATTTTTCCACTTAGTTTATATGGATGATGTGTTAATAATTTCCTGTCACTGTTATTTACATACCAAGTATTGGTATACGATTTGTGTGGGATAGGTACCTTAACTAAAAACTGAAAAATAAAAACTTTTTTACAAAAAAACAATCGAGTTCCAAAAAAACGTTTTTTACAAAAAAACAACCGACTTCCAAAAAAAACACTAAAAGACGTGAAAAATAACTTTAATTTCGGAAGTCGGTGCCTTTGGTTTTGTATTTTCGTGTTTGGCCACCAACTTCCGAAATTAAAGTTATTTTTCACGTCTTTTAGTGTTTTTTTTGGAAGTCGGTTGTTTTTTTGTAAAAAAGTTTTATTTTTCACTTTTTAGTTGCGGTACCTACCCCACAAAAATTCGTATTCCACTACTTGGTGTGTAAATAACAGTGACAGGAAATTATTAACACATCATCCATATAAACTAAGTGGAAAAAATCTGCAGTATTAAGGATAACTCAAAAACTACTGGTCAGACCTAGATAAAATTTAAATGGGACCACATGTGAAGAACCACCTATCAAATAAAAAAAGAATCATCCAAATCGGTTCCCCCAAAAAAAAGTTATGAGCTAACACACATAAAAAAATAAAAAAAAACATACAGACGAATTGAGAACCTCCTCCTTTTTGTGAAGTCGGTTAAAAATACGATCTAGAGGAATATGGCCGCTTTTCTATAGATCGAAGTTTGTTACTTAGTGTCTCAATATTTAACTTTTTTAAATGTATTAAAAAGGTCTAGACACACATACCGAGGGTCCTTACAAGCGGTTTTTCGTAATTCCTCCTCAGTAACGAGATAGTTTTTTTAAAGGAGTTTCGCTAGGGCACAGTTGTGCGCCCACTTAATAATATTAGTTTACATGTAAGTTGTACCAAAACAAGATAATTACAGCGGCACCCACATCTTCCAAACTAAGACAGAGTTACAAGTATTGCTTGGCGTAGCAACTACGTCATCATCTTCCTAGCCTTGTCCCAACTACGTTGGGGTCGGCTTCCAGTCTAACCAGATGCAGCCGAAAACCAGTATTTTACATAGAGCTACAGATCTTTTTTTTTTTTTTAAGAAACTTCGTATGAGTGCAGAGAATCTCACTTTATGTCCGTGGGTGACATAGTAAATTTACTTGTTCAATAAACTATTAACTGCAAAAAACTAGCTTAACACACAATACTCACTGTATACTCACAAAAACAAAAAAAAACTTAAATGTTCTTACGATAAGCGCAACTAAACACGTTATGATTGATTTAATAAGAAACGCGTCACTGAAATCTTCGCTCCGATTGGTCAATCAGCGCGTACCCACGGCAGGCGCCACTCGCCAGGTACCCACCCAATATATTTACGAGTATTGTCATTAACGTCATTAATTAAATTTGAGATAAGGAGAGGGGGAGTGATCCATTTTATTTATTTATTTTATTATTTATGTACACACAGTAAAATAGATACATATACGGCATATTAGTATTGACTACAAAGGTACTGCTTATTTCTTAAGAAATTTCTTCCAGCAGACCTGCGAAAGGAGAAAAAGAAATGTAGACAATAGTAGTCATATATTTTCTTAAATAAAAACAAAACTATTTATTTTAAAATTATACTACAAATATATTTGAGACCCTCACAATAAGCCCTTTTATTTGATATGTCATACTGTACAGTTTGCAAAACTTCAGTTTTTATTTTCAAGTTTGCCCCCAAAAGTGACCCTTATAAATTGGTGTGGCAAGTTATCGCCCGATAGATCATATTTGATTGTGGGCGGTATTCAGGTGTCTGTAGTCCGACCTTAGGCATATATTGCTGTCGCGGACATGTGAAGAGGGCATCAGAAGACTGAGCGGTCAGTGACAGCTAATGACGGTTGTCAGATGTCAAAGTGCGCGTGCGCCATTCGGTCGCATTTTGATCTCACCGCAAAACCGCATTTTTAAAATCTCAATTCATTGCATCCGCTAAAACTATAAATTAATGTGTATTATCCCGTAATCCTTGGGGATTTGCCATTCTGTAGTTCTTCAATATTAATATATCAACACGCGTCCGATTAATGTGCAAAATCATAGACTTTCAAGTGACCACTGTGTACGAGCTCGCCAGGTGGCCACCGGCTGAAGAAACATCAGGTCAGAACAAGAAGACCACCCAGTTACCGCTTTGCATTATTTGCTGGGGTTAACTACAGACGCCACCTGACCGTCCCCAATCTCCTTGCAATTTGTCAGACCAAATAGGCGTATTGAATCAGCGTGCAATCCAGACGCAGATTTTTCTCTAGTCTTCATCGCGCATAGGAAACACGGCTATTTACACCTGTCCCTACACTTATATTAAAAATTCATTTATTTCAATTACACATCCGTGTTTGGGTCACAGAAATTCATATGTGTACCGAATTTCAACTTAATCAGTCCAGTAGATTCGGAGCTAATTGGCTGAGACAGACGGACAGACAGACAGACACACGAGTGATGATATAATTATGGGTTCTGTTTTTTCGTTAAGTTGTACGGAACCCTAAAAACGCATCACAGTCTGTCATATAGAAAGAAAGAAAGAAAGAAAGAAAGAAAAATATTTTATTTGGAACACGCACAGGAAATACAAAGTGTAAAAAATTAAATAAAAAAAAAAGCATTTAAAACTAACAAAATTAACAATAAAAAAACAATAAACAATTAATAAAAAATAAAAAAATAAACCTGTGCGAGGCCAAAAAGGCTCCTATCTCAGCATAAAGCTGCGATATTTAAAAAATAAGTACCGCAGCGCTGGTATTCTGATAGGGCCCGTTGTGATGCCACGGACACACATACGGACATCCTTATATCCCACTAGGGGTTTATTGATAAATAAAATTTTAAAATAAAATACTAATAAGAAGATAAATCAATACAAAATTGTTTAGAAAACAAATATAAATAAATAAAAACCATGATCATGTATGTGTCTAAAGATCGAACCACGCCCGACGCTCCAACATCACTTGTCTATGTTGTAGACTATTGTTATAGTCTGTGAACTCTATATATATATATAACACAGTGCACTAATGCAAACTGCCGCTCGCAAACTGCATTACTCTGCAAAACATACTAAATGGAAGCCCGGGGGAACCGGGGCTTTTTACTGGCCCCTATAAAATATTATACGGTACAGCAGGTTAATTGAACGAAGTCAATTACTGTCGTGATGTATTTACTAAAGGGTTTTATTTTCGTCAATGTTATGTAGCTGATTTGTGTGGACTAAATTTTACAAATTATACTGTGATGGATAGAGTTTCTTGTCCCTTAGGTATTTAGGTTTATCTGTGGATTACATAACAATTTAAAAAAAAAAACATCTTCTGTTATCATCATTTTCTTCTCATTAGGTCAACTCTTATTAAAAGGAATACTAAGCAGTGTCCCAGCTATACCCGAGTCGCTTTAGCGTGGTAATAGCGGTCGCTGACCCACCAACTTTTTCTATCATTCTTTATTTCAAAAACTGAAATAAACTCCGTTATCAATATCTATCGTAATATTCAACATGTTCCAATAATGAAAAACCGTACATAGTCTAATGTTTGGGTTCCTACGCAGAGATATTAGGGAAAGGGCAATGACCGCTTTTGCCATGTTAAAGTGACTCGGGTATAGACGGATCGACGACCTTTTAAAGGCTTGGTCAGCTTGGATGCGGAAGGCGGAGGATAGGATGTTGTAGCGCTGCCTAGGAGAGGCCTATGTGCAGCAGTGGACTGCGATAGGCTGAGTTGATTGTAGTAGTGCCTATCCTACCCTTTCGGGCAATGCATGCGTATGTACCTATGTTATGTTATTCTATTGTATTTAGAGTCAGACTCTTCTTCCTGCGGTCTCTTTAGAGCATAGGTTCTCAACTTTATTTTGCCTACCGCCCACTTTGAGAATATTTTTTCATCTAGAGCTCCCCATTTTTTTTTACTTACCTTCCGTCGCGAATCTGAAACAGCTACTGCCGTCGAAAGATCCCATCTCAACGCCCCCTAATTTTCTCTGGGGCTTCTGCTGCCTCCATGAGAGTCTCAAACGCTCAAGAGGGGCGTTATCGCCCACGTTGAGAACCTATGCTATATAGGAACAGCCTCCTTGATCCCATGCCTTAACTTCTTTATTTGAGTCATGTAAATATGTATTGTCTACCTCCAGGCTGTTTTAACATAACATCATAATATCACGCCTGTAATCCTCGAATTGATTGGCATAGGTGTACCTATAGTACCTACAAAAGCGGGCGAGCCTATTGCCATCAACCGGGCATAAACCTAGACTCCAGGCTGCAACTGAGAAATTCCTGATGGAAAAACCCAATAACACTGCCCGACTTGGGAATCGAACGTAGGACCTCATGCTCAGCTGTAGAGCTAGCGAGCACTAGACCAATGAGCCTGCCAGGCTGTTTTCAAATAAATACTTTATGATAAGCAACTGTAAATCTAAAATATGGTTCATAGCATGTGGAATCAAATTGAAATATGGCCAGTTCCACGTTCGTGGTTTGATTTATGACAGCCATGTTCCGACGTATAACGCATACGGACCGCAGCCGGCAATCCGGCATGGTGACAAAAACGTTAGTGTCATCCATATCGGATTAGAGCTACATATGGTATACGTAACCCTGGTTGTAGGTATGTATAGTTTGTTTACGCAAAGTTTTATACAGGGTGACTTGTAATTTGACGTATTCTTTGACGGACGTGATAGTGTGACCATTTGCAGCAATTATGCACCCCATAAGCCTAGGCGAAAATTCATGGGATTCGAGAAAATCCAATTTTAATGTATTTTTAAGAATTTCACAGCGTCTCCAGAGAAATGTGATATTTAGTGACGAATTGTGGGAAATTTTCCTGGAAGGAATACGTCAAATTACAAGTCACATAATATCACGCCTCTAATCCCCGAACGATTAGGCAGAGCTGTACCTATTTACCCCCCAATATTGCCAGTTATATTTAAATCCCATGTATTAAGGGGCGAGCCTATTGCCATAAACCGGGCACAAATCCAGACTCCTGGCTGCTATTGAATAATTGCAGATGGAAAAACCCAATATCACTTTGCCCGACCCCGGAATCGAACCCAGGACCACATGCTCAGCAGTCGCGCTTGCGACTATACTAGATCAACGGGGCAATATAATAATAGTTTAAGAAACTGTTGCTTAACAGGGGTAAATAAAACACGAGAATAATAGTATGACACGAGTTTTTAAGATCTAGATGCAGTTTCATATACATTATTTCATTCATTATTTCATTCATTATTTCATATATCTAAACTGAAACAATTTCATCAAAAATCAACATCCAACATTCCACCGCGGGAGTACACGCCACAGCAGCCTCCACCATAGATAATATTATAATCATTGCAAACTTAATAGAAACAAAGTTATTTTGAAGTATATTTTTGTTAGGGAATGTGTGTTTTAATAAATCGTATTAATCTATATTATTACTATATATATAAAATAAATTTCCAAAAATGTTTTGTTGTCGCATGACTTCAAAGCGGTTGCACTTATTTGTCTAATTCTTTATTTGGTATATTTGTAATTATCAAGACAAGGTTTGTATGAAAGATAATATTGTATTGCTGATTCTAATGATTATAATTCTTTAAAGCCATATTTGATACGGTCGCGAATCATATTTAGATCACCATACAACCTGATACTGACCTGTAAATTGCAAAAAACGTAAGAAAATTTGAATTTCGCGGGCTACTTTGCGCATCCCCCTTAAGGTACTATCTCGATTACAATATAAGAACTTTACGATAAGAGTGTTGATAAAATATTTTTCAAACTAACAACACAGTCCTTTCGATTTGTTGTAGGTGTACCTAGTATGTCCTGAACATTTAAATGTTTTTCGCAAGTTCGGTAGCTTGCGGTGTTTCGTTTGTTTGCTAAATCATCTCATTTGTTCGGGTTCTAAAATAAAATATTTTCTATAGAAAAGTTACATAGAACGGTGTACCTATATAAATTCCGCGCTTATAATCAAAAATATCTTATATATCTGAATGCTCAGGTTAATTCACAGATAGATAAAATATGACTGATTTATATAAAACATTTGGTTAAATCTAGTTTCACCCGCGCCTCCTTGCCTACCCCTCTCACCAAACACGACGAAAACAAAACACAATCCCTTCTCGCCAGCAGATACTTTTTGCCGGCGTATATCTAGGTAATTGAATTTGAATCTTCTGTAGTAAGTAAGTATCCGCAAAATAATCAGATGCAACCGTTCTATTAAATGTACCTAAGTATAATTCCTGTATACAAGTAGGTATATTAATTAATATTGTTGTATACGTCCGTCCATCTGTTACCGATGCTGGTGGGTTGTTAGATTGGAGAGTAGACCGACTTCAATTCAGATAAAAAAGAAAAGCTAAACGTTTGGTATGCAAAGTGTATGTTCATTATGTGTGCTTGCTGCCTCGGTCGTTTTTTAAATAACAATTGTAATTTGCTGTCATTGAATATCTATCCGGTGCGTCAATTGACATCAATCAAAATGTTTGTCATTTTGCTGTCGATCTCGTAGCGATATTCTCAATTGCTTCAATTGCATTTTGTAGACGGATCATTTGCTCATCAATGACAATTGCATTTGATTGTTCCGGGGACCCTTAAAACGTTGAATTATGTACTTTAATTTGGCGCACCTATTCAATTTCACCCTGTATATGCGTGTGTTCGCATGCTTTTGATAGTTTTAAATGTTTCAATCAACTTGTTATTTGCATAGTTGAGGGTTGAATGTTGATACGGTTTTTATTCGTAAAACTCAATTAAATGCTATGTTTCGAGAAACTACAACGTGCATTACAATCTCATCATCGTAATCTGCCTTGGGTTTTCCAGAATTTTACAAGGAGCGACCCACCACCATCTACCATCTTACGTTGCTATTGCTGCCAGCCTGTTGTGCACGCTACTTGGAGGGCAGAAAATGTGCACAAATTAACCATCAGCTTGACAAATACATTATCGTATCATGTTAAATAAATCTCCATCTCCATCTGCGATAGAATCTCTCCATCCTTACCCTTAATTTTATGTGTCTATCTATACAGGGTGTTTGGCAGAACGTTGAACATACGAAAATGGTGGGTAGGTGGGGTCATCTGCTACTTACTCAGCCCTAATTTATTTGGCCCTGGCCGACTGGGTATTTTAAAAAAAAAAAAAAAAGTTTTTTTCTTGTTTCACCACTTTCCTAACTTTAAAGTGTATTTTTTTTATTAAAAATGGGCAATAAAACAGGCATTTTTTTTTTTTAAATCTTTGATGTTGGCAGATTCTTATAAAATTATTGCTTTGTTCAGATGTTAGCTAGAAAAAAAGTTATGAGTCCTCAAACTTACAGAAAGATGTAAAAAATACTTGAATGTTAATTTCAACTTGCATTTAAAAAAAAACAAAAAATGATTGAGGAGTTCCAATTCTAGCAAAACATCCCTAGTGTGTGAGCTTTCTAATGGTATGTAATTTGCTTTTATAAAAAAAAAACTTTAAGAGTTATTTCATAATTTTATCAAGCAGGAAATTTTTGACGAAACTCTACCTTTACGGAAAGTTAAATGTTTTGCGAAATTTAATACTGCAAAGTTGGTAAAAATTATGGATCGACGGCTTGCCAGTAGCAGTGGTGCAAATTGACATTCACTATTCCCTTGAGATGGTTACACAAAGCAGGTAGAAATTTTGTTTCACTCTTGCGCAGTCATAGCGTATTTTTGCTCTCTTTCGCTCTCGTGGCACCGTGACGCCTCAGAATGAATTCTTTTCTTTTATTCAGTCGAGACTTAACTGCCTCTGCGATCTCACGTGCCCGTTACGCTTACGTTTGTTTTTGTTCACTTCGTTTTCTTTTATTGTTATCACTAGTTAAGTTTAAGTTTAAGTTTGTTAAGTTTTTTGTTATTACTGTTACCTGTTGTTATTGGTAAAGAAATGGCTGCTTTTACCAGTGAGGAATACGCGGACATGTTGTTAGCGTATGGAAGCGCTAATACAAATTCGCGTGAAGCGCGAAGAATTTATCAAGAGCGTTATCCCAACCGCCGAGTACCCAGTCATCAGACGTTTGCGAGTACTTACCGACGTTTACGACAAACCGGTAACCTGAACTTACAAGAACCACGAGTGAACGCAGCACGACCCGATGCTACCATTGACGAACAAGTTCTTGCCGAGTTTGACGCGGATCCTACCAAAAGCATTAGACAGATAGCTTCAATACTTGGCTTAAGCATATGGAAAGTGTGGTCTGTTCTCCGGCAAGATGGTAGACATGCTTTTCACTACACTCCAGTGCAAGGTAAGATTAAGCCGTTTATGCACTGCATCTGATACGATTTTGTGGAATGTAGTAAATTATGAGACAGTTCAATTGATCGTTCCATTTAACCTTGATTTCGTCACTTTCTTTATTAGTTGTTTTGCCTCATGTTGTTTTTAGCGCATTCAATTCTAATTTCAAATTAAATTCAATAAACTATTCCTATTCGGCCGCATTCACGTAACAATCAGGCGGCCAGCGCTTACAGGATTCGGATTTCGGATTCGGTTTGCGCAGGTGGTCAGCGTAGGTAAACTTGCCAGCACTTATGGGTCCTTTTTAGAACAAAATTAGAAAGTCGCACGCCCTTTTGTGAATTTGGTCTTACGTCTTTATGGCTAAGCCATAAAGCCAATTAGTGTACTTAAAAATTGAAGATGAAAAATTTGGATAATTGTAGAGTTTGAACTCGGAGGAAGAAAAGATTCAGTATTGAAATCAATTCTTAGACATGTTTTGTTTGTTCTAGGTCTCGATGACAGTGATTTTGGGAGACGTGTGCAATTTTGTCGCCATTTGCTGCATACCGATGTGGACGACGTTAACTTTTTAAAAAGTATTTTGTGGACAGACGAGTCCAAATTTGACAAAGAAGGGATTGTCAATTATCACAATATTCACCATTGGGCACTTAAAAATCAAAACCCACACGTGAAGAGACAAAGAGGCTTCCAGAGGAGATTCAGTGTGAATGTCTGGGCAGGAGTGATTGGCGATAAGCTAATAGGGCCTCATTATTTGCCCGACAACATCAACGCGAACAACTACTTGGATTTTTTGATAAATGATTTACCACCATTAGTGGAAGAAGTGTTCCAAGTAGACATAAACAGGCCTATTGTCTTTCAACACGATGGTTGCCCAGCTCACTTTAGTCTAGTTGTACGTGAGCATTTGGATAATTGTTTCCCAAATTCGTGGATTGGCAGGGGAGGACCAATTCCCTGGCCTCCGCGATCGCCCGACCTCACTCCGCTCGATTTTCACGTGTGGGGAAGGGCAAAGGAACTAGTTTACACTACAGAAGTAGAAAGTCCGGAAGATTTGATAAATCGAATTAATGCTGCTTTCGAAGTTATGCGACAGGAGATGCTGCTGCGCACAACAACTGTAGAAATCAGACGTAGATGCCGCACCTGTATTGCGAATGAAGGGCGTCAATTTGAACATCTATGATTTATTATTTAAATAAATTATTTAAAATTATTTAATTGTTTCATTAACGCACCTAACTGGTACAGCATAATTTCAATCGATCATTTAATTTTTACCAACTTTGCAGTATTAAATTTCGCAAAACATTTAACTTTCCGTAAAGGTAGAGTTTAGTCAAAAATTTCCTACTTGATAAAATTATGAAATAACTCTTAAAGTTTTTTTTTTATAAAAGCAAATTACATACCATTAGAAAGCTCACACACTAGGGATGTTTTGCTAGAATTGGAACTCCTCAATCATTTTTTGTTTTTTTTTAAATGCAAGTTGAAATTAACATTCAAGTATTTTTTACATCTTTCTGTAAGTTTGAGGACTCATAACTTTTTTTCTAGCTAACATCTGAACAAAGCAATAATTTTATAAGAATCTGCCAACATCAAAGATTAAAAAAAAAAAATTGCCTGTTTTATTGCCCATTTTTAATAAAAAAAATACACTTTAAAGTTAGGAAAGTGGTGAAACAAGAAAAAAACTTTTTTTTTTTTTTTAGAAATACCCAGTCGGCCAGGGCCAAATAAATTAGGGCTGAGTAAGTAGCAGATGACCCCACCTACCCACCATTTTCGTATGTTCAACGTTCTGCCAAACACCCTGTATATCTTTGAAAACACGGCGTCGTCGCGTCAACCTCAAGAAATTACCTTACTAATTGGAGTACGGAGTGTCGCGAGTACACGGTGATAATTACTGGTAATTTAGACAATTCTACGCAAATACTCGTGTTCCTCGCTGTATGTTGGTTTAACGTTACTTATATTTGCAATCTGTTTAGTTGTATATTGTCATAAATTAGATCTATATTGCACTTGATGTTTCTTATTTAAATTGTTTGGACTTTATAAGAGACTGAAAGCTCTGTGTTTGTCTCAGCCTTTCTTCTCAGAGTAGTCGGATAGGAAACGCTGACCTCATCTAGTTTTTAAAATATGTTTGTCGTGTAAAAGTACATACCTACAAACAGACAAAAAAACATTATACCTATGATAAATATTGAGTAGGGATTGCATCAGTAGGTAAATATTGTAAGTACAGTGAATGTATGTACTTAGTAAATGGTTATTGATATAACCACTAATAATACTACTAATGGTTATTGACTGATGTCGGTTCACTTTTTGTTGTTTTTTTTTCTTTCACTGGAATGAAACGTCGAACACAAAATGAATCAAAAGTGAAATCCGATCCAACGATGTTGGATATGGCATCTATGATTCGCCTACTGAATGATCGAAAAATGAAATTAAAGGAGCAGATCAACATTCGTTCCTATGTAATTTTGTCGGAATCGTGTGGACGTGGAGTAAAACAAAAATGAAGATTGACTTGAGGGAACCATTCACTCCAGTGAAGCGTCTGATATCAGCTTTAGGTAGATATCAGACGCTTCACTTTTTATTCATTCATGTTTGTCTTTCACTCGGCATGTGTCACTACGCGTGCACGCGTAGCATGATCACCATAGAAACGGGTTTTGCCGACGGAAAAATTAACAAAATGACAAATTGTTGACAGATTTCTACAGATTTTTTTCTACAATCTGTCATTTTGTTTATTCTTCCGTCGACAAAACCCGTTTCTATGGTGGTCATGCTACGCGTTCTGAACCAAAATTAATCAAAAGTGAAAAAAAAAACATTAGTGAACCGATCCGTGAACGATATTGGATTCCGCCATTCGGTACTCGACGAGATGAACGTTACCTATGAACCCATTTTTGCCGCTGTCGTGTGGAAGAAAATGTAACTAAAAAAAAGATTCTTCAATTGAATAAATGATTCACTTCTTTATGTAAGGACGAGTTTGTATGTATTATAACATTACCATGTCAATAACCAATAGATTTGTTTCCAGTTGACGGCAATAGGTATGCCTGGCGAAATGTGAGTGTACTATAGGTACAGCTCTGCCTAACCCTATGGTCCTATGGAGACTACAGGTACTTTCCGGGGCACAGTCCCTCCGTGCCCCGGGAAGCACATTAACAAGCTGTTCGTGCACGGCGTCGCCCGGGGTGAATTTCATACAAAAATAGCATCCAAATTTTTGACTATCCCGCTGGATTTTCCAAAAGATTTCGTTCATTCAAACCTTGTTCTGACTGTAGAATCGTGTTGATTCCGTATTTAAGTTGAATATATCACTTCACTGGCTCCGCTTGCTCGAGCCAGACCGCACCGCTGAGCCTGTAGCTTTAAATTAGTCCCCTAATAATACTTAGTAATTCCTATCCAGCCTGTCCCTTGCTGTCCTCTACCAGCGACGCCCTAAGCCAAGGTACGTAAGTTTTATAAGTCCTGGCTGGGGCCTTAATTTATTAGGGCAACCAAAAGCATGTCCGGTTAAGCAGTCGATAACCTCCTAGGTTGACATGCGAGAAACGAAAAACAAAAAAAAAAAGAATCATCAAAATCGGACTACTCTGTAAAAAGTTAAGCGTGGTCATACATAAAAATAAAAAATAAAATATATATATACGGGTCGACTTGAGAACCTCCTCCTTTTTTTTTCGTCGGTTAAAAAACAAAAAACGCTGGCTCACTACCACACCAAGTTCTACCGTGCAGACCCCGCTTCATTTTGTCTGTTTCCCGCCATTCCTCGTGACTGAATGATGACATTAGTGACAGCAGTGACTGCGTTTGTGTGAATGAGACAGTGTTTACATACACAATAATTACAAACAAAAAAAAGAATTAGCCAAATATGTAGGTTTCAGTCGGTTTGTATTGATACGCGGACAAACATTTTTGGCAATTGATTTATATAAATAATAATAATACCAGCCCTGTTACTGTCCCACTGCAGGGCAAAGACCTCTTCTCATACAGAGAAGGCACACATTGATCACCACGCTTGCTCAAGACGGGTTGGCCATTTCAAACGTCCAGGTTTCCTCACGATGCTTTCCTTCACCGATGTCAAAGATGTCCAAGATAAACTCAGAAAGTATATATTAGGTTGGGGAAAAAGTCTTTTCGCATTATAGTATGTATGAACTTGTAATACAATCTCTTTGGCTATACTATTTGTATCTGGCTGGTTTTGGTATCAAGAAAATTTTAAAGAACATAATTCCAAATTCAAATTAGGAAACTGTGTGATTTTAATTTGTTTTTCGTACTGTCAAGATGTGTGAATCTAATGAAGAAATTCGATACATTTTAAAATTTTACTACAAAAAAGGTAAAAAAAACAACGCAAGCCGCGAAAACAATTTGCGATGTTTATGGAACTAGTGCAGTATCCGTGAGACTAGCACAAATTTGGTTTAAGCGTTTTCAATCCGGAAATTGTGATGTCAAAGATGCACGTCGCTCTGGTCGCCCTATTACGGATAAAATGGATGCCATTTTTGAAAAAGTGGAGCAAGATCGGCATATCAGTAGTTACGACGTAGCTGAAGAACTGGGAATTGACCACAAAACAGTTTTGGCACATTTGAAAAAAACTGGGTACACAAAAAAGCTAGATATTTGGGTAACTCACGAGCTCACTGAAAGAAACCTAATGAACCGTGTACTCATTTGTGATTCTTTATTACGACGTAATGAAACCGAACCATTTTTGAAGAAGCTGATAATTGGTGATGAAAAGTGGATCACGTACGACAAGAACGTGCGAAAAAGGTCGTGGTCAAAGGCCGGTCAGGCTTCACAGACTGTGGCGAAACCCGGGTTAACTCGCAACAAGGTGATGCTGTGTGTGTGGTGGGATTGGAAGGGCATTATTCATTATGAGCTGTTACCACCAGGCAGGACCAACGATTCTGAACTCTACTGCGAACAACTGATGAGATTAAAGCAGGAAGTTGAGAGAAAGCGGCCGGAATTAATCAACAGAAGGGGTGTGGTTTTTCATCATGATAACGCTAGACCTCACACATCTTTAGCCACTCAGCAAAAATTAAGAGAGTTTGGCTGGGAGGTGTTAATGCATCCGCCGTATAGTCGTGATTTTGCAGCTTCAGATTTCCACCTGTTTCGGTCTCTTCAGAATTCTTTAGGCAGTGTCAGGTTAACATCACGAGAGGACTGCCAAAACCACTTGTCGCGGTATTTTGATCAGAAGTCCCAAAATGTCTATAGCAATGGGATCATGTCCCTACCTACAAGATGGCAAAAAGTTATCGAACAAAATGGTACCTACATACTTTAGTTAAATGTGAATAAAGTATATTAAAAAATGTTTTCAATTTTCTTAAAAAATGCGAAGAATTTTTTCCCCAACCGATTACCTATTATGGATTGAAAAAGTCACATTGCTACTTGCTCGGATTTGAACCCGCAACCTCGTGCATGAGAGGCGAGGCCTTAATCACAGGGCCATCACAGTTATATTGTTTTAATTTAACTTCTTTCCCGATTTTATTCTAATAAAATAAAGAAGGAAAAAGTATTTGTTTGGACTCGCACAGGATTATCACAAACTAAATTAACACACTTTAAAAAAAAAAGTAAAATGAAAATAACAACAGAATGTCCTGTACGAAACCAAAATGCCCCTATCTGAGCATGTTTTTTTTTTTTTTTTTCAATTTTTTTCAAAATTCAACACCACAATTTTTTAGTTTTTTTTTTAAACTCTAATACTTTATTATAAACCAATTACAGGCACTTTTGAATGGTCATGGGGTCACCCAGTCGGTCAGTCAGAAAGATGAAGCTACTTGCCCATTCCAAAGCGTAGTAGGTACATATGGGGAAGAACGGTCATGAAACTCCATGGACACTCTCTTAAATCAAAATATTGTTACAAAAAATTGGTTACAACATTCAAGTTGAAATTATACATGTGAGAACGAGTTAGAAATACGTGCATGTTAAAAGCGTCCGTCATAAAAAGATAATTACAAATAATAATAATAAACAATTCAGAAATTAACTGAATTGTTAATCGACTTCTGCCGCTGACTGTGGGTTTATTTGTGAGCAAAGAGCATAGAAAATAAAATAAAACAAATTATTTTATACAACAAATAAATATATTTCCCATTAAGTTCCATGTATAAATTTTAAAATTACCTTTTCAAATAACATTTATGACAACAATATTTCAATAAGTTATTTTACAATATTTTGGAAGTTGAAAATTTGAAATCACAATGTTTCTATATAAATTATGTAATAGTTACAATTTTCACCTTCTTCCTAATATATAATAAATAATCAAATTCATTAATATGTATATGGTATACAATATTCATAATTTGGTATAAGTAGGTACTTCCGACTACATTAATTAGTTTTTTTTTCTAATTTATTTACATAAAGATGGTCGGTGTGGCGAGACGTCATTATATTCAAAGTTTTTCACTTAATTATAAAGAAAATTGTTACAAGTTAATAGAGAACTATTACTAAAAAAACATCGAATATGGTCCACATGAAATTTTAACTTACAATAAAGCATTTACAACACCATATCTACGTACCTAGGGAATAAATCAATCATTAAATTCAAAAAAATATAAAACAGAAGTATGCAGAGGAAGACAGAAAACACAATATTGATAATTTTGAGCCGATCTTGATTTTGATACTGACAATTTTGTTGCTTCATATGAATAACTAGCTGCGTGCCTCGGTTTTACCGGCATAAGTCTCGATCCCGTGGGAATATCCTTATTCCGGTCATGGTCTATCCATGTGTCAAATGTCATCCAAGTCAGTTGAGCCGTTCTAGCGTGAAAGCGTAAAAAACAAACAAAAATTTCAAATCTGTTCTCTTTGTAATATTAGTTTATATAACATTGATTTCAATGTGGACAAATTTGCAAGCAGCCGGCTTCGGCATTCACGGATTTCCTTTGAGGCTCGTGGAGCGGGTTGGGCCAAACATAAAGATTATATTTGTAAGATTATATGTCGCAAGACAGCCGGACCTGGTAGCTGATAATAGCTAATTAGCTAATATAGGTTTAGCTAGCAGAAATTATAATATTATTTGTTATTAGTTTTTAAGAACTTGTTTATGTACGACTAGCTGTTGCCCTCGACTTCGTCTGCGATTCAGGGTGAAAAGTAGCTTATGTTCTCGAGGTCACGGTCTACCCATGTGGCAAATTTCATTCAAATCCGTTCAGCCGTTTTAGCGTGAAAGCGTAACAAACAAATATACAATATATCAAATTTACTCTTTACAATATCAGTTTAGAGGAAGGGTCAGAGGAAATAAAGGCATTTTTTTTTATAATATAGGATAAAAAAGAACTATTATTGTATACAATAATTTTCTTTTTTGTGTTAACTGTAATTTCTACCATCCTCATCGCAAAATTACAAAATAAACTTATAAAACTCTCAATAATGTCTTTTAAATACGTTGTACAGTCGCCAACACAGTTGTTATCGTCTATCAAAATTGTATATATTCCGAATTCGTACTTTTTGCAAAGCGTGTCCATTTTAAAGACATTACAAAAGCGATTTTACGCTGGTAAATTTTCTATTGTTACAAAACATCTGAATTATTGTAAACTATTGACGTTGACTTTATCTTCTCTAAAAGAGCCGCTAGGTTCTTGAAAAGCGTATACTTGTTCAAAAAATGGCACTTTAAAAATGTTTGCAGTCAAACGGGTATTTACTTTATATTTTATAATATTAGTAAATGTTAGGATTGGCTTAAGGTTGTGCGTTACATTCGATAAATGATTACGTTTTGCATAAATATATTTTGTAGACGAACTATAAACTTAATTTTAAATATACTTTTCACATCAAAAGGCTAAGAAAATATTATAATTATTAGCAATGCTTGTTATAAATAAGAGTATCGCAATGCACACAAGAAAATAAATATATAGATATTTAATAAATTTAAGCAGCGATACTTTGACATCACCATTAAAAAATATTTGATTAATTTTCAATAATTATACACATTTTAAATTTTAATACATAAATAATGGAAGGACAACAATAACAAATGAGCTACTAAGTACGTCCACTAAAATAAATAATTGGAAGTATCTTAATAATTACCTTAACGTCGACCAAGGACTTGAAGCCCAAAAATATTATTCATAATATTAATTAGTTATATTCATTGGAGAATGGCTGGCATCTTTGCCAAATATATATCAAAATAAGTATAACATTCATTATAAGAATTATTTATTCGCGTAAAACTATAAGGATAAAATTATCAACAACAAATTATAAACAGTCAAATGTTTGTCAAAATTCAATAAAACATGTTGGTTTCACTTAGTGAACCTATATTTTACAAAATAATAAATAACTTCAATGAGCCAAAAATATATTTCAACTTCAACACAGATATAATTTACTATAGACGAATTGGCACATTTGAAGTATTATGTAGGTATTAAACTAACAGCACGATATTGCAAATATTAGATATCGACATATCTTTGCAAAATATTCACCAAATTACAAGCTTAAATACGTAATCCGTTATATAATAATATTTAATTTTATATACCGTCATGTGTAATATAATAATGACACAAAATATTAACACATTGGAATAAACTAGACAAACATTGAATAACATCGACAAATACGACACCAAAACATTTTAACGAAAGGTATCGAGAATATAAAATATTGAGACACTTTTATACAGAACAGTACCAGGTTCAGTCTAACTGTGGTAGTTGACGTGTGCCCAGGAACTCCACCAAATGTGAAGAAACGCTTCAGCTCAATATAAAAAGCACATAAATCACCTAAAAGTAATATATTTATATGCTATGTACTAACTAGTTCACATCGCTCGTTACATTTGCGACGGTACATACTGCCGGCACTGACGTCACTGATTTATTATGATGTTACCTTACATTAAGTTGCTTATCTTGCTTTTTTAGTTTAAGTACTTAGTTCTGTCTCTACTAAATTAAGAATGTGAAGCGTACACACCCAACCACGCACATATTCCTGATCAATGATTCAATGATTTTATAGCAAAATTAAATGATCTCCTCATCCCACGAGACTAGTTCGCGCGCAGCACACGTCAGTGCGGGCAGCGTATTAATTATAGTGTAATTAGCTAAACGATGACCCTGTGTCAGTCGTGGACTGCGACCGGGGCGCCCGCGGCTGCCCCGAGAACAATTTCTATCTACGAGATTTAGAATCTACGCTCTACGCACGTAGTCGACTTAGGCACTGCCTACCTAACAATACCGAAAAAGACGGCGCTACACTACTTACGAGTACCTAGACGAAATAATTAATAGTTACATTTATTTAGAAATTTGGCAGTTACGGGTCCGGCGACCGGCGACTACAGGGGCGAATGTACAGAGGGACAGCGGCGGCCGGACGCAAGGCGCGGCCGCCGGACGCACGGCGCGGCCGCCGGACGCACGGCGCGGGAAGGCACTCGGGGGGCTCGCGGCGGCGGCTGCGGCGCGACCGGCCGCCCGCGCGCAGTCAGAGCGGGAAGCAGCGCGCCGCACGCCGCGGCTCGCTCGCGCCGCGCCTGCGTCGTGGCGCCTCGCACGCGCCGTCCGACTCGCGCGCGCCGCCGTACATCCGCTCCGGCTCCAGCGGCTCCAGCGGCTCCAGCGGCTCCAGCTTGTGCATGGAGGGCCGGCTCGACAGGCGCGCGCTGCCGGCCGGCGTGGACGACGCGCGCTCCGACGCCTCGTCGCCCAGCTCGATGCGGCCGAGGCGCAACGCCAGCGCGTACTCGGCGCGCTCGAAGACGCTCGCCGGTTCCTCTTCGACGACGGTCGTGTCAGCGATCGTGGTGTCGGCGACGGTGGAGTCTGCCGCGGCGGAGTCGGCGCGCGGCGAGTCCCCGGGCACGGTAAGCGACTGGTGCGTGCCACTCGACGACGGTGACACGTCGCCCGCTGCGTGCCGCTTCGGGGTCGCGAACACAGAATCGGAAGCCCAACTTCGTGTCTCTGAGTTCTGTCGCAACGTATCGTCTACGCTTCGCTGCGACGTGCGGCGACTGTGTCGCGGGCTTTCATCGTCGATGGCACGGAAATCGAGCGCGCTCAGGTCGACAGGGCCGGCGCGGCGTCGTGATCCGTCTCGGCGAAACGAAGGCCGATGCGAGGAGAATGCTGCATCATACAATTCGCAGAGACTCGTGCGATCAGAATGCGGTTCCTCATATAGCGTCAGGTTCCGCGTTTCGGTTGCATCGGAGGGAGTCTCGTCGCGATTCGATGTGACTTCGCTACGCTCAGAGATATCAAAAGTGAAACGGGCTTCGAACCTGTCCGGGCTGAGCAACGGCGCGGAGCGCGAGCAGTCGTCCAGCTGACCGTGGTCCGCGTCCGGATCCAGCGGCAGCGGGCGCGGCGTGGTGCGACGCGGCGACGTGTCGTCGGAGTCTGTGGAGCGCTCCGAGTGCGGCGCCGGGCACGCGTGGCGCCGGGCCAGCGCCGGCTGCGAGCCGCACGGCGCGCGGCGGCAGCACGTGCGCTCGTGCCGCACGTCAGAGCCGCTGCTGCCCGTCGACTTGGAGTGCGGCGGCCGGCGACGCCGGTCATCGTCCCGTCCGTATAGAGACGTAAATTCTTCAGAACAGAACTTCTCGAAGAGCTCCTGCGAGCTGAGCCGAGTGGAGCCGGTCGCGTTATAGAACGCCTCGGTGGGCGACCGCTCGGCTCGCTCGTAGAGGGCGCTCGAGCTCGCCCTTTTAGATTTATCCATGAGGCCGAACTTGTATATCTTAGGGAGGCGTCGCTCGAAGACGCCTTGAGAGTGCGCGCGGGCGGGCGCGCGGGGCGACGCGTCGTGCAGCACGCGGTCGGAGGAGCCGGCGCGGGGCGGCGGCGCGGCGCGCGGCGGGGAGGCGGCGAACTCCGGTTCGAAGTCTGCGTCGTCGGGCGCGTCCATCGGCAGCTCGTCGAGCTCGGCGCGGCACTCGCAGTCGTCGCCCTCATCGAAGGAGGGCGCGCGCGGGCCGCGCACAAATGCGCGGCGACGCTCGGCGGCGGCGGCGTCGTGCTCGTCGAGGCGGAAGGAGCGGCGCAGCGGCGGGCGCTCGCGGCGCGGCCGGCGCGGCTCGTCGGTGGCGGCGTGCGCGAGCGGCGGGCGCGGGGCCGGCAGCAGGCGGTCCAGCGACAGGCCCCGCCGCGGCCGGCGCGGCGCCGCGCGCGGGGCCGCCGGGGGCGTGTCCTCGGGCGTCGTGGGCAGCGCCGCGCCGCGACCGAACTCGATGAACCAGAGTTCGTCCTTGAGTTCGCACTCTCACTTCTTTTCATTCATGTCTTTATTTAAATAGTGCAGCACGTAATGGAGCACGAGATCGTAGCAGTACTTGTACTCGGTCTGTGGAGATGAGCATGTATTAGAGCCGACGAGACACACTATATTACTCTAACGCTGAAGATGACTGGATACATACCATGTTCTCTACGAGCTGGGGCCGGTGCCGGCGCACAGTCTTTACCGCCTGGAACACGTCCACCTCGCCGTGTTGGATTACTTGCTCGATGCACGCGTTGGCAGCGCAGTATACGCCGGCACGACTTCGCCCGTCACTGCACAACAACAATGGGAACCACCATAAGGAAGAGTTCCTAGGAAAACCTCATAATTTATCCAGCTTTTCGCCTATGATGAGTACTCACGGCGACACGACGCAGACTGGTCCATAGTCGGTACGCTGCCGCCATCTTTCGACCATGTTCATGAGCTCGACCAGCGAGTTGGTCGACGATGGCACCTTGTGGCCCATCGGCCAGCAAGTCAGCTGGAATAGCTGCACAGTCTTCGTGGGAGCTTTGACGCCGGCCATCAGCTCAGTTAGTGAAATAATCTGTTAGACAAATGTGACATAAAAATGTATTTGCTAAGCTTTTGCTGTAAAGGGGAGTTATATTTAAACTCCCGTAGCTGCTCGTGTAGCTCGTGTACTTTTGATATTTTTAAATGAAGTAGGAGAATGTGTATTTCAGAGTCAAAAGACAGTTCTTTCACAATTTATTGGTGAATACGATAAAAGCCGAAGGCTCTCTAGCAGCACAAAACATTAAACGTTTAGCGACGTATTTAAAACATAATTCTGTTGCTGTACGTTTCAAACAATTGAATGAAATAGCACGATGTTTGTAACTCGTTTAGAGTGATTTCATGATTTGTGGTACAAGCAGGCCTAAGCGCAGAAATCACTGTAAATAAATCGTGTACCTATATATTTTTGCATATAAATGTTTTCCATTTTTTATGTACCTTCTTATTGATCCTGAATATCCAAGTCTTGATGTTGGTGTAGTGGTTGTGGGAGACGTGGTCTATCGTGAACACTGGGCCGTACTTCTTGGAATGGCGACCTTCTGGCCAGAATGGTGGGAATTGTTGCTGCAATAAATAAATTAGAGTCAGGCAATGAATACTTCTCCTTGGTCAGACTGCTTAGATTGAATCCTGATGAGCACAAAATGGGCCCTTTTTTCTTATAGCTTCTATTTCTTCGGGAAGGTGCTGGAGATAACTTCAGATGCTAGTTACGGCGATTTTAATGAGAATAGTCTAAACACGGCCTTCCTCCAGGAAATCATATAGAACAACACCAGGTAACTCAAAATAATAAGCTGTATCAGTTACGTAGTTAAAAATCTTAACCCGTCAAAAAAGGTAAAAATAAAATATTTTTTTTTTCTAAAAATCCTACCAACCCAATTAGGATTTTAAATAAATATTAGTACCTAGTTGCAAAAAAAAAGTAAAAAAAAGTAGTAGGTATTGTCCAGTTAAGAATTTTAACTGTGACTCTATACATATACACGTACGCACGCCTCACGCACGCACTGAATGACACGGCTGACAGGATCGATTTATTTTCCTGCTCTCTGAATGAATTCGCAAAATTAATATTGTATGTGTTACGTTATATAAGATAGTTATTTAAGATATATTAATTAAGGACCACGCTACCGCAATAGGAATTTCCTATAAATATAGCAGTGTTTGTGATAAATAAATATAATATGTCGCAGATGGATTATCGAATCCGCTGTTTTACAAAACTACTAGTTTTACAAAACAGCGCTTTTAAGTATAACAACTGAACAACTTTCAGCTGGATTGCCATTGCGTTACGTTTAACAAAACTGCTACCGACATTAAGACGTAATGCGGAATGACTTATCTGCAGTTCTAATAAGCATTTGGTGTAGCTTCTAATGCCCAATTGGTCGCATTAACTAAGATAGGGCACTCTGACCAATTGGTTTAGGTTAGGTTAGTACTGTGACTAACCACGCGCGAGCCGAGCGAGCGAAGCGAGCGGTGTCGCGGCAGCGGCCGGCGAGCGCTACTTCCAAATTGGTCGCAGTTACTTTGACTATTTAGTATTTTTAGGACTGACTTTCATAAAACTCTGATAACTTTTAATTAATTTTGACCTTAAAATCACTGTTTTCACTTGAGTTAGGGTAATTTTTACTCATATTACTCGTTTTATTAATTTCTGTTTCGGACGCCATTGTTGTTTTTATGACACACAGAGCCACGAGCGACAAAATTTTGAACTAAAATCTACAATATGACGTTTCAATTGACGTTATTTTACATAACATCTACTGTAAAGTTTATCTAACAAATTCTATCTAATTGTAAAGCAATTCTACGTGTTTTTTTTTTTTTAATTGTTGTGATTTGTTTCGTGAAATGTATTAATAAAACAAGATGGCAGTGTTAGTTCCGATTTTGGCCACGCGCCACAAGATCCTTTTCTTAATTATTATAAACACTATTGTAATTTCATATTTGTAAATACAAATAATAAATATTATAATAATACGATTTATGTAAAAACATGACATTTGCCCTGTTTACGAAAATATACCTAAATATTGATTGTGCCAATCAAGTATAAATCTAGAAACTTAAGGTACTTACAGAGTTCTTGGGAGGCACGCAAAGTACGACGACCGCCGCACATTCGTAGTCGTAGACCAGCGACCAGAACTCGCCCTGGGTTCTGACCAACGGCCACTCCGTCACTATGTACTCACGTGGTTTGGTGTATCCCTGAAAATGATATCAGATTACTAAGGCCGGTAAGTCCAATTGACGATATTTACTTATGTCCTGACTGACTCGTAGTAGTTATTTATTTAAACAACTTAATTCTATCTTTAGATGTTAGGCCGGATTATTATTGTCTTCTCTCGGGAACAGCAGAAGAAGGGTAGGTAATAATGAATCATTCAGAATCGTGTATCGTCAAGTTAAAGCATCAATGAATGAGTACGTCAATAGGCGGGTCCAGAGTCCAGACCGACCGAGCTGCCTCGCGAGGCAAATGCTAGAACGCGTAAAATATGTTGAAAAGAGCACGCCGTACCGACCAAGCCTTTTGCCACATGAGGCAGCCTCGCGACGCAGCGACCCGGACAATTAAGAGCGCATACATGGGTCCACTAGCGCCACTCCTTTAAAAAAATATTATCTCGTGACTGAGAAGGAATTTAGGACACGAAGCAACAAAATTCGATCTAAACAAAAGCGGCCACATTCATTAAGATCGTATTTTGTTGCTTCGTGTCTCAATATGAAAGTTTATAAAAGGTATTAGAAAAATCTTAACACACTTACCGAGGTCGCTTACTGAGCCGTTTCTCAAAATTCCTTCTCAATCACGAGATAATATTTTTTTAAAGGAGTGGCGCTAGTGGACCCGTGTATGCGCTCTTAAGGAACGAAACAGCGATGGTTTAAATAAGTGAATACTTAGTGTGCGAGTCTGTGTGTGTGTGTTTACTTCTCTAAATGATAAAGTACCTTCCCTACTTCCTACAGTGTGAAATTATGTTTAAATCCACTGTTCAACTTCAAAAAACGTACTATTAACAACTAAGTGTGGCCGCGGTGTCATAATAAAGTCACATTAAGTTAAAAGATGAACATTCTAAGTAACTCAGGGGACACTTTTCTGAGGAAATTGTATTTGTGTTATAAAATTGTGCTACGTTTCAGTAGGAAAGAGCAGGACTATTTTATGTCGCGCTGAGTGAGTCCTCGACTTTGTCTGCGTGTGGACTTTTTAATTTTCCGACGTGAAAAATTGACTCCGAAGTTGTCACGGTAGCTTTAGTTTAGCTGTGAAAACGCATCTAACATACGAGGAGATCAACTTTTACGTAATTATTAGTGTAGGTAAATACGTAGTGTGGAATTTTGTTACATTTTGTTACAAACAATAGACAGGAAAGCCAATATTGAGGGGAATAGGCATCAAGAGGGCCTATTATATAGGGCATCATTCGAAGTTGGAATCGCATAATTGTACAATTACGAATGATAACTGTGCTGTTTGCCCGTCTTTATCATCATCTTTCTAGCTGGCATGTCGTACTCATACAAGCAGTTTTATAAAAAGCTAGCAGAATCAAAATTGTTGTTTTATATAATACGCAAGCCACTTGCGTATTATTAGGTTTTCTAAGTTATGCGTAGTAATTAAGTACTTACGTCCACGAAGACAGCGTTGATGTAATCTGTGAAACTGTTCCCTTGGAAAGACGTCAGGTATGGACGAAAGTTGTCAGCTGAAAGAAAATTCAACATTAAAGTTACGCTTAATGTGGGGCACATAAGTAGGTCTAATAAGTAAGTTAAAAGTGTCAAACTGGCTGCAACACCTATAGACAATGCGATGTTTTGGCCATTTAACTCCAATTTATGACATTCCTTGGGATCCTGGGGTCCCTGACCTTGTGAACTAAGCCGTACGACGACGGTCCGAAGCCAACTCGCAGAGGCCCGTCAGACGCTTTTAATAAAATGAGGCACCAACCGACGATTATACCTCTATGCACTATGCAAATGCACCTCAAGACAACCCCGGGTTTGTGTAGGACAATTGCAGGATATGGAAACAAAGATATTGGATGATGGGTTAGGTTGGCTAAAGTGAACTGGTTATCTAGAACTATGGAAAGACTATTCATTATTATTAGCATAACTGTCTATAAAAATGGGCGATCATCACTTGACAGATGGATTGGTGAACGATCACCAATCCGGGGTCTACGAAGACCACCTTCCTATTTTAATCTTACTTCAATGTGGGAAAGAGATGGGGCTATATATGCAGAACGTATGGAGATGGTGGTAGCTATGAAATTGGTGGTTTGCTCGAAAGACTTACAATTTGATCTACCAAACATGGTGACTGCATAATACACCATTTCAGGATTACATTGTGCAGCTTGTTGGACTTACTTAGAAAGACTGTCTAAAAGTAAAAACCAAGAGGAATCAGCACAAACTTACGTGGCACCACCAGGACATCTCGATTCTTCTCCCTATTATCACCGCGGTGACCTCCTGCGCAGTCTCCTATCGTGAACCTTGGGGTCTGCTTGCAGATCTGCTGATATTCCTTCTGGTACTCATTGAGCTTCGAAACGGGATCCCTTTGGGATTTCATTTTCAATCTCTGAGAGAGTTCCGAGACGGGGAACCATGATACTCCACAGACTACGTGTTCTTCTAAAGTGTCGTAGACGAATTTGTATTGTTCCTGGGGAGAGAAAATTTTAGGTCTTTATTTTGTTTAGGGTAGTTGTTTTTTATAAAGATTAGTCAGTTTTATGTTCAAAGAATCTACACTGACTTAACAAACGATACATAAAAATAATATGTGGAGAAAAGAAAAGTATACCAATTGCGCTATGCAAAAATGTTTTAGTTAAATCTTAACTAATATTATAAATGCGAAAGTAAGTTTGTTTGTGTGTTACGCTTTCACGCCAAAACGGTGGAACGGACTTGAATGAAATGTGGCACACAGACAGACCATCACCTGGGTAAGGAAAAAAACTACTTTACATCCTGAATCGCACACAAAATCACAGGCAACAGCTAGTAGAACTATAATTTCGAGATTGACTTTAAGGTTAAAATCGCTTTTAAAAATTTGTTATTATATTTTCCAAAGTAAATGCAACCTCTTTTGTCTTCAATTCTTTCAAATAGGTAAGCAGCTTTTCGTGAAACTGAAATATTGTTTTAAAATATCCCATATATAAGTAAGTCGTAAGTAGAATCACGTTGTATCTCCTCTATAAGTACCCAATTAAAACCAGCTCAGACAAACGGTCGGTTCTCGATTCGAATTCTGCACAAGGTACATGATCACATTTTCTCAGCAAATCACTACCGTTTTAATAGTACCTACTTGCACAATGACGAGTAAAGCCCTGTTCTCACTGTGTATTTACTATCGGTTTAAAAAGGGCTGATAATCCTAGACTGAGAGCTATTTGTGATAATCCTGTGCGAGTACTGTGTAAATACTTTTGTATTTCTTTCTTTTCTTTATATGTTTAAGGAGAGCGGTAATTTATTTGCGTAAAGTACGTTATAATAACTACAATTGCTTAAATTTTTACAGCTTAATATATGATGAGGGCCGTGATGGCCCAGTGGTTAAGGTCTTGCCTGTTAAGTATGAGGTTGTGGGTTCAAATCCGGCCAAGTACCAATGTGACTTTTCAATTCAAATTATATTTTGTTCTTTCTTAGTTTTTCTTGGAGATAAACTTAGAAAATACCTAACCTCACACACTACTAACATCGTTGAAGGGACACTTCGTGAGGATACTTGGACTTTTAGTTAATATAAGTCTGAAATCACCCGTCTTGAGCAAGCGTGGTGATCAATGCTCATACCTTCGCTGTATGAGAAGAAACCTTTGCCCTGCAGTGGGAGATAGTTATCGGGCTATGAAAGTGAGGGAAGAGATAGTGCACCTGTGTCTGCGCACACACTTGAGCACTATAATATCTCTCGCGCCAAAGACTAGTCTCCGTTAAGATTGGCCGCCATTGCCGAAATACGGTCTGGAGGACTATGTATAGGGAGTAGAGATTCTTTTAATGGGGAAGCGCCAGGTTGCCCGCGAAATTCTTTTTTTACGTTTTTTGCAATTTGCAGGTCAGCGTCAGGTTGTATATTGAACAAAATATGATTCGCGACCGTAACAAGTATGTATTTACAGAATTATAATCAGTAAAATCATACATAAGTTCATTATAATCCTATTGAATGACAATTTCATAAAGTAGCATACTAACAATGTAATGGATGTTAATAACTAAAGTGATTGTCACAATGAGTGTGTTCTGTGCAGGCTATTAGAGTGCTGAACTTACTATCCCATATACCACGTTCAATAAACTGCCGACCGCAACAATTTCACATTTTGATTCGGAATATTTTTTTGTATGTTCGGCCGTCACGACCACGTCACAGACCAAGTGGAAATTGCTAGAATTCTACTTGCTAGTAGCAACAACCGTCCAACGATAAAGAACCAGCCAATACTCAATGTGCATAGAGCTTTAGACACGTATCTACAGTGTTCAATTTCTGCAGTTATTGTGTACCGTCGGAAGAAAATCTCCAATCAGAGGAAATGAGTTGTTTGTTACTAAAAGCAAGCTTGCTTTCTTGAGGAACACATTTGTGAGGCTTCGTTGCGGAATTACAGTGAATTCTGATAGAATAGATGGAAAAGGATTACCTATGACGTAAAGTGTAATAGGATTCTATTTTCATACTATATTGAGCTTTTAGCAAAAAAAATTAGTTGAATATTTTAGAGTGGCGGTCTCCGACTTATGACTTTGATGTTTTTGATTGATTTATGCTTTCGAATAATGTACAAACGGGGTGAATAGGGATGTAGGGATGAATCGGGACAAAACTTTAAAAGGGCTTTTAACATTGAAATAACATAGTTTGTTGCCAACAAGGGCACTTAATCGTTAAATATAAAACAGTAAACACATTTTTGGCAACTAACTATATTATTTCAATGTTAAAATCCCTTTTAAAGTTTCGTCCCGACTCACCTCTGCATAACTATTCACCCCGTTTGACGGTGTACGTCCCGCAGGGGCTATGTAATGCCCGAGATACACAAGGCTAGTTTTTCAAAGACAGGATATATAGCAAGCTAGAACCTCGATATACTATCCTGGCTTGGACAGGACATCCTAGGTTGGCACATGCTAGTGCTGTTTACACGATGCTAGTAAATTTTAAGTCAAAAACATTGTGGTGACTTAGTCCGTAGAATAAAATGATCCGATTGGGTACTTTCTTCGCCGGCCACACGAGGCTGGTACACAAGCCAGGATAGTATACCGAGGTTCTAGCTAGCTTGCTATCATGTCTTTGAAAAACTCAAACAGATGTCAGCATTAATTGACGGGGTCCGATTAGGCTGATGCCTGTCAGGGTCGCCGATTATTCGAAAGAGTTACAATGGCCCTGGCGCACAGGCAAGTGAAGGAATACGGGTGGGTTTTAGTCAGTAAAAGTCTGACAATCCCTCCTGCTCCGCCCAGAGCGCGAGAAGTTATTTGATGATTTCCCACCCAAAAAAAAAAAAGGCTAGTAAAATAGGTGGTGGGGGGCACTACTAGCTCAAAAATAGAACCTCATCCTGTTAAACTATCATATTAGATTATTATCTTTCTCTCTAGATTAATAGCCATAAAATTAGGATAGAGTGACTAGCTTACTAGCACTATCTTGCTATCCCAGCTTCACAAACTAGTCTCGTGTAACCCAGGCATGAGTGCAAAAAAAAGTAACACACTAAAGTAAGTAGATACCTACTTACTATTACTACTATCTTTTTTCCAAAATCCAAGTTCACAAACAATTTTAGATAAAAAAATCATCCTTTACCTCGTTTTCTATAAGGCCTTTCCGAGATTGCCTGAGTTTCTTCAAAAATCCAAATACATCGAAGCTGTCTTCTTCTTCAGCCAACTCGAGGTTTGCATCA
Organism: Griposia aprilina; assembly: GCA_916610205.1. Classification (NCBI taxonomy): domain Eukaryota; kingdom Metazoa; phylum Arthropoda; class Insecta; order Lepidoptera; family Noctuidae; genus Griposia; species Griposia aprilina. Next base: position 6,825,207 of record OU744299.1, read on the forward strand.
ATAGCTAAGTACACTCCTGACCGACCACCACCGTCACTGGAACAAAACAACACATTTTAAATATTATGTCATAGCATAGAGTCTCCACTCTTCATGTCATGAGAAGATCCAGAACAGATTCTATAGCTGTACGAGGATCTTTTGTCGCGTAGCAAAAATTGGAACTAGCGCCATCTTGTTTTTTCTATACATGTCACAGAACAAGTTAATTTTTTTTGCCAACAGCGCCATCCTGTCACCATTATTCGAACGCCAAAAGATACTTGTAGCACTGTAGTAGACTGACTGTGGTATTCACGTATGAACAATAAAATTGTGGTAATCACTATATCTGATTGCTGTTAATAAGCACTACTATCTGTATTTATTACTATGTTCTTTCATATAGGACAATTCTTAGCCTATGTAGTATTTAGTTTGTGAAAAGATATGCGGTAGCGGGGCGATGAGAGAAACGGTAGGAAAGCGGTCTAGTCATTCGTCACGCATTCGCCTCGCTACCGCTAGATAAATACCAGGCCAAAGCTGATGCTCATTTGTTTTCAGTGCCCTAGTTCATTACCCCACAACCACACCCGCTAGGTAGCATGTCACGCCCTAGGCACAGGGAAAGTAAACACACAAGACACATATCAAACTTAATTACAGCCCTAGTAATATTGCCACGTCAAACATAAACAGACCATCGCAATAACATGTTACTTTGACATCAAAATGACAATTCTGTACACCCACTAGCTACGCAAATACAAGGAACTGCATCAAACATTATTTGCTGGCTCGGCACATACTAGTCACATAGTAAACTAATTTGATATATGGTTCTCTACAACGTTACAGCATTGCTGCAACTCTGTAGTAATATTTTTACTCTGGAATAGTGAACAGATATTATTCCCTGAGGTCACGGGCTAGACTAAAGTCGTATAAAATAAGTGCAATATAAACGCAAAGTTAGGACTTTTTGTTACAAGATGACTCAAAGTTTATATGTATTTAAGAAGGACACGGTGGTTACATAATGATACAGAGTTTTGCGTAAAGCCACACAAGTGTCTGGCGCTGGTTATCGTCTGACCCTCAAACTTGAAATAATACAACTTGCCCCGGGGGTTTTAGAAGAATTATTCAGACTCCGTTAACTAAATCTACTAATAAAATGGTTAACTGTGGCATAATGTTGATCTTTTTGTTTTGTTACAGAGCCAGCAAGCCTTTTGCCTATTGAGAAGTCCATCTGGTTGCCAGATGATTGCTATAAACAAAATCTTTTATTCACTTGCAATGCACCACCATCATTCCAGCAGTAGGGTTGGTAGCCGGCCTAAGAGTGCGTTGCATAATAAACTATATGCCACACTGCGAAGGTTCTACTTACTTGCAATGCACCACCATCGGTCCTGCAGCAGGGTTGGTGGCCAGTCTCCTGCCAACAACCGCGCGAACTCGTCGTCTGAACTCCAGGAGTGCGTTACTGAACGGACACGTGTGTGAGTGCCACTGCGTGTAGTGGAACTGCAGGATGAACCGTTCTTCAACCACCACCTGTCGAAAGAATAGAGGTGAGAATCGAATAGCGAAGTTATCATCATATGCCTAGCATTTTCCGAGTTATGGGTCGGCTTCCAGTCTAACCAGATGTAGCTGATTAACAGTATTTTACATGGAACGACTGGCTTTATCTGACCTGCATAACCTAGGTATTGGGTAATACCCATTGGTAAGACTGGATCGAAAAGTTTATAAATAAATAATAAATTTACAAATTGAATGATTTTATATTTTTATTGACGATTTTAATCATTCAAAAATAAGTTAAATATTTGATTTTTAAATTATTTCATAATTAATTCTATTATATAAAAAAATTGCATGCCTCACGGTAGAATGTACTAGATCATTCTCTTACTTAACACCATATTTTTGTACCTACATTCATAGCAAATAAATAATTTCATTATTTCATTTAATTTCATTTTAAAGTGGCATTTTTTAAACAATGTTTTAAGCCCTTTCTTTATTTTTCAGAGTATAAAAATGTGGGTAAATAAGATTTAAGACACCAAAAAACGTCCACGAGTCATAAGGGTTGCAAGAATATGACTGCTGACAGCCGAAATTACGCTGAGGACCTCAAGAACAGAGCCAGTACATGCTGATACATGCCTGAATTTCATGCTTTATGTCTAGTTCAAACTCTAATTATTGTTATTCCGTTACTGATTTAGGGCTCCTTCAAACAGGCGCGACACGAGCAGGCAAGGAGCAGTGGTGGCCCAGTGGTATCGGCCGCGACTTACGAGTTGTAAGTCGTGGGTTCGAACCCAGGCAGGCGCTGTCTGCCGGGGTCGCAGATTGTTCGAAAGAGTTACCGTGGCCCTGGCGCACAGGCAAGTGAAGGAACACGGGTGGTTTTTAGCCAGTTAGAGTCTGACACCGGTCCCGCTTCGCTCAGAGCGCGAGAGGTCATTTGATGATTTCCCATCCAAAACAAAAAAAGGCAGGCGCTTTACTTTGTGTAAATAATTTGATCACCACTGCTCTCGCAACGGTGAAGGAAAACATTGTGAGGAAACCGGCATGTCCTAGAACCAAAAATTCGAAGACATGTGACATCTACCAACCCGCACTGGGCCCGCGTGGTAGATTACAGCCCATTCCCTTTCAAAGAGAGGAGGCCTGTGTCCTAGCAGTGGGAACATTATATGCTGATTACGCAAACAGGCGTGACACGCGCGACTCACGGCCACCGCTCGTCCCATGACAAGCGGTGCCTTTGTATCGCGAGCGTTTCACGTCGCGTGTCGCGCCTGTTTGTAAGACCCTTTACAAGCTTTGTTATATTAATTTGTAAACAACATCAAAAAATTACTGTGTCAACATAATTAAAAATTAATGTATAAATTAGACAAACGAGAGTTTATTGTATAATTAAATTTATAAGCGGCAACCGTGTACAATCAAATTAATTTTATTACTTACTTAAATAAAATATTCGCCGAATTTATTAATGTACTAGCTTTTACCCGCGGCTTCGCCCGCGTAGAGGTCGGAAATTATCCCAGGGGAATGTACTACCGGGATAAAAATGTGTTAATCCAGGTTATAAACTATCTGTGTTCCAAATTCCATCCAAATCCGTTCAGTATTTTTTGCGTAAAAGAGTAACAAACATCCATCCATCCTCACAAACTTTTACATTTATAATATAATAAAAATATAATAATTATAATATTAGTAGGATTATACGAGTACTATTAGTAGGATTGCCTGTTGTTGTGTATTCGCTATTCATTAGTTAAATTATGAACGATTACTTAACACGATTGCATTATTTCTACTATAATATCATGAGCACTATATTCTCTGAAGGGCCAGGCGGAGCACACACACACACACACACACACACACACACACATTTTGTCAACTTTGTGACGAAAGAGAAGAATAATAGGTACTGTACAGGTTTTTTTCAGTTGGCTTTCATAACCGACCTCTACGAATCTAAACATACAAATAAATAAAATTAAAGCCAACTTTTTACTATGCATACGGTACGTATAAAATTTATTTTAATTTTTGTCTGTCTGTATGTTTGTTCTGGCTAATCTCCGAAACGGCTGGACCGATTTTGACTTTACTTTTATAAGTTTGTGCTATGTATGAAATAACCACTATTTCATAGTTAAAATAATAGAGGATCAGCCTATAGAGCTGAAAGCGCGAGATACAAAAAAAAAAAATACAAAAATATTTATTTCAACTTAAAACATTGTGTCATACATAAATTGAGGCAGCCTAAGTAAGTTACAAAAAGTACTTGTGTCGGAGCTGTCTCGCTCTTCCCTTAAGTGGTAACTTAACAGTGATAAGGCTAATAAGACGAGATGACGTAAAATAAGTAGACTGATTGGTAGAAATTATTATCATACAGTAATATTATAAATACGCCTTTCTTTGGTGATTTCGTTACTATACTTTCCTTGTAATGGAAAGTGAACATAATATTAACATTAATAGGACAGAAATGCAAAACATTTTTTAAAGCAATTTTTCCTTCAAAAAATTCTCTCAGTAACATCCCGTATATTACATGAGAGAATTTTTTGAAGGAAAAATCTGGTATCCATTTTCCAAAGCGGGAAATCCCTAGGGTACCTTACGCATAACAGCGGGGTAATTATATATATATATACGCATTTAGCGTAACACACTAAAAGTAGGAGTAGCTTTCATTTTGACAGTTCAACAACATTCACTGCGTTATTTACGTTGTTGAGCAGACCAATTTTTCAAACATATGAAGCAATGTATTACGCTTCAAAATGATTCAGATTGCGATATTCAGTCTAAACTCAGATCATGTAAGATTTTAATGATCGAACAGATCAAAAATGTTAAACTCCTGCATTTAAATTTTATCTTAATCTGACATCGAGATCGCAAACTCATTTTATGGTTAGAACTAAAAAAAAAAATTACGCTGCTATTCCTTTTTGTTTTTTTTTTAAACTCAACAGGCGCGCTAACGGACAAAAGACAACGAGGCAATTAATTATTAGGTCGTTTGCTGCTGTAATTCGATGCTGAATATCGGTACTTTGGTAATGTGATAGTAAAGTCAGGGAAGATAATTGTTAAACAAATTGACTACCAACTCAACTTGTCCGTATATCAACTGTCATTCCTTGACAGTTGTACTAAATGGATATAACACGGAAAACTAACGTAGGGTCTTTTGCTATACGAATCATTTCCCTGATTTTAACATCTGACCTCCACAATCCGTCACAGTAACAAATGTCAAATCATTTCACATTTAAAGCTCCTACAAACAGGCGCGACACGCGACGTGAATCGCAAGCGACACAAAGGCACCGCCTGTCGCGCGACGAGCAGTGCCTTTGTGTCGTGCCTGCTGGAAAGAGCCTTTAATTGTATGTTTCTAGTTTACAAAGAAAATTCAAAACGTTAATAATAAAATTTTGTACTTCTTGGTTGTACAGTGAGAATAATCTGCTTAACACGATATAAATGGATGTGCAGACTACTGGAGAGTGAGAAATATTTCCACAACCCCTTTGTGCAAGCAAAGTTTTCAAATAAAGAGATTCTTTTAAATATTTCAAAGGGATTCTCTAGGAGATTGCAAAAATAAAATTGTTTTTATTTACGCCTGTTCTTTGAGAATAAGGTAGATAAGAAGATGTTTAGGTACTAGCTTACTCTTCCGACATCATGAGGAAAGGAGCCTATTGGCATTACCTGACCTGACTAATCAAACCTTGAAATTATCTAATGCGGTATAACGAGTGTAAAAAGACAGTTAACGAAGCTGAGAGTTACTTGAACTCCCCGTCATTGTAATATTTTTTTCAACACATTTGCTCAAAAAATGCATTTACGATGCCTGTGTACATGGTTCGAAAGTTAAAAATTACGCACCATACAACGGAGCGTGCGGTAAAATAGGTACTCACACATATGTACTTGTTTTACCGCATACTCCGTTGTATAGCGCCGTGCGTATCCTTTCGGGTTATTTTTAATTTCCATAAAAAAAAATATAAGAAAGTCTACACCAAGGAGTTTCACATTACGAGAATAAATAAGCTGAATAATCGAACCTCCTTGGAAGCGCTTTTGTTCAATACGTTTTTCTCACTTTAATACTAAAGAGAAAATGAGACGAAAGATGTAGTTCTAATTTTTACCAGGCGAACGTGAAAGATTGTTGCGACTTTCCGACTGATATTTAATAACGAGTAAGTAATAATAAATGAGTTCAAAAGAGGAATCCGATGTTAATATTGTACTGTTTTCTCGCAAATGTGTTGAAAAACTCGTGACTATGGTAAGCATTATATTCGTCATATTACATTCGTCTACTCGTTTGTAAAAACCAACTTACCGCACTAGTATCATAAATAACTAGTATGAACTGGGCCATATCTGGGAACCTTCTGGTTATGGAGATGTTGAAAGTCAAAATTCCAGCTTTTACTGAAGTTTTTTTACGAAAACATGTTTTTAATGTTATAACATAACTTTAAATACCCTCACGACCCCTGTACCGTTGCATGCACCCATAAGCACAATGTTTTGCGTGCGTTAACAGCGATTTTTCACACAAAAAAATAAATTTGTTTCGAATGCGTAGTTGACGGCTATGTGATGGGTCTTTTTACAGGCTGTATAATTTTGTGACAACAGAAAAATTTGCTTGGACAAGAAAAGTAATATTTGATTGGTCACCGAGATACGAAGCGACAAAGAATGGGCGGAAAACTGCAATTAACCAATGGCCATGGTGATTATAAATTATAAAATGATAAATGATTTTATTTCTATAAGTAAGTTTATACAAACACTTTTACACGTCAATCATATTTTTTAAACGAGATGAGGTCGGCGTTTCCTATCTGACTACTCTGAGAAGAAAGGCCGAAACAAACTCAGAGGTCACAGTCTCTTTTAAAGTCCAGACATAATCTTGGTCAGATCATGCGAAGACCATGTAGATTGATGTCTAAAATGGTCTTTTGAGGAAAGAACCACACAGATTGAGTGGACTTGCCCAGTCAGTGCACGCATTTGTCAGTGTTTGTTTCTTTTTATTAAATTGTTACCTGAGCAAATTTTTATTTTTTTGTATGCACGTGTTTCTGTGACAAGTAAACCTATTTTTCTTTCTTTCTTTCTTTCTTTCAATTTCATTTCGGAAAAATCAACAGGGAAATAGCCAGTCAGGTGTTGGAATCCTATATGTTCAGAAATAGGTGTTTTAGGTGATAGTGATGATGAGTAAAATACAATACGTTAAGTTCTAATATTTTCGCTTTTTGGATATCATACTATAACATAACAGCACGTCAGACTTCCATGAAGGGATGGGCTGAGGTGGTAGTACATTCACAATTCACCAGTTAGTTTAAGAGGGCCCTTCACGGTCCATCTATCGTCAACGTGAGCATGATTGATAAGCTTGTTGGTTGGTTGATTTATCTAACGCAATGTTTGAAAAAGAAGCAAGAGTGAGAACGCGATAACATCGGACGAAAATTGGCGCGCGGATATTTCACAAAACTTGTTCCAGGAAATACGTGCTTTTGAAAAATCCTTACAAGTTTTTGGACAAAATGATAAATCATTTAGGATTTCCATTACATGTGCAAGGTTTCTATAAAGATGTTTTCTTTACTGTTTCAATGTATGAGTACATTATGAACGAAGTATGAACAAAGTTCAGATAACATTTGTACAAAAAATCTGTCTTTACTGAATTAGTTTCTCAAAAAAAAAAAAAAATTTAATAGAAACCTAGTTAAAAACCACAAAATATCTATGTGTTCAAAATATCTGGAGGTACATTTTTTATAACGCCATAATCACGTACGAGCGTTTGTATGGGAATTATTACGGGTTGGCTGCTCTTAAGTCCCATTTAATAGGGAGCGAACTATTGCCACCAACAGGGCAAAAATTCAGATTCCAGGATGCTTCCTAATGGTAAACCCAATATCCCGATTTGGGAATTGGTAGGTAAGATAGGTATGATATTAATTGTTTATCGGCAGCATTATTATTCCACGTGTCTATGCTGGCAGCCTTTCGGCCACTTTTCCTGTTGACAGCGATGTAGATGAATTTTTTGATGCCCTTGGTTCCTTCCCGTTTTCATTTTACATATACATATTATTATATGTGTGTGTAATATAAGTACACCTCTGCATAACTCTTCTGGAAATACAGGCGTGATGTTATGTATATATATTATTATTTTAAGACTATTCGTTTATAAATTATGTACCTATCTATAAACCGGGTTATTGGTAATATGTCGGCAATCCATTAAGGGAATGTATGGGGAGGTCATTTGCACCCAAATGACTCCTTATGCCCCGTTTTCGAGTAATTTGTCATTTTATATTTTTTGGGGGCACAAATTTGAAAATTTATTTTATTGTTTTTTCACTTTTTAGTTGTGGTACCTACCCCATACAATTCGTATACCACTACTTGATATGTAAATAACAGTGACAGGAAAAAAATATCAAAACATCATCAATATCTAAGTGGAAAAAATCTTTTTTACAAAAAAAAAAAAAAAATGGAAAAAAGTTTTTTATTTTTCACTTTTTTGTGCGTCAGCTATTAATTTATCTAAGTTACAATAGCCTAATATCAACTACTCATCACCTTTTACAAAATATTCCTTTTCCCGATGCAGGAACATTAATTGTTGAGGAGTGCTCCTGGTAAGAACCAAAAGAACTGGAGCTGATGGTAAAGCCACCATCAGCACCATTTCACCATATTCATTGTGACGAGCATAAATTGCTTAGCAACCATATTAGAGTAATCGAATCGTAACCCGTGAAATACTTATAATTGAGTAGTTCCGGTAGCCTCTGGTCTTCATCATCAGTTCCACTTCACCGAATGGTGCTTTCCGAGAGCAAATGCACGAGTTACTATAAAAAATACTCAAATCGCTATAGGCGTGCTTGTAAAATTTGAAGATTTCCCTCGATTGCCATGGGATCCCTTCATGAGATTCTGACTTGGTGACAATGGGACCACCTCGACAGTATAGTACCCTTTCAAAAAAAAAAAAGAAGAATTTTGCAATTCCGTCTATATATGACGGAGTTATGCCAGAACATACATAAAAATATATATATATATATATATATAAACATCCGAATTGATAACCTCCTCCTTTTTGAAAAGTCGGTTAAAAATATGCAGTATTAAGGATAACTCACAAACTACTGGTCAGAACTTGATCAAATTTAAATGAAACCACACGTGAAGCACCAGCTATCAAATAAAAAAAGAATCATCCAAATCGGTTCATCAAGAAAAAGTTCAAAAAAAAAAAAACATACAGACGAATTGAGAACCTCCTCCTTTTTTTGAAGTCGGTTAAAAAAGCAAAGCATGTTTTTTTTAATTAGTATTATCTGCTTCTACTTGAACCATAGAATGACAATTATCTTTAATACATAGTTTTTAAATCAGAGCTACAAATCGTTATTATTAATATAATATTAGGTTTGGGAAAAAGTCTTTTCGCATTATAGTATGTATGAACTTGTAATAAAATCTCTTTGGCTATAATATTTGTATCTGGCTGGTTTTGGTATCATTGAAAGTTTAAATTTTAAAGAACATAATTCCAAATTCAAATTAGGAAAATGTGTGATTTTAATTTGTTTTTCGTACTGTCAAGATGAGTGAAGCTAATGAAGAAATTCGATACATTTTAAAATTTTACTACGAGTACATAAAAGGTAAAAATTCAAAGCAAGTCGCGAAAAAAAATTGCGATGTTTATGGACCTAGTGCAGTGTCTGTGAGAGTAGCACAAATTTGGTTTAGGCGTTTTCAATCCGGAAATTTTGATGTCAAAGATGCACGTCGCTCTGGTCGCCCTATTACGGATAAAATGGTTGCCATTTTTGAAAAAGTGGACCAAGATCGGCATATCAGTAGTTACGACGTAGCTGAAGAACTGGGAATTGACCACAAAACAGTTTTGGCACATTTGAAAAAAACTGGGTACACAAAAAAGCTCGATATTTGGGTACCTCACGAGCTCACTGAAAGAAACCTAATGAACCGTGTACTCATTTGTGATTCTTTATTACGACGTAATGAAACCGCAAAAAACACGGATTTACTTTATTGGCAGAATATTCCAAAAACATGAACCTATAACTTCTCAGCTAGCCAACGAGACACAATAAGATACCAGATATCTTCAATAAAATATTCAAATGTCAAATTACTCGAAAATGCTTGACATTTGCATACCATACCATAAGGGGTCATTTGGTTGCAAATGACCTCTCCTACATCCACCTAATGGATTGTTGACATATTACCAATAACCCTGTATATTTCCCTGTAAATAAAAACTGTTGTTTATTGTACTTACATTCTTTTCACTCTTGTAAAGCCTGAAGGTTCGTATGTGAAAGTTCGCGAGCTCCTCCTCCTGGACGATACCGACGCTGATGTCACCGTACGTCTCGTCCTTTTCTTTGTTCGGCGGCCAGTATTGGACGCACATAACCTAGTGACGACAGACAAATATTAATTAAATAAATATTATACAGAGTCGTAAGAGACGGAAAAATAACGGCGGATAGAATAGAATGTAATATTTTAAGGACGCACTAAAACAAAAAAGAAAACGTATATATTCAGTGCACCTCAGAGCACTAAGATTTTTCAAACGTTTCTAATTTTTTTTATGCCTGACGGTCTCATAATAATCAAAATACAATCTTAACTATTTTACTAAATACTAGAGACCCGCCCCTGATTCGTACGGTTTTTACATACATTAAAAACTATCTTTTGCCCGCGGCTTCGCTTGCGTTAATTTATACTTTGACAATTAATTCGGGTTATAATTCGAAAGACACGTGGCGTGGTGATATTATCATAAGAACGTTATTGTTCGGAACAGTACTTTTTTTCGGGATAAAAGGTATCCTATGTCCGTTTCTGTACACCTGACAACGTATATGCAAAATTTCAGGATGATCGGTTCAGTGGTTTAGGCGTGAAAAGGTAAAAAACAAACAAACAAACTTACTTTCGCATTTATAATATTAATTAGGATGTAAGATTAATATTTATTTATTATACATATACAGGGTCGATTTTTGAGATGGGGCAGCAAGAGCAGTGACTAACCGTTGTAGCTACAGGAAATCGGTCTCATGAGACTTTTTTAAATTTTTGAGAAATTTTGATTTGCATTCACAGATTTTGAAAAAATGTACAGTCAGCAGGAAAATGGTCAATTTTCACAAAAACTTCTTTTTTTTTTGCTAATCGATCATGTTTCATAAAAGGATCAAAAAAGTAGAAAACCCGTACCAGTATTTATAAATTTTCTAAATGGTGGTGTAAACCACGTCGAAATCCGTTGCGTAGCTTAATAGAACAATGCGGTCGCACACAGACACAAGAAAAACGACTTTAATTTATAACACGTGTAGAGATTCGTTCGAAAATAGTTAAAGAACATCTAATTATATAAATAAGTCTAGCAAAAACACTCACGCCTCAAATGAGTGTTGAAATGCAATCAAAAGTAAAACTCGCACGATTCGTTAAACTATTCGGGCTGCTCATAACTCGCTCACACAAACGGGTTTTTGCAACATGAAATAAAACTGAGACTACACGAGCTTAGCGCTACAAATAGTCTGCATTTTTTACATGGTTTAAAAATTTAACGAGCTTACGAACTTACTGCGTGTTAGACTGAGCAAACCATTATTTTGTGCTATAGAATTTGCTGGTTTAACAGACGAATTCCTTTTATGTTATCTAGGTATGTGCTCATGTTCAATTGATAAGTTTTACATTACCTACACGTAATAATAATGCTCTTTTACACTAACACTAGGCGATACGTAAATTAATACCTAAATAAAAGCGTTTTTCTAAATCAAAGGCTATCCCCTTAAAGAGGTGTGAGGAACAGGGTGTAAAGTTCACTCATACCTCCATAGAAAAGGGAGGATCCTCCGACCAGACGGGTGTTGTGTCTGGTGGGCAACTGCCCAACGGTAGATGTCGGGACGTTGTATATATGCTAGTCGCGCGGTAAACTCTGCTTGCGCGATGCAGGATTTTGCGTGACGTCAGTGCAGTGTGACGCGTAGCTCGTATGTGGTGATGCTGATACCGCTACATCATAAAACGACCACCCCTCACCACTTCCTAATGTTTTAGCTGGGAAGATGAAGTGCGCATTTCAGCACGAAGTTGACACCACACAAACAACAGAATCTTGTGTTAGTGAAAACGGACATTAATCTCTTATGACTCCTATAAACAGGTGCGACACGCGACGCGAATCGCGTGCGACACAAGGCAGCGCTTGTCGCGCGACACGTGGTGCCTTTATGTCACGTGCGATTCGCGTCGCGTCTCGCGCCTGTTTGTGGGAGCCTTTATTATCTGCTAATATTATAATGTGTGAGTTTGTAGATACGTTTGTTTTTCAATCAAAAGGGCTGAACCACTAAACTACTACACTAACGGATTTAGATGGAGTTTAGCACACAGAGAGATCATGTCCAGAATACTTGTTATCTGACTTCATGTAACTAAATGTTCCTGTAAAATGCAACTGAAATCGCGGGAAAAATATAGTAGAAAACCACGGAAAAAAACATAAAAATCTGACAATTTCTCTTTCTCTTGAAAGAGATAATTGAACGATGCAACCGCGATCTGATTGAGTGGAGCAACCGGTAAATACGCTGCATTTATTTCTTTCACAAAATACGTTTGCAAAATGGAATTTCGTTCAACAAAAATCAGATAAAACGAAACAGATCGACGAGCAACAATAAAAGCTTCCAGGAAACCTTAAACTAAGAAAATTATAGCTTCGAAAACAACTTGTTACAAACTGTTAACTGGTAAATTTTGCAAATGGCGACCCTTCCGCGAAATTATATCAGAGCGGCGGTGATGGCTAGCTATTCACTTAATATTCTAACAATACCTTAATCTGAAAATCCGAATGTCTTGTTGTAGCTGTGAGGCAGGTACCTAATCTTACAGGATTAAACAAACAAGAAGGAGGAGGAGGAGGGGGGATCGTTCGGTATTGTTTGATCGCTTTATTATTTGTTGAGGCAGTTTCCCACATGAAGAAAGAGGGAAGTTGTACTGAACTTTGAGGACCTGTCGAGGGTTGAGATGTAGTCAAAATGGCGATACTAGAATATTTATGACGAAAAAAAAGGAATATTGATTGAATTTTGATGCCGCGTGGTCCAGTTTAGGTACTGGTGAACGAATTAGGTCATTACATATGACCACTTTGCAACTCATACTTGTTCTCAGTAGAATGGGAGCAAGTAACGTCTGAACGATTATATTTTTTTAATAAAAATCTACAACAGCTAATAACAATGGCTGTCATTTTCCAGTTTCGGCGAGTCAAATATAAATATCTCGGTGCGGTCTGGTGGTTGTAAGCGCGACTGTTGAGCGGGGGTCCTGGGTTCGATTCCCAGGTCCCGCAAAGTATAATTCGGTTTTCCATTAGGAATTTATTAATAACAGCCCGGAGTTTGGAAGTTGGCAATGTGATACCCCCCGTGTCTCGGAAAGCACGTTAAGCCGTTGGTCCTGCGCCCGATCTCTTTCCAGTCGTGCCGGATTGCCGTCCCATCGGACTTTGAAAGTGAGAGAAGAGAGAGTGCACCTGTGTCTGCGCACACACTTGTGCACTTTACTATCATCTCCCGCGCCGAAAGCCGGATTTCGTTGAGATTGGCCGCCATGGCCGAAATACGGTCTGGGAGACTATACTATATATATAGGTAACAATATTTTTGACTTAAAGGAGTGTCCATTAAGTTTTATGTCCAACTAGGCTTTAGAATGGGCAACTAGTTTCATCTTTCTATCAGACGGACTCCTTGATAATTTATTCAAAATCAAAAGTGCCTGTGAATGGTTAAATTGAAATAAACGCTTTGAGTTTGAGTTTAAAGCTTCCGAAACCTACCTAAAACCAATTACCATTAAAACTCCTTCAAACAGGCGCGACACAAAGGTACCGCCTGTCGCGCGAGGACCGGTGCCTTTGCGTCGCGTGCGTGACGCGCCTGTTTAGCCTTTATACCAAAATAATGATCATAATGGACTCATATACGCTTTTGTCAGACCAGATGACAGAAACACTAAACCGATCTTTTCATTACTCAATAGCTTCTACCCGCGACTTCGTCTGCGTGAATATTCTTATTCCCCTGACCCACCCCGTTGCATCGCATCGCCTGTCCGCGCTACGTCGTTTTCACTAAGCGTTCTATCTGACTTTTTTCTTTTTGCTCGGCTTATAAGGTTCCTAGCATGATGTTAAATAGCCTATTATGTGTAACCTTCTTCAAGAATAGGGCTATCAAATGCAAAGAACTTTTCAAATTCGACCGGTAGTTTCATAGATTACCCCTACATACAAACTTAGAAACAAATTGTACCTCTTTATAATATTAGTATAAATTTAGCCAAATGTTTAGGAACTACGAGTTTCTCTTGCCCTCAGCTTCACCTGCCTTCAATAAGTTTTCCTCACGTCTTTTGGGAACGTACGTAGCTCCTAAGCTTAATTGGCACATGAAAGTAGAACATGAGTTGGTCTAGTGACCGCAAGCGCTACTGCTGAGCATGAGGTCTCGGGTTCGATTCCCGGGTCGGGCAAAGTGTTATCGGGTTTTTCCATCTGGAATTTCTCGGTAGCTGCCCGGAGTCTGGATTTGTGCCCGGTTGATGGCAATAGGCTCGCCCCCTATTGCATGGGACTTAAACATAACTGGCGAAATGTGGGAGTACTATAGGTACACCTCTGCCTAACCCTTCGGGGAATACAGGCGTGATGTTATGTATGTTGTGTGTGTATAAGTAGAACATAACATAACTTTTTTATTTACAATATTAATTACATACACACATACATATATGATAAATGATTTTATTTCTTTATGTAGGTTTGTAAAAACATTTTTACACGTCAATCATATTTTTAAACTAGATGAGGTCGGCGTTTCCTATCTGAATACTCTGAGAAGTAAGGCCGAAACAAACTCAGAGGTCACAGTCTCTTTTATTTGAAGTCCAGACATAATCTTGGTCAGATCATGTGAAAACCATGTAGATTTGTGTCTGAAATGGTCTTTTTAGGAAAAACCGAACAGAATGAGTGGAACTGTCCAGTCAGTGCACGCATTTGTCAGCAATCGTGCAGCTGAACTCAAAACTTAAGGAGCTCAACGATTCGACGAACAATACCAAAGAAAGGACATTTGGGTAGGCCGTATAAATTACTCAAACTGCTAGAAACATAAACTCACGCCTTCTTCCCATGGGGGTAGGCAGAAACTACAGAACGCCACCTGCTACGATCCTTACATACTCTTTTTGCCTCGTTTACGCGCATACATCTGGTCATACACGCATACCGGTTGCGAGAACTACGCACCTGACCTTTCTGAAGAACATCACCAATAAGGTATGTCGTCCTAGGGCGACCCCTCCCGGCATTTTCACTCACATCTGCTTTATAAATACCTTTTGTTAGTCGCTTTTCATTGATCCTCTCAACATGACCAAACCATCTAAGCATACTCTTTTCAATTTATGTCAATATTAATTAGAAGATGTAATTAAGGTTGTGGAGTGTCTGCCACGTGTAAAATATTGACGTTCTATCTAGCGAAAATACGCCTTTATTGGACGATGGCAAGAATAAGGATTTTGCTGCTAAGGGAACATGAAGCCATACTTGACGGCCTGAAAATTATACAAAAGCTGACTACCTAGGATTAAATAGGTAAATTTTGCATTTATCGTTGCTCTTTAAGATGACTCGCACTTCAGAGGCAACTAGTTAAATAATTCTTAACTAACAAGAATCAATACATGGTGGCAGGGACAGCGACGCGCAAACTGTAACCATGAATATTCAGCACATGATTCTAGAACCCATAGCGTAGAAATTTTCAGTTGGTTATCAAAAAATATTCTGCTGTTTCATAGAAAAGTACAATATGTACGCGGTCAATGTATGGGACAGCTAATATTTAGGAACGGTGTATTTAGGAATGGAATATGGACGGAATATTTAGGATTGGTTTTTATTTATTTATTTGTGTATTTTTTATTACTATTTATCCTTTATATCTTTATTTTCTTACTATTTGTTATTAATAAAAAAAAAAATCCCCTAGTGGTATTTCTGGATGTCCGTAGGTGTGGTCGTGGCATCTCAGCGGGCCCTATCAGAATTTTATTTTATTTTATTTGGGTAAACAAACAATCATAGATTGTATATTATTTCTAGATACACAGTATGCTATAATTAAACGTACAATCCACTACGTTTCCACATGTTACTACTTATAAAAGATACAGTTTTAGTAAAGTTATATAAGATCAATATAATTATAACAACAATACACTAATTTCGTAATCTTAAAACCAAATAGTTAATACATACATAAATAATACATTAGGCACTTAATAATTTGTTTTTTAAATTTATGTTTAGATAGGGCAAAAACATCGATATCTTTAAAATTATTATTGTAAGCTTGAACCAATCTCTGGAGCGGCGCTCTCTCTCCTACATTTGTACGGCAGGGAGTTGTAGCAAACAGTGGATACGAGCGCGCCTCACGTCTCGTTACTGTTCTAGGTACAATATAGCATATTTTACTTATCAGTTCAGAGCAATCAAACCTATCATTTACAAGTCCATGGAACATCATTCCTTGGAGCAACAAGCGTCTAGAGCGTAATGTTAATAGTTTAAACTTATTCAAAGCTTTTTTATAAGATAAACGTAGGATGCGACATTTGTACTGCAATGTACTGAGGAATTTACGCTGAACTCTCTCTCTCTATATTTAATATAATAGGGATCCCAGATCATACAGGCATATTCTACTTGTGGGCGAAGTATAGAATTAAATAAATACAGATATGTGGCTGGACGTTTAAAGTCTGACGTGGTTCTCATAACAAAGTTATACATTTGAAATGCTTTAGCAGCAATTTTATCTATATGTAGATTTAGGTGAAGTTTGTAATCAAGAATAACGTCTAGATCACAGATATAGGTTTCCTTAACTAGAGTGTTATTTTCGAGTGAATAATCTTAGCCTATTACATTTTTATTCTTAGTAAAATTTACATATTTACACTTAGGGATGCTTAGTTTTAATTTATTTTCATTACAAAAATCAGATAATCTATTCAAGTCATCCTGCAAAAGGCTGCTATCAGCAGAGTTTTTTATTGTTCTAAATATCTTAAGATCATCAGCGTATAAAAAGAAATTGCTATTTTGAAAGCAGTTACAAATATCGTTTATATAAATAATAAACATCAATGGGCCTAGAATAGATCCCTGGGGAACGCCTGAGGTCGCCAGAAATGAGTCCGATTCGTACCCATTGATCACCACAGTTTGATTACGATTGCTGATATATGAACAGAACCATCGCAGTAAGTTACCTCTGATGCCATTAAGGGCTATTTTCTTTAATAGAATTGAATGGTCCACTCTATCAAAGGCCTTTTCAAAATCAATATAAATAGCGTCGGTCTGATAACCTGCGTCCATGTTGTTGAATAAGTGATGTGTAAAGATCATTAAGTTAGTCACTGTAGACTTATTTTTAACGAAACCGTGTTGTTGCAAAAATGGATAAATGGCTTGATGAACGAGTTTTTCAAATAGTTTTGCGAGAGTACAAAGAATCGAAATAGGTCTTTTATTCTCTATGTTTTATCTAGACCCGCTTTTATGCACAGGTATTATATGTGCTTTCTTCCACGCAGACGGAAAAGTACCACTTTGAATACACTTGTTAAATAACATGGAAAGAGGCACACAAATTGTTTCAGCTGTCCTCTTTAGGAAATAGGGCGGTATGCCATCAGGTCCCGCTCCCTTGTTTATATCCAATGATTTTAGTTGTCTGCAAACTTCATGGACAGTGAAATCCAAAGTACAGAGTGAGCTGTTATTGCCATTACTCAAATCAGAAGCTGGACACCATCCGGGAGAGAGACTAGAGGGCTCATAAACTGACTGAAAGAATGCTGAAAATAAATTACAAATTTCATTTGGGTCGCTAGAAGTTACATTATCATAGAACATGCAGGTCGGTATACCCGGCTTACCTTGCTGATTGGCAACGTAAACCCAAAAGTGCTTAACATCAATGGAAATACCGTCCTCGACACTATTCATATACTTGTGGAAACATTTGTGACATTCCTCTTTAAAACGCGCTCTATATAAGGAAAATACTTCGTAGTCACTTATATTGCGGTACTTTTTCCATTTAGACCAAGCATTCTTTTTATACTTAAAAATGTGGATGAGTGGTTTGGAGAACCAGACCGGGAAATGCGAGTTTGGTGGCTTCGATAGCGGTATGCCGTTTTTTAGTATACCATATAAACAGTTATAAAAGGTATCGATGCATACATCAATCGAATTGCTCCCCAAAGCGTTTTCACAGTTAACCTAATCAATGTCTTCGTTAATAACTGTGTAGTCGGCTTTACGGTAATTATATTTCGGTGTATGTAGAGGTTTGGATAAACTGATATTAATATTAAGGGATAACAGTGTGTAAAATGGTGGATGGTGGCTGTCAGCCGGTAAAAGATCTAGATTAGGTTTCAAAACAGTACATCTCGCATCAGAGATAAGGAGATCTAGTACGCGAGAATATCAGCGATGTGGTTTTTTTTTTTTAAATTGCAGCATTATGCTGAGATAGGAGCCTTTTTGGCCCCGCACAGGTCTTTTATTTTTACTTTTTTATTGTTGTTTATAAGTTAATATTGTTAGTTTTAAATGCTCCTTTTTTGTTTTAGATATTTTGTTTGGATTTCCTGTGCGTGTCCCAAATAAATTATATTTCTTACTGTCTTATTTTTCTTAAATAACCGACAGAAATTTTTAACACACGGGGGTTTAGAATCGTGTTGTACTGAATCTATTGAAACAGATTGCACGTTGATGTCCGCAGCCAACCTGTATACTCGTACAAGACACGATGTCACTTGTGGTCTGTTCAAAAATATCTGACGAAAATATAAACAAAGTATGAGAAAACGTATCTGTGAATGCCAATTTGTAGTGTCACTTACAAATCGAGTGCTTTCATTTAATTATTTGAATACTAAAAATCACCAGATGTTTTCGTCCGATAACTAAGGTTAATTTTATAACCATAATTTTTCGGCGATGATTTTCAATTCCAATTTAATAGTGTTCAATCGATCAACTCAGCCTATCGCAGTCCACTGCTGGACATAGGCCTCTCCCAGGCTGCGCCACAAAACCCTGTCCTCCGCCTTCCGTATCCAGTCTGTCCCAGGGACCTTTTTGAGGTCGTCGGTCGTCGGTTAATAGGGTTATTCAAGCAATAATTGGTAAGATATAATGTTGAAACCTTCTTAATACAGCTGAACTTCGATGAACAATAAACAAAAACAGATCGCTCATGTGGCCGTGATGGCATATGACTTGATTATACACCTTAACACTCGTTAGTAATATATTTACTACTTTGATTGAAAAGTAAACGTGTTTTTAATATTAGAACAAAACTATTTATGGAAAATAAAACATAATTTCTAAGCATTTTTTCAACCTTATGGTTGAAAAACCTACGTTCCAGAATAAGAACATCACATTATAATTTGTGGTCTTATTTTTCCGGCCGTTTTTGATACTCTCATCGGAAATCTAGTACTATTGATAAATGATAAATGATTTTATTTCTGTAAGTAGGTTTGTACAAACACTTTTACACGTCAATCATATTTTTTAAACTAGATGAAGTCGGCATTTCCTATCTGACTACTCTGAGAAGAAAGGCCGAAACAAACTCAGAGGTCACAGTCTGTTTTAAAGTCCAGACATAATATTAGTCAGATCATGTGAAGACCATGCAGATTGGTATCTGAAATGGTCTTTTGAGGAAAAACCACACAGAATGAGTGGACCTGTCCAGTCAGTGCACGCATTTGTCAGTAATCGTGCAGCTCAACTCAGGAAGTCAGGACTTAAGGAGCTCAACGATTCGACGAACAATACCAAAGAAAGGACATTTGGGTAGGCCGCATAAATTACTCAAAACTGCCAGATCATCATTAAAATTAACTGAGAAGAAAAGCAATGACCCATATTGTTGTTCGAAGCAGCTGAATGATAATCTAATTCACGTTTGTGAGTGATTGCGTAAAAAATGTAATGTATGCAGTTTTCACCAAATACTTTTCGAACATAAGTTTGAGATTAACTAATCTCTTCAATACTAGGTCCGAGTGCCCATGTTTTATTCAACGAAATCTCTAAACGGCTGTTTGACACTTCACGTGACCCAAGGGCGGGCTTTTACCTCGGCCAGAGGCTAAGCATTGCCATACAGCATGGCAGTACCGCCAGTCTCTTGGGTACATTACCAGTCGACAGAGATGCGGAGGAATTTTTTGACGCCATATTTTAGTTGGTTAATAGTTTAAGACTCACTTGCGCGTTCAGTTGGGTTAAATGAATAAATGTAGGGTTTGTAAACTCGGAGTTAAGTAATTAATATTTTAACTTTTATTACGCGTTGCGCCACTCAAAAGTAACACCGGGTTAGTTAACCAGGCATTAGTGTTTTTTTGAGTTGGTAACATTGCAGATCCATTGACGGAACATAAAATAGAATTACAATGTCTGTGCCCTGATATGTAAATGACCAAAAATTTATGAACGGACTTTGTATACCCATCTCTTTTACACTACACTACGATACATAATACTTTCTTGTCTTTGAATTTTATAACATGACATTTCATTTTAATCGTATTGTTTGTGGTTTCCATGGAGATTTAGTTTATTGATTGACGAAAACGTCAGATAAGGAAAAATATGTTTTAAGTTTTTTATAATTTGCATTTATTTTTATATGAGTTCATGAGTATATGACCCGCAGATATATTACCAAATTTTCACTTACTACAACGTCGAACAATATTAAATACAAAATAAGTTATCAGCGGTACCTCATAACGTCAATTTGTTTTGACATTACTAGCCAGAGTTTAGCGACTTAACTCGCCCACATCGGCGGGTTTAATGTTTAAAAAATTAACTCTAGATTTACCTCTAAATATTGGTGGCGCAAGATGAATTATTTGATTAACCGTGAGTTAGCTGTTAACTCCGAGTTATCTAGGATAACCCATGAACGCGCAATTGGGCCTTAGTGAGGTTAGGTTATTATATTTTAATTGTAAATACTGTTACTTCATATTTGTGAATACTAACTGGATAATTAATTTGAACACGATGTCAATTGTGATTGTGTATGTCTCTATTGACCAGAAACAAAACCTAAGGAAACGGTGCCATTTGTTTACCCAACGGCGAAATTTTCGAATGAATTGACCAATAAAATATTATATAGGTACTGTGGGAGTCCTACGTGTATCTAATAATTACTAGGGGATCGTAGAGATAAAGCAATACACGCAGTACTCCTTAGAATCAAATCATATTCATATTAAGAAATTATACACCGGCAGGCCCTAGCTCTGCCTGTCTACTTCTTAAACAAACTACCATCACTTTTCCTATAAATCTTATTTTAGAACTCGCTTGACTGTTCGAGGCAAACCAACGATAATATATATCCAGCCAGTCAACATAAGGTTGACACATGCAGACAACCTCTACAGTACCAAATAGAAACAATAGGTACATATCAATATACCTACCTAGTTTTACAGGGTTGAATATTCATGGTTGGATATAAAACGCTTTAATTTAATATGTAGGCGTACAGAACCCGTCAGGTAAGTGTCAGAACCGTCAAAAACACGGTCTGTCCGTCCGGAATTCAGAAAGTAGAATGTTTCTGACATCCGTAGGTATATGGCGAAATATTATAATGTGAGGGCGAGGCCGCAATTTGTGCGCTTCGCAAATTTAGCGAATAATTCTGAATTTGTTTTGGAGGAGCTTTGTAACACCTGGCTAAGTATAGAGGTACCTTCTCAAGGTTTTAGACCAAGCGAATGAACAAAAGCATCATTAAAGTCTTGAAGTTCTGATGTACAGTAAGAAATTCTTTCTTTTTGTAGGAGAACAGATAAGACCCCAGTTTGCTTTTAACAATATATTAGGTTGGGGAAAAAGTCTTTCCGCATTATAGTATGTATGAACTTGTAATAAAATCTCTTTGGCTATACTATTTGTATCTGATTGGTTTTGGTATCATTGAAAGTTTAAATTTTAAAGAACATAATTCCAAATTCAAATTAGGAAAATGTGTGATTTTCATTTGTTTTTCGTACTGTCAAGATGAGTGAATCTAATGAAGAAATTCGATAAATTTTAAAATTTTACTACAAAAAAGGTAAAAATGCAACGCAAGCCGCGAAAAAAAATTGCGATTTTATGGACCTAGTGCAGTGTCTGTGAGAGTAGCACAAATTTGGTTTAAGCGTTTTCAATCCGGAAATTTTGATGTCAAAGATGCACGTCGCTCTGGTCGCCCTGTTACGGATAAAATGGATGCCATTTTTGAAAAAGTGGAGCAAGATCGGCATATCAGTAGTTACGACGTAGCTGAAGAACTGGGAATTGACCACAAAACAGTTTTGGCACATTTGAAAAAAACTGGGTACACAAATAAAAGGTCGATATTTGGGTACCTCACGAGCTCACTGAAAGAAACCTAATGAACCGTGTACTCATTTGTGATTCTTTATTACGACGTAATGAAACCGAACCATTTTTGAAGAAGCTGATAACTGGTGATGAAAAGTGGATCACGTACGACAAGAACGTGCGAAAAAGGTCGTGGTCAAAGGCCGGTCAGGCTTCACAGACTGTGGCGAAACCCGGGTTAACTCGCAACAAGGTGATGCTGTGTGTTTGGTGGGATTGAAAGGGCATTATTCATTATGAGCTGTTACCACCAGGCAGGACCATCGATTCTGAACTCTACTGCGAACAACTGATGAGATTAAAGCAAGAAGTTGAGAGAAAGCGGCCGGAATTAATCAACAGAAGGGGTGTGGTTTTTCATCATGATAACGCTAGACCTCACACATCTTTAGCCACTCAGCAAAAATTAAGAGAGTTTGGCTGGGAGGTGTTAATGCATCCGCCGTATAGTCCTGACCTTGCACCTTCAGATTTCCACCTGTTTCGGTCTCTTCAGAATTCTTTAGGCAGTGTCAGGTTAACATCACGAGAGGACTGCCAAAACCACTTGTCGCGGTATTTTGATCAGAAGTCCCAAAATTTCTATAGCAATGGGATCATGTCCCTACCTACAAGATGGCAAAAAGTTATCGAACAAAATGGTACCTACATACTTTAGTTAAATGTAAATAAACTAAATTAAAAAATGTTTTGTATTTTCTTAAAAAATGCGAAGAAACTTTTTCCCCAACCTATTACATAGCTCTATCATTGTTCAGCTTGTAAAACGTGGTGATTATGAAAAAAACCGCCTCGATAGCAAAAACTTTTAAATTAGAACGTCTGTGTTCAGCAATGGAGATTCAAAGAGTAACTTAGTGACAATGTTGAATTCTTCATATTCGAAAACAGGATTGTTTTTCTTATTCTTTATTAAGGGGGATGCGCTCAGGTCGCCCGAAAAATTCAAAAATAATTACGTTTTTTGCAATTTGCAGGTCACTGTCAGGTTGTATGTTGATTGAAATGTGATTCGCGGCCGTAACAAATACAGCTTTACAGAATCATAATCATTAGAATCGGCAATACAACTCCTTAAGTTAGAATTGGCCTCAAATGTCATGATTTTATGAAATAGTCATTCAATATGGTAATATGAACTTAAAGAGATGTATTGACAATTTTTATGAGTATAATTCTATAAATTTATATTTGATACGGCCGCGAATCATATTTGGATCAACATACAACCTGATACTGACCTGCAAATTGCAAAAAAAAAAAAAAGAATTTCGCGTACTACCTTGGCGCATCCCCCTTAAGAACATCAATCTTTATAGCCTCATATTCTTAACACAAACATCCCTACAACGTACCACCACAAAAATGTATGAAATATGTTAAACCAATTAACAATTTTATTCCTTTCGCTAAATTTTACCGTACCTCTTAACTCTACAATACGAAGTTAAAATCTTTAAGAAAACGCCGTGAGCTTGCATTTCATTTTGTAGGTAAGCGTGCCAGAAAATTCATAAAGTTATAAATAGGGCGTGAATATTCCTTAAATCGTGTACTAACTTCTTTGGTCCCGATGATATGCGATAAACTGACACTGCCGTAAGGCAGAACAGGTTGAAAAGTTTCATTCTAAGTTATGATGGGCGATAAACTGACACTGCCGTAAGGCAGAACAGGTTGAAAAGTTTCATTCTAAGTTATGATGTGCGATAAACTGACACTGCCGTAAGGGAGAACAGGTTGAAAAGTTTCATTCTAAGTTATGATGCGCGATAAACTGACACTGCCGTAAGGCAGAACAGGTTGAAAAGTTTCATTCTAAGTTATGATGCGCGATAAACTGACACTGCCGTAAGGCAGAACAGGTTGAAAAGTTTCATTCTAAGTTATGATGTGCGATAAACTGACACTGCTGTAAGGCAGAACAGGTTGAAAAGTTTCATTCTAAGTTTTTAAAACCTAACATTAATGGCAAAGAGGCATGTGGCCTACGTGATGGTAAGTGACCACCGCCACAAGTGGACATCTGCGATATCAAAGGCATAGCAGGAGCGTTGTCATACCAGAGACAAAAATGAAATATCTCATTTGCTTTTTGGGCAGAAATTGGTGTGGTGGTAGTAGGTAATTCCCAAAAGTCTAGACAGAATACGCAATGAGCACGTGAGAGGATCTTTCGGAGTGGCTCCAATATAGGACAAACTAAAAGAAAGCAGGCTTAGATGGTACGGCGACGTAATGTAAAGAGATGATAGTTTCTCAGTAAAAACAGTGTTTAATATCCCTACGAAAAGCCCGGGAAGAGGGAGACTCCTAGATAGATGGTGGTCCAATATTGAGTGGTAGATGAAGGCGCAGAACCTAACTCCTATGACAAACTAGGACAGAGCGTCCTTGCACCGCTGTACAAGAAGACCGGACCCCAGATAGAACTGGGATTAAGGGATGAAAGAAGAAGAACAGTAGGTAATTACCTGTACGAGTTCCTATAAGTACAAAGAGTTGTAATACCACTCAGAGTATTTCTCTCAGTCCAGCAGTTACTTACCTTATGTATTTCTGAAAGAACTGGTCCTTCTGCTCTTTTCTACTCTGTGGTATCAATGTGGAACATACTTTATAGGTAGTCAGATAAAGACGACACGAATTGACTGTCAAATCTTCGAACGTGTACGAGATAAAACAGTTTTAGTAGGTACTTGAAACTAAAATCAGGTTGAAATATGAATTTTAAAGGCGTTCCATTTATGCTTGAGTTGCGTACAAAAGACAGAGTAGATGGAGATTTAACGCAAGGGTTTTATCATTGCGTCACGATGTTGTCAAGTGTCGACTCTACAACATGACTACCTCGTTTGCTTGATCATCAACCCTAACATCAAGCAATGGACAAAATTGTCAAACTTTTATTGATTGAATACGAGGAATTGGATATTTTGTATGTGTGTATATAATGCCATTTATTTGTATTGCGCGTTTTGTTTGTGCAGAATAAACTATTGTTTTTTCTTTTCTTTTTTCTATCATTATCATTCTCTTGCGTTTGTCCCAATTTATTGGGGGTCGACGCAGTATGTTTTGTTCTTCCATAAAATAACATAATCAGCCTATAATGTTCCCACTGCTGGGACCCGGCCTCCTCTCTGTGAGAGGGAGTGGGCCGTAATCTACCACGCGGGCCCAGTGCGGGTTGGTAAATGTCACAAGTTTTCGAATTTTAGGTTCTGGGACATGCCGGTTTCCTCACGATGTTTTCCTTCACCGTTTTGAGAACAGTGATGATGAAATTATTTACATTAAGTGCCTGCCTGGGATCGACCCCACGAGTTACATCTCGTAAGTCGGGGCAGTTTCCTCTGGGCCACCACTGCTCCTCTATTCATCCATACTTCTCTATTAGTCGTCATTTCAGCAGTCGTAACCTAACGCTACAGTTTCCTAGAAGAGCAGTGACCGCCCACATAGCGTCCGCAATTTATCGTTGAATGACGTCACTGAAACGTTATCTATGAAAGTAAGTTGGTGTGTTTTCCTAGAGTGAGTTATTGACACCGTACAGTCAAATCCTGTTGCCCAAAGATTAAAATCGCTAGATTTGCCCTCACCGTACTTAGTCACGCGAAAAAGTGTCCTTACTGAGAAGAGTGAGCTCCCATGTGCAGTGTGCGTTTCCATGACAATAAAGTCAAGTCATTATGTATCAGAGGTTTCAAAACGAAACAGAAACGCGACTAATTTTTGATGCGGTAGGGCGTATTGACGATTTCAATATTTGCCGCTGTCATCATTGTCATGATATTATACCAGTCAATAGAGCCGTTAAGTGCGGTCACCGCTTTTCTAGGAAACTGTAGCTTTACGAGCCTTAACATCTTTCACACAGTCCGCCCATCGTGTCTTTGGTCTTTGGCTCCATTTTTATTTTTTATTTTATCTTATACTCTTTGTATTTCCTGTGCGTGTCCCAAATAAAATATTTTTCTTTCTTTCTTTTCTTTACCGAGCTCTTATAGCCATCCATATTCATACTCAAAACTTCCCTCACGACATTTTTCTATTTTTTCCGCATCACATGACCATATTCCTGTTTGAAGTCTGGTGATATTTGAATCGCCAAATGACAAAATGACAAAGACTTCGAAATGTTTTTTTTTATTGAATTACTTTAGAACTTCATCAAAGTGAACCAGCGTAACACGCAAATAATGACGATGCTTTTCATTTTGACAGTTCAAAAACATTCATTGCGTTATTTGCGTTCTTGCGTTTTTTCTTGTCTGTTCGACAGAACAGACAAGAATTTTCAAACCCATGAAGCAATGGATTATGAATCTGAAACTGCGTTACGTACGAGTAGTTGGGATGCTGGATCAAACAAATGCTTTTCAGACTAGTTAATCAATGAATTTGTCGGAGCCATACTGGGAGCGCAAATAACTGAAACTTGCTTTCACCAAAGCTGAACGCAGGACAAAATAATGGTGTTTCGATCCGCAAAAGCCGAAACCAAATAATTGCATTGCACGGCCTGAATACCGCAATGGCAGACCCAGCCTCCTTTGTTCAGGGTCGCTTTCCATTTGCGCTTCGGAACAAATATTTGTATGGCTTAAAATCATCACTGTTCCGAATCTGACTATCTGAGTATAGCATTGGGAGTATAAAGAGAGTATTTTTGACAAAGGGTTATTAAAGCTTTTATCCATACTAATATTATAAATTCGAAAGTAACTCTGTTTGTATGTTACCTTTTCACGCCTAAACAACTGAACGTATTTCGATATAATTTGGCATGGAGATAGATGGCATCCTCGGGAAGGACAAATTCTACTTTTTTCCCGGTAGCACGTTCCCGTTATATAATTTCCGACATCCACGCGTGTGAAGGCGTGGCTAGAAGCTAGATAGTTAATTTTTATTAAGAAGCTGTGACATTACTTTAGCATGAAACCTCAAATCTCCGTATTGAAATTTTCAAAAAACACTTTTTATCTGGATCCAAGTGCGGCGTTGGCCCAGCATGGAATAATCCGTCATTGATTAAATATGATACAGATTGTTGTTGGTAAGGTATAGTCTGCATCAGAGATAGGTATGAAGGCAACTCCGTTTAACTTCATGCTGACCAGTCAAATCTTTCTAACGTAACACTCAACACAACACTCAACACTTTCTGCTGGAGAGCAAGTTGCGGCCACTTCTTCTTCCTAGCTAAATCCATAGGAAGTGGTTAAGGGCCGCCGTTTGTTTGCTGAAAAAGTGCTGAATCTCAGCCTAATTTAAATAAATGACTTTTGATTTTGACATTGTTGTATTTTTGGTCTGACAGTCATAGGTTTAAAAAGTTATAAGTACAAAGTACTAAGCCTGCATACCCAACTCTTTTTATCAACTGTATCTTACTGAAATATCTGGCATTTACACATACCCCCGTATGTGTAAATGTCCTATATGCCTCCGTACTCACGGAAGAAATATAAGCAAAGGCGACACACTAATAAAAAGACACAGCAAACTGCCTGTCATAAAACAAATACGAGGAATTCTTTACAAATACTTGTAAAACTTGAACGTTCCACTTAAATTCTGCGAGGAAAGTGTTCTTTCAGTATTATGTAATAACATCTTCCGTATAAACGTACCTCATAAAATATATGCCCAAATTTTATTCAACAGGGATGGTGCGTGACAATGTAGCGGTATCTACACCGTCACATGCGAGCTACACGTCACACTGACGTCACGCAAAATCCTGCATCGCGCAAGCAGAGTTTACCGCGTGACTAGCATATATACAACGTCCCGACATCAACTGTCGGGCAGTTGCCCACCAGGGTTAATTTGGCTTCAGGTTAATTCTGGGCATGGCTTTGAATTTAGCACGATTTGTTTAACTTATTCATTATGATTTACTATAATAATTAATTCTATATCTTAATTTATTAGCGTTAAGAACGTAAAGATTTTACGTAGATTATGAACCTAATTTTCGTTTTTGTTTGCCTTAGGTACCTACTTCTTTTGGCGTGCAACGTATTATAGCAGAATAGTTGTGTGCGTTTTAGTCTGTAGTAAATAAATCATATAATTTAATAAATAAATGCCTTTCTTTATTTTTCAGAAACTGCTGGTACGCCAATAAAAATGTATTTGTTAGTATTTGTGAAAAGGTTAGACATCCCTGTTCTACATATTTTTTTCTTGAATGGTGAGGTCCAGCGAAAATAAATTTGTTTACTAGGTATCAAGATTTCTTTATTCCATTAGCAAGTCTGGTACTCAGTATTTAATTTCCAAGCAAATGGAGTATGAAATAGCGACAAATTTTGTGCAAGAATCGCAATAAAAGCGAATTGCGCGAACGGAATAGCTTCATTTGCAAGTGGGTCTTTAGCAATTATGTTGCGAATCGTTGTTGTTGAGTAGGGACTGTGGTAGACTATTATTTTTATTTTATTTTGCAGGATGTATTTTTATTTAGTATGTCACCCGTTGTCACCCTATGTAAAATTTCTACATATATCCATAATTGTTATAGTGTCCATAATACAGACTACTCTATTCTATTCTATGTTTGTATTTTGTAGTGTTTATTTTATTCTGATAGAGCCTAATGTTTGAATGCTCGGATTGTAATAAAAAGTTTTCAGGAAGGACGTCTTTCACCTTAAGTTTCTGCCTTATTTGAGTTATTTTGGAAAGGAAAACGTAGATTATGAAAGCAGTACGTGGCAAAATTTTCTTAGCAGACATCGCAGAATCTTAGCTTACACGACCATTGCTTATATCACCATCAATATTGTACTATTGCAAAATATTAAAGACAACATGGAGATAAAGAATTAACTAAAAATGTATCTGAAATATTGCTAAGACGGGTTTTGGAAAATAATTATTTCCGTATTTAAATTTTAAACGAAGTTGAAAGGCTTTATCACCATTATCCACAGCCCAACTTCATCCACTGCTGGGCATAGGCCTCTGTTTTCTTCTGCGAATCCCTGTGTTCTTGTGACTTATTCTTAGGATTTCCCTTGGTCAGGCCATCACGCGTGAACGGCTGGACCGATTTCACTATTTTTTTTTAGTTTTATCCGTTATTGTCAGGAGAAGGATCTTATGATATAAGAAAATAAGGAAGTTGATCGGAACGTTACAAAATTTAAGAAAACTTAACGCCAATATTAATTTTACATAACTGTCAGTTGTTTGAAATAATTGTCAGTGATTGACAGAATGCGCGCTGCAAATATCGTTTAACATAGATGGATCGGTTGATAAATGAGTCGATAGTTTTAGTTTTAGTCAATAGTCAAAACTAAAACTAAACGACTTAAGACATTCATAGTTAAGACAGGACAACATCTGTCGGGTCAGCTTGTAATAACCGCTCGAACGATTTTGGTCGCGCCGTGACTTTATGGTAACGCGCCCGGGGTTGAGAATCATCCCGAAGTTGTTTGAAAGTGACGCGCCCCTGGGATGAGAGTCGTCCCGAACTTGTCCCATTGCAGAGCAAACGCTTCTTCTCATACAGAGAAGGCATGAGCATTGACCACTACGTTTGCTCAAGACTGGTTGGCGATTTCAGACTTATATTAACTTTATGTCCAGGTTTCCTTACGATGTTTTCCCTTCACCGCTGTCAGTAATTTCCAAGATAAACTTAGAAAGTGGCATGGCCAAACATGGCATTACGTAAACAAAAAACAAAAAAAAAATGTAACGTGGGCTGACTAGTTTTTTAAAACATTTCTGAGTTCTAACTCCAAAGAAATCGAAAGTTCTATACTTTAGTAAAGCTGAAAGTCTTACCTTGATAAAGTCGAAAGTCTTGGTCAGCATGACGATGGCTGCTGCTCGTTCCTGCCATATCATGCGCCAAAAATCAACCACCGTGTCTTCGGTTGGACCCTGAGTTACGATGTACGCATTTGGTTTTAATATACTCTGTGGACAAGGAAAATAAAGTTAACAATGAACTTTTAGCAGAGTAAGTATTTTTTTTCTTTATGATTGAAATTATAAATCAACGTCATTATTATCATCATAAATTCAGTCGAAAGATGTCCACTATTGGCTTCCCACAAGCATCGCCACATCGACCGGTTCTGTGCTACCATCTAGCGGATTCCTGCGGCCTTCACAAGGTCATTAGTTCACCTTGTTCGGCCTTCCGCTTTCCGGTACCTATACAGTCTGTGTGAGTCTTCCATAATGTGCACATATCGAAATGAGGGAAACTAAGCTTAATTTTATCGACGGGAAAAATAAAATAAAAAAAACTAAAAATAATTTAATATTTTTATAGCATTTTTTTAAATTCTTGTTCGCTGCTGTGACCCCTTTGTAAACAAATCGGTATAACTTTTAAACTAAACGATTTCGATATGTGCACATTATGAAGACTCACACTGTATATGTATCCAGTGAATTTTGTTGCGCGCTTAATCCCTATGAAACCGTTGAACTACGTAATTGGTCAGTGTTATTTAGATATCGAATATCCGTAAGCAGAATCCCGTCAATAATTAATACATATCGTATACCTACCTACATAGGTCGCATGATATGTAATAATACGCAACACAGGGTGATTAGAAATTTGAGATGGGAAGTAAGGGCAGCTATCTTAACCCTTGTAGTTACAGCAATACGTTCTAAGGAGTGAGCTATGGAGCGAGCTAGGCTTGGAGTCTCTCTGAAGGATAACTTCCAAAACGAGGTGATCCGCCAGAGAACCAGGTAACCGACATAGCCCAAAGGCTAAGCAAGCTGAAGTGGCAATGGGCTGGTCACATCGCTCGCAAAACTGACAATCGTTGGGGAAAACGAGTTCAAGAGCGGAGACCGCGTTTGGACAAACGTAGTGTGGGACGCCCGCCGACCAGGTGGAGTGACGACTTGCGAAAGGCGGCTGGCAAAGACTGGATGAGGAGAGCCGAAGATCGGGCTCAGTGGCGTTCACTAGGAGAGGCTTACGTCCAGCAGTGGACGAATATAGGCTGAAGATGATGACGATGTTCTAAGGAGACCATTTACAGATCTTGAAAAAAAATTAGGTACCTACTTTACCTGCAGTCAGCAAGAAAATAAGAAAGTGCCAAGTAAGGTATTTATTATGGCAATCGATTTCACTTCAAATAACAGTTAGAAGCCTTAAAGATCAACGTTTCATGAATCTACAACGGTTCACGAACCATTCAAATCTGTGTGGTTCTTTCCTCGAAAGACCATTTAAGACACCATCTACCTACATGGTCCACACAAAATGATCTGACCAAGATTATGTCTGGTCTTTAAAAGAGACTGTGATCGCTCAGTTTGTTTCGGCCTTTGTTCTCAGAGTAGTCAGATAGGAAACGCCGACCTCATCTAGTTTTTAAAATATGATTGACGTGTAAAAGTGTTTTTACAAACCTACTAACAGAAATAAAATCATTTATCATTTATTATCATAACGCCCTCAAATTATCGCCAATGTATCTACATTTGCGTATACCTATGTATTCAGGGCATATACTGGGGTATGTGTATAGGATTATGTACATAAATAATATACATAAGTACCCATCTAATAGTCGCGCGGAGGTAAGTATACATATGTGTTCGGTGGCGGAGGCTGCATAGGATATCAAACGTGACTTTTACGACCACAATAAAATTTAATGGACGTCATCTGGTACACGTTTTATGATGCTAGGTTATTTATCTAATCTTCTTTGCTCTCGTATCCGCACTAATAGGATAATAGATATACGACGATCAAACAAGTTATTAGTTACACCAATAAACTACACGCACGAATTCGTTTCTTAACCTGCAATCAGTCTGTCAAGCCTTTTCTCAACTATGAACTACTACTATTGATGACTATTTTTCCTTTCTTTTATTTGTCTGGTTCGTCTTCCAGTCGAACCAGATGCAGCTGAATACCAGTGTTTTACATGGAGCGACTGCCTATTCAACCTTCACAACCCAGTTACTAGGTAATATGATAACCCTTAGTAAGACGGACTTTTGGGCTTTTGGGACCCGTAACGACTGTCAAAGATCTACGAATGACAGCCGGAACTAACGGCTTAAGGCTTAACTTGCAATAAACTAGACGCACTAATTAGTTTTTTAAACTGCATGAGAACCAAAACACCACACACAACTAATTGTATTTTCAAATGAAAATGTGTATCTATCTTAATTTAGGCAATTTATTGGTGATGCTTATGCCGCGTTCCCACGGCCCGCTTTCTTACAGGCCGCGCCGCGCCAAGCCAGGCCTAGAGACCGTCGGAACCGTCGCATCCAATGAGGCCTGCGGTACCGGCGGCCCGTCGCCACCCATCCGATCCGTCGGGAGTCGGTAAGTTAAAAGGCGAGGCGTGGCAATGCGCGGGGGCGCCCGTCGCGGACTGTACGGCCTGTACGGGCGCGTTTCTTTTTGCTTTGTTTGGATGCGAATGCTTGGCACGGGCCGCGACAGGCCTCTACAAGCGTAGTAACGCCTGGCACGGCCTGTCCGTTAACGGGCCGTGAGAACTCTCGGTACGGGCTGCGACAGGGCTCGAAAGGCGTAGCAATGCCTGGCGTGGCGGGCGTAGCTGGCGCTAACGGGCTGTGGGAACGCGGTATTACGTGGCCAGGAATACCAACATTAGGAAACCATTTTTTTACTATTTTTTCTTGTTGACTTAAAATGCCAGTTCATTTCATTACAAAAAACAAAAGTGTAAATAATGATTTACTATTTTGTTTTTTAGAAGAGCGGGAACAAATAAAAAGAGTATTGGAAATCTTATTGACAGACTAGGAAAAGAGCATAAGTGCTTTCATCAGATTTTTTTATTATGTGTTTGTTAATATTACTGTGTATAAAATACTAGTCTTTATAAATACACATGAAATTCCGTTCGATGGTAAGCGCATCACTTGAATTAGGTTTTAAGGAAATAAAATTGGATAAGTTTCCTGGAAAAAATAAAATTTCGGAAAAACTGAACATCCTTGTTTTATTATGAATAATAACCTCTAGACCATAAATAATTTTGACAGAACAACATCTATCAGGTCAGCTGAGGGATAGCTACTATCACGATAATGTTTTTTTTTTAAACAAAGGTCAATCAAGGGAAAAGGTAGGTAAGTTTTAACCTGAATATGATTGCAATGTACGATCCCAGTCAAGTAAAGGAAACGTAAGTGAAATGGACAACACCCTCATTGAATAACGCAATCGTGGTTGGAATCGGCTCAAACTCAATTTCGCCGAGTTTCAATAAAGATTTTTTGCCCAATATTCGCAAGATACTGGTCAATCTATGCATGTAAGCACAAGCATATTAAGCCTATAATATCCCTACCACTGGGACACAGGCCTCATCTCTGTGAGAGGGAGTGGTCTGTAATCCACGACGCGAGTCCAGTTCGGATTGGTAGATATCTCAATTTTTGGTTCTAGAACAGAGCGTCCTCAAGAAGTTTTTCAACAACGTTTTAAAAGCAGTAGTGATGAAATAATTTCTACAAAGTAAAGTGCCTACTTGGGTTCGAAACTACGACTTACAGCTTGTAAGTCGTTACTACTGCGAGCTGCGCCACCACTGCTCAGCTTCATATAACAAGCGGAAACAGCTGCACACACACACAGACATGTACGTACGGCGCGGCGGGCGGTCTCAAACAAATGCAAGTCGCTGGTGTGCTTGCACTCGCTATACGTGAAGTGTGTCTATGTGTGCGTGCGTTTTCGCTCGTCGTATCGAGCCAACCTTCTGTACCTATCCATTTTGTGACTGTACTTGTAGTGCAATTATTATACTCAGCAGGATTTTAATTTCGCTAAGCGCTTGCTTCGGAGAATATTGTCTGACTAATAGACGTTGTTGACGTAAACATGAAATTTAATATCTAGACTCCTTTTAGCTTTCATTATTACGGTAGTCTTTGTGAAGCTACCGTGTTGATAGTTTAGAATGTTAATGAAGGACAAGGATATTGTGTGAAAATCTTTTGGTAACTGGGAAATTAATTAGAATGAAGAGCGTGAACATTTTTTGTTTGATAAATCAGCTGCTCTTCCAACCTCTAACAAACTTAATCGATCAATCATTGAAAGACAGTAATGTAATTTTTATCCTCACATATTTCTACAAAATCGATTCTAAATTGCCCATAGGGAGTACAATCATTAGTTAATCTGTTGGAATGATTCATACATTTACGCATTACGTAGGTATTTTCTTCTTCAACCAATTCTTTACAACCTTAAATCTAACTAATCTTTTTACTCCAAGTCTTTTGTCACCAAATAGGGTCCTTACTATCCTTAAGTAACTTTTATCAGAAACCTTAGGACCGATTTCCATTCTACACAATATCTAGTTTATATTCTTTGGTCCTTCAGGGTCGTTCAGTTTTTGATTCGGACCTTTTCATTCGGATATTGAGCCCAACAATTCGTGCAGTCATTATGTGCGGACGTGACTGAATTCATGACGGCTCAGAACCCATCTTATAAAATGGTGAATTCAAACATTTCTTACTTTGGAACCTTTATGTACTGGAGTAGCGGACATTTTGAAAACGGCTGGCGTTAGCAGAATTGGTTGTTAGAGTTTTGCTGTATTTTTTTTCTTTATGCTTTTCTACTTGGGAGGTACACAATGTAAGTACCTATCCCCTTATCCCAATTTATTTGATTAAGGCCAGGGGTATGTCTTTTTCTTTTTGTCTTTCTAGTCATCATCTCGATAAGCACTCCCTTTCTAGCCATATCATATTTCACATAGTCCAAATTAAGTACCTATATTATTTGAAATAACTTGCTCTTTTTTGTGACATCCGATAGAAAAACTTTACATAAGCTACGATTTTGAACATACACCGTAGACGCGTAGCCACGTATAGTCTACGAGCTAGCTACGGCGTAGCTCACACCGTGCTACGGACATTGCTTTATGAAAATTAACATTGAAGAGCCCCAGAACAGGCTAGCAATAATATTGCGTCTTATAGTCTCCTTATGTATTGTAGGTAACTTTATTTTAAGTACCTTAAGATTAAAAAAAAAAAATGTATATACTCCTCCAGACCGTATTTCGGCCATGGCGGTCAACCTCAACGGAAACTAGTCTTCGGCGCAGGAGTTATTATGGTGCATATGTGTGTGCGCAGACACAGGCGCGCTCTCTGTTCCCTCACTTTCATAATCCGATGGGACGGCAATCCGTCCGACCGGAGAGAGATCAGGCGCAGGACCAACGGCTTAACGTGCTTTCCAAGGCACGGTGTATCACACCGCCAACTTCCAAACTCCGGGCTGTTACGCTTGCAGCTCAGAAGTCGCGCTTGCAACCACAAGACCAAAGGGGAAAAAAGAAAAGTACTTGTATCCTGAAAGTGCAATTAATCTATTATGACTAGAGTGCCACATAATGTGTATCAGTAGGTAATGATGACACAGGCTTTTTATGACGTGAAAACTTTCAAAGAATAGGTTTAACTTTCCGAGGTATGGACGGGTCTCGGTATGTCATGGATTATCACCAGTGATCGGAGTAGGTAGATTGATTTTTAGTACTTGTATCATAAATGCACACAGAAAGAATAACATGGATAAGCCATTTTTCCGGAAAGTAATTCCGGTATTTCCGGATTTAGTATTTCCGGCGGGCGTACGCATTGTTCTGATAACCGGTTATTGTACCACCCATGATCCTTTGTTCTGATTGGTCGTTGGGTTTTGTCAAATCGTGACAAAAAAAAAAATAGGAAGAATAATAAAGAATAAAATTGCTCATTTTATTACAATTCCTACCTTTTTTTTGAGGATGGCAAATCATCAAATGACTCCTTCCACTCTGGCAGAATACAATTCCTACATAAGTTCCGGTTTTTTTTTAATAATCCACCAATTCCGGAGGAATGTCCATAGTAATATATACGTTTCGGATCAATGACCCCAGTTCAATCTACCTACTCCGATCACTGATTATCACGCATCCAAGAACCGACCGCGGCAAGCGTAGCTTAACTTTCGATCGACCCGTGTGGCTGTTATTATTTAGCTACGAGCCGCCTATTAAAGCTCACTATTAAGGGTAAATAATTACCCCGAAGGTCAAATAATCAATTTTCATCGTAGATACTAGGCAATATGATAATTAATTAACAAGCATCTATCGCTTCTCAGTAATTATTCCCTATTAATTAGAGATAATTTGGCTTTAGTAAGACCGTTTAATTAATGTGTTAATAATAATACGCTGCAAGAAGAGCTGTAGGCACTGTGGCTATAATTAAGGGCGGTGATTTTGGAGATAATATTACTTGAAATCATGGGATGAGATACTATAGAGGTATGAGGAACAGGGTGTGAAGTTCACTCATCCTCCACAGAAAAGGGAGGATCCTCCGACCAGGCGGGTGTTGTCAGGAGTGTCTGATGGGCAACTGCCCGCCGGATGATGGTCAGACGTTGTATATATTTAAGATTCGGAAAAAGTATCGTTTCTTGGGTAGTTTCTACAGCGTAAAACATAAAGCTACTTATTCCTTGTTTTTTATACAACTCCTACTTTAATTTACCGGAATTCGAAATAGTACAAAAAATACTGACGCGATTTTGCACATTAGTTATAATATAACACGGAATGTAAAATAACCACCACGGTTGACGAACGAACCCACGGGAAAATGCCCTGCGTTTACAGGGAGAATAGAGACTCTAATTATACTTGCACGAAGTCTATTTCCAGCGTAGGCCTTGACATGGCGAAGATAATGCGTAAAATGCATATGCGACGCTAAATGATAAATGATTTTATTTCTGCAGGCTTAGCACAAGCACCGTCTTGTCGACGGAAGAATAGACAAAAATGACGTTTCGTGAAGACAGTGCGACGGCAGCAAAGTAGAAAGAGTCAACTGCACTTTTTACGAAAGTCAGTAATTTATTAACTTTATCTTTTATTTTGCTTATATCTCGAAAATGGTGTGTCCTATCGCAAAAATAATGAAAATTTCAACCCCCTTTATGGTACCCTTAAACCCCTTAAACTCAACATGTAGGTAATAATTTTTCAAATTTTCCATACAAAAAGTGAAAAATTCCTTTTTTCTTTCCATTTTTATACTTTGTGGCCGTCGAGTAAAAAGATTTTACCGTCTTTAGCATGACGATTAAAAAATCAAATTGTCTTTACTACGTTAGACAACTGTCTTCTGAAATAGTCTACATTAAAAAGGACCTAGACAACGATCGGCAGAAACGAAAGACAAAATGACAGATTTTAGAAGGATTTTTACGGTGCGGTGTCAAAAATAGAGAAACGAAATGTCACTTTGTATGGGAATAACCGTCTCCATTCTTCGAAGAGATAGATAGTGTCATGCTAAGCCCGCTGTAAGTAGTTTTGTACAAACACTTTTATACGTCAATCATATTTTTTAAACAAGGTGAGGTCGGCGCTTGCTATCTGACTACTCTGAGAAGAAAGGCCGAAACAAACTCAGAAGTCACAGTCTCTTTTAAGTCCAGACATAATTTTGGTCAGATCATGTGAAGACCATGTAGATTAGTGTCTGATGGTCTTTTGAAGAAAGAACCATACAGATTGAGTGGACCTGTCCAGTCAGTGCACGCATTTGTCAGTAATCGTGCAGCTCAACTCGGAACTAAAGGAGCTCAACGATTCGACGAACAATACCAAAGAAAGGACATTTGGGTAGGCCGCATAAATTACTCAGTTACTAAACTGCCAGATCATGATTAAAAGTAACTGAGAAAAAAAAAAAGCAATGACCCACATAGTCCT
Organism: Griposia aprilina; assembly: GCA_916610205.1. Classification (NCBI taxonomy): domain Eukaryota; kingdom Metazoa; phylum Arthropoda; class Insecta; order Lepidoptera; family Noctuidae; genus Griposia; species Griposia aprilina. The sequence continues at coordinate 6,863,313 of OU744299.1, forward strand.
CACATTCACAATAATTAAAAAAAAACTAGTGTGTGTCACGTAGTTTTAGCGAAAATAGGTCGCGATAGAATATAATAGAATAGAATAGGTCTTTATTTGCTTAGAATGTAGGTACATAAAAATAAGTTGTTAAGTTACGACGACGCGACATTATAGTTGCGTTTACGCAGCGTCTACTCTGAGACAATGCGCTGGATCAATGACAGCTATGAAGGCACCGTTAGACCAGAATTTTCATGGTTTTATGGTTAAGCTTATTTCAGTGTTCAGTGTTCTTATAACTAGAGTACCGTCAAACGGGGTGAATAGGGATGCAGGGGTGAATCGCGACGAAACTTTAAAAGGGATTTTTAGATTGAAATAATATAGTTTGTTGCCAACAAGTGCACTTAATCGTTAATTATAATACAGTTAACACATTAGAGTCCTTTTTATTTCAATGTGTTTACGCCTGCACGTTAATTGTGAAGACGTTCAGTGTTTGTGTTTGTCGCGTTTGCTATTTTAAAGGGCCAGGCGCTGTATAGACTTTATTTTACTTGTACCGTCACAACATATATTTTTTATTCCAAATTTCATCATCGTCGCGAACATGTACGCTCCGCATATTATTATTGTTTTAATACAGTTTATACAAAATTAAATAACCATACCTCGATAAGGGAGTTTCATTGAAGTTCAATGGAGCCCCAACACAATGTTAAAATCCCTTTTAAAGTTTCGTCCCGATTCACCCCTGCATCCCTTTTCACCCCGTTTGACGGTATATATAAATAAAATATAATATAATAGGTACTCACATCTATGTAGGAAGCATTAATATAGTCGGAGTCAGGCTCCCGATCCACGGTCTCTAGCACCACGCGGTTGTAGTCATCTGTGGAGAATACGAAATGAGATTTAGCGACGTCAGAGAAAATTACTTGAACGTCTATGGCCCCCAAATATTGGCATAAAGCAACGGTAAGTCTGAACTTAATATGTTAATTTTATTTCATTTTAAATCTTTTTAGGTTCTCTATGTTCCGGATCTTGAGTCTCTGATCACTAAGGGGTTTATTTATAAACGTTGCTAAGAATTAAGACAATTTAACGTCAAAAAATAAACAGTTAAGCAGACGATAACTATTACTTAACTTTAAGCAACGTTTATAAATAAACTTGTAAATGTCTATATATCGAGATTGGACGCAGCCCTCATCGTTATGAAAAAGTGGTAGTTAAAGGCCTCGTTAAAACCGAAATAAAAAAACCCAACATTAAACACTTGATGACCGTATTGCAGATATCATTGGTTTTCATTGTCGTTATTTTGTCCCCAGATCGTGCTCTAGGGATAGATAGCTTTAACCACTTTAGGTATCTCTTGGGAATAATGTTCCGAAATTTAAAAGGGTGGCTTTTAAGAGGTGACACTGTTTACCAACGATTGATCGTAATGAATTCTGTGTTCCGGTCCTGTGGACCATCAGCGGTCATAAAGGTTGTCTGTAAAAGATCACTTTTAGCGATAAGACCGCTCATTGTGTCACCCTATGTAAAATTACTACATTTGTATCTGTAATTTTTATGGTGTACATAATAAAGCGTATTTTATTCTATTCTATTGCCAATGTATTTTATTTACAATGTTATCTATAATTTTAAACAAAATATACAGTTTGTGATTGGATACAATGAGCTGAAAGTTTCGATTTTCAGATGACTTTAATTGGTAGATTGTATCAGTTTCTGTTCATTGAAAATGTCGTGAGGAAAGTTTTGATTATGAATATGGATGGCTATAAGAGTAGGCGAAGACCAAATAAACGATAGATGGTCTGTGTGAATGATTATATGGTTAGAAAGGGGGGACTACCAAGATGACGACTAATAGAAAAAGATAATTATGAACCAAAATAAATTGGGATGGGGGCAGAAGAGGTATTATCAATTTCTGTTCATTCTCTATTGTCCCGATTCTACGCCAAATCTCAACTTTTTATTGTCATGAAAACAATAAAGGCGCGACACAAAGACACCTCTCGTCGCGCGACATGCGGTGCCTTGGACTGGCGCTGTCGCATCGGACCCGTGTGCACGAGCCTTAATACCATCACTCAATGAAGCTTGGTAGGTAAACAAGCAGATAATAACCGATTGCTATACATAACGTTGTTACAATATGAAATTAACGAACATTTTTAAACAATACATCTACATTGTTTCGACTAAAAATGTTCATAATTACCTTCAGTCTGCCACGCAAAAATGAAATTGTGTCTAAATTAATATTAACATGATTGTATTGTTGTACAACCAGCGGTTTTAGTACAATGCAGAATCTGATTATCAATTTTAATTATAGGTACACACGGCTAAATATCAAGCTATACATATCCAGTATAAGCTGACCTCTCATTGTACGGAAATCCTATACAATGCGAGATCAGCTTATACTGCAAATGTATAGCTTGATATGTAGCCGTGTCTACATGTCATATATGATAATCTAATAGAATTTGAATAAGTATTTTGTTAATTAATTGGGACAAACGAATGATTGATTTTTGTTTATTTATAACAGATTAACTAGACTTTTGAATATTTTGTGAATAATTAAAAGCTGTTGATTCCTATGACATAATCTCATTTATTCTGCAGTGATCAACTAAACTAAAGTATTTACTATTAGTGCCTTCAGGTATGTGAACGAGATCAACAGCATAATCGTATAGGAAAAAATAAAAGATAATAATTATTTTATTTTATCCCAAAAAAGCACCACTAAAAGAAGAATTACACTTCATCTATTTTATTTTAATTTAAATGTATCTTTCACCGATGTTACTATTTTTTTCACCGATGTTACCATTTTTTTCACCGATGTTACCATGTTTTTCAGCGCTTATTACGTATGTAGTAACGTCAGCTATTTCTCTCATGCATTATTTTATACATGTGGTGTTTACCTTTAACTATTGCACCGTTGTTTTACTTTTAATACGTATTAGATATTTATTTCAACTTGATACCCCAACGTGTTCCTAAGAGAAAAGTTCGTGACGGACGGACAACGAAGTGATCCTTTAAGGGTTCCGTTTTTCCTTTTGAGGTACCGTCAAAAGTGGTGAATAGGTATGCAGGGGTGAATCGGGACGAAACATTAAAAGGGATTTTATCATTGAAATAATATAGTTTGTTGCCAACAAGAGCACTTAATCGTTAATTATAATACAGTTAACACATTAGAGTCCTTTTTTATTTCAATGTGTTTACGCCTGCACGTTAATTGTGACGACGTTCAGTGTTTGTGTTTGTCGCGTTTGCTATTTTAAAGGGCCAGGCGCCGTATAGACTTTATTTTACTTGTACCGTCACAACATATATTTTTTATTCCAAATTTCATCATCGTCGCGAACATGTACGCTCCGCTTATTATTATTATTACTTTACTGTATATTAGTTACACAATAAGCACAGTAAACACATTAGTGTCCTTTTTGGCAACAAACTATATTACGAGTATTTCAATGTTAAAATCCCATTTAAAGTTTCGTCTCGATTCAACCATGCATCCCTATTCACCCCGTTTGACAGTACGGAGCCCTAAAAATCAAGGACAAAACTCAAAAATGTTTCCACCAAATGCACGCTCAAATCAAAGGTCCTTTCAGACAATAGAGGCGGTTGTCTCAGACGTCGTCAGACAAAACCGCGCGGTAACGAAGCTGGCCAACAATACGAATAACATTGTACAGCACACCGCAGTTTCCGAAGCTCAGAAGTTTCTATTGTGCCTTTATTTGCGGACAAATTGCAGCCTGTGATATAGACTGAATATTGGTGTCGGTGTTGGTCGATTCAGATTGGTTATAACTTATAAATACAGATCGGATATTCGGATCCATATTAACCTGATATTGCGATGTTGGCTAATAAGGAATGCGCTTTTGAATCCAAAAAATCTTAACTTTAACTAACACACACCACCCCTCTTTTTAAACCCTACTACTACACATCTTTGCATTGGGTGTTAAACATTAATTTTAAATAAATATGCATCTGAATAGTTATGCAATCCAAGATTCCCGGGTTCTTTTTTAAATACAGTAATTTTTAGTAGTCTCTTCTATACTATACACCCGACTAAGTTATGCATTTCCGGTGTTCCTGGCACCCCAGGATACTTTTTAAAAAAAAAAAAAAAAAATTAAGAAGCCTCTTTCATACTTTTATTGCTAAAAATTAACTTTAAGTAAATATGAAAGAAATATATTTTATTTGGGACTCGCACAGGAAATACAAAGAGTAAAAAATAAATAAAAAAGGAGCATTTAAAACTAACAAAATTAACAATAAAAACAACAATAAACAATTAAAAAAAAAAACTGTGCGAGGCCAAAAAGGCTCCTATCTCAGCATAAAGCTGCGATATTTAAAAAATAAGTACCGCAGCGCTGGTATTCTGATAGGGCCCGTTGTGATGCCACGGACACATATACGGACATCCTTATATCCCACTAGGGGATTATTAATAAATACATTTTAAAATTAAATACTAATAAGAAAATAAATCAATACAAAATCGCAAATAAAAAATACAAATCAAATTGCAATTGATATGCATCCGAATATCCGATCTGTGCGAAACCAGCAATGTACAAATACAAATACAAATACAAAATGTTTATTTCAATAACTTAAAAATACGTTTACATCTTTAGGGAATTTCCATTTAAGTAAAAAATATACTTGTGTTAGGAAGTTCCGCTCTTCCACTAGTTACAGCTTACAGTATAAGCTATTGAATAGACATTCAATTTCATTAGTTATCAGGATAAAAGTGATTTAGATCAAAAATATAAAGAAAAACAAACAAAGTAATCATTAATTATAGACGCGCTGTAGTATGGAGGTGTGAATGAGTGTGTGTGGGTGTGTGGGTGTATGTGTGTGTGCGTGTGTGTTTGTGTTTGTGTGTTTAAAGATAGTATATAGTATAAATAGCATTTATGATGTATGTTAATAATGAATTAAGTGAGGGGGAAATATTCTCAGAAGATAATTAACCGGCATTGTTAGTATTTATAAGCTTATCGTTTGGACTAAATTCTCAATATCATCATAAGTTTTGGACTTTAGCCATTTAGTCAGAGCATTCTTGCAGTCTCGAAATGAAAGTAAGTAAATATTTAATTCCTTGTTTAGCAAGTTATATAAGTGAGAGGATTGCCTAGCGTATTGTCTCTTAGCAAAGACTGATTTAACAGGAACCTTGGGGATCATGTATTTCCTTCTCCCCTGTCGAGTCGTGGGATCGAAAGTGAGAGATTTGTGTGTTTTTAAAATAATTTGGAGAACATAAAGTTTCCGAACCGTCAGAATATCAGAACTGAATGTATTTTAATGTTTAATTTTCGATAGCGTTATTTAAATAATGGTATAATACTGTGGCATGTAATGCATTATAAAAAACAAGTAATCTACGTATTGCAGGACAGTGTCTATTCATTTATTTCAAAGAAGAAGATTGAAGATTAAATATTTGAATTTAAAAAGCATATTGAGACGTGCACAGACCAGGGAAGCATGGCACAAAAGAGAAGGATGTCATACTCAGCAGTGTACAGTGGGTGAGAGCAAGGCTGCCCGTGATCAAGATTGAGTAAACGTATTTGTTTAAATATCTGTCTGAAAGATCTTTAACCTCACTTATCACTGAACAATTCAACTTAAATAGTCTTTTTATTGAATCAATCTACTCTTTATTAGACATTTTACCGTAAAAGCAGCGGCAAAGCTACGTTTTTATAACTACCCCAATTTAGATCCACAGACATCAGACCCAGACAAGTTGAAAAGACCAATTTATAGTTAAAAACGACCGTGTCTAAACCAAGCAACATTAAAGTAAAGTTCCTCACTCACAAACGACTTTTGCCGCCATTGAATGAACCGAGATCTAAGTTTAACGTGCTAAGACCACAATGGAGCCATAAAAAAGATTTCTCTTTTATAGCAAGGTTTATAGGGAGCCAAGAATAAAAACATACTTTGTGGAATGTGAGGAATGAGGTTATAAACTCGTAGATGGACTGGCATACCTTTTAATCGTCGCGTTTAGTATGAAAAGGCTTTTTCTTTGTTAGTAAAAAAAAAAAGTTTATTTTTTTCATAAAACGTAATTATGTTTCTTTATACCTAGGGATATAAGTAAATATTTTGGTCTTTTGAGTCGAAGCAAAGTAAAAGTTTGTAATTTTTATTCTATGGGTGCCGATGCCAAAAATAAACTATTATTATTATTATTACTTCAATCTTTATTATTATTATTATTATTACTAAAACGATTATTATTATTATTACTGTCTTTTTTTACCTGACTTCCAAAAAGGAGGAGGTTATATGTTCGGCTGTATGTGTTTTTTTTATGTATGTTCACCGATTTCTCCGTCAATTGTGGACCGATATTGAAAATTATTTTTTTCTTTGAAAGAGTATGCTCTCGAGATGGACCCATTATCACCAAGTCAGAATCTGATGAAGGGATCCCATGGAAATCGAGGGAAATTCTCAAATTTTATAGGCACACCTACAGCGTTTTGGGTATTTTTTATAGTAACTCGTGTATTTGCTCTCGGAAAGCACCATTTGCTAAAGTGGAACTGATGATGAAGACCAGAGGTGGCTACCGGAACTACTCAAAAATAAGTATTTCAGGGGTTGCGATTCGATTACTTTAATATGGTTGCTAAGCAATTTATGCTCGTCACAATGCATATGATGAAATGGAGATGATGGTGAAGAGAACTCCTCAACAATTAACGGCCCTATAACGGGAAAAGCTATATTTTGTAAAAGGTGATGAGCAGTTGACATTAGGCTATTGTAACTTAGATAAATTATTAACTGACCTACTAAAAAAAGAAAAATAAAAAACTTTTTTACAAATGACAACCGACTTCCAAAAAAAAACGCTTCAAAGTGAAAAATAACTTTAATCTCGGAAGTTGGTGGCAAAAAACTAAAATACAGATCCACAGACACTTCCGAAATTAAAGTTATTTTTAACTTTGTAGTGTTTTTTTTGGAAGTCGGTTGGTTTTTTGTAAAAAAGTTTTTTTCACGATTGTGTAACGCAACTAAAAATACAAATAGAATATAATACTCTTTAATATGTACCTACACCATACGAATTATAGATTTAAATCTGGAAATTTTACAGGGTGACACACTAGGCAGTTTTATCGCTAAAAGCTATATCTTTTGAAGACAACCTTTGGATGGATTTAAAGGGATAAGCAGAGACAATACCGCTGGTAGTCTGTGGTGTACAGATATTTTGATAAAAATACACACTGTAAAAGCCTTAATATGTACTTACAGGCATCACATTTTTACGTGGAGTACTAAATCCCCAGTCACAAACCGTTATGTAAATCATACCTACTCAAATTGACAAATAAATATACCGAAGAATAGAGTCATAAATATGTAGAAGGGAGGCGAACAAACTTCAGTACCTAGGTAAGAATTTATACGAAAGAGGAAAATAAAAATAAGTGGTCCTTAGTTACTTACATGGTATGACTTTTTGATTTTGGTTTTTATGTGAATTCGTCTTCTTTGTGGCGTGTCGACACGAGTGAGTTTCCACTTTGACCGCCGTCTGTAACAGAAATATACACGTTAACCGATTTCTATACATTTTTCTTACGAGTTAGAGTCTGATTATTATTTTAAGTGGATACGTACAGTCAACAAAAGAGATAAGTATGTAAGCAGGCGGGTAGCTAAATGATAAATGATTTTATTTCTGTAAGTAATTTTGTACAACCACTTTTACAAGTCAATCATATTTTTAAAACTAGATGAGGTCGGCGTTTCCTATCTGACTATTCAGAGAAGAAAGGCCGAAACAAAATTAGAGATCACAGTCTCTTATAAAGTCCAGACATAATCTTGGTCAGATCATGTGAAGACCATGTAGACCGGTGTCTGAAATGGTCATTTGAGGAAAGAACCACAAAGTTTGAGTGGACCTGTCCAGTCAGTGCACGCATTTGTCAGTAAACATGTAGTTCAACACAGAACTATAGGGGCTCAACTAGGGGCTAACTTGCAAATACCTACATTTTAGTAATTTTAAAAGTGTAACATATTTTATATCTCATCTAAGTTAAGTTTTAAACGGGTACGCGACATAAAAATAGTAATAATGACTACGTAGTAGAATTATGATTATTTTTTGCCTGTAAACTTACCTAGCTCTTTTGTCAAATAGACTTAAGTACATAGAAATTATATGTTCTGCTTCTGATATTACAAAACTATTTAAATCGGGAAACAATCTTATTATAATTTTGTTAATGCAAAACTCCAAGCTAGCAACATTTTAAAACTTGTGACGGCTTCAGAAAATGCTGACTGGACAGCGAAAGATATTGCAGTCATTTCATTGGTGGTCCGGAAAACCAGTCCACTGGTCGCATTGGTGGAAAAATAGAGGATTATTGGAATATGAAGCCAAACCGGACTCCATGCGTCAGCGATACTTTTATTGTTACTGTTAGCCTGCATCATCCCACTGCTAAGCAAAAACCTCTTCCCATGACTTCCAGCTATTTCGATCCAGAGCTAAAGTGGACCACAGGACGATTGTTTTATTTAAAATAATATAAAACTTTGTCTCAGATTTTGATCCATATTAATTATTAATTTATGTTACAAATTTATGTTTTAGCCACACAACGAACTACGAGGCGGCGAGCCTCCTTGCTGGATTGCCGCCATGGGATCTGGAGGCAAAAGTCCTCGCGCAAATTTGGGAGCGGCGCGAGGAGGCGAAACGCCGGGGCGTTACTCCGCTGCCGCGAGAAATCGCGGCACAGCGGACAGAGCTCCGGCGGGATCTCATGGCGGCATGGAGAGTGCGACTGTCGCGACCCAGCGCTGGGCACGCCATAATTGCGGTGGTAAGTCCCCTCTTTGAGGAGTGGCTTGAGAGGCGCCACGGCGTCCTCACCTTCCGCCTGACGCAGGTCCTCACCGGACATGGCTGTTTCGGGAGGTTCCTGTTTCGGATAAGGCGGGAGGACACGGTGGAGGACTGCCCGGCTTGGGCAGAGCACCGCCGTGTCCTCGTGGCGGCGATCGGCGGCGGCGATCTCTCGCGTCCGGCCCTGGTTCATGCCATGGTACGGAGCGAGAGGGAATGGGAAGCAGTCACCTCCTTCTGCGAAGCGGTAATGCTCGCCAAGGAGGAGGCGGAGCGCGTGAGGGAGAGGCAATCATTGCGCCCTCACGCCCCTAGTCGCCGCAGGAGGAGACACCCTGGGCGTCGGGAGTCGATAGCCGACTCCCGGCCACCATAGGCGCGGGCCTGCGGACGGCGAGCAATGGGCAGCTCGCCGTCCGGTAAGGACCAGGCCCGGGTCGATGGCGCGTTGTGTTCCACGCGCGCCTCAAAGAGATGTCAGCATAATTGACGGGGTCCGATAGGGCCGATGCCTGCCGGGGTCGCGGATTGTTCGAAAGAGTTACCGTGGCCCTGGCGCACAGGCAACTGAAGGAACACGGGTGGGTTTTAGTCAGTAAGAGTCTGACACGCCCTTCCGCTCCGCCCAGAGCGGGAGAGGTCATTTGATGATTTCCCACCCAAAAAAAAAAAACATTTGGACATTTGTCCACCACAACATATCCATCCATCCATCATCCATCATTCCATCCATCATCACTCATTCATTTCATTTGTCCATCATTTGTCCATGTTGTGTTGTGTGTGTGTTGTGTGTGTTGGAGTTGTTGTGTGTGACCATTTGGCCGCATATTTTGCAAAAAAAAAAACTTTAATTCAGACCTTGATCCATATGGTGTTATAGTAATACACACTACTTATATGCCGTGATTATGTGCTTAAGGTTCACTTACTTTGCGGTATAGGAACGGTGTTTTAGAAAAAAAATACAAACGTCTTTAAACAATGATAATTTACTTGAGTCTGTTTCTACATCTCACTGCATGCATTAATATAGCATACTATGTTAGTAACAAATGTAAAAAATTAACGAAGTGTAATTTTGCCGCCATGTCAAAACCTTGTTTAAAAAATCGAATCGATACCACTATAATTTTAAAGAACCTAAAATTAAGTCCAAAATTAAATGCATACATTTTTTTATTGAGATTTTCTGGATAATTTACAGGATCATTACAGCAGAACCTTAACAATTATTTTTTTCAATCTCCTAATACCGTTCCTTTTTATTAATAGCACCTCTTTTGACTAGCACAAATTGTGTGAAAAATTCCCAGTCCCCTTCATGATAACAACTTATGACAAGGCAAAGGGCAGATAAAATTTCCCGGTCGACCGTAAATTTTATTTTTTATCGAGGGTGTATCTCACCGGACGCCGACGGAGTGATGGGAAAGCAAACAAAAAATAAAAACTCAACTCGTCCCGATGCTCCGATAAAGTTGACAAAAGACGGTGCCAAGTTCTTTTTTTGTGATTTTTAGTACGTTAGCTTTTTGAAAGTGGAATATCGAAAAAAAATGCGGGAGTTCGCGATAGACGGTTGGTGTTGTGTTAGGGTTTTTGAATATTGATTTTGCTAATCGATTATTCTAATCGATATTCTTATTAATAGATCTCTCATTTTAATATTTTACGCTGGCAACTTTACCCTTTTATTATATTTGTGGTTGTTCTGTGATTGGCTGACGCAAAATGGCGGGAACCAATCAGAGAGCTCGCTTTTTCCCGCTCAAAATGGAGGGGTTAACATGGCCTAACCGAACGCTTGGCGAGTTGCGTGGTCTCTCTTGAATTTTGGGACTCGACGCGATAGGTTGTATTAGTGTTAATAAGTACCTAGTGATAAATATTGATTCTGTATGTGCAGCTCAAGTAAAATATAAGACCGTTATTTATAATCGTTGTATCATTGTTCGACTACGTCCCGTTCCTGTTGGTGTTTTCTACATTTCAGAAGTGGGATAGCAACGTAAGTACACGCCCATTAGTTTTCAATTATCATTATTTCTCTGTCGATAGCCACTGCTTGGTAACATGATTTTTATTTATAGATGTAAATAAATCCTTAAAGTCAGTCTGCAACTACATAGCAGAGACAAAGGATGTAACCGTTATTTTTTATAATTATTTTACTTAATCATGGTTGTGTACCTACCCACATTAACTTCACGTTATACTGATCTGTTATCGAGTAAAGGCATTGATATTCTATGATTGACTATGTTGTGTTACACTGTTTTTCTTGCATTAATCTCAGTTTTAGTAGTATGAATAGTTTTTTTTACGAGTCACACACATTTTGGTAAGATTGCTTGTTATATTAGCTCAATGATATCGTTTTTTTTTTAATGGTTAGTAATGTTTTGATATTTATCGCTCCATTTCCGACATATTTATGATAACTAGTTAATGGAATGCAGTCATCATTCTGTAATAGTTAGGTGTTATGACAATTGCCAGCTTTGAATTGCATACGCATACAGAGTAGGTACATAGTTTCACTGTAAAAATAAATATACAATACTATCCTTACGACAAGAATTTACAGACATCACGGATATTTTTGAAAATCCTTAGATCGCTTATACCAGAAGCTAAGGTTGTTGTTTTGTTTTCTCTTTCGAGTTCTTGTATCATGGATGGAACATCTAGGCGCCCAAGCATGGAATCCAGTCATCGACGACTTGAGACGCCCTGCGCGATGGAGCATCGAAGTAGGAGCCGGGTGAGAGACCTCAGCCATAGTCGGTTGCGAACTCGCCCATCTCGCAACCGGGATCAAGAACTGGGATTGAGCCATGAACGAGTCAAGTTCCTGGAGAGGCAGCTGCTACAAGAACGGGAGCGTCTTCTACATGCCAAGACCCGCAACCGGAGTTCCAACCGACGCAGCGAGCGGCGCACATCGTCGCGGCATGCCAGCCAGCGAAGCAACCGCAGTCGCAGCCATCGCAGCGGGACACCCGACCAGCAACGGCGACGAGCGGAAGCCAATCGGTACGGCGGAGACGGCCCACGTGCAGAGCATCGTAACGTCGCGGGACACTTTGAAAGGTCACGTAGCCCATCTGCATCTAAAAAATACATTGTTGATGTTTTCAAATGTTTGAAAGATAGTTTGGCATCTCAACCCGCCCGAGACACACGGTCTTTTCAGAAAATTGATCACACGAACATACTGCCTAATTTTGATCCGTCTACAAAAAACCAACGAATTGATGTATGGCTCAAAAAAGTCAATGAGTGTGCTAGTGTGTACGGTTGGGATGACAAAACTATCGTTCACTTTGCTATGCAGAAACTCCAAGGCCTCGCAAAAACATGGTATGAAGGTTTAAACTCTGTTTTGTTCAACTGGCAAGAATGGCAAGAGAAACTAATAAACGCCTTCCCTTGCGAACAAAACTACGGCCAGGCCTTAGAGGAAATGCTTAAAAGAAGGAGTAGGTATAATGAACCTATAGAGGTTTATTTTTATGAAAAACTGGCTTTACTTAACCAATGTGACATAACTGAGAAACGCGCAGTAGACTGTATCATTCATGGGATCAGTGATAGGACCCTCAAATCAGGTGCTCTAGCTTTACGGTCCTCTCACCCCGATCAGCTCTTGCAATTCTTGATGAGCAGCAGAGATTCTTCTCAGCATTTCGATCGAAACCATAACAAGAACAAAAACGATCACTCTAATACCCCTAGTGGTCAGAGGTCAGGTGCTAAATCGGGTTCATTCCCTGGATGTTACAATTGTAAAGAAAGGGGTCACAGCTTCTTACATTGTCCTAAACCGCTTATAAAATGCACGAAATGCAACAAAATAGGGCATACAGTTAACAACTGTAACACGCAAGTAGAAAATAACGTCGTAAAACCCAGTAGTAATATTCCAAAAGCCATGTGTATTGATGTAGCTAGTCAAGGACGGAACTCGCACCCGAACTCGAAGTTTATGAAGGATGTAAAAATTAACGGTACGTTACAGCAAGCCTTTGTAGATTTTGGGAGCGAAGTCACGCTTATAAAGGAGTCTGTAGTTAATGAATTAGGCTTGACCCACGATCACAAACCATCGTTATTGAAAGGGTTTGGAAACGGTATAGTAGAGTCACTAGGAGAGTTGTTACTTAATTTTGAGGTGGATGGCGTTAACGCTCAGGTTACATGCAAGGTTGTGTGTGATAATTTGTTAGAGAAATCTGCGCTAATAGGGCAGTCCTACACCGAACAACCCCACATCATAGTATATAAGGATGTAACTAGGCTGCAATTTATCGATGTTGGCAATGAAATGCCACTTCCAGACCCGGATTTAACAGAATCCTCTCTTAAGATTAGGGCAACAGGATCGGTAGAGCTCTACGGTGCAGCATCAGTGAAGGCATGCATTGAATCTTCTACATGTGGCACCATTGTCTTGAAAAATGTTATCGCTGGGAAACCAAATAAACAGTACTTTGTTTGTGGAGGTCTCTATCGCTCTGAAAGTAGTCGTGTCTATGTAACCGTGTTTCCATGTTCAAGCTCCTGCTGGATAACGAATAATTTAGTTTTATGTCGTGCAAAGCGAGTAGAGGTTGTCAGTAGGGTAGTTGTCGAACCACCAGAAATCCCTATGGCGATTGAGGGCGACTTCGATGAGAATCTGATTCGTGTCGGTGATAAGGTTCCGGAAGATGTGAAACAAAGGTTGTTTGAGTTGCTCAGAAAATATCATCGTTGCTTCGCATCCTCTCTTAGTGACCTAGGTTGTACCAACGTGACCGCAATGAATATAGAGTTAAATAGTGAGCGCCCTGTTGTCTATCGCCCATATAGGTTGTCGCATCATGAACGTGAGAAGGTACGGTCAATGGTGAAGGAGATGTTAGATGCAGGGATAGTAAGGGAGTCGATCTCAGGGTACGCTAGTCCGATTCTACTCGTACGCAAAAAGGATGGGTCGTTTCGAATGTGTATCGATTACCGTATGCTTAATTCTATCACACTGAAAGAGCGCTATCCTATGCCCATTATCGAAGACGAGATAGCACGTCTTACTGGCCAGGCTTGTTTCATTTCGCTCGATCTTGCATCAGGCTATTACCAGGTGCCGATCTCAGAACGAAGCAGACACCTCACCTCGTTTGTCACGCCAGACGGACAGTACGAGTTTAATCGCATGCCGTTTGGTTTGGCTAACGCACCGGCCGTTTTTCAGCGGATGATGAACTCAATATTAGGGTCAGCTCGGTTCAACAAGGCAACTGCTTATTTAGATGACGTCCTTATATTCGGTAAGGACTTTAATGAATGTCTGGTACGGCTTGAGGAGGTATTGCAAGTTTTGGAGAAAGCAAATCTCACTTTGAATCTTTCCAAATGCGACTTCTTACGGGACAAGATCCATTATCTTGGTTATGAAATCAGTGCAGCTGGGGTTAGGCCAGGTGATAAAAAAATCATTAGTGTCATGAATTTTCCACGACCTGAGAATGTCCACAACGTACGCCAGTTCCTTGGTCTGGCTAGTTATTTCCGTAAATTCATCCAAGATTTTGCCCGAATTGCCTTGCCTCTCAGTAAGTTGCTAAAAAAAGACACCTCATGGACATGGGGTGATAGTCAAGAGGAGGCTTTTGAAGTTTTGAAATCTAAGTTGGTTGACAGGCCCATTCTTGCCATATATGATCCTGCAGCAGAGACAGAGCTTCACACCGACGCAAGCAAATTAGGTGTTGGAGGTATATTATTACAGCGCTACGAAGGAAAAGATGCTTTCCGTCCAGTAGCTTACTACAGTCGACAAACCTCTCCTGAGGAGAAAAAATTCCATTCGTATGAACTGGAAACTCTAGCAGTAGTCTGTTCTTTGCGAAAGTTTAGGGTCTATCTGCTAGGGAAATCCTTTAGGATCATTACAGACTGTAGTGCTCTACGATCTACGTTTTCAAAACGAGACCTAATCCCGAGGATAGCACGCTGGTGGCTCTTACTACAAGAGTTTCAATGTTCAGTTGAGTATAGAGCAGGCGTAAAGATGAGCCATGTAGATGCACTGTCCCGCAATCCAATCGAGAACTCGGAAGACAGTCCCATCGATACATTTTCAGTTATGTCGATCAGTGCTGAGGATTGGTTACATACGCTTCAGCTTGGAGACACCGAACTCAGTAGGATTAAAAACATTTTAAATGATAGTCCTAATGAGAAGGAACTCCGATACATAAAAGATAATTTTGTGGTCAAGGATAACAAATTGTTTCGTTGTATAGGTAACGATAAAAATAACGTTCGTTGGGTGGTGCCAAAAGGTGCGAGGTGGCAAGTGTGCCGGATGAACCATGACGATATTGGCCATTTTGGGGTGGAAAAGACTCTCGAAAGAATAAAGAAACACTATTGGTTTAGTAAAATGTCCAAGTTTGTAAAAAAATATGTTAGTTCATGCATTGAATGTGCATACGCAAAGAACAATACTAAAACACACGAGGGTCTGCTCCATCCCATCACCAAAATAGAAGTACCATTTCATACGGTGCATGTTGACCACCTCGGGCCTTTTGTCAAGTCAAAGAGAGGCTATACCTATTTACTTGTAGTTGTAGAAGCCTTCACCAAATTCTGTTTTATCAAACCTGTCAGAAATACCAATAGTTTGAATTCAATTAGAGTTCTTGAAGATATATTTTTTACATTTAGGGTCCCTGACCGCCTTGTGAGCGATCGTGGTACCTGCTTTACATCTCATGCTTTTAATCGATTCTGCTTAGACAAGGGCATTAAGCATATTCTTAATACAGTAGCCAGTCCGAGGTCAAATGGCCAGGTTGAACGCTACAACCGTACGATTCTCGACTCTTTGAAAGCGATGACTGTTAAATACGGGGAAAAGGATTGGGATAGTCATTTAGGGAAAATTCAGTGGGGTCTAAATAATACTTTTCAGAAAACCACTGGTAGGACGCCGTCAGAGGTACTATTTGGAACTAGTATGAATAGCGAAATAAATCCTATTCTTAATGAAGTTACCGAAGAATCTCGCGGAAACTGCGAAATTACCGCTATTCGAGAGAAAGTCAAGAATAGGATTGATAACGAGCAAATTAAGCAAAAGCAGGTTTATGATAGGGACAGGGTGCCAGCCCGGATCTATGTCGAAGGTGAACTCGTCAAAATAACTAAGACTTGTTTCAAAAATGACGGACAAAGTAGAAAGCTCATGCCCTCGTTTATAGGGCCCTATCGCGTTACCAGAGTCTTAGGCAGGGACAGATATAAGGTAGCACCAGTTCCGGGTTTGGCCAGCATGCAAAATAAACGGCCCACTACCGTGGCAGCAGACCGTATGGTGCCATGGATACACATTGCGGCCCTAGAGGTGAATAATTCGGATACCAGTGGCACTGACGACGAGGACCATATTGAACCATAATTTGACCATTTTATGGTAATTTTCCCAAGTTCTTTAGTGTATCCCACTTAGTTTTAGAGACACTTAACTACAGATGCGTGTCATTCGTTGTTTCAGATCAGGCACGAGAATCGATCGGATCGTGACTTGATTCAACAAATGTCCTACTGGCTGCCACAAGTAAATCGATCGTCTTGTAGGCACCAGTTAGGCCCCCGAAAAATCGATCGTTCGGGTTAGTAGTTCGATGATGGGTAAACTGAATTAATCGATCGTTCAGACCCCAAAGCAAAGTTTAATTGTAAGTGACGGAAAACATAAATCGATCGTTGTTTTCTGATCAAATTCAAAGAGAAATTTATGAATATAAATTATACAAGATATTACTGATCCGATGAATGTAATTTAATAACTAGACTTATAATTTGTTACAAATCTATTGAGTTGATTTGTACTTTACGTTCCTTGACAGTTGATTCAATCTTATGTGTATAGTTGAGTTTAATATTTACGTCAGATATTTACTTCAACCTAATGAATTGTTAGCTATTGCGTTTATACCTTATCGAACTTATACCTAATTAAAATTAAACATATTTTTATTATGTTATCATTACATATTATTAGTTTAGTAAATTTGTATGAGAATTATTATTCATTGTTGTCATATTATACACTTACCGCAATTTCTTGGGAACTGATTAACTAGTCATACTCGATTAGTCTTAGGGAAGCAGGTTACGTAATACTGTAATATTATGATATTGAAACATTATATATGTAAAAACTGGGCAACCCGCCAGCGTTCCGATTGTTAGGGTTCCACCTGGTGTCGTGTGTGGGGACGCACACGTTGTCAGGACGGTCGATTGTTAGGGTTTTTGAATATTGATTTTGCTAATCGATTATTCTAATCGATATTCTTATTAATAGATCTCTCATTTTAATATTTTACGCTGGCAACTTTACCCTTTTATTATATTTGTGGTTGTTCTGTGATTGGCTGACGCAAAATGGCGGGAACCAATCAGAGAGCTCGCTTTTTCCCGCTCAAAATGGAGGGGTTAACATGGCCTAACCGAACGCTTGGCGAGTTGCGTGGTCTCTCTTGAATTTTGGGACTCGACGCGATAGGTTGTATTAGTGTTAATAAGTACCTAGTGATAAATATTGATTCTGTATGTGCAGCTCAAGTAAAATATAAGACCGTTATTTATAATCGTTGTATCATTGTTCGACTACGTCCCGTTCCTGTTGGTGTTTTCTACAGTTGGTAGAAGTAAAATTGTTTCTTTTTGCAGGATCAATTTGAGAATTTTAAATGAACTGCATTTTGTATTAAATTGTAAAATATCTGTTGGAACATGGTAGTAAGTGTTACTGTTTATGTAATAATAATAAATAAAAATAATAAATGTTTTATTTCAGACCCACAGCGATCAATTTCGTTAATAAAAAATGCTGCAATTCAGTAATCACTTTTGCACTGAGAATAAATTCTGTAAAAAGTTTATACCTATAGTTTGCACAACGCACATTGTGGAACGGAATAATTGCCATTCTTAAAAACAATATTTATTTATTTATTTGCTTACATGCAACACTGATTAGTAAGCTTGCATTCAATTTCATTTTATTCTTAAAATTTGACTTTAGATGCCTGTATTTAACAGACACATTTGCTTCTGGGCGGTGGCACTGGGAACTGGTAAACGGGGCGGCTTGGAGGACTGTCTCGTGTAAATTTGACGTTCTAAAACTGCTGATTCACAGCCTAATTTGAATAAATGACTTCGTATTTTGATTTTGTTTCATAAAAATAAGAAATAAAAAAGATATATTTACTTTTATATTTCTGTGTTTACACCAGATTATTGTAAAATCCTGTCACTTTTGACACTCAAAATTCCACGTCCGCAATTGGAAAAGCGGGTGCTTAGCCATCGTACCAAATAACGGAATAAAGCACTATAAGTGGGTCACGTCAAGCGAGGGTTAACCTAGATAATTTATGTTCAGAGCACTAGGCGGCCATGTTGCCTGGCAGTGCTACGTTCAACATTTTTAATTTCACCTCACTGTTCGTATTTCAAAATAGTTCGTTTTCATTGTAATTACTGTATTTTTCAGTTACCCTTTAGTACTTTCCTCCTAACCTACGAACTATCTTATTGTTTTTTTTTTAAATAGAAGCTTATACGTTAGGATATACATACATACATACATAAACTCACGCCTTCTTCCCATGGGGGTAGGCAGAAACTACTGAACGCCACCTGCTACGATGCTTACATAATCCTTTTGCCTCGTTTACGTTCATAAATCTGGTCATACACGCACGCCGGTTGCGAGTACCACACGCAGAACATCATCAATAAGGTTACTATAATTATGTCTTCCTAGGGCTCCCCTCCCGGCGTTTCCATTCACATCTGCCTTGTTAATACCTTTTGTTAGCCGCCTTTCATTCATCCTCTCAACATGACAAAACCGTCTAAGCGTACAAGCTTACATTAGGATAATCGGCCTATAAAGTTCACACTGCTGGCTGGGTCACAAGCCTTCTGTCTGTGATTTGAGAGTGTCCATGGAGTTTCTTGCCCGTTCTTCTCCATAGGTACCTACTACGCTTTGGAATGGGTAACTAGCTTCATCTTTCTGACTGACCGACCCCTTGACAATTCAAAAGTGCCTGTAATTGGTTTATTTGAAATAAATGCTTTGAGTTTGAGTTTGAGTATGATTTGGGTTTTTTTATTCAAGAATATTCCATGACATGGTCCTTTCGTCCGGTGATGAGTCCGACTAAAGTCCTTAACATTTAAGTTCAGGTCACAATAGACGTATAAGGAGATAGAATTGGTAGCATAAAACTGAAGTTAGTTTCAACAGTTATTGGCAGAGTTTACACGGAAAACTGCACTTTTCTTCATTTTCCCTCTAACAATTCTTAATACGAAACCGCTAGTGAAATAAACGGTTCAGGTAGTTTGAAACTAGTGCGCACAGGGAGAAGCTCCAACAAAGAAATACTAGGCATTTCATTTTTAAAACTGAACCAAAAGATTAACTCGGGTAACTGAATTATACCACAACTTCATAATCTATTTCGTAAAAATCTTCGATTATGATTCAATTTGTTTGGTAGGTATATTGTGACAGTTTCGTGGTTTTAGACTTTTAATTTTTACTTTAAGTTCTGGAAGATTAAGTACGTGAGCGTAGTATGGGACGCCCCCCAGCTAGATGGACCGACGACCTTAAAAAGGTGGCTGGGACAGACTGAATGTGGAAAGCGGAGGACAGGGTTTTGTGGCGCAGCCTGGGAGAGGCCTATGTCCAGTGGAATGCGATATGCTGGGTTGATGGGCTGATTGAAGTACGTGAGTTACTATGAAATTATAGTTACTGATTTTATTTGGTCTTTAGAGTCTTTGGTCCTTCGTGATTTTCATTTGTGAAACGTAGCATTTTCTTTTTCTGAATAATTTTAAAAAATAATTCTTAATTAAATTCTGTTGTTCTAAGGTTGAGGAAGACTATCCACTCGTGATACAGTTTTATACTAGAACGAGGGGATAGGGAGAATCAATCCGAAGACAACCAAACCATTTTATGTTTACAATCTACCATTTTCACACTCTCCAACTGTTGATCTGCCTAGTTTTTATTGTCAAAATAACTTTAAACGTTTTTTTTTGGTCTATTCAGGGCTTATTATAAAGTTACTCTGTATGGTTGTCTCATATTCATGCATAAAAAAGATTATTATAAAAAAAAAACCTAGCCTATATATAATTATATTAGGGTGTTTGGATGCGTGTGAAATAACTACCAAGTTAATGTAGACAGAATATTGCCGACATTGAGTCTTCGTATATAAAATCTTACAAAATCAAAAACACAATAAAAAAATAACTGAGTTCGAGAAGTACCAAGGCAAGGCTCTTTATAAAAGTGAGTCTAAATAGACGATTATGAAGAAAGAACGAAAAAATATAACTTTCAACGATCGCGATACTCAAATAACTGACAAATCTCAATTTTTTATTAACTCCACAAAAGAAAACGACCAAAACGATGATCAAGTTAAAAAGCAGGATTTTGTATTCACAACAACGAAATTATGAAGCCTTTTGAAGACTTTTACTTTAGGGACTTCGTTTGTTATGGGATCTGTTTTTTCCTCTCCAAAGAATGGACGTATTATGATACAAAAGACTTAATACAATCCACTTTTTCGCTCCAAAATTACAATGCCAAATTACAATTTCTGCTATATCTCCAAGAAGTGTGTCTCGTAGACAATTTCTTTCGACGCCGGCTCATAAATTGTCAATTTAATCATGTCGTCTTCCTTCGTTGCTTTTTCTTTTTAATTATAGCATCGTTTTTTACTTCGCAAATGTTGATTTTTGATGTATAATTATTATTTATTTTCAACTTCTTTTCATTTCACTTCACTCTTGGGTATTTTATTGGTAAAAACATTTTTGTCCTTAGGTTGCAAATACATAATTATATACCTATTTTATTTAATCATGTCGAGGAGGTAAGAGCTTCGAATCAAAGCAGTTGGTAATGGACCTAAATTATAAATTTAGCACAATGTGCGTAAAATGTTCACCAAAAAATCTATTACACAATTTTCGTCGAGTGACAGAGTTGGTCCTTCGAGACCAAAGTTCGTTTTAGTGGCGTTTAAAAGCCTATCTACCTTTTAATACAGTTGAACAAAAAGGTGTTTCATCCTAACTAATATTATAAATGCGAAAGTAAGTTTGTTTGTTTGTTACCTTTTCACGCCTAAACCACTGAACCGATCATCATGAAATTTTACATATACGCTGTCAGGGGTACCGAAAAGGACGTTTTACCTTTCATCTAGAGAAAAAAAATACTGTTCCCGAGTGAAAGAACAATAAATGTCGATGGAGAAAATTGCTTTAGGACACTAGATGGCGCTACGTGTCTTTCGAGTCATAATTGAATTATATTATTAGAAACTTTAGTAGTGTGATAAGAGTTATTTAAAAAAAATGTAAGTACCTAATACATCTTGTGTGTCTGGAGTGAACTCGAACACCATTTGACCGAACACCACGAAAGTTGGCACGTAGGAAAGTATATATGTATTTTTAATGGAGAAGAATTTACAGATTTTTTTTCGACCTCCGCGCCGGCCTATCCTCGGGCAAAGGCTATAGTGTTTTGATAATCCTGACAAAAATTTCGGGTAATTTTAACTGTAGGTACACGACTAGCCTTCCGGAGGAAACAGGCGTGAGGTTTTATTTACTAAAAATCGCATAAAAAATCAGCGATCAAGGAAGATTGAAGTTAAATCCCCCATATCTTAGAAGCCACTTAATTTCCTAAGAGCGTTTATCAATGAACAAAGCTTACACTCAGCCGGGGTAGATGGCAGTGTTAGAACATCCATTACAGTGAATTATTATCTCCTAAGATGGAATCTTTTGGCCTCACACCAAACTGAATGTACCTAGCTATGTGGAACGGCATCCATTGATATTACGAATCTCGGGAGCAGTAGGTCAAGTGACTTGAACTATTAGTCTAAATTTTTCTAATTTGTTTTTTATAGAATTTTATCATAACTTATCATCACGCCTGTAATTCCCGAAGCGTTTAGCTGAGGTGCACCTATAGTATACCCACATTTCACCACTTATGTTTAAGTCCCATGTAATAGGGGGCGAGCTTAAGACCACCAACCAGCCACATATCCAAACTCCGGGCTGCTACTGAGAAATTTCAGATGGATAAAAACTTTTTTACAAAAAAAAAAAACAACCGACTTCCAAAAATAACACTAAAAACGTGAAAAATTACTTTAATTTTGGAAGTCGGTGTTTTTGGTCTTGTATTTTCGTTTTTGGGCACCGACTTCCAAAAATAAAGTTATTTTTCTATTGTTTTTTTGTAAAAAAGTTTTTATTTTTCACTTTTTAGTTGTGGTACCTACCCCACACAAATTCGTAAACGACTACTTGATATGTAAATAACAGTGACAGGAAATTATCAAAACATCATCAATATAAACTAAGTGGAAAACATATACAGTATTATGGATAACTCAAAAACTACTGGTCAGAACTTGATTAAATTTAAATTGGACCACGTGTAAAGCACCAACTATCCAATAAAAAAAGAATCATCCAAATCGGTTCATCCAGAAAAAGGTTCTGAGGTGTGGGTTCACATTAAAAAATAATGCAGTCGAATTGAGAACCTCCTCTTTTTTTGAAGTCGGTTAAAAACCCAATAACACTTTGCCCGACCTGGGAATCGAACCCAGGTCCTCATGCTCAGCAGATGCGCTTGCGACCACTAGACCCATGAGGCAGTCAGAGTTCTATCAATGTTAATATTAGGTATAAGTAAAGATTCAAGGTACAATTCAATAGCATGTCTACCTAAATACATACACTCATTCACGTCTTCTTCTTGGGAGTACGCAGAAACTACAGAACGCCATCTCCTACGACCCTTACATTCTCTTTTTCCCTCGTTTACGTTAATACATCTGGTCATACACGTACACCGGTTGCGAGTACTACGCACCTGACCTTTCTGAAGAATATCTCCAATAAGGTCACTATATGTCCGCCTAGGGCGTCCCCGCCCGGCGTTTCCACTCACATCTGCTATGTAAATACCTTTTGTTAGTCGCCTTTCATTCATCGTCTCAACATGACCAAAGCATCTACGCATATTCTTTTCAATTTTTGTCACTACATCTTCTTTTAAACCGTACCGTTGCCTTATCACATCATTGCTCAGCCTAACATTCTGTCTATCTATGTTAACAATTTGACAGTGACACTGCAGTAGCAGTAAGGGCACTTTTCGGGATCCAATCGTTACAGTCCGGCCGTCGAGAGAATGCGTTCTTGACATCTATCAGTTACATACAAACGAATACGTGTTTGGCGAATTTGATCTTTATTATGTACTAGAATTGACCTACTGAAAGGTATCAGGAACGTATTCTCTCGACGGTGGGACTGTAGGTATTCATGTCATTTAAAGTAATTTTTGGGACGCTTGTTAATTATATATGACGGATGTTGGAGTGGCTGAGACACCACGTTTCGCTGCTGATTTTTTATCTGTTGGTCCTCCATCGCGGGCGTGTACGTGCAGGTGTTTAAAAAATAATACTTGCAAAGTAACGCACTTAATTTACTTACAAATATCGCAACAAAATATAACCATATAAAGTAACGATTACGATGATTAAATCAAATCACAATAATTGTTCAATCTTAATTGAGAGCTAATGGATTTAGGCGTGTGGACCGCGTGACGATCGCATCAATAAGGTCAAAGAGTAATAATTATAAGTAATATAGGTTGTGATCCTCTTTGCCGCCATGACACTCACAGGCCCATTCAGTGTTACCCGCTCTAAATTAAAAATAAACCACAACCACCACCACCACCACTAACGAAATAAATTATAAACCACAGAGTTAAAATAATAGATTGCAAATTTCAAAAAGTGTTACAATAAATCAACTATATCATCGCGCGCCGTTATATATAATATGTTTTATTAGATTATTTATATTTTCTTATGTTGCTCTTTCACATATTTGCTGAATGTGTTCTAGCGAAGATCAGCACCATTTTCAAAAGAGGATTGTGGAACGTGTTTATTTTGTAAGGTTTTCGTGTTTATCAGCTTTGATAAAAGTCTATAGTACTTTCTATATTTAATTGGATACGATTTAAAGAATACCTAGGCCGGGGATATGCTTGGAGTTTTGACAGCGCATTAAAATCAAAATATGCTTAAATAAAAATTACATCCCAGGTGATCGTTTTAATAAAATAACAAATAACTTAGTCACTTACTTGAAACTCTAGTTTGTATAATACAGGATATTTTCTCCGTTGGTCGCAGAGTTTGGGGAAGTTCTTCAGTTCGACGGGCCGGTCCGGTATCGTCTCCGATATGGATCCGTTCTCGTCAGCTGTGGAAAAAATTGCGTTTGTAGGTATATACATTATAGTGAAATTTAGTTATTAGTAACATTTAGAATACAGTAATACACTCTTGTTAAAAGACATGTTGGCAGCTATAGCGGTTAGGGTTAATTTGGCGGTTACAATATACTTTCGGATACTTTTCTTGCTACCAATAAAACAGGGGGCCTACTCTTTAAGCATGAAAGCCGTAGTTTCGGCCGAGATTACGGATGTTTCCTACTCCGTATCGCTTTCGGACATAACATTAGTCCGGGACCCGAACTAAAAAATAATGACAAAACGATTTCACAGTTGTCCTTACTGCTTATGTGTTTTCGCCCGTCCGAAAAAGTTAATTAATCGGGAGTAGGGTTCATATCTAAGTATCGCACTACTTTCGGATGGGCCCGTATCTTCGTTGGCGGACTTAGAGAGTGCGCCCCCTGATTTGTTCTATTATCTACGGATTAATTTAGTTACAAACGTGAACCAAATTATATGCTTTTTGGATTATCACGACTATCATTTTACAAAGATGAATCTTAAAAGATTCGTGTTTATAAAATGCATAAAGAATGTAAAATAAAAAAACCTTGAAATTTTGTCTAATAATTCGTTCTTAACAACATAATTTATTTTTTATGCGTATTCCGTGGAACATGGTGTTGGTTACACATTTGGCCATATCTTTTTTGTATTTCTTCCTACAAAATGTAATGTGTCACTGTTTGATTTCCCTAATAAATAAATTAAAATAATCTATGTACTGTCCCTCTCGATTCTACTCACCCCTACCTCTTCACAATGTATGACTGTATTCCAATCCAGAATTCTCCGGTACGATCCAGTTAGAACTGGATACATACCGTTCAAGACGAGTAGCTCACAATGGCACGTGTAATCACAGCAGGCTACAGTATGCAACCGGTCACCCGGATTAGTTAGCACGTGCTTTGTTAGATACTCTAAGGTATGCTTAGCCATATTGTATGCAAAATTGTTGAGACAAGCAGCTTGGTATATAATTTCAAAGACTCAAGAGTTGTATGTTTTTCTTGAATTTTTGACAAGATTTCTGCTCCTTGTTATATCTAAGTAAAATTATTTCTTTATTTTTGTTCAACCATTTATGGACACAAATATAAACAGACTAGAAGGAAAGAACAGAATAATACGTACAAAAGTGATGCTTTCATTATAGGTATCTATATAATAGGTCGGGGAAAAAGATTTTTCGTATATTATAGGTATAAAGTTATTGTCTAACTAAAATAACTTTATTTTCGGAAGTCGCTGGCCAAAAACGAAAATACAAAACCAGACACCGACTTCCGAAAATAAAGTTATTTTTCACGTCTTTTAGTGTTTTTTTTGGAAGTCGGTTGTTTTTTTGTAAAAAAGTTTTTATTTTTCACTTTTTAGTTGCGGTACCTACCCCACACAAATTCGTGTACCACTACTTGGTATGTAAATAACAGTGACAGGAAATTGTTAACACATCATCGTTAAATACTAAGTGGAAAAAATGTGCAGTATTAAGGATAACTCAAAAACTACTAGTCAAACCTTGATCAAATTTAAATGGGACTACATGTGAAGTACCAGCTATCAAATAAAAAAAGAATCATCCAAATCGGTTCACCCAGAAAATAGTTCTGAGCTAAAACAAATTAAAAAAAAAACATACAGACGAATTGAGAACCTCCTCCTTTTTTTGAAGTCAGTTAAAAAGTGGAGCATGGTCGCCGATATTAGTAGTTACGACATAGCTGAAGAGTTATGGGTTGACCACAAAACAGTTTTAAGCTGTTTGAAAAAGTCTGAGTACTTAGACAAAAAGCTCGATATTTGAGTACCACACGAGGTCTTAGTCTTGAATTTGTATATCAAATACGAAACAACTTTTTCCTCGACCTAATATTTAAAATAAGAATACATGAAAAAAAAAGCTGCCTGGCATCTTCAAAGACAATTAAATATAGTCCTGATACGTTATTTGACTAATCGTTCTCACTCCGATAAATTATGATCGGTATCAGAATAAACCAACAACGATACCGAACCATATCGAAAACTTTTTAGTAAGTACTTTTTCTTTTCTTGGAGCGAAAACTTATCGGTGTTAGATCGGCACAATATGTTCTATGTTAAATCTACGTATTTCTAAGAGAAGCTTCTAGTCAGTGCCGGCGTTAGGGTAGGGCGCGGCTGGCCGACCGCCCAGGGTGCCAGAGGTGACGGGGCGCCGAAGGGGCAGTGATTAGGCGCCCCTTCACTTCTGGCGCCTGCAGAGTACTTTTGTTTTAGTTCGCATTTGGCGTTAGAAAACCAAAAAACAAGTTGAGATCTCTTCGCTTGCTCTTGCATCCGACATTCTCTAATTTGTCAAACTTTTCTGCATAAGCCGACAAATAACTCCTATTTCTTTATGAATGGACATAAGATAACCTAGGCGGAGTGCTGAAATTTTTTGCCCCTCTCTACTCTCCAAGAAGGGAGAGGAGCTCCGCCGAAATATCGCTCAGGGCGCCTGTAATGTTAAAACCGGCATTGCTTCTAGTGTAATATTGTTCTAAGTGTTAAACTATTCTAAGCCACACCACACTATGTTAATAACTTGACGTCCATTTAATTAATCTAATCTACGTTAATTACATTATATGAATTACGTTATTGTGTAGCTACTACTAATATTATAACATAATGATAAGTTGACGTGTTTTGTAAAACAATTTCGCTAATAAGAACCAATTGATAAAAACGACCTCAAAAAGGAATCATTTCTTTTTTATTACCTGGCTACTGTTTTGATAAAGGAGTAAATTCTGATTAATAATTTATGAGCCTATTTCAATCCGTGCCAAAACACATGTAAAAAAGAGTACCTAGGCATATATAAAATAAAAAAAAATTGTATGTTTATTTGTTACGGTAAAACGGCTGAACGGATTTAGACGAAATTTGGCAAATGGGTAGACCATGACCTGAAGTAGGACATAGAATACTTTTTATTCCGATATTCCCACGGGATCGAGAGTTATGCGTGTGAAACCGCGAGGCGCAAATAGTTGAATACAAAAACACTCGATCAAATGGTATGCTTATGCGATCAAATAATTCAAAAATAATTTCGTAAGTAAAAATCTGGCCGAACGAGTTTCCCAGCGGAGATTTATCGGGTAAAATTGGCATTAAGGCTCCGGGTGGAAAGCACAGAATTGTGCCCGATTTAGTGAATGAGTGAATGAACCATCTCGACGCTGGGAATGATAAACGAGTGAATGGCGAATGGGAGGGGTTCAGAGTTGAACAACCCGTGATTTTGTGGCCCGTTTTATTGCTTGATTACTCTGAGACGTTTTGATTCTCCAGAGTTCTTATTTTGAATTAGGGCCCTAGGGACTTTTACTAAGTATTTTGATTTTAATATTAAAGAAAGAATGTGACATTATTCGTTTTCCATTATTCGTAGATATTGTGCATGGTAGGTAGATGCTAGATGACTCACTCCTCCCTGCTCTCACAATAATGAAATATTGAGGAAATTGCATCTTTTTAAATCTAAACACTCTTGCTGCCTGCATTTCTACCCACTTCCACTTAAGAAAAACGTTCTGATTAAACTGAATTTTTCCTTGGTTTTTTTTTAAATTTTACACTCGCAACTAACTTTTCTACTTTTCGCACCAAAACTGGGCACAATTTAACATATAATAAAAGGAATATACCTACCAGAAAACATAAAATTCAAAATAACAGAAAATTATGTTTACATACAATACAATATATCATATCATAACATCACGCCTGTAATCCCCTAAAGGTTAGGCAGAGATGTATCCACAGTACACCAGCATTTT
This sequence comes from Griposia aprilina, assembly GCA_916610205.1. Classification (NCBI taxonomy): domain Eukaryota; kingdom Metazoa; phylum Arthropoda; class Insecta; order Lepidoptera; family Noctuidae; genus Griposia; species Griposia aprilina. Next base: position 6,891,580 of record OU744299.1, read on the forward strand.
TGCCAGTTACGTTTACATAGAACTTAAGAGAATTGCGACTAATTCACATACCGCCTAATAACGGCACAAATAAAATAACTATGAATCTTCTTTAATAGTCTTTAAGTACTAGGTGTGTTTGTTTATTAAATTAGGTTATAATGGATGTTCTGTTATGATAACAGGCTTTTAATTTGATTAAAATATTCCGATAGTGAGGACAATATTTATACATCATCTTTATTTTTACTTACTGTGAAATAACCTTGTGATCTCCTTCAAAATTAGTCGTGTTGTATTAGTTAAATGTAATGTGTTAAAATTAAGGAGGAATATAGGTATTAAAGGCTCATAACTCCTGCTTATTCCCATAGGCAGTAGCTTATTAAAGTAGTTGTGTAAAAGGTTCAATGATAGCTCCAAGATTGGCCATCTCATTGAAAAAATATCAGATAACAGGCAGCCGTATACACTTAATTTTACAAGTTAACGTAAGACCGGAAATTATTTTAGGTACCCCATACTGCTTCTCTTTTGTCGCAAGTTATCATTTAAATAACATACCGTACAGCTATCTTCTTAACGTCCCTCGGGAATCATCGCATTTCTGAATACAAGCGAATGCTAATTTTCATGTCCATCAATTATTAGATTTAACGTGTTTAATAATTTAAATTCAGAACTAAGAAGGTACTTTATTGTTATTTTGTTTTGACGTTTATTTAATTTATTGTTTATAATAATTTGAATTCAGAACTAAGTACTTTATTGTGTTGTTACGTCAAAACAAAACAACCCACCCCAACCAACCAACCACCAACCCAACCTACTTAGTTCTGAATTCAAATTATTAAACACGTTAAATCTAATAATTGATGGACATGAAAATTAGCATTCGTTTGTATTCGGAAATGCGATGATTCCCGAGGGACGTTAAGCAGATAGTTTGTACTGTACATACATCACGTAAGAAATACGACTAGTAAGACTATATTGGAACCACCCTACGAAATTCCGAAACGATCGCGTATCACAACAGCACGTTCAAAGTTAACCCTTCGATAAACACGCTAAAAATGGTCCATAAAATAACGAATACAGGCCATTTGAAGAGGCGATATGGTGGGTCGTTATTGTGTGCGTCTAAACACAGGCGGGGCAGGGTTGAGGACCTCGAATGGTCCTTCGCTCCGGTATGATGACGGATGTATTAGACCTTCATGCTGAGTGGCCATTTGCAACGGGAGATACATTTTTTTAAATACTTTTAGTGTAGTTTTTTTTTGTAATGTTTTAAATTATGAATAGTTAGTTATCTTTGCAGACTTTCTAAACAGTTTTCACTTTCTGTGACATGGAGAAATGAAGAATTTGAAACGTTGCTATTAGTGTTGTGCCAAGTGTCTTACTGGATTAGGCGTACCTAGACCACACCTAATTATTATTTGGGGAATAGTTTTGAATGTCTAAGAATTAAATTCTTTGTGTACGAGCACTAGTAAATTACGCTGGCTAGCTGAAAGGTGAAAGTAAATGATTTATTTACAGTAGGCACTAAGCGTTCAAAAGGCACTTTTGAACGTCAAAATGTACAAGAAAATAGAGGCTCAAACAGACAAGTAATTTCATTGAAATGATAGCCGCAAATACAAGACAAGATAAACACACAAAACAACTTAACAAAAGGCTGTAAATTTCTTGAAAAATATCTTCAACCATTTAGCTGTTCGCGAAATATCGTCGGTTCCCGCCATGGCGCCTTATCGTTCCATCGTGGCTTATCAGTGCCATCACGGTGCCTGCTTTATCAATTTGGTGGCCATTTTTGTTGCTCACCCTTGAAAAGCCGTAAGCCGCTTGTATTTTTGAGTTTACGCGATCAATCTACGGATTAGAGAGCTGGATCTTTTGGTGAAATCTTCGGGTGACAATCGCGAGATGAATTTTGACTTGAGTTATTGTTGTTAGGGGTTTTTGATGAATGTTTGTTTATTTAAATATTTTTGTTGTATATTTTTACTAAGTTACTTGATTATAATTATAATATTAAATATGGCCACTTCTCAACTCAGGATGTATGAAATGGCGATAGGTCACGGGAACAATTTGCGCTCCACGGATGCTCCTCAATTTAAAGGGTAAAATTTACAAGTCCGTGATAAGGCCTGTCGTACTGTATGGATCGGAATGCTAGGCCGTGAAGATGACGGATGAAAAAAGATTGCATGCAGCGGAGATGAGAATGTTAAGATGGATGTGTGGAGTGACGAAAATGGATAAAAGAAGAAATAAGTATATAAGGGGAACTTTGAAAGTGGCACCAGAGTGACAGAAAAGTTGAAAGGAAATCGTTTGGATTGGTATGGGCATGTGTGATTAGGAGGGAAGAAACGCATCTGAATAAATGAGTGATGAATATACATGTTGATGGATGGAGAGGGAGAGGAAGGCCAAAGAAAAGATGGATAGATTGTGTGAGGATTGATATGAAAGAGAAGGGAGTGAAAATAGCGTGACAGTTAACAGGTGAGAAAACGTTTTGCGCTGACCCAAGTGTGAGGTTGAGAAGTGGCTTGAGAAGCGCCACAGCATCCTCACCTTCCGCCTGATGCAGGTCCTCACCGGACATGGCTGTTTCGGGAGGTTCCTGTTTAGGATAAGGCGGGAGGAAACGCCCGGGTGTTATCATTGTGTGAATTGACCTGAGGACACGGTGGAGCATACGGTGGAGGTCTGCCCTGCTTGGGCGGAGCACCGTCGTGTCCTTATGGCGGCGATTGGCGGCGGCGATCTCTCGCGTCCAGCCCTGATGCAGGCCATGGTACGGAGCGAAAGGGAATGGGAAGTAGTAACCTCCTTCTGCGAAGCAGTAATGCTCGCGAAGGAGGAGGCGGAGCGCGTGGGGGAGAGGCAATCATTGCGCTCTCACGCGCGAGCAATGGGCAGCTCGCTGTCCGGTAAGGACCAGACCCGGTTCGACGGCGCATTGTGTTCCACGTGTGCCTCTAAGAGATGTCAGTATAATTGACGAGGTCCGATAGGGCTGATGTCTGCCGGGGTTGCGGATTGTTCGAAAGAGTTACCTTGGTCCTGGCGCACAGGCAACTGAAGGTACACGGGGGGGTTTTAGTCAGTTAGAGTCTGACACAACCTTCCGCCCACAGCGGGAGAGGTCATTTGATGATTTCCCACACAAAAAAAAGGGCATGATTATGTATGACCACTTACCTATGACAAAGTAAGCGAACTGCACAGCATTCTATAAAACAAGTAATGTAAATTGTTACCGAGAGCACTTATGCATGAACATTGCATATTCCATCACATAATAAGATGATTGTATTTTTAACGTTAATGCTGTAGAGAGCGTTTAGCATTCACTGAGTCTTATGAAGTTTCGTCATTTTAATAAGTACACTCGAGAGCAATGAATCCGGGTCACTTAAAGAATCCTAAAAATCTCGGAAACTAAAAATGCTAGGTTAATGCAATAAATTGTATTTAATAGACAATGTAATACTCCTTAAATGAAGGTATTAAAACTTCTTAGTTATTGTAAAGTTATATCATAAAAAAATCAAATTTGAAAAAGGGCCACTTTCGAAGATGGAACTACGAAATTACAGCATTTGGTTTTGCTTTTGTTTGTAATCTGTCATTTATGTGGGTACATAAACCATGTTGATAGTGCTCTATATTCATTATTCAAGCTGAAATTATGTCGCTTACGCCTGAAGAATGCACCAGAATACTTACAATGCTGGAAACCGGCTGGAGTCAGCGCGATACAGCCAGGACTGTCGGTGTGTCGCTGTCAACAGTACAAAGAGTTCTCCGACGTTACGAAGAAACTGGTTCTAACCTACGCATACCAGGAACGGGCAGAACCAGGTGTACCACAGCACGAGAAGACCGATACTTGGTGAACACCATGCTTCGAAATCGCTTTCTCACAGGAACTGAACTCACAAATCAGTTTCGACGCCTCGGAGGAAGTAACCCAAGTGTATGGACAGTAAGACGTCGGCTTGCTGAATCTAACTTAAAACCCCTTAGACCTACAAACGGCCCTAAACTGGAGCGTGGGCATCGTATTTCAAGACTAAGATATGCCCAGAGCCACGTAAATTGGAGTATTGAAGATTGGTCAAAAGTTATGTTCTCCGAGGAATCAAAATGTATGCTCTACAAGCACGATGGAAGACACAGAGTGTATCGAAGACCAGGGGAAAGATTCAAGCAAGCATGCATCGAAGAAAAAGTAGCCTACGGTGGTGGGTCTGTACTTGTGTGGGCCGGAATTTCTTCTGAAAGTCGCACAGAGCTGGTGATCATAGAAAACGGCTCTTTAACTAGCGTAAGATATGTGGAAGAAATCCTCAATGATCACGTTGGTCCATTTATGGTCAATTTAGGTGAGGATGCTATATTTATGCATGACAATGCCCGACCTCATACAGGTAGGATTGTGAATGACTACCTTCAAGAGATGAACATTACTCGTATGGAGTGGCCAGCGCGCAGCCCGGATATCAACCCGATCGAGCATGCTTGGGACGAGCTAGGCAGATGCGTAAAACAACGAAACCCTCCCCCAATCACGCTTCGTGAGCTCAAAATTGCTCTCACAGAGGAATGGGAGAATATTCCCCAAAATCGTATAAGGAACTTGGTGTACAGCATGCCAAACCGCGTAAACGCAGTAATGGAAGCACGAGGAGGCAATACGAAGTATTAAAATTCAAGAAAATCGTAATAAAGTTCAAAAATTTCATGTTTCCTATTTTTGTTTTAAGGAGAGATCAGCAGTTTTTTTCTTTATGTAATTTTGTGTTAATAAAATGTATGGTGACTCATATTTTTTTTACTTTCATTTAAGGAGTATTACATTGTCTATTAAATACAATTTATTGCATTAACCTATCATTTTTAGTTTCCGAGATTTTTAACATTCTTTAAGTGACCCGGATTCATTACTCTCGAGTGTAGGTACTCAAATACTTACGCTGTTCCTGTTATAACATTCATCGTGCATTATGTTTTGAAAGAAATTGAGCGAGAAAATGGTTTTCTTAGAAACCTTGAGAAAATGTTTTTGTAATTTTAGATGATGCTAACACTACGAAATAGCTTATTTTTATGATTTATTTTTGTACCCAAGCAGCCTGGTTTTTTTATTTTTATTAAATTAAAACTGAGAAAAATTTAAAACATAAATTAGGGTAGTACATATTATGGCTATGGTATTTGATAACGAAAAAAAACATTTATTGATTCGAGGTATTTACATATCACTTGGTTATTTGGTCAAAAATACCTCTGGTTCTTTTGCACCGATATCCTGGTCCTTATGACCCTAGTACCGACGTTGGTCAAAATTATGCCCAAGAATTATTAACAACAATTGCTCACAAACTAACACATTTAATATCAAATGTTCCACTCAAACATAGAGACTTTATAACTGACGCCGTATATTCATTTTCCAAAGCGTTATATTCACCGCATATTAACAATACTGTATTACAAACTTACTTCATTTCGTGCGATGTTCCAATTTCCCGGCGGAGCGGTGCTGCATACTCAAATTGCATTTAAACGGGAACATTATAGTATGTATATGAGTATAATAAACATTTAAATATTGTTTTGTCAGGTCTATGAATTATAAGTTAAATTAGTTTTAGACAGTCGTGTTAAGGCTTCTGTAAAGAGGCGCAACGCGATAGCGTGACGCTACTTTAGTAGAACAATTTTTAAGAACTTCATGGAAATTGTTCTACAAGATTCTCGTCGCGCCTGTCTGCGCAGCCTTTAGGGTTTTTAGGACAGTTTACATGCGAAGACGTCTAAGTAGATAAGTGGCCACTTTCTTTGTTATTTAAGGTGATCGATCCTAAGAAAGGAATAACTAAAAACAAGACTTTATATTACGACTCAGTATTAATTAATATCAGCCTCAATCAATATCTAGCATTTTTTCGACTATTTTGGGGTCGGCTTCCAGTTCAACCGGATGCAGCGGAATACTAGCATTTTACATGGAGTGACTGCCTATCTGACCTCCACAACCCAGTAACTGGGTGACACGATACCCTTTGAAGACTGGTTGTCAAATTTTTGGGCTTCTGACTACCCGGAACGACTGTCAAAGATCTACAAATGACAGCTGGGACGCGGTTTAAAGTGCTTTCCGAGGCACGCAGGGCTCTCGATTTGTAATGGATGGTCATCTATCCACGAACCGACCGCGGCAAGCATTAATTTAGCCACCTACCAACCTACAAAAATAATAATTCATTGCGACCTAGAAATCTATTGTCTTTTTTTTGCAACACCATTATTATGATTTAGTTGAGCTCTATTTATCATCCGTGTCAATACTACATCACCAATCTTGGTCCTTTTGTACGCAAACCAGAAAATGGACCAGCTGAGTCGATAAAGCAATAAATGGTAAAACAAGCTAAAACACTTCCACCCAGGACGATCCCTCCCTAACCTCGTATTTCGTCACTGTTTACTTAGAAACTGGGAACTGTTCTAACAGGAGATAAAAGGGTAGGTACGTTAATCCTACAATCTAACTTCGTCGAGTCGGGAACGCTTTTGAAGACAATGGGCGTGGGTATCGGATCCCCCATTGAGTTAAATGGTGTCGAAAACAATGGGAATGTTGAGTGTTATGTTTATGGGATTTGGTTTATTGTAGGGAATCTGTCTTCATTAACAACATCTTACAAAGTAACAATGGTGAAGAAATTAAAATATTATTTTCTATTGCTATTAATTTGCTAGATCTTAGGTTGAATGGAAATAAGGACCACATTGAAAAAATATGCGGAACTTCATTATAGAAGAAACTATCAACTATGCAATGACAGGGTGTATTGTAGATAATAGTTGTAGTGCATAGGAACTACCTAGTTTTCACGGATTTTACTATTCCAAAATTTACATTTAGTACTTATTAATAAGAAAATTTAAATAGTAATCTACTACTTGTTTAGGATTGAATCTCTTTACATAATAGGAAGGCAAACTTTCAATCAAAGAAAGAAAGTATATCTACAGTCTGACAAATACATTAAAAAAAACCTTACTGAAATAAACACTACAAAAGTTAGATTACAAAATAGCGCTGAAAGTCATACTACAAAAAGACGTTAGGCAGCCTAGAAATCGAGAATAGTACCCACCTAAATATAGTCTGACAAATACAAAGAAGACCGTGATGAAACAACCACTGCTAAAGTAAGATTACAAAATAGCGCTGAAAATTATACTACAAAAAGATATTCGTCTGTCTAGAAGTCAAAATCTTATTAAAAAATCTACTCCATTCGGACAAAAAGCCCATATTTTAGTCAAGATGCTGATGACGGCACAAAGTATAATGGCTATAGAGAACTTTGTTGGGCGTAAGTAAGACATAAATTATGACCCTTTGAGGCTGCACGATGAGTTCCTTTGCCTCTATATTAACCTTTTTTTGCTTAGAAAGTATGAAGATTTTTTGAGTTTGGAATGAAGGAGTTGTTGTTGTATAGAAACAATTGAGACGATTAAGATTGTGGAGCTTTTTAAAAGAAGAATAAACGGGTAGTCAGAAACCCAAAAGTCTGACAACCAGTAAGGGTATTGCATTACCCAGTAACTGGGTTGTGGAGGTCAGATAAGCAGTCGCTTCATTTAAAATACTCGAAATCAACATTTACTTATTGCTATTTGCAACTGAACACTGATATTAGGTTTTGTGGTCTGCAGTAGGTACGAAGAAAAGCGATATAGACGTGAGATAGCGTATGTAAAGATTAAGAAATTACGAAGATACATATACGCGTTATACAGGGTGGGCCAGAAAGGCGTACGATTTTAAAAACACTCTTGCGTTTGAAGCTTTAGAGAGGGGACTGCGCGGGTGGTGGGGTTAAGTAGCTCGGTTCCCGGAAATTTAGTCGCGATGGATCACTTCACCGGAGCGCAACGTGCATTCTGCGTTAAACATTATTACAAAAATCGCGATTCGTGCGTTATTGTTCGGCGTTTATTTCGGCGTGAGTTTGGATTACATGACCTAAATCAGTGTCCGAAAGAAAGTGTGATTCGATCGTGGGTCAGAAAGTTCGAAGATACTGGTTCGACTCTCAAACAGAAGCCTGCGGGACGCCCAAGGTCAACAAGAACGGAAGACACAATTGAACAAGTTAGAGCTTCAGTTCAACGTAATCCTGCTCTATCGACTCGAAAGCGTTCAGCCGAACTTGTGGTATCCAGAACATCTTTGCGTCGCATTTTGTTGAAAGATCTGAAATTGCACCCGTATAAAATTCAACTTGTGCAGGAATTACAGCCAAATGATCCAATTTTACGACGAGCTTTTGTTGAAACAATGTTGGAACGCTTTCGGAGTTTCAACAATATTTTGTTCTCCGACGAAGCTCATTTTCACATAAATGGGCATGTGAATAAACAGAATTGCCGTTACTGGGCTGCAGAGAACCCACGTGCAAAACATCAAAAGCCTCTGCATTCGCCGAAAGTAACCGTTTGGGCGGCCATGTCAGCGCACGGAATTATCGGACCCTACTTCTTCGAAAATCGACAAGGCCAATCTGTCACTGTAAATTCTGACCGATACATAGCCATGTTAAAGGTTTTTTTCTTTCCACAACTGCAACAATTTGAAGCCTATAATCGTGCGACATGGTTTCAACAAGATGGCGCGACATGCCATACAGCTAATGCCTCTTTGGCGGTCGTAAACGAGATGTTTGCTGGGAAACTGATATCGCGCCGAGGTGACATTGCATGGCCTCCTAGAAGTCCGGATCTAACGCCACTGGACTTTTTTTTGTGGGGATACCTAAAAAGTAGAGTCTACTCCAATAACCCAGCCACGATTAACCAGTTGAAGACCAATATCCGGGAAGAAATGGCAGCTATTCCCCGTGCAATGTGCCAGCGAGTTTTTACCAATTTGAGGTTCAGATTCGAAGAATGTTTGCAGCGGGATGGTGCACACCTGGATGACGTTATTTTTAAGAAATGAATTTCCCAGATGTAAATTTTTATAAAAATAAAAATTTGTATGTGAATTGTACTAAGTTTTTTTTTAATCATTTTTTCAAATTCGCATTTCTTTCTGGCCCACCCTGTAATAGGTAAAGTTAAAAAAAACCCGAAACAAAGAGCTGATGACCTTGAAACAGCTGAAACGATTCTGATAAAACATGTAACCACCGCTAAAAATCCTGCTTTCAAATGAAAAACACCGCATCCAAATCGGTTCACCCGTTTAAGAGCTACGGTGCCACAGACAGACACACACACGAACATAGCGGTCAAACTTATAACACCGTTCTTTTAGCGTCGGGGTTTAAAACATACGTCTTGGTATGGCGCGCAAGGCATAGGAATGAAAGTACATTTGATTTTCAATTGTTATTTGTTTTTTAAATCTGCTATTTTATATGAACTGTGAAAAACACAGGTAGTGTACCTGTTGGGCGTGACCTGCCTCCATAAGCACTGAATATGTCTGAGGTATGGATAATTTATTCTAATGACGTGAGAATGTGGTGCCGTCTCCGTAGGTCCCTAAAGTGTTTGCAAATTGTCATGGAATATTCTATCTAAATTCTACGGGTGTAAGATTTTTTTGGTGGAGGCAATGTTCCTACCTTTTTTTTTTTTGGGTGGGAAATCATCAAATGACCTCTCCCGCTCTGGGCGGAGCGGAAGGGCGTGTCAGACTCTTACTGACTAAAACCCACCCGTGTTCCTTCAGTTGCCTGTGCGCCAGGGCCACGGTAACTCTTTCGAACAATCCGCGACCCCGGCAGGCATCGGCCCTATCGGACCCCGTCAATTATGCTGACAACTCTTTGAGGCGCGCGTGGAACACAACGCGCCATCGACCCGGGCCTGGTCCTTACCGGACGGCGAGCTGCCCATTGCTCGCCGTCCGCAGGCCCGCGCCTACGGTGGCCGGGAGTCGGCTATGGACTCCCGACGCCCAGGGTGTCTCCTCCTGCGGCGACTAGGGGCGTGAGGGCGCAATGATTGCCTCTCCCTCACGCGCTCCGCCTCCTCCTTCGCGAGCATTACTGCTTCGCAGAAGGAGGTGACTGCTTCCCATTCTCTCTCGCTCCGTACTATGGCCTGAACCAGGGCCGGACGCGAGAGATCGCCGCCCTAACACCCCTACCTAACCTACCTAACATAAATATTACACTATATTCAATACGGAGCGGCAGTGATCATTAAAAATAATCATTCCTTTACCTGCATCCAATTGTATTCTCTATCTCTCTTACGATAAAACACATTTAGTGTTTGGGGATATATTATTCTAAACAAACGTAAGTTATATTTTTAACCAATAAGATTGATTGATTAGGTTATTTTTGTTTTGATACCAAAAAAAAAACGAATATCTAACCAAAATAAATTCTAGTCAGTCCTAAGCCTGTTTAAGTACGAAGGAAAGTATTTCAACATGCATTAGTAGAATATTCAACCATTAACCATGTTGCAGATACCTACTTGAATAAAAATATTAACTAATATTTTCAACCAATAAATTAATCGTTTTTTTTTACCAATATACAATTTCAACCAATATTCTCATCTCTATTACATCACGCCTTGTTTCTCCGAAAAGTTGGGCAGAGGTCGACCTGTAGTACGCCCACATTTCGCCAGTTATTTTTAAGTCCCATGTAATAGAGAGCGAGCCCCTTGTTTTACCTAACTAATTAAAGCTATATCATTATAATAAGTTCCTTTTGTATTCTTACTTTCGTCACAATTGTCAGTTTATATCTATACTTCATAAAATTTATTGATTTATTTGACAATATGTTGTTTGTCTGGTTTTATATTAATTTCTCAGTATAAAACTGGTATTTTGTATTGTTTTTAGGGTTCCGTAGTCCACAAGGAACCCTTATAGTTTCGCCATGTCTGTCCGTCTGTTCGCAGCTTAGCTCAGAGACTCTTAGTTACTAAAAAGCTGTTATTTAGCATGGATATAAACATTAGTCACGCCGACTAAGTGGTAAAAGAAAATATTGAAAAAAAAAAAAAAGTTACCTCCTCTACACATAAAGTGGAGATGTTTATTTTTCTCGTCTACCCCATGGTGTAACTGAAGGGTCTTTAAAAAATATGGCAGGGTTGTGCAAATCATTTTTCGATTAAGGGATCCGTTTGTGAAATATTAAGATTTAAAGTGCACATTTTTAGAGTAGTGTCCCCCCCCTGCCAGCTAAATGGCTGTTTTTAGATATGTGAAAAAATTCACGGTAGTAGTAGATATAATAATATAGAAGTTAAAAGGAAAAGTATCACAGCTAAGTAGGCTTTACAAGTTAATGAGTAATAGTTGACTAACTTACATTTGCAGTTGGAACGTATGGGAGAACATGTGTGTCAACAACAATGTTAAGTTTTTTCTTGGGATAAATTCATCCCAAATACGGAACCCTTCATTGTGCGTGGTCCGACACGCTCTTGGCTGGTTTAATTTTTGTGAAATCATTAATAACTCATACGGGACAAAAATGTTAGAAACTCGTTGCTTTGGAGAATAATTGGGGCATCTGTTGTAAAGATGGTTATATTATTCTTTTGTGTCCCTAAATTTCACGCTAATATTGATAAAATTTTAGCGTCGTTAGGGGTATTTGTCGAAAATTATACCATAAAAATTACTTGATAAACAATGCTTTTTATATTTCACTAAACCAAACTATAGTTTTTCATTGTTTATTATTTCACAACAACTGTCACAGTTTAAATAAAACAAAGAATATAAGAAATATAAACATCAAAAAGGAGGTAATAAAACCTATGAGCTTTGAACTTTAACAAATATTCAATTCCCGTCCAGAACAGTTGAACTCTAGTTCAACCTCTTAACCTCTAGGCGTCTCCCTTTTCCGTGTGTGAGCCAAATATCGTAATTTGGACGGCGCCCAACACCGTATCATTGAGAAGATATGAGTTACCGATATAATATGTTAGGCCACGTGCCGCAATATGTGTATTTTGTTTTACGATGCTCATTGAAGCTGAGATATAAATAAAGAATGTTTTTCATAATATTCCGGGTTTTCGTAAATACTAAGGCCGCGTGGTATGTTCATGAGTAACACCCGGTTTCTGGATCGAAGACAAACAAAAAAATGAGCTTGGTCAAACACGTGTTAACTACTGTGATTGGTTGACTGAATTTATCAACAGCCAATCAGATCACTTGGCATGCGTTTCATTTTGTCAAGGGGTTCTAGAAACCGGGTGTATGAATTTTAGTGATTCTACAATAGTAGTCCTCAGGGATGGGGAAATCTCCAAGCTGGTAGACAAGAGCTGGTGATCGTTGTAGGTATGTTTTATAAGAACGGACTCGCTATTCGTTTAAATATGATTTTTAAATTCTTTTAGACGATACCCACATGTCGTAGAAGCGAGTAGAGAAAAATGGGTAAAAGGGGTTTCGAAACATAATTTGTAAAACTGTTTCACATTACCAACCCTTTTCTCCTACCCTATTAGGGAAAGACCCTTAAGCTCGAGTCTGAAGTTAATTCCTTTCTTTTTCTGATGAGGATTAAGTAGTCAGTAGGTATGTAGGCAGCTTTATATATTTTTTCATTATGTATCCAAACGGTAGCGAATAGGAAGCTTTATTTATTTTAGATTTTGAAATGGTTGGCGAGTTGTTTTTTTTTTGTGGCAGAACAATGATGAGCCATGACTGTTTTATATTTTTAAATAATATACGAGTAGTTTTATTTAGTAGAAAGCTGAGTTTTATTTGACCTACCAATCGCACAGGTATATTCTGAACGAATGAAAGGTTATTAATACCTAGCAGTGCATGAAACATTAAATTAGACCTACCGTTTGCAAATACACTAAAATACTAAATTTTGGTGTAATGTTTAAAAAATGGACGATATTGGGAATATAATAATACCGTACACAAACAGGATAGCCAAAATATTCGCCTCTACCAACATAGGCATTCAAATTCTATGAAACATATAATACGAAATACCTTTTTGCACAAAATATCCGTTTTATTATGCTTAAAAGCAAAACACGTTTGAATTCATGTTCCAATTTCAGAAAATAGTGAATTCAAATCCATCATATTGCAAGTTTGTATTGATACGAAAATGACAAATAGATCACATTTGTAATTTTCGTACTAATATTACTCTTCACTATTAGCATGTCTGTGACTTACTTCCTCACTTACTATTTTCCAGATAGAAAACGTTCAAAACAGGTACAGAACAGCTCAAATAAATTTCGTACTAATATTCCTCTTCACTTTTAGCATGTGTATGAGGCAATGTAACTTCCATAATTTATATTATGGAAGTTACATTGCCTCATAGACATGCTGAAAGTGAAGAGTAATATTAGGTTGTGTACCAGTTAAATAGCTAAGTTTTGATATCGATATAATAGTTATTATTATACAGCATATATCAGAATGGTGTGGTCATATGTGAGGCCATACCTTTACCTATATACCTACAATATACCTACTCGATCCAAATGTATGGAAAGGCTGATAATTTTTTCGCGAAACCGATGTTGGTTCCATAGAGAAAGATGTTCAGTTTGATAGTCTGTATGTATGTAAGGGTATGGCCTTACATATGACCACACCTTTCTGATATATGCTGTATATGAGGCAATGTGACTTCCATAATATAAATTATGGAAGTTACATTACCTCATAGACATGCTAAAAGTGAAGAGTAATATTAGTACGTAATTTATTTGAGCTGTTCTGTACCTATTTTGAACGTTCTCTATCTTGAAAATAGTAAGTGATGAAGTAAGTAACGGAACAAAAAGTTTTCTGACCAAATGGTAAAGTATGAAGAAGGACGACGACTTGACAAAACATGAACATTTCTTTAATATATTTAAAAATCTAAATGATGTTGAAAATCGCATCAAAATCCGTTGCGTAGTTCAGAACAACAACGCGGTTACACGGACAGACGAGAAAAGCGACTTAAATTTATAATATGTATATTAAATTTATATACGTCGCAGTAAGATGGTTGAAGCCGTGATATAGTTATATCCCCAGGGATATAGCTATATACCGTAATGTAGTTGTATAAAACGGTTGTTGTGTGGTTCATAACTGTCTTATTAGGAATTAACTATGATACGAGCACGATGTAGTAATATAACCATCTTACTAGACTAATCTAGTGAAATGATTGTAAAAGTGGAGTACAGAGTGCGGGGCGCTCCCCGCGGCATTGCGTTTAGATTTCAAAGTTTGTAACATTATACTTTGAAATCCAAATATTTTATACTTACACCGGTGGTTGGTAATTTCGCCAAACTGTGTGTCACGTGTCAAAACAAGAAAGCGTTTCCATAGAAAGATATTGTAGTCCGCCCTATAATATCAAACTTATTGAACGACCGCGGGCAAATGGACTAAATTGACCTGCAATCTATTACATATGGAGTATACAAATGGATTCTTCATTATGAAGACCACATTACAAAGTTTGCATTCCTTCGTCCTTTGACCTCCAAGCGTGCAGCAGAGTCTGCAATAACAATGACTATATCAAATTAAATTTAAATATCTTTAATAATTTGTAGTGCTATCACTACAAATTATTAAAGATATTTGTGAATATTGGGTGTCTTGCCTATAGAGTGATAACGGCCGCGAATTTACTGCGTCCGTTATAAAAGAGTTGGTTACGGAAAAACAGATTGTTTTTATTAATGCTGATTAATTTAATGACTGACTACTCATAATATTGTTTGTTTTGGTGGTGATAATTTCGTAACAAAAGCTAAAGATTAAAGGAAGATAGAAGTATAGTATAGTACTACTTAATAAGATACTTAGTTCTATATTATGTAAACCATTTTATATACACAGTATATATAAATATATCACAGTATATTTAAATATACGATATAAAACAGATTGTTTTTATTCATGTGAATTATTTGAATGACTACTTATATTATAAAATTGTTTGTATTGGTTGTGACGATTGAGTAATAAAAAAAAGTTATTTGATTGGACCGTTTTGTTTAAAATGAGTAACCAATGAGTGCATAACAAAGAAAATATATACTTATAATTATTTCACTAGGATAGTCTAGTAAGATAGTTATGAACTACTTTCATACAACTATATTACGGTATATAGCTATATCCCTAGGGATATAACTATATCACGGTTTCAACCATCTTACAGCGACATAATATTATATGTATATACATATTATAAATTTAAGTCGCTTTTCGTGTCTGTCTGTGTGACCGCGTTGTTGTTATAAGCTACGCAACGGACGTTGATGTAGTTTTCAACATCATTTAGAAAATTCATTCCGGAAAGTTTATTTGTATAAATTAAAATTAAATTAAATTAAATATCGTTTATTTCAGGCAATTTAAAACCCATACCATACATACACATACTCTTAAATACAATATACATTAACATAATAACACAGATAGACAAATACAATAACAATGACTAAAACTAAACCTATATTAAAAGTCTTTTGCCTCTCTTGCAAGATGGACGACTCGGTACACAGCTTTTACAATTTCATTCCTACTCAGGGTAACCCTTGTGTAGAATGACACTCTGAGCTTACTTAGCATACTTAGCAATATAATAATTATAATAAATAATTATATAATAAATAAAATAAAACATTAATAGTTAGCTTAAATATATTAAATAAATGTTCATGTTTTGTGAAGTTGTAAAAACCGTATGAAGAAGGCCGGGTTGAATAAAATACTGATTAAGTAAATCCGATACGATTCTTGGGTTAAGGGACAAAATAAATGAAAAACATAGACCAATCACCTCACGAAAATAACAAATGCAAAACCAAGATATACCCTGTGGTAAGGACTGAATTTACCCTGTGTATCCAATTGGGGATTCTACCGTACATAACCATTTTTTTTTTAAATTCAACTAACCACTGGAAATCCAATAAATGCCCAGCATATATTTGATAGGTTCAGTATTTACAACAACGTTGGCACGGAGTACTGTCGAGCTTAATTTTCAAATCGAAATTGTAGAAAACCTGCTATGTATGTAAGTTAATTTAGACAACTACCTCAGATTTTTAGCTCATGTTTTCGGAATGAACATCCTTTTGGAAATTCAGTAGGGAATATTTGTTGTGTACTTTGCAGATATTTTGGAACAACTAGATGTCTCGAAGGACATTTTTTTGTAGAAAAATCATTACAAGTCACACGTTTTATATTGTCTCGCAAAGAAAAGTAAAACACGACAAGACGAAAGAAAAGAAACCATAAATTTAGATACGACTAAAAATATATACCTTTTCTCCAACAAGCCCAATACAGATAGGTATATTATAAAAAAAACACAATTACCTAGTATTTATAATAATTAACTTCGGTTCAAAGATACTCTCAGCCTAATTTTCACGTCATAATTGCTTCGGTACGAACTGCTACCGAAGTTAAATTAGACAATCATCGCTGTTACACGAATGCTATTAAACGAAATTAAAGTCACAGAAGTATAAACGAAGGTGGGTTAGTTTTAATAGAAATGAGTTTCAGATTTATGAAAGAGAAGGAAACAGGGATTTGAGTTTGTCGTTTCCAATGATAAACCCACCTTTTCTCCAGCCATGAGGTAATCAGAAGCAACGCACATAATTGATTTTCAAGAACACAAGACGAAATACCAGCATCAAGCCGAATTGGGGGAGTAAAACTGCAAGCCTTAGTCTACCCCCCGCATTTTACAAGCGTGACAAACATTTCCAAAACAAGTGAAAATATAATCAACCAAGCTGAAAGCGGTCCTCTGCTAGTAAATATATTTACACTAGAGTAAGGCCTGGGTAGCATTCAATAAATTCTTGTAAGTGCGTGGGTGAGGTCAACGCTCTACGCTCTAGCTGAAGATTCTCTATATTGAGTAGAAATGTTGAGGCAAATCTTCGACTGTCATGTAATTGTTATAACTGAGAGTTGAAAGAAGAGAAGTTTTCTTATTGTTATCGATCGAATTTGGTTTGAAGCCAAGAAAATGTAAATAAATAAACCCGAATAATTCGAACTTATTTTCTCTATATATCAAAAATAAAGAAAATGGTCGGTCGCGTTCTAATTATACAAAAACTAGAGCATGGAGTTGCGAAAGACCACCAAAATGACAAAGTGAAGAGAACCACAAAGTATCCAATTACAATTCACCAATTTTTTTTCACTCGAAATAGGTCCAGCCGCTAAATAAAAAACTCTGCACCAGAAGGACCCAATAGAATTATAAAAAGGACCAGAAAAATATATATAACAGTCTATATGCGCAACGGCTAGTACATTACACTGTTGTGCTACTTTGTATGCGTCGTGGTCTTAAGCGATTTCCAATTCAGGAGTTCGGATTAGAATATATAAACTAAGTTCTGTTACGCTCGGTTTAACTTCTAGTTTACTTAGAACTGGGTTAGCACTCGACCATTCCTGTGTAATGATTGTTTCTAGGCGGTCGTCTTGTATGCTTCATTACTCTTTTATACGGGTTTTTATTAGTTATGTGAATATGAACGGCACTTTTCTTGCATGACTAACCTGAAATTTTTGAGTATGCTCATTTTTTTGGATATTTAAATAATAATAATGTAAAACAGAGAACCCTTTTTTGGTTGAAATTGTGCATCATTATCTCCAAAAGTAATCCCTAAAATAAATGTGCAGGATAATCTTATTGAACAATGAGCCGATCCTGCGCATTAACTTTACTAATTTTATTATGATTGTGGAAGTATTAACGAAAATAACAACTACAAATAATATTATGAGCTTTGAACGAAATTAAATTGAAAAGACCTTTAAGGATCATGGGTTCGTTAATCTCTTGAAAATATTAGGTAGATATTAGGAAAAAATCTAAATAAAACTCTGAATATTGAGCTGAAAGATACTGCTGAAAAAATTTATAAAGATGGAAAGGTCATTGACAACGGTGACGAACAAGTAACACAAGTACACAAAGGTCAACCAGATCCTTATCCTTGACCATTGAACCTTAAAGTTCATTTACACGGAAACAAGAATATCTGTATAACAACCCTCGATGTCGAGAACGAGACGGCGGCGGCGAGACGAAACCCTTGAAACAATAAACCCGACATAACCTCAAGTTTATTTCAACTAATCCAATTGTAGACACTGGCAAAGCTCTTGAAAAATTCTAAAAGGTCGTTGACCTAGAGATACTGTGTAGACGGTGACGATGCACAAGATGTGAGTTTGGAGATGCAATATATTCAATTTTTGTTCGTACGGTCAACGTCGTAATTTATTTGTTGCCCTAAGGTATTAATGTAACTTTCACGTCATAAAACGACAAAGTATATTTTGTCTAAGCGACAATAAGCTATTTTTATGCCAAGGGAAGTTTCAATTTACTGGGAATTGTTGTCAAAAGAGGTAAAGCGAGGTCGAGGATATCAGGTATAAATTATAACCTATTGTAGAAGATGGAACTGGATGCTTTTGGATGAAAAAGCCACACATTGAGCCTTATTAAAACCACACGATAATAAGAAATTGATCATAAAGACGTCACTTATAACAAAAGCTAAATAATAAAAAAAAAACAAAAACACGACATCAACCTGTTGGGTAATTCCGTAACACACTAACAGTAGGAATGGCTTTCATTTTGACAGTTCAACAACATTCATTGCGCTATTTACGTGTACGAATATATGAAGCAATGGATTAGTAATATCCATCAAAATGGTTCAGATTGTGATTGATAGTGTGTTACTCAACTAAGGTGCAGCTTACTCTTCTTTTCAGCTTATCTAATTGCTTACACTCGAAAAACCTCTTAGAAAACACAAAGGGATTTGAGACCTCGAACAAGCTTTTGTTCGAGTCGAAGCAGACGCGAGATCATAGATACAACATAGTCCAATTACAGCGGTTCTATTATCCGAAGCACTGATTAACTTGGTATCGAAAGACTTGTTTGAACTGGTCGACGTGCCGCCACGCTAATGAGAGATGAGCTTGATACTCCTTAGATAAATATTCATTGTTTTTTTCTTAGAAAATTGACTGAAAGTTTGGGGTTCTCGTAATTGAGAATTGATGAGTTTGAAAAGTCAACAGTTTCTTAGTTTACTTGTATATTTAATTTGAGACCTGCGGGGTAATTACGTAACACACTAACAGTGGGAATGGGTTTCATTTTGACAGTTCAACGACATTATTTATTATTTTCATTATTTACGTTGCTGAGCAGACAAATTTTTCGAACATACGAAGCAATGGATTAGCAATAGGGTTCTAAATGATTCAGATTGTGATAGATAGTGTGTTACGCAGTTAGGGTGCTGTTTTGAATAATCTGATTCAGGTAGTCCGATTTTGGGCACGCCACGATTGCGGCGGTAAGTCCCCTCTTTGAGGAGTGGCTTGAGAGGCGCCACGGCGTCCTCACCTTCCGCCTGACGCAGGTCCTCACCGGACATGGCTGTTTCGGGAGGTTCCTTTTTCGGATAAGGCGGGAGGAAACGCGAGGTTGTTGTCATTGTGTGGATCGACCAGAGGACACGGTGGAGCATACGGTGGAGGTCTGCCCGGCTTGGGCGGAGCACCGCCGTGTCCTCGTGGCGGCGATCGGCGGCGGCAATCTCTCGCGTCTGGCCCTGGTTCAGGCCATGGTACGGAGCGAGAGGGAATGGGTAGCAGTCACCTCCTTCTGCGAAGCAGTAATGCTCGCGAAGGAGAAGGTGGAGCGCGTGACGGAGAGGCAATCATTGCGCCTTCACGCCCCTAGTCACCGCAGGAGGAAACACCCTGGGCGTCGGGAGTCGATAGCCGACTCCCGGCCACCGTAGGCGCGGGCCTGCGGACGGCAAGCAACGGGCAGCTTGCCGTCCGGTAAGGACCAGGCCCGGGTCGACGGCGCGTTGTGTTCCACGCGCGCCTCAAAGAGATGTTAGCATAATTGACGGGGTCCGATAGGGCCGATGCCTGCCGGGGTCGCGGATTGTTTGAAAGAGTTACCGTGGCCCTGGCGCACAGGCAACTGAAGGAACACGGGTGGGTTTTAGTCAGTAAGAGTCTGACACGCCCTTCCGCTCCGCCCAGAGCGGGAGAGGTCATTTGATGATTACCCACCCAAAAAAACAAAGGTAGTCCGATTTTTTCTAAAAAAGTTATGCATGGTTATACATCAATATAGTAAAAAAAAAGTGTCTACTTGAGAACCTGCTCCTTTTGCTTATACAAAATTGCATACCCTCATGATGTACCAAATGGTTGATGGTTTACTTTAAGGTTTTTGCAACATACCTACCTTAAAATTCAAAATCTACAATTTCTAGGCAGATATCAATGTCAACGTAAATTATGCTGATTAATTAATTATGCTAAATTATGTTGAAACTGCTACGTGATTCAAAATATCGAAATTGAATTCTCATCAAACGTTTCACTGATGGTTTCACTTCACCGATTTCAAACTTTGAAAATGGAACTCTCAACTTGTGCCTACGGGGAGAGATGTCGCTGCACGTCGTCGCCGCGAGAAAATGGTGTCCAACATGGCGGCGACGTGAAACGTCCTACATGTCGCCCGTTTGACAGCCGCTGGGGATATTATTCCAACGGCAAACAGGGTAACCTACATGTTGATACTGATATTTTTATTGAAAAAAAAAACATGTTTGCAGTTCACACGCGATAGAAGTGAAACCTTCAAAAATGTGAACTTCAAGACTGTATAATGTATTCTATCTCATTCTCTCGCACGTTCAATCCTTTATAATTATGTATAAATATGTTTGTCTCTTTTAATTTAGCGTTTTCGTTTCATCGAATTTCAAATCACAACGGGGCTAAAGAAGTTTTGAATGATTTCTTTTGACGTAGTAACAAGACAATGGTAAATAAAAACAACGATAAAACCGAATCGCCTAGTCGTCGAATGAAAGAGAACGTTTTATTTATCCAGACTGAACAGATCTCTCTCCGGGGATGCAAGGAAATAGGCTTGGAAGCATTTGAAAACCAGAATGCGAATTGATAGCAATCTTATCTAGATTTGTGCAAGACTTGGACGTCGATTTGTTTAGCTTTTAGTTCCTATACAATAAGATTTCTAAGGAGATTGGTACCTAAATAATAAACTATTGCTTAATTTAACTAGCAAAGATTGGCTATTTATTAACCGACTTCAAAATAAATTAATAGTTTAAAAAACACTAGAAAAACACGCTTTTATAAATGCACGTAAAAACAAAATGCATTTATAAAAGCGTGTTTTTCTAGTGTTTTTTGGACTATTAATTTATTTTACACTTTTTGGTCTTTGATAACGAAATATTTTTAACATTTATATATTTATTTTATGTAGGCGAATGAGCCTGCATCCTCTCCATCTCCGCTAGTGCGTCGGTATTGCATGGTGTTTTATCTGTCAGCTTAAAACAATCTAGCTCTTCAATCTGGAGGTTTGTTATAACCTTGAAACCTGATCGTGTTCAAAGTCCATTACGTGGCCTTTCTCACAAGTGCAAACACCACTATGATACGATATTCCATCATGGAATGCCAGTGCCTATGTTCCGGCTTCATCATCAGACCTTGAAACCTAATCGTGGTCAAAGTTCATTACAAGACTTTTCTAAGAAATCCAAAACAGCTATGATACGATTTTCCATCATGAAGTTCCAGTTCATATCTTCCGGCTCCATCATCAGATCAGTTCGACAGTACCAAGTTATTGTATTGTCATCAGAACTACATACAGCTGCCAATTTTCACTACGCTACGACCCTTGGAAGATGGTTAAATTAGTTACCTTAGATTCCATTACATATTATAGTTATTTGCATACAGGTCGACCTAATAAAAGCGTGTTAAATAGGAGGAGGTTCTCAATTCACCTATATGTTTTTTTTTTATGTGTGTTAGGTCTGAACTTTTTTCTAGGTGAACGCATTTGGATAATTATTTTTTTATTTGAAAGCTGGTGCTTCACATGTAGACCCTTACAAATTTGATTAACTTCTGACCAGCAGTTTTTGAGTTATCCTTAATACTGCGTATTTTTTCCACTTACTTTATATTGATGATGTGTTAATAATTTCCTGTCACTGTTATTTACATATCAAGTAGTGGTATACGAACTTGTATAGGGTAGGTACCACAACTAAAAAGTGAAAAATAAAAACGTTTTTTACAAAAAATCAACCAACTTCCAAGAAAAACACAAAAAAACATGAAAAAAATGTTTTTCTGTAAAAAAAATTTCTTCAGAGGACGTGGACGTCTGGAATATTTAAATTGAACTAAATATTATTTTAAAACATTTCCGATTGTATATTTCAATTTGAATTAGGTAGGTACTCATTGCGGCCCTTATTCAGTTATTAAACTAAAACAATCAAGTTTTCAATTTATTCCGTCTTTCTTATGATATCGAATTATAAAGAAACAAGTGAAGTGACCTAGTTGGAAATGACTGTAACTTTATATTTTGTCTATATAACGTAACCTACCAACGGAGCTTTTAATCAATGTTTTTTTAGTGCCGTCAAATAGCTTGTGAAATCTGAATATCGTGAATTTAAAAATGGATTGATAGAAGGGTAATTTTGTTTTATTCCCTGTGCCCCGTAAAATCACAATGATGTTCGAAACACTGTGATTTTATTAGCAGTAGGTACAGTATTGTTTTAATAACATTTTATTCGTAAAATAACACACGTTTTTAAGTTACTGAAATACGAATAACCCTGACACAAATCGAAGAAAAACAAGACGTTAGATAAATTATTGGGGAGACATAAATCCTGTCGCCCGATCGGAAATCAACAATGGAATCGTAAGCTAAGGTCCCACTGCGACTTACGAAGTGCCGTCGACGCGCCATGACAGGAGGAATTTGGACCGTAGCCAGGTCTACCCCTAAATGTTACTTGACGGAAACAAGTTTGGGACTAGGTGGTAGCATAACTTGAGAAAGGCTTGGGTAAGGGTTAATTGAGGGACAAATGTAAACAAGTAACGTTGGATCTTGTTTACCCGGCTGGCAATTTTAAAGGTAATTTTCACTTTTGGGACGGACTGTGCTTTTTTCTTTGTCTTTGTAATTGTTTTTAATTACTTTGTTTCTATCTGCTACATTAGGTTTAAGGTTTTTTGTTACCTTGTTAATGATGAACTTCTTTTTCAAGAACACTTTTTTTTTGCTACTGTTTAAAGGTTTATGGAACCGAGGGCTGAAGTTACACGCATAAAAAATAAAGAACAAGTTAACACGTGTACCTATTCATAAGCTTGAAAGGCTATAAATAAGAGTTTGATAAATTAATTTAAAAATATATTCAATTTGTTCTAAACCTTAATAATTAATTCATAATGTAAGCCGAATGTGGATTTAAGAGCACTCATTAATTATTCAGAAGTTCGTTTCAAAAGGACGCTGTGTACTTATGTGGTGTGGGGCTAAGTATTTAGTACATGAAATACTTATCTATAGTACATTTTTAATATAGGTACCTGTTGTTTAACAAAGAAAAAAGTATTTCTCCTAATCAAAGTTCAAAACTTCAAATCGCATAGAACTGAGCTCAGCACCAGACGTGCTGAACTTATAACTTAAAATTGATGATTTACTTGTGCATAGAATTTTAGATCAAATTAGTCTCTTACATGTTATAGGCGACTATTTTCATTGTCATCCTATTTTATTAATAGTCGAAGAAAGAAAATATCTAGACAGTATTCTCTAAAAGATAGATAAGGATAATTGTTTGTTATAATATTACTACAATCTAGAAGCTGTTAATTTATTTGATCTTATTTATTAAAAGCAATCTACTAAGCGTTTGTTTGTTAGATATTAAACCATACTAAAACAGACTTTCACAGTTAGCGAAGCTTTGCCTCTAATATTCTAACACTAGGTTTTAATTGTGTATCAATTATAGTTACTTACTTTTTGCTAAGTTATATTTTTATTTCTAACCACGGACTAGAAAAAAAGGACTCCGCGCCATGCGCATCGAAAGTGAAGCACTATAACTATGTAAAAACATGCCTCACGCACACATTTACATCATAAGGTGCCATTACGTGGCACTACGGCGTCATTGTAGGTACTCTTTACGTCAAGTAATAAAATAAAATAATACCTTCTTGTGTTGTGAAATGGTTTAAGAATAATTCTAGATCCCAGAAAAAGTGTCAAAGAATAACATATCACAAGTAAGACACTTATTTACACACACACACACACATAGATCGGTGCGGTGCTTCACTTTCGATATGCGTGACGCAGAGTCCTTTTTTTTCTAGTCCGTGTTTCTAACCTACATTATGTTTAAGGCAGAAGAAAATATTATTTACGTAGATTTTTACTAATATAATTTTACATTATCTACATTATAATAAGTAGTGTTTTAAACATTACTTAACATAACGCCTGTTTTCCCTGGTGGGATAGGCACAAGTGTACCTATCACTATAGTACACCCACATTTCGCCAGTGATGTTTAAGTACGGTACCATGTAATAGGGACCGAGACTATTGCCATCAACCAGGCACAAATCCAGAATCCGACCTGCTACTGCGAAATTTCTAATAGAAAAATCCAATAATACATTGCCCGAACTGAGATTCGAACCCAGGACTTCATGCTCCTGCTGAGCATGAAGTCCTGGGTTCGAATCTCAGCTTTTCCGACTTCTAGATGAAATAATTACCTATTTTGCTACAATAATATTACTAAAATCGATGAATAAACAATACCAATATCACAAAAGATTCTGTTGAAACAATTTTTTGCTAGAGATGCCAATCTTGACATCTAGCAAGACTTTTTGCGTCTTGGGAAAAAATCTGTTGCAAAAGTGTTACAACGATAACTGGGCACCGCTTAACGCTTGTGTAGAACTTGTGAAAATAATAAAGAGTTGCCAATATAATATGTTTTTTTTTAGACCAATCCCCAATCAGCAGTTCGGATTTTGTCAAGGATGACATAATATTTGTATAATTGTTTGTAGACAATACAAAACAATAGTGTAAAATATATCAAGGGGTTATGAACAGACTGTTACAGCCCGATTTAAACTTTATG
The DNA here is from genome assembly GCA_916610205.1 of Griposia aprilina. NCBI lineage: Eukaryota > Metazoa > Arthropoda > Insecta > Lepidoptera > Noctuidae > Griposia > Griposia aprilina. The sequence continues at coordinate 6,916,747 of OU744299.1, forward strand.
GCGGCTTGGAGCATGAGGCGAGTCGCTGCGCAGTAACAAATTCACGTGTCAGCGGGAGTGAGGGGCGAGGTACTGCGCAGCGAGTAGCGCACTTCAGAGCCGCCATGAACTTAGAATCGGGTTGCACTTTAGAACCAACACAAAAAGCCAGAATCGAAAAAAGTGCTCTGTGTCAGCGGTTTTTTGTTTTTTTAACTCAGATTTCGTAGTAAAAGTTGTTCACATTTATCAGTACCTGCCTACTATTATCACTCCCTATAATATTTTGCACTATTATTCTTAAACGTATACCTACATTATAGTCATCTATACAATTTCGAAATAGCGTTTCTTGTGTCTATTTCAATGCAAAAAGTAATTCTTTGCTTGCTTTTAGTAGAATTGGTATTGAAACTATGGAAGTTCTTAAAGTTTACTGTTAGCCGGACTATTATCAATTTTGTTTCTTTTATTTATAGCCTTTCTATTAAATGAACTATCATTGTTGACATAAGTGACATCTTTATTATTATCATCTATTTCATTGATATTATTACATATTTGACATTTTACACAAAGTGAATTCAAGTTTTTCGATATTAGACGTAAAATGTCGGAGCATCTGGCATCGCACGCTTGTCGACGTCTTCACTTGTGTCACAGCGAGCAAAACTTTTAAGGTGGTGTTAACGTTTTATAACTTCTCATGTTACTTTAAGGCGACACTAAGCGTCAGCGACCTTGAGCGAGTGAAAGGAGTATGTTAACTTTTAAGCGAATAAAATTGCAGTGAGCGTTAGCGTCTACCCGGACATTGGTCAGCGATGCACTGCCGCCCGTCGCCCGCAAGAGCCCCCGCTTCAACGCGCATCAAGTTTATTCGCAAAAACAACTCACCTTGATTTATCAAACACAATACAAATAAAAGTCGTATACAAAATTTGGGTAACTAAATTGTCTTTTAGATGGTGCAGATTTCAAGAAAAATACGCCCGATAGTTTTTGCGTGATTATCGTTTTTGTGTTCGCGTTAGACATTACTTTACAAATTAATTACACCATGTTATAAAAATATAATTTCAAATATTCACATATCAAATTACGAAGAAAATAGTCTAGTTTATCATATATTTTTTTCAAACAAATAAAACTATTCGTTTAGACGTGATGTTCAATTTGGAATCATTAAAAGTCGTATATCTGCGCCTTAAGTTATTTTGTCTGTCTGCTAATTTCAGGAATATTTTATTTTATTTTTAAATATCATGTATATACATGACCTCTTTTTATTAGCGCGGAACTCTTGTTTATGAGCTGTAACATCGCTAACTTATACAAAGTGAATTTATTTCTATCTACCTACTTAATCTGCAAACTTTTACAAAACAACCCACACTCAACTACGATAAACAAACATAACGAAAATTGCTTTTAAATAATTTGACCTAAATAAGAATCAGGAGTTTCTCTAACATAGAGACGATGTACACGGAGCAAATCTATTCGGTTTACATCGCACACACGGATAGCTATGTCGGTATGAATAGTTACGCACACAAACGTTAAATAACACGAGCAAGAGTGAGCTCTGTTTTTTATTAGTGTGCTTATGTCGCACCAATAGGCAATAACTATAACACCAATAAATAGTAATAATTCATTTATGTAATTGAATCAGTTATAATATTTCGCACTTCTTCATTATCACAGGTTTGGCACAATGTCTAACGTCTCTGGTTTATGAACAACGAGTCGTAAGTTCAAATCTCGAGGGCAAAACATTGTTTTCATTTTGTAATCATAATTTTTCTAACACATTAATTTCCTAGTTGAATTGCTACCGATTTAATACCGTTCATAGATGAGTAATTTACAACGTTTGGGACAAGCACGGAATTCTCAGCCAAATTATTTTGACCGTTTAGGATATATCTACCCACAATTTTTGTATTTTTGTTTTACCTTTCACCTTAATTTATAATAATGAGCGTTCTTAGTTGTCAGTGTACGAGTATAATTTGCATTACTAAGTATATTGATTACTACTCATATTTCTGTGCGTTCTATGTTCTTGATCTCAATTGTGCTTGAACTTGATCCAACCATGCAGCATTTAACAATGTTTAAAAAGACGGAAATCGTTGTTTTGCATGAGCAAAACATTTCCATTAGTGAATTTGCAAGGTGCTTATTAAAATCGGTGAGTAACAGTTACGTTCAAAAGTGCCATTTTATGTGCCTATTTGAAATAAACGATTTGACTTTGACTTTGACTTTGACGACATAATCATTTTCATTACGTTAGTAATACTTCAACTCAAGTTCTAAACTCATCTCACCTTAGAATGATTAACTATGACTACATTAATGTAAAATATTGCAATTGAGTTATATGAATATATCAGAATATTATACTAAAGTTATTTTTTATTACAATTTGATTCTGATAAAATTATTACATCTTGAATTTATGAGGAAATATGAGTTATTCATTAATTATGTTTTTTACACCAATCCTACACTGTTTATTTTTGTTATTTTAAATATTATTTGGTTTATATCCATAGAAGAGAACCGTGCAGTTATGGGTCCATCGGTATGCGGATTCTGGAGAAGTAGACCATCGTCAACGTGGGCCAAAACCGAAGGCGAATTCTTCAGCTCGTCACTAGGACATTGCGGCAAGGCACAGAGCTAAGCCGTTTTTATCCACCCGCATAACTGCAACAGCACATAGTGTGTGCTTACAAACGGTGCGAAATGACCTGCATTAAGCTGGTTTACGCTGTAGTAAGCCAGCAGTTTTGCTGTCCACCTCTCACCGACAAATACGACTTCTTATCGCGCGGTCATATAGGTATATAAATTTTAATTGGGAAAATAATGTGGTTATTTTTAATTATGAAAAAAAAAATAAGTCGGATAAGGATGAAGTGAAATGATGAAGTGTAAGTGATGTTATTGTTGTGCAGTTAGACGTTGTCATAATTTCTTACTATCTAACATGTTGATTCACTTCACCTCTAATTTCACTTTATTTAAATTTGTATACTTACTTTGAAAAAATATTTACGTCCATTCTTATTCAACAAAAAATCCTTATCTTCTCTTATAAACTGGTAAAGAAGTTACCACAGCAGTGTTCTACTTGTCCAAAAGTTTGGGAATCTTTATAAATTAATTTGCATTACTTGAATCATTGTATTGGCCACACGTAGTTTTTTATTTCCTAACATTTACCTAGCCCATGCCAAATTGAACCTTAAGCCAACTTTTGTAAGAAACATAATAGTCGAAACGAGCTGGCTCATTCACTAATGACCGAAGCGATAAGCCTAGTTTATTTAATAAAATACTTCATTTTATTTTAATGGTTGAAATATTGGAACTCATTCAATTATGATTATTATACATTGGTATATTGGTATACGTGGGTACATCATACCCACACAAACAGTTTAGCGTTTGCTATTCGTACCCGACCGACCGACTCAATAATTTACGCACCCAGTGACAATAACCCGTGTGTGTGCGATGTAAACCGAATAGATTTGCTGTGTGTACATATACATTTTGACATATCATTTGTTTAACTATATAAGCGTTGACCTATTTGTCTCGGCTATATATCACTGTTAGTAGCTTTGAGTCTGTTAACCGAAGTTTCGAAACTAATTTTCTGTAACAACACTTGTTATAAATGTTGCCTTCGTTGTTTTTTTATTGTTCGTCGATTAGATCGTTAATGTTTCGTCTTTTCAGGGTATGTTGATTTTACTTTGTGTAGGTTCTTAGTAACTTAAGTCACAAAATTATCAGAGAGCACAGAAGTCAACTTTACTTGGTCCTTTGGTACCTTGTCTTAGTTTTCTCTATAGACTGCACAGAGAGCATGGCACAGATTAAAAACAATGTGACGTAATACCAGCTACTTCTGTTTTGTAGAAGTTCCATTAATAGAAGGAAATGAAATTCTGAACAAGCGGAAACAAGTTGCAATATGTGACGGTAACTATTGGCTGTGTGCAACTGTTTGTAGCCAATATTGCGACGGTTACAAAAAAGATGGCTTCCCATAACTTTGTTTGTCTGTGCAAATAGACACATTCATATTGCATCCGTTAAAAGGTAATACTTTTGAAACGTTATTTTGTAAAATATTTTCAGGTAGGAAACGGAAAATTAACTAATGTTTTCGCTTGTATTTTTAGGTTCACAGAATTCCTTTTGAGAAATGAATTTAATTTGATTTATTTTTATGTTTGCATTCTAATAATTCTGTTGAAACGTAAATTGACACGGAATTTATGAATATTTCCGGTTTTTATCAGGTTTTCGATATTTTCCATTCTCACCCTTTCTGAGAATTTCACTGGAATCCGAATAGACCCACTCACTATTCAGATTTTATTGGTGCACTATTTTTAAAATACCTTTAGCACGTTCTACAAACATTTTGCAGAATAGGTATATCATTGTTTTTGAGTTTTATACCTACTAGAATTTTATGAATTTTTCCGATATGATTTGAATTGAATCGAAGCTTTTGCTTACATCATTTTTTAGTTTGAAAATATGTATGTAAAACCTGATCCTCCTTTCGCAGAAAAAATATTTTGAAAATGCTTAATCTATTTTTTGATTCGATGAAAAGTTTATATTGAATTACACTTATACTTACATATTACACAGGTTAAATTACAATACATAATGAAATTTTACTGTTATTTACCACATTAAAATCTTCATCTACGAAGGCAACAAATGGAAGCATTAGTGCTGCTATTCTAGCGGTTGTAAGCTTTGGCTTCATCTGAATATTTCTAGAAAATGCGCCATCTTGCATTTCTGGAGTAACAAAAAAATCGATTTGAAAATCGAAGAACGTAAAAAAAAAACGTTGTGACCAAAGACTTTATAAAACCAAAAAGGGGTTGAAAAGCAAAGTTTGACGTATTTTCTTTATCCAGATTAGCCTAAGGCTTTCTAAACACTAATAATTTTTTGAAAACCTTTAACTTACTCTCCGGTCTAAACGTGACTCGTTCTGAAATAATAAAATATTCTGTTAATCCTTTGTTTTAGCGATTTATCGCCCATTAAACGTTATGTTGTTAGTAACACTTAACTCGTTTTCATTAATTTTGAATTTAAACATTTTAAGCTTTGAAGATTTATAGAGCATTAAAAATACTTTATAATGCACTCGTTAGAGTTTAGTGTATTTCATGTATAAAGTTTCTAGTGTAGCCTAGTCCTTTAGAAAGGATATTAAAAACCTGTGGCCTCCAAAACAACAACTCAAATACACATTTTTGTAATCATTTATTTGGCTTACATTACAAATTAAAATATTAATAATATCATAATACATTGCTTCGTGACTAAACTACTTGAACTAACACCTCGTCTACAAAAGAAGCAATGTACGACGACATTTTCTCTATTAAAATAGTACTAAAATCAAAAAAGTCGTAAGTGCTCACTTTAAAGTTACACTTAGGACATTCTTAAGCTCTTTTAGAAATGTTAAGGAGCACTTTAAGCTAGCTTGGAGGCCACAGACACATGACGTGTTTGAAACAAGTTAAAAGCATGTGCACTTTCCTAGTTACCCACTAGGAGAACCTGCTTATGTGTCACTAAGTAGAGACACTTGACGTCTAGTAGGTTAAGTTGTTTCAGTTTTCACTTACCTGTTTATACCGGAGCGTACATGAAACAAAAGAACGTATTCATTACTTTGACATAAAAATTAAGTGAAAGCCTGCATTAAGAAACTAGGTATATCGTTTTAATAATAATTTATTTATATATTCAGATAATAAAGATCCATTGGGTTAGTAACAATAGTCTTAACCTATGTAAGTACTTAACTAATGAGTTGACACAGACAATCGGTACATTTAAATTGAATATGATACATTTATATTTAAAGTTTTGAGTGCCCATAGAACTAATTAATTAAATGCCACTGCTGAGCACATATTTTAGTTTTAAAACTGACATGACTTGTATAATGCTTGAAATCAAATTCCAACCATAAGTCACGCCCGGTTCAAAAAGGGACGTTGCTGTTGCTAACCCTTCATACCATTTACCATCTTTTTGGATTGTCAAAATATAATTTTTGACCTAAATTTTTCTATAGGACCAGATCTTTTACAAGGACCAAATTTTCACAAAGGACCAGTTATATCTGTAGTTGGCCAGGTATAATTGACATTAGGCATCTCAGAGACATGTTTTGATTATGACTAAATCCCATCCTTTTTCATCCACACGCCATACTAAGGCTAAATAGAATATAAGACCAAATAATGTAACATGTGAAACCACCCATGGTACTTACTCTATTTAAATGTGAATAAATTAATATGAATAATATGAATATCCTTTCAAAGATATGGCTTTTGTGGATAGGATTTTGATTCCGATTTGTTACAGTAGTAATGGCAATCATGGCATTTAGTCTAAATAGGCTTTTATTTTTATATAGATTCTTTTATATTTTGTGAATGTGAGAACTTTGTAGACCTTTGTAGACTAGATTTGTGGACCTTTTTATATTTTGTTGCGTACATGTTACTTCTTGACAGGCCTACACTGTCCTCCCATATCTATCAACACTGTAATTGGAAACATTGTAAAAGCCCCTTATTTTTAAAAGAGTAACCGTGGAGTTTTTTGCCGGCTCTTCTCCATAGGGAACAACCAATTGGAATCGTGCACCTAGCTTCTGACGTTTCATAAGTGCCCATATTGGTTTATGTGAAATATTTTTTTTTGATTTGATTTGGTTTGAAAGAAACCCTTGTGAAAATTGTACTCATAAATACCATTCAAGTCGATAAGTCATTAGAAACAAATACCAAATCAACCCACTTTAATACGAGAATCGGAAACAAAGTGGAGATTAAATAAACAAAAAGGAAGCCGAGACTCGAACTGAATCGAAACATGGCCTATACCAACATAAAAAATATTTTCATTGCGTTTCAGAATCTTGTTTAGCTGGATGGCCGTGTTTTTTGCGGCGACGCGCCGATGTGGCGCCAGTCACGACCCTCTTGTATCTACCCTTGGTACATGGTGCAAGAGATGAACTGAACTAGACTTTTCTTAATATATTTATTTGTATTGAGAGTAGGGGAAGGCCAATGGAACGATGAATGGACTGTGTGAAAGATGATGTGGCTAGAAAGGGGTTGACTACCGAGATGACGACTAATAGAGAAGTGTAGAAGAAAAGGACATGGTGCGCCGGCCCCAATTAAATTGGGATAAGTCCAGGCGAATGATGGTGATGAGTTGCAATTTTGCTATCATCGATTCTAAAAACACAAACAGAAACCTAAATCCCCCGTTGAAAGTATTAAATGGGCGATTTTATGTCGTTCTAGTACCTATGCTCCAAAAAAAGTATCATGAAATCTTATTTAACTTATCTAATGAAAAATAATAACTTGATGTTTATATTCCGATTTTCAAAGGAAAGTACCAATGCGTACGTACGTACAAAAGTACGATTCAATGGGTATAGATCCTTAAATTATACACTGATTATTTACTGGCTTCGGAGACTTTTGTGTAGAACAACAATTGATTCTAAACTTTGTAAGCATTTTTTTTTTAAAGGCCATCTTTTTGGTCAACCTACAAGGTTGTCGGCTGCTTAACCGGGATATCCTATGAATTTATTTTATTGTTTTATATTAATTTAATAATTTATTTAAATAAATATTTTTTTATCTGGTGTAAATTCTATATGGGTGTATTACTGCAATAAAAATGATTTGATTTGAATGCCCTAAAAATAAGGCCTCCCACTGATACAGTTTTTATTCACATTTTATGAAACCGCTGGTCTCTTTCTGTTGTACCACAACCAGAGTACGCTCCGGGTGAGGCTCGCTCCGTGCCTCCCGAATAAACACCCTGTTACCATGTAAATAGCAACTTCATGTACCCTGATGTACTTATGAGGTTAGCGGGACACATGCTAAATATCTTACAATTATTCACAACAGCACACACGTCTTTGAGATAGACTTCAAGTTTTATTATAAGAGTAAACGTTGTATGAAAAAGTAATCATGTTTATTTTTGTACAACCAGAGAAATTTATTTCATAAATTTAGATAAACTTAAGCGGCACACTACGCCAATTTGCCGTGTTATAGCCTTTTCTTATAACTGTCAAAGAATGATAGCTGTGATTCGAATATACGGACAGTTTAAGCTGGTAATCAATTCATTTCCTTGACTTTACGTACAAACATTATACATAGGTACTTTATAGGTGATGGGAGGCAAGAGATATAAAATTTTACTTTTCTATTAATCAATTTATTAGAACTAAAAATATGTAAGATTCATTTATTTTTACTTTTAAGGAAATAAATGTTTACACGATAAATCAAATAAAGAAAACTCAAATCAATCAATCAGGCAACCAAGGAGTCTTGCATGTTTGCCCTTTCAATAAAAACAAGACATTTTTTTTTAAATTAATTTAATTGTAATGTCTATTCAGTTTTAATGTTTTTATTTTTATTTCAATAATTAATGTTAATTTATGTATTTTTGAATTTTATGTAATTGTGATTTGTATATTGGGCCTTAGTAAATAATTTTGTAAATTAATACTATCTGAATAAATAGTTGGAAAAAAAACCTCATTACATCACGCTTGTAATCATCTAAGTGTACCTACAGTACACCCACATTTCGCCAGTTATGTTTAAACAAGATAAAATAATAAAAAAAGTGTCTACTGGTACGGAAAGCATACTGGTTAAACGCAAAAAAAAACTGCGAGAACAGTTTAGAAGCCTCTGGCAGTTGATTACTCTGTGCAAACGCGTAAGCATAAGGTCTTTCAACTAGTGCAACTAGCTCTAGGGTGCTAAAGGAGGCGGAAAATTGCAACAAGGTTTCCAAGATCTCCTAGTGACATGTATTGAGTTATTTGCAAGCGACCTCAGAGTAGGGTTGGCACTCCATTCATTATTTATGCGGACAGTGTACGAACAAATGTGTAGCACGTTTGCACAGAGGAATGTTGGGACAGATGCTTCAGCGAACAAGGATTTTGTAAATTATTTACTTTTCATATATTTTATCAAATCGGGTTTTGAATATTTTTTGTTTGTCCGTGCGTAATTTAGGGTTTTTAAGGGCGGGAACGACAGATGGTTGTCGGTTGATATATTTTTCGGTGAATAGGCTTTGAAATTGTTTGGATTATGATAAATTTAAAGGTATAAGTATGTAGTAGGTGTAGGTAATTCTTCTGAATTTATATTTAACTTTTAACCTTATTTGAATCACCGTTAAAACCTACCCTTTGTTAACCTATCAAGTCTTGACAAATGAGACACAATTAATTATCTCTTGTGACGGGGCTCACGTGAAACCCGGAATGTGGCCTCACGAATAGTCCTAAAACATTTTTTAATTACTTAAATAGAATACTAAAACATCTCATAATTCAAACGTGTACCTAGGTTGACCCAAAGAGTCACAAAGGTACTTACATCCGGGAAAATAAATGAATTAAAACCCGGGTATAATTAAATATGAGTACCGTGTCCTTCGCACGTTTTTACAAATGATCGTATAGGGAATATACTTATACAACTCAAGTAAAATAAAGGACTTTGTTGAAACACGTTCGTGCTCGGAATATTTTCGGGAATTTTCTTCTTTGATGTTGAAAATAGAACCCGAATTAGCACGTTTTATTTTTGAAGTGAAAACTTCTTTAGGAGCGTTGAACACTTTTTGGGTGAACAAAAATCGTGGAACTCGCGTCATCGTCACCGAACACTTCCCATGAGCAGGTTTACAAGTTACTTAGTTTTCTATCAGCAGTCTCCAAAGACTGCCCCAATTTTTTTTTTTAGAATTGGTTTTCTCCTTTATTAAAGCTGCATTTTTATACTAAATTTTCGTATGCAGTATGCATAGAGCTGAAACACTTATCCGTACAGGCCTGAAGAAAGTTTTTCCGAGTTTAGGAGTTTGTAAAAAAATAAAAAATATATGTTTTGTTCCCTTGATGGAATTGTTGCCACAACCCGTAATGGATGGACCCGTAATGAATGGCCAATAGCTCAGGCATTGCTGTTATCTTATTTCTAAACGACTTCAAAAAAGGAGGAGATTATCTATTCGAACTTTTTTTAGGTGAACCGATTTTGATGATTTTTTTTTATTTGAAAGCTGGTGCTTCTCATAGGAATTTGTCTGCGGCAACTAAAAAGTGAAAAATAAAAACTTAAAAAAAAAACAACCGAATTCTAAAAAAAAAACACTGATAACTAAAAAATTACTTTAATTTCGGAAGTCGGTGGCACAAAACGAAAATACAAAAAACTTTTTTACAAAAAAACAACCGACTTCCAAAAAAAACACTAAAAGACCTGAAAAATAACTTTAATTTCGGAAGTCGGTGTCTTTGGTTTTGTATTTTCTTTTTTGGCCACCGACTTCCGAAATTAAAGTTATTTTTCAGGTCTTTTAGTGTTTTTTTTGGAAGTCGGTTGTTTTTTTGTAAAAAAGTTTTTATTTTTCACTTTTTAGATGCCGTACCTACCCCACACAAATTCGTATACCACTACTTGGTGTGTAAATAACAGTGACAGGAACTTATTAACACATCATCCATATAAACTAAGTGGAAAAAATATGCATTATTAAAGATAACTCAAAAACTACTGGTCAGACCATGATCAAACTTAAATGGAACCACATGTGAAGCACCACCTATCAAATAAAAAAAGAATCGTCCAAATCGGTTCACCCAGAAAAAAGTTATGAGCTAACACACATAAAAAAAAAAAAAAAAAACATACAGACGAATTGAGAACCTCCTCCTTTTTGTGAAGTCGGTTAAAAACCAAAGACTCTGACTTCCGAAATTAAAGTTATTTTTCATTTTTACGTGTTATTTTTTTTTTTGTTTTCTTGATTAAATCTCTTTGAACAGTTAGGAAGTTAATTACTAAGCAAATTCACGTCAATTTGCTGTGTTATCGCCATTTCATACAACTGTCAAAAATTAGAGTTGTTTTTGAATAAACAGATAATTTAATTTGCTAGTCAATTTGCTTGACAATTATTTTCCTTGACTAGAGAAACGGCTATTGTGAGTTCCGCTCGCGTAGTAGATAGACCTTACGTAGTAAAGGGGGGCAACCAATTAATGCTAGCCTTAACCTATGGTGGTTCGAAGTTCGTTAGTATCTATACATAAGTACAGGTACTGTCAAACGGGGTTAATCGGGCAAAACTTTAAAAGGGATTTTAACATTGAAATAATATAGTTTGTTGCCAACAAGGGCACATAACCGTTAATTATAATACAGTAAACACATTAGTCCTTTTTGGCAACAAACTATATTATTTCAATGTTAAAATCCCTTTTAAAGTTTCGTCTCGATTCACCCCTGCATCCCTATTCACCCCGTTTGACGGTACTAAGAAACTGGAACCAAATCCGGTTTATGTTAGGCATATAGAATTTAGGCAATACTCGTAGAAGGCAGAATTTGTAGACCCTAAATAAGCTTTTATTTTACCTATCCTACGGTATGTTTTGGTATGTTCCACAGGACTTATGGTATCAGGTATACGCAACAGACTTTATACACTTACCTACTCACTAATAAACGTTGTATAGCGTCTGGATAGTTACACAACGCTTTGACTTCTTTCGTTCGGAAATCAAATTACTGACGATTGAAAGAGAGAAATCGGTGTGTAACTATTCACCTGATATAATACGTTTATTAGTAAGGAGGTTAGAATATTATATACTTATTCAAGTCTTGTGTAGAAAATGTCAAAAAAATAATATGCTGCTTCATACATTTATGTTCGCATAACACAACAAAATCTAAGGAGCAGCATTTCTTTTCACGATTTTAAGGTTACCTACTCCCATAATAAAACTTGGTCATAATGACGAGTACCTACAATGGCCCCTTTTCAGGTTTCAGATATTTCAATTACACCTTGAATAAATCCAAAGCAAAACTAATATTGCCAAACAGGCACTCTCGGTAAATGAATTTTGTATCGGCAATAAGAATATTGAGCTAGTTCATGTTAGAACAAGGTGATTGGTAACGCTCGTGACGTAAGTCGGGGGCTTTCAGTTTCACGTCCCGCTAAAGTTACTTAAGCTAGTGATTCCTAGTAGAGCTATGACCGCCACATAACCGCCGATGTGCGACGTGAGGGCTGTCATGAAAAAAATGCGTGAGCGTCGTAGAACACTCGGTTGGAACGAAGTTCCTTTCGTAGTTTTTTAGTCAATTTATCAATTAATTGGCTATAAAAAAATAAGAGAGTCTTAATATAATTATTTAAGGTTAAAACTAAATTAAACACATGAAAAAAAAACGAACAATAAGCGCGGACGTATGACTGTGCTCAGCCAATAGCATACGCGCTATAGATAACCGTCTACACTAAATAAAGGGTCGTGAGGGAAACTCGTGACGAAAAATTCTTAGAATACTTTTTGTCGCCTAGCCCTCATCCGCCAATACCGTATCGTGCGATAAGGAACTTCGTTCCAAAAATACTAAATAGTGAAAAATAACTTTAATTTCGCAAGTTTTGTATTTTCGTTTTTTGCCACCGATTTCCGAAATTAATGTTATTTTTCACTTTGTAGTGTTTTTTTTGGAAGTCGGTTTTTCTTTCAGTAAAAAAGCTTTAATTTTTCACTTTTTAGTTGTGGTACAAACCCCACACAAATTCGTATACCACTACTTGCTATATAAATATAACAGTGACAGGAAGTTATCATAACATCATCAATACCCTTAAGGGGACACAATACGTATTATTTAAGCTAACTGAAATACTACCGAAGCAAAGTTAATAAAAATTATACGGGATCACCCATGAGGCATACTCTATCTATTAAAAAAAGAATTTTCGATATCGATCCACAAATGAACGGAGAGATCGCGTAACAAACATACAAAAAAAAAAACACAAATGAATTGAGAACCTCCTCCTTTTTGAAGTTGATTAAAAATGATGGCAGCGGTGTTTAACTTCATGGTGTCAAAAAAACGCTCTCTAGGATAACGCACCAACTTACTTTCATACCTAAATAAAGTTTCAGTGACGTCATTCGCCGGTAAATTGTGGACAGCATGGTCTAAAAAAACAAGGTCTGGCATTCCAGGAGTGACACATGCTTACGTCACTATTCAGTTTCCACTTTATTGCAACAAAACACGAATTATGGAAACATTTACAGTCACTATTCTATTAAAAAATATATAATTATAAACCATTTAAATTGTCGTTTCATTTTTCTAATCAAACGATACAATTCAATTTAAACAATACCAACGTGATTATTAGTTAAAACCTCTTTGTTTTATTGGATTCGCACAGGTAATAAAGGCGATCGCGGAGTTATTATTGCATACTACTTGTAACACAGCGGTGATGACGTAGGCTTGTGTCACCCCTGTGACCGGAATGCTATACCTGACGAAGTATATTATTATACCATGGTGGACACTATGTGGCGGTCACCGCTCTTCTAGGAAACGGTAGCTTTAGGTGGTAAGTACATAATACCACTAGTAGGTACCTGCGTACCTATGTAGTGCCAACATGCAAACAAAATAAACATACATAAACGTAAACTGAAAGAAAAAAGAAAGAAGATGGAGTGACAAAAATTTAAAAGAGTATGCTTAGATAGGTCATGTTGAGAGGATGAATGAAAAGAGACTATCAAAAGAAACGCGTAGAGTGGAAACGCCGGGAGGGGACGCCCTAGGAAGACATATAGTGACCTTATTAAGGCAAACGGAGTATGTAAGAATTGTAGTAGGTGGCGTTCTGTAGTTTCTGCCTACCCCCATGGGAAGAAGGCAAAATAAAATACAAATGCGTGTATATAGTTTTTCAGATGAATACAAAGCATCGTTAAGAATCTTAAGGCGGTACCCAGACCAAAACCTTGTCATAGTGCGTTATTCAGAGGCTATTAACTCATTCACTATGGGTAATAAACTACATCTAAAAGCACATTATTAATGTTCGATATCCTATCATCACATTGCACGTTCTTATTTGTTTTTATGTGTTATAAATACATCTAAAATCTCCTTGTAAAAAGTGACTAAAATTATTGATTGCATGCATCTTTTGCTAAAGGTGACGTTCTATTCCTTTGAGGATTACACTAATGGATAGATAATTTAAAAATCTAAATAATACACGTTTTATTTTATTTTTAAACTTAACTTGTCTTTTTTTATTTAAATAATTTCATTATTTTTGTGAATTTTATGATAAATGAGCGTGCGGAGGGAGCGAGACAGAGCGAGACTCAGCGACGGGACAGAGAAGGACCGAACGCTCAAGGTCGTTTGGTCAGGGAAGCGCCTTAAGATCAGCTTCGATATATGGGAAGGCCAAAATAAATTGGTCTATTTACTTCAGTTTGACCTAATAACACATTGCCACACAGGTATACGAACGAAACAGTGTCATTACGAGTCTTTACATTTTCAAAATAATTCAATCTTTAATTTTCGGGAAATTAAATCTGTCAAACAGCCATATTAAAGAAGATTGTTTGAAAAAGAAAAAAGCAATTAATTAACTAATGTGCCGCGACCGCGATGAAAGAAGCAAAATAAATGTTAATTTATTTTTTATTCATAATCAATTAAGGGTACCGTAGATAGTTACTGTGTTATTTTTTATAGCTAGTCTTTGAGAATGGCATAGAATTTAGCAACAAGAGTAAGATGAAGAGAAAAAGTTAAGTTCTGGGCTTCGGTTGTAACGCGACTATTCGAGCCAGTTTGAACACCTCCATACAAGTTAATTGCAACAATCAGCGCTTGATTCGCTTTAGTTTAGCCAGAGCTTTATTGTTGAAACTATTTCAGTATTTTTATCTCAAGAAGCGACGCGCGCTTTACTTGTGGTTACCAAGTGTGCAAACACGCTGTGAATGTGTGTGTAAGCGCAGGAGCTCTCGGTACCGTCGGAGACAATGGCGAAGTTGGAAGTGTGTGTGTGTGTGTGTGTGTGTATGCGCGTGTGTGTGTTATGTGCTGACGCTACTCGTCTTCACGCTCACATTCAGAGCATGCTTGTACACTTCGTTACCAAGAGTAAACCGCGCGTCGCTGTTTTGATAAAAATACTATACTACACAATCTTCTATTAAACACTGACCATAGAAGGGGAAAGCAGAAAGCTCTTTGTTGGCGACCGATACGGGATAATCCATCTCCAGTATACTATTACAGTCCTGGGCAAAATTACCAATACCAGGATAATCTTGCTCCAGCTTCCTGAAGATACATCTCTGCCTTTCACCAAAATTGGTTTGATTTAGCCGTGAAGACAGACTCTAATTTACCTTTTATCTAGTGATAGAATTGGACCACACGAATAAGTCTAGTATCTACATAGTTACTTATCTATCCATTTTAGAAATTAAAGTAGCTTTTGTGTATATTTGTTTAACCGCATTGTTCTTCTAAACTACGCAATGGATTTTGATGTAGTTTGTGTGTATAATACATTAATATTAAACTTACATCCATACTATAAATTGTACATATACAGGGTGTTAAAAAGACCCCTCACATAGCCGTCAACTACGCATTCTGTACATCAAACTAAGTAACATTACACAAAAATAATTGCTGGGAAACGATCTTGATTTTTGGTGTGAAAATTTGCTGTTTGCGGTAGTGCGCAAAACGCAAAACATTGGGATTATGGGTGCATGCAAAGGTACAGGGGTCGTGGGGGTATTTAAAGTTGTGTTATAACATTAAAAACATGTTTTCGTAAAAAAAAGTCAGTAGAAGTTGGAATTTTGACCTTCAATATCTCCGTAACCAGAAGGTTACGAGGCATGGTCAAAACCCAAAAACAATGTTACAATGACGGGAAGTACACGTGACTCTCGAGTTCGTTAAGTGTCTTTTTACACCCGTTATTATTATAACATACATATTATATATATATATATATATACAGTCAAACCTGGATAAGCGAGAGTTCAAGGGAGCGCAATCTCATTCTCGCTTATAGAGGTTTCTCACTAACCCGAGTTTCTCGCTCATGCAGGTACATGGGTAGCGTTTCTCTCTTATAGGGGTAGGCAGCAATAACAAGTCACAGCAAGTACGAATGTAGTAAATATGTAATATGATAAAATTATGTGCATGATATGCACAATATATATTATGTACAGATATATATATGTAAATTAAACTCCCTCTGAATTTCATTTCGCGATTTTCCGGATTCAAACGCATTCACTATTTTAAGTTTATCACTTAATGACAGTACCTACTTTAATTTTCCGTTTTGACATGATGCTGAACAGAACTTTCCTTCGCAATTGATAACTATAAACTGAGTAAGTCCGACAAACAGGACGGTACACAGGCACACGTGTCCATTCGAAAAGAATGCGATAGAATAACAACATTATTTAGTTCCACGAAATAGAATAGGTACAATATTGACGAGAAAACAATACAAAAACAATAGTAGGAAGTTCCACGAAAGTTAAGAATGAGTCATAAAATAGCAGATGTTAAATTTGTAAATACAGCTCGACTGTCGCTTATAGAGGTCTCACTTACGGAGGTCTATGAGGGAAACACGACTCTCTCTTACAGAGGTTTCTGTTTCTCGCTAATAGAGGTTTTGGAAGCTTAAAATGACGGGTCCTGGCTATTACTCTCACTTATAGAGTTTTCTCACTTATCCAGTTCTCACTTATCCAGGTTTGACTGTATATATATATATATAATATTTTAAAAATTCGAAAGTAACTATGTATGTATGTTACCTTTTTCACGCCTAAACCAGTAACAGATTTCGATAAAATTTGGCAAGGAGACAGATGGCATCCTGGGGAAGCACATAGGCTACTTTGTCTTGGATACGCGTTCCCTTGGGATAATTTCTGCCATCCACGCGGGCGAAGCCGTGGACAGAAGCTAGTATAATATAGAAATATACAAGCAAACAACAAGCTACTATTCTTATTCCTTCTCTGTTCATGCTGTAAGATTATGGAACGCACTCCCGCCTAGCATTCGAATTTTAAAATCTATTTCTTATTTCAAATACCGAGTAAAAGAGCATTACCTTTCCATTTAACTGTGAGAATTTATATATTTATATATACGTTTATTTATTTTAGCATTATGTATTTATTTAAGTATATGTTATTGTTATTTATTTTTATATTATATGTAAGTATATTTAATATTCTAGTTTAAGACGTCACCAATCAAATTCTTCTCTTCTTGTTTTCACACACTATTGTCTACATTTCTTTTTCATTTCTCCTTTCGCAGGTGTGCTGGAAGAAATTTATTAAGAAATAAGCAGTACCTTTGTACTTAATACTAATATCCCGTATCTGTATCTATTTTACTGTGTGTACATAAATAATAAAATAAATAAATAAATAAATATAGTTTTTTTGTCAAGTCGTACAAACCGTGCGAAGTAAGGACCGCGCTAGTATAGAATATTATCATTTAAAAGGCTGGTCAAATATATTTAAAAATATTGCTTGAATATTGTTTAATACGCCATTCAACTCATAAAAATATTCAATCACTAACCTATTCTACAAAGAACCGCATGAAGTTAATATAATGAATTCCGTAACCCTTGTAATGCCCATCTCGTCGGCATTATGGTCGCGTCAACATGGCCGACGCGCGGCGGCGCCATATTATATTTTGTGACGTCACCGACCCTTGATTAGTTGGTAGGTACCTACTAGCAGTATGGGAGAAATGTTTGTTCGTAGTATTAGTATGAATGAAGATTTTCTGTGATACGTCAGAGCATATTGACTGTAGCAATATGCTTGAGAATTAGTTTTCTTTATTAAGGGGACTACTCGTACTTGACCAAAACGCAAATTTATAATGCCTAAAAATATATGATCCACTGCAGTAACCAAATCAGAAAAATATAAGATATTCTTCTGGACATATGCTAGTTAGATAGTGTGTTGAAAACATAATACAATTAACTTGATATGATAGAAAAAAAACACAAAGATCCCTCTAAAAAAATATTTTTACGAGTAAAAATCGTACTAATATACATGCAAACATTCAGATTTTTTGTCAGATTATTCTACAAGTAACATACTAACGTGATAGTGTTTTAATTTTTTAGTCGAATGAATAGTTTTTTTGTAAATCCATAATTGCTTCATATTTTACAATAAATTACCAGCGTTGTGTCATCGCGCGTTCCTTTCTTTTCTATGCAATCTGACAGTGACCGCGCTTTAGCACTTGTAAGCCTCTTAATGGTAGTACTTGGCTACCACAAGTAAAGCGCGCCTCGCTTCGTGAGATAAAAATACTGTACCAGCTTAAGTATTTTCAATTGATTTTAATCATAACGTTAAACATTATTTTAACAAATATTTAATATTGAATTTATCAAACAAAAACTACCAAAAGCCAACCTAGACCTTGATAGTTCCAAGGTCATAAAAGCTTTTTAGTAAATGTAACCGTGACTTGCCATCCTGAAGACTGTCGTTAATCAGAGAAGTGAGTCTCGATTTCAGCGTTGTGTCATCGCGCGTCTCTTTCTTTTCTATGCAATCCGACAGTGACCGCGCTTTAGCTCTTGTAAGGCTCTTAAAGCGTGGAGAATATATAGCATGCACCTAATATGAAGTGAGCAAAGATAAGTTACAGAATATAGCATATCATCGCGTCTGTATTCCCCGAAGAGTTAGTCAGAGGTATACCTATGTACACCCACATTTCGCCAAACATAAAATAAATCGCATGAAATCAATTTAATATTACTAGTATAAGCTTACATCACTAAGGCCCACTTGCACGTTTAGTCGGGTTAAATGAATAAATATAGAGTTTGTAATGAGCAGTGGTGGGCTAGTGGTAACGGCCGGGCCTTACGAGTTGTAGGTCGTAGGTTGGAACCCAGACAGGCGCTTTACTTTGTGTAAATTATTTCATCACCGCTGCTCTCAAAACGGTGAAGGAAAAACATCGTGAGGAAACCGGCAAGTCCTAGAGCCAAAAAATTGAAGACATGTGACAACTACCAACCCGCACTGGGCCCGCGTGGGAGATTACGGCCCACTCCCTCTCAAAAAGAGGAGGCCTGTGTCCCAGCAGTGGGAACATTATAGGCTGATTAAGCATTATGCAAACTCTGAATTAAGTAATTAACATTTTAACTCTTAGTACTCGTTGCGCCACTAAAAAGTAACACCAGGTTAAAGATTTCAAAAAATAAAAGACCCGTTTTGACATTTGTCATCACGACGCGCGACGTAACTAGTGAAGTAACCATACGAATCGGTACTCGACATACAGTTCGACGTTGTAGTAACTGAAAATTCGGTACTATATCAGCAGGTATTATATTCATGAACTTAGATAAAAATAAATATCTACAAATTATAAAAACCTTAAAACATATTTTTCCTTATCTGACGTTTCCGAAAATAAATAAAATAAATCTCCATGGAAACCACATACAATACGATTAAATTGAAATGTCATTTAAACTCAAAGACAAGAAAGTAGTACGTAAGTATCGTAATGTTGTGTAAAAGAGATGGAAATACAATTTCCGTTCATTGTTCGTTCATTCATTTTTGGTCGGATTACATATCAGAGCACAGACATTACAATTCTATTTTATGTTACGTCATTTGAACTGCAATGTTCCCAACTCAAAAACCAATAATATCAGGTTAACTAACCCTTGTTACTTTTTAGTGGCGCAACGCGTAATAAGAGTTAAAATGTTAATTACTTAACTCCGAGTGTACAAACCCTATATTTATCCATTTAATCCGACTTAACGTGCATGGAGCCCTAAAAGCTCTGCAATCCAGTAGTTTAATCACCGTTTAGCAGAAATGCGTGTGCTAAATTAATTAGCACATTAGACCATACCTGCAAAACGTATATTGTCGATAACTACGTAGTTAATAGAGAAAATTATGTCCTATGGTCATTGAAATAGAGTATACAATCCTGTTCGTTTCTAGCGACGTGCAAAGCAAATGGTTTAACTGTGCCAATCCTGTGTGCTTTTCACACTAATCGCTCTTTAGCGAGTTTTCTTATTGACTTATGGCATTCAGAGCCAGTGGCCTGAATCCATAGAGTTTTAAATGTTCCTAGAATTTGCTCATACATTTCGTGTTACATTTATGATAGTTTACGTTAGAATAAAGTTAAGAGTATGTTAAATTGGTTCTTAAGAGGGTCAAGCAAGGCATCCATGATTAGGTACAGTTTTTAGTATGAGCGCAACTCTTAATGTATTAAGGATAGTTGGCAATTTAATTTTTTTGGAACATAGTGTCGTTTTATTAGTTACTAGCAACCCACTCCCTACTCACGGCACTCGCACAGTTTTTACGACTTGAAAAAATATTGAAATTTCTTTAATATACTCGTACAGTATGGAAACCACATATATGCAATAAATGAAAACACATACTTATTATCGCCTTTATTGACGATATAAAAACACAAAAAAAAATAAAGACATCGGTCCAGCACTTAAATCAAGAAGTAGATTAAAATTTTGAGCTTTGAACACTCTGTAGAATTGGATCACTAGGTGAATGTTTTAATGAACTTGAATCCTTGAACATTGAAAAGCGACCTTGTCACGCAGCGCAGTGCAAACTATCACGATGCTGCGCTGTTACGTATTCTACTTAAGTACCTACTTAAAATGTAAAATCGGTACGGTACACCAAATGACAAGGTTCGAAGGTACGTTGTCGAAACAGAGTGTTTACTTTTACTGAATTTGTTTTGTTTGACAATTTCACTTTTTTTATTTAATATTTATTTTTGCTATACTTCTGCGGTCTAGTCTTTTTTTGGCGTCATCTATTGCATATTATGTGGTTTCCATACCGTATGTAAGTTTAATGTTAATGTATTTACATAAAAAATCTGGAATAAAATCTCTACTGAAATGATTTTGAAAACCGCATCTAAATCCGTTGTGTAGTTTAGAAGAATAACGCGGTAACACAGACAGACACGAAAAGCTACTTAAATTTATAATATTTACAAATATGTATAAATTAAATACCTATTAATATTGTAATACGCTCGTATTTAAAAAGTGAAGTTAGTTAAAGTTTGTAAAGTTTAAAATTTGATCGATCGCTTTTAGCGATAAGACCGCCCATTGACACCTTGTAAAATTTCTACATTTATGTCTGTAAATTCAATGGTGATTCTATTATATTTGTAAAACCACAAATTATCAACATCTGGATAGGCTTTTCCCAACTACATCAGGGTCGTTTACCAGTCTGACCGGATGCAGCAGAATACCATTTTTTTATATGGAACGACTGTATATCTGATCTCTACAACCCAGTAACTGGGTAACACGATACCCCTTGGTAAGATTGGTCGTCAGACTTTCGGGCTACCCGTAACAACTGTCAAAGATCTACAAATGACAGGTGGGACCAACGGCTTAACGTGCTTTCGATATATAATCAAAATCTAGAATACATAGTTTTAATGACGAGCCTAAACATACAAAACATGTTACATATTTACTATAGGTACCAGTAATTTGTCGTGAAGTTTACATAACAACATAAACAGTGACGTCATAACTTAATTATCTAATCCAAGCAATGTGTAGGTAAGTAATTAATAACATGAAACTTGATGGTGTAAAGATGTGAAGATAGAGAATTTAGTACTTGTAAGAGGTGACTACTTTGACAAGAATGAGCTCTTAAGATTTTAATAATCTTGGCACATTGTTTTTTTATGTAAAAATGTGTTCATAAACCATTTTTTTTTTTTTGCACTACTCGTTTTATAGGTTGAAATTAAATTAGCTAGGGAAATTCTGCAGACGTGAGGTCGATGAACACATAAAATAAAACAAAAAAATAAATCTAAAAAATATACGGGTCGACTTGAGAACCTCCTCCTTTTTTTTTCGTCGGTTAAAAAAGAGTTCATGTTTTTTTTTTTTGGTGTTCGTCGACTCTTGGTTTTGCTGTTACTTGAAGTATGAGTTGAGAAAATCTGTTTCCTTTAGTTTTGTCATGTTGGGATATCGATACCCATCGCGTCTGTGAAGTTTACATAGTAAAAAGCAGATTTTTAAACTTGCTTACTTAGGTGGCCGCGAATCATAGATCAACATACAACCCGATACTGACCTGCAAATATCAAAAAAACTTAAGAAAATTTGTATTTGGCGGGCTACCCTGACGCTTTCGCCTTAAGTGAAACCCAAAACATTTTCCTATTCAATTTAACAACGATACCTATGAGTATGAAGTTAATAGCCATAACAAACCGTCTGTTACGACCACTAAAGAATACCGTAAGTACACCATTAAGTTAGATAAGTACCTTACTCTTTTATTGTGAAGGGTTATGACCTGCAGCTGTAAAAGTTCAAGTCATTTTTACAAAGACCAGTGGACTTAGCACGAACGCGCGGAGTCCACTTAACGTAAATTCGAACGATTCTATAATTGAAACTACTCGTTACGCATATTATAGAGGTATGGGGAACAGGGTGTAAAATTTATTTATACCTCCATAGAAAAGGGAGGATCCTCCGACCAGATGGTTGTTCTGTATGGTCGGCAACTGCCCTACTTTTGATTTTTTTTTTTTTTTTTTTTTTTCTTTTTTTCCTATTGGGCAGCTCGTAGTTTTGACCACTAAGGTCCTGGCTACTTAACCGGGCAAACCTGTGGGTGCCTTAAGCTACTAACTTAAAGCCTCCAGCCAGGGGCGAACAATACTTAAATTTAAGTGACCGCACGCTAAGGGCACCCCCTGTGGGGTACGAACCTCGGCTTAGGGCGTCACTGAGGGGAGGGCAGCAAGATGGGACAGGCTGGATCTAAATTATATTATTATTATATTGGGGAATTTAAAGCTACAGGCTCAGCTACGGCGCGGGCTGGCGCGTCGTCGAGCAAGGGTCGGGGGGGGGGACAATTACGTCGGGGGCGTCGCGTAGGACCTCGGCGGCGAGGTCGGAACGATGGCGGTCTGTGTTTGTGCACTGTACTGGTGGCCCTACTGCTCTCCTGGAGGAGGGTTATGGGGTCATCGGGGTCGGTCAGGGCATGCCTTGGACGGCGGGTACGACTAATGCGGGAGGGGGCATATCTGGCAGCCTCGACAACCAGAGGGTTGCGATGTGAGGCCGCGGAGTCGAAGAAGCGCTTGGAAATGCGCTTCATGAACTGACGGATAGTGGGGATTTTAAGGTCGAGATGGAGGA
This sequence comes from Griposia aprilina, assembly GCA_916610205.1. Lineage (NCBI taxonomy): Eukaryota > Metazoa > Arthropoda > Insecta > Lepidoptera > Noctuidae > Griposia > Griposia aprilina. The sequence continues at coordinate 6,940,075 of OU744299.1, forward strand.
TCTCGTTCCGAACGAACCAAGGGGAGCCGGTTGCCCTACGGAGGAACCGGTTTTGGAGGGTCTGCATCCTATGGATGTGGTGGGGTTTCGAGTGTGCGAAAACCACACTCGCGTAGGTCATGATGGGACGAATGCACGCTGTGTAAATGCGCAATTTGCACTTGAGTGACAATTTGCTGCGTGCATTCAATAGGAAGTGGAGTCTACCGAGAGCGAAAGCGGCGCGCGAGCGCGCCTGCTTTATGTGCTCGCCGAAAGAGAGTCTGTGGTCCAGAGTGACACCCAAGTATTTGGCTCGCTTCTCCCAAGGGATAGGCTTGCCGAACATGGTGATCGGACGGGGGGGGGTGGGGTTGAGTCTCGGTTTCGAAAATAGAACCGCTTGACTCTTATCGGGATTGACTTCGATTCTCCACTTCCTAAACCAGTCACCGAGTTGGTTGACTGTGGTTTGGAGAGTGCGAGATATCGCGTCGGGGCTTACGCCTACTTTTGAAGTCCGGACGTTGTATATATGCTAGTCGCGCGGTACACTCTGCCTGCGCGATGCAGGATTTTCCGTGACGTCAGTGTGACACGAAGCTCGCATGTAGCAATGTAGATACCACTACACATGCATATAATAAAAAAGTAGAACCTTTCCAAGCTTGGCCCAAAACCTGTTTTAATCCAATAAGTCATAGGCCTTCGATAAGTCCAGGAAGCAAGCATAGACAAGTGTTTTTCTGTTAAAGTAGTCGAACTGGCAACGACTACGTTAATACTCTGATACAATGTCAAGATAACATTCTCAGTTCACAGTGTCTCACGAAAGGCAAACTGCGTGTCATTAAGCTCAATGTGCTTTCTGAGTTGAGCAATATTTACTTCGTTTTAAGACTTTCTTCATATCTAAGAGTGATACTGATTTTTAAAATTTTAACCAAAATGCTACAGGATAGTTTGTATTCTCGATTCAAAAAGGCTAGAAAAGTTCTCGTGCTACGGCTTTTGAAAACAGAGACACAGAATGTTGTTGGTTATACGCTTTATTCCTGTTTTCTTTCCAGCCAGTAAATAAAGGAAGACAAAAAGAAAGAAGGCACTTATGCAGGAAAAGATAACAAGCCGGTCTCATTACGATTGAGCGAGGTTAACGAGCGCGCATGCGCGGTGCACTCGGCGCGTTGCGTAGCAACAAGTGGCCGTGGATGGTATGTGTAGGTGGAACAGAGAGTTTACTTCGTACAAGGTCAAAAGTACTGCTTTAAAAACATCCTATTTGATGAATTAAAAACGGCATTTTTCCCTCTTTCGCTCCAGTTGCTAGAGCTTATGTACGTATTCTGGTTACAAATAACATAACAAAACATTACGCTTGTTTCCCCGAAGAGAAAGGCACAAATATGCCAAATAAACAATGATGTCCGTTTTCTCGTTATATTCAGAAGAACTTGAAGATTTTGTGAGTTTATGGTATTAAGGCGCTTCCCTGACCAAACGACCTTGAGCGTTCGGTCCTTCTCTGTCCCGTCGCTGAGTCTCGCTCTTTCTCGCTCCCTCCGCACGCTCATTTATCATAAAATTCACAAAAATAATGAATTTATTTGAATAAAATAAGACAAGTGAAGTTTTAAAATAAAATAAAACGTGTATTATTTAGATTTTTAAATTATCTATCCATTAGTGTAATCCTCAAATGAATAGAACGCCACCTTTAGCAAAAGATGCATGCAATCAATAATTTTACTCACTTTTTTACAAGGAGATTTTAGATGTATATAAAACACATAAAAACAAATAAGAACGTGCAATGTGATCATAGGATATCGAACATTAATAATGTCCTTTTACATGTAGTTTATTACCCATAGTGAATGAGTTAATAGCCTCTGAATAACGCACTATGACAAGGTTTTGGTCGGGGTATCGCCTTAAATAAGACAGTCTGGCGAGGTGCAGATACACGGAATACTAAGCCTAAAACAATCAAACTTTGGTTCAATTTGTAACAAAAAATATCAACATTAGTAAATAACGGATATTACAAAGTTTCTTCAATTTGCAATTCAAATTAGTAATGCCATCCATTTCGCTAAGTTAATTAAACAGCAAACACGGAAAACAAATAAATAAAGAATATTAAGATTTATTACTCGAAGCAAACTAACTTCTTTGCGAAATGAATGTAAGAAAGTTGTTATCACGAGATAGATGGAGATGATTCCATTACTACCTTATTATTTTGTGCTTAAAATGTGTCGGCAAATTAAAGGTTGCCTCTAAACACCATGACACCAATGCTGATTTTAAAAACAAACTTCTTGCCCAGCATAATCAGCCTATAATGTTCCCACTGCTGGGACACAGGCCTCCTCTGTTCGAGAGGAAGTCGGCTGTAATCTACCACGCGGGCCTAGTACGGGTTGGTAGATGTCACATGTCTTCGAAATTTTGGTTCTAGGACATGTCGGTTTCCTCACGATGTTTTCCTTCACCGTTTTGAGAGCAGTGATGATGAAACTATTTACCTACACAAAGTGAAGCAACTGGGTTCGAACCCACGACCTACAACTCCTAAGTTGGGGAGACATTATTATATTATCATAATCCTAATATTAAGACTTTGTTTTAATGCAAATAAAAATAGTCTATTATTATTACAATTACAGTAGAACACACATTTGCTTTCACATAATGAATCGAATATTCTCCCGCTATAGCATTACGCTCTGTCTATGGTATAGAGTCTATTTACTAGATCATCCTTAGAACACGTCACAAACTAGCTCTCACACAATAGCCTCCCGGAATAGATCACATTGCGTCTGAGTGCCTCGAGTTGAGTGGAGACAAGAGGTTCTTGAGTGCCTGATGATGAGGAGCATTGTGTGGAGATTAGGTGCACTCATTAAGAGGATTATCCTGATTGTAGGGGTGGCGAGATACTTCCAAGTGGCTAAATATTATACTTGAATACTCAAATAAAGTCTATTTGGGTGTTTTGTGGTTAAATAATGATGAATGAGGCATTCTAGTTATGACGCTGGCCATAGGTTACTAAAAATCCGTTTTAATAACTGTTTGGTAAATCACCCATGACATACACCAATTTTAAAACATAGTTCTTATAATTTGAGCCGTCAACCAACAAGAAACGAGGACTTAATATTAATTAATACTCGGTTCCTATAAACAAAAACGAACCGTTTTTTATTGCCAAACTGGGCATATAAATAGATTCGTAACCTAATTTTACCTGTGATAGCTACTTCCTTAAGAGAGGGTCTACTATGCAAAGCTATGAGGTATTTGCGTCATTATTGGTAAAGATACAAGAGTCTTAATTTTAACCAATAACGGTCCGTAAATTATAGAATTATATCTGCTGGTTTTTCATTTTGGTCTCATCCAGTAGTGTTAAAGCATATTATCACTGTTCGTATCAGAGGACCAATTAAACAGGGAAAGCTTTTATCCAACAGGGAAATCAAATAGCTTTTAGAAAGCTGTCGTGTCCTTGTCCTATAAATTAATGGTCTTTAAATGTAATTAAATTAACTACGGAAGAAACTAGTACATACCTACACTTCTTTAAAGGTCAGCAATGTATTAGCGAACCTATCAGATATTGTGAGCGTTTGTGACTTTTTAGGGTAGAAAACCTACCCGTTAATTATTTTTTTATAGGCAGAGAGGTACTAAGGCCAATATTGAAATGAGATTTTGTAAGAAAAAAAAATCTGGGCCAAATATTGTATACATACATTGTGTAAAGTATACTTAATTAACGAAAACTAACTTTTTAAAACACATTATCATCTATCTGCCTAATCTTTTCCAAACTTCGTTGGAGTCGACTTCCAGTCAACCAGATGAAGTTGAATGCCAATATTTTACATGGAGCGACTGCTTATCTGACCTGTTACGAGTAATATGATAACCCTTGTATGGTGTTCACTACGTTATAGGAAGTAATCGGGTAGGTAAATTAAACAACAATTCACTGTACAACACCAGGGGTCGCACGTCCGCATCGTTCGGGCGCCAGCAAGCAAGTGACACTCTGCGGGTGTGCGCCGCTACGCTAGTTTATTATGTCGTTACGCTACACTTGATAAGACTGGTTATCAGACTTTTGAGCATCTGACGACCCGTAACGACTGTCAAAGATCCACAAATGACAGCCGGGAGCAACGGCTTAAGGCGCTTCCCTGACCAAACGACCTTGAGCGTTTGGTCCTTCTCTGTCCCGTCGCTGAGTCTCGCTCTGTCTCGCTCCCTCCGCACGCTCATTTGTCATAAAATTCACAAAAATAATGAAATTATTTAAATAAAAAAAGACAAGTTAAGTTTAAAAATAAAATAAAACGTGTTTATTTAGATTTTTAAATTATCTATCCATTAGTGTAATCCTCAAAGGAATAGAACGTCACCTTTAGCAAAAGATGCATGCAATCAATAATTTTAGTCACTTTTTACAAGGAGATTTTAGATGTATTTATAACACATAAAAACAAATAAGAACGTGCAATGTGATGATAGGATATCGAACATTAATAATGTGCTTTTAGATGTAGTTTATTACCCATAGTGAATGAGTTAATAGCCTCTGAATAACGCACTATGACAAGGTTTCGGTCGGGGGCCTTAACGTGCCTTCCCAGGCACGGAGGGTTCTTGCTATGTAAAGAGGGTCACCCATCCACGGACCAAAAGCAGCAAACGAAGCTTAACTTGAACGATCGACCCGTGCGGCTATTATTACTTAGACGCAAGCCCTAATTATTTAACACTTAAAAAAACTATAAAGAATCCTAACTTGACAAAACCTTAATTTTAATTAATAAATATTCATCCATTCCAGCGATGAAAAGCTTTTATTTTGACAGTTCAACAACATTCATTGCGTTATTTACGTTGTTGAGCGGATCAATTTTTCAAACATATGAAGCAATGGATTAGCAATAGGCTTCAAAATGATTCAGATTGTGATAGATAGTGAGTTACGTAATTAGGGTGTAGTACTTTATAGAAAGTAAGTAGAAATCATAATTTTTCAGTCCCACTGTTCTAAAAGACTAGCTTTTATAGGATCGTGGGCTTGGAATAGCTTAGAAACACGCAAGGTCGCAGTATTAATATAATTTGGCAAATTCTTATTCATTATAGCTGATTTGATGGCGTTCCTCATTTTATTAGGTGGTCATTAAAATATAAAACATCCGCTTTATCATTAAAATTGATTATAAAAATGCAAAAATAGGTTTTCTGTCTGACAATTGTATACATAGTTTCTTAGCTTTAAGAAATAGAGGAAAATATGGAGTAGGTTCTTGAAACCGTTCAAAAATATGGAGTAGGTTCTTGAAACCATTAAATAATATGGAGTAGGTTCTTGAAACCATTAAAAATATGAAGTAGGTTCCTGAAACCGTTCAAAAATATGGAGTAGGTTCTTGAAACCGTTCAAAAATATGGAGTAGGTTCTTGAAACCGTTCAAAAATTACATGCAGACGACAGACCCGTAGGTCGCATTAAATTGTAAGCTGGAAGTCATGGCGAGAAGCCTATGCTCATCAGTGTGATCATGTAGGCTAATGGAAACAGTAAGTAGGTAGGTACTTTCCTAACGATTTTTCAAGATATAAAATTGTGGAACCACAAACAATATATTTTTTAATCTCTGAAGGACGTTATGGCAAAGCCGATTACACATTCTATATTCAACCGGAAAAAAGAGAATATTCTCCAAGTACAAATTTTGGTAAGCAAGTAAGGCGAACAAATTGGAGGGTCGCGATAAGCCTCGGTGATTTTAATAGCGTATATTTGTAACTTATTTTATAAATTTTGTTAGGAAAGCCAATTTATTTTAATTTTATTACTGCAACGCAAAATATACGAAAACCTAGCAAGATAAAATTGTAGTTAATTAATTTAAATAAAAATCTCTTCTCGTTATGGAGTTATAATTTTACTAACGGACATACATACATTGAGCAGTGTTTTTGGACTCGTCAAGGTCTGTGATTGGCTGTTGAATGTCTAACTGACAAATTAATTAAAGCTATATAAAAAAAAAACTGGCCAAAGTGTAGGTAGTTGGGATGAATTTATCCCAAGAACAAACTTAATTTAGTAGTTCAAAACATGTTCTGCCATACATCGATATACGTCGTGGTCAATTCTCCAACTGCAAATTTAAGTTTGTAATCGCAAAAAAATATTTTGTAAGTGATAAAACTACAAATTTACAATTTTCGAACTTTTCCCTTTTATGATTCTAGGTCAACGGGAAGTTCCCTAAATAATAGTTTTTGATTTATTTGAGAGTATGTCGCATAAACAACCGTATGTTTTTATTGACCTTGATTTTTTAGGGCTTCAAGGGACGGTCCCTTGAAGACCGTAGTATTTGATATTAATTTCAATTTGATACCTCCACACATTCCTGAGAAAAAAGGGTCTTGACAGATAGACAGACGGACGGACGGACAACGAAGTGATCCTATACGAGTTCCGTTTTTTCATTTTGAGGCACGGAATCGTGAATAACATAAAAGATAAAATAAAATATCGTGAAGGTTTATATTTCTTAGTTCAGGTGGCACTCAGGAAGTACTCCTAATTGGTTAATTCTTGGAATATCATGCAGTTTAAACCATCATTTTGAGCATTTATTCCGGAAGGTTTATGTGCATACAACATTAATATTTAACTTAGACAAAGCACATAAATCTCGATGATTTGCCATGTTGCCATTGTACCTGTGTGAGGCATGAGGTTTCCGGTGACTGGGACTGATATTAACTGGAATCGCGGTCCCAGTTGCCGGATCCATTTAATTTTAATATTTTTCTTACGGCGATTGGTACCACCAACCACGAACGAGTAATAGTTACAGTCAAACGAAAAAGTTTATAAAACTCTAGATACAAAACTATAATTTATTTATATAATATAATATAGGTAATATAATATAAAAAAGCAGCATTAGTTAAACGGAGACTTTAATTAAATTCATGCCATCCCTTACATTTTGTATCAAGAAGTAAGTGACAGCATCAATTTAAAGTCTCCGTTAAACTAATGTTGGTTTCGTGCAACTCACCTTGACGGTAATTTTTTAACTAATTGTGATTGTTGACTGTGATTATTGTACCTTTATTACGTTGTTTTTTTTTTTAATTATGATATTATATGTGTATAGTTTTATTATATTGTAACATCGTTGAGGCTAAGTTTGTGATAGATCATTTTTTAATATTATATTGTATAAATAAACGATATTTTTGAATCTAAGAGATCTTTCATATTTTTTTCGTTTGACTGACTGTTTTTTTGCTTGAAAAATTGTTTATTTTTAATTTCTTATGGGTGGCCCAGTCGCCGGAGTAAAAAATTAAAATTAAATGAATCCGGCAACTGGGACCGCGGTTCCAGTTGCCGGAAACCTCCGAGGCAGGGGCGGCTCACTAGTTAGTAATAATACACATAGGATAACGATTGTTATACCCCGAAGGGTTAGGCAGAGGTGCAACTCTATTGACCTAAGTACACCCACATTACATAAAAAAAAACACGTTTCATTCGTAATAAAAGTTAAATAAAAACCACTACATTTCATGATAAACGTAAACGTACCGCTTGTTGAATTTACTAAAGCTATTTGATAATATGTGGGCTGTCGCCATCGCCAGGCAGCTAGTTACAAACCAACATTAGTCAGTGCCCGGGTGGCAACAAGACGTGACCGCGTTGAGAAATGAACTGCATAGCTGCTTTTGTTTTTAAGAGAGAGATTAAATTGTGGAATGTTCTGTGTTAAAGGAGGTAGGGACCGGAGGCATCGCTCAGGGAACATTCTGATGTAGGTAGACTACATTTTTGTTACCACTAACTGTCAGATTTTCTCATTCGATTTTGAACCTAACCCTCAACATTTTAAGGTTTAAAATCGTTTGGAGAAATTTTACAGTGTCGTGTAGCTTGATCTGCTAGCGATGTTACCTAGCTATTTGTTCAAGGAAATCTTGAAACGGATAGTTGACACTTCCCGTGACCCAAGGAGGGCTTTTACCTTGGCCAGAGACTAAGTATTGCCATACAACGTGGCAATGCCGCCAGTCTCTTGGGCACATTACCAGTTTATAGCGATGTGGAGATTTTTAATTGGCATCATATTTAGATTCTAGTTAGTTTTACTTTAGTAAGGATATTTTAGTGATTTTTTTATTTTATTTAATGTGTATAGTTAATTAAGTAGGATTAAGCTGAATAAGTGAGGTTAGTGCCTATGACGTCATTAATGTTAGGAAGTACCTAATTAATTAAAAACAGGTTATCCTACTTATTTGAATTAAGTTGAAGTTGCAGGAGGTTAATTAGGGCAATATCTTTCAACATAGCAAACACAAACGAAAAAGGGAATTAAAAGGTAAGAAATTAATCAATACTATTATGTCGCGTCGTAAGCTTTTGGATCTATTTACATTATAAATCACTTAAGCGACACATCAAAAACGAATTTAAAACCTCCGAAAAATACAACCAGAAATTTTTCCTCCACCTAGTAATATATTACCAATCGCACGTTAGCCACACTAACGACTATTTCAACGAAAGAAAATCTCTAAAAGTCTTTTAAAAAACAATCTCCATACATTTCGGTCCTAATTCAATAAAACAAAAGACTTTCAGATGATCCCTGAATCGGTTCCGACGGCCTCATTCGAATCCACGTAATACCGGGGCCTTTTTTGTCCGCAAATGAGCCCTGCAAATCTGTCTTTAATTGAAAATTGTGCTTTGGTAAAACTGTGGTAAGCTAGCTAGATTTCTTTTGCGAAAATTGTCTAAGACGTAGAAAAGTATGGTAGTTAAATCAAAATCGTTGTTATTGTAAAGAAAATACCTACAGGATATTCTGTCACTAGGAACATTTGCATTTGGAATACCTTTTCAAAATGAAGTAGGAAGTAGGAACGTGAATAACTTTTGAAATACCTATTATTTATAAAATTGTTGCAAACTCCTTGGCTGTGATAAACTTTTTAGAAGACTTTTATATTTTTTATTTGAATTTTATTCTTTTCTTTTTTGCTTCGTCTTGTATCTGTCAAAAGGTTTGGTTATGTTTGCAATTTTATGTTATATTTTCCACTAAAATCCTTCTATCACGATAAGCTTTAGTTTTATTTTATTCCACCAACCATTAATTCATACAGTCCATTTTCCATCGCCTTCACAAATATCGATGTTACTTTGAATTTTTGTTTTTTGGTGTTTGGGCTTTTTTTTTGGTACATCTACGTACGTTCTTTTGATTTAATGTATTTTATAAAACTGTCCCCTATTCCCCCCTACTGTCCCCTAAATGTGGGGTACACCCACGTTACGCTAGTGTATTTGATCAAACGTTTTCATCTGAATCACTTGCTAACATTGAACGACTTAGTTCTAAAGCTCGTGCTCTGAGGAAAAAAAAAACAAGACTAGATTTAATCCACACAGAGTTTTAATTCATTTCGACGAGGCTGTGCGAATGAAAAATACGTAAAATAAAAACTGAGCTGAGTTTGCACGGTAAACGCGCTACGAGGGTTCCATACATAAAGCAGGCTTATTTATAACTTGAGAGGTTTAACAAAATGTACTTACGACAGTCGTGTTTGTATGGCACATACTCCATACATTCGATCTATTTCGTAACTCGTTTCTCATACAAGACATCAGAAAAGGGAAATAATTAACATACAATTCGTAGGTACACTGCTAATTAGTACAGACCTAGAGAGACATATACTAATTTAAAAGTAAAAATAATCATAAACTACCAGAAAAAGAACGGGGAGTCCTGTCTTGTGCTGTAATATAAAAAAAATATCATCATCCCAAGTCACCCATTATTGGGCAGGCCTCTCTTTTCTTGTGCCAATCCCCACGCTCCTATATGCCAGGCTCAGCTACATTCTGCCCACGATGGTAAGGATGTCGTCCGCCCATTTCGCCACCGGAGTACCAACACTTTGTTTTTGAGTACTTGCACACCAAGTGGTCACTGCCTTACTCCACCTGTTATTACTGCTCCTTGCCAGGGGTCCAACTCCACTTGAGCTCCATAATACGTTTTCCTATATCAAAAACCTTCGAACGCGTTCGGATCTCGACGTTTGAAACTCAGTCTATTGGCCTTATGCCAAGCATGGAACGCTCCATGGCGTTCTATGCAACTCTTACTCTGATAACAGCCTCTTGTGCGAGCGTCCACGTTTCAGCCTTACGCCATGGTGGGCAAAAATCAATGGCTTTAAAGGCGGGACTTCAGACATAGTGGAATTTTGGCTGATTTCAGAATGTCGTCCAATTTGGTAAATGCAGCCCACCGAAGCTGTACCTACTTCTCGATATCTCTGTTTATCGATACTCTTTTCCGAATGAAACAATATTAAAATAGTTGTTTAATTTTCATTCCTGCTATAAGAAGCGAAGTGGTTACGAGAACTGCGTCCCACTTTTACGAAAAACGGATCCCTAAAAACTAATACTATCTCTTCCAGTCAGATCCAATTTATTTAATACCAGTGAAAACTCAAATAGTTTCAACGACATTTTTGTTTGTTTTCTTTTGAAAAATAAAGAAATGGGAAATGGGATTACCTTGAGAAACTAACTATGCTTCGTTTGTTTTTCTTGAGAAGTTGAACAAACTTAAATGCAAGAAACTTAGTAGTGTGGTATAGTTCTTGAAAACAATCAGGATTTAGTTTTGTTTTTACTTCTGAACTGCGAACCTGGTTCTGACCTTTAAAAATATCAAAGTAGGTTACTATGCACGTTTCTTAAGGTGGCGACTGACATGAGCATTTGCTCGATGTGAATATTCGCATCAAGAATTTGTTCGTCGTGACAAATGCACATGACACCTGAATTTTCGCGACGAATATATGCTTCACCCAGCATTAGTAGTCATAATGGCGGACGTAGAAGTAGAGTGTGCTGCATTCCTTTTAATCCGTTATTGCTCATCAATAAACAAAAGCTTTCTATCCTGTCTTCCTGCATTTTACCAAACACACAAAACCACGACACAAACAGAGCAACGAGTGCGAAACGCCAAACGTGTGCGCTCTCGGCAGTGCTCGCGCTAGCGACTGACTTTTAATGTAGCATTCAAAGGGATTCGCCAAAAAACCGACTACCAGGTGGAGCACGCTCGTGTGCTCGGCGCTCGTCATCGAGCTGCTCGGCTCGCTGTAAGTACTGAAATGCTGAATATTCGACTCGTAACGTGCTCACATCGAGCGAATATTCATGTCACTCGGCACTTTTACCGTATAAATTAATCATGTTAGAAAATTAAGCCTAATCGTTTAAAACTGGAATTTTATAAAAAATAAATAGTTATATGAAAGTGTAAAGTGATTTTTACATATATTTTTTTTCTATATCAATTTAATTTAATGCAACGGACTTTGTATAAAAATAAATGAATGAATGAATTAAAAACAGTTTTGTTGGTAGTTAGCAATATCTTGATAAGAACTAAACAGATATGCACTTAAATAACTTAATTCCCAAGAAGAAACAAATAAAGTACAACACACTTTTACTAACAACACGTGAAGTTCTCTTACATTTAAGTAATTCCCGTTTTACTCGAACTTAATAAACAAACGTTTGGAGTTGCATACGAAGCGAATTAAGTGAGTTTCTCCATAGTTTAGTTACTTTTCGAGAATAATTTCATACAAAGCTGTGCTCTGGAATTTTCTTTTGAGTTTCTTAGCGTTAGTAACGAGTAAATAATTTTTTAGAAGTTCGAAACTTCTCGTGTATTGGCGTGAGTTATAAAGCTCGTTAAAAAAATGGAGGCAGACTATGATCCAGTGAGGGATAGATTAGCCAGTCAGCAATTAATGGTAGTAGAGTATGACTGATTAAGAAGTGACAGACGTTTCATTAAGTCATTAAAACTCTACAGTATACATGCTATAATTATAGCCAGCACTCCAATTACGTAACACACTATGAATCACAATCTGAATCATTTTGAAGGATATTGCTAATCCATTGTACCATACGTTTGAAAAAAAAATCTGCTCAACAACGTAAATAACGCAATGAATGATGTTGAACTGTCAAAATGAAAGCCATTCCTACTATTAGTGTGTTACGCAATTACCCCGTTGTTCTGCGATCTTCAGGTAAGTTAAGAATAATTTATCTAACCAGTAACAAAAATACCATCTGGTACTCAATGATGCGGACTCTATGAAACAGGCCCCTAATCGTCATTCTTAAAATATTCAGGGTTAACTTTTTAATCACACCACATATTCACGATTACCATACTTTTTTATGATAAATGATTTTATTTCTGTAAATACGTTTGTACAAACACTTTTACACGTCAATCATATTTTTTTAAACTAGATGAGGGCGGCGTTTCCTATCTGACTACTCTGAGAAGAAAGGCCGAAACAAACTCGGAGGTCACAGTCTCTTCTAAAGACCAGACATAATCTTGGTCAAATCATGTGAAGACCATGTCTGTCTGAAATGGTCTTTTGAAGAAAGAACCACACAGATTGAGTGGACCTGTCCAGTCAGTGCACGCATCTATCAGTAATCGTGCAGCTCAACTCAGAACTTATGTTGTTTCGCTACTTACATTTATATGTTTTGCTACGTCCTCTTAGAATTGTAATGTCCCTGACACACAAGATCAAAGCAAATACAACCATTAAATACATAACATAACATCACGCCTACATTACCCGAAGTGTAAGGTAGGGGTGTACATATAGTACACCCACATTTCGCCAGTTATCTTTAAGTCCCATGTAATAGGGGTGAGTCTATTGCCATCAACCGGGCACTACTCCGGGCTGCTACGTAGAAATTCCTGATGGAAAAACCCAATAACACTTTGCCCGACTCGGGAATCTTACCCAGGACCTCATGATTAGCACCACTACACCAATGAGACAGTAAAACAAAACTGCATTATTAATATTTGCACATAATTATCATTATCAAGACTTGGACCAATACCTAGCAAGCTTAATTAATTAAGTAAAGCCACGATTTCAATAGATATTATAATAGCTATGAGGATTTAATGAATATTTAGTGGTGTATTTATCACCGAGTGCCATGTCTGACTATAAAACAGGGCCCTGAACTTAGTTGTTCTAATTGTCTGTGGTTTCGTGTTTATTATTACGTCTAACTTACTAGAGCAAGTTTCTGTGAGGATACAAAGTAGGTAGGTACCAATATTATGATAAACTTTCCAAAATAGGTTTATTACAAAGTTTTAATTGTTTATACTGTAAACGAGGCAAAAGGAGTGTTTTAGGATCATAGCAGGTGGCTTTGTAGTTTTGCCTACCCCCAAATGGGAAGAAGCCGTGAGTTTATGTGTGTATATAATTGTTTATGACAGAACTGATAAGTAGCTATATTTACTGCTTAATTAGTATTTATTTGCTTAGTTCCTAAAAACAGTGCAAATATGTTTACTGTTGAAAAAAAGAGAGAAAGGGTAGTTTAATATGACAGCCGTTAATTGAAGGAGAACATTCAGGATCTTTTGCGACTCGGACGGCATGACTCTAATACCATTAAATATTCATATAAATGCTTATAGCAATATCGCTAGACACATTAAACACAAGAATATGGCATATGTAATCGAACCTCCAATAATTCCCATTTTGCCCCTTTGGTCGGGGAACCCTAGCTTAGTTACTGCGACTAACTGTGAGAAGAATCCAGAAAGTTAAAAAGGGGCTCAATTTTTCATGGGAAACATGTATAGCCGCGGGTAAAACCGATTGTTGGCGTGGCGACGCATGCAGTGACGACGCGTCGCCACGCTATACGATGGTATGTTTCACATCTGCCAGGCGTCCCGTGACGGCTCACAACTTTTTTTTAAAGTGTGCATCCTTACCTGCAGCGCAGTAGGAACGTTTTTGAGGCTAATTTATTTAAAAAAGTTTCCATCATTGGAAGGTCGATAAGTTTTTTGAGGATGAGATTAATATTTCCCCAAGAATTTTTCAGGCTGCTACAGATTTCACAAATTTGTCCTTGTTAAGGCTCCTTCAAACAAGCGCGACATGTGACGCTACACAAAGGCCCCGCCTGTCGCGCGAAGAGCGGTGCCATTGTATGACGTGCGATTCGCGTCGCCTGTCGCGCCTGTTTGAAGGAGTCTCTACACAAACAGGCAGACAAAAAAACAAATTAGTCTCATTAATCGATATAGCATGTTTACTACAACAATGCCCATCTTCGTCGGCTTTAAAAAGTGTAAATAGGGCCATTACTCACCGTGTAGGCAGGATCGCATAATTTATGCTTCCGTCCCCGAATAATGTTGTTTGTCTTCAATACTAATCGGCGTATGTTTACGTTGTAGGTAAGTAATCGATATTGGCGACCTTATGTTCAAAGGCTCCTTCAAACAGGCGCGACACGCGGTGCCTTTCTGACGCGTGCGATTCGCATTGCATACCGCGTCTGTTTCTTGGAGCCTTAAATTGTTGTTTGTTTAGAAATGGGAATCCTTATGGATATCTATAGTCAGAGGAAGGTGGAAGGCATATAAGACAATATTTTGAATTTCTACAGCTAAAACTACTTGGTGGCAGCACTCAGCACGTATAGAAAAAATCTTGGATAGTGTTTGAACCGATTCTAAGCCACTGACGTTTTAAGCGAAACGCTTCTTTCTCCAACACCAAAAAACTGTTTCTCTTAAGTTTGATAAAGGTCTTAGAGCAATGATGACTAGTCAATGTTTATAACGCAAGTTGTCTGCGGCAAGTTGACAGATTTAGTTGATAAAACTCACATTTAGCCGACTTGCTAAGAACTCCTAACACTGAACTAGCAGTTGCAGACAGTGCACAATAAACGTGCTGGTGGCCAAAAAGTACGTAGGGAGTTACAATAACCTAAATTGCCTATTTACAATCTCAACACCATCAGAAAATGTAAAATAACATAATTCTGCCGTCCAAAAGCTATTTATCCACAGCATAATGTATCTAGCGGCAAAACCTGCTTTCAGAGGGTAGAACGGAAGACGGCCGAGTACCTAGTTCCGGCGTCGTACCGCCAATTAGACCCGCAGGCGGATTGTACCGCTGCGCGCCGGTTTGCACTGGATCGTACTGGAGTAATCTGGATTTAGCTAGATTTTCGGGTGCTGTTGTTTCTTTTTTTATAGAGGAGAATATTTTATGGTTCTACTATCCTTAGTTTATGTATTTGAATTATTTTTAGCAACTGCCTAACTAGGTATCTACCTATATATTATTTTTTTAAAATTTTGTTTTGCATTTTCGATAAGTACAAAAGTTATGTTCGTGCGCAAAACTGTAAATACTGGGGCTATCAGGATTTTTTACTGTATTCAAATATATATATTCCAAAAACAATTTAAAAACACAAAAACCTGTGTCTGTCATCTCTGACCTAGACTAGAGTCAAGAGCAAACCCATTAAAAAAAAAAAAAAAAACTCAAAGTAACGCTAACCTATTTCAAACGCCAAGGTTACAAAGCGTTCATTCATAAACTTTTAGGCCCATCGAATATGAAACGGGGTGTACTGAACTGTAAGTGCGGCCAAACCAGGCTGTTTGACACACGGTGCGGTCCACGTCCGGTACCAATCCGGCAAGTTGCGCCGACCGCAAATTAAGGTATAGGAATAGGACGTTGTCCTAGGTGAATGCCGGTTGTGAATATGAGGATATCAGGCAATGAAGTTGCTGTCAGGTGTCTATGGTTTATGTGCGTAAGGATCGAGGACCATAATTGTGAATCGTAAAAATGTTATCAAGATTAAGTAGACGTTTTTTTATTCTAATACTGGCTTATGCCCGCTGCTTCGCCCGCGTGGAGGTCGGAAATTCTCCCACGGGAACGTACTACCGGGATTAAAAGTATCCTACGTATTAATCCAGGTTATATACTATCTTTGTTCCAAATTTCATCCAAATCCGTTCAGTCGTTTTTGCATGAAAGAGTAACAAACATCCATCCATCCATCCATCCATCCATCCATCCTCACAAACTTTCACATTTATAATATTAGTAAGATTAGTAGGAAAGTAGGATTTTAAATCTGATACAATATGTCAAAACTATTTTTTTTAAATATAGGTACCAATGCAAAGGGTAGGTACAGCTATGACACAATCAGCCTATAATGTTCCCACTGTTGGACCTCGTCTCTTCAAGAGGGAAATAGGCTGTAATCTACCACGCGAGGCCAGTGCGGGTTGGTAGATGTCACATTTCTTCGAATTTTTGGTTCTAGGACATGCCGGTGTCCTCACGATGTTTTCCTTCACTGTTTACACAATTTACACAAAGTAAAGCGCTGCTCTTTCAGGCTCAATTTTGAAGCAAATGCTAAATCTAATATCAATATACAGTAAAAATATATTTAAACACTTCTCAACAAATTACACTCTAGTCCGCATATACACGCATGAGGTTTGTGGTCAATCAGTGAAGTCTAAGATGAACGCACCCGCTTTTTACGAGGTCCCAGAGCGAACTACCAAGGAAACATGATGTTATGCGACATTAACAATCAGCTGTATCCATTAAGTTGGCGATTAAACTGAACCGAATCAGCACGTCTAAACTGCGTTCAACAGCTGTCAATGTCATAATTATTGTGGAATATTGACAGTAATAGCTATTGAATGCGGTTTCAATGTGGTGGAGTGTGGTGGTTTCAAAGTTGGCACTAAGTGTTGGGACAGAAACGAAATCGAATTACTTGGATTGTATCGCGTTTTTAACTGAATTCAAAATAAGGAGGAGGTTCTCAATTCGATTATATTTTTTTTTATGTGTTTTTTCAGAACTTTTTTCTAAGTGAACCGATTTTGATAATATTTGTTTATTTGAAAACTGGTGCTTTTTATGTGGTCCCATATAAATGTTATCAAAATCTGACTAGTGGTTTTTGAGTTATACTTAATAATGCGTATTTTTTTCCATTAAGCATATATAGGTAGATAATGTTTTAATAAATTTCTGTCACTGTTATTTACATATCAAGTTGTGGTTATACGAATTTGTGTGGGGTAGGTACCACAAGTAACAAGTGAAAAATAAAAACTTTTTATAAAAAGAAAACTTCCGACTTCCAAAAAACACTAAAAAAGGGAAAAATATCTTCAATTTCGGAAGTCTATGTCTTTGGTTTTGTATTTTCGTTTTTTTTTCCAGCGACTTTTTTGTAAAAAAGTTTTTGTCGAATATATTCACAAACTTAATGAATGAATGAATGAAATGAAATGAAATGAATTGTACTACACGATTACTGACAAATGCGTGCACTGACTGGACAGGTCCACTCAATCTGTGTGGTTCTTTTTTCAAAAGACCATTTCAGACACTAATCTACATGTTCTCCACATGACCTGACCAAGATTATGAGTCTGGGTTTTAAAAGAGACTGTGTCCTCTGTGTGTGTGTGTGTGAGTTTGTTTCGGCCTTTGTTCTCAGAGTAATCAGATAGGAAACGCCGACCTCATCTAGTGTAAAAAATATGATAGACATGTAAAAGTTTTTGTACAAACAAACCCACTTAAAGAAATAAAATAATTTATCATTACCATTTAATACATAAACTCACGTCTTCTTCCCATGGGGATAGGCAGAAACTATAGAACGCCACCTTATCTCGAAATGAAAGGTAAGATATGTAAGAAGGATGAGTGGTCAAATCTGCCCTTAAATGTAATTACATAGCGTACGTAACTGTCACATCAAGTTTCATGGTATTGTCACTCAGCTAGGACAATGGGCTCAATGTCGGACCCAATTTGTATAGAACTACGAGTATAAACAATTTACAACGATGCAGCAACGACGTGTGATCAGTAATTCTCTTTGCTGTGTCAGTCTTTGATTAGCTAATGTTCTAGAGACATCGGGGAGTTAGGGAGCCTTTAGTGAATTGCAATGCAATATGGAGCTTTCATATTGATGGCTTTGCTTATAATAAGTTTATAAACTAGGTTTCGAGCTGCGCATTGTATAGCGAAGTTAACCCCATAAATTAAATCAAATTATGTTTTTTTTTTCTATTTTTTTTTACATGATTGGCATTTCGTCGAGTGTTTTATGTAACAATACCTACTGTGAGTAGTTGCGTTGCTTTAAATAAGTATCTCTTGAACATTATTTGATACATGTTTAAACCATGTTAAGAAAATTCACGAATTAACACGTTAAAAGCCATAGCACAGTCAAGGAATAAATATAAAGGTAAAATGTTATGGGCACCTCATTATTTTTCCGCCCAAGTCATCGCAACCATTTTGAATTAAAATGACAGTTCAAAAAGGTGACATGCGCTATGTGCGTTTGTTTGATACATTATATCGCTCCTCGTCCGAACAGTCACGAGCACTAATATGTCAGCACTTGGCAACTTTCAATAGCAATTTATTTGTGAAATAACGAATGCAACGTTGAAATACGACATATTACATAAACCTATGAGTTCGAAAATACTATGTTGTAACAATATAAAATTTTATTCAAAAATTAAGGAGACAATCGCTTTTGAATTTAGCCAAGTATATACATTATACTCGTGACTGTACCTACCCCCCTTTGACGTAAATAACTAAAGGCCCACGTAATGTAGGAGTAACATGTTTTTATAATAGTCAGCCTTTGTAAAACTCGTTACTGTACGTCACAAAAAGGTTCGAGCTACCAATTTCCATTACATCGTTTACTTAACCTTGATGTCGATCCCGTTTAGTTTCGAAATGTGGCGCTGTTTCAATCCTAGTATGCACGACGATATATCAAGCTATACATTTCCAGTATAAGCTGACGTCTCATTGCACGTACGACGATATATCAAGCTATACATTTCCAGTATAAGCTGACGTCTCATTGCACGCACGACGACATATCAAGCTATACATTTCCAGTATAAGCTGACGTCTCATTGCACGCACGACGACATATCAAGCTATACATTTCCAGTATAAGCTGACGTCTCATTTCACGCACGACGACATATCAAGTTATACATTTCCAGTATAAGCTGACGTCTCATTGCACGCACGACGACATATCAAGCTATACATTTCCAGTATAAGCTGACGTCTCATTGCACGCACGACGACATATCAAGTTATTCATTTCCAGTATAAGCTGACGTCTCATTGCACGCACGACGACATATCAAGCTATACATTTCCAGTATAAGCTGACGTCTCATTGCACGCACGACGACATATCAAGCTATACATTTCCAGTATAAGCTGACGTCTCATTGCACGCACGACGACATATCAAGCTATACATTTCCAGTATAAGCTGACGTCTCATTGTACGCACGACGACATATCAAGCTATACATTTCCAGTATAAGCTGACGCCTCATTGTGCGCACGACGACATACTAAACATTTCCAGTATAAGCTGACCTTTCAGTATACGAAAAGCCCATACAATGCGAGGTCAGCTAAAACTGGAAATGTATAGCTTGATATGTCGTCGTGTGTACAACCTATAATAGCCGATTTATTCTGTAAAAATTTCACCGGGTAAACATGAATGAAGTGAGTTTGTAGTGAGCTGTCAATAGAGTCGAAGCTTGTTTATGGATTGAAACAACGTGACGTTAAAGCCAGGAACATGCCAGTAACTTGCATATTGAAACAAAAATAATAGTTTATTAGGGCAATTACGATAGTGTGTACATTCCGTGTGATGAAAATTTCTACCAAACACAGCGGTATATTTATAATAGCAACAGCGAAAGGGACGGCGGGCGATAAAATGCAGTCTAATCATAATGTTGCCAATATAAAAATGCCACTGCGTTTGGTAGAAATTATCATCATTCGTAATAGGGCCCATGTACCTTATTGAATATTTATTCAGAATTAAAATAGGTATATTAAAGAAACACATCTTGAAATAACTTACAAAGCTATTGCAATAACGACGGCGATAACTCATTATTAAATGGCTTGCAAGCTACATTCTGTTGTGCAAGTTACTGGTATTGTAGTATATTTTTACCTTACAAAGCGACCCGCGCTATACTTGTGGTAACCAAGTGTATAAAAACGCTGTCAATGTGTGCGTAAGGACGAGTAGCGTCAGCACATAACACACATACACACTTCTAACTTCGCCATTGTCTCGGACGGTACCGAGAGCTCCTGCGCTTTCACAGCATGTTTGTACACTTGGTAACTACAAGCACAGTATAATAAAGTAAGCAGTATTACGTCTTCATACAAATCGGCCGAAACGACGCGCTTCGTTTAGGTGTATACCAGTATTCAACAGTCGCACGTGCGCCGCACTTCCGTAAGGACGCGGATGGTGCGAGACGCGCCCGAACATTTAAGGCGGTACCCCGACCAAATACCTTGCCATAGTGCGTTATTCAGAGGCTATTAACTCATTCACTATGGGTAATAAACTACATCTAAAAGCACATTATTAATATTCGATATCCTATCATCACATTGCACGTTCTTATTTGTTTTTATGTGTTATAAATACATCTAAAATCTCCTTGTAAAAAAGTGACTAAAATTATTGATTGCATTCATCTTTTGCTAAAGGTGACGTTCTATTCATTTGAGGATTACACTAATGGATAGATAATTTAAAAATCTAAATAATACACGTTTTATTTTATTTTAAAACTTCACTTGTCTTTTTTTATTCAAATAATTTCATTATTTTTGTGAATTTTGTGATAAATGAGCGTGCGGAGGGAGCGAGACAGAGCGAGACTCAGCGACGGGACAGAGAAGGACCGAACGCTCAAGGTAATTTGGTCAGGGAAGCGCCTTAATTACGTGAAATATGGCACGAAGTTATCGACTGTATTGTTCATTGTATGGATGTTTGAATACACCAACATCGGATTCAGCAACCGTTCTCCTAAGACCGATTCGCCATTGGACTGTTCGTCGACAGGATGATTCATTTATTTCCGTTTCCCCAGCAGGGTTTTTCACCTATGGACATTTCGCCGACAGAACCTTTCATATGCGTCACTTTCGACGACAGCCCTTTCCAGCTACTAAATGTTTCACCGACACGACGATACACCTATAACTCTTTTAACTACAGACCTTTCCATCTACGACGAAGAATTCGCCGTCAATCTTAAGATAAACAATATTACAAAAAATGCACATATCTATCTACAGCTTACTGTGTCTTTACTAAGAGATCAGGGCCAAGAACTTGCCCTAGAGAATTTATACTTTGCTTACAACTCAAAAAACTTAATATTAAAAAAAAATTGTCTTACCTATAAAAAAGCATTACCTAGGTACTTATTTATGTAGTTT
Organism: Griposia aprilina; assembly: GCA_916610205.1. NCBI lineage: Eukaryota > Metazoa > Arthropoda > Insecta > Lepidoptera > Noctuidae > Griposia > Griposia aprilina. The sequence continues at coordinate 6,961,447 of OU744299.1, forward strand.
TAATTACTTACATCCTATTCTATTAAATAAAAATAAAACAATAAAATTATCGTAAGCCGCACTTATACCTATGTACGGCAGTTGCATCATTATCCTTTATTTACTATCTATTACACCGGAAATGATCTATATAAATATTGCGCTACAACTCATTTATTTTGCATACAAGGAACACATTAAAAAGTTGCCAGTGATAATAAAGTAGGCGCTAGCACTTACCGAGTAATTTTAGAAATATTAAATAAATGCGGGTAATTTCATAATTATCATCAACAATATATTTTTTAACTTGTTTCTGGGTGTAGTGCGTCTTCGTCTTATCTAAATTAACTATTTAATGAATTACAATGAGTGACTGTGAACTTGTGAAGTCTAAACGTGGTAAAGACATTTTATTCCATGAAGGTTACTGCTATCATCTAAATAATAGGCGTGATGCGAAGTTTTACTGGCGATGTTCGCGAAAAGATTCGGCTCGGTGTGACGTGTTTATAACAACTCTGTCCACGGCACATAACATTCATATTGTGATGTCACAAAATCATAAACATGCACATTTGCCAGATCCAGAAAAACGGATAGAATTCAGACTGAAGGAAAATTTAAAAGAAAAGGCCAACAGCTCGATGGATACACCTGCACAAATCATTCAGCGGTGCATCCAAGTTGTACCCAGTACTTCTTCTCCTCATATGCCTAATAAGGATGCGATGAGGAAGATGATACAACGAGAACGGAATAAAAATTTACCAAATATTCCAAAAGATATCCGGCAAGTTGAGATTCCCGAAGAATATAGTATGATTAATGGTGAACCATTTCTCATGGGGCATTTTATTGAACATACTCAATGTATTATCGTTTTTTGCACGAGAGAAAATTTAAAATTGCTGAGTGAGGCAAGTTTTTGGCTAATGGATGGGACATTTGACAGCTGCCCTCTCCCATTTTGTCAAATTTATACGATACATGCCATAGTCGGAGCATCGGAAGGGACAAACAAAATAGCTCCCCTAGCATATGGTTTGCTCTCGCATAAATCAGAAAGTTGTTACACGATTTTCCTAGAAATTTTAAAATGTCAAGCTTCAAATAAGTTGAAAGTGCAACTGAACCCTGAAATCATCTTAACTGATTTTGAACTTGCGGCAATGAATGCCATCAAAAATGTTTTCCCGCGCTGTTTAAATAAACTATGTTTTTTTCATTTACAACAAAGTATATATCGGCACATTCAATCAGCTGGTCTCGCATCCCGCTATAACAATGATCCAGTGTTTGCTCATAACATGCGACACATCGGTGCACTGGCGTTTTTAGAGCCAACAGAAATCAGTGATGCATTCAATATAATAAAAACCGACATAATTCCCGAGGAAGCAAACAACGTAATTAAGTGGTTCGATGAATATTATGTTAATGGATCAACAATAATCACAAAATCTGTTAGCTGTAAAATGACAGTGAAACAACGTCAACCTCGTTTCCCACCTCGCATGTGGTCAGTAAATGACAGTCTTATAAAACATGTGCCGTTAACGCAAAATGCCCTTGAATCATGGCACAACCGCTGGAACTCATTATTGAGTCGCCGAAAATGGAATATATTTTTAACTATTAATGAATTCATAAAGGAACAACATCACACGGAAGGCATTATTGAGAAAATCAAATCCTCGGAGCCAATACTTAAGCGTAAGCGCAGTGAAACAGGGTATAAAGAAAGAATCGAGCGGCATTTATCTGATAAAAATGGGATGGACATGAAAACCTATTTAAGTGGCTGGGCACATATTTGTCATTTAATCAAATAAGAAAAGGAGAACAATAACAAGAAGAACAATAACATGATCAGATTTTGATTCAGTAAATTAAAAAATATGCTTTTTTGTAGTTTGTTTTATTGTTATGTTTTGTTTTGTTTATTTATATGAAGGGGTCAAAACTGACTCCAAATGGTTCATGTAATATAACACGGCTGCTGCATCCTTTTTCTTGGCTCAACTTTGGCGTGACATTCTCTAGGGTAAATAGCCGGCCCTAATCTTTTACGGCCGAACCCAATAACCTACCTATCACCAGCTTTGGCATACTGGAGATAGCAAAACAAATGAAACAATATGAAAATTATATAGGTTTTCTGTTGTTTCATTTGTTTTTCTATTTCCAGTATGTGATAGATAGCTGGTTAGTGGGTTCGGCCGATAGTAAAGACACAGTAAGCTGTAGATAGATATGTGCATTTTTTGTAATATTGTTTATCTTAAGATTGACGGCGAATTCTTCGTCGTAGATGGAAAGGTCTGTAGTTAAAAGAGTTATAGGTGTATCGTCGTGTCGGTGAAACATTTAGTAGCTGGAAAGGGCTGTCGTCGAAAGTGACGCATATGAAAGGTTCTGTCGGCGAAATGTCCATAGGTGAAAAACCCTGCTGGGGAAACGGAAATAAATGAATCATCCTGTCGACGAACAGTCCAATGGCGAATCGGTCTTAGGAGAACGGTTGCTGAATCCCAACATCGGCTTGATAAGCCAATAAAAATAAAATATTTTTAGTTTTTATTTATTTCTAATTTTATTGAAGCGTAGCGAGCATTACTTCCTTGACAGGTATACTTAGTAGGTGAGCTTCTCTCTTTTTCCATGCGATCGATGCCAGATTGAAGCAGGAGAACAAAATATACATAAACTAGCTTCTCCCGCGGTTTCACCCGCGTGGAATTCAGTCTGTCAGAGAAATTCTTCATCGTACGTCCCACGATCAAAACCACGTTCGCGAAGTCTAAACTATTCATCCCATATTTATTCAAATGATTTGCTGTAAAATGCAATTTTTATCTACATACTATTTCCCTGACGATAAGAAAATTTATTTCGATAGGGATTTAACATTACCTACTTAAATTACTTCAGATAGATTAACATATTTGTTATATACAACTCTCATATTTTATCAATTTGTTAATTAACTTGAGCATGTAATAAGTCATCGCGGACTTTTTATAGGCCTGTTTTAAGTACTTAACTTTTCTATAGAAAATATTTTATTTTTGAAACCCGAATAAACGATAATAATCTAAAAAAAAAAAACAGATTATCCGAGTGGCTTCGGCTGATGTGCCGAAATGATTTAGCAAATAATAAATCTTTACACCACAAGCTACCGTATTTGTTAAAAGCATTTTAATATGCAGGACTTTCAACAAATCGCAAACGTTAAAAAAATAGTGGTCTCCCATCATTAAAGTCGGACATATAAAATACAGTTACATCTTACAAACCAAGAGACATAGTCAGTGGGCAACCCTTGTGCTTGTGTATCTACCGAGTGGCCGTAGGTAATTATTTCAAGGAAACTGCTGAGATGTAACACTGCATACTTTATTATACTGTGGCACAAGGTAAGCACGCGTCGCTTTGAATGATAAAAATACTATACTTATGTGTATTCCTGGCTTTATGGTGATTATACTATTTTACATGGTGGTCGTGTTAGGGTTCCCATAATAGGGATGTGTTTCATAAGGGCTCCTATATCTTTGAAGACGTAAGAATGACTTCCGGATAGGAAGGGACGGTTTAGGGATAATATGGTTAAATATGACTTCTTAAGAAAGGGTGTACAGTTCGGTTTTTGGGGTTATCGTTATGTAATATTGGCCACTGAATAGGCATGATATTATTATGTTATAGATACTTGGGAAGGCAAAAACGGCCAACTGTTTGTCAGACCACGCACAATGAAAGGTTCCAAAGTTAGGATAAATTTATTAGTTAGCTTAACTTGGTTGTTGAAAAAAATTTCTTCGGTACATCCATATACGTTACGGTTAATTCTCCAACTGCACATGTAACTTTGCTATCGCATTTTTTATGTGATAAAACTATAAATTAGCGGTTTTTGGACATTTTCCTTTACTTGTGCTGTGAGACCTTGCTTCTTGCCAATTTTCATGATTCTATGTCAACGGGAAGTACAGTAGGTATGTACCATACATATACCTATGTCGCATAAAATGTTTTTCTTTTTTGTTGTTTTGACTTAGAAGTTTGGTTTTTTAGAGCCACAAGAGACCGTATACCTACGTATTTGATATTAATTTTAACTTAATACCTCCACGCTTTCCTAAGAAGAAGGGTCTTGACTGATAGACAGGCGGACGGACGGAGAACGAAGTGATCCTATAAAGGTCCGCTTTTTCCTTTTCAAGAGAAAATTACAATGTTTTTTTTACAAACACAGTAGGTCGCACGACTGTGATAACAAACCAGTATAGCTGGCCTCTTATTCTATTTAAGCTCCGTACAATGCTAGACCAGCTCAAGGTCAAAGTGTTTCCACCGACTTGAGGTCGACTGTACCATGATTTTACATGACATTGAACTAATCACCTTATAGCGGCATCTATAACGCCACGTGTGAACTACGCGTCACACTGACGTCACGCAAAATCCTGCATCGCGCAAGCAGAGTTTACCACGCAACTAGCATTTATACAATGTCCCGACATCAAACGTTGGGCAGTTGCCCACCAGACACGACACCCGACTGATCAGAGGATCCTCCCGTTTCTGTAGAAGATGAGTGAACTTTACAGCCTGTTTCTCATACATCTGTAACTTGTATATTTCTTGTTGTGCCTGTTAAATACAAATATTTCTAATATTGTCCTTAAGCTTTGGTTTCCTAGGAAAATGGTTCAGTTAGAATAATAACGTTTGTCATGGAAATCTGTAATTTTCACCAGTATTTGACATTAAGGTATTAAAAAACGCTCTGTATTTGGGCAGCCGTCATTGTGTGACCGTTCACCGCTTTCTTAGAAAACCAAAGTTTTGGTGGCAAGAAACGCAAACACTAACTAAAAAGTATACAGTGAAACTTTAGGGTTAATAGTCGGCTACCCTTGGCCTTGAGACGGATAAATTGTTGAAAGCTGTTTGTTATCTAACTGTAGAAGGTAACTAGATACCTGTGAAAAACGGTCGGCTTCGCCACAGTCCACATTTTCACGTTTGTCCATCAATGCCCCTGTTGTCGGCCCCTGCATTAATGTACTGTATGTTCGAGATGCTACACTGCGATAGAAAAACGAATGTCTATGTTCCTTCGTTCATTGTCACCTAAACCAGCGCTATGCTGTGGGTCCCCGGTCCCCCATAGCACAGCATCATGCTGAGCGGAAACCTTTTTATCACAGTTACGACGTGCAGCTGCCGGCTATGTCTGGGTTGGTGATTATACTTTGATTTATTTTGTTTTTCACTAACTGACCCGACAGACGACGTTGCCCTGTCCAAATTTCAATAATTCATACAAAAACGGACGTACAGTTTTTCCAGAATTTTCACATTTTCCAGGAAACTTTTCCGATTTTTCTTTCCATAAAAAGCTTAATTCGGACTATTATGAATATTTTAAAATAAAAAAATAGTCAACACGGTTCAGCCGTTCTCAAGTGATGCCCTTACCGACGATCAGCCTTTAATTTCTATTTATAATATAGACCGCTCTCTATTACTTCGTTTTCGCTTAGCGTTCTTTCTGACTTCTTTATTTTTGCTGTAGATTATTATTCGTGTTCCTGTGACTAATAAACCTATTTTTCTTTCTTTCTTTTCTTTATCCAACGCATCATGGTAGGCTAGATGTGCGTCGGAACTCCAACCAGTAACTGCATTAGTAACACTTGATCCTGTTTGTGTTTGCCTTTGATCTAAGACTTTCTACTCTGATGGGACTAGTGGAAACTTTAGCGGAACTTAACTTGGAGTTCTTGTTAGTAACTGATTGGATTCGATTTGTGTTTTTACTTGAGTTAAGGAATATTTTTGTACCTAGTGCAACTGCAATAATTTCCTATTTTTTTCCTATAATGCCTATCGGACTGTTAACTAATATCCAGACAATGGCGCAGTATTTGTATAAATGATAAATGATTTTATTTCTTTAAGTAGGTTTATACAAACACTTTTACACGTCAATCATATTTTAAAAACTAGATGAGGTCGCCGTTTCCTACCTGACTACTCTGAGAAGAAAGGCCGGAAGTAACTCGGAGGTCACAGTTTCTTTTAAATTCCAGACATAATCTTGGTCAGATGATGTGAAGATCATGTAGATTGGTGTCTGAAATGGTCTTTTGAGGAAAAACCACACAGATTGAGTGGACCTATCCAGTCAGTGCACGCATTTGTCAGTAATCGTGCAGCTCAACTCAGAACTTAAGGAACTCAACTGTTACTTGTTGACAGGCCCACACTGGGCTCCAATATCTATCAACACTGTAATTGGAAACATTGTAAAAACCCTTTATTTATAAAAGAGAAACCGTGGAGTTTCTTGCAGGCTCTTCTCCATAGGAAACAACCAATTGGAACTGTGCACCTAGCTTCTGATGTTTCATAAGTGCACATGTTGGGTTATGTGAAATAAAATATTTTGATTTGATTTGATTTGAACTATAAAACTATCTGCCAGAAAAGTTTACAGGAATTTATCGTTACGCCATTATAAACCATAGAGCGGTTGTGGAGTTGTGACATGTGTATTTATGTGTGTGTTATGCTATAAATTATTTTAATTCTAAGGAGCTTCCTCTCACTTTCAATACAACATACTGCAATGAATATATTCAAATACAAAAAAACTGACCCATCTAACCACTAATTTAAAAATTCATGTCATTAAACTACAACAGTGAGTACCTATTGTATTACGAGCTGAACATCTACCAAACATAAATTACAATAAACTATTTTCGTTTGTCATTTAAACACTAATGTTAAATCATCGGTCCAATTGTCTTATTTTATTGAAACCATTCCAACACGACTGAAATATTAACAAGCATATCAGACACAATACGCAAATATATCTGAATATCAACGACGAATAAATATTCAGAGCAGCAATACCGCGGCATGCTATTTACAAACAAATTTTGCGACTTTTCGGCTAGTAAAGTTAAATATTCGTCCGAAGAGAAAAACAAAGCGTTCCCATCTCTTAGGGGTAAGACAGACGACAGATTTTTGTGCGATCGTGTCTGGGGATCTACTCTGTAAGAAGATACGGGCCCGTCCGAAAGTAGCTGGTTCAGTAAAAAAATTGTCAAATTCAATTTTTCGGACGACCATAACCTCTTTGGCGTAGGGACAATTGTCTAATCGTGTAATAGTTCGGAAACCGCACTAATATTATCTCCGTAAGTGCAATACGGAGTAGGAAACACCATTAACTTCGGCCGAAATTATGGACTTCGTGCAAGGAATATATCCCCTGCAACGCACAAAGTCTGTAAGGTACGCATGCCTATTGTAAGTGTTACTTCATTTACGTATAGTCCATTCCGAGTTATTTTACCTTTGACAGCAATCCATTAACAACCTTATAGCAACGAGAATAAAGATCACTGTGATGTAAAATAATATGTCAAAATTAAGAGAGGGCGTTGAGATTGAACGTTACTCAGTTATACTGTTGTTTTTAATTGAAAAATGCTTTTAAAGTGTGCATGAGTTTTTAGATTATAAATTATAAGTTTTTGTAAATTGCACGATCATTTTAAATTATTATTGTGGCGAATCTCAACCATTATTGATGGACAAGTTCATTATTGACATTTATGATTATTATTTTTTCATTATTATATTGGTATTTATTTAATTCCGTAATACAATTTTAATGGGATTATCGGGTTAATAATAATAATATAATAATATATCTGTATTATCTCTCTTCACAAAGGTTCACATATTTATAAACATAGAGACAAGTATTTCGACAACAATACACATAATATGATCCTTAATGAGAGACTGACGTCCATACTAGGATACCCTGTGTGACGGATCACCAGGCTCTCACCCCGAATTAAATAATTATAGTTAACATTGCAGTGGTAACTTTTAAAAATCTCTTTAATGACTGCAGGATTATGGATTATGTCCAACAATTAATTTAAATAATATATGTAACGTTATTTTATATTTGCACGCCGAAATTAAAGGCAGAATAAGAGATCAATATTTACATTTTACCAACCTTCTCTACCTATCTTATTTATGCAAATAAATAATTTTTGATTTTGATTTTGTTGTCCCCTAGTTGGCAAAAATTGCGGTCAGAACTGTCTATCATCTGACAACCAAACACAGATTTTTTAATACTCAAAAAGGTACTCAATATTTACTTGCGTTCCATAATGTGAACTTCAGTGGTTGGTTTTATAAAGACATGGTCAATAAGGATCCTGTCGGACACAGCAAAGTAGGAGAGAGGAAGAGGGCTATAATCTGTTGAATTAGTTAGTATCTATACAGATACGATCGCACGAACAGTCGATTGTCTGCACAGGCCCTTATCTGTGGGGAAGCAGGAAATCCCATGACGCGTGCCGCTTCAAGGCCGTGATCTTCTTTCCCCCCTTCCCGTTATTCCTCCTTTTATTTTCTCAGCCACCGCACTACTACTGTTTCCGTTATCCTTGGGTAAATAAGTACGGGCGAATAGTGTCGACTAAGCGTTATTGTGCTTTTTTTTCTATTAAACTTGAGTCCGTTGCTTGCCAGGGTATTGTTTATCAAATAAGGTTTTTATGCAGGTACTGAATACGGAAGTAAGGTTGATTTTAATGCCAATATATATCGCCTTTTTAAGGGGACTACATGACCTAAACGGAAATTTATAATGCCTAAAAATATATGATCCACTGCAGTAACCAAAATCAGAAAAATATATGATATTCTTCTGGATATATGCTAGTTAATTAGTGTGTTGAAAACATTATACAATTAACTGGATATGATAGAAAAAAATCACGAACATACATCTAAAAAAATATTTTAACGATTAAAAACCATACTAATATACATACAAAAATTAAGATTTTTTGTCAGATTATTCTACAAGTAACATATTAACGTAATAGTGTTTTATTTTTTTAGTCTAATGAATAGATTTTTTGTAAATCCATAATTGCTTCATATTTTGCAATAAATTACCAGCGTTATGTCATCACGCGTCTCTTTTCTATGCAATCCGACAGTGACCGCGGTTTAGCTCTTGTAAGTCTCTTAAGGCGTTCTGTCAATCATTTTACACGAGTGCCCTGTGGGTGTCATAGGTACACTTGCCGAGCCTACAACGTCCTGCGTGTTTAATTTAATAATGCTTTTAGGATGCTGTTGGGACTGCCATGGCGTTGTGGCGCTTCGGGAATGTTCGCGGAGGCTCGCACAGATGATTTCCATGCGAAAGAAAGCTGCTTCCGTAGACTTTATACTACAGCGCTTGCATGGCAGTGACAACAGCATTCTTAAAATGATCACTGCCAGAGCGGACTGTCCCTTTCAGGGACACTGGGTGGCGACAGTCATAGGACTAAATAAATAATAAATTTGGCAAAACTAACAATACTGACCTATAATTTACCTTAGCACTATTATTACTAACAGCGAAATACTAACAAAATTATGGACCTTAGTCTGAAATAAAGTTTATTTAACATCTACCATAAACGAATAAATCATCTATGGTCATTACTTAATTTGTGGATTATTTTAGATGTTAGCTAATAAGCTAATGTAGGAAACTCAAAAATAAAACTAAATTAGAAAAATACTGTCCGTTCATAATCTATTTGCATAAATGTCTTTAATTTGGAGTGCAACAAATAAACAAAAGAAAATGGACCAAGGAGTTCAAACGCAGCTGTCAAAACTATGCCACAATTTGCATAACTGTTAAACTAGAATAATAAAACTTTATGGGCTTTGGACATTCGATGCAAGAAATAAAAAAGTAGGTTGAATATCGATAGCCAATAGGAATAGAAACGTTGCCAGGTAAAATAACTGGCGAAAAGCCATGAAATACAGAATTGGTGTAGTATCTAGATTTACTATTAGAGCTGTTTATTTTGATTCGAGGGTGAGACAACAGATTTATTGCCGAGGGAAAACCATACGTGGAATAGCTTTATATTTTCTTAGAAATTGAGAAAATGATGAGAATCCAATGATGGTTTTCATCGTTTAAAGTTTCTTCATTCTTCATTGTTACTCCCACGATATTACTCAAGTATTTTTAAAAGGGGCAAGTAATATATATATTTGATAGTTCGGTATAAATTTAAATTACATTGCTTGTCTCCTCTAACAGCGAACATAAAAGAGTTACAACGTTCACAAAACAAAAGAGTTGTCAATACGCCGAGCTATTTAAATTGACGTGCGATGTCGTCACTGGATATGTCACTCGCGACATCCTGCCATAGACACGAACGGGATTATTTCGGTAACATTCGTCATTCAAATCTGCATTGACAGCTCTCATTCGCGCGGGAAATTGACGACCATTAACCATTTTGTTATATTGCTTTCAACTTTCGTTTGATGTATGTTAGCAGAGAATCGGATTACGGACACGGTGATAGTTTTATTATGTAAGTGATGAAATTGAAGAGATTTTTATGAAGTTTCAATTTTTTTGATGACTTCACGTAATTGGGGGAAACAAATAGTAATAAAATGATTTATTTATTCCGATAAAAAGATTTTGTGATCTTTCTCTTAGCGACATCGTAGCTCATAAAAAAATTACTGCGATTTCGTCGCATTTTTAAGATTAAAGTCTCTCTTTCTATTATCATAATTTCATCAACTTAGACAGCTTTTTGCTTTCAGACATAAATAAAAAATGTGGCCGTGATTTGCTCAAAAAACTTACCAAATACACGAAAAATAGTACACCAATCTAAAAACCGGAGTAACTTCTGAAACCCGAGCCCCGATTCCTTCTAGCCCGTCACGTAATGGAGTTATCTATACACGTCAACACTACATACAAGAGAAACGGGACACCCAGAAAGTGGACTCGCCCTAACAAACGACCTACCTACTTTATTAGATTTCGCTCGCCCAGCCCCGACACTGTCATCGGCCACTACATAAGAATGATTGATTATCTATCAATCTCTATACCATAGAGCATGAATAGCTGTACTAAAATAAACTAAAATTGATGGGCGGGATATTTATGTATCTGCGTGATTGAGTAGAACAAATACTGATAAAAGTATTTCGTAGTTATCGGTTTTTCTGGTTCAAAGAACTCTGAACGTAAATATGTGTGGTACATTCTAGCATTTATAGATAGGTAAAAGTGTACGTAAATGCTTTTTTTCCTCACAAGGTTCAGCTTGGCTGAATACGAGCTTTTCATTGCCGACAAACACAATAAAAAAAACATTTCTCTTTGGCGCCTCTGTTAACGCGCCAATGTCAAACAACAGAAGTTCTCTACGTTGAGAAAATCAATGAAAATCAGCGATGTATGAAGCAAATAGACTTTGAGGCATTTGTTTGGCATTCAGTAAATATTATTAATCCATTCTTCATGTGGTCTCGTGTGAGCAATTAAACTTGTTTACCATTTATATCTACCTATCGTTTGTAGCTTGAGGCATATAATTGTTAGCATCAATTTATCAAAATCCATTGAGTTAGTGTAGTGTAAAAAGTGTAGAAATATTAGTGACATTGATACATATAATTATAACACATGAGCAAAGTGTTTTTATATTATTATATCAGACTAAGAAAGTGGAATGGACTTGTGTAAAGTACAATCAACACTACTCTAAGTTTTGAAATAATTATGATGCAAAAATTTAAGTCTGATTAGAAACGTTTATTTGTCTTATAGGCTAGATAGTAATTAATCATTAGGAACCTGCACCCTAATTACGGAACACACTATATGTCACGATCAGAATCATTTTGAAGCCTATTGCTAATCCATTGTTTCATATGTTCGAAAAAATTATCTGCTCAACAACGTAAATAACGCAATGTATGTTGTTGAACTGTCAAATTGAAACCCATTTCTACTGTTAGTGTGTTACGTAATTACCCCGCTGGTTATTTATAATAACAGTAAAAAAAACTTACTAGATGCGCCCCGCGGTTTCACCCGCATAAGTCTCGATTCCGTAAGTATATCGGAATAAAAAGTTGCCACGTCCTAATCCAGGTCATGGTCTACCTATGTGCCTAATTTCATCCAAATCGCTTCAGCCGTTTAAGCGTGAAGCGTATGAAACAAACATACAAAAAAATCTAATCTTTTCTCTTGCTATAAGTATTAGTTGAGATTTTCCAAAAACAATCTTGATCAATTAGACTAATATTTTAAACAGATTGTTTAACCCATTTCTCTCGTAATTTCCTGGAATTTCGCTTATCACACCCACAATCAGTACCAACAAGCATAAACGACGTACTAACACAATTCCCTCCAATCGGATAAGTCCAAAATTCATAATATCTTCGTCCAATAACGCAGTATTGGCTTAGGAACACCGCAGCGGACCTCTGGAGGTCCGTTTTATCTCCTGTTAAAGTGCTAATTTCATTCAGGACCCCTCAAAATTATGTATAACTTAATAACAGGGCCTTTATGGGACCCTCCGTGAGCCACGGTCTGTATAAAGGATTATATAGAAATAGCCGGAAAATATAATATCGTACGAAGGAGATATACGCAGATCATTTCATTCACATTTTTTTTTCTATTTTTAACCGACTTCACAAAAAGGAGGAGGTTCTCAATTCGTCTGTATGTTTTTTTTTTTTTTTTTTTTTTTTTTTTTTTTTTTTTATGTGTGTTAGCTCATAACTTTTTTCTGGGTGAACCGATTTGGATGATTCTTTTTTTATTTGATAGCTGGTGCTTCACATGTGGTCCCATTTAAATTTGATCAAGGTCTGACCAGTAGTTTTTGAGTTATCCTTAATACTGCAGATTTTTTCCACTTAGTTTATATGGATGATGTGTTAATAATTTCCTGTCACTGTTATTTACACACCAAGTAGTGGTATACGAATTTGTGTGGGGTAGGTACCGCAACTAAAAAGTGAAAAATAAAAACTTTTTTACAAAAAAACAACCGACTTCCAAAAAAAACACTAAAAGACGTGAAAAATAACTTTAATTTCGGAAGTCGGTGGCAAAACACGAAAATACAAAACCAAAGGCACCGACTTCCGAAATTAAAGTTATTTTTCACGTCTTTTAGTGTTTTTTTTGGAAGTCGGTTGTTTTTTTGTAAAAAAGTTTTTTTTTTACCACTATTTGATTTGATATTTGGGTTTTTTTTTGTGGCGTTTCCTTTGGTTTTATATACAAACATAACCTACCGCATTCTTCCCACGGGGGTAGGCAGAAATTACAGAACGCGACCTGCTACGATTCCGACATACTCCTTACGATTCGTTTACGTTCATACATCTGCGGGGTACTTGCGTAACACACTAACAGTAGGAATGCCTTTCATTTTTACAGTTCAACAACATTCATTGCGATATTTACGTTGTTGAGCAGACAAATTTTTCGAACATATGAAGCAATGGATTAGCTATAATAGGCTTCAAAATGATTCAGATTGTGATAGTGTGTTTCGCAATTAGGGTGCAGGTCATACACACACGCGTTTGCCATTGGATTTCATCCTAAATTTTAAAAGATAATGGTTTATTAGGTTAGTGGTGTGCGAGATAGTTATTGGTTTTATCTTGTGAGTTTATGGCGAAAAGGAAAAGAAACTATACTTATTCCTTTTTATTTCGTCATTTATATTCTTGTTGAAAACCGGACTTTATGCATTTAATTACTCAGTTTATAAATAACCAATGGACAGTAGATATTATTATTGTAGCCTAGGATAATTTCATAGCAGAATTTACCTTTAAAGGTGTTCGAAACTTTGTGGAATAGCCGACCCGCCGCCATTTTGTTCTTTTTTCAAAACTTCCGCGCACGATAAATATAATATATGGGGACACTGCATTTTTAATGATTTACATAGTTCTCATATGGCGATGTTTACCTCCAAATTTATATCGGAAACGTGACACTTTACGGTACCATATTACTTGTTTTTTTTGTTTATTTAAGTGTCCCCTATCTATATATACCACTTTCATCGTACGCGGAAACTATAAAAAAAAAAAAATTGGTGGTGGGCTTCCATAGATAAATGTTTGGACCCTTTTTCTAGCTAGCGTAGTCGACACATTTCCCTCCACAAGAGAATGTTCACTACATTCATGTCACCTTGATTTATTATGAGCAAAATGCTTAAGAATCAAACATGCCTTCTAAATACACACGCGAATTAATCATTGTCAGAGAACCCTGAAAATGACGTAATCACGAGACTTCAGTTATTTCAGTAATTACGCAGACAATTCAAATATGTATTATTTTAACAGTGCCGAGTTTTGCTGAGGAAATCTAATTTTGTTTAACAAGCTTTCCTCATGCAGAATAATGTATTATATGATTATAACGTTAAAGAATTATTAAAAATACATAGGTACATAATTCATTTGAAAGTAAAATGACAATTATTAAAATTTGTCTGGCTTCAGTAAACTTATTAACTCGCAGCTTTTATTATACGTTATTAATAAAGTATTATTCAGAATAAATTATTTTGATTTTTGATAATGTTTTCGAAACGTAGAATGGTATGTCGTAATGGGAGATGGCTTATGCTGTTTTTACGAGCTTTGATTGTCAGGAATCAGGTTGTCAGGGGAGACTATTGTGTAGGCGAAAGTAACAGGCACCAGTAAGATGGAAAATTTTAATTTTATAGGCTTACAGTCGTTCTGAACTTGAAGTGAAGAGGCGTTCACGAGTGCACTGGGCACAGAGCATCGGGAAATACATCCTTGTTAGCTAATAGTTCGTCTAGCAACCGCATGGTTCACTTGCCTACAATAGAATGTTTAAAATCCAAACCCTTTGCCTTTGAGCCTGGGGCCTTACTTCCCGTCCCTCACCCCGTGACCACGTTCAGCAGCAAAAAATGCATTCCCGCCTCTGCACGTCAGCCTAAGTATTTCTAAGAACTAAAGTTTACAAAAACCACATGAGAGGTAATAAAGATGTTAGATTTATGGCTAGTTTATGAAGTGCTGAAGGAAAGGAACAAATTATCATTTCACCATTTTAACTAATTGACAAAAATGAACCATGATAAAGTTATGAGATGTTACAACATTGGTGAATTTTACAAAGTAAATAGCATGTGAGTAATAGTAATAATCATGCTTCAAATATGTACTGCAGGCATTGTTTAGGCTGCGGTGGTTCGGGCCCTGGCCTGGCGCCGGCAGGTATATCAATAAGAATAAGATTAAGCTCCTATACTTTCGAGAACATTTGTAAGACATCGTCTGTTATACATTGCATCACAAAATAACAATGCTACAAAAAACACACTCTACGTCCCTTGCAAATAAAATGACACTTAACACCATTTCTCCTTTTA
This sequence comes from Griposia aprilina, assembly GCA_916610205.1. Lineage (NCBI taxonomy): Eukaryota > Metazoa > Arthropoda > Insecta > Lepidoptera > Noctuidae > Griposia > Griposia aprilina. Next base: position 6,976,791 of record OU744299.1, read on the forward strand.
CTCCTCTATGATTTTAGTACATAGTAGAAGTTCAGACAGGGCTCGAACAACCAATAATATTATTGCTGAAAAAGGGATAAGTGATCCCTGGACAAACAGATTAATGGGCCAAAACGGTGTTGCCCATCCCCAATATACGAAACCATTTTTCAATTTACCCATTTTCTTTTAAAATATTGTTTTGTGTTTCTCACGGCGGTTGGTGGATTTTGTTTTTCGTGAAGTTAATAAGATTAATGTTTATTGTTTTTGAATTACGTTGTCTTGCTTGGGGACTAAGATAAAAATTGTATTGCGAATGGAATATTAAACTTTCAATAGTTATATTTTAGTGTGTGGTGCTAAAAAACATTTTACAAGTTATTTTTCATTTACTGGTAACATCGTTGTAATTTTATTTTAATCCAATGAACTTCAGTGAACTTATTTAAGTGGATTGATGTACCTGTTTTTTGTGAATGAAAGTAGACAGGCATATGGTTGGAAGACGCACTACGCACACATACCTATACTGAAACACTCAATTTACTTACAACGAAAGTCAAGACTATCAAATTACAATATGGAACATCTTGAAGGAAAAAAACATGTCTCTGACGAATACACTAGAGTCTGACATAGATAGTACGAATAGGTACTACATTCCACTGCTGAGCATGGCATCCTGGGTTCGATTCCCAGGTCGGGCAAAGTGTTATTGGATTTTCGATTAGGAATTTCTCAGTAACAGCCCCGAATTTGGATGATGGCGATGTGATACTCCCGTGCTTCGGAAAGTATACTAAGCCGTTGGTCCTGCGCCTGATTTCTTTCCGGTCGTGTCCAATTGCCGTCCCATCGGACTATGAGAGTGAGCGAAGAGAGAGTGCACCTGTGTGCGCATACATTTGTGCAATATAATATCTCCGGCGTCGATAGCTATAGTCTCCGCTGAGATTGATCGCCATGGCCGAAATACGGACTATATTCAATTACATACAGCTGTAAATATATTTAGTATTTCATTTTCATGCTGAGATCCGCACAGCAAGCAATCTTTAAACCAATAAAACTGTTTACATTTTGTAATAAATAACATAAATACCCATATTTATTTTCATACAATTTTCCAGAGCGCTGGCTACCTAAAACGTATAATATAATAGTATTTTACTGATAATAAACGTGATTATCTGTCATGAACGGTTTTGGCACAGAGTAATGTAAGTACAGAAGTTTCACTGGTTATTATGAAAACTTGGCATAAATAATTCAAAACCCGAAAGGACCGAATCACCGCCGGTTGAGGAAAAAAAAAAACAGAAAAATATTGTTTAATTATTTTTACATATTTTATTGTATTCTACAAAAATACATAACAAAAATAAATCTAAATGTCTTTTGCCTGTTATACACAAAGCAGTTTTTGGAACAAAATTCCTTAACGCGGCTTGCGGTAGGAGTTGGCTGTTTGAAATCGTCACGTTAGGAAAAAGCGTGATGTTCCGCTTCATGCGACTTTCTCTATCTCTCGCTCTTTTCATTATATACAAGAGTGTGTGAGTGCGTGCGAGTATCGCGTAAGGAACTTCGTTTCTGACGGCGGGCGGTCCCTCAACCACATACATTTTTTTTTAACTTTTTTTTCCTTATTCATGAATGCAGGCTTTAGAAGTGACGATTAAAGAGTAAATTATCACTGGGGGAGTATCCCTAAATTAAATACGTTATTTAGTAGGTTTATTCTGACGAGCAGTTTAAGCTATTTTCATTCAGCATTCTCAGTGGCTGGGCCAGAATGGATACGGAAGGCTGAGGACAGCGAGTTGTGGTGCAGTCTGATAGAGGCCTATGTCCAGCAGTGAACTGTGATAAGCCGAGTTGATTGATTGATTCTCGTAGTCTCGGATAACAAGAAGGCACACCTAAATAACCAGGGCTTTGTATTACATTGTAATGAATGAGTCTTCTGAACTCTTTTATTCCGTGGTAACAATATTGTGTACATTTAGAAACGCAAAAGAAATATAATAATATTTTGTTTACATAGTTTGTCGAGCTTATTCGATAGAGGATTCTGTGAACTCAAGTTTATTGTTTCATATTTCAACAGATGGAGATTTCATGTTATGCTAGACATAATCAAAATCAAAAAGAAAAAGCGATTTATTCAAACTAGGCTGAGAATCAGCACTTTTTAAACGTCAAAATGACATAAGACAGTATGCATAAGTGGGTATACGTATTATATAATGCAGCGAAGATAGGTACTATACAAAATTTTCTAGTACATAGGGTACTAGATAACGCAGCGTGACCTCTAAGGTGACAATCTATTATTCTAATTCGTATAACTAGTTATCATGTTCTATTCTTAATATTTGAAAACTTTGACGTAAGCAAGGTTCTCATATGATTAAAGGAAAAAAAACTTCGGTTACCGAAAAATATTTATTGAATCTAATCGATCTCGATACATCTTAAATCCAGCTCCCTAATTGGTAACACACTATCAATCACAATCTGAATCATTTTGAAGCCTATTGCTAATCCTTTGCTTCAGATGTTCGAAAACTTTGTCTGCCCAACAACGTAATGAATGTTGTTGAACTGTCAAAATGAAAGCGATTGCTACTATAGTGTGTTACGCAATTACCCCGCAGAATTCTAAATTGGGTAGTTTTTAAGCATTATGTTTCTAGTGTGCACGAGATGCCATCAGTAATGTTACTTCCACGTTATTAAAAGTTTATTGATAATATTTCTCCTATTATGTTCTGTTTGGTGTGATATTCGTCGAATTTGGTATGTTTTTTTCCCGATTTGCTCTTACAGCAGAAGTCTTATAGCCTTTCCTCTGGTGTAATAAATACCCTATTTTATTTGTACCAGTTAAAAAGGTCTGCTTCCGGTCCTTTTGCCGGGTATCGGACTATTCACCAGGCTTGCGAGCTCTTGCTTTGCTACCACCAGTCGCATAGAATCCTTGCGAGTTCGAGACCAGCTAGGCCGTTCTGGCCCGCGACACATGAACGTCGAGTCGCCAGCGATTCCGTAGGGACGTGCCACGCTTTGAGGATGCGGTTAGTCAGTATCTACTAGGCGTGCTACGCTTTGAGGATGCGGTTAGTCAGTATCAACTAGGCGTGCTACGCTTTGAGTATGCGGTTAGTCAGTATCAACTAGGCGTGCTACGCTTTGAGGATGCGGTTAGTCAGTATCAACTAGGCGTGCTACGCTTTGAGGCTCTAATCTACCAGGATCGAGTTAATACTTTAAAACATTACGCTTAACTATTATAGTAGTATTAGGAACATTTTGATACTACTTACTTAATTGGTTTTTTATCAGATCTGTTTCTATCGGGATAACTTAGGTTTATCTTTATGAATATTCATTTGAAAGTTTACGTAACGAACCATCCGTTTTCTCGTGGTGTCTTTGCATTTTTACTGAATTAAGTGTTCAGCTACTGTATTTAATAATATTTACTAACTTAAGATAAATTGTGATGCAATTTTTTGAATTCTATTAATAAATTATACGTGTTAATGTGGTAAATTTTCTTTTTTATTTCACATCATTACTACTTCTAGTGTTTTTTTTGTTATTTTCGTATTTCTGCACTGGTTGACGTGATCACGTGAACGCACGCGCCGGCTGTCGCTGAAAACCAGCGCTGGGGCTCTGACCCGCATAGGGTCGTAGCATTATGCTGTGCGATTGCCGTTTTGCGTGGTTGTGACGCATATTTTCCCCCATCTCGTTCTTTTTTGTATTTGTGTGTTTTTCTCTGCGTCATGTTTACCGCAAATAACCGTATATTCTTTCTTTCTTTTCTTTCTAACTAAACTAATATTATAAAGAGGCAAAAGTTTGAACCTAAGTTTGGATGTTGGAAGTAATTTCTGCAAGTACTGATCCGATTTTAGAAAATTCTCTCACTGGCAGATAGTTACACTATTGCCGAGTACCATGAGGTATGTTTTATAGTATAGTTGACTACAACGCGGACGAAGTCGCGGGCAGAAGCTAGTATGTTTATAAAGACAATTAAATTATGTAGTTAGTTGCGTAGGTACCAACGTCTTCAAGTTTTCTACTTTTCTTATTTAGATTCTATGTTCAAAGTTGTTACTTTACATTATTATTAAGTCAGTCGATAATACCCAATTAATATTTAAAAAACTAACAATGCCAAACATTTCACTAGTTCCATTTACAAAATATCATAAAGCATAGAGAATATAGAGTTACGTCGCGGAAGGGAATCAATTACATACAGCCAAGCTTAAATGGAGGCGGCCGCCCCGAGCAAACAAGACGTGACCGCCACTAAACGTTATTTATGTCTAAATCTAGGTAACATAGCTAAGTACCTATAGCAACAGTGAAGGTATCGGATTCTTTAGTAAAATGATTGGTAGAAAGCATTTTATGGCACCGGAGATATATTGTACATACACATACATAAACTCAAGCCTTCATCCTTCATCCTATGGGAGTAGACAGAAACTACAGAACCCCACTTGCTACGATCCTTACATACTCCTTTTGCTTCGTTGACATTCATATACTTACCTGTATTTTCTATTGAGTAAAACATAGTGATCTTATTCGGGATGTTCTTCAGAAAGGTCAGGTGCGTAATACTCGCAACCGGCGTGCGTGTATGACCAGATGTATAAACGTAAATGAGGCAAAAGGAGTATGTCCACTGAGGACTAACAGTGGACAGACTGAGGTCCGACAGGAGGTCCACTTAATCTGTGTGGTTCTTTCCCCAAAACACCATTTCTGACACAAATCTACATGGTTCTCAAACATTATGTCCGAATTTTTATATACACTTTGACATTGTTGATTTTTATATGTATGAGTATGTACTTGTAAAGTATTGTTATTTTAATTATTGAGAATGTGAGGACTATGTGGGTCATTGCTTTTGTTTTTCTCAGTTAATGTTAATCATGATCTGGCGTATTGAGTAATTTATGCGACCTACCCAAATGTCCTTTCTTTGGTATTGTTCGCCGAATCGTTGAGCTCCTTAAGTCCTGACTTCCTGAGGTGAGCTGCACGATTACTGACAAATGCGTGCACTGACTGGACAGGTCCACTCAATCTGAGTGGCTCTTTCCTCAAAAGATCATTTCAGATACCAATGTACATGGTCTTCACATGATCTGACTAAGATTATGTCTGGACTTTAAAAGAGACTGTGACCTCTGAGTTCTGTTTCGAAGTTTGTATGGAAGACGGCGTGAGTTTATGTATGTGAGTATTGTTGGTAGCAAGGATTGCCCGATGACATTAAGAAGTTACCTACTCGTCTATTTAAAAAGAAATTATACACATTCCTAATTAAAAAGTGTTATTATAATGTAAAAGACTACTTCGAAGATAAAGATATTGTATTTTAATTATAGCAAATATTTGTAGTACATTTATTCACTATGGTAATAATTACAATTACTATGACATTATTAATTTATTTGACATTACTGTTATAATTTGTTAGTTCAGATTTAATTTAACGTGTAAAGAAGTTGACTATATATGTATATTTTCAATGACAATGTAATTTAATAAGAAAACTGATTAAGCATAATTGTGTCATAATGTTCCTAATATATTTGTACAACTCACATGATTAAGATACAGTGTAAGTACCATATGATCGTTTTGTAACATCCTCTGAACCTGTGGTATGCAAATAAATGATTTGATTTGAAGCGCAAACTATGATGCCGTATTACATATTTTATATTGACTAAAACATAATTTTAAGTTTCGAAAAAGACGTGCGGTAGGTCTGCTTTGGATATTGTTTTATTAGTGATTTGGGCTTTCCTTTTTGGTTATGTAGTTATAGTTTCGTGTCTTACTAAAGACCTAAAAAAATTATTCTTAGTAAACAGAACAGATTCACATGTTGGCGGATGTACCTACCTAAAACCTTTTTGAATTTCAAAGAAAGTTCCTCATCTTATTGAATCGCATTGGACCCCGGGGGGGTCACGTGGTTATAGATTATTAATTATGTCTCATTAGTCATAGTAACATTAATTAACCTATCAAAGTTAATGAATGTTACTACATTAACCTTCTACAAAAAAAATCGCGTTTATAAATACAGTTAACCAGCTTACAAAAAAAAAAAACCTGCGTCATTTCCTTCCACAGATACCAACAAAACAAAAGAAAACCAATTTGTCTATGCTCGAAATGGCGATGATACACGCGCCAAAAACCGAAGAACAACGTGTATAGTTGCCATAGATTGTAAACAAACACGTACTGGCGTCATCTTGACCTAGAGCGGGCCAACAGCCTTTTGAGTCTATTTCGGTACAGCACTCACTACCCGGTACTGAGGCGAAACATATGTTGGGATATTCCAAATTGTTGAAAGATTTACGCAAATTGAAATGACAATGGTTTCGTGAAGGATTTTTATGTAGCATGATCATCTAAGTTTTATTTCTGGTAATGAATCATTTTTTATAGCTTTTGAGAATCTTGGTTATTCCGAATGTATGGAAGTTCTATAAACTCACGCAAGCAATTATGACGTGTATAACAAGATAATATTGGTATTTTATGCAACAAGGCGAACTTTTCATCATTATGATCATCAGCCATTAGCAATCCACAGCTAGGCATAGGTCTCTCCAATTGCATGACATGTAACGCAGTCCTTGGCTACAGATATTAAGCTGATACTGACCACCATGCAAAGAATATTGACAAACATTATTAAATCTGATTAGCCTTTTACCAACTATGTTGGAGTCGGCTTCCCGTCTAACCGGATCCAACTGAATACCGGTATTTAACATAGAGCGACTGAGGCATCTGACCTCCAAAACCCAGTTCCTGGGTAACATGGTACCCAACAACTGGGTATAATTTTGACAACATTTTAGCGATATCAAAAAATATTTAAAAATGTAATGCGTTCATCCTCTTAATGCCTGTAATAAATCATGGTTGGCAGTCCTTATTCTTCGCAACAAGGATTCAATTTATCATCCACCTTAGATATTAATCTTCGTTACCGCAATTACCGATCAAATCTGACGTTAAGTATCAGGGATCTGTGAAAATTTGATGATTACAAACGCCCCGTTGATGTTATTGTAAGTTTACTTAAGGCAGGATTCCTATAATTTACGGACCGTTATTGGTTAAAATTAAGACTCTTGTATCTTTACCAATAATGAGGAAAATACCTCATAGCTTTGCATAGTAGACCCCCCATATGGAAGTAGCTATCACACGTAAAGTTAGCTTACGAATCTATTTATATGCCCAGTTTGGCACTAAAAAATGCTACCATTGGTAAGCGAAACAATTAGTTTTTTTATAGGAACCAAGCATTAGCGGGTTATTTAATGATAGGTAGGCTGAGTAGCAATAAAATCTACTTAAGGGGGATCCTTAGCTGTAGCTGTAATTTTTCAGAATATTTCATATGGAAATTCTTAGTTTGAACTTTCCAAAGTTTGACAATAGATATGAAATTTATGATTATTATTCAGTAAATATATCATTCCTACAGTCGCAAACCGCATTTTGATCAACATACGAGTTAAAATAGAGCTGCAATTTGCAAAAAACCAAAGACAATTTGGATTTGGCGGGCTACAACTGAGGATTCACCTTAATTTTATTAAAATCTTAAATTTATTCACTGACAGATAGCTACAAGAGTTTGCTTTTTTAATGAAGGTGAGGAGGGCAAAGGAGATTTTTTGAAAATTCCTGCCCTAGAGGGTTTAAATATGGGATGAAAGTTTGTATGAAAGTTGATAATTTTTGCTTATTGGCAAAAATTACGAATTTCCACATCGGCCACACGGCTTGTTAATATACATACATACATACATACATCAACTCACGCCTTCTTCCAGTGGGGATAGGCAGAAACTACAGAACGCCACCTGCTACGATCCTTACATACAGACCTCTTTGGTTCGCTTTTGGTTCTTTTTTTCTTTTTTTTTGATAATAATTTTAGAGAAGTATTTTTTTTTCAATATAGCAACAACTATTTCACCGCTTATATTTGAGTCATCAAGGCGTCAACAGGAATTGAAGACCAATTATCTTTCGACATGAATCATGAATAAAGATTTTCCCAGAGACATTAGATGTTTTATAGCAACAAATAAAAACGATGAAGATTTTAGTGAAATCATAAATGCATCATTTTTTAAAAGCGAAGAACACATTTTCAAAAATATTTTAAATTTTGAACAGAACCTTTAGTTTCTTCTTATCTTTATTGTTGTTACACTGAACTTCCAGCGTCCAGAGGCGGATGTATAGCTGTGGAAAATTCGCTCCACATATTCTTTGCTATTTATAAATGTATGTGTATCCGAACGACCATTGAGATGTTCTATGTACGTATCACTCGCTTGGATGAGTTTGGACGTTGATATTTATTCTTGTTTCCTACCTACCAGGTCCATTTACATTCTAAAAGATTTTTATTTCTGAATTTGATTTAATTCTTTTATTTCATTTTTTTTTTCATTTGTATTTGAGTCGATATTGCCTTCGTCCGGCTGTCAGGTGGAGATCACTGGCGGATAAAAAAAAAAAAAAAAAGTTTGAATTTAGAGTTCAGGCCTGTTCCTTTCTGGGAACATGGTCCTGAATCTCGATTTGAAATCACTGTTTGAGTTGACAAATTTTAATGTGTACTCAAAATAAGTCTCAGTTTTAGAACATAGAATGTCGGAGAATCTTTCTACGAGTAGAATAGGTACAGGCCTGAACTCTAATTTTCCGGAGTACCTACGTAATTTTCATCCCAAAAAAGTTTACTCACTGACATTTTGGCGGTCTATCAGAAAGGTCATATTCAACGTTGGACGATTACTGTCTGATATTATCCACATAATTATTATGGTTGTGTGTGTTATTAGATAAACGATCTAACAAAGCTTTTAGTGGGTTTTTATCGCCTTTTAACACACAGTGTTCATGCCAAATAGCAAAATATGTTTTGGCATGACCTGTTATTAGTACCTATTTGTAATAGATAATGCACATGTGTTATTTCCCATTAAAGGTTTCCCACTAAAAGTCACTTGAGGTTTAGGAGTAATATTCGCCAGACAGATTTTATGGCTTGCTGGCTACGAAGCTGTAGTTTGGTGATGGAATGTGTCAGCAGAATATTTCAACGATTAAATTGGGGCGAAAAATAAAATTAAAATTAAAAATAGGGTGGAATATGGGAATTGGTCGACATGAAAAGGGGGATTTCAGGTTTTTTTTTGTATTAGGGTTCCGTTTTCCCGCTTGAGGGAGATTCTCCCAGGAGGGATTTTGGGAATAGTGCGAAATGAAAAGGGGGATTTTGGGACTTCTTTTTACATTGGGTTCCATTTTCCCCCCTAAGGGGTATTCTTTCAGGGGGGATTTTGGGAATAAGCCGTACGTACCTATAGGTATTTTTATTTTCTCGTTTTTTTCAAAGACAACCTTAGATACTCTAAGGTAACATCGGTTTTAGCGATAAGACCGCCCATTGTGACACCCCTTGTAAAACTACATTTATATCTATAATTGCGAAGTATGTGTGGTGTGACTATGAATGATAGGCTGAGGAATGATGTGATAAGGCAACGGTGCGGTTTAAAAGAAGATCTAGATACAAAAATTTAAAAGAGTATGCTTAGATGGTTTGGTCATGTTGAGAGGATGAATGAAGGGTGACTAGCAAAAGGTATTTACAAGGCAGATGTGAGTGGAAACGCCACGCGGGGACCCCCTAGGAAGACATATAGTAACCTTATTGGTGATGTTCTTCAGAAAGGTCAGGTTAGTAGTCGCAACCGGCGTGCGTGTATGACCAGATGTATGAACGTAAACGAGGCAAAAGGAGTACGTAACGATCGTAGCAGGTGTCTTTCTGAACTACTACTATTGGTAGTAAGGCTATTATAATAGACCTCGCTAGTATCACAAATAAAATATTTTGAATTACAGCAATACATTTTCAAGCTAGCGGTCACGGCCGAATTACGAGTTATAAGTCGTGGGTCGAACCCATTCAGGCGCTTTACTTTGTGTAAAATATTTTCATCACCACTGTTCTCAACACGGCGGTGAAGGAAAACATCGAGAGGAAACCGGTATGTCCTAGAACCAAAAATTCGAAGACATGTGACATCTACCAACCCGCACTGGGCCCGCGTGGTAGATTACAGATCACTCCCTCTCGAAGAGAGGAGGCCTGTGTTCCAGCAATGGGAACATTAAAGACTGATTATCCTAATGCTATGGTCACAATGAAATCCCACTTCTAGGTACCTAATTTCTTCGACGCCTGCATTAACTGGGTTTCTCTAACCTGGTTTATCATTGTCTAACCAATGAATGCACCTAAGTGTCTGCCTGCTATTGTATCTTTAGTATAATACTAACGATTAAAAAACTAGGCCATAAAATTACATTCGAATTACAAAAAAATCCACTGAAGGTCGCGTTCATTGATACATAAGTATTAATAAAAAGACGAAGCTTTTCTGTATTATTTATAATCTGCCATCATCGTACCGCGAATTGTTTTTGTTACTCTCTGGGATTTCCGCGGTGGAAATAACATGTTAATCGAATGTTTATTTATCTAGTTCCCACTATTATTATAAATGGAAATGTTTCTATGAATACACCATTGTTGTTTCTAGGACTACACCAGAGTTTGAAATATTATGTTTGATTTCCACATGGAACAAATTAGTTATTTGGTTGTGTATAACAATAAGATAGGTAGTTAAATCATCGCTAAAGTCAGGCCCGAAACATCATCGGCTATCATTCTGTAATTTACACATTTTTGTTATTATAGACGCATTCGCGATTAGTCACAAAATGATACGATACTTAAAGAAACAAAAATCGTGGGAAGTGAGGGAAATAGCTTTTCTTTTAAAAAAGATGTTCTTTCGCTCTATTTTGGTAAGTACCTATTGAAAAACATTTGAAAATAAGGAATTTCTATGAATTCTAATTAAATTAAATTCAGTGTAAGTAGGTACGTTTAGTTAGTCAGAAGTTTTGACAAATATTAAGTAATGCACACAGCCACATTAACCAAAAACAATGTACTTATATTGTAAAAACTACGTAACATACAGGAGAAACCGCGTGCTCAATTAAACTAACATTATAATATAAATACACGCACCTTGAACTTTTTATTATATTTATGAATTCCTAGCGGCCTGACAGGCACATAAGCCTGCTAAAGCCATCTGACAGAAGGATTGTGTAAAATAGCTGATATTCAACTGTTAAAGTGAAACGCCAGTTGGTGTATTTGTTCATATATTTGTGATTTGTAGCCAAAACAAAATATACCCTATATAAATTGCCCTAAAGTTAATTTTATAATTGTCACGAATTTACGCAAATGTTTGAACAAATACGCCAACTGTAGTGCCGCTAAAGGCAGTAGTTATTACTCCACCAGACGTTTTCGGAGCTGTAAACTTGCGCGATAATTTATAAAGATTAGGAATGGGTTTTATCGTTTCCAGTTTTCGAGGCGGTAAATTTTAAGTTTGTTATCTACTATACCTACTTAATTTTTTGCAAACGCGTCAATTTACTTTTTGTTGTGAATTAATTAAACATGTTAATTATCATGAGAGCCAATAAAATGCTCTCCATTGTTGATGGTCATATTTTCATATCATATTCAGAACACATCCTCGTATGAATCGGAATTGAAAAAAACATTTTGATATTTGAATTGAAATTCGAACGCAGATAAAAAATGCTTACATTTAAAAGTAGAATAGGTTTCGAAATATATTGTGTATTTTGAAATCGAATACACCCCATTTTGTGCACTTCGTTTTGTTTTTATTTATGGCTACTCTGAAAGGAAGGAAGTAAAAACTTTTTTCGTAATAAATAATTTAAAACAAAAACTCACCAAGCGATATGAGGCCACTGTTGAGCATAGGCAGCTTGATGCTGTTGGGGATAGACACCAAGCTGGTGGTGCCTGATGTCCTGAAGTCCTTCTTCTTCGGCTTTTTCTCCATGTCGTATCTTGTGGTGGACCGCGAGCGGTGTTTCCGCTGGCTGGTCGCAACTGACGTGCCACGCTGCCCCGTTCGCGACGACATTTTGGCTCACCCCACGAATTTCCCGCCGATATATACTCAGTCGGATATGAACGGAAGCAAGCGCAATTAATGGCTCACCGTCATTTTATATCACGTACAAAATCACTCACAAACACTGTTTTCGTTTAGTTATTGTGTTATAAAAATTTATGGTCGCTTTTTATTTTTATTTTTGAATTTAAAATAAACTTTGCGAAATAAATTTTAAAGCGTAAATTTAAAGTTTTATATCAAAACATTTAATAATTATACATTGTTACCCTAGAATTTGACACATTATAACTAAAATGGCAATGTTTATTTATGTAAGGGCTGCCAGTCCGAATATCATAAGGGCCCTGTCATTTCGGCAGCGCGGTATGTTGAAGTGTAAAGTCGTCGCCTGAAACAATGAAAGAAACATTGGTTAAGAAAGGCACTTGACCACATACCTAGTTATGATACAAAAGTCGCAAAAATCATATTGTGGTTGGTATTCTTGGAGCGTAAGACACATTGGTGCAATATTCCTATGTTTTCATCTTCGGAAAAGACATTACCAAATGTACTTTAACAGTTACACATACATACATAACATCACGCCTGTATTCCCCGAAGGGTTAGGCAGAGGTGTACCTATAGCACAACCACATTTCGCCGGTTATGTTTAAGTCCCATGTAATAGCCACATAAACCATTATAGGCAGGCAATGGTTTTAAATACGTATATAGGTACAGCCTATATTTCAAACGTAATTCTGACATTGACGCAGGAATAATTTTCTTACAAGAAAATTTGTATCGCTGAACTGTAGGTATCGGCATCGATTATAATGTACCGTAAATAAGAAGATAAAATATTTCGAACAAAAAAGTGTGTAGGTATATGTATAGATGAAAATGGATTAGTTATTTGCCAAATCCATACAAGTACCTACTTACATTAGCTAAATCCAATTACAAGCATCTGCAAAATGCAATTGCGTTCACTCTCTATGTTCAATGACGCATTTAATAGTACTCTGTAATATGTACACTCATTCATTCATTCATTCATTTAACTTTCGCGCCCACTTGTGAATGAAAGCAGAACAGGAGTCATTGAAGGTGACATTCCGTGGAGTTCATAGACAATTCCTTACCTGATTATCATAGTTTGGAATTATATAATGCGGTTGAGCTGAAAACTTTGGTTACTACCGTACAGTTATCCTACAGTACAGTACAGTTACACTTAACTAACGGTTACCCTCAAATTCACTAACATAACGAAGAAATTATGGAATCTTCCTATTTTAGAAAAATCCTATGCTGCATAGATAACATTATTTGGAAGATTATTGGCAACGCACATACCAACATCACATCGGATATGTGCCTAATACGGAAGCGTTGTATCCAAATTTCCCATGAATTTCATCAATGAGGTGTTTCATACTCGTATGTGTGGATCGAGCTACATATTTACGGGCACTATCAACGTATTTACAGCAGCAATGATGCAGCTCTAGAGATATGCGACTACGTAAGTAAGTAAATTTAACGGTAGGTACTCGATTTAGTCCGTACTCTGTAAATAGCATTCCTCTGCTCGGAAAAGTTCGGATTCTTGATAAATCGCGAGAAAAGCGGATTCCGAGTGGATGACAAAAGTTTTCGATTGCTGGTCACACTAAAAATAATCGATTTAAAGAACTCGGAGATGGTAGCCTTGACCCAATTGTTCGAATTTGGAATCAGTCACGTTGCATGCGCGCTCTGCACGTTTATGAATGAACTAATGAAGCAAACAAGGATGACGGTAGAATTCCACGTTTGAAATCTGAAGAATCTGGAAAGATACCACGTGATGTTGAAAACTCTTGCAAATTATTTCGAAAAGTTCTTTTTAAAACAACTAAATAATTATGAGTGCGTGTATTTGTGATTGCTAAGCGTAGACATTATTAGTCGTATCAAAGTTTTTAACATTTTTCCAAGTAGTTTTCTAAAACGGTGGTCAGTGTAAATAAATCGTCATAATTCTAGGAAAGTTGGCATGGATTTGCATGACGTATTTCATTGAAGATTTTAAAAACGTAACTGACTATTAAGATTGTACGACAAGACAAATAGCTAACTTAAATTTGTACAGACAACTAATAATCGTCGTGTGAACTCATTTGCCGACAATAGATTTAACTGGTTTGTTTTGAAATTCGAAGTTATGAAACGATCTGAAAAATGTTATTTTGATAGACTTTGTAACAGATTGACTTATGTGTTACGCAAACGGAGTTTTATTTCATTCAATAAAATTTAATTGAACCAACCATTACAAAATATATAGCCACAGACAATATAGTAACTACAAAAATAATAAGCCCACCTCATACGGTATTCGGTAACGAGTTCTAAATTCAAAATGTTTACGTAGGATGACGTAAGATGACATGCAACAATAACAGACTTTCAACGCCATTGCAACTTATTGGCACCATAGATAAGTACGGTGGCATGGTGCCCGCGCTAATTGCTAAACGATAATCTGTCTATGACCAGATAATGCGACTGTATTTCGGTCGAGAATATTCTATTTTTAAACTAATACATAAATAATAAAGAGGTAAAAGTGAGTTTGTATCTTCGGAACTACTAATCCGATTTAAAAACTTCTTGTACTGATTGAATTCTAGACTATTTCCGAGTGCCCTAAGGTATTTTTTATGTTAAAACACGTGGACGAAGTTGCGGGCAGAAGCTAATATAATAATATTACAAAGTTAAAATTTTTGTAGGATGATTTTATTGGCTTTGAATCTTGGGTCAGCGATCTTTATGTGCGGACCTTAACTGAAACAATAGAAGGCTAAGACTATGGTATAATGGTATTTTAAGTAAAACCATCTTTATCGATCGCAGAATATACCTACAATTACCAAAAACGTAATTTTTTAACACGAATTCAACTAGTTTTTATTTTTATATAAAAAAATAGCAGTAGGTACTCAGTAATTATCATTGATCACTTTACAGCGCACGTTTACCCAGTTTTTCAGTGTGGAAAACATACAAAAAACATTTCAAAACCTGAAAAAAAAAACCATTATGTAGGTGTACAATAATAACAGTACCTACTTATAAACTTCAGAACTATTCCACTTTTACAAGAACAGGATTAGTTATCACCACAACAAATAATATTAGTCATCTCCTTGCCAGAAACTCGCATAAATGACGTGTAGTTCAGTGACGAGAGTGTTTGTGTGGGTTGCGTATGCGCAATGTGTACCTAACATTCCTACGGTCAACATTGCACGACATAAAATTTTCATTATTTTCCAATAACAACAGGACATTATGAACTTTCGGTGACGTGAATAGATGCTGGCTGCATATACGTTTATAGTTGCAAGCTTTTACGTAGGTTATTGGTCATAAAATGTTGCCCATATTCAATCTTTTACAAAAAAGATTGGCTTCGACACAAAAACACGTGTTTAAGGGGTAAGAACTTTGTCTTGCCAAAATTAGCAAATATAAGGATTTAAAACTAGAATATTCAGGCCATGTTATTCTAATTCTTTCACGTTTCAGTTACCTATGTATAATCATACAAAAAAAAACTTGAGAGGTGTCAAGGGACACCCGGCTGGAACGAAGTTCCATTAAAAAAAAAAAAAACTGGCTTGCTTTCTATGAGAGAGAGAGAGAGAGAGATAGACAGAGAAACACGCGCACGCCGCATGGCCTACAACTATAGCAAAAAGTGTCGTTACAACTTTTGGGCTTAATTTTTTCCGTCTAGCCCCCTTTCGCAACGCGCGATAAGGAACTTCGTTCCAAAACTTCGTTCCAAAATGGATACTAAAATATATATAACGCGATACCTACACTAAGTTATGCCATTACATACAATATATGTACCTATGTTCATCCACATTAAAAGCTAGTAAAATAGCACAATATGAAAATAGAAAAACTATTAACATTTCCTAGACATTTCCGCACTGAAATGGGTTGAAATAAAGCGGCTGCTGGCGGATGGAGCAGGTAAAAGGCTCGACGCGCTCGACGCTGACGTGACGCAATAGCGCGACGCGACTCTAGTAGAAAAAATTATATGAAAACTTAATGGAAATTGTTCTACAAGAGTCACGTCGCGCCTATCTGCAGAAGCCTTAATACAGGGGACCAGAGACATCGACGTGCAAACTGAAACCATGAATTTAGCACATGAGTCTGAACCCCTTACGTTGAATTTATTTTTATTTTTATTTGTGATGGCTTTGCTCTTGACTCTAGTCTAGGTCAAAGATGACAGAGATAAAGTCGACGATGGAGTGAGCTAACCCAAAAGAAGCCTGTTCACTCTCACTTTGAAGAGATTTGGGTTGTATGCGGTCGGAAACACAGACGCAGGTAGAGAGTTCCACTCTTTTGCAGTGCGCATTATGTTATTATTATTTTCGTGGCTTATTAAAAAAAATATGCTGTTCCATACATTTCGACCGCGTAGGTAATAATGCACTTTTCTATGAAACAGTAGTTTTTTTTTTTGATAACAGTAAAAGTAAATCTACGCTCTACAATCATGTAGGCACTATAAGAAACTACGTGTACTTAACAACTAACTAGGGGAACGTTCGATAGGGTCGTTGCCTGCCGGGGTCGCGGATTGTTGGAAAGAGTTACCGTGGCCCTGGCGCACAGGCAACTGAAGGAACACGGGTGGGTTTTAGTAAGTAAGAGTCTGACACGGCCTTCCGCTCCGCCCAGAGCGGAAGAGGTCATTTAATGATATCCCACCCAAAAAAAAGAAAAAAAAGGGGAACGTAGTGGTAGAGCACGTAGCACATACTGAATGTAATTATATTTTATCAAGAAATTCTACTAATACACCGGCAGGTCCTAGCTCTGCCTATCTACTTCTTAAACAACAACTAAAATTCAACTATAATTTTTCCTTCCAAAGCTTATTTCAATCTTGCTTGACTGTTCGAGGCAAACCAGCGATAATATCGCTCCTTAAATACAAAAGCACCACAAGTCAAAATAAGCAAATTAAACAGGAGCGTCATTTGCAAAAATAATTTGGATTATTTTATGATTTTTGTATAAACTATGTGTATTACGTAGACTTTTTTAGTATCAAAAGATGCGTAATTAAATAGCCTATTTTTCAATACAGCAATCTTAACCATACCTCGAATGGACTCTGGAAAAAATGCAAATAAGTTAGTTTTGCATATAGACTTTGACTTCGAGAACATTAAAATTTTAAAAATTAAACCACCATTATTAGGAAAATTTGAGTTTTATTTACAGTTGTCAACCGCACAAAACGTTAATTTAAGAAAAAAATGGCGCATACTAACTTACTACATTGTAAACTTGCTAAGGGAAAACAAATAGTTAAATCTTATCATGAGATCATCAATTAAGTCTAATATTAATATTACCTATATTAGTAGGTAAGAGTAATACATTTAAGTTAAAAACGAAACAAACCTTTTAAGCTATATAAACAAAGATGCACAAAACTTTTGCATAGAATTAACAAAACAAACATGAGAATTATTGTAAAAATAAATACACTAACTAGGTATTTAGCTGGCTCCCTAAAAGATAACAGCTCTCAGTTACAACAATATAGGTACTTATAATTATTTTCACATTGAGCTAACGTTCACTGAAACCTTTTTGGACAAATGATTAAATAAACAATAACTAAAAAATAACTATACTTTAATAATTAATTTTTTTAAGCCATAATCACCAATGATATTTTAAGTAAAAAGACGTAGATAGGTTACCTACCGTACATTCGTTCTTCAAAAACGGCACAATGTCACGCTATTAGATGACACGTGTAAGTAGGACAGCATGTCGTAATTATCGGGAGCGAAAAAGAGACAAGACGAAGAAAATGTGGCTAATTAGTCAAATTTTGACGTTCCTCATGCGAAGCGTGTATAACCTATCTACCTCTTTTTTTACTTATAATATAATATCATTGATAATCACGATCAAATCAGACTTTTTAAACATAATAACACTTACTATTTTGCATTGTTTTACCATACCTAAAACGAAACTAGACTAATTTATACGTTACAGGACTTAAACCTATGTTTTGTAATGTGCCGGGTAGACCTGCCCTAGATAAACACAATAAACATTGAGTATCTTCTCTTAAAAGCTGTATTAGCTTACTTATCACAGGTGTGTGGAATGCAGTACAATAATGAAAAATACCTAATATTAAGCTTTCTAAACTATAATGACTCGTATCTAAATAGTGTCTCGCAGTTAAATAAAACCTTGTTTCGCCACTGAGTTACGATAAGATCATTACTCCTTTTCTACAATTTAAATGAAATATTAAAGCTAAGTTAATCAACTTGGTCCATAACATTACGTTTCAGAAACAGAGGTAACTTTATCTTAAAATAGTATGAGCAGTTATGGTTTTATAAAATAAGGCACTTCAGGAGTGAGACACCTTCAAAATTAACTATTTCTATGATCTACACTAATCACAACCGTATAAAGCACATAAAAGTGGTGTATATAAAAATATTATATTATTAAAATATTATTCTTACAAAGATATTATTATAAAACGTTTACTTAAAACTACATTGAGCGTAATGCTCGTAAAAGTATTAAAAAAAAACTTAAACTAAAACATTAAAAATCAGTTCCCAACAGTAACTTATGTACTAATTTAGAGATTAGCATAAAAAGATTCATAAAATCTTGGCACGACGTTTTTTTGGATTAGCTTTAGAATGCCTTGCTTCTTTGCTTCAGGAACTGTAAGCTTTTCAGTGTAAAGTTGGTTTAGAGTCAAATTATTATTAGACACTGTCTTCGACTTGGTGCGGCGTTTTCTCAACGTAGATACCGACCTGAACTCTTCCTCTTCGTAGGATGTTTTAAAGAAAAATATGCCATTGCTTACTTTATCCGCCTTCAGAATCTTTATATCTGTCCATTTGAATTTATTGCCATCGTCATCTATATTGTAGTTCCCTGTACACAGAGGTTTGAGGTCAAAAAAAATCTTATGTGTCAGTTCTTCAACAGTACGAGTATAAGGCTTTCCAGTTTTCTTTGCTGTTTTAATTAGAGTGATATATTGGTCTGGAACGTAAATTGGAGATGATTTTAATGCTCTCGTAATGTAAAGTTGGATGACAGAATGAACACAGTCTCCTTCGTTTTGAGTATGTCCTTTTATTAAGAACTTATGAGTAATACTATTGATGTTCGGTAATTCTTGAGTCGCATATTGGTACATTGCCAGCATGAATTTGTTTTTTTACATAAAGAATCAAACTTTAGCATAAAGAAATAAGAAAATAATTCTAATTATTTTTTGCAAAACTAACTTAATTCAAAATATGGTAGTATTGCAAACAAAAATAAGAGAAAATATCAGATTAATAAATGCAAAACTAACCTATTTCGAAATATGGCACTTTAGCATAAAGAAATAAGAAAATAATTCTAATTCATTTTTGCAAAACTAACATAATTCAAAATATGGTAGTATTGCATACAAAAATAAGACAAAATATTAAATTTATAAATGCAAAACCAACCTATTTCGAAATATTGTACTATTGCACATAAAAATGATAAGACACTTACGTGAATGTGATCTGCAATACGAATATATTTTAGAATGTGGCACTTTTGAATATATAATTTCACCTGTTTTATAGCAGTTTTTTGGAATGTGGTAGTTTTTCACAAAAAAATGCGTGTACTCGTGCCAAATGCCTGTTGACAACTGACAATATGGTACTTTTGCACGGAACTCAGTTACAGAAACGGTACAAAACAAAACTAACGTGTGTGCGTGTATGGGTGTTTTTGATCATAAAACGACGGGTGTTTTAGCGAAACATTAAAGTTTCATCGTTTAAGATGCATTTTATGCAAAAAAAACATTTTTGATATTTTTTGAAATGTGTGACTTTTGTATTTAAGGAACGATATATTACCAGCCTGTCAACATTAAGGTTGACATATGCAGACAACCTCTACAGTACCTACTGAATTCATGGTTTCAGTTTTCGCGTCATGTCCCTGCCACCTTGTATACACTTCCAGCTAATATTGTAAAAACGGTCTCTAATTATATTACAAGTCTGTTTAACGCTAATTGAAAATAAAGGAGATAGTTGTCATTTAGTTACCGGGCGAGAAAATGCTAAAGAAAATGTATTTTTGAAGTGAAATCTTCTTTAGGCGCGTTGAACACTTTTTGGGTGAACAAAAATCATGGAACTCGCGTCATCGTCACCGAACGCTTTCCATGAGCTATATGTATACCGTGTATATATGTGTACTTTTGGGGTGAACGAAAAGCGTGAAAATTGCGTCATCGTCACCGCACGCTTCCCATGAGTAGGTTTACAAGTTACTTAGTTATCACTTCTATCGACAGTCCCCAAAGACTGCCCCGTTTTTTTTTTTAACAACAGTTTTAATTGCTTTTTATTGTGATTTTAGGGCTGTTCTGAGATCTATCGCTTTTATTTACACCCATTTATTTTTTGTAAAGCTTGAAGCTTTATGTAAGGATGCAGATTATATAATAATATTGTTCCTACACGATAGATTTTAAACCCCAATTCCCATCATACGTCACGACTTTAACTAAAAAAGAATATCACAAAAAAAAAAACGCATCACGAGCCGCAATTTACCTATGCCACCAGACCAGAATCCACCTACCAAAAAAGAAACCCAGAAATTAGCAGAATTTACTTATGTTACCAGTGTAACATCGCCATTTTAAGGCGCTTCCCTGACCAAACGACCTTGAGCGTTCGGTCTTTCTCTGTCCCGTCGCTGAGTCTCGCTCTGTCTCGCTCCCTCCGCACGCTCATTTATCATAAAATTCACAAAAATAATGAAATTATTTGAATAAAAAAAGACAAGTGAAGTTTTAAAATAAAATAAAACGTGCATTATTTAGATTTTTAAATTATCTATCCATTAGTGTAATCCTCAAATGAATAGAACGTCACCTTTAGCAAAAGATGCATGCAATCAATAATTTTAGTCACTTTTTTACAAGGAGATTTCAGATGAATTTATAACACATAAAAACAAATAAGAACGTGCAATGTGATGATAGGATATCGAACATTAATAATGTGCTTTTAGATGTAGTTTATTACCCATAGTGAATGAGTTAATAGCCTCTGAATAACGCACTTTGACAAGGTTTTGGTCGGGGTACCGCCTTAAAAATAGCGTTCGAAAAAATAATTGAAAATATAAAAGCGTAGGCGATGGAATTGCACTGCGCGGCCTATGATCCCTTGTGGGAAGTGTAGGTACGTGCTCTGTTTATGAATGGACGGAAATTATATTTTTGGGTTATTTTACTGAATTCTGAAGAGGTTCTCGTACTTTTTATGTAGGTTGGTATTCTTAATTTAAAGCTGTCTATAGTGTTTGTACAAAGATAGTGTGTTTTTATGTCGTTCAGTGGCAAACAAACGTTCGTTGCCATGTGAAGAGGCCACCGCCACCTATGTTCATCAGCGATTAGAAACATCGTGAATGCCATCACAGATACCAAACTAACATCTTATATTATTTACTAGCTTCCATCCGCGGCTTCACCCACGTGGTATGTCGATAAAAAGAAGCCTTTGTCCTTGCCCAGGTCATTGTCTATATGTGTGCCAAATTTCATCCAAATCTGTTTAGCCGTTTTGGCGTGAAAGCGTAACAAACAAACTTACTTTCACATTATTTTATAATATTAGTTAGGAGTTACTAAACAGACAGGCGTGACAATTTCTATGGAAACGTCATGGAAAATGTTCTACAAGAATCGCATCGCGCTATCGCGTCGCACCTGTCTGCGGGAGCCTTAACTAGCGACCCACCCCTGGTTCGCACGTTTTTTACGACTTGAGAAAACATCGACTTTTTTTTATTATTACTGTAGTAATACACAATTACACTTAAACCTGCCGGAATAAATTCTCTAAATTATAGTGAAAACAGCGTCATAATCCGTTGCTTGGCTTAGAAGAACAACGTGGTCACACAGACAGACACGAAAAGCGACTTTAATTTATAATAAATCAGATAATACACATACACACACATCCATAAACTCACGCCTTCTTCCCATGGGGTACCCAGAAACTACAGAACGCCACATGCTACGATCCTTACATACTCCTTTTGCCTCGTTTACGTTCATACATCTGCGGGGTAATTACGTTACCCACTAACAGCAGGAATGGGTTTCATTTTGACAGTTCAACAACATTCATTGCGTTATATTTTATTGATAACGATATGTTATGGAGGGCTCAAATTGATAATGTGTGTGCTCAGTAAGTTTTTCTATGCTCTATATATTATGCTAGGCAAAATTGTGAATATGAAAGCGCTTTTAGCAGCTTATCATGGATATGTCGCCTCTGCTTTGACATATGGTCTTATATTTTGGGGCAATGCTACTAAGGTAGAGGAGGTATTAATAGCACAAAAAAAATGTGTTCGAGCTATATGTAAATTAAAACGAACGTAGTCATGCAAGCCACATTTCAAAAACTTAAAAATATTGACTGTACCATCACTTTATATGTATGAAGCCTGTATCTTTGTAAAAAAACAACATGTTTTTATAACTGTCGAAAGTCAACGGCGGCGTTCAAAAAAGTTGCACCCATTGTGCACAAAAACCAAATTTCTCTACAACAGTATATATGCAATGGCTCCAAACCTTTATAACAAATTACCTGGTCAAATTGTATCAAGCAACAACATTAATGAGTTTAAACGTAAGCTTTTTAAATTATTGAATGACAAGGGGTATTATTATTTTTATGAATCCTTTGTATGCGCTTTGGCGGGACATAGTATGGATCAACATTTTTTTTTAATATAACATCTGTATCATTTTTACACTATGTTCACAAAATGAATAAATGAATTAGAATTTTGAATTATTTACGTTCTTGAGCAGGCAAATTTTTCGTACATATGAAACAATGGATTAGCAATAGGCTTCAAACTGATTCAGATTGTGATAGCTAGTGTGTTACGTAATTAGGGTGCTGGTCATACATGCACGCCAGTTGCGAGTACTACGCACCTGACTTTTCTGAAGAACATCACCAATTAGGTCACTCTAAGTCCTCCTAGGGCGTCCCTTCTCGGCGTTTCCACTCACATCTGACTTAGTAATAAAGATAATAACAAACTGATCTGGCTCATTTATCTGCTTTATATTTAACATTGTCCACAGGTAAACAAAAGTGCCGTATATTGAGACCATTAATAAAATACGCTGTAAGCCGTGAAGGAGCCACTTTAAGTTGTTGGTCCCGGTAGCTACACAAACCGTGGGAGCTTTGCCGAAGTTATGCGATCGGACATACTGTTCAGATTAAACTTAAATAATATTCATTTTATGAAGATTTATAAAAGATTCTAATAAAAATTTGATTTGGCGCACTATTTAAATAAGCTTTACTAAACTAAGTACATCACTAATTGCCTTTCAGAGATAGGTAGACGTAGGTAGGTCATTAACATCATCTACAGCCCCACGTCATATACTGCTGGACATAGGTCTCTCTTTTCTTGTGCCAAGCCCAACGCCCCCATTCCAGACCCATCCAGGTTCTACCAGCAATGGTAAGTACCTAGGTATTAACTGTAAAATATAAATAAAAACACGTGGCAATTGATTAAAAACGGAAAAAACAACAATTCCTTTATCTTCACAAAGCAATTACAAAATTCACCGATGCCGTATTTATGTACTCGTACGTACCTACGTAATTCACAGGACGCGAAAAAAGAAAAATTATAGATGACGTAGCACTAAAAACAATCACTTTTACCAACTCCGAGTTAGTTCACTGATTTTACCAACGTAATCTCATTATCTCAAGAAACGGTTAAAAATACTGGCTTAATAATACTCACAGAAAAAAAGTTAAACTGCTGTTTTGTGTACTCGAAAAAACCGAAAAATAAATTAACTTCGGCGCCGTTAGTCTATGTGAACTAGGCAGGAAAAACAAAAGAACCTCTTTCAGCTCAACGCGCACTTTGCTGAATGAACGAACGAACGAGTAAACAGTTGAGTGACTCACGTTCGTTATTGAATGGAACAGTTGAGTTCACTCAAGGGCGGCCGCTGTTGTCGAAATAAATCATGGCGGCTTTGGAATGACATGTGCCATGAATGAGTGAATCATACGCATTCTTAGCTGGGAATAGCCGGGATAATGTATAAAAATGATTGGTCAGTCATCCGTCGGAGTGCGGTGAAAATAGGAAAATTCCAAGAGGAGTAATTATCAGTTACTTGCTTAGCCTAAATAAAATCAGAAAGTTCTGTAGGTACTCTTTATTACAAACGCATAAAATAACATGAAAGGTAAAACACAAATTACTGTTTTTAGGTTTCCATACCCAAAGAGTGCCAACGAAACCCTATTACTAACCCTCCGCAGTCCATCCGTCCGTCCGTCCATCCGTCTGTCTGTTAGTGGGCTATATCTCACGAACCGTAATAGGTAAAGTCTACCTATCTATTTCTATTGCCGATAAAACAACAAATAATAAAAATAAAATAAAGTTAAAAATTAAAGGGGTCTCCTACAAGACACGTGTTTTTTTCGGCGTTTTTGCCTCGTGGTAAGTAACCCTTTGTGTGCGGGTCTGACTCGCACTTGGCCGGTTTATTTTACACTAATAACTTTTATTATGAATTGAAAATTAAAGTGAGGTTGTAATATGCTTCTATGTACTTACCTATGTCTATATCACGGACTAGAAAAAAAGTAGGACTCCGCACCACGCATATCGAAAGTGAAGCACCGTACCGATCTATGTGTGTGTGTGTAAAAAAGTGTCTTACTTGTGATATGTTATTCCTTGACACTTTTTCTGGGATGTAGAATTATTTTTACCACATTTCATAACACAAGAAGGCATTACTTTATTTTAGATTACTTGACATAATCAGTACCTACAATGACGCCGCATCGGGACGAAGCCCTGCCGCGTAATGGCACCTTATGATGTAAATGTGTGTGTGAGACATGTTTGTACAAACGGTCATACGGCATACTTAAAGTGCTTCACTTTCGATACGCGTGGCGCGGAGTCCTTGTTTTTCGTCTAGTCCGTGGCTCATATTCACATCAAAATCAATTACGAATAATTTTGACCGCGCATTTCTTCAAAGCGGCTGCACCTATTAGGCTGATTATTTGTTTTATTGTGTTAATAATTGTCAGGACAAGGTTAATATTTTTTTTTTTTTTTTTGAAAATCCACCGCTAATTCGGAAACTTGAATGCTATTTTTTTATGAAATTTACCCCGGGTTATGCCGGGCACGAACACACGATCAGCGTGTTTGTTAAAAAAATATCAAAAATCTAATTTAGGCCTAATCATATAACCATATTTTTGTACCTACTATTCTAGAAAATATAATCCCCGGGGAAACCACAACAAGACAAAACTAACAGCAAAATAATTAATTAATACAAAATAAACGAAAGATTCCCTTCAGCAAATCCATTATCTCCGGTCATAATGTATTACTAACACGTCAATGAGCTTTTCCTAAAGGCCAGTCTTTGTGAAACTTTTCTCTTTTAATCCTAATAATAATGTATGGGTAGTGCTCCAATAGATCCGAGATACAAAGTGGGGTCCCTTTTATCCAATTTCGTTCTATTGTATCAGAGGCTAGAGGATAATCTTCTATGGCAGTAACATGGACGCCACCACGACGCCACATCTCGGCTACGTAAATGTTCGTTGTGATGCAGTGTTGCTAATTTTTTAACACTCCCCGTTTTTTGACTTAATCATTGGATGTAAAAGAAGAACTAATAGGTACAAGTCAATTTAATTATTTTATCATTTTTAGTGCGAGATAAAAGCATGTTCTATAGTTTTCTGAAATTACTATTTACTGTTTTCTGCAATTTTTTATGGTTGATTTACTGCTTTTAAGTTTATTATGGCTGGGAACACTATTGTGATGTGAAGTTATTCGAAGTTTTGTAAGAGTACCTATTAGAATATATTAGGTTTGAATATTATAGGACATATTGTGGTTGGTTTTGGATGATTTGTAAGCCGGGTCAGGTTCTCATACAAAAAACTTCATCATATGTTTCGCATCATGGCCCTTTGTGTATGTTGTCTTTAAATTTACCATCGTGTCCGCCCATTGTGTCACCTTATGTAAAATTTCTGCATTTAGATCTGTATTTCTTTTGGTGTACATAATAAAGAGTATTCTATTCTGTTTTATCGTATTCAAATTTATATTTTCAGTGGAAAAAGTTTTAACACTGTCCGCCGATGGTAAGATTTTTCAAAGAACGCTATTATTTAGGGCGGATTTCATCAATTAAACTAAACGCGATAATCTAACCGCGTTCATGACCTGTCAGTGTCATTGGTGAAATTGATAACTAAATCTTTCATTGTATTTTTGGCAAAGCAGATAAAAGTACTAAGGATAACGATCCAATTAAAATTGTTAACATAATTATAAATATCAATTGATAGGAACACGTGTAACATCTGACATCAAAATAAATTAAGTAATTTATCTTATTATGTTTTGAGTCTAATTAAACAGAACCTCATTACTAATGATTTCGTTCAATATCGGATATGACGTTCAAATCAACGTTAGCTGATCTATTTGGACTCAATAAATGGGATTTTCCAGATTTTATGAAGGTGAACTCCTAGGTCATTGTCTTCTGAATATTTTGTAAATTTTCAACATGGTACGTTGTACGTACGGTTTGGTATAATAATAACCGGTAGGTAAATGTTAGGCAAAGTTGGTAAGGCCCTTTTTTTTATTTGTTATTTTTTTTTTTTTGGGTGGGAAATCTTCAAATGACCTCTCCCGCTCTGGGCGGAGCGGAAGGGCGTGTCAGACTCTTACTGACTAAAACCCACCCGTGTTCCTTCAGTTGCCTGTACGCCAAGGCCACGGTAACTCTTTCGAAAAATTCGCGACCCCGGCAGGGATCGGCCCTATCGGACCCCGTCAATTATGCTGACATCTCTTTGAGGCGCGCGTGGAACACAACGCGCCATCGACCCGGGCCTGGTCCTTACCGGACGGCGAGCTGCCCATTGCTCGCCGTCCGCAGGCCCGCGCCTACGGTGGCCGGGAGTCGGCTATCGACTCCCGACGCCCAGGGTGTCTCCTCCTGCGGCGACTAGGGGCGTGAGGGCGCATTGATTGCCTCTCCCTCACGCGCTCCGCCTCCTCCTTCGCGAGCATTACTGCTTCACAGAAGGAGGTGACGGCTTCCCATTCCCTCTCGCTCCGTACCATGGGGCCTGTACCAGGTAGGTCACGAAAGGTGACTTAAAGGCCAACCGCAGCAAGGCGCGGCATGGCATGGCAAGGACAAATTGTAAAAAAAGATGGTTAACAGATTCCTGTAAATCAAAAAAAAAACAGCGATCTTTTTGCCAAGAACTGGTTGGCACAATTTCCCTTTGACCATTCCATGATCATTAATTCCATGATTTATTTTCAAATTGCTAGACATATTTTTGACAACCACGATCGTAAGTACGTACGTAAACTTGTCAACTTGTCATAGCGATGCCATTGTGTCACAGACACTAAATCCTTAGACAAGTAATTGATGTTACGTCGGGTGCTGACACGCGGATTAAAAAGAAATATAAATATTTATAAATATTTTTATTTGAAGTTTTTATTTTATTTTATAATAATTATTATACATAAATAGCTATTTTTTATTTTGTCTTTATTTTGTTTTTTGTATTTATTATTTATTTCTGTATCTGTCCATGACACCACAGCAGCGGGCCCTATGAGAATATCAGCGCTGCGACACTTATTTTTTTAAATGTCGCAGCATCATGCATAGGGGCCTTTTGGCCTCGTACAGGACTTTCTATTGTTATTTTCATTTTACTTTTGTTTTTTTTTATATATTTTTTTAGTGTGCTTACTTTAGTTTCTATTAATCCTGTGCGAGTACCAATAAATACTTTTTCTTTCTTTCTGTACGTAAACATAAACATATTTGAAGACGTAAGTTAAGTTAAAAGTTACGCGCAAAATAAATTCCACGCTAAATCCATACTAATATTATAAATTCGAAAGTAACTCTGTCTGTATGTTACCTTTTTTACGCCTAAACCACTGAACGGATATCGGTAGAATTTGGCAAGGAGATCCTGGGGAAGGACATATACTTTTTGTCCCGGTAGCACGATCCCGACGTAGCCGCGGGCAGAAGCCAGTATATTATATAATTATGTGGACACAATCTTCTTCCTTACTTTCACGGCATACGTACCTACTAGGTAATATAAGTCTGTGAACGTACCGCTTGTCTACAATTCCCTTACAAATATTTATGCAAAGGTGTATCAAAGGACTGGGATGCTGCTAAACTTCACAAAGGACTGGCATGCTGCTAAACTTCACAAAGCTTGTCTTTGTTACTACAGATTCAGATAAAAACTTGAAATCCTGCTGAGGATTTTATAGTTTTATTCTCTGACTAGCTTTTTCCGCGGCTTCGCCCGCGTGGTATTTGGAAATTGTCCCACGGGATCAGACTACCAGGATACAAAGTATAATATGTGATAATCCAGGTTATAAACTATCTGTGTGCCAAATTTTATCCAAATCCGTTGAGCCGTTTTTACGTGATTGAGTAACAAACATACAAATTTTCACATTTATTATCTTTATAATATAAGTATCATACACCGTGTTTTTTTAATTTTCTTTAACTTCGACATAGTGCTTGGAACATTAGCAGAAACCATCTCGTAAATCTTGTAATCTTGTAAATCCGTTTTTGATAAATTCGAAAAAAAACTTTTTCGTACAAAATAAATAAATATTGAGTTTATGACCATTGTAAAAGGTACTTTGTAGTTAGGCGACAGTTAGTGTCAACTATGACAGTGTTTAATTATATCCATGACAGCTCATTAAAGGCAACATCAAACGAACTCATTATCATTATCACCTTCTTGTCGGAGGATATGTAAGAAACGAAAACTCTTTAATTATGAATGAAAACAAAATAATATTTGATTATGGATTAAGAAGATTTTACTCTGGTTTATCGCACTTATATACGTGATTAAATTACGGTTTTGAATATTTTTAAAACGGTATGAGTTAGGACATTAGTTTCTTGGAGAAATTAACTTAATTAGACCTGAAGAATGTTCCCTGGAAGTTAACGCAAATAAAAAAAACATGGTGTATAGTATAGCATTATTATTATTGCATACAGAAACAGACCATAGGTAGTATCCAAAGCATATAAATGTAGGCAGAGCTTGAAATGACTAAGGGTAGTCAGGATACTCTTCCATTGCAGCAGGTAATTAAGAGATTAGAAATGCTTCCAACATAAGGGTCTCGTGGCTAAATAATAATAGTCGCACGGGTCGATTGAAGGTCAAACCACTCTCGCCGCGGTCGTTTCGTGGATGGAGGACCATCCTTTACATATCGAGATACTTCCGTGCCTGGGAAAGCATGTTTGACAGTCGTTACGAGTAGTCAGAAGCACAAAAGTCTAACGACTAGTCTTACCAAGGGTACCGTGTTACCCAGTAACTGGGTTGTAAAGGTCAGTAGGCAGTCGGTTAGACTGGAAACCGACCCCGACATAGTTAAGAAAAGGCTAGACAGACTGATTGAAGTGCTTCCAACATAAAGGAAACTTAAAAATTACTAACTACTTCTTCCTTTTCTATCTGCTAGGAAATATTAAGAAGGAGAAAAGAAAGAAAGAAAAATTGCATATTCTACACAAACAAGACGAACATTACAAAAAAACTAGACAAAATACATACACTAATAAAAAGCCACATTGTATACGTACAATACGTCCAATGAATCATGGCGGGTCCGAACTTTGCACAGAAGGCGGCGCAGTAACGATTGTCAGGAATCATAATTATGGTGACATGAGGGCTAGTGTGAGTGAGAGAACATGCGCGAAAGTTCTTACAGCCAATATTCAGACTGGCCATAACGCATCGGCCGTATTGTGCCTATCAATTAATAACTAGAATGACCTCTAATATTTTCTCCTTAATTTAAACTGAGTTGAGCTGCTGACAAATGCGTGCACTGACTGGACAGGTCCACTCAATCTGTGTGGTTCTTCCCTCAAAATACCATTTCAGACACCAATCTACATGGCCTTCACATGATCTGACCAAGATTATGTCTGGACTTTAAAAGAGACTGTGACCTCTGAATTTGTTTCGGCCTTTCTTCTCAGAGTAGTAGGAAATGCCGAGCTCATCTAGTTTAAAAAATATGATTGACGTGTAAAAGTGTTTGTACAAACCTACTTGCAGAAATAACATCATTTATCATTTATAATCATTAAAAGGCTAAACAGAAACACATCTCTTGCCAAAGCAACATAACACTCAATTGAGTCTCCGTGATTCATGTCATCATGAAATCCATTGCAATCCCTAACTCATAGTTCCTTGTCCGATGTAGATCACGAAACATCATTGATTTGAGCCCAATAGCTTCCGGATAATACGGCTTGCTTCCTCTAAAGCCAGTAGTTACAATGAATTCCGCATTTCGACTTTGGCAGGTTTGAGATAGGTGTAGTTTCAATGTCAGATTTCGATACGATAAAGCTTTGATTTCCTTGAAAAGCGGTTTCGTCATTTTTATAACGGCCGTCATGAAAATCTGTCATTTTCACTAGTATTTGATAAATTAATGATAAATGATAAATGATTTTATTTCTGTAAGTAGGTTTATACAAACACTTTTACACGTCAATCATATTTTTAAAACTAGATGAGGTCGGCGTTTCCTATCTGACTACTCTGAGAAGAAAGGCCGAAACAAACTCAGAGGTCACAGTCTCTTTTAAAGTCCAGACATAATCTTGGTCAGATCATGTGAAGGCCATGTAGATTGGTGTCTGAAATGTAAGTTTTCACGGTGAGATTTTTACCGATCGGCTGGAATTGACGTGGAGAGAACGATTCTTTTTTTTTTGTAGGAACGTGCGAAATTGATCCCAAATGACATTGAGACTTTGGGTGGCCATTTTTGTCAACTGCCGATCCATTCTATAAGAAACTCACCGTGAATATTTAGGTGAGTTTTGAGTGAGCTGTCATTCCACTTGATGGTAGGGATTGAACCTATTGATAGTTCACCATAAGCGCACTTCACCTAACTTTTCACGGTGATATATATATATAGAATAAATCGGCTGGAATTGAAGTAGATGGAATGATTCTTTTTTTTTTAGAGTTAAGTGCGTAATTGATCCCAAATGACATTGAGACTTTGGGTGGCCATTTTTGACAAGTGCCTGATCCATTAAATTTGGATTGACACTATTTTAGACAGATGTTAGAGAAAACACGGGCTGCTTTGTAATTGATTGTATAATAAAAATACGATGTAAAATATATCAAAAAAAATCAAACCCCTTTCTGAGAACGGTGCTCAAGCGTTACGTAGATTTGAAACCAGAATGGAGGTTTTAAATCAAGAGAATCAACTCTGAACATCCATGAAATGTTACTCGTAAAATAGCACACATAAGTGAAAACTCTCAAGTTTGTCCCAAAACTGTGGAAAGTCGTATAAGCGCTCAATTGAATGTTCACAATGTGTAACGATTCTTATCGTCCTCGCTTAGGTACAATTACACGCTGTAAGTAAAGGATAATCCTTACATTTATATATCGTTACCGCTGAAATCCGCCGTGAACTGGTTCGAACTGGAATGATCTGGAAAGTTCATTGTTTGAGTTACATGAGAAAGTTCAATTGTTTTAGTTGACTAGGGATTAAAAGGACATACAGGGAAGAGTGAAAAGCTGTAGGGCCACCTTTGCCCAGCAGTGAGACAATACAGGTTGAAAAAAAGGGAAATAAAGAAGTTATGCTGTTGTATCTAGAATACGATTTGGGAAAAAGACACCAGGTATTGAAATTTGTGCCTAAGAGCGCTTACACGGGTCCACTAGCGCCACTCCTTTAAAAAAATATTATGTCGTAACTGAGAAGGAATTTTGAAAAACGCCTCAATAAGCGACCTCGGTAAGTGTGTCAAGATTTTTCTAATACCTTTTATAAACTTTCATATTGAGACACGAAGCAACAAAATTCGATCTAAACAAAAGCGGCCACATTCATTTAGATCGTATTTTGTTGCTTCGTGTCTCTTTATGAAAGTTTATAAAAGGTATTAGAAAATTCTAGACACACTTACCGAGGTCGCTAATTGAGCCGTTTTTCAGAATTCCTTCTCAATCATGAGACAATATTTTTTTAAAGGAGTGGCACTAGTGGACCCGTGTAAGCGCTCTTAAACCCTAAACATTTTTTTTACTTTAGCTAAAAATTAATGTTATTTTGAAGTCCTTACTTTCAAGTGCAAATATCTGCCCTTTTCTCATCAAGTAATAAATCTCTTATCTAAAATATTACTTTTTCCATCGAACTATCTGTTAACGTCAGTGGGCGTTAGATTAGACAGTGATTGAATGTAGTTTTACTCCGTTCCTGTATTTTTATTGGCAACACCTAAGGTCATAGATTCTTTTAGAGTTAATTTATTTTATTTTTTAAATAAAAACTTCTTTAGGCGCACTGTGCGCTCTTTCTAAACAGTGAACGAAATTGGGGGTCTACTCCCTAAGCAAGAAATCCGTAGTTACGAAGTTACGGGCGTTTCCTACTCTGTATCACCTATGGACATAAGATTACTTTGTAGCCCGAACTGCGAATAATAGTCAACACGATTTGACGACCCGCCCGTTCATAATATTAATTCGTCACGTGTTTTGACGGATCTACTACTTTCGGACGGGCCCGTATTTTCGTTAACGGACTTAGAGAGTAGACCACCTGGACTGTCACACTCGGGTTGGTGACGTGAATCGGTAATACTCGGCTTCAATCGGTCGGTGACACTGAATCGCGTATACTCGCCACCAGTCATAAGTTTTCATTTCTATCGTGTGGTCATGATCACACACCTCTTTTTTAGAGTGTACATTGGATTGACTTGTTTAATAAAAGCTTTTGATAAATTAGTAGATAGATCCTCAGGTAGTTTCTAGGTCAGTTTTTGTATTACGAACTTTATGCCGACTTTAGTGAAGTTCTTAATACAAAATTGACAACCTAAGACCAGATTAAGTTTTCAGTTTTCTAGAAGGAACTGTATTTCCATGTCTAAAGGAAAACTTTGTTTTATAATAAAACCTTTTAGGTCAAACTTTTCTCAAACTAGAACCTTGGATCAACATAAATTCTATAAGAACTTACTTTGCCAAAACGTTAAATTCAGTTTATTGTGAACTGCAATGAATAAATGAAGAGAAAAATAATTTTAGTACCTATAGGTACCAGGGATTATTTACAGATGTAACAAATACCCTGAAACCTTTTATTTATTTATTTAAAAACACGTACAACTATCATCACAGGCTTACCTAATACAATAGTGTAGTTATAGTTATAATAGCTTACAAAGATTAGTCTTACAATTATATTATTATGAACTACCAAGAGTACTTTTACGAAATGCAGCCCGTGTGAATTCACTCAGAGTACAATTGAAGCAGTCCATCTGTTGTGACACCATAACATACAATTCTCTTTCTACGAACAAATCAAATATTAGTTAATGAAGAAGACCATTCAACGTATTTTCTTTCTTTTCATTCTAACAATCACAGCAAACGTCAAACAATTTCGTTTGCTTTACACTCCGTCTAAAATTCACCAAAGAGGTATTATTCCGTGGCTTGTACCCAAAGATAATTAATAGACTAAACGGTAGCCGAGCGTCTATACCTGAAATAATCAAGGAGACCCGACCACCGCCTTCGGGCCCGTGATTACCATCGAAATTGACTTTGAAACACAATTTGACGGAAATCACGACACCCACTAACGAACAACCTCTTTAGACTTTACCTCTAAGGCCTGTTACACACTTATTCGAGTCAGCCGGCACAGCCGGGTGGCAAAATATTCATTCGATTTGGCTGCCCGGTTGTTACGAATCTTGTGGACCCGAACAAGGGTGTAGAATCCCTAATAGGTACATTTTGTGAAAGACTATCAGTTAAGGAGCAGATATACGACTTTTAATGATTTCATATTGAACATCACGTCTATACGAATAGTCTTATTTGTTTGTAAAAAAAATATGATAAACTAGACTATTTTCTTCGTAATTTGATATGTGAATATTTGAAATTATATTTTTATAACATAGTGTAATTAATTTGTAAAGTAATATCTAACGCGAACATAAAAACTATAATCACAAAAAAACTATCGGGCGTATTTTCATGAAATCTGCACCATCTAAAAGACAATTTAAGTACCTAAATTTTTGTATACGGTTTTTATTTGTATTGTGTTTAATAAATCAAAGTGGGTTGCTTTTGCGAATAAACTTGATGCGCGTTGAAGCGTTGCTCTTGCGGGCGACGGGCGGCAGTGCATCGCTGACCAATGTCCGGGTAGACGCTAACGCTCTGTGCAATTTTATTCGCTTAAAAGTTTCGCATGCTCCTCCCACTCGCTCAAGGTCGCTGGCACTTATTGTCGCCTTAAACAATAACATAAAATCACACTTTTGTTCGCCAAAGGTAGGCAGGGGTGTAATCTACTCCTAGGTTTAGCAAAAGTCAAATCATTTATTTCAAATAGGCAAATGAAAGGCACTTTTGAATGTCAAGCCAGTTATTGAGAGACGTTTGGCCACGTTTTGAATTTATAATGTTCTGCTAAACGCACATAGTACCTAACGTATTCTGGAAATTAGTAGTTGACTACGTGGAAACAAAATCAATCAATCTGCCTAGCTTTTTTCCAATTGTGTTGAGCTTGGCTTCCAGTCTAACTAGATGTAGCTGGATACCAGTATTATACTTGGAGCGACTGCCTATCTAACCTCCACAACCCAGTTACTGGGTAACACGATCCCACTTAATTCCTTCTACCATAATCAAGAAACAAATGAACTATCACCATCACACCCTAGTATAAACAGGATTGCATTAATAAACGTTAAGAGGGATTTCGCCACACTAGCGTTTTTCCGTTTTTCCTTTCCAAAGTTACAAGCTATGCTTCTACCGTATTTCCCATGAGAAACATATCTATTTTAAGAAATAAAGCCCAGTTGTGGGACCCCACTGGATTGCTTTTCGTGATTACTGGCGATTTCGGTGAAATAATGTAGGAATACTGTGGCAGCGGATATGGGAAGTGGATTAATTGCATTTGATAAATCGGTGCTGAGGATCAAAGACTGGAACTGGGGAAAGAAATGTGGAGATGGAAACGATGAAAGTGCAGATGGATATACGGAGCGATTAATGAATATGGTAGTAATTTGTTACTGACCCTTATCTTTATATACCGTCAAACGGGGTGTATAGGAATGTAGGGGTGAATCGAGACGAAACTTTAAAAGGGATTTAACATTGAAATAATACAGTAAACCCATAGAGTCCTTTTTGGCAACAAATTATATTATTTCAATGTTAAAATCCCTTTTAAAGTTTCGTCTCGATTCATCCGTACTTTCCTATTCACCCCGTTTGACGGTACCATTATTATTGTACCTATGTTAAACAAATAAATAAATGACTTATGACTAGGCAATAAAAAAATTAAGAAAAAAAGGGTTAGAGGAGGCCTTTGCCCAGCAGTGGGACAGTTCAGGCTAAAAGTATATATATAAAGATCCTAGTAATTTCGCAATATATTATTAAACAGGCATTTTATTTATCCGGGTACAGTTAGCATCCCTCCGATGTTAACAGTACGGTATATTAATGTTTGCTGATTTAAGAGACAATCCTCCTGATCCTATGTGGGTATTTGGGGTCGGCGTAGAACTTTTTCTTCATCCATTCATCTTTATCAGCCTTCATCTTTAGCTTATGCAAATGGCAGATTGCCGTTTTGTGTTAAAGTAGAATCTATACTAATATTATAAAGAAAGAGATAGAATTTTGTGAGTCAGTGTATATATGGAATAATCTCCGGAACCACAGCTCCTGCTTGAAAAATTATTTCACCATTTAAAAGATAAATGATTCCAGACAGACATAGGTTATATAATAATGTAATTATATGCAAAAAGAAGTACCGTAAAACGGGGTGAATAGGAACGGCAGGGGTGAATCGTAACGAAACTTTAAAAGGGATTTTAACTTTGAAATATTATAGTCTGTCGCCAAAAAGGACTCTAACGTGTATACTGTATTATAATTAACGATTACGTGTCCCTGTTGGCAACAAATTATATTATTTAAATGTTAAAATTCTTTTTAAAGTTTCGTTACGATTCACCCCTGCCGTTCCTATTCACCCCGTTTAACCGGTACTTAATTATCTACTAATGAAATACTATTTTGAATTCATACAAGCCTAGTACTTTTTGTTAGGCTCCTGCTCAGAACTTGTGAACAGAATACCGTCTTTACATGTAAATTGCACCCGTGCGAAGCCGGGGCGGGTCTCTAATAAATAAATAAACCTCTACACCTAATTCACCACTTTTCTCGCATCTTTCACACAGTGCATCAATCGTTTCTTTGGTATTCTCCTACTTTTACTGAGATGGCTACAACCTTCACTCTCAAAACGTCAAACGAAATGCCCCTCATTTATTAATAAAAGAAGGCCAAGAAAGAATATAAAGCAGAAAAGGGCACAGATAAAAAACTAAAAACAATCTTTTAATTTCAAATAAACAAACGAAACTTGAAATTCAGAGCCAACAAACAAAACCACAAACCCTGGAACACCGCAAAGCATTTGGAAAATTCTAATTAAAATTAGTCGACTCTGTTTAGAGTGCGGACGCAAAGCGAATCAAAAATAAAATGTACCGCCCGCTCTAAATCCCTGAGTCATAACCACAGAATTTCGAGCGAAATGCAATTTAATTAACTTTTGTTCACATTATTGTTTAGTCCACCGAGTGCCTTACTTTATTAGTGGTAAAGCCTGAAAAGGGATTTTGAAGTGAAAACTTGTTTAGGCACGCTGAGCGATTTTTGATAGGGGAAAATCTTATGGGTTCGCGACACCTACATACTAATGTTAACAGTATATCTGCAGCCATAGCACATAAGTTCATAAGTGCATAAGCATGGCATGGCATGATGACTGGCTCGTAAGCATGACGTGTTGCGCTTGGCCAGTAGTGAAAGTGAATACATATCCTACTATAATATTATAAATGTAAAAGTTTGTGATGATAAATGGATGGATGGATGGATGGATGGACGGATAGATGGTTAGATGGATGTTTGTTACTCTTTCACGCAAAAACTACTGAACGGATTTGGATGGAAATTGGAACACAAATAGTTTATAACCTGGATTAACATGTAGGGTACTTTTTATTCCGGTCATGCGTTCCCGTGGGATAATTTCCGACCTCCACGCGGGTGAAGCCAGTGGCTAAAGCTAGTAATACATAGTTTTAAGTTTTCACTACTGTCAGCAGTCCCCATAACTGCCCTACCCACATAGGTAATGCTGGTAATAGTAATACAACATCAACAGGTACATGCATCCTGCATATGTTAATTCCGTTACAGATTGCGTTCAAAAATGTCATGATGTGTGTTGGCAAAGAACTAATAATGTTAATGTTTTTCCGCCACATTGTGTTTAAAAGAGTGACTGCCTCGTTGATCTAGACAACTTTAGTGGTCTCAAGCATGGGTTGCTGCGATCAATCGTGGGGTCGAAAAAAGTGTTGTTGTTTTTTTTATTAGGAATTTCTCAGTCAGTAGTAGACCGAAGTATAGATTTGTGTCTGCTTGATAACTTATTTTTATTTTATTTTAGAGAAAGCTTACAGACTAATAACACAATTAAAAATCAATCATATGTATGATAATTTGCTAATTACAAGCTTCCACATGTATACGTCTAGTTACAAGTACTTTGCGTTCACTAAAGTTACGTTAACAGCGATTTGCAAACACAGAGAACAAAAAAAAATGTTTGGTAATTACCTATGGAGAATTAGTCGAGTCATGCAGCATCACAACAGTTAAATTATAAATGAACACCTACATAACAATACACTACTTAAGGCAAGGAAGGCAAGAAAAGGAGGAAAAAGTCGTAAGAAAAGTGTTGAGTATAAATAGCATGGCTATAAGAGTAGGGAGAGACCAATGAAAAGATGGATGGACTATGTGAACGATGATATGGCTAGAAAGAGGGTGACTATTGAGATGACGACTAGTACAGTCGCCAGCAGGTTCAGGTACACGAAACTGTCAAAAATTTCCAAACGATTTTAAACCATAACATGTTGAGGGTTAAGTTCAAAATCGAATGGAAAATCTGACAGTTTGTGGTAACTTGATGTGCTGGCGACTGTACTCAGAAACGTATGGAAGATAAATACATGTTGCGCCAACCCCATGCAAATAAATTGGAATAAGGGTAGAAATAAGGGAAGATTTGCCCCCTATTATACAGGTTGACTTGTAATTTGACGTATTCCTTCCAGGACGTGATAGTGTGACCCATTTGCAACAGTTATGCAGCCCATAAAGCTTAAGTGAAAATTCATGGGATTCAAGAAAACCCAACTTTTATATATTTTTTAAAAATTCCCAGAATTCGTCACTAAATATCACTTTTCTCTAAATTCTCAATATTGCTATTCCAATGGGTACCTAATACTTTAGTAAACATTTCAATGTAACCAAATTTACTAAAACATCAAGCATTAAAAAGTTAAAGGAAGTAGTTAATTAACTTTTTTTTTAAATCATCTACGTACACGAACTTATCTCAAAATAATTAGAGTATTTACGTACACTGTATGTTCCTATGGGTCCTGGAAGGAATACGTCAAATTAAAAGTCACCCTGTATGTGACTTATACGATAAAAGACAAATCTAGTGAATGAGTAAATGATCGGACACGCAGTCACTAGGTTTCATAATTACAGTTATGTAATTACAGTAATTACAGTTTTGTAACCATATTTTGATTTAAAAGAGTGTCCATGGATTTTTTGCCCGTTCTTCTCCATAGGTACCTACTACGCTTTGGAATGGGTAACTAGCTTCATCTTTCTGACTGACCGACCGAACTCATCAAATGACCTCTCCCGCTCTGGGCGGAGCGGAAGGGCGTGTCAGACTCTTACTGACTAAAACCCACCCGTGTTCCTTCAGTTGTCTGTGCGCCAAGGCCACGGTAACTCTTTCGAACAATCCGCGACCCCGACAGGCATCGGCCTTATCAGACCCCGTCAATTATGCTGACATCTCTTTGAGGCGCGCGTGGAACACAACGCGCCGACTACCCGGGCCTGGTCCTTACCGGACGGCGAGCTCAATTCAAAATTGCCTGTAATTGGTTTATTTGAAATAAATGCTTTGAGTTTGAGTTTGACAACTGTAACTATGAAACCACAAAATAAGGCAGCATCAAGGTACTAGAAGAGACTCGCACATACCAGGAAAGCATAGCACAAAAGGGAGGAGGCGAACATGTAGCAGTGGGTGTACCAAGGCTGCCAATGATGATGCTAATGATGAAGGCATTACATTTAAAAAAACGACCAATCAGAACCCCTAATGACAGTAATAATTAAGCTCCAAATATAAATTTCATACCACCAACCACGATAAAATATAATGAATACATTCAAAAATATAAAGAGAAATGAAAAAAAACGACTCAACAAATGGTGCTTGAATTATTTCATAAGAGCCACTGAATTTATATTCAAAATTCGTTCATTCCATTACGGTATATTCATAATTTCGTGAATTTTTAAAACCCACTCGTTTGTAGAGCTTGCCGCAAAGTGTGTAATGAATAAAATATATCTATTATTAATTTATTATTTTCGGGATGGCGTAGCTGTGGTTTTTCTGGATTTATTATGAGTGGTAGCAGAGGTCTTTATGTTAATTATAAGTTCAGGGATTATGAACATCTCTTGATTTAGTAGGTCGAAGATAAATGGTATCCTTTTTTAAATAAAACCTCATAACCAGAAATCAGATATTCGGATGCATATTTACCTAAAGTAAATTTTTAGCTATAAAAGTATGGAAGCGATTTTTTAAAATATATTTTTGGAACACCTCTGATGTCGGGAATGCATAACAAGTCGGGTGTATGTTACGGAAGCGACTATTAAAAATAAAATTGGAAAAAAATAACCGTTCGGGATTCTTGGATTGCATAACTATTCAGATGCATATTTATTTAAAACTAGCTAACCCGACAGACGTTGTCCTGTCTTAACTATGAATGTCATTATGTCGTTTGGTTTTGGTTTTGACTATTGACTAAAACTAAAACTATAGACTCATTTTATAAACCGATCCATCTGTGTTAAACGATATTTGCAGCGCGCATTCTATCATTCGCTGACAGTTATTTTCAAAAAACTGACAGTTATGTAAAATTAATATTGCAGTTAAGTTTTCTTAAATTTTCTAATGTTCCGCTCTACTTCCTTATTTTTTTCTTTTCATAAGAACCTTCTCCTGACAATAAATAACACAACAAAAAAAGAATTTGCGAAATTGTTCCATCCGTTCACGCGTGATGCGATGACCAAGGCAAATAGAGATTCATTATATATATAACAAGCTGACCCGACAGACGTTGTCCTGTTTTAACTATGAATATCACATGTCGTTTAGTTTTAGTTTTGACTATTGACTAAAACTAAAACAATCGACTCATTTATCAACCGATCCATCTGTGTTAAGCGATATTTGCAGCGCGCATTCTGTCAATCGCTGACAGTTATTTCAAACAACTGACAGTTATGTAAAATTAATATTAGCGTTAAGTTTTCTTAAATTTTGTAACTTTCCGATCAACTTCCTTATTTTTTTATTTCATGAGATCGTTCTCCTGACAATAACGAACACAACAAAAAAATAATTAGTGAAATCGGTCCAGCCATTCGCGCGTGATGGCGTGATGGTGATGGAAATAGGGATTAATTTATATATATATATATATATATATAGAATATAGATAGATAGATTAATGTTTAACCCCGATGCAAATATGTAGATGTAGGGTGTAAGAAGAGGGGATATGTGTGTTAGTTAAAGTTAAGATGTTTTCGATACAAAAGCGCATTCCATATTAGTCAACATCCAACTTTAGGTGGATATGCATCCGAATATCCAATCTCTACTCACAAAGCTTCTAAAAGAGCGTCGCGTTAGCCTATTCCCGTCTTAATCAATATTTCAAACAGTTAAATGAGCTTCTATAATTTCCTTTCTACCAAAGGGATCTTGTAAGTCTATAAAAGCCGAGACTCAAAGCGCAACGAGTAAAAAGATATCCAATTAGCTGTGGGACGGTCACAAGAATAGGTATAAAAAAATCATGCCAGCCGGGCGTTAAGTTGCATAAAGGTACAATTATTATTCCAAAGGCGACGGCAGACATCATCGACACTACTGGTTACCATGTAATCTAATCATCATCGTTTCAGCCGAAAGACGTCCACTACTGGACATAGGCCTTTCCCAACCATCGGTTTCTATGTATTTCTATGAAAACACTACCGAAGATGTCCAGAATTCCGCCTGCTGCCTGAACCTTAAGGGTAGGGACAAAGCATGGAAAAAAATGACGGAAATTAACGTGCTTTTTATCCGGTATAGCTCAAGGAATATTTAGGTACGGGACTAACGCGATAAAATCCATTAAAAATTTCCGGTTAGGTTTGTCTCTAGCTAGCTACCCTTACAATAACCACCAGAACGCGGAAAAAGTTAAACGTTTGCTGGGATTTCAGAACATTTTAAAGTTAGGTATATTTTGATCCTATAATGGTTCACTTTGTTATGTAAATTGTTTATATAATTTGCCTCAGAATTACATGTAAATGTTAACTTCGGAATAAAAGGGTAATATATTATATATACAGTTAGTTAAAGTTTTGTTCTGAGAGGTTAGTTGTGTTAAGCTCGGTTGCTTCCCTTCGCTTCAGAAGAACTGGAGGTTTATTTAAGTAAGGTAAGGTTGATTTTACGTGTTTATTTTAATAATCTATTTGCTCACTAAATTAATTATGAATATTCACAGATTTATTTATTTATTTTCTTTAATGGCCAACCAACAATTGTTTACACTGTTACAATTTTCAAATAATGTTTAACTAAAATCTAAGGTTAGGGTAACAATTTCTTATAGGTTAGCACCGCACGTTTCGCTAGCACTATAGGTACCATAAAATAACTAAGTAGGAAAAAAGAAACGAGTAACAAAAACAATATTAGCCTCAAACATAAAACAGACCAGTCTCCTTGCTAAATATTTTTTAAACGTCGTCACCGCCGTCTGAGTGATAATTTTCTCACATCAAACACACTTTGCAAACTGAGCTTGAATACGCTTCATTACATTCATAACGAGATTTCCACACATCGAGTAATAACTCAGCTTCAAAGAGCTTACACAATATTTATTTCTCACTTCGCAGACTTAGGGTTAAGAATGCCATTAACCCTGCGTTTGCCACGTAATTATAAAGGGTACATTTTTGCACACATCCCCGTGCGGCCGCTTGAGTTTTACTTTTAATATTAAAAGCCCTGAGATAATTGAAATCCTCACCGATTCAGCCTTGCCTCTAGAGGGGATAATGAAGCCGTAACTTTGGCTCACTTACAAAAGGGTTTATGTTACTCTTTATATCTTGCTAATTTTAATTTGCATTTTTGAATATTTGTTTTAAGTATGAAGAGACAAACGAGAAATCACTATTATTAGGTTTTACCTTCGGTACCTTTAGCATAATCTGGATAACCATCAAGATAATTGCTGTAAAATTTAAAGCCTAAACGTTTTTTATTACCCTCCTTCTGTGTTAGTGGAAAAAACCTTATAATATTAAACCGTCATTCTATGTGAGCGTGAATGATTATCCACTATTTATGTTAGTATGACGGACCAATA
Source organism: Griposia aprilina (assembly GCA_916610205.1). Taxonomy (NCBI): domain Eukaryota; kingdom Metazoa; phylum Arthropoda; class Insecta; order Lepidoptera; family Noctuidae; genus Griposia; species Griposia aprilina. The sequence goes on from OU744299.1 coordinate 7,019,964, forward strand.
CAAGCGTATTTTGTGTAATAAAACCACTGAACTAAAACATTTCGATAAATTCATGTATGCAGGTATTTATATTCAGTTCCAATCACAAAATATTTATTTGCGGCATGCTTAACGTATTTTCGAAAATGAAATTCTCACTAATTGAAACTAAAGGTCTTTAGGGGTTTTAAGCGTAATTTTAGTACCAACGCACATATTCTGATTAATATAAAAACAAATACGCTTAGAATAAATCATTTAACATAAACGTAACGTATATTTGCAATATTATTTCGTGAATTCAATAATTCTCAAACTTTACTTGTACCCTTAAATTTAATTGTAAAGGTATACTTTCCTATTATTGGGAAGACGAAACAATATATAAGACAACACTCACATTATGATGTGATTTATTAAATCACGAGTGAGTCGCGTCCTCCCGCGTTGATGCCATGCAACCGCGCGCGGCCTCGTCGCGACCCCGCGTGTCTTTCGTCCCGTCATTCGTTTTAGATACTCGGTAAAAATGCGTAGCGGTAAAACTCAGCAATTGAGGGTTAGAACAACCGAGATGTAATTTATTACCAAAACGTTTTCGTAACATGAGACGTAATATACTCGTAACAACAACATTGCCTTTATTGTTCTTAAAAAATCTGGCGTATTCAAAAAGCTTATTCAATAAATCTCGTACTTATGGTTGTAGAATTTAAATGGAGTATAGAGGCTTTAGTAACTTTGATACGATACTTGAGAAGAATACGATAAACGGAGGAAGTAGATACAAATCCCAAAATGTCGTAAGACTTGCTTGTGTCTTATTAAATAATAATAATAATAATACCAGCATATTATTGTCCCACTGTTTAAGGCTGCTGCTGAAAGGCTCGTGCACACTGGCACGACGCGACAGCGTAACACAAAGGCACCGCGTGCCGCGACGAGCGGCACCTTCCTGTCATGCTGTCACGTCGTGCCTGTTTGCAGGAGCCTTAAAGGCCTCTTCTCATACAGAGGAGGCACGAGCAGTGATCACCACGTTTGGTCAAGGCGGTTTGGTGATTATTGTTGGTCTACACAACAGTACATTTAAAAAAATTAAGTCATAAAATTATTCTAAGAAACTATTATTATTTTGTCAAAATTGTTGCGAATATGTTATTCACTCTATTCCAATCATAAAGCATTGGAAAATAACCTATATAACATCCATAAATGAAACGGAAGCAATCTAAATTACTACTAAAACGGTTTTGATCCTTTGCATCTACTAGATACAAAGGATCAAAACCGTTTTAGTTGCCGCCACATAGTATGACAACCAAGTAAATCTCCTCGGACACTGCCATGCCGGTCGGTAAACTAATCAATGTTCTGGATTGAGTGGCAAGATACCAACACAATGTGAATGTTCCTGTTAGGTAAATGGCACACAGAACTTGAGCCTGGTATTCTACGGGGTAATTGTGTAACACACACAATAGGAATGGCTTTCATTTTGACAGTTCAACCACATTCATTGCGTTATTTACATATGTTGTTGAGCAGATAAATTTTTAGAATATATGAAGCAATGGATTAGCAATAGGCTTCAAAATGATTCAGATTGTGACTGACAATTTGTTATGCAATTAAGGTGCAGGTATGGACGTAATTATAGTAGGGGGGGACAAAGGATCAAGATTGATGGCGAAGTTTGACGGGAATATTTATGGTTGAAATTAATTTTGGTTGTCGTATTATAGAGGTGCAAGGAGATACGGAATACATTTTTTAAACATTACTCTTCCAGTCTCGTACACACTGGCGCGACGCGACCGCGTGACACAAAGGCACCGCGAGCCGCGCGACGATCGTCGCCTTTGTGTCGTGCTGTCGATTGCATACCTACACACACGTCCGGAAATGAAACACTTCTTACAGGTCATAACGATTCGTTTTCAGTGCGCATATTGAAAGTTCTCAATTAAAAAAAAAAAAAAAATGGTCGTATTTTTATAGGGGTAACTTACAGTCTAAAACATTTTATTTTACTTTGGTCGAAAGCCATTTGACGTCCAGCCCGGTTAGAGGTCGATAGCAATAAATTTATTGTGTATTTATTTTGTCTCAAGTCTTAACTGATTTTTTTCATATAAACAATAATCCCCTGAAAAACGGTTCCTTTAAACCTACAATCTTATGTATTGATATAAATTAGGGTGTTCTGTACACTGTACGCGAAATACAAAGGTGCGTAATTGCGAAGTATACAATAAACTATAAGCCTCCGATGGACGAAACTCCATTTTAGATCGGAGAAGTAATTCTAACATGGTAGGTACGTGATTTGAGGTTTAGACCCACTTGCACCATCAATCACTAAACACGTTTAGTGCTAAACGTGTTTAAAACATAATTCTGTTTCTGTCTAATGTTTGAAGATTACATAGACAGAACGATGTTTAAAACTTGTTTATCGCTAAACGTGTTTAGTGACTGGCGGTGCACGTGGGTCTTAATCTTTCACATTATTCATTGAGCTTAGTAATTAAGCTTAGTGAAGCTTAAGATTGTATATTGATAGACATTCATAGTTATTTATTATGTAGGTACAAACTCACTCTAAAATTTATGAAAGGTGCTAATATTTTGACTAATGAGCAGTGATCGGAGTAGGTAGATTGAACTGGGGTCATTGATCCGAAACGTATATATTACTATGGACATTCCTCCGGAATTGGTGGATTATTAAAAAAAAACCGGAACTTATGTAGGAATTGTATTCTGCCAGAGTGGAAGGAGTCATTTGATGATTTGCCATCCTCAAAAAAAAGGTAGGAATTGTAATAAAATGAGCAATTTTATTCTTTATTATTCTTCCTATTTTTTTTTTGTCACGATTTGACAAAACCCAACGACCAATCAGAACAAAGGATCATGGGTGGTACAATAACCGGTTAATAAATAATATCACTACCAACGTTAACAATATTTAATTGAATCCGGAAATACCGGAATTACTTTCCGGAAAAATGGCTTATCCATGTTATTCTTTCTGTGTGCATTTATGATACAAGTACTAAAAATCAATCTACCTACTCCGATCACTGCTAATGAGCGAGTAACATTATAATTATTATTTTCTCATATTTTGACTGCTTACCTAAGTATTACACAGTCACACTTCATAGAAATTCATTTAACAGCAGTACATTAATTTCTTAAATAAAATAAAGGCGTATAAAAATATTTTGCGTGGAAAGCATAAGAATATATTTCTTGCTTGCTTCGCCATGAACTAAAAGTGAAGTTTTCGCTAATATAAAACTTAGGAGTGGAATCGGGAAGGTACTCGGCTACGTAATTTATTCAAGTCATTGCAAGAATCACAAATGATAATCTATATGGGTTTACATACTAGTTCTCTTTTTTTTTGGGACTTCATAGGAAAATCGGAATCTTTATAAAATGAGTTTTTCGTCCCCCTGTCCCAGAGATTTCGTATTAATTTGAATTTTGGCATAATGTTAGGTTTCGATGACGTGCACACAGTTCGCTAGACATAGAGCAATTATTTTCATTACAATTTTTGGTTTAGTAGTCTTATAGAGGTATGAGGAACAGGGTGTAAAGCTCACTCATACTCTATGGAAAAGGGAGAATCCTCCGACCAGACGGGTGTTGTGTCTGGCGGGCAACTGCCCGACGGTTGATGTCGGGACGTTGTATATATGCTAGTCGCGCGGTAAACTCTGCTTGCGCGATGCAGGATTTGCGTGACGTCAATATGACGTGTAGCTCGCATGTGGCGATGTTGATACCGCTACATCACTGCCCGACGATACCGCTACAGTCTTAAAGTTTTTTTTGTGCCTTATTCCACACTAAAAAGTCGCTAAAAAGTTTAATTCTTACACTGTAGGGCAAAGGTCGTCCTCTCACACGTAGTTGAAAGTGTTAAAACCAGCGTTTATTATTCAAAAAACAGAATACACTTTAATATAAATTGCATATTTCTGTTAAAACGCCTTCTCAAAATCATTCTTCCTAGCGTTTATACAATATTTTGGGATCGACCTACCAGTATTTCACATGGAGTGACTTCCTATCTGGCCTCCACAAGTTGTGGAGACATGTAGGAATATGTAATGGATGGTCAACCTTCCACGAATCAACCGCGGCAAGCGAAGCTTAACTTTCGATCGACCCGTGCGGCTGTTATCATTAGTCACGAGTCCCCCCGTCAAAACGCCCCTTCTACTATGAAAATCATAAGTATTGAAGTAAAAAAATAAGTAGAAAGTAAATGAGATTTACTGGGGCCCTACTCTCTAAGTCCGTCAACGAAGATACGGGCCCGTCCGAAAGTTATTCGCTACTTAGAAGTCTCAAATTCAAAGCATTTATTCTAATAAACCAATTACAGGCACTTTTCAATTGTCAACGGGTCGGTCTGTCAGAAAGATGAAGCTAGTTGCCCTTTCCAAAGCGTAGTAGGTACCTATGAAGAAGAACGGGCAACAAACACCATGGACACTCTTTTAAACCAAAGTATGGCTACTGTTCAATGTTACCTTTGGACATTGACTCAGCACTCGGCCCGGCCCACGCGCGGCCCAGTTAAAATATTGATTTGGTTACATCTAACACGTATAAAACACAAAGATTTTATATAATAGTGTGTCCCCCCCCGACCCTTGCTCGATGACGCGCCAGCCCGCGCCGTAGCTGATCCTGTAGTTTTAAATTCCCCTGTTAATAATAATATAATCTCGATCCAGCCTGTCCCATCTTGCTGCCCTCCCCTCAGTGACGCCCTAAGCCGAGGTTCGTACCCCAAAGGGGGTGCCCTTAGCGTGCGGTCACCTAATTTTTAAGAATTTTCGCCCCTGGCTGGAGGCTTTAAGTTAGTAGCTTAAGGCACCCACAGGCTTGCCCGGTTAAGTAGCCAGGACCTTAGTGGTCATAACTACGAGCTGCCCAATAGGAAAAAATAATAATAATAATAATAATAGTGTGTGTCACGAAATTGTAGTATATAAGCTGTAACATATTGTTAATAAATCAAATTTGAATTTTATATTCTTGTCTCATTACCCCTCACTGTGGCCAAGACACCTTTAGCCATCTCTGATCAGTCTCGTGAGTCTGTGGGACTGGCAGTGAGTGTACCCTTCCCGAACCTGGAAATCCTGTTTACTATCCGTCTGTAACCTTAGGTCGCATGGTGCAGACATCCTGAACTTATTTATATATTTATCTATCAAAATAGGTATATGATAGGTTAGGGCTTATAGGGTTTAGAGCCGTAAGGACTGTAAGGGTCTTAGAAACTTCCTTAACTTGTCATATATTTTTCATGTATTATTACACTCTTAACAGTATTGCGGCCTTACGTGACGTTTGTTGAGGGTGGATGTACAGTTACAAAATATTGGTTTCATCATTCATGTTGAAATTATGCATGTGCGAACGATGCAGAACGTTAAAAGCGTTCGTAATAAAAAGACAAAAACAATTCAAATATTAAATTAAATTAAAATAAGCCGTGGCAGCTAAGAAATGACCAGCCACTGACGGCGCCCGTTCACGAACATGACGCGCTCAAGTGTACCCTACTTCCGGTTAATTAACTTTTTCGGAAGGGCATAAACACGTCGGGAGTAAGGACAACTGTCAAATCGTAATCCCATACATTTTTAGTTCGGGCCCCATACTAATGTTAATTTCGAAAGCGATTCGGAGAAAAAGAATCCGTAACTTCGGCCGAAGACGAGTAAAAGAGTAAGAGAGTAAGTAAAGAGTAGGCCCCTTATTATCAACGACGGTAGGTAAGTTATCTTACCTAGCTGTCAAATATAATTTTGATCTACAACCATCTGTATCAATTTCAATAAAGTTAATATAATAAAGATAGAATACTTTTTTCGTAGTGAATTAAATATAAAGAAGGTTTCAAAGGGAAGCTTTCTTAAGACATCTCTCTCTTTAGTTTTATCACAAAAGTCGACTTTTTTCCAAAGCTGTCTTTTGTAGTTACGTTAGAACTCATTTATTTTTTCAGTCGTTTAGAAAATTACACTAAAATATCAAGAGAGCGTTTCACTCGGGAGCGGGAAAAGGCAAAAAAAATATTAATTTTAGTAACCTTAAAAGTTAATCAGAAAACAGTTTTATAGTAGCTGGAAAGTAAACCTTAGTTTTTCTCCAAAACAGTGTTTTAGAGATATAATAATAATAATCAAGTATCTGGACTTGCCTCGCGAGGTTGTCGACATGTGGAACATGGACTCAGCGATCATAGTGCCGATAGTCGTGACAGCCAATGCCTTAATAGCCAAAAGCCTCGACCAACAATTGTAAAGACTCTCGTTGGGCAGCTGGATCAAGGGCTTGATTCAGAAAGCGTTACTCCTGGACACGGCCCGCATTGTTAGGAGATTCCTCTCTCTGGAGCCCTGACCGCCGGTAGCTTGGACCCTATTCCCGATACCGGTGGGTTTTTTTTTTACCTATTTGTATAATCTAATATTTAAAAATCTATTTGTATTTACATATACAACTAGTGGCTCGGTAGTGTCGTGTGTGCTATGCATAGCTTAAAACTGAAAAAAGGTTAACCTTAAAAACAAAATCCTCAAAACAAAAATCGAAGAATGACAGTTTTTTTTTACGTTGTCCACCCCCTTAACTCCGCCATTTTGAAAAATTTCGATTAACTGAATCGACGAAAAAAATCCATATAATTATCGAACCTGCTCACAAAACACGAGACTCAGTTGAAAACACCCATCCGCCGGACATCCGGACATACGAAAGCATTTTTGCCCAGGCTGGAACGGAGACGCTTCGCGCTTGCTCGGTCAATGAAATAAAGGACATAATCATCATCATTATCGGCACCCTTGTTCCACCCACTGCTGAGTATAGGCTTCTTCGCTTTTATGCCATGCTTCCCTGGTCTGTGCCGAGTCTCATCCAGGTCTCACCCGCGCTGCCGTTTCATAAAAAAATTAATGCCCTTGAATTTTCTTCTGACAAATAACAAAAGTTTTGCCTGAACCATTGCCCCTGAAGATAATGGACAGCAAACAACAAACAACTCATTAATAACTAAGTTACCAATATCCTTAAGTCCTCATTCAGAAATTATTACGTAAAAGCTAAGAATGTGGCAATCCGGAGATTTTCTGCGGAGGATAATGTATAGTGGAGTGTGGGTGGGCTGATCTCTACCTATTGATCAACCTTACTTCACACATTCGTTAACTAGGGGCCTGTGAAGTATATATTGAATATGTGCTTATTACTTTATTATTTTGTGTGTGTGTTAAGCCTTCAGTATAACCTCAGTAAAGTTATGCGGTTAGCTCTCTAAAATGGGGATGAGCTAGATGGTAAATATATGTCATATTTGTCAGTAGTTTGTTGTGTTTGATGTGATGTTTTAATCATGATCTAGCAGCTTGAGTAATTTATGCGGCCTACCCAAATGTCCTTTCTTCGAATCGCTGAGCTTTTAAAGTTCTGAATTGAACTGCACGATTACTGATAAATGCGTGCACTGACTGGACAGGTTCTTTCCTCAAAATACCATTTCAGACACTAATCTACATGGTCTTCACAATGATCTTGTAAAACTTTTATTTTTGGGTACGAGGCTTTTGGCTACTTTGTATGTCTGTATTTTTATTAATGTCATTTATTTGTAATGTGCGTTTTGTTTGTGCAGAATAAACTATTTTTTTTTTTTTATCTGACCAATATTGTGGCTGGACTTTAAAAGAGACTGTGACCTTTGAGTTTGTTTCGGCCTTTCTTCTCAGAGTAGTCAGATAGGAAACGCCGACCTCATCTAGTTTTTATAATTATGATTGACGTGTAAAAGTGTTCATCTTTTATCATGTACAACTCTCGTCTACCCCACCCAATAAGAAACTGACTAAAAGAACTGTCCACTATCAAAGTCCAGTGTAGAACTTAGCATCACTAGAGGAAGCCTTTTGATGGATTATGGCAGAAAACTCCCGCTTCGCCGCCCACTGAAATTAGTTTTACCAAACTTTTATATTGTTTATGTGTGCTACCATAGAACTTCTGTGTATTAGATTGTATATGTGTAACTTTCAGTAAGAATGAGGTTTCGATGTGTGTGTAACAACTCACACATTTGTGCTACTTAGATGGCAAAAGTTAATTTTGTTGGTTACGTAGGTACCTACCTACATTTTTGCTAGTTTCACGTGTTCTGTATTTTTAGAAAAATGTTTCTTATCGCACATTACACTCTCCACACTTGGTGCATGAGAGCTAGACCTAAGAAAGTGTAATATTTTGACCGTCAGGACACTTACTGTAGTTTGTTTCCTTTACTCTCAAACGTTGTTTATTTATTTCAATGTGTCTGTTATTTAATATATATGTTACCGGCCAAACCCGATTTTTGGATGAACTAGTTTCGCCTAAGCCAAACCAGTTCTCTCTACACACGATAGGATAAACCAGTATCGCCTAGGCCAAACTAGTTCATCCTGTTACCGATAGGATAAACCAGTTTAGTTATTAACCAGTATCAAGTAATAAATACGGTAATTTTTCATAATGCCCGCGCATTGTGAATAATGACATGCATAGTCGACGGAGCCCCGCTACCGCCTAGCTCCCACTTCTAGGTGGGTTAAAAAAAATATTGAAGTGTGTGTTTGTAACATCAAAATAACAGCTTTTTACTAAATGCATATGAAAGTATATACGGTACTTATTACGGTATAAATTCTGTCTGTCTGTTTGTTTCGGCTAATCTCCGAAACGGCTGGACCGATTTTGACTGGACTTTCATTGGCAGATAGCTGATGTTATAAGGAGTAACATAGGCGAGGACTTTTTGTCTCGGTAGCACTTTCCCGTGGGATAATTTCCGACACCGACGCGTTTGAAGCCGCAGGCTGTAGCTAGTACTTAATATATAGCGAAAGGAACTTCGTTCCAACTAGCGCAGAGAGGTAATTGCATAACACACGAAGTATGGCTTTCATTTTCACAGTTCAACAACATTCATTGCGTTATATATATTGTTGAACAGACAAATTTTTCGAACATATGAAGCAATGGATTAGCAATAGGCTTCAAAATTATTCAGATTGTGACAGATAGTGTGTTACGCAATTAGGGTGCGGGGGTCCCACGACTTTTTATTTTAAACACATAACTTATCATATCACTTTCATTCCCATTCATTTCATTCATTCATTCAATCACCTTGATTCCCCGAAGGGTTGGGATTTTGTCAGTTGCCTGTTTTATTTCAAGTACTTTGAGGGATACTAAATTTTCATTCAATTAAGGATTGTTACGGTTCTATAGTGAAAGTTGCAAATGTTAGTATGCTGTTTTATAATTTCTTGGTTGACAACAGAATCTTAATATACTTACAGCAATCTAAATAATTTTGAAAACTTACAACACGCCAATCAAGAAACTTGCTCTACAAAAAATCTAGCGCGCAATTATTTCTCCTACGCAAAAGAAACCTCACAAGGTAAATAATAAACAAAACTGTTAAATATCCAGTTATGACCAAGAAAATTTCCATAAAAATTACGAAATCACAACCTGTATAACTTTATCGGGAAAAATATAAAAGAGTTGCAAATCAGACTTCAGTAACTAGACTTTAACGTAAACGTTTACGTTAAGGCAGGAGTTCAATATTGGACTCGGAAAAAGTCCAACAGTCTCCTTTGTGAACTTTTCGAGTCCAAATAACTATTTCCTTTTGAGTACCAAGTTGGCGAGACTCGAAAATGGTGACTTAAGTAGGTACAAATAAACCCTGATAAGTGGATTGCAGAAGTTGTGTGTCGGAAATTAATTTGGACAAGAAGGATATTTCAAACGTCGTACACAATAGGACTGAGATGGTTTTATAACTAAATTAGCTGATCAGAGATAACCTGCATTCTTTCAGTAGATTTTAGAAAACCAACCAAGTGAAGACGTCATAATTTGACCTGAGGGCCTTGACAAAGAGACATTCTGTCAGCGGTAAAGATGATAGTAGATGATAGTGGTGGTGATGATAGTGATGTAGTCAAAAACGTATGGGTTCGACATAAGCTACCGAAAAGCTTATGTTGAAAGTCATTGTAGGAATACGAAACACTTTGAAAGCGATTGCCACTTGTCTAGACCCTCTGCCTATATTCTCTATCTATAGGTAGAAACCTGCTAAACCTGAAGTCTGAATTTCCGTGAGAAGCCATACTTAGCAACCAGGTAAAATCAATCAATCAATACCAAAATAATCAAAAACAATTCAAATATCAACCTCCTCGCGTATTTCAACACCATAGAAACAAAGCCAGGCAAAAAGCCTTTATCATCCACAAAGCGTACCTGACGCGTATGTTTGGTTCCGTGTGTACAAACACCTTCCATTGTCACGTCAATCCAGTCCTCTTTGTGGAACAAACTCAACGATAAACAGAAAATACTAAAACCTTTGCCGTAAAACGAGAATGAAGTTAGTGGAATAAGCATGTTTCAATTGAAAAGGGATTCACATTCTTTGTGCTCGAAAATTGCGTTTGGAGGGTGCTCCTAGTAGGGTTTTCGAGGTCTTGGGCCCGAGTTGTTATTTAACCATTTTTGTAGAGCCTTGACTTTGAGAAGAGGGTTCGATTGGGTTAAGTGATGGTTAAGTGCAATTGACTTAGTCAGTAGAAGGTGAAGTATTTTGCGATTGAAATACCAGCTTACTGCACTTGACTCGGTGGAACGCAGAGCAAAAAGGCTTACAAGTGACGAGACGTTGGTGCCTAGGCTCCACAGCCTGGCTCTTCGGCGTAATGCTGCTTGCCTGTCGGTCTTCTACAGACTGTACTTTGGAGATTATGCGCAGGAGCTCCACGTCCTGATCCCACCATCGCCTTTTTACTACCAGACAACCAGACGTACTACAGGGTACCATCCGCTGTTGTTAATGGTTGATATCCTGATCAGTCGTACTCAGCACTTCTCCTCCACATTTATTATGCGCACAGCCAAAATGTGGAACTCTCTACCAGCGTTTGTATTCCCTTCCACATTTAACCCGTCTGTCTTTAAAACAAAAGTGATCAGGCATCTTCTGGGCACGCTCGTTCCATCATAGACCTCATCCATCGCTTTCCATCAGGCGTGATCGAGGTCACGAGCAGGCAAATCCGGCAATAAAAAAAAGGACGATTATCAAAAACAACGTAGATCTGACCCAAATATCAGTAATCTAAAAACCCCAGGTAAACAGTTACATACATAACCACTGCTTATTCATGAGTTATTTGAGGTCTTTTCAGATATAAAGTACCAGCCCGGAGTCCGGATTAGTGCCCGATTGATGGCAACAGACTCGCCCCCTATTACATGGGACATGAACATAACTGGAGACCTGCCACCCGGCATTTATCGTAGTTATATACAAAGCAATATGCGCATTAGGTATGTTGAAACTGTTTGTACTCCCCGTCACTAGTCCCTAAAGGATCATTAGAAAACCAGCGTCAGACAGCATCTGTCTGGCGATAATACTGAAATTAACCTTTTTGGCGCAGCCGAGAGGCACACACTGTTGTTGTTAAACATTACTTTCAGTTTTTTATTTTGTTATTTGTATGTTGTGTTTCACGAACTGTGTTTAAATAAACTTTATTGTTTCTTTCTATCGTCGTTCTTGTACCCCTAAGAATTCTTCGTATAAGGTTGTGGAAAATAATCTCATTCGGTGTAATATTATTCTAGTCCCAACGTCTGAGTTCATATGCGATATTGCATTTCGTCTACTTGTGAATTTTGTACAACTATATTTGGTATTGCAGAGATTGTGCAAAGATGAGTCACAAAAATTGTTTTAGATATATTTTATATACGTTTAAAAATATATATTTATATATTTAACTATAAATAATAATAATAATTAATAATATTATTTAATAATTTTATTAAATAATATTTTTAATTTAACAAGATATATAAATGTTTTCTATTATAAACATTTAAAATAGATTGCATTGTTTTTCATTATTCTGCTGCCCGTATCCCAGTTTATTTAGGGTCGGCGCAACATATTTTTTCTTACATATTTCACTGTTAACAGTCATCTCAGTAGTCAATGCCTTTTTAGTAACATCTTTCACATATTCCATCCATCGTTTTATTCTACTCTTATAAAAGATTGCATCGTTTTTATCTTCCATAAAAATAAATAATTTCTGACATGTGCAAGCTAGCGAAAATTTTTCAATGCAGCATTTTTATCGCACTATCACCATTTGACGTTCATGGGATATCATTATCAAGACCCAGAACTGCAGACTTTAGTACATTTTTATCGCTAACTCCAAGTTCCTATACTTGTCAATATCATCGACGTTTTTGGTAAACGACATCGTGTCTGCTTTTCTGCAGGTTCTAGTCTTCACGTAAAACTGCTGACTAAGCGCTGACATTGCACATTAGACGTTACTTTAGCTGAATTAGAAGGAGAATATGGTTTGGGACGGTTTACTTGTGGTAACTTTGTCTTATTTTGTCCTATATAAATATACCTTAGTCCTGAAACAGTGGGAGATGCAATTTAATAAATATTTGAATTGACAAATGTTTGGGTAAACAATCCGGAAAAGTGATGTAAGAAAATCTGAAGAGTTTATAGGTATTTATTGTTTAATGTATATTCTGTATACTATACTATACTATATTATTGTATTATTTAATGTTTATTTTTAATAAACATTAAATAATACAGGAGCTGATTTCACTCAAGGCACCAAACACGGAGCCAAATTCAGGACCAATTCAATGTAGATTGTTATTAACACGCTACGAAGAAGAATGTAGCTATACTTTCGATATGAACAAAAACTGCTATAAAATTCATACACACTGCAACGGATACACACTTTTCCTAACAGCCCACTATAAAAACTAGATCTGAATAACACACAGTATCTGACGCAGCAATCGCACACAATCTGATAGCGCAGAGGCGTGGCGATGTACCTGGCAATCTCATCTCGATCGCTGGCTGTTTGCTCTGACGCAGAAACAAAGAACTAGCAATCATAGCACGTAACGTAGACACGGATTGTAAACGGAATGGAATGATGCACAGGAATGGAATTCTGGAATCTGTATTAACAATGCCGTATGTAGAGGGCGAGTCTATTAACACCAACCGGGATAAATCCAGACTCCAGGCTGCTACTAGCAAATTCCTTAAAGAAAACTGAATCCCACTTTGCTCGACGTTCAAAATATTATAAAAGAAATAACAGATCTTAGACGTACTCAAACTGAAAATGTAACACTGACGTTATTGAAAAACACACGTGAATGGTATGGAAATACAAAATTCAAAACTGAATACGGTTGCTTCAAATAAACTAGAAAATAGTAATGAAAACAGAAACCACTTTTGGAAGTGTTTTTAGGTAATAGTAAACATGCAGAATTTATAAAAATATAACGTGTAATTTTTGGTGTTCTTAGATAAACTAAACATCCAGAGATAAAACTTGAAATCGAACAAAAAAACAACCGACTTCCAAAAAAAACACTAAAAGACGTGAAAAATAACTTTAATTTCGGAAGTCGGTGCCTTTGGTTTTGTATTTTCGTGTTTGGCCACCGACTTCCGAAATTAAAGTTATTTTTCACGTCTTTTAGTGTTTTTTTTGGAAGTCGGTTGTTTTTTTGTAAAAAAGTTTTTATTTTTCACTTTTTAGTTGCGGTACCTACCCCACACAAATTCGTATACCACTACTTGGTGTGTAAATAACAGTGACAGGAAATTATTAACACATCATCCATATAAACTAAGTGGAAAAAATCTGCAGTATTAAGGATAACTCAAAAACTACTGGTCAGACCTTGATCAAATTTAAATGGGACCACATGTGAAGCACCACCTATCAAATAAAAAAAGAATCATCCAAATCCGTTCACCCAGAAAAAAGTTATGAGCTAACACACATAAAAAAAAAAAAAAAAAAAAAAAAAAAAAAAACATACAGACGAATTGAGAACCTCCTCCTTTTTGTGAAGTCGGTTAAAAAGATAATGAAACGGGAATGTTAAGGGTAGGGTGCAGACGTTTGTGAAGACATAAAGACAGATGCGGCGGAGTGTGCAACTCCATACAGGAATGAGGTTCTGTATTTACGATTGATATTTATAAAATATAGAGGTCTGTAGATGGTCCGTGATGTATCGAGACGAAAGGTTGCTAAACACATATATGTATATGTTTGTATATCAATTGAACCTATTTCTGACAACGCTCTTTACACTTTTTGTTTGTTTTATTTTTCTTTTTTACTTTGTTTACGTTGTGTTGTGTGCTTTGTAGTATGTGCTAAATAAATGTATTTTCTTTCTTCTTTCTCTATTACTATTTAGAAAAATCTTCTAATCTTTGTGTTGCTTGTTTATTTAAATCTCCTTCTCTCGTATCTAGCCTATAGTTATCACAATACTCAGTAAAAATATTAAACACACACATGAGGTTTCAGCAAAATATTGGGGCTGTTGGAATTAGGGTGCGCCCGGCTCAAATTTATGTAGGTAACAACATTCGTGAGTCTTGGAGGCTATCCTAATGCGCCTCATTTATGGTCAAATAACATAACAATTTAATATTATAAACATCAAAAGTCAGTACAATAAAACGAATTCGTATCTGATCTACATTATGTAAGTTCTCTACCAACCGGATATAACCGCTGAGTTGGCGTTATATTTCCCAACCGACTGCCATTACCCAATACCTGGCGTACAAGCCCTTCATACCGTAATTCTAAAACACGAAAACACAAATTTTGGAATAATTATAATATAATAATAATAAAATTTATTTATTCGGACAACAAAGACCCATAATGTTAGAAATACCTTAAAGCTTGTGCTAGTAGTAATATTTTTATTTTTATTGAGTTTGAAGCATCTTGCACAGAAGACGACCAAGTAAAGTACAAGTTTCTCACCTGGCCACCCTCTCCACAAAATGCCTGAAAATGGGAGAATAGACACTATCTGCCACTGTTTTCAGAATGCTGTTTGTACTGGCCCGAGTTCTAGTTACTAACGATGCGACTTTTTTTCGAATGACCCCAATAACATGATAATACTCTCCATTTTATTACTATAATATGTATCCCTCTCTAAGGATTGAATTCTTATTAAAAGTAACAGGTGGAATATGTTATTTTATTTCTTCGTCTTTTTTTGTGATATTTAAAGACGCAACTTGGACCGTCCAATTTTATCGTAAATTGTGTCTATGTTTCAGACAAGTTGAATTATGGTTTTCAAAGACTATAACAAAACTACATAGCTTTGAAAGAAATTGAAGTTAGAAACTAATTTATTAAAATCGGATCAAACTTTGATAGTAGAAATATTTATTGCATATTCTACGAGTCTCGATAAAATCTGATTTATTGTTTATTTTCAGCAAACAAGTGTAATATCTCATGCTGAATTGCTGATCATGAAGACGAACTCAGCTGAAAGTTCTTACTCGACTTTTCTTATTGTTAGTTAAATGATATCAGCAAGAATAAAATATTCATGTTATTTTTAAAGTTAAACATCGCGTATGAGTTCATTGCTATCATATACTTCTTTGTTCGCAGAAGACGACAAAAATATGAAGTGATTTTAAATATCTGCTTTTATTTCTGAAACAACTTTTATTTTAGATTTTGTCCTTCTGAAGCAAATTTTAGAAATAAATTAACGAGCTACTTCCAACTCAATTCTAACCTTCAAAAATCCTCTCGTGTCCTTGAAACCGTCAGTAAATATTCAAAATGGCAGAATCAAGGACGGATATTATAAAGGCCGTTTTAGACTGTTGAAGTTCGCCGCCACTATTGTATTCAATACAGTCGGTAGAAGGTCGGTCTATCACAACTTTTCCATTTAGATCTACTTTAAGAATATGACCTGTGGTCACACTTATTCTAATAAACATTACATAACATCACGCCTGCATTGCCCTTAGGGATAAGCAGAGGTGTACCTATAGTACACTCACATTTCACTAGATAGGTTTAAGTCCCATGTAATAGGGGCGAGCACAAATCCAGACTCTAGGGTGCTACTGAGGAAGTTCCTGATGGAAAATTCCAATAACACTACCCGACCCGGGAATCAAACCTAGGACCTCATGGTCAGCAGTAATCCTTGCAACCACTAGACTAACGAGGCAGGTATATTCCTATTCCTACTTAAATGATATATTATATATCCTAATATACATATATAAAAATCTCGTGCCACAGTGTTTGTTATCGAACTCCTCCAAAAGGGCTTGACCGATTTTTATGTTTTTTTTTGTGTATATTTGGTAGGTCTAAGAATAGGTTGTAAAGTATATTTCATACCACTGCGGGTGAAATCGCGGGGCGCAGCTAGTAATATTATAAATGTGAAATTTTGGATGTTTATTACTCAATCACGCAAAAACGGCTAAACGGATTTGGGTGAAATTAGGCACACAGATAATTTATAACCTGGAATAACACATAGGATACTCTTTATCCCGGTACTACGTTCCTGCCGTATAATTCCCGGCTTCCAGGTCGGCAAAAATACGGGCGAAAGCTAGTTATTACTATAAAATTACTTCCCTATGAAGCAAGTTACAGACTGTGGTCATAATTTTGTTTGCTAAGTTAAATTATTGAGAACAATAACGATTATTGTAATTTTTTTTATCAGTGTATACAATATTTTTTTTAAACAAGTATATCACAGCAACTTTAACAACATGTATAAGAAAGGATTGGTCATATTTAAGGGTGTGGTACAGACCATCAAACTGACGAACATAATAATCGCGAAAAAATTATCAACTCTTTTTATACAAAACTTCACTACTCCACCCCAATTTACGGGAAGGCTGATCGATCACGATGTTGGTCCCATGCATAGAGTTGTTCAGTTTGATAGTCTGTACCACACTAATAAATATGACCACAGCTTTCTGATACATGAATTGAAAAATGTTTGGGTAAACAATCTGATAAACTGATGTAAGAAAATCTGAAGAGTTTATAGGAGATCAAAATACAGGAGCTGATTTCACTCAAGGCACCAAACACGGAGCCAAATTCAGGACCGATTCAATGTAGATTGCTGAAATGTAGATATACTGCTAGAAAAACTGCTATAAAACTCATACAGAGTGCAACTGATATACGCTTTGCCTAAAAACAAATGCATAAAGTTGTTCAGTTTGATGGTCTGACACCTATAAATATGACCACAGCTTTCTGATACATTCTGTATTATAATTATGTAAATTAAGATGCATTTAAAACGATATCTAACTACCATAAAATATGACCAACGTTAGCGGCAAAACTTTTATGTTTCCACTATTCTCTGCTTAAATTAAATCGGTGCAACCAATCTCTAGAGAAATACTCGTAAACGTTTAAATTCTATATTTGTTGTTCCATTTCTACATCTGTTTTATCTTTATTTGAGATTTCGCATTAGAAAAACCGGTCTGGAATTCAGCAGAGTTATTTATTTTTTATTTAAAGTATTCGTATTAACATAACGTATATGTATGGGAACAAAAAGTAAGAATGTTATTAAGTGGGGATGAAATGTAAATTGTGATATTACGAATTGAAGTACCTAACTAATTATTTGTAAATTCACTAGTTTTATTTTTCTTATTGTAACTATTTTGCTATTGATTCTGTCGCTAACAGGCTTTGTATTTAGTGTACACATAGACGTGGCAGAGGCAGGTCTTCTGTTACAGGTATCTCCATTCTTAAAAGAAGGCCTCTATAATGTATTTGTTAAAACTTGTTGAATTCGAAATAAATAAAGTTATTATTATAATATTCGGTAACCGATATTATTGCAGCTTTTAAATGACAGCGAATTGTTTTAACAGAATGCTATGTATATTGTCTGTTCTAGAATCTTCTTTTATTTGAGCAAAAATGATAATCAATAAGTAACCTTTCCCGTCGCAGCGATTAGTGAGAAGCGAGTAGAGGTAGCAACCAAAAACGAGTTGGCGAGCAACGAGCAGCGAGTACTTACTCGAGACGACGATATTACTCGCTAATATGCGTATGTACCAAACGTGAGTCTCTCAGCGAGTGTTCTGCCCACCAAGCAATCGTCGCTGCGCGAGTAATCTATTTGATGGCTCTGGTCGCTGCGACAAACGAGTAACTACTCGCCGGCGGCGGTGTGAACAGTCAGCGATCAACTATTAATATATGTATCTCTTTTACTTACACGGGACCAGTCTTTTGTACGTTTCTTGAGCGAGAAAATCGTTGATAGCTAGTCGCCTCCTCGTCGGTGGTGGGAGAGGTGACTTAGAAAGAAAACATATGCATTTCTCATTAATCATTACTCCTAGCTTTAACCTTATTGGTTCACGATAGTCGAATTTCATCCATATATCCCTCGTTAATGTGTAATAAATTACGTGTGCGCTTCGTATCGGACTGCCGACAAAGATTTAAATAGCTAGATTTTCCCACACCGTACTTAGTCACGCGAAAAGTGCCTATACTGAGAAGATTGAGCTCACACATTATTGATAGCGTTTCCATAACAATCAAGTTAAATCACTGCGTCAGTGTGTGTGTCAGAGGTGTCAATACGAAACTGGAACGCGACTTTTTGACGCGGGAGGGCGAATCTAATTATTTAAATCTTTGACTGGCGACGGATGCCGGCCACGACAACGGGATTTCACTGTTACACATCTAAGTACCATTGAAACTCGTTACCGCACTGAAGTGAAAACTTGATTGGAAACCTGGCCACGTTTCAATACGGAAGAATTTTATACGAAGGTAGGTACTATATCCAGCCATTTGTTGTTGACTTTCTTCTCATATTGCTTGTTTATGAGTTAATGATCGTTTGGAAGTCCCTTTAATTATAATCTATGTTCTGATCCATCTTTGAAATGAATAATGTAAAGAAAAATATTTTGTTGTTTTTTCTAGCATTAAGTTCTGATTAAACAGATTAGTTAATATTTTCTTCCTTCTCACAAAATAATTATGAAAACTTGCATAAAAACTCAACTTAGTCTGGTTCATAATCATTTGCCCTTTATATTTGGTGATATCCATTCGCTAACATGTAATTGAGCAGTGATAATCGTCTCTTTGTCGCGTCACAAAGTTTCGAAGAGTGACGTCATGAAGCGATAATACATGGAAATTCACAAATTGTTCGGCCAGGGAACAGCTACGACCGTTTAATTGACGAACTTCGCTCCACGGCTCGTGAAACGGCTTCCAATCAAAATGTATTATGCCCCGAAAATTACTTTAGACACGCTGGTAACTATTGAATAATTAATTTTGTATTTAATATATGCGATGGATTTTAGTTTAAAGCCAAATTGAATAGGGCTTAAAGCAGTTTTGATTTAAATTAATAACAAAGTTACGGAGATTATATTTATAAGATAAAATTTTGGTAGACTCATCTTATGACTGCCTGTTGGTGGACTCCCTCGTTGGTCTAGTGCTCGCAAGCGCTACTGCTGAGCATGAGGTCCTGGGTTCGATTCCCGGGTCGAGTAAAGTGTTATTGGGTTTTTCCATCTGGAATTTCTCGGCACGGATTCTGGATTTGTGCCCGGTTGATGGCAATAGGCTCGCCCCCTATTACATGGGACTTAAACATAACTGGTGAAATGTGGGTGTGCTATAGGTACACCTCTGCCTAACCCTTCGGGGAATACAGGCGTGATGTTATGTATGTGTATGTTTCATCTTATGAAGACAGTCTGCAACGTAATTGCGTAACATACTTTCAATCAGAATCCGAGGATTTTGAAAGAAACTCCTCATCCATTGATTCACATGGTTTGAAAAAATCGTCTGCTCAACAACGTAAATCACGCAGTGAACGTGTCTCAACTGTCAAAATTAAAGGAATTGCAATCAATTATTTATTATTTTATTTGTGTTAAGCAATTACCCCGCTGGTCTATTTATTAACATATTTCGAGCAAAATAGACTTCAAAAACTCGCAGACATTTGACCTCTTTTACCGTCCTTACCCTCAGACGTCCTAGAATTGTCTAGCTCACGTCAAAGGTAATTTATTTGTACTAGCTTGTAGACAAAGCTTGACTTTGATAGTTTAGGCACAAAGCCTATAAATATTTCCATTAAATATGATTGGCCTTGTTGGTCTAGTGAGGTCCTGGGTTCGATTCTCAGGTCGCGAAAAGTGTTATGGAGTTTTTCCATCCGGAATTTCCTAGTAGTAGCTCGGAGTCTAGGTTTGTGCCGGGTTGATGGCAATACACTCGCCCCCCTACTACATGGGAGTTAAACATATCTGGCAAAATGTGGATGTACTATAGGTATACTTAATGAACTGACTGTCTGTGCTGTGTGTGTCTGTGTGTGTCTGTGTGTCTCTCTGGCTATGTTACTTAGGTTTAATGTAACATCTTGCATGCCATGTTATTGTGTGTATATTCATGTTTTGGACAAATAAATTATCTTAGCTTATCTTACTTCTGCTTTACCCTTCGGGGAAACAAGGCGTGATATTATGTTATGATTGGCAAGTAACCCTATGTAAATCGATTACAGAACATGTCACAAGCATGAGGCATTGTTTTCAAGTAATTAAGTTATCGTAACCTTCGTCTTGGGTGGATGTATGGGTTTCACTGTTGCTATGGATTGGTAACTTTATTATGTCGATACGAGAGTACGAGGGGCTAAGTAATCACAGCCGCACGGGTCGAACGAAGGTTAAACTATGCTTGCCAAGGTCGGTTCCTGGATGGGTAACCACTCATTAGGTACATATCGAGACACCTCCGTGCCTCGGAAAGGATGGTCCCGGCTGTCATTCGTAGATCTTTGACAGTCGTTAGGGGTAGTCAGAAGTCTGACAACCAGTATTACCAAGGGGTATCGTGTCACCTAGTTACTGGGTTGTGGAGGTCAGATAGGCAGTCGCTCCATGTAAAATAATGGTATTCAGCTGCATCTGGTTAGACTGGAAGCTGACCGTAACATAGTTGAGAAAAGGCGGGAAGATGATGATGACGAGAGTACAAGTTTTCAGTTCATTACGTTTAATTTTGCTGAAAGTTATGTTTCACTGGAATAGTTTTTATGCATTGACAGCATTAAAATATTATGTTATGTATGGCATATGGTGTTTATACTGGCAATCTTTCAGACGGTGAAATTACTTTGATACTTGTATAGTAAAAAAAACGCTCATTTTCTTACAAAAATGCAATGATTTGCCCCAATAAATTCCCTATTAATAAAATTTTGGACTGTACGAGTATTAAATAAAGTTAATTCAAATTCATTTAATGGTGTGATCTTTGGTACATTTTACATGAGGTCTTAATAATAAATAATTCGTTCCTCAAAAATCTACCTTAAAGGTGTACACTCTTAGGGCCTCTTTCACCATCCTCAAGTAAAGTTTCAAGTAGGCTAACCGCCAGTTAAAGTCACCCGTAACATCATGTGCGGATTTCACGACGTTCGAGTAGCACTAATCATAAGATTTAACTGACCTGTAACTCACTTGCCACGACATCTGGCAATTAGCGTGTTTACTTTACAGTTAAAGGTTGTCCATTGTCAAAAATGACAACGGGTAGGTACTTAACAGGTAACATCAACGATTATTTTAAAATGTATTGATAAATATGGATTTATTTGACTTGATTGGTCATCAATTGGATGAATTAGAATATACTACAACACAACGAGTACTTAGGATTCGTGTATTTAAATTTCTTGTTGATTATTTAATGGACCTACATGAAACTGATATTTTTTGCTAGATTTCGTCTATCGAAGTATGCAGTAAACCAAGGTCTTAACTTCGAAATCATAAATACTTTCCAAAACATCGGTGCTTAAAGTAATCATAGCTTTTATTTGCTCTTCCACATAGTCTAGCGGAGGTGCTGTGTTCTTACCACCTCCGGTACGGTAAAATTCCGAGTAGGTATATCCAGATCGAGCATTGAATTCATTTAGGATGCTTATAAAAAAGTTTGCACTTCTATCTCTTTTAACTTTATCCATGCTAATTAAAACATATAGGTAATTAAAGTAACAAATTAAAATCACACGCTTTCCAAACCAGGCACAAAAACACCACAAATGTCAATTGACAACTGTCAATGACGTTTGACGAGACATTGACGTATTATTGAACGCTTAGAACGTATGATTTGTAATGTCATTCACTTAACCAGTAAGTTGTTACTCAAAGCTCTATTTTCGTTTGTGAAATTGACAAAAGATACTCGCAACTTTTACTTGCCGATTAACGTTAACTAAGAAGTAACTAACCAACACTTTACTTGGAGATATTGAACGAGGCCCTAACACATATAAATTAGTAATTATTAAATAAAAGAAAAATCAACATATTATATGTACGTATTCGTATTCAGCTGGTATGAATACGAATATTAACTGCGTATTCATACCTGCTTTCCTATATTACTAATTTAATAAAGTTAAAGAGTATGTTTGATTTTTTGATTGAAGCGCGCTCTTCTCGGCGCTGCTCCAATCTGAAAAATTCATTTTGCATGTTTGATAGCCAAGTTGTTGCGGAAGATTAAAGGCTTTTTATCATCATGCTACAAACCTTAGGAGCCGAGCAAAATGTAAAAAAAACAGAGAGAACGGTGAGCGAAATCCAAGAAATACCGCATGCGGGCGATGTTATATTTCACGCGGACGAAGACGAAGGTAAAAGCTAGTACTAAGGCTATAACTGCCTCGTTGTTCTAGTGGTCGTAAGCGCTACTGCTGAGCATGAGGTCCTGGGTTCGATTCCCGGGTCGGGCAAAGTGTTATTGGGTCTTTCCATCTGGAATTTCTCGGTAGCAGCCCGGAGTCTGGATTTGTGCCCGGTTGATGGCAATAGGCTCGCCCCCTATTACATGGGACTTAAACATAACTGGCGAAATGTGGGTGTGCTATAGGTACACCTCTGCCTAACCCTTCGAGGAATACAGGCGTGATGTTATGTTTATGTTTATGTGTCTAACATGTATTACTTAGAAATCTTTCAACACATTACCCATCTCATTTGTCGAGTTGAGTAACTTTTCCTCGTGAAACAAGAGCTCTTAAAACAATGCTCACATTTAATGCTTTTCAACCAAATTAACGAGTGTTTTCGTGTAATTATATTACTGTTAGACTACAATGAGGTAATTAATTAAATTAAATAAGGTTTCTCATTAAAATTCAGTTAAGAATACTTAGAAGGCGTATTGGGAGTCTTGAGTAATTTATTTTAATTATTCACCTACTAGGAGACAGAAATTAGTTTGGGATACTTCATAGATCAAATAATTTGATGTTAAAAATAACTTTTTTTTCTAAGAATTTCGTCTCGTGAATAAATACAAGGGCAAAAATGAACAATAATTATTATTATTATCATAAAGTGTCTTTAACATATTTCGGGACCTTGGTGTCCCAGACCTTTGGAAGGCGTATGAGGGGCAAAGCCAACTCGCAGAGGCTTTTTTACGGGACTTAACCATAACTGTCGAAATGTGTGTGTATTAGGTACACCTCTGCCCGACTCTCCGGATAAAACAGGCGTGATATTATGTGTTATGTATCTCTGTAGCAATAGTACTTTCTTTTTGTATTTTTAATTCCTACTTATGTGTGTTTTACCTTCTTTTGGTAATGAATAAGTAATTTTTACCTGTTTTATATGTGTTACCAGATGGCAATAACCTTGTCTATTAACTTTGTATCGACACTCCGCGAAAATGCTGATAGATTGAAAATAGAACCCATGGCTGAAAGCTGACCCCTAAAATACAGGTCCAGGCCTAGTTTGGGGGTTACATGTATTTTTCATGTAACATGTATTTTTAAGTGTCGAATAATTTTATTTTTAACGGACTTCAAAAAAAGGAGGATGTTCTGAATTCAACTGTTTTTTTATGTGTCTCAGAACTTTTTTCTAGGTGAACCAATTTGGATGATTATTTTTTTAGCTGGTGTTTCTCATGTGCTTTCATATAAATTTGATTAAGTTCTGACCAGTTGTTTTTGAGTTATCCTTAATATTGCGTATTTTTTCCACTTAGGTTATTGATAATGTTTTAATAATTTCCTGTCACTGTTATTTACATAATTATCGAGTAGTTGTATATGAATTTGTGTGGGGTAGGTACCACAGCTAAAGACACCGACTTTCGAAATTAAAGTTATATTTGACGATTTATTGGTACATTTTTTTTGCAAAAAAGTTTTTATTTTTCGCTTTTTAGTTGTGGTACCTACCCCAGACAAATACGTATACTACTTCTTTATAATCATGTAAATAACAGTGACAGGAAATTATTAAAACATCATCAATATAACCTAAGTGGAAAAAATAAAACAAGCAAGCCCGAATGACAGAGAAATCTGTGCCACTATCAGGGATTGAAACCGTTACCCTCATTGCGCCTTAAGGTAGGTCTACACAATTTATGAGGGACGCTCGTTAAGTCCGTGCCAGATTGAGTTATAAATAAGGTTCAGACGAAAACACCTGGGTTATTGCCCGTCCTGATTGATTGATGTCCCTCTCTGGAGAAGTGCCCAGAAATAAATTGTATAAGGTTTATTCTGATTGATGATCAGAGCCTATATAGAAGTAAAATCTTGTTCAGCGCCATCTTAGTTTTTTTTTTGTGAAAATGTAGGTATTTCTTATTTGAAATTTCAATTTAAGGCTATAGCTGGCAGTGAGTGAAAATGAGTGAAAGAAGAAGAAATATGTGAGTTATTTTATATCGGTAACAAGAATAACTATCCAGAATAAAGGAGAAGGGACATAGAGATAAGAATTTATTAGTGCCCGATACTTGTGACTATTATCAACAAAAGTAAGTAGTAAAGTAACTTTGATGTTTATCTACATAGTTATAGAACAATTTTTCTGAAAAAATATCAAATTAAAATCAAAAGTCATTTATTAAAATTAGGCTAAAAATCAGCACATTTTTAACTTCAAAATTACTTAAGACAGTCCCCAAAACGCCCCCTTCGTAAATCCATTGAGAATCAATTTCTGGTATTCTGAGAGTCTGAAGAGATTAAAGGAAGAGGTACCGAGAAATAAGTGAATAACTGAATTTACCGTAAGTTCAACTTCAGTGAAACTGAAACATACCTAAATTATTCTACAACTTTACTGTCCGAACAAAAAACAAAAAAACCCAAAAACAGTTTAAAATGCAGCTTATTTTTTGCAATGCATTCAAGGTTTTTCTATTGATATAGAACTTTAAGGAAATTCCTGAAAGTATTCATAATTATTTTCAAAAGGGAATTCTCGAAACCAAATGTTTCATCATAATTGGATGCCATACTTTGATCTCGAATATTGAAAAAGCGAGTTTAAAAAAATTGGAAAATGTATCAGAAATTTAAACTGTTGATTTTTATTTAAAATACTTTACATTAAATATTTAAAAAAAGTACTTTGCAATCTTTATTTACTTTTGTTAGAAACGAGTACCTACAGCTTTTTATTATTGTTGGAACAATTAGCATGAAGTTTTCATAGAAATTGTTCTACTACAGTCGCATCGCGCCATCGCGTCGTGCCTGTCTGCGGGAGCATTGAAGTTATAGTACCTATTTGAGATTCCATGAAATTCATTTTATTTTTTAAACTATTTTTATGATTTTGATGTAATAAATAAATCATGTACAGTCAGGGAAAATTATTTTTTAGTAGGTACACACGGCTCCATATCAAGCTATACATTTCCAGTATAAGCTGACCTCTCATTGTACGGAAATCCTATACTAAACGAGATTAGCTTATACTGGAAATGTGTAGCTTGATATGTAGCCTTATGTAAATCAATAATAACTGGCCGTCTTGTAGGCATTTCATACGAATAGGTCAAAAAAGACAGTTCTTATTTGAATTTACGGACAATTTAAGTCATCGGTCAATTTGCCGAGCAACCATTTCCTCTGACTTTATCTTGAAAATGCTAGGTACTTACTCGTTAAAAGCTCTCTACTTGCTCTAATTATTTTTTCTTTATTGTAATGCTCAACCCTTGCAAAAAAACTTTTGTAGACAATTCTCAAGACTAAATGAAGCAAGAAATAGGGTAAAATAGGGTTAATCGGTACGTACTTATTTAATTTCCTCGTCAAAGGCCCAGCAGGAGTCGGAAAAACAACAAAAACTGATAAAATTCAAGAACTTTTCTATCGTAAATTGTAAGAAAAAAGTTTTCAGAGGCTGAAAATTAAGTAGAAAGAAACGGCAACACTTTCTGAAAAACGCTGAAGGAAATAACTTGTAAGAGCATTTAGAAAAATGGCGTCTAAGCGTTAACGAGGGGAACACCTTCGACGTGTGAAATACATAATAATAATAGCTACAGAAAGCTGCTATCCTGAACACTTGCAGAATTGTCTGGAAATTCCTGTAGAACGATAATGATGCACAAATATCGCACGCACAAGCATCATTCACCAGTGCAACAGAACGTCAAAACATAACAGTATATTATCATCAACCCTCACTTAGGTTAGTACTTTCAGGGTTAGCACTTGCCTTTGGCCCGCGATACTCTAAAAAACTGGCAGATTAGTGCCGAGATACAAAAATGTATACCAACAATTTTTTGTGTTTTTTTTTTTCACAAAAACGTAAACATTGACAATAAGTATACAGAATAGTAAAAAAAAAAAAAAGTAGAATTATAAAGTTTGGGTACAAAAGGTAGGTAGAGGTCGAAAGTCCAATAAAAATAGGTACCCCCCAAAAACTAGGTAAACAATAAAATATATAAATGAAGTTACCTTTATACTTTGTGGAATGAAATTCATGTGAAAAAAAAACAGGAAAAAGTAGTAGAAGGACACGCGCTTGCGCTCCGCCCAGAGCGGGAGAAGTCATTTGAAGAATCCCACACAAAAAAAAAGAAAAAAAGAAGGACAAAGAAGAAACTGTGAAGAATAAAATAGTAAGTAGGTGGTAATAATTATGGTACTTTTATCGTTTTTTTGTCTTTGGTCTTGTGTTCGCAAGCGCTCCTGCTGAGCATGAGGTCCTAGGTTCGATTCCTAGGTCAGCCAAAGTATTATTGGGTTTAACTCTCAGGAATTTTTCAGTAGGTAGCAGCCCGGAGTCTGAATTAGAGCCCGGTTGATGATAATAGACTTAAACATTACTGGCGAAATCTGGGTGTACTATAGGTACATCCCTGCCCAAACCTCCGGGGAAACAAGGCGTGATATTATGTATGCTATGTTATTCTTATAAAAGTTAACAGCAGTCTTACATGTAATTAAACAATGTCCCCCACAAAACGAATAAAACTTACCTATTATACAGGTTGTGAAAAGACACATCACCAAGTCGAAATCTAATAAGTATTATATTCCAGTGAATTACAAGAATTATGCAGATCTACCTATTATACTGTGAAAGACTATATTGAGGACAAAAAGGCTTGGGATTGAGCTGCTCCAATAAATTTACACGGTGAATGTTGATTTTAATTTGCTAACTATTTTAGACATGAATATTTCCTATAAAATGTATTATATTATTTTCATTATTGTGAATATGAGGACTATGTGGGTCATTGTTTCAGTTTTATTCTTGATCTGGCAGTTTATGTAAGTAGTTTATGCGGCCTACCCAGGTGTCTTTTCTTTGGTAGTGTTCGTCGAATCGTTGAGCTCCTTAAGTTCTGAGTTGAGCTGCACGATTACTGACAAATGCGTGCACTGACTGGACAGGTCCACTCAATCTGTGTAGTTCTTTCCTCAAAAGACCATTTCAGATACCAATCTACATGGTCTTCACATGATCTGACCAAGATTATGTCTGGACTTTAAAAGAGACTGTGACCTCTGAGTTTGTTTCGGCCTTTCTTCTCAGAGTAGTCAGATAGGAAACGCCGACCTCATCTAGTTTAAAAAATATGATTGACGTGTAAAAGTGTTTGTACAATTTACTTACAGAAATAAAATCATTTATCATTTACCATTTTTTTTCTTTTAACTAAAAGTTTAGCTTTAATTTTCTCAGAAACGAAACACGTAACCCATTGGACCATTACTTTCTGTTTGATACGTTTTATATCCATTAAAACTTAAAACAAATAGAAAGGTTCGCAGAAATAAGGTATCTATTCTATCTTTTTGTTCCGAATTGCTGAGTGCACAAAGGAACTCGACAAATAGAGATAACTTTTTAATTCATTTCACTCGCGTTTTATTAAAAAAAATCCTTTAAATTTGGATACGGGGCGTAATATTTTTAGTTATATTTTCAGCTAATGTTATGTTATTATAAAACATAGTAATATACAGGGTGGCACCATCGACGCACAAACTGTAATCATGGATTCAGTACATGATTCTGAATACCCCTGCGCTGAAATCTTTCGCCGGTTATAAAAAGAAAATGCTATTCCATTTTGACCGCGTAGGTCACTTCACACTCACTCACTCACTCACACTCACTCACACACACATCACTTTCACTCACTCACTCACACACTCACACTCACTCACACTCACTTCACTTTTCTATGAAACAGCAGATTTTTTATTGTCAACCGACGAAAAATTTCTAGGCTAGGGGTTCTAGAATTATGTACTGAATTCATGGTTACAGTTTGCCCGTCGATCTCACTACAACCCTGTATTTTTGACCGGTGACGATAGAATGTTTTACTGTTGGAAAATGAACCTCTCACACTGTTATTTACATACCAAGTAGTGGTATACGAATTTGTGTGGGGTAGGTACCGCAACTAAAAAGTGAAAAATAAAAAGTTTTTTTCAAAAAAAGAGCCGACTTCCATAAATCCTACTTTAAGTCTTCTATACATGTACACATATTATAAATTAAAGTCTATTTTCGTGTCTGTCTGTGTGACCGCGTTGTTCTTCTAAACTAAGCAATGGATTTTGATGTGGCTTTCACCATCGTTTAGAGCATTTATTCTGGAAGGTTCATGTGGAAAACACATTCATATTTTACTTCGATTTCTGTGATAAATTTAAGTGTGCTTTGCACGGGTGCAAGGACTACCCATTGCACCCCTGCAAAGCAGCGAGTCGCTAGTTTCAAATAAATTATTTTGTATTTTCAGCCATGTAAAAGACTTCCTCCTATTCTTTTCAATTCTCTCGATGTGGCCTATCACCCCCTTTAATAGAAGACCTTGAGTCGGGCTATCAAAAACAAAACACAACCTGTAACTTAAACGTAAACCGATACGTTCTTTGACAGCTAACCCAGTTACAAGTTACCAATCCATTCTGTCCGTCTACTAACACTAAATACATGTTTGCCCGTCTACCACATATGGCTAGGCTCGGCTGTAATATAATGCCAGTGTCATGTACACAGAGCATGGAACTTTATGTACTGGGAATGGATGGGCCATTAACCGCTAGACTGCTGTCTCACGGCAAACGTCACTTGTCATGTCAGTGTCGGTAAAATAGAGTTGGTGTTGAATATCGCTTGCAAACACTTTTTACTTTTAAAAGCATGGAAAATAAGCATACGGTTTCCGGTTTTTAGAACGTTTTATAGAATAGAATACTCTATATTATGTCCACCAAAAAATACAGATATAAATGTAGAAATTAAACATAGGGTGACACAATGGGCGGTCTTATCGCTAAAAGCGATATTTTACAGACAAACTTCTTACAGACAATAATGCAGGTTGTCAGTGGTGTACCATTTACATATACAATAAATACATACATAAATAAAACATATACTTATCTACATATAATATATACAATAATAAACATGAAAGAAGAGCAAGAAAACTAAATGTAATGATGATGTTTAAGGAGCTCTCTCCTTAAACATCATCAGAAGTGTTTTTAACCAGAATTTTAAAAGTGTACAAAGATTGAGCACGCTTTATCGACACGGGCGTGGCATTCCATAACCGTACTGCTTGAACTGTAAAAGACTTGTCATAAAAACTGGTGGAATGCATCTTAAGTTGCAGTATGCAATC
Source organism: Griposia aprilina (assembly GCA_916610205.1). Classification (NCBI taxonomy): domain Eukaryota; kingdom Metazoa; phylum Arthropoda; class Insecta; order Lepidoptera; family Noctuidae; genus Griposia; species Griposia aprilina. The sequence goes on from OU744299.1 coordinate 7,050,026, forward strand.
TTAAGTTTATTCAGTTTCATACCCATTTTTGCTGTAGCAACGAGTCTACTACGAGATGAGTCTTGTGATTTTCGACGTCCTGTAATCCGGACTAATAATTAGGTATGATGATATTTACAGAGTATAATCGGTTGAAGTAAACTATTAAAGAAAAGAAAGAAAGAAAAATATTTTATTTGGGACACGCACAGGAAATACAAAGAGTAAAAAATTAAATAAAAATGGAGCATTTAAAACTAACAAAATTAACAATAAAAACAACAATAAACAATTTAAAAAACCTGTGCGAGGCCAAAAAGGCTCCTATCTCAGCATAAAGCTGCGATATTTAAAAAATAAGTACCGCAGCGCTGGTATTCGGATAGGGCCCGTTGTGATGCCACGGACACACATACGGACATCTTTATATCCCACTAGGGGATTATTAATAAATAAATATAAATTTTAAAATAAAATACTAATAAAATATTATAAGAAAATAAAGCAATACAAAATTGTTTAGAAAACAAATATAAATAAATAGAAACCATGATCATGTATAACAATAAAGTTTGACTCACGCCCGACGCTCCAACATCACTTATTAAGTGATAAAATAAACCTAAAATAAATAGGTAAAAATTAACTTCAAATAAAGAGTTCCAAGTTCTTGGTATAATGTTGTATTAATTAATTTATAGTTTTTTTAAACTACAACTAAATTATTTGTAACTTAGTGTGAATTTGTTCAGTATAAATAAATAATGTAAGTATCAGAAACAACATCAAGCAAATTAAGTTTCAGCAAATAACGCAGTACAACATTATTTATTTATTTACTAACTATTCAGAACTCAAAGCAAAAGTTTTCTCCGACTCAGCGTTCTAGTTAAAATTCAGTAACTTTTCACACTAATTACGTGAACTAACTAGAATCTAAATAAATTGATCGTAATTGTTGAATATTAATATTGTTTATTAATTTTTTGTATCTACATACATTTTATTAAGATAAGGGACGACGTATTTTGAGAAGATTTTTAATTAATTAATTCGTTGTGTAAGGTTATTTTTTGCGGGTAATTATGTTGTATTTGTATTTCTCCAGTATTGGTTTTTGTATGGGGTCTTAAGTACAATCCCTAAATCGAGCAAAGTGTAATTGAGTTTTTCCATTCGAAATTCCTTAGTAGCCGGCTTCTGCATTTTAACTACACTCGGCGTCACAAAAATCGCACCTCTCCGAAAATAAGTTTCAAACATGTCCCGCCATCAACGAATACATTAAACCCAATTAATATCGGTATCAATTGAAAGTATGTTTAAAGACCTTTAAATTAACAACAGTTAGAATTCCTAAACATAACAGATCTCATTAGCACGTAACGTTACAAAACATGTTGTCAAAATACGTAGTATACGTAGTTGTAGTTAGCATCCAATTATTTGGCGAAATGTGGAAGTACTACCCCTTCGAAGAATACGGTATGTTGCTATATTCTTACGCGGCTGCGCCAAAAGGAGGCGGGGAAAGCATACGGGCAAATAATTAATTTATTTTTTGTTTTTATTTATTTCCTTTGTGACTGTATGTGTTACTAATAACAATATTTTAATAAGTAGTTTCATGTGAATACTAACACTATGTACTTCAAGGTCTGCAAATAAAAGTTTATTATTTATTATTATAAACCAATAACCTGAAATATGGTGTAACTTATGTTTGTAGCTGCAATAAACTTACACAAAACAAAGATCAATGGATAGTAATGCTTGTTTTACTCTTTTCAGTTAACTATGTGTTTATGGTCGGTTTCTTTTTATGACTTCTTTAATCAATATTTGCTATAAGTAGGTACACCTCTGCCTAACCATTCGGGAGAAATCGGCGTGATTTTATGTTATGCGTTAATTTTTTTTTTTGTTACGCAGTATACAATCAAAAACTATATACTAAAATACAACTCAATCAACTCTTAGGTTAGTTTGTATGTTTTACTAACATAGTTTTTAAGTCGTTGTTACTAATAGTATATGGATTATTTGTATGGATTGTTATTATAAACGAAGTATACAGGGTTACTAGTAATTCGACGTATTCCTTGTGGGACGTCATAGTAGGGTTAAAATGCAACAAATTAATCCACCAAATGTTCTACCGAAATCCAGTGATTTATGAGTTAGTCAGATTTTTAGTTTTCTTTAATGAAAAATCAATTTTGAAAATGATTTACGGCGTGACTATTCTGGAATTTAAGTTATTATCATAACTGATGCCGTAGCAGATCTTTTTTTATAATTAAAAGTTCAAAAATGCCTAGAACTTGGGCAAAGATCAATTTAACATTTTATTTTTAATAATTTTTATTATTGCCAGACCAAAATTACGAAAAAAAAAACTGAATTTCAGAAGAACATTTAGTGGCATACTTTGTTGCATTTTAACCCTACTATGACTTCCTGCAAGTAATACGTCGAGTTACAAATAACCCTGTATAACCCAAATACAAAAACAACTTCATAAACAAAGAAGAATATTGAAAGCTTCTATTCGGAAGCTGTAGAAACGCCGCCAAGTCGCCAAGACTCGCCAATACTCGCCCAGTTACGTAAAAGGCTTACGAAATACGTTGACAACTGGCGACTACTGACTGTTAGTTGGCTTTGCCTGTAAGGTACCTGTTTCGTCATTTTATTATTGCTTGGACTATTAATGTGTTAAATTTGAGGAGGGTAGTTTCTTAAGTTTTGGTTGCATCACAGTAGGTAGGTACTTTTGGACAGAAATCGCCGCCCTTGTGTAAGTAGGTGGAGAAAGCTCTGTCCTCATACCTACTCGTAAAGACATTCAAATATTTGAAACCTTTGCTTTAGTTCAAAACTCTATGATTACATACATACATAAGCTCATGCCTTCTTCCCATGGGGGTAGGCAGAAATAACAACGCCACCTGCTGCGATCCTTACATACTCCTTTTGCAAATCTATGATTGATTTAAGATACTCGATATCGATAACTAATATATTTGTGTCAAGTCTTCTATCTTTGCATTTTTCTTTATTGAGTGTTTTGTGAATAAAAAAAAGCTCAAATAAAAAGAAAGTTGTTTAAAAATATGTTAATGAAAATTTAGATTATTTTGAACATTTCAATTTTAATATCAACGTAATATTCAAAAGCATATTGCGAAATGGAATCGAAATAAACATTAAAAACGTCAAGTATCCATTAACCGAGAAAGTACTTAATACATTTTACGAAACCTATATTACTATGACTGTGATGGATAGTACACTATCTCATTTGTCAGCATCGGTTGAAGGGTTCGTGATGGATATCCACTTAAAACTATCCACTATCTACGAAATATCTATATAAAGATAAGTGGATATCATAAATACCTTACTAATGCAATGAGACATCTCCACTCCTTCTATCTGGGCATTCCCCAAATACTGAAGCTACGAACTCTTTTAATCTTAGTATGTATGTGTTCTGGTTTATTGCAGAGCAACAAACACGATGATTTAAATTTTGAAAAAGTGATTAACTACTTAATTTTTTTATAAGAATGTTTCAGACTGAAATTATTAATATTACTCTCAATGTCAAACTAAACTCACAAACCACAAGGAAGACATAATTGTCTGATTCACTAATTTTGATCACAAATACTTTTTAATTTTAACACGTTGACGGACAGAACGCCTCTCGTCGTTGTCTTTGCAACAAATAATACGAATGTACGCCTGTCGCCGTCAAAGTTTTGACTTGTGTAAAATCAGTACGCCTTGTGGCGTTTTATTTTCTATACTGATACAAGGAAGGGCATTCTGTAGTGTCACCACAGTTAGAATTTCAAACCTTTTACTGTCATATCGTGAAGTTAAATAAAACATACTACAAAAGGATGTCCTATGCAAAAATTTGTAGTGAACGTTACATGTCCAACCAGTGAGAGAATACAGTCCGTGAACGTGTTAAACAGTATTATAAATATATATTTCTTTAATCCATCCAGTAGCTAGCGGTTATTGAATAATTTCTATAGCCTAGTATTCTTGTCTAGTCTGTAATTTAGATTGTTGCCTTCATTATCTTAAGACGTAGCACTAATGAAGAGACAACAGTTCACGCTTGTGCAAAGCTACATGCCTATAACATAATGTTGCGCGTAGCGATCATAGCAAATGCCTCTCGTAGCGACACTTGTAGCAATGTCCGCGTAGCTCATGCCGGGCGTAGCAAGTCGCGTCGCGCTACGCGCCTGTCATTGCAACTTAGAAATTAAGGAGTTAAGAGGCTTACAAGAGCTATAGCGCGGTCACTGTTGGAATGCATAGAAAAGAAAGAGACGCGCGATGACACAAGGCTGGTAATTTATTGCAAAATATGAAGCAATTATGGATTTACTAAAAATCTATTCTTTGGACTAAAAAATTAAAACACTATTACGTTAGTATGTTACTTGTAGAATAATCTGACAAAAAATCTGAATATTTGCATGTATATTAGTATGGTTTTTAATCGTTAAAATATTTTTTTAGACATATCTTCGTGATTTTTTTCTATCATATCAAGTTAATTGTATTATGTTTTCATCACACTCTCTAACTAGCATATATCCAGAAGAATATCATATATTTTTCTGATTTTGGTTACTGCAGTGGATCATATATTTTTAGGCATTATAAATTTGCGTTTAGGTCATGTAGTCCCCTTAAGTATTGTATCTAAATACAGGAATTCCTATGGAGGCTTAGTAAAAGCTTTCTCAGAATTATAGTATCAATAGTATTTATCCTGTATTCGAGTCCAAACAATAATCTGTCATCTGATAAAATCTCCATAAGTTATATTCCACAAAAACTCTTAAGCCGAGACCTATAAACGATACATAGCTCGTTCTTTGACTTTGAATTAGAAATATTCCCTCTCTGTCTTGCACTTGTAGCTTGACAGTGACAGCTAGCCTAAGAACGTGCTAAGGAACGTTTACAAATCCTGGCCGTAGTATCGATAGGTTCTGGTAACTGTGGATATAAAAGCTTTCTAAAAATTAGATATAAATTGTCCTGTATTCGTGATAAAACAATAATCTGTCGTCTGATAATATTATCCAGAATATAAAAGTTTTTGTACCAATATTAATGGATTCTGCTAACTGTCGGTAGTAAGCCTTCCTAAGAATTTAGGTATTCATTGTATTCCCGGAACCAGTCAGTACCAGGAAACACAATCTGTTTTCTCGCAATCGTGACAAAACAATCTGTTGTCTGATAATATCAAACTTTTTGTTCCGTTTACAAGGATGTTTTTACTGAACCTATATTTTTAACCGACTTCACAAAAAGGAGGAGGTTCACAATTCGTCTTTATTTTTTAATGTGTTTTAGCTCAGAACTTTTTTCTGGGTGAACCGATTTGGATGATTCTTTTTTATTTGATAGGTGGTGCTTCACACGTAGTCCCATTTAAATTTGATCAAGGTCTGACCCGTAGTTTTTGAGTTGTCCTTAATACTGCATATTTTTTCCACTTAGTTTATATGGATGATTTGTTAATAATTTCCTGTCAATGTTATTTACACACCAAGTAGTGATATACGAATTTGTGTGGGGTAGGTAACGCAACTTAAAAGTGAAAAATAAAAACTTTTTTACAAAAAAACAACCGACTTCCAAAAAAACCACTAAAAGACGTGAAAAATAACTTTAATTTCGGAAGTCGGTGGCCAAAAACGAAAATACAAAACCAAAGACACCGACTTCCGAAATGAAAGTTATTTTTCACGTCTGTTAGGGTTTTTTTTGGAAGTTGGTTGTTTTTTTGTAAAAATGTTTTTTTCTCGGCATGTATTACTGAGTTTCTAACACTAACATTAATATTGTCTAGTTTATTTGCAGTAAAATTTTATGTAAACATGTTCATTTTTAATTCCGCAATAACTAGATCCAGGCGCCCTCCTCACATTACATGTATAGTCGCCAGCAGGTCAAGCTTCACGAAACAGTCAAATTTCTCCAAACGATTTTAAACCTTAAAATGTTGATGTTTTAGTTGAAATAGTATGAGAAAATCTGATAGTTTGTGGTAACTGGATGTGCTGGCGATTGTACATAACATTTTACTGTCATGTCTGACCAAGATTATGTCTGGACTTTAAAAGAGACTATGACCTCTGAGTTTGTTTCCTAATTTCTTCTCAGAGTAGTCAGATAGGATACGGCGACCTCATCTAGTTTAAAAAATATGATTGACGTGTAAAAGAGTTTTTACAAACCTACTTGCAGAAATAAAATCATTTATCATTTATCATGGATATTCGCAAAGTAACACCTGATTCCTTAACTTATTTTAAGTGCGTTGACTTTTCATATTTGCAACAAAAAAAAAAAAAATCTTTCTTTCCTTTCGAAACAAAACAGTTTCGTTTACCTATCACACATCCCCAAATTCAATTAGGTAATAACTCATTCTTCCACCTACCACTCTATTTAGTTACCACATTGACGGAGTCCATTAGGGCCGATGCCGGTTCGGGGGGGTTGTCAGAAAGGGTTAACGTGGCCCTGACACACAGGCAACTGAAGGAACACGGGTGGGTTTTTCTCAAAGTCTGACACGCCCAACTCCCTCCCTCCCTATTTGATGATTTCCCACCCAAAAAAAAAACCCATACTAAACCGCATATTACAGGGTAATCAGGGAAAACGGTAAGTTTTACTGCGGTTCGTCCCAATTACCCAATCGTTTGTTCCGATTGGCTGGCTGGAAGGGAATTAGTCTGCGTTCACCGGAGTGAGTAGAGCAATCACTTTGTAGGTGGGACTGTGAAGTTTTGTAGTTGTGTGTTAGTGGGTATCCGAACGGCTACCCGCGTCTTAAGTATATCTTTGATGAAACTTGAAGTGATGTGAAGATTTAATCATTATTAACGTTTAAATATTTTGGACTTGATTGTTTTTCAAGTGTAAAACTATTACATTTTCATTGAAACTTCTAATTTAATGATTTATTTTAAATTTTCTTAAAAAATCTACACATAACATAACATAACATCACGCCTGTATTCCTAGAAGGGTTAGGCAGAGGTGTACCTATAGTACACCCACATTTCGCCAGTTATGTTTAAGTCCCATGTAATAGGGGGCGAGCCTATTGCCATCAACCGGGCACAAATCCAGACTCCGGGCTGCTACCGAGAAATTCCAGATGGAAAAACCCAATAACACTTTGCTCGACCCGGGAATCGAACCCAGGACCTCATGCTCAGCAGTAGCGCTTGCGACCACTAGACCAACGAGGCAGCCCAAAAATCTATATTAGATAACTAAATGATTAGTGTTAGATGGCTCAATAAATAAATAAAATATCATTAGGTATTTTACAATACCCAATAAAATAAATAATATTTAGGTTTTTTTTTTAAACAGTATATACAACTCTCTGGAACCGCTAAATTCCGCCAAAAAAATCAATTCAGGATATGCCTTACTTTTAAATACTAACACACACACACACACACACAACACACACACACAGCACACACACCGACACACACACACACACACACACAACACACACACACACACAGTAACACAGCTTCTAAACAATAAACACTAGATCAAAAACGATCCTTGATTTTCCGTGAGATTCAATTAACACGGAACAATAACTCCCTTTTTCCCGACTTTGGAACTGACAACTCATTTCTATAAAACAAACAGATAAAAATAAAAGATTTGTACTGGCCGCGGTGGAAAGTAAAAGATTTTGTAGGGAAGTTGCTTTTTTATTTTTCAATTTCACTCAACGTAGTTATCGACTACAAAGATGGGGACAGTGGCGTCCACATCGTCCTACACGCGAGGGTAGGGCTGGTGCCGACAAACGAGTTTATTTTATTCTTGTCTTGATGCCCGTTGGTTAAGGTCTCGCTTCTTGATGGACGAGATTGTGGGTTTAAATCCGGACAAATACCAATGTGACTTATTTCAATTAATATTAACATACACACACTACACACACACACACACACACACACTACACACACACACTACACACACACTACTAATACACATCTACATCATTATACTAATTATTTTTATTATCATTATACTTTTTTCGTACATATGTACGGTCAACAAAAGTTATAAGTAACCAACGTGGTCGATATAGTTGAAGTTTAGTAAGAAAACGACGAATGATTGCGAATAAAAAATATTTAATTAATAGAAAATAAACAAGTCAGAGCTATCAAATTAAATTTCATTCGAAAACATCCATTGGTTTCTTACTGAACCTCAACAATATCCGACAATCCTGGTTACTTATCTCTTTTGGTGACTGTACTTACTTAGTTTATCTTTGACATTACTGACATCATTGCCAGGAAACTTGGACTTATAATTAATATACCTAAGTCTGACATCGCCAATCTGCCTTGAGTAAACGTGATGGTCAACGCCTTCTCTGTATGAGAAGAAGCATTTGCTCTGCAGTGCGACAATGTCGGCTGGTATTAATAACATGTTTTGTAAAATATTGAAGTTTTTGTTGGAAGATATTACAGTATTACGTATATAACTTTAAACAAAATGCTTGCTTCGAAGTTGTAGTGAAGATATAGCAACGAAAGGCCATTAACATATTCGCTGTAGTCTTATACGAGAAAACAATATCGACAATTTAGAACAAAATATTGTTTTAACTAATACAAACATTGTTTAAGCCTACCGAAACATGAAGTCCTTAAAATACAACATTGAATAATTTACAATATTTAATCCCTATTTTCCACCATAATTCGCAAAAAGTAAGTTTGTTTTTTGTAGGTAAATATTATGACACCTAATCTTTTCCAACTCCGTTTTTATTTAGTTACGAGTATTAAAACTATGCAATTAAGTAAACCGGTCTAACTTAGGGTAATGTAGAGACAAATCATAGTAGTTTAAATTTACTTTCAGTTGTTCATCCCTACCCGCAAGCTGTCACCTAGACAGTTCTTGCCATCGCGGGCCACATTTTATGACCAGCCATCGATTTTACATAAACTAAGCACCGTGGCACACCCCTAGCAAGGTACTAGCGTACATAACATGACGGAGAATGTTTAAACTTGGGCTATCGAGTACCGGGTGTTACTCTAAAATAAGGTGAATTTATTTTTTAAGTTTAAACTTGAGCTACAAACGATGTACGCTAAACATCGCTTGCATTATAATCATAGTACTGAAGGTTACTTAAATATTGTTGCTACCAATTTTTACTCAAAGGGAACATTCGATTTCATACAAAAGCTACATTCAAACATTTTTGAAAATTTCGTTTATCTGAATCGGGAATAGAGCCAAATAAAATGCGAAAAAATAACAACTGTACTCGTATTTTTATGGCACCAATCGATAAGGTTAGTCATAAGCAAAATATCATTTATTTTGATTTTCTGCAAGTCGTCCCAAATGGGCCGTAGGCATGTAGGACGAATGGATGAATTACTCAAGTTCGTAAACTTTCCATCCTGTATACGATAACTAGGTATCGTTTAAGATTCTTTTATCACATACAGCTCTCTACAGCTAATTAGTCGTTGTTAGCTGAGACTTTCTACTATAATATTTGTATTTACCTACACGGGAGATTTTCCAATGATTGTAGTTGGTCGAAACCACGCAAGTTTTGAACACACCAAATTTGATTGCTGAGTGATGCTTACCCTGAAAAGAAGAGAAATATCTAATTAATAAGCAAATTGTTAGAATCCAATTATTTCTTATTACAATATTATATTATTCTTAATTCTTTTAATATTTACATTTTTTTCTCATTATTTTACTTAGCTACCATCGAACGGGGTGAATAGGAATGCAGGAGTGAATCGAGACGAAACTTTAAAAGGGATTTTAACATTGAAATAATATAGTTTGTTCCTAACAAGTGCACTTAATCTTCAATTATAATACAGTAAACACATTACAGTCCTTTTTGGCAACAAACTACATTATTTTAATGTTAAAATCCCTCATAAAGTTTCGTCTCGACTCACCCTTGTATTGCCATTCACCCCGTCTGACGGTACATCTTTGAAAAATAAAATAAATGTACCCATATTGTATTTAAAATATCGAGCCGCGTTGTGGAGTTTTATAAAAAATATTGTTGACTATATTATATTACAATAAATTTAAGCGGAACTCTAACCTAAAATTAACCCGGCCAACTAATCCTTACTAATATTATAAATGCGAAAGTAACTCTGTATGTCTGTCTGTCTGTCGCGCTTTCACGCCAAAACTACTGAACATATTTAAATGAAATTTGGTACACAGATACTCTAGAGCCTGAGAAAGGACATAAGCTACTTTTTAATGCGAAAAAAGGGTTGTAAGGGGTTGAAAGGGGGGGATGATGAAAAGTTGTATGGAAGTATCGTCATTTTTAGAGCTAGAATGTTGAAACTTATTTTCAAAGTTTGAAAAAGTTTTACCCTCAAGGGTGTAAAATAATAATAGGAAATAGGGGATGAAAGTTTGAAGTTCAAGTTTGAATTTGTTTGTTTGAAGTATTTATACGTAAGTGTCTTATTTGTAAAATAAACAGCCTACATAATTATAAATGCTCCCCAAAGACACTTTTCCACGCGGACGAAGTCGCGGGTACAGCTAGTCTACACATAAAGCAAAAAAATTCTCAGCTACGACTATATCCGGTTCCTTTATTTACCTACAATAATAAAACCTAGCCCCGCTATTCTAACATCCACCATTAATATTTGAATAATAAAATCCGTTTGAACCCATTTCATTATTATTGCTTGACGGCAAGAGGGTAATAGAAATCGGTTATCAGGCCAAACTGAACAGGCGAGGCGTCCGTCAATGATTCCGGTTCAATGAACTCGTTATTGCCTCAGCGAGGCAACACAGGGGCACTCCACGTCCTCTTGTTTTATGTACAAACTAGTATATTGCTTATCCTATATGTTTGTTGTATATACAGAGATTAATTGTTACTGTGAAAAGCTCGGGATTAACTACACGCAATATTCAGGATATAATAATTATTATAGGTACATGTTGAAAGAAGCAACATCATAATAGGAGTGCTTGGAGTCTCTCTGAGGGATAGAACCTGGAATGAGGTGATCCGGCAGAGAACCAAAGTTGTCGACATAGCTCACAGAATAAGCAAGCTGAAGTGGCAATGGGCCGGCCATATTAGCCGTAGAGCCGATGACCGTTGAGATAGACGTGTTCTTGAGTGGAGAACGTGAATCGGCAATCGTAAGGTAGGTTCTCAGGCTAGGTGAAGCGGCGATCTACGCAAGGTGGCTGGTAGCAGCTGGATGAGAGTTGCAGAGAATCGAGCTAAATGGCGTGCAATTTGAGAGGCCTATGTCCAGCAGTGGACTGATGTAGGCTAATGATGATGATAATGAATATATCGTTCTCTCTTCACAAAGGTTTACATAGTTATAAACATAGAGACAAGAATTATAGCGTTTTGACAAACATGGACAAAATATGATCCTTTGTGAGAGACTGGCGTCCAAGGATACCCTGTGTGACGGATCACCAGGCTCTCTGTAATCCATAACATCAAGGCTGTATGTACGAATGTATACGAGGTGGTAGGGACATTGAAGCGCACACTGAAACCATGAATTCAACACATGGAGCTGGATCCTCTAGCGTAGAAATTGCTCGACGGTTATCAAAAAAAAAATAGCTGTTTCATAGCAAAGTGCAATACCTACGCGGTCAAAGTGTTAGGAACAGCAATATTTCTTTTAAATACCCTACGAAAATTTTCACCGCAGGGGGGGTTCAGCAGCAGCTCGCCGTCCGGTAAGGAACAGGCCCGGGTCGACGGCGCGTTGTGTTCCACGCGCGCCTCAAAGAGATGTCAGCATAATTGACGGGGTCCGATAGGGCCGATGCTTGCCGGGGTCACGGATTGTTCGAAAGAGTTACCGTGGCCCTGGCGCACAGGCAACTGAAGGAACACAGGTGGGTTTTAGTCAGTAAGAGTCTGACACGCCCTTCCGTTTCGCCCAGAGCGGGAGAGGTCATTTGATGATTTCTCACCCAAAAAAGAAAAAAAAAAGGGGGGTTCAGAATCAAGTACTGAATCCATGATATCCCTGCTACCAACACCAATAGTTCGCCCATAGTTATGGGGTATATTTCCACTAGGTGGATTTGAAAAAAACGCCTATACAAGTACCGTTACTGAAGACTGACTTTAACTATCTCAACAGTTAGTCCCGGAATCAACATTCCCAACTGGCATTTTTATACCACGACATAAGTTATTCATATAGGTACAAATTGTACCGACATAAATGAAAAGAAATGTAAATCTCTCTATTTAATTCTCTGTTCAGTACATTCTAAACTCTAGAACTGTGGAAAAGTAGCATGACTTCTAAAAATATGAAGCATTTCATTCGGCCATAAAATGATCCATGACGGGCTCATTTTTGATGGACGTTTGAACCAACATTCATCTATCTATAAATTAAAGTCGCTTTTCGTGTCTGTCTGTCTGTCAGTCTGTGTGATCCCTTAGATCTTCTATACTCACTGGATTTCGATGTGGTGTTCACCATCATTTAGAGAAATTATTCCAAAAGGTTTATGTGTATAAACATTAATATTTAAATAAGAGTTCGCACAAAACTCTCGATGTCATTGTACGTGTCGATAGATTTTTATGAACCAATTATAAGTTTTTGATTTTTTAACGACAACAAGTGTTACAAAAAACCGAATCATAAGTTTAATCCGATAAATTAAAGACCCAAAACAATTAAAACGAACGTTTCGAATTTCATTGCAGTATAAATTATTTTCATCGCCAATTAGGAATAGAGCTTCGCTATCGGAAAAATACAATGAGATATCAAACAATGTGAAAGATAAAAAACGGCCAAGCGCGAGTCGGACTCGCATACCAAGGGTTCCGTACCGCCCCGTACAATATTTGAAACTCCATATTTTTTATTATCTACGAGCAAAAAACGCCGATAAAAGCACGTTTCTTGCGTGGGGACCCCATTAATTTATTAACTTTATTTAATTTTTATTATTTGTTGTTATAGTGGCTATAGAACACACTCTGTGAAAATTTCAAATGTCTACCTATTTTGGTTCAAAAGATACAGCCCTCTTTTTTTGGATGGTAAATCATCTAAATTGAATAACTTCTCCCGCTCTTCGTGTCAGATTTTTACTGACTAAAACCCACCCGTTTTCCTTCAGTTGCCTGTGTGCCAAGGCCACGGTAACCCTTCCAGACAAACTCGCGATCCTGGCATCCCGTTTGCACCCTTTGCGTACGGAACCCTAAATACAATGAGATATAAAATGAATGTGAAAGATAAAAAGGCAAATAGGTACGTACTCGTAGGTGGCGCGAAGTGGTATCGTTTTCAACGGCAATATCGCATTACTTTTTTACTGTCAGGATTGATTTCCAAGTTTCCAAGTAAAGAAGTGCTGGTTCTGAGAATACGGTTTGTTTGGTTTTTGTTCTGAGCTTGGTTTAATTTATTCAATCTGTGTTCTTGGAATGATGGCTTATGTTTCTACAGATTATTATAAGAAAATAACTGAGTTAAGAGGATGAGCAGTATCAAACTTGGCTTTCAGTACCTAGTGCAGGAATTATTATCGAGCTTCGTGATCAAGAAAGGCCACCACCACCTCTTAGAGCTGCATTACTTTAATATTGCATCAGGATTGTAGGAAACTCAAACTCACAGCACTTATTTCAAATAAACCAATTACAGGCATTTTTGAATTGTCAAGGATTCGGTCGAAAAGATGAAGCTAGTTACCCATTCCAAAGCGTAGTAGGTACATACCTATGGAGAAGAACGGGCAAGCAACTCCACGGTCACTCTTTTAAATCAAAATATGATTACAAAATATTGGTTAGAGATGAGACTATACGTCCTGTATAGTTAGATTAAAATAGTACTGATAAAAGAGGTGGTAGGTCCCCAGGGCGACTTCCATTATGTAGTATACAGAATAAGCTCAATCACCCTCTAACGTTCCCACTGCTGGGACACAGGTTTTCTGTGAGAGGGAGCGAGCCGCTACCCACCACGCGGGCCAGTGAGGGTTTGTGACTGCCACAAAGTCTTTGAAATTGAACCAGGACATGCCAGTTTCTTTATGTCGTTTTTTTTCATCATTTGGTTTTTCGATAATGTAGCCTATAAGTATTGATACATTGTTATCTTAGTCTTACCATGGGGTATCGTGATACCCAGTAACTGGGTTGTGAAGGTCAGATAGGCAACCGCTAGGCAGATTGACTTGTTAACTTTGATGTAAAGACAACACTGTAAAATCAAAGTGCATTTTCCGTAGATTCCACTACACTTTACCTATTGTATAAATTCAAATAACATTAGCCTGGACGACAAAACAATGTTTGTAGATGAAAGTATGTTAGCAAAAATACAGGCACAAAATAAATTTTAGTAGGATTAAACACAAACAAGCCGTGTTGGTCCATCCAATACGTAGGTATAAAAATATTGCACCAACATTTTGAACAAATAAAAGTTGGCTCCATTACTTGATGGAAAAGCTGGATCCATTTAAAGGCTCGTGCACACTGGCGCGACGCGACAGCCCGACACAAAGGCACCGCCCGTCGCGCTGCACGCGGTGCCTTTGTGTACGCTGTCGCGTCGCGCCAGTGTGCACGAGCCTTTAAGCGTATCTAGTGAAACAAGTAGTAGTTGTAAAAAGTAATATACCTATAGTACATTTTATATTTATTTTAGTTGACATTTATATAGTAATATTTTTTTGTAAGAAAAGAGCGGTTTCAAGACATTTTTTTCAGTAAAGTAAAACACAAACGAATCACGAATAGTGAATAAGCTTGGTGATAAATTTTGGTTTGATTTTTTTGTTTGCTTGTTTGACAAAAGGCATTTGCCCTGCTTTGGGATATTTCCAGGTCATTCAGGAAGATTATTCAATTGTGATTGTGTACATACAGTTACAAATTGAGGTGGTACCTACATGTGGCTTAGTGGTGCAAATGTATAAACAAGCTAAAATACATTTTGTAAATTAAATACATTGTCAGTACAATATTTATACAACGATGTCATTTCAATGTACCCTTTGTCACTTTCGGAAATAAATTTAAATCCACACACCCAAAAAACAAAAAAAAACTTTCGCAGAACGAGCTTCTAGGTTAATGGTACCGTACTTAATTAAATCAGCACAGTTAGACAAATTTCATATTTTGCAAGTGAAAGCCTCTGTGGCCGCTCGTCACACCGTGTCGTAACAGCGAACAGTCTGAGCTCATGAACAATTCAAGCCAAGTTACATCTCGTTACTCTGAGCAGCGAGCTTGAACATTTATTATTTCTCAGAGATTTCAAGGGACTTAATAAATCAAGATTATTTTACTTTACTTTATACATGAAGATAAGGAATGTAGGTGTAAATAAAAGTAGGCAAATTTTATTTTTGTAGAATTACCTACTGTTGTAAATTAGGTTTTTTTCTTTTTGTCCTTGCTCGAGAAATAAGCATAAATTAAGTTTAATTCAGTATGAAGTATGAGTGAAAAAAAATAAAAAACTGCTCTTTTTAATTTGTTTCAGCCTCTTTATTTACCGCAAGCAAGGATTTCAGCGTATACAATCCAAAAAAAAACCTACATATTTATTTTATCTGTCGACAAAGTTACCGATAACTCGATATCTAAGTTCACCTTGACCTTTCCAACTAACTCAGACACGACGACAAAAGCGGAGCAACACAAATACTAACTGCAAACATTACGAACACAAACACGAAAGCCGAACACAATCAGCTTTGTTTATTTATTTACCGTTATTCGGCGCTCCGTGATCGGTAAATATTCGGACGTTGTGATAGGCGGCCTCAGTCAATATCGGTTGTTATGCAAATTCATTCCTTCATTGGGATTCCCTTTGGTTGGAACTCATGAAGAGTCGGTGGGTCTTTAAAAACGTTCATTCATTTGGAATTTAACGCATGTCAGAGCTAAACAAACCAGTATGAGCTGTGTTTGAAATTCTGTACTACGCTAGGCCAGTTTAATGTCAAAGTCAGGGCGTAGCAACACCAGAACCGGGTCAACGGCGCGTCGTGTTCCACGCGCGCCTCAAAGAGATGTCAGCATAATTGACGGGGTCCGATAGGGCGGATGCCTGACGGGGTCGCGGATTGTTCGAATGAGTTACCGTGGCCCTGGCGCACAGGCAACTGAAGGAACACGGGTGGGTTTTAGTCAGTAAGAGTCTAACACGCCCTTCCGCTCCGCCCAGAGCGGGAGAGGTCATATGATGATTTCCCAACCAAAAAAAAAAAAAAAAGGTGCGTAACAAACGCCGTATCAGCCGTAGGTATTAATGATACGTGGCCCCAAGTTACAGGGGCCCCCGACGAAAGTAAACCAAAAAATCGTAAAATATCCAAAACCTCAAATTCTTATTGACAAGAGGCCCGTATTAGATACCTAATTAAAATATGATGATAAATGAACGTAATTTGAATATGGCTCACAAAAGCTTCAAGCACAGGCGGTGTCTAAATCTCAAGCTCTCATTTAGTAAACACACAGACAACCTATCCGAGGAAGGATGCTCAAATGTTAGATCTTGCTTGACTAGCTCTTGCATTTTTTTTTGTAGTATCACAATAAAAATTAACCTATCCCGGTTCGGAATGCTTAAATTTTTCGCTCTTCAATGTTAGGATACTTTTATTTTCTAGTTCGCGTCACTTGCTCTTGTATTCTCTTAGTAGGGACACAATGACCGCCACACCTAACCTCCCGAGTCACGTAGCTGTTGTATTTATATTGTAAAATAACAATACCCTCCTATTGAGCTTCGCTACAGTCGGGAAGGGGCCTAAGGGCTCCAACAAATTATGATATAGGGCCCCTTTAGGACTAGCTTCGCCACTGATCAAAGTGTTACTATAGACGTGTAGTAGACTACACTCACTTTAATTAACACCTCCGTAAAGTTCGACAAATTAGTCTGTCCAGTCACCTATAAATTAAATTAAATCTTCTTTAAACAAGGAAGTCTAAGATAATCCTATTGAAATATTTATTAAATGATATCTTATAATCCGAAAGCGTTGGACTTATAATACGGAGAAAAATTTGAAGACCATCCGCGCTCGTCGCAGATAATTAACCTACTTCCTAAACCACGGACTATTCCGTGGCCTGGCCTAAACCTACAACTTTATTTTACGTCGGGAGTTAAAACTGTCATAATTCTCTTTTCGTTAGATAGATGTCCGTTATCTTCATTGAAAGCATATTAAGTATCATGAATAGATCGTGTAAAATTAAACTGAAATAAAACTGGGCTGCGTTTTATAAGTAAAAAAATATGTTTTATCAAAAGCCTTTATCTGGATCGATATGACAAAATAATCCCCGGTTACGATAATCGGGGCAGTAAACCTCTACGTAGGTGTTATATCGATAAATCAGTTTAGCTGTTTCATATATATCGTTAAAATTAGCATTTGAATTAGGTGCCTACTGTCAGGGAAAATAGTTTTGTATCAAATTGACACACTACGCCAATTTTCCGTGTTGTAAGTGTAACCATTTCATACGAGTACAACAGTCAAAAGAATGTCTTTTTTTGTGGTTTGATTACAAACAAATAATTTCCTTGTTTATACAGTAATAGATCGATAGAATTTGCATTTGCATTACCCGCCAAACGGTACAATTCTAATGCCGTCGGTGTCCCATTTATTTGTTACTTGAAGCTAACTGCTACGCTGTAATCTATGGCACTGGATGCGACTAAGGTACCATAAGTACCGGTGATCTGTTATTCTGCTCCTCCTCGTAGATTTTCCATTGGTTAGATAAATAAATAACCACCGTAATGCCTTATGGAGAGCTTAACTCGAATGGTTGTACGGCAGTAAAATCATTCGAGCCCTGAGCATCTGGGATTTAAAATGTAGGTATTTAAAAAGAAAACATGCAAAAGCTTACCTGCTGTCCTGCAGAAAACAGAAATAGACATAACGGAAATATGAAACACTAATTTGGTTATAGACATAAACACATGGTTTTTAAAGCTGTAGAAACTATGGACATGTGTTTATTAGAAACATTTGCATTCATAGACAAATCATAGATCAAGTCATGTTAATTATGTTATTAGTTTGTGATTGACAGATAAATAAAAAAAAACAATCGCATAAACTGAATTCGATCATAAGACAGATAAAAATTTCAAAAACCCCCAAAAACCAGAGTGAAAAAAAAACACCTAACACCAAAATCAAGCTCTAATTAACCTTAGTTAACTCATACAATTTCACGTTACAAAGTGAAGTTTCCCGCTAAAAGGAAATTAAAGGGCGAACACGGAACATTTGTCATTGTCCCCCCATTAACGTCCGCGAGGAATCCTGGTCCATCATTCATCTTGTAATAAATTCTTCGAAGTCTTTCGTGCCTTAATATTTCTATTAGGGTTGGTGCTAAAAAGTTTTCAACGGCTTTCGAGAAGCTGACGGTGACGGCTTTTGTATACCTATAGAGTGTCATATTCGCATTTAGCGAAAAAGCTCTTTAAATAAAGATTTAAAAAAAAAAAAAGGACATGACTGATAATTTAATTCTATAGATTTTGAATCAATGAAAAATTGTGTGCGTGAACGAATAACCGTTAAATTAATTCATGTTCTTAATTTAAGAATATAACCTTAAATGACTTTCAGGTTAAATTACCAAGAATGAATTACTTACTTTATTATTAATTACGCAGAATTCGGACATGCCCGTTGGCCAGTACCTAGGTTGCAATAAACATATTGATTCGTAGTTTAGATTAGGCTAGCCAGGCAGAACTAAAGAAAGTCAAAACTCTGTCTATACTGCATGTTTGCAGATATAGAAAAGAAAGCCTCACTGCTAAGCAGATTGCGTGGAAGCAGTAACAGCATCCTGAATGTCATAGGCAATAAGTTAGACAACCCACTGGTGTGGAGCCTCACCCAGAGGACTAAGTCTCTCTTAGTTATTAGGTACTATCATAGTTTTTAAGTTCATACTAACAATATAAATGTAAATCCAAATTTAAATGGATCAATGGTTGTCTGAATAAATTATATAGGTATTAATAAAGAAATAATGGAAGTATGTAGTAGTATGAAGGATGGAGTAAACGTAATGTAAATACGATCAATTTCGAAAATATATTGTATTTTAGTTAAAAATGTGACAAGTACAATAACAATCACCCATATAATAAATAGTCTTACAACGACATCAATATTTTGTGCGAAATAAGTAGTATTTCCAATAAAAAAAATTATCGAATTGAAAATTAGTAGGTACAATACATAATAAGTGTTTAAAAAAATATATTCGACTAGCTTTTTCCCGCGGTTTAGCTCGCGTTAATTTAGACTTTTACAATCAATTCTGGTTATAATTCAATCACGATTCGAAAGACACGTGGCGCCATCTATTATCATAAGAACGTTATTGTTGTTTTTATCGGGAACAGTACTTTTTTTCGGGATGTATGTAGGTATGTCCTTTCTGAACACCTGACAACGTATATGCAAAATTTCAGGATGATCGGTTCCACTAACCTAACCTAAGCACTGTTTAGGCGTGAAAAGGTAACAAACAAACAAACAAACTTACTTTCGCATTTATAATATTAGGAAGGATGTTGTGGAGACTGGAGCCTGTATTAGGAATACCTGTGTTACACGTCTCCAGGCCTCGTGACTATCTGGACAAGTCACAGTAATACAAACATCTACTAATAGATGATTATATTGGAATGGAACATAAAAAAAACAAAACAAAAAAAAATTGGGGTGTGATGTGGGTGTGTAGTGAGTATGTGTTAGTCAAAACTGGCCTTATAATATGATAATTATACGTAGGACATATCGAGCTGTTTTTTTTATGAAATAACTTCCAAGATTACGATTTATTTATTTATTAAAACTTCTCGCACACAATAGTATACAAAGGCGGACTTAATGCCTTAGGCATTCTCTACCAGTCAACCAAGGGTGGTGAAGAGATAAGATGGCAGGTGCTCTATATAACAGACATTACTAATAATAATAATAAATATTAAAAAGATAACATAAGTATTTATAAATAAAATAGGTATACAAGTACCTAAACAGAATATAAACTTATAATACACATACATACATATTTACTATAATATATATGTACATTATACATATACTATATATATACACAAAAAGGGAAGGAGGTAATTGAGATGACTCTACGCTATTTATTTTGAAAATAACTAATTAACGTTACGTTTACTTCGCGCTTTCGTCCTAGCACGAAACTTAGTTCCACTTAGAATTCTCTGATACTAGTTAAGATTAAACTAGCTAGGCAGAATAACAGTCAAAACTCTGTCTATTAAATACCTAATTCAAATATAAAAGTAACGTGTATAGTTAATTTTTTTTTTTAATAAGTACCGTATTTTCATTACGCATTTAGTAAAAAGCTGTTATTTGGACATTACAAACAGACACTTCAATTGTATTTATTTGTATTTACTGTAGCGTGACCTTGGTTGAAACCTATTTCATATAGCATAAGCATAATCCTATTTACAGAAATAAAATCATTTATCATTATCATTTATCTCTTTGAGAGGGAATGGCCTGTAATCTACCACGTGGGCCCAGTGCGGGTTGGTAAATGTCCCATGTCTTCGAATTTTTGGTTCTAGGACATGCCGGTTTCCTCACGATGTTTTCCTTCACCGTTTTGAGAGCAGTGGTGATGAAATTATTTACACACAGTAAAGTGCCTGTCTGGGTTCGAACCCACGACCTACAACTCGTAAGTCGGTGCCGATACCACTGGGCCACCACTGCTCAGAATAATATTTCATATAACTGCCCATCAATTTAAATTCAGTTTTTTTTTCAAATTTTGACGTAAACTCAAGTTTTTTTCCTACAATAAAAAGGGGCCTTCCCCTTTTTATTATAGGAAAAAAACTTGAGTTGCAGAAAAATAAAATGGTTTCAGGTCAATTTTTGAGTCAAGCAGTTTCTTTTCTCTAATACATAAGGTATTAGAGATGAAAGAAACTGCTTATTGCCACAATTGGTTCACAGTCAACCAAGTTTTTTATTTTTACACAAATGGCGTAATATATCTTTGAACCTGGTGTAGACCCGGTTAAAAAGGGCTGCTTCCGGTCCTTTTTCCGGGTACCGGACTATTCACGAGGCTTGCGAGCTGTTTGGTCGCTGTTACCAGCCGCCTAGAATCCATGGAGTTCGAGACTGGCTTTCTGGCGCGCGACACTTGATCGTCGTGTAACTTGCGTTTCCGTCGAGGCATGCAGTTCTTCGAAGCTACGGTTCGTCTGCACCCAGGAAACCATCCAGGCAACCATCCAAGAAACCATCCCCCTTTATATTAATCGTTAAATATTTGTTGGTTTACATTCGAATGATAGTTGATCTCTAACCATGACTGTTTTTCAATCGGGATAACTTAGGTAATCTTTATAAGATTATATTCATTTGAAAGTTTAGGTAATTTAGCGGCCACGAACATAAAAACCGATTGCATTCGATTCGCTAGTTCGGAAACCAAATACGTAACAAAGATTTACCACCCAATATGCCTTAAGTTTACGCGTAGCTACTCTCTTTTCGTTTAGGCCAATTTACCTGTTCTGCAACTGTTTTAATACCTGATATTTAATTTGTTTGGTTGTTTGTGTATGTGAGTTTGAATGTTTGTAAACGCACCCACAATGCAGGAGAAATTCCTAGAGCGGGAAGTTAAAAAAAAAAAAAAAAAAAAAATGTTTTTTTTATATATTATATTGGTGAATATCCTTATTTATTTCGCTACAGTATGTATGTATGTATGTATGGATTTTATTCGAGAGAGAGACTACTGAAGATACTGAAGTAACCTGTATATTAGGTCTTTACCTATGAAATTGCCGTTCTGCAGTACTGGCCATTTCAAATCAAAATAATTTTTGTTTGGCTAAGAATTCTAATTTCAAATTAATTTTATTTTAAAAACATGGATTTTTTTTTCTAAAAGTAGTCATTTCTTTATTGATTAGTGTTACATTTTCATCGCATTTCAATCTTTTTCGTCATCATGGATACGTTAAAATTTCGAGTAATTATGGAATATGAGTACCGTCGTGGCAGCAACGCGGCACAAGCGGCACGCAACATCAACGACGTTTACGGAGCTAACACTACAAACCAACGCACCACCTGTTATTGGTTTGCTCGCTTCCGTTCTGGAAATTTCGACCTGAAAAATGAACCTCGCGGTCGTCCGAAGACTTTGGTCGACAATGACGAATTAAAGGCGATTGTGGAAGCTGATGATACACAATCTACGGCTGAATTAGCAGCAGCTTTCGACGTTAGCGTCAAAACAATATTGGTCCATTTGCGTCAAATTGGCAAGGTAAAAAAGCTTGACAAATGGGTGCCCCACGAACTCAATGATCGCCAGCGCGAAGTACGCGTCGAGACGTGCCTTGCACTGCTCAACAGACACACAAATGAAGGAATTTTGAACCGCATTGTTACCTGCGATGAAAAATGGATTCTGTTTGATAACCGTAAGCGCTCAGCAAGTTGGTTGGATCCTGGTTCAGCACCTAAACAATGCCCTAAACGAAAACTTACCCCTAGAAAAGTGATGGTCACTGTTTGGTGGTCTAGCGCCGGTGTGATTCATCACAGCTTCTTACCAAACGGGGTGAGCATTACTGCAGATGTGTACTGTGAAGAACTGAACACAATGATGGAGAAGCTGGCGCATCTC
Organism: Griposia aprilina; assembly: GCA_916610205.1. NCBI lineage: Eukaryota > Metazoa > Arthropoda > Insecta > Lepidoptera > Noctuidae > Griposia > Griposia aprilina. The sequence continues at coordinate 7,072,887 of OU744299.1, forward strand.
CAACCAGCATTGGTCAATCGCTCGTCTCCGCTGCTCCTGCACGACAACGCGCGACCTCATACTGCACAGCAGACGGTCTCCAAGTTGCAAGAACTGGGGTTGGAAGCTCTCCGTCATCCGCCCTACTCACCAGACCTTGCGCCTACAGACTACTACTTTTTCCAGAATTTGGATAACTTCTTGGCGGGAAAAAAATTTAATACCCGAGAGGCAGTACAAAATGCCTTTGAAGAATTTGTTGCCTCCCGTCCAGCTGATTTCTTTAAGAAGGGCATCAATAAACTGCCACTGCGATGGCAAAGATGCATTGATTGCATGGGTGATTACTTCGATTAATACAAATAAAAAATTCATGAAAAAAATTCGTTTAAATTTTTTCATACAAAACGGCAATTTCATAGGTAAAGACCTATTATTATCACAACTGATAAATCTTTATCGTTCCTCGTAGTAAAAGGAAAAATAAAAGACTTTTTCAATGAAAAAATAAAATGTCATGCTTTGACGCGAGATCTAATTGAGCTTTTTCCTTTGCTTCCAGATTATCAAAGCATGTTTTTGCTTGGTGATGTGGCTGCAACGACTTGCCTGATTAATTCCTTTTCGCTTTCAACTAGCTAAGGAATATCTGTGAAGGATTTTTGTGGGCGAATTTTACTTTTTGGTTGGCAGGAGATTAATCACGACAGAAATGTTGTAAAAAGGTATTTTTTTTAGGAAATTTTCGGTTACCACACAGTATGTGCCGATGTGTAACGGCATGAATTTAATCGAACCTCAAATTTCCGTTTTTTTTTTTTTTAATAAGCATTATTTATTAATGTTAATAAGATTTTAGTAAACCTCAAATAATTCCAATGGTAGGGTCCAAAAATACAAAATAGCCGAGTAACTGTGACTAACTTGGATGTAGCGCCACCTCGGCTCGCGCGCGGTTGGTGACAGTTCTAACCTAACCCGTTTGGTCGGGTCTTAGCATAGTTACTAAGACCAACTGTGTAAAAAGGCCAGAATTTTTTAAGGAAGCTCATTAATTAAAAAAAAATTGTGTGTGTGTGTGATCAATAAGTTTTTAAAGGAACAGTTAAATATTTCCCATGGATAACTTTCTTTAAGTAAATAAAATGAATACAAAAATGATTGAAAAGGATAAATTAATAGCTAACAGTGTAGAAACAAACTGCTTTTGAAAAAGAGGTAGATCTGGGATTGGCTAAAAATGATGAAAACTTTTTCAACAAGTCATCTAGTTTTTAAGTCTATCGCGATGAAACGGATTACTATTTTAACTCCTTTTAAACGAATTGTTTCATGTTGTCTACTTATAACAATACCAGCATATAAGTATAGTGTCTACTTAACAGTCTGTTACAATATCAATTAGGCTAATCAGGCGATAATTGCAGGCTAATGCTTTTGGCTACCTTGCATACCATGGACGCTTTATCCTAGGTGATTAAATCATGATAATTAGTTCGGGGAACTGATTCAAACATACTAGTTAAATATTAAATGGGAATATAGAATTTGGTTAATCCGGGTAGTTGGTTGTTTGGCAATCAACTGAAATTTAAGTCATCAGTGAGAACTCTTGAATGTTAAGTCATCAGTGAGAACTATTGAATTTAAGTCATCAGTGAGAACTCTTGAATGTTAAGTCATCAGTGAGAACTATTGAATTTAAGTCATCAGTGAGAACTCTTGAATTTTAAGTCATCAGTGAGAACTCTTGAATTTTAAGTCATCAGTGAGGACTCTTGAATTTTAAGTCATCAGTGAGAACTCTTGAATTTTAAGTCATCAGTGAGGACTCTTGAATTTTAAGTCATCAGTGGGAACTGGGGGCAACTGCAAAATTTTCCGAAGAGTTAAGGCTCAGACAGGCGCGATGCGACTCTTGTAGAACAATATCCGTGAAGTTTTCATAGAAAATGTTCTACTAGAGTCGCGTCGCGCCTGTTTGCGCGAGCCTTTAGGCGCAGGTGTACCTATAGTACACCCACATTACGCCAGTTATGTTTAAAATCTATGTAAAAGAGGGCGAGCCTATTGCCATCAACCGGAAAAAAAACTCGATTACTGAATTCATACATTGGATAGTCTTAGACAAAACATGCTTCGTGAGCTTTTTTACACTAGACTTAAATTCTGACAAAGTTGTGCTGTTAGGTTATCTATAGGCAAAAATAGCACTATTATATAACTATAACGTTACGTCTACGTTACGTTACGTTACTTTTACGTTTTATCGACAAGACCGTATACCTACATAGGACTTTCCGCTTTATCAATAGTAAAGTAAAATTTCTACTAGGTGCTCATAGTGCTACTAATGGCTTATAGAATATTCTCAAGTTGATTTTGCTTCACTTCATCTGTGAAACCGTGTTCGGTAAACCGTGGCTTTTCTAAGTGAATGCATAATTTTGAATATTTTTACACGAATCCTGTAAGCGAGAATCTGAGGCGCAAATTTTTCAAAATGTTGAAAAATTCCTGACAAATAAGTAAACAATGATGATTTTAATTACCTACGACCTCTCCACGTTTTGGACTTATAAGATAAAGGCTCTGTTCGAGTCCGAAATCAGTCGGTAAATCCCGTAAACAACGAGTAGAAAACTGTAAACAATTATCGATAATGAACTTTAGAGTTGTCAGCCTTTGTCTTTGTCAGTCTTTGTCGTTGTCAGTCTTTGTCTTATTAATTGATAAATGTTATTACTCCATTTCTGAATTTCTAAATGATAAAACTTTATAGTTGCCTAATTAATCCTGCCATCTTTACTTCTTTATTTTATTGACCATATTACGAGTATAAGAATTTTCATATTGACAGTATTTTAGACTTATTATTAGAATTATTATTATTATTAAGAATTTATCCAGATTATGATTGTTATAATTAATTGCAAATTTGACCATGAAAGACGTATGTAACTGACTTAATTCCTGTTTTGTTTTGTTGAAATTATTTTGTTTATATTAATATTTTTGTATGTAATAATTTGCACGCCGTACGGTAGACTGTAGCCGATCTCATTAATTTATGTACAACATCTTATAACTGTATACCTACATTCATAGCAAATAAATTTCTGATTCTAATTCTGAGAGCTACTTATGTCTGCGTAATATCATGGCTTTATTAAGTTTCTCTCGAACTGAACAGGATTAGCGAAGTATAATCTTATTACCAATGTACTCGTAACGCTCTAAAAGGACATAGGTATAGTGACCTTATTGGTGATGTTCTTCAGAAAGGTCAGGTGCGTAGTACTCAGAACCGGCGTGCGTGTATGACCAGCACCCTAATTCGTAACAGACTGTTTATCTCAATCTTTTTGAAGCCTATTGCTAATCCATTGCTTATTATGTTCGAAAAATTTGTCTGCTTAACAACGTAACTAACGCAATGAATGTCGATGAATTGTCAAAATGAAACCCTGTTAGTGTGTTACGTAATTTCCCCGCTGATGTATGAACGTAAGCGAGGCAAAAGGAGTATGTAAGGATTGTAGCAGGAGGCGTTCTGTAGTTTCTGCCTACCCCCGTGGGAAGAAGGCGTGAGTTAATGCATGTATGTATGTATGTATGAACTCGTAAGTTTCCTCTTCTCTTGAATAAAAATACTTAATCTGCCTTTTCCCAACTAAATTGGGGTCGGCTTCCAGTCTAACCCGATACAGCTAAATACCAGTAGTTTACGTGGATCAACTGCCTATCTGACCTTCACAACCCAGTTGGTTACTGGGTATCACGATACCCTTTGGGAAGACTGGTTGTCAGACTACCAGTAACGACTGTTAAAGATCTACGAAGGACAGCCGGGACCAACGGTATAACGTGCTTTATGAAGCATGGAGGGGTCTCGATATGTAAAGGATGGTCACCCATCCACGAATTGAACGCGGCAAGCGTAGCTTACCAAATGTTAAGCTACGCTTGATCTACCCGTGTGGCTCTTATCATTTAGCCACGAGCCCCTCCTTAGTACTCTTCTCTTGAATAATAAGTATAAATTTTAGGTACATTCTTGCCTCCACTTCATCATAACCTACTCAAAATCTCCACAATCCCTCCCCCCGCTCCCATACCCATCAATAGACCCTTTATAACATAATCATAATTATGATTAATCAAATTGCTCGTCAGAATGGGCTCACATTCACAAATTGAATTATATCCACATGTTTACTTAGCTATTGTATTCACTAAATATTGGATAGACTTTGAAGGAGCATAATCCTAATGCTATTAAGGAGTTACGACTAGTTAGCATAGAAAGATAAATACTTATGTATTATCTTGGACCTAAGAGGATTTATTTGTTGATTAAAATAGACAAGGTATGGGACCAGTTTCGTGGTGTAAAGATGTTAAGAAAACAAAAATCAGCTGGGCAATTGCATTACACACATAAAATGAAAATTGATCGAAATGCCTTTTATTTTGACAGCTCAGCCATGTTCATTGCGTTAACTATGTACGTCGTTAAGCATACATATTTTTCAAACCTATGAAGCAATGAATTAAAACATTCATAAAAGTTGCATGTTCGGTAAGTTAAAACATGTGGAACTGAAGTTGACCCCAGAGAAAACTCAGCGAAAAATAAGAAAAATTGCTTAGAAAAAAAAGTGTAGCAAATGGGAATATAACTTAAAACTTAGAGAAAAGAAAGATTGAACTAAATGATTCAACATTATTCTTTCAACGTGATTATTATGGTCATGAAAACGCGGTGGATTACGGACCGCACCCTTCTACAGAGAGAAGGCCTGTTTCCTGTGGGAACGTTATAGAAAGACTGATTCTTGCTTGTGCTATTGTCATGAAAGATTTAAATGAAGAAATCGCCGGATATTGGACAAGACGAGTCCTACTAAAAGTTGTAGTGCCGAAAATGGTAACAAAAAAATTGTATGTAGGACTGTCAATTGTAGTTTAAAAGATAAATAAAAGAAAAATTATTAAACCCACGCTTCTTCAGTCCCAAAATATGCAACACAGACTAGAGCTGGGTTCACCATTTTAATTTTAAATTCAGAGACACTTGCCGCTGACCAAGCACGACCTAGTTTTGGTTTGCATAAATATTTTTTTGTGAACACAATTCAAGATGGTTTAATTTTCATATTGCTTCGTTACAAATATGAGTTTAGTTTACTGAGAATATATTTTCTTGTAAAAGTATCTTGGTAGCTCTGTCGTAAATAAGAAAGGCAGTTTCAAGATTATTTATTTAAATCCTGCCTTAGCTAATAATTATTCTATATCATGCGGGTCTATTTAAAACGGAATTTTCCGAATGTTTCTGTTTTAGACATACATACATACATACATAAACTCACGCCTTCTTCCCATGGGGGTAGGCAGAAACTACAGAACGCCACCTGCTACGATCCATACATACTCCTTTTGCCTCGTTTACGTTCATACATCTGGTCACACACGCACGCCGGTTGTGAGTACTACGCACCGGACCTTACTGAAGAACATCACCAATAAGGTCACTATATGTCTTCCTAGGGCGTCCCCTCCCGGCGTTTCCACTCACATCTGCCTTGTAAATACCTTTTGTTAATCGCCCTTCATTCATCCTCTCAACATGACCAAACCATCTTAGCATACTCTTTTCAATTTTTGTCACTGCATCTTCCTTTAAACCGCACCATTGCCTTATCACATCATTCTTCAGTCTATTATTCATAGTCACACCATGCATGCTTCGCAAGGAATGCATTTCCACAGTATTTATTCCACTTTCATGCTTCTTTTGCCACACCCAACACTCACTTCCATACATAAGCGTAGGCACCAGCACACCATTGTAAACAGCCAGTCGTGCTTTTTTGGACATCAACTGGTTGGTTACAATTGCATGTGTAGCACCATTCACTTTATTTCCCGCATTTACCCTTCTTTCCACATCTCCATCAATCTTTCCATCCCTTGTAAATAGACTCCCCAAATATACGAACTCACTTACTTGCTCCACACACTTATCATTTAATTTCAGATCACATACCGATACATCCTCTTCTCTTTCAAACACCATGACCTTCGTCTTATTCACATTTATATTCATCCCTTTCATTTTAAATGATTCATCCATCACAGTCACCATGTCGTGCAACCCTTCCGCTGACGATGCAAGTAGAACTTGATCATCTGCGTAGAGAAGGCATTTGACAGGCAACTCATTCAACGTCAATCCATACTCACCTTCTTTCAAATCTGTCAGACAACTATCCATGTACAAGTTGAACAGCCATGGTGACGCTACACAACCCTGTATAACATTCCTCGAGATGCAGAACCAGTTCGTGTATGCCCCATTCATCCTAACACAAGCACTGGAATCCTTGTATAAAGATTTCAGTGCCCGTACTAAGCGCCAGGCCACACCGTACAAGGATAGTGTCGACCACAGTTCTTCCCTCCACACACTGTCATAGGCCTTCTCCAAGTCCACGAAAGCACAGTAGACTTTCTTGTGCTTTGCCAGATGTTTTTCGGCTATGCACCTTAGGGAGAAGATCTGATCCATACATCCCATTCCCTCTCTAAATCCTGCCTGCACATCCCATATTTTCTCACCTGTCACTCTTATCACTCTATTTATTAAAATCTTCGCATATAGTTTGCCGACAACACTCAAAAGACTAATGCCGCGGTAGTTTTTACATTCCTGCTGAGAGCCTGTTCCCTTATATAGTGGTACGTATAGAGCCTTACACCAATCATCCGGCACACGGCCATATCTCCAACACATATTAAAGATCCGGCACAGCAGGCTTGCTACCACCCCGTCACCTCCCTTCAGCTTTTCAGCAGACACTCTGTCGTACCCTGCAGCTTTCCCAACTTTCATCCCTTTTAGCGCTCTTACGATCTCATCTATTTCTATTTCATTCTCTTCATCTACATCTGAGCTTGGGTCTTCAGAACTGGCGTCTGCCCAGTTGCCCACTCCTTGCACACTATCCTGACAACTAAATAAACTTTCAAAATATCCCTTCCAGCGTTCCAAGACCTTACATTCTTCGCTTAATAAACATCCATCTTCTGCTCTTATAACATTCATACTCGATGTTCCTGTCACTCCGCGAGCCAATCTTACCTGTTTCCAGAACAGCTTAACACTGGCCCTGAAGTTATCAGAGAACTTCCTGTTATACTTTTCTTCTTTTTCATCCTTTTTCATTTTTACCATCTCTTTCACTTTCGTTTTCATTTCGGAGTATCTCTTCTTCACTTTTTCCAAATCATCTGTCACATTCGTTGCCTGATTCATTCTATTTTGGGCCTTACAGGCTAACACATTATGCCAGGCCTCTTTTTTCTTCCTCACAACCTCTTTAAATTCACCATCTACCCAAGTATCATTCGTTCTACTACCACCTTTTTTCTGCGCCAGACCACATACTTTTGTGGCTACTTGCACCATACAATTTCTTGCTATATTCCATACTTCTTCTAGGCTGTAGTCATTCGCATCATCAAATATTTTATCCGTCTTCATTTTTACTTCCCTCATATATTCCTCTTTTACTTTTAATTCTTGCAGTCTTTCTACTTTTATTCTTTCTAGACAGCAGTCACAGGAACTCGAACTCGATGACGCCAATGCCTGAACAGACCATCCACCCGACACATAACCAGATAATGATCAGTCCCTACATTAACGCCCCGATATGCCCTAGTATATGTAACATTACACTTTAATCTTTCATCCACAACCACAAAGTCGATCATTCTTCTGCTGTCTTGCCTTTCCCACGTATACCTGTGAACCTTTCTATGATTAAACATAGTGTTCATAACAGACAAATTCTTCTCTACACATATATCTAGTAAACTCATCCCATTCTCATTCACTCTATCATCCCCATACGCACCTAATACTTTTTCGTACCCATTCCTCTTTACACCAACCCAACCATTAAAGTCTCCAAGCATAACAATCTTCTCGTTTGACCTACATCCATTCACTAAATCCCTTAACTGTTTTAGAATCAATTTTAAATACTCAAAGTAGTGTACTTAGGTCGAGAAAACAAAACATATTACAAAATAAAACATTTACTACATCAGGATAAATTCAAGTAGCTCACCTTATTTTAATAACATAATACATAAACAGGGCCTATCGAATTACTCATAAGTAGACGCTGCTGTTTTATCAATGTTGCCACCACATACAAAAAAGAAGTATTTTTCAAAAAAAAAAAAAAACCTACGGTTTTCCAATGCCTAATATATATTTATGGAATGGAAAACACGTAACACCAACTTTGGAACCTGTGACAGAGCAGGTACTTACGCTGCATTCCTCGAAAAGTTTTCAACTCAAACACCAAAAACAAATTTAGTCTTGCTTGCCAGAAGTTTAGTTCAAATTCAAATTTATTTATTTTGAGACAACTAAATCCAAAGGTTGGTACACAAAAACTTAGAAACTACTGTTAGTACTTAAATACAATTACAAAGTACAACATTCGTCATATACATCTAATTCTATACAAAAATGCCCCTGTGCTGAGACAACCTAAACCTCCCTAAAAGATTATCAGACGAACGAAATGCCTCAACACAGGTGCACGTACATCTTCAGCTATAGTTTTCAGTATGCTGTTGTGACTCTCGCGCCGGTTTAGCCGTGTCGTCCCACTCACTGTCGAACGTTCTAAAGAATGACTGAAGCTTTGTCGAGACAGTGCTTCCTTACCCAAACCATTGGTTCCACCCGCTGAAGATCTCCCACTTGGACATGACTTGCCTTCGGTAACCTGGAAGTCGTCTAAAAAGAGTCCGGACCCAAGTTGGCCGAAGAAAAGAAAACCTATTCAGGTGGAGATTCATAGACGACTTCGTCTTGCGAGTGTAAATGTGGTTCTATTCCACAAACGATGAGACACTTGATATCGGTCCTGCGTGTCCTGTCAGCTGCGCCAAACACGAAGCAGAATTCCGGGCCGAGACACGCTATGAAGAAGAACAAGTTTAGCCCAATTTCTCCAAAACCCACGCATTTCGAAGTACATAGAATATTGACGTCACGCTGCAGTTAAATGATGGCGAGGAGCGACATCGTGGCTTCGCTCACTCGTCGTTATAGCTACTATTTTAGTACAAAATCAATATTATGACGTCAAAACATCTCTGCGAAAGAAGTATATCGAAAATAGATAGCGTTTACCCGGTTCGTATATTTTACCGTCCGTTATCTGCTAATATTAAGACGCGTTTACCTGAAATCATGATAAAATGTTGTTATTTTGTTGTTGATTAAAATTGTAGCTTGTATCGTAGTATACGTTTTACGATTAGCAACGTTTTGCATATAAAGTTTATTGTTCAATAATTGCACCATATTATAAATGAAATAGCATTTGCCAGCGGCTTCGCCCGCATGCTGTATCTCATTTACCAAGATTAAAAGTACCCTGTGTGTTAATTCAGGTTATAAACTATCTGAATCTATTTTTATGGTGTACATAATAAAGAGTATTCTATTCTATTCTATTCTATTCTGAATGCCAAAAGTCATTCAGAGCCGTTGAGCCGTTTTTGCGTGATTGAGTAACAAACGTACAAATATCTAAACATACAAGTACAACCACATAATTGTAGGATATACTGATTCTTATACTATAGGATCCCCTGTGTCATGAGTACCAGCATCTTCCATAGCAGATTATGCAAAACAATGAAAAAATATTAATGAGATAGCAAAAAAGAATAATTAAAAAAAGCGACCAAGTGCGTATCGGTCTCGCACACGAAGGGTGCCCTACCACCGTACATTTTATATTTTTTTATAGCGGCCATAGTAGTACTTACTCTGTGAAAATTTCAAGTGTCTACCTACAACGTCCTGTGACATACGAACGGACAGTGAAGCTAAGTAACAGGATCCCCTTATTACCCTTTGGGTACGGATCCTTAAAAACTAACGATCAGTTAAACTTAGTATGAGTAGTAAAAGTAACGATTCGTTTTCCAATATAGGAACAGATAACGAGTTGTACGCCGTGAGCTGAGTAAATACAGTTTTGAAAACGAATTGTCTTTCCATTAAGCAGGAATAACAGGCCCTGAGGGGTATCAAAAGTGATCAAGAGTACGCCATGAAATAATCGGAGCTAGCCAGAATTTTAGATGGAAAAATAATTGGTTATAAGCGACATATATATGTCAACACTTGTTTATGATCACAGCTTCGCCAGCCTGGAAATTGGAAATTATCCCATGGGAACGTACTACCGGGATAAAAAGTATCCTATGTGTTAATCCAGGTTAAACACTATCTGTGTGCCAAATTTCATCCAAGTCCATTCAGCCGTTTTTGCGTGATTTAGTAACAAACATACAAATCATCATAATCGTTGAATAGTGACGGATCTGACACATGATAAACTTAATTTTCGTTTTTAATGTAGTAATATTATTTTATGATGATTACATCATAAAATAATATTACTACATTAAAAACAAAAATTAAGTATATCAAAAATTAAGTTATCCAAATATAGTAAAAAGTGACTTTCGTATTTTTTTCAAAATCGTCGTTGTTCTACGATCATGACGAAATATACAAACTATCACATTAGTAGTAAGATTTAGAAGACACGTAGTTACTCGCTAAGCTACACAATGAAGCTTAAATATTAATTTCAAACTGTGCTTTGATTGCCACTAAGCAGTCCCAATTAGTGTTCATGTACTAATTTTAACTCTGTCTAACTTACAGATCATGGGTGAATATCACTTTGACTTGACTGGTAGAAAATGCCTCAGACTTTAAGTCCGCCTTTGTATAGTATTGTTTACTTGTGCATAAAAAAAAATGAATATTAATATGTTTATTATTATTTTCTCCTTTATTTAATTATATACCTACATATAAATTATATTTTTAAATATTAGAATATAAAAAAATAGTAGCCCACCGGTATCGGGAACAGGGTCCAAGCTACCGGTCAGGGCTCATTATTATTGTTATTATATTTGAATATAAGTCTCAATATTGTAGTAATACAACATCGCACTAGGGAAGAATTGATGAACATTGAAGAAAAAGCTGTCCGTGTGGCGGAGCACATGATTGATATGATAGGTACAACACGTGCCATTCACACAATACAATAAAACTACTTAAATTCTAAGATTAGACAAGTTGTCACGCTGTACAACTTCTGAAAACCCACAGCCACTCATTTATTTCGTGACAAACCATAATCGTGCACTCCGAGACACGGAGACCTCTCAATAGCATATAGAGTGCTCGCCAATTTATGGACTGACCTCACACAGAAATCTAACCGCGCAGCTGTTATTTATTTACGAGTCTCTTTAATCCTTTTGATAAAACGATTCCTTAGCCCTGTTTTACGACAGTAGAGGGTTAGATTCAATGCCAAGAATCTAAACCAGCGAAGTTTATTAAACACCTATTATTTCTCCACTCTATTACTTTCTGAATCAAGTCTTTGCTCCCTAAGGACGCGTAAACTTCTTGTTATTGTATTACTCTTATATTTTTCCTCCAATTTCGACTTAATATTGCCGTCACGACCACAATACCGTTGTCTCAGTTGCTCTCAAGGGCGTAGAAAGGGAACAAAACAAGACAAAAGAAATCTAACGAATCTCTGAAGAGCAGAACTTGTGTATTAGCTTTGTGTTGTGTTTCTTAATTAAAGTGGTGATAATGAGAATTGTGTGGCGCGTTATATGCGAGACTTGGACTGTAGTGCAGCTGTTAATACTGTTAAGGCGCTACCCAGAGCAAAACCTTGCGATAGTGTGTTATTCAAAGGCTAATTGTAAAACTCATTAATTAAGAGTAATAAACTACATCTTAAAGCACATTATTAATGTTCAATATCCTACGTTTCGTTTTGATTTCCCTGAAAACAAAACAACAATAAAGTACTTAGTTCTGAATTCAAATTATTATACACGATATATCTAATAATTGATGTAATTGATGGACCTGGAAATTAGCATTCGTTTGTATGCGGAAATCCGATGTTTCCCGAGGGACATTAAGACAATAGTTGTACTGTACGTATTACCCCATAGCTGCGCCAAATAAGCCCAGTATATCGAAAGCGTTCCTTTACATACTCTTACTCCGTCTTATGAGATACGAACTTAACATTTCTTATCATGAACTATGCGCTGAGTAAGCAACCCGTCAATGGTTAATATAATAACTTTAAATTTTGTATCCCTTCCAACTTATTGGCGTACGTGACTTTTCCCGAAGCACATATGCAGTTTGATTTTTTATTCTTTGAATATCACACAAGAGAGAGAATGGAAAACGATGAATTTTTGGAATTAGGTCACCATTTTACTTGACGCTGCCAATGGTAGCTTATATGCTAGTGGTAAAAATAAAAAGCAAAAATCCTTTTAAAAACAAAGCTATTATTTAAATTCTCTCAAAAGAAAAAAAGAAAAATTTCCTTTAAAATTATAACTATCAATTTATATATTCATTATACACAATTTATAGGATCACAAAAGCTCGGCGAGCGATTTACTTGTGTAAATAAACTAGTAGCTATTTAATTGAATAACTTAATCTGCAATTTTTTTTTTTAATTTTAAATTTCAGTTTGTTAAATACTTATAGGTACTTAAGCAAACCTCAAAGTGAAAAATAAAAAAAAAATACAAAACAAACAACGGACTTCCAAAAAAGCACAAAAAACCGTGAAAAATAACTTTAATTTCGAAAGTCGCTGGTTTTGGTTTTCTATTTTCGTTTTTGACCACCGACTTCCGAAATTAAAGTTATTTTTCACGGTTTTTTGTGTTTTTTTGGAAGTCGGTTGTTTTTTTGTATTTTTAACCGACTTCACAAAAAGGAGGAGGTTCTCAATTCGTCTGTTTTTTTTTTTTTTTCTATTAGCTCAGAACTTTTTTCTGGGTGAGCCGATTTGGATGATTCTTTTTTTATTTGATAGCTGGTACTTCACATGTGGTCCCATTTAAATTTGATCAAGGTCTGACCAGTAGTTTTTGAGTTATCCTTAATACTGCATTTTTTTCCACTTAGTTTATATGGATGATGTGTTAATAATTTCCTGTCACTGTTATGTACACACCAAGTAGTGGTTATTTTCACGTCTTTTAGTGTTTTTTTTGGAAGTCGGTTGTTTTTTTGTAAAATAGTTTTTATTTTTCACTTCTTAGTTGCGGTACCTACCCCACACAAATTCGTACACCAATAATTGGTATCTAAATAACAGTGACAGAAATTATTAAAACATCATCAATAAAAACTAAGTGGAAAAAATATGCAGTGTTAAGGATAACTCAAAAACCAACAACTCAGAACTTGATCAAATTTAAATGGGACCACATGTGAAGCACGAGTTATCAAATAAAAAAAAAGAATCATCCAAATCGGTTCACCCAGAATAAAGTTCTGAGCTAACACGCATACAAAAATGAATATTCCTGTTTCCTTGTTTATTGTGTATTCCTACTGCTACTCGTAGTGTGTTACGCAATTAACCCGCTGGTTTAAATACCAAGTGATTTCGATCGTGTTAATAGATGCAGAGTTGCAGTCTAATAATATTCTAATATTATAAGAACGGCTTATAAATCTCAATACAAAGACGAGGTTAACCGAGAATTAAATCAATATTAATACTGGCGGTTGACATGGCTTGAAGTGAATACATAGATGAGAACTAAAAGTATATGGACGAAAAAGACAATTCTGCGTGGACACCAAGTAAAATTGGGTCGGGAAGATGATGATAACTTGTAGAGGCTCATTTAATATACACTAGCTTCTGCCTTCTTCTGAGAGCAGTGGTGGCCTAGTGGTATCGGCCCTGACTTACGAGTTGTAGGTTGTGGGTTCGAACCCAGGCAGGCGCTTTACTTTGTGTAAATCATTTCATCACCACTGCTCTCAAAACGGAGAAGAGAAACATCGTGAGGAAGCCGGCATGTCCTAGAACCAAAAAATCGAAGACATGGGACATCTACCAACCCGCACTGGGCCCGCGTGGTAGATTACAGCCCATTCCCTCTCAAAGAGAGGAGGGCTGTGTCCCAGCAGTGGGAACACTATAGGCTGATTATGCTAGCTTCTGCCCGCAACTTCGTCCGCGTTAAATTTTTTGTTCCCCCGACCCACCCCGTCTTATCGCATCACCTGCCCGCGCTATCACTTCGTTTTCGCTTAACGTTCTTTCTGACTTTTTTATCTTTTTCTTCGGCTCTTAAGAGTCATAGCGTGATGTTAAATAGCCTATAGCCTTCCTCAAGAATTGGGCTATCAAATGCAAACATAATTTCCATATTACTTTCTACATACGAACTATAATATTAGTATAGATAACATATAAAAAGTCAGATACCACTATCCTATAGGTACTTATTCCTACACACATAATTATCATCAACCAATACAAACCCCACCAATTACTATAATGACATCTCCCAACCCTTCAAAACTATATATATAACAATAAATAACCAAAGAGGTTCCACACTGAGACCGTCCCTTCAAAGTACGAAGGTAAGCAAGTAAGGGTTGCGTGGGATCCAGATTAAGGAATATAACTTGAGGCTATTGAGGCATTCAACAAGGAGGCGGGGAGCAAAGAGGCTGTTTATCTTAGAAGCGTGAAACGGCAGGTATTTAATGTCTTTGTTCAGTGTTACTGAGCGAAAGGGTCTGTATTGTGAACTAGTGAACTATGTGGGTACAATTGGATGTGTCATTTCGGCTGTAAGTGTAGAGGGATTAGGTATTGTATCTATCGGATAAACTTTTGTTTGTTATTGGTGATAAACAGAGATCGGATATTCGGATGCATATTTACCTAAAGTTAATTTTTGCTATGAAAGTATGGAAGCGGCTTCTTAAAATATATTTTTTTGTAAAAAAAACCCGGTTGGTATGCCAGCAACACCGGAAATGCCTAACTAGTCTGGTTTATAGTATGGAAAAAATCACTTATACAAAAAAAATAACCTGGGATTCTTGGATTGCATAACTATTCAGATGCATATTTATTTAAAATTAATGTTTATCCCTCATGCGAATATGTGTATGAAGGGTGTAAGAGGAGAGGTGGTGTGTGTTAGTTAAGGTTAAGACTTTTTCGATACAAAAGCACATGTCATATTAGCCAACATCGCAACTTTAGGTGAATATGCATCCGAATATCCGATCTCTAGTAATAACTGATACGATAAAATCTTAATTAGTCGTATGCTTTGTGTAATTTTGAACTTTTTTCTAAATCTACAAACCAATAAAAACTTTTTCCAAAAAAACAACCGACTTCCAAAAAAAACACTAAAAGACATGAAAAATAACTTTAATTTCGGAAGTCGGTGTCTTTGGTTTTGTATTTTCGTTTCTGGCCACCGACTTCCGAAATTAAAGTTATTTTTCACGTCTTTTAGTGTTTTTTTTTGGAAGTCGGTTGTTTTTTTGGAAAAAAGTTTTTATTTTTCACTTTTTAATTGCTGTACCTACCCCACACAAATTCGTATACCACTACTTGGTATGTAAATAACAGTGACAGGAAATTATTAACACATCATCCATATAATTTAAGTGGAAAAATTATGCATTATTAAGGATAACTCAAAAACTACTGGTCAAACCTTGATCAAATTTAAATGGGACCACATGTAAAGCACCACCTATCAAATAAAAGAGTCATCCAAATCGGTTCACCCAGAAAAAAGTTCTGAGCTAACACAAATAAAAACAAAAAAAAAAACATACAGACGAATTGAGAACCTCCTCCTTTTTGTGAAGTCGGTTAAAAAAAACGAAATCGATTGATTTGAATCGATTGTTACCTCAGTCATCAAAATCGGATGAGTAGTTTAAGCGCTACGGTGGAACATACGTGAATACAACCATACATACATAGACTGCTAAAATGATAACCCTTCCTTTTGGCGTCGCCGTAGTCGGGTAAAAAGAATAGCTTATATAGCTATGCGGGCGGTGAAGGTGACGGGGTTCGCACGAATTCATGCCGGCCGACACCTGGCCGGGGAAGCGTGACGAAATGCGCAAGCACTCCGGCTACAGGTAGCAGCAGAACACCGTGTGGTTTTAGTGAGCAAGAGTCTGACAGACCCTTTCACCCACCCCAGGGTGGAGGAAATCCATGAGTATTTCCAAATGATAAAAAAAATGGTAGCTATGCAAGCTCACTTTATTACACTATACATTAATAACAATAAAACGCATTACAACTCTTGCGCATTACAAATTTCTTATATAAAACCATTTGATTTAAGATATTATATAAACTATGTAGGTAGCTGAAATTGTTTAAAGTACTGAAGGCCTCACTGTATACTTATGGTCCCCTTAAAAATGAAGAGGACTAAAGTTTTGAAAGGACCATAGTAGTAAACAAAAATGCTAGGTACAAAACTTCAAACGATTTTTACACACCTCGTCACTTTACAAAAAAGGAAACTTACGCCTAAGTAACCTCGTTTGAAAACTCGGTCAAAATGTGGATGATGAGGTAATGACAAAAGTCGGTAGCCCGTTTGCACATTTAACTATGGTAGCGCCACAAAATCATGCAAAAAAAAGTATAGAATATTATAATAATAGTATAAATATTTTTTAATAACCCTAACAGATAATTACTACACAGCACTGATCTTAATCTTTATAATGTTATATTTTAATATTAGTTTTAAACAAAAATATATTAAATACTTTTTGCTGTGCTCTATTGAATCCGTAATTGTACCTTAGCTTTAAGATATTGTTAACATTAAGGAACTCAAAATATAAAAAAATAATACTTAAACTTATTATAAATTAAAGTTGCCTTTCGTGTCCGTCTGATTGACCGCGTTGTTTTTCTAAACTTTGCGACGAATTTTGATGCTGTTTTCATCGTCATTTAGAGAATTTATTCCGGAATGTTTATATAATTATGTTAATATTAAACTTACACATTATTATAATAAACAAACCTCGACGATTTGTCAAGTACTAAAAACCGAGCCAAACAGGGGCGAGCGGGTCGCTAATTATGAATAATATAAAGGTAAGCTCTGTACAATGAGCGAAAACGCACGCACACAGAGACACGCTTCACGTACAGCGAGTGCAAGCGCACTCGCGACTGACATCTGTTTGACATCGCCCACCGTACGTAAATACGCGTCTATGTGCGCCGGCGCCTGTTCTCGCTCGTTGCCGCGTTGTATGAAGCCGGCCTTTTGTAACTACCTATCTATTTTGTGGTGGTATCAACGAGAGTTTCAGCCATATTGTGCTGAATTCATGAGCAGTCGGGAGTTTTAGAATCTTATCTAACACTTAACGGAAAGTTTTAAAGTGGGGTACTTTAAACTGAGCTTGTTATAAAATGTATTTTTCGTAAAACTGGAGTGGTGAGTGAAATTATGGAGGAAAAATTCAATGACAAAATTTAAAGTCTTCATAATTTTTTTACAGCTTAAAACTTCAAATAATGGAGAAAGAAACTAAATTCTTTATGAAATAATTGTTAAGGATAACAGTAGGTACCCAGTAGTTTTGCTTTAGTTATGATTGCCTTTTTTACAACAAAAAAAAAACAAAAGACTTCCAAAAAAAAAAACACTAACTTTAATTTCGAAACTTGGAGTCTTTGGTTCTGTATTTTTGTTTTTTTGGAAGACGGCTGTTTTCTTTTGTAAAAATGATTTTCTTTCACTTTTTCAATGTAGTACCTACCCGACACAAATTCATATGACCACTAATTGCTATGTTAATAACAGTGACAGGAAGTTATTATAACTTCATCAATATACACTAAGTGGAAAAATACGTAATATTGAAGCTAACTGAAAAACTACCCATGCAAAGTTTATATAAAATTATATGGGACCACCTCTGAGGCATACCTACCATATCCATTAAAAAATAAACATACCAAAAAAAAATACAGCCGAGTTAAGAACCTCCTCCTTTTTGAAGTGGGTTAAAAATCCAAAGTATACCAATTTGTGCACAAAAACACAGAAAGCGTAATATTGTTTTTTTATGTTTAGGTTACTTATATTATTCATCTTTAAATGAAATTAACACAGAAGGATATTCACAACCATCTACGCACCACCACGCGACAAATATCATTATATGATCACGTTAAGACTAACATACAATCAATGTAACAGCGTTGTAAAACCCCATGCTTCTCGTAATTCCCACCGTTTTCGTTTGCATAATATTTCTCCGTTCCTCGGGTTTAGCGAAAGGGATTTGGTTCAAGGTAACGTACTTTATTTTGACAGATTTTTCATCGCACGAAGTATACAAATTGCATTTTTTTTGGTATTGTGTGTGCTACGGTTATTTATTTAAGGTATTGCTGTCATTCTTATTATTTTTTGTATTTTATTATCAACGAATGTAACAACTTATGTCCCTTAATTAATGACTTTGATTCAGAGATTTGAGATTAATATAATTACTGTGCCTTCCCAGTATATTTATGAAAATCTTTTGTATGCACATAAAAATATTAATCTGTTTATGACCACTTGGCGTTAGTCACGCAAACTTTGTTGGACTTGAACTGCGTTGAGACGACGATTTCGCAGTACAGTAAGTTGGATATAACGATCATCTGCTGCTGTTGTAGCCCTATGTCTGCCCGCAACTGGACGGCGATCGAATGCTCCAGTCTCATTAAACTCGTTACATCGAAGATCTGCTAATACGAAGTCTTCGAGCGACCTCACGTTGCGCAACGCCTGCTTGAAGTAGTGCTACAGCTTGAGCTGCTTCCTGAGGTGTCGTATCCATTATTGATCATACCAAGTAGCAAAAATACACGCGTCTGAGCAGACGATGGACAAAAACTAAAGAAATGATAAGAAATATCCAACCACTACCCCCCCCCCCCCCCTACCCTCATTGTAGAAAAAAAATAACGCCAATCGCGAACTGTAGTAGAATTTGAGCAAAACGTTAGCATTGTGTTTGTTGCTTGATTACAATGTGAGTTGACGGTACTTTAGAATAAATTTATAGTCATTTTAACCATCATGAAATGCACTTTCTGTAGGTATAACTTTGATAGTTGCACGTTGTATACTTTTTGAGAAAGTCGAATCAGAGTTCCAAGGTTGTTGGTTGTGGTTGTGGGTTGTGGTTCCAAGTGTTGATAGGTACCTATTGTAGTAGTTTTACTAACATCCTACCTTCCACAATTTCTACTTAAGTTCATATAGCTTAATTTCCACCTGAATAGCTTAATTGAAGTTATGCAACAAGTAACCACAATTTAGAAACTTGCACTACAGTTAGAATAGTTAAAATTAAAGACTTTAACTTAACTATTTCGACGTTTTATGTGCAGTTAGTAATGTCTTAACATCGTTACGTTAGTTAACAATAGTTTTAATATTTAACGTTTATATACACAATTTATTGTAGCTACCAGAATAAATTTAATGAAAATCGAATCAGCTAGTCGTTCATCCAATCTACCGGAGTAACGTAACTTAATCATCAACTTCCATGCTTATAAAATTAGGAGTTTTATCAGCCCATTACAATAAGCCTACTCCATTTAATCCAATTTCCCCTGCTCTTTATTCAAAAATTACCTCACCTACTTTTTTTTTACTTACGTATTCTGTCTACTTTTAATCATCCAAACAACTTCAACGAAAAACCAAAAACGACAGACACAAACGTAATTCACAACACAACACAACACGACACAATAAAACAGAATCATCCGGAAAAAGTTTAAGGATTTTCTCATTCCTTCAGACGCCAGTGATAAAACGACGTGAAAGGGAAGAGCAGATTAATTTATATACAAGTGACGTCATAATAAAGTCATCAGCAATAACAGCTTCCTCTCTCGCCTCCCCTCGGGGGTATTAACATCCCGACACGTTCCATACGAGGTCGACAGGGAATTAAGTTAGGTAATAAGGACGGAGCAAAAGAATCTCGGGGACGTTTAGAAGTCCTTCTTGTCATTTTTATTGAGATACGTTTTTGTGACTTGACTAGCTTTTGCCCGCGAATTCGCCAGCGTAGATGTCGGATATTATCCCAAGGGAACATACTCCCGAGTTAAAAAAAAAAGTATATTTTGTGTTACTTCAAATTATAAACTATCTGTGTGCTAAGTTTCAGCCAAATCCGTTTAGCAGTTTTTGTGTGATCGAGTAACAAACATCCAAATATTCAAACATAGAAACTTTCACATTTATAATATTAGTAGGATGAGTTGATAGGAACTAGTAATGTTTTTCACAAAATGGGGAAGATTTTTTAAACGAAATACTTTTTATACCATTAATTTACGAATAGCCCGTATGAAATTTGAATATTGGTGCTAATTATTCAGAAGCTGCACCCTAATTACTTAACATACTATATCTGAATCATTTTGAAAGATATTTGCTAATCCATTGCTTCATATGTTCGAAAAATTTGTCTGCTCAACAACGTAAACAACGCAATGAATGTTGTTGAACTGTCAATCTGAACCACATTCCTACGGTTAGTGTGTTACGCAATTAAACCGCTCTGGAGGTAAGGGCGAACCTTGACTGATAAACATTCCTAATTTGTTTCATATCAGAACACGTCATTTGTAAGTTTAAGAGGTTTTGAGTAATAAATATAATAACATCACGTCTGCATTCCCCGAAGGGTTAGGCAAAGCTGTACGTATACTCGTAGTACCCCCACATTTCGCCAGTTATGTTTAAGTTCCATGTAATAGGGGGTGAGCGTATTGTCATCAACCGGGCACAAATCCAGCCCGCGAGTTGTTACTGAGGATTTTTTAGTAGACAAACCAGTTATAATCAGATACACACATAAACATTAAACGCCTTCATACTACAGACCGCCACCTGCTACGATCCTTTTGCTTCGTTTACTTTCATACAAATCTGGTCATACACTACTACAGACGGACAGTACAGACCTGTACCAAGTGCAAAGGGCGACTGATAGAAATCCGACGTCTGACGAAACACGAAGTTTACCGAGGGACATTAAGAAAATAGTTGTACTGTACGCACCTGACCTTCCTGAAGATAGTAATAATCAGTTCCCATGAAAATTATTAAACTCAAAATGACAATACATAACAGTTTCTTTAAAGTGACAAACTTTAAACACAGCTGCCGTAGCTAACTTCTAACATGAATCTTATATTTTGTGACCAAAGTTAAACAAAATAATACTGCTTCTTATAAATTCTTATTTCTTTCATTCGGATTTTTAAGAGGGGACCGTTTCTGTTCCGTTTTATTTCATTCAGCGTTCGAATAGACTTTATATTCTGATGCTTGTAAACTTATATTTTTTTTGCCTTCTTACTTTATGTTATAAAGTGGTAAAGTTATCTAAGCTAACCTGTGCTAAACTGTGCTGTGTGTGCTTTGTAAGCTATGTTAGTAAAAGGTAATCTGAAATCGATAAAAATGTTCCAGTGATGAAAGCTACACAACTTTCGAGTGACAAAATATACTTTTTACGCCAGGAAAGCTCTGGGTAAACCAGCTTAGCGGGGCTGGCAAAATACTAGAAAGAAAAAGAAAGAAAAATAGGTTTATTTGTCACAGAAACACGTGCCACACGTGAACGTGCACGTGTACACGTGCGTGTACTACCTATACTTTCATTCTTATATTATAAATGCGAAAGTAATTCTGTCTGTCTGTTACCTATTCATGCCTTAAAGGCAGATAGACCATGTCCTGGGTTAGGACGTCGGATACTTTTTATCCCCATAGATAACATCCGACCTCCACGCGGGCTAAGCCACGGGCAAACGCTAGTGTAAAATTAATTTCACGGATATCGTATCTTAAAAACTTGTTTACAAAAAAACAACAGACTTCCAAAAAAAAGACTAAAAGACGTGAAAAATAACTTTGATTTCGGAAGTCGGTGGCCAAAAACAAAAATACAAAACCAAAGACACCGACTTCCGAAATTAAAGTTATTTTTCACGTCTTTTAGTGTTTTTCTTTTGGTATTCGGTTGTTTTTTTGTACAAAAAAATATATTTTTCACTTTTTAGTTGCGGTACCTACCCCATACAAATTCGTATACCACTACTTGGTATGTAAATAACAGTGACAGGAAATTATTAACACATCAATATAAACTAAGTGGAAAAAATATGCAGTATTAAGAATAACTCAAAAACTACTTGTTAGAACTTGATCAAATTATGGGACCACATATGAAGCACCAGCTATCAAATAAAAAAAGAATCATCCAAATCGGTTAACCCAGAAGAAAGTTCTGAGCTAACACACATAAAAAAAAAGCATACAGTCGAATTGAGAACCTCCTCCTTTTTTTGAAGTCGGTTAAAAAGAGCTTCAAACAGATGCCAGTATTATTATAACAAAATTTGTGCACTACAACATAATTTAATTATATCCAGATGGACCAGACGAGCTATTCTAGCTCTAAGATATAAATCTGACGAAGTAGAGGTCGGCCATTTTGTTTTGTACCATCTGTTTGTCACCGACAATACTGTGGCTTGATTAATGATGTTTACTGTCGCCGCGTTGTCCTTCCGGTCTCTATGAGGGATCTACTGCCTTTATGTAGTACTTGTGAGTAGGTATAGTGTAGGTTTTGTGAGAAGCCTTGCCGTTGTGTAAGGAACTTTGAATATTTACTTAAATTTCGCTAATTCCCACTACTGAGAAAAAACTTACATGCAAATAGATATTTGTCTATATTTCCATTTTAATCCAAATTAACATAATATACACATGCAAAAACTCACACATCCCTTATTTGATTATTAACTATCAATTATTAGATTTATCGTGTATAATAATTTGAATTCAGAACTAAGTACTTCATTGTTGTTTTGTTGTGACCAACAATTAAAGTAATTCCATTCCTGTTGCTAATCCACTGCTTCATGTGTTCGAAAAATTTGTCTGCTCAACAACGTAAATAACGCAAAGAATGTTGTTGAACTGTCAAAATGAAACCCATTCCTACTGTTAGTATGTTAAGTAATTACCCCGCTGGACGATTAAGTTAATATAAGTCTGAAATCGTCAGTGATGTAAGCAGCGTAGCAGGTGGCGTTTTGTAGTATCTGCTTACCCCCATGGGAAAAAGACGTGAGTTAACCAGGGGTAGGCAGAAACAACAGATGTCACCTGCTGTGATTCTTACAAACCTACTGCTTTAACTTAATTTACGTCCATACCTTAATCTGGTGATAGGCATGTGGTGTGTGTAAACTGGATAAGTTAAAAAAGCTACTAAGGATAAGTAGAGAATGAACTAAGCTAAATGATCAGAGAATGCTAGAAAAGCTCAGCTTTTGTGATAAGTTTTGCCTGAAAAAATACGGAATTTCATAGTTTTTTATTGAGTTCGAATTTGCAGTTGCCCATTATAGGTATAATAGTACCCACTTTTTTTTCTTCAAACACAGATTCTTAATGTCACGATATAAGTATATTAGAAACAAATTCACATACCTACCTATTTACCTACAACATTTTTTTTAATTTTATTACTACTCACCTGTATTGTATAAGTACTTAAATTCGGTGCAAATAAACATGTACATATATTCTATTCTATAGGTATTCCTCTTGTGTTTTTTTATAGAAAGCTGTCATTAATATATTACTATATATTTTAAGTAGTGGATACCCGGCGTGTGCTACAACGTTATAACAAAGCATTATAGTTCGTTCGTGTTAAGAATGCAGTGAGTCATCAGTGCAACTGAAAGATAAAGGTGTATTCACAGTGGTGTTAAATTCAAACAAATTATATTTTAAAAGATTAAGTTTAATGAGTTTAAAAAAATACACTTAAAAAGATGTGATTGGTTAGGGGGCGGGGCTAGGCCGACGGATAATAATGAACTCACTGCATTTTTAACGCGAATGTACTTGTAGGCACATTAGGTCCATTTTTTTCCCATTGTTTTAGTCTAAGTCTAAAACCATCTTCGCATTATGGCCTTTCTAAAGGGTTTTAATTCAGATTTGTTACAGTTGTAATGGTAATCATGTTATTTGGTTTAAATAGGCTTTTATTTTTATATACGAGTAGATTCTTCTATATTTTGTGAATATGAGAACGTTGTAGGCCTGACTTGTAGACTGTAGATTTGTAGACCTTTTTATATTTTGTTGAGTACCTGCTACTGTACCCGTTGACAGGCCTACACTGTCTTCCCATATCTATCAACACTGTAATTTGAAACATTGTAAAAGCCCTTATTTTTAAAAGAGTAACCGTGGAGTTTCTTGCCGGCTCTTCTACATAGGAAACAACCAATTCGAACCGTGCACCTAGCTTCTGACGTTTCATAAGTGCCCATGTTGGTTTATGCGAAATAAAATATTTTGATTGGATTTGATTTGATTTATTGATCGTCAAATCACTCCAAATTTGTGGCAAGAGGTACAGTACCTCAGCATTAATTCAGAGAAGTAAGGGTTCTCGAGTGGATCAAATGAAGCTTGAAATTCCTACAAACGTAGGTAGGTACTGAAGAATGATTAGAATAGATCTTTGAGAAGATATTTGATACATTCATAGTAAACCACGTAGATACTTTGAGGTTTGAGGATTTCGCAGAATAGAGAGAAGAAAGTGATATAATAAACCTACATAGATAAATACCTACAATTTAAAAGTATAAATAAGATTTGTGCCCGGTTGATGGCACTATAGAGGTATTAGGTACAGGGTGTAAAGTTCACTCATACTAGTACTTCCAAAGAAAAGGGAGGATCCTCCGAGCAGACGGGTGTCATGTCTGGTAGGCAACTGCCCGATGATTGATGTCAGGACGTTGTATATTATGGCTAGTCGCGCGGTAAACTCTGCTTGCGCGATGCATGATTTTGCGTGGCGTCAGTGTGACGCGTAGCTCGCATGTGGCGTTATAGATGCGGCCACACACAGCACTATTGCCATATGCCTTTGACATGGGACTTAAACATAAATGGCGAAATTTAGGTATAATAAGGTACACCTCTGCCTAACCCTTCGGGATTACAGGCGTGATGTTATGTTATGTGTTTACAAGTATATAATGTATTATTGTCATCCACTTAGCCTAGTATTTGCTGTCCTTTATTTACTTTAATTTAATTTCTTTACTGATCTGACCGGAGGCTAAAGACGAAAAGTCCTGTATAACACGATTCCTTTTGGTTTTCGTTTCTAAAACTTGTCAATTAGGTTATCGTTAGTATGAATTCTTGATAAAATTTGTTGCCACACGCATGTAAGAAAATATAAGATATATTTATTTGCATAAACATGTATACACATACAAGAATAAAAAAACGTACATGCAAGATAACATGAAGATAAAGGTTCAGACATGTTTGCCACATACTATGGCGTGCAAATATAAATAGTTATGATTGTTAGTAATTAATTTCAAGTCAGTATCATTAATTTTAATTTTAACTGAATTCAGCAAACAATATTAAATTAAAATGTCAACAGTAAGTAATCTATGTCATAACAAATGCTTCAGTCCGAATTTCGTTTATATTATATTATCATTATTATAGAATAATGTCATGAAGTCAAATTAGAATTATTTGAATATAACAATTTATTTATATAATATTAAAAATGTTATAAAAATGTCAAAATTTATCTGTCAAGAAATCGGAATAACATTTTTCATATAGCATAGTTTTCAATTTTTGTTTAAACAAATTAACATGAATTTATTTTAGCTCCTTTTTGCAATTTATTATACACGACTGGTGCCGTATGAAAAATACTTTTAAACATTAAGGCAGTATTCGTTTTGCGAACACAGAAACGAATTCCATCTCTTTGAATACAATTAAAAGCTTCAAATGCTAGCACAAAAAGTTCAGGATTTTGCTTCACAAAGACGGCTACTTCAAATATATACAGTGATAGCAATGGCAAGATACTGTATTCTCTAAAGAAAGGTACACAACTCTCGGTAGATTTTAAATAGAACATAGGCCTTTTTTTTTGGTTTAGATAGCATAAAATGACCTGTCCCGCTCTCGTAACTCTTTCGAACAATCCGCAACCCCGGCAGGCATCGGCTCTATCGGACCCCGTCAATGATGCTGACATCTCTTTGAGGCGCGCGTGGAACACGATGGCCGTCGACCCGGGCCTGGTCCTTACCGGACGGCGAACTGCCCATTGCTCGTCGTCCGCAAGCCCGCGCCTACGGTGGCCCGGAGTCGGCAATCGACTCCCGACGCCCAGGGTGTGCGGCGACTAGGGGCGCGAGGGCGTAACGATTGCCTCACCCTCACGCGCTCCGCCTCCTCCTTCGCGAGCATTACTGCTTCGCAAAAGGAGATGACGGCTTCCCATTCCCTCTCGGTCCGTACCATGGCCGGACCAGAGCCGGACGCGACCGAACATAGTCCTAACGCACCGTTTCTGTGCCTTAAAGACAAGATCTTTGTTGGTGGAGTTCCCCCAAAAAATTATGCCATATCTGAGGATAGACGCCAGAAGCCCATGGTATGCAGTTATGAGTGCTTTTGAATTTATTTTAAATGCAAGTTCATGTAGGTAGGGCATAAGCTGATAGACTCACTCGCTTGCACAATTGTTCAATATGTGGTTTCCAAGTCATTTTATCATCAATATACAAGCCGAGAAATTTTGTAGTGTCTGTTTTCTCAATAGGTTGGTTGTTAAAATTAACGTTAAGGTTATTTTGTGTTGGCATACGTTGTCTAAAGTTCATTAATTTTGTTTTTCCTAAGTTGGCTTTTAAATTATTAAAATTCAACCAATTAATAACAGAGCTCAAGACGCTGTTCAAGTCATCTTCATACGTATTTTTATCTTGACATTCGACACTAATAGTGCTATCATCAACAATGAGAGCTATAGGATTATCAGTGGCGTTGGGTAGGTCATTAATGTATAGTATAAACAGCGGTGGACCCAGAACGCTACCTTGTGGAACCCCGTAGTTTATATTTAGGTTATGAGACATAAAGGTTTCTTCTAACAAGAAGAAACCTTTATGTCTCATGAAGAAGACTAAAGTGAATGTTCTTACTAAACATAGTAAGAACATTCACTTTAGTCACTTCAGTATATTGGTTACGGCCTTTTAGGTACGATTCGATTAGTTTGAGAACATTACCTCTTATTCCATAGGCATTATGTTTACCAAGTAATATATCATGGTCAACGTAATCAAAAGCCTGTGTTATATCTATAAAGATAGAGTAAACGGGTATTCTTTTGTCAATGTTAACCATAACAAAGTCTAAAAAGTTATATATGGCCATGTTTATGGTTTTATTAGGTCTAAAGCCTTTTTGTTCTTTTACAAAAATATTGTTTTTCTGTAGAAATTGCAGTACCTATTTAGTATTTGCCATCAGTTTGAAAATCCCCTGGGTCCTTTCGATATTTTTGGATAAACGGAAACACCCACCTTCTGCTTTGAATAGAACTAAAACCGGAAAGATACAAAAGAAATATAGACAATCAATTTGCCTAACATTTTCTCAACTATGTTGAGGTCGGCTTCCAGTCCTACCGGATGCAGCTGAATACCAGTATTTTACATGGATCGACTGCCTATCTGCCTATCTATCGACCTCCACATCCCAGTTAGTTACTGGGTAACACGATACCCCTTGGTTACTGGTTGTCAGACTTTTGGGTTTCTGACTACCCGTAATGACTGTCAAAGATCTACGAATGACAGTCGGGACCTACGGGTCTCGATATGTAATGGACCGCGGCAAGCGATGCTTTGCCTTCGATAATTAATAATAATAATATCATTTATTTGCTAAAAAACATGGTATAAAATCGTTCGGCTGTTATTATTTAGCCACAAGACCCTCGATCGAGAGAAATGCATGCAATTTAAATTGTTTGAACTGTATGACATAAATACTCGGACATACAAACATACCTTCCTGATATTATCATATCAAAAGCATACTCCCGAAGTTCCAGAGCTTTGACAAATTGCTCTGACATAAATACATTTGACATTTGTTTCGACAGCCCCATACTTGAAAAGCGACGGTCACGAATGTCGCAAATATTTCAGCAATGATTTACGACGGTACCTTGTTTCAGTATGTTTCGTTTTATATGACGGCGTAGGAATAATTTGCGTAATGTTTTTATGTGATGACTTTCATGAGTGACTTTTATGTTTTTTTGAAAAGTTGATTTGCGACCTCGCTATATGAATAAAAAAATTGTAGATACCTACTACTCAAAGAAGTAAAACTGGACGTATCATATGTCCAAAGAAAGACTTATAGTGCAATTATAAACGCGTAAATGAGTCATCAGAGCAGTAGTTTGGCTTGTTTCAGGAGCGTAGCTATCGCCATATGAGCTGTATCGATGATACAGGGCCCCAAAGTTAAATGGACCCCCACGTGTGTAGTAATAATTCGTAAAATATTACCAAAGACCTATTAAAGCTTATAAGCTATAGGCGCGGCATATCGCATTGAAAATCTAACCTATCCGAGTCAGGACGCTCCAACTTTCTATCTTGCTTCGCTTGCTCGCATTCTCTTAAAAAAAACGTTATAATGAAAACTTTACCAATCCCGGTCCAGATTACTCCAATTTCCGAACTCGCTTCGCTCACTCTGCAATGACAACTTGCTGTATTCGGATTCCACTGAGTCGTGCATTTATTTTTTAATTTAATTAAAACTGCAAATTTACTTTTATTTTGGTGGTCATTCTAAAATTAAACGCCATGCTGTTTTGAACCTTATTTGTCGCCGCGATGTGCTATTGTCAATTACCTTAAAAGCTCACAAAATTTCACATGAATCGGTTGAAAAATACGACCTATAGAGGAGAACAGCCATCCGCCGGACATCCGGACATACGAAAGCATTTTTGCTCAAACTGAAACGGAGACGCTTCACTCGCGCTTGGCGCTCGCTCTGTCAAAAAAACTCATATTCACTGAAAGACAACGCACAAACTAAACCGCTGGGTCTAGAAACGTTAAATTTTGTACAAGGGTTCCTCATATAACAAAAGTGAACACTAACTGAGGATTTTTGAAAAATTGTCTCCGTCACATGGATGAAAGTTTGTATGGAAGTTAGTAATTTTTTTCCGATTGGAAAACCGATCGGGTACACGGCTTGTCACATGGAAACTTCAACGGACTTAAGGTGAATGCTCAGCTATAGCCCGCCACATTGCAAATTGCAGAAAACCAAAGAAAATTCGAATTTGGCGGGCTACAGCTGAGGATTCGCCTTAACTAATACAAATGCAAAACAACTATAAAATCCATACTAAACCAATCACTAAACACCGAAATAGAAACAAATTAAACCCCTGATATATTATTATTTAACCCTGAAATACCCGAGGGATTTATCTGAAATGCAATTAGTAAAGTGTCAGCCCTGACAAAGCAGGGTTGGTAAACATGGGTGTTCGGGCGACCGGGGCCCGGGCGAACAAACGATAGTTGAATGTACGAGTATTTAGATATTTGGTGCCTACTGCAGACTATTGGATTAAATTACCTCTCTGTTCGAATACCTGTCTGCAAATTGGTAAGGACAGTATAGGTAGAACTACCGTCAAGAACATAGATCGATAGAGTAGTATTGGGTGGGCATCAAACTTATTTGTATACTACAGAAAAACAAAAAACTTTTTTACAAAAAAACAACCGACTTCCCAAAAAAACCCACTAAAAGACGTGAAAAATAACTTTAATTTCGGAAGTCGGTGTCTTTGGTTTTGTATTTTCGTTTTTGGCCACCGACTTCCGAAATTAAAGTTATTTTTCACGTCTTTTAGTGTTTTTTGGAAGTCTTTTTTTTTGTAAAAACGTTTTTATTTTTCACTTTTTAGTGGCAGTACCTACCCCACACAAATTCGTATACCACTACTTGGTGTGTAAATAACAGTGACAGGAAATTATTAACACATCATCCATAAAAACTAAGTGGAAAAAATATGCAGTATTAAGGATAACTCAAAAACTACTGGTCAGACCTTGATCAAATTTAAATGGGACCACATGTAAAGCACCAGATATCAAATAAAAAAAGAATCATCCAAATCGGTTCAACCAGAAAAAAGTTATGAGCTAACACACATAAAAAAAAACATACAGACGAATTGAGAACCTCCTCCTTTTTGTGAAGTCGGTTAAAAAAGAAAAGAAGAGTGGGCTAAATTGTTTTAGAGATGCAGATGTGAGTGGAAACGCCGAGAAGGCTCACCCAAGGCGGACATACACAGGAGAAAGTCATCTTATTGGTGATGTTGTTCAGAAAAGCCAGGTGTGTATTTCTTGCAACCGGCGTCCGTGTATGACCAGATGTATGAACGTAAACGAGACAAGAGGACTATGTAAGGATCTGTGGTTTCTGCTTACCCCCATGGGAAGAGGGTGTGAATTTATGTATGTATGTAATAAATAGGATCTCTATTAATTCAATGAAATTTCTACCTAACTAATATTTGCAAGAAACACAGCTCACACTTTTTAAAAGACGTCAAAACAAAATCTGACTCCAAAACTTTCAGGTGTGAAAAAAAAAAGTTTTTTTGGGTTATCTTGCCGTCTCCTTGGATCGAGTAAATAGTTGAAGTACTCTCAATTACTTTAATCAATATACTCTTACCAAAAATAGATTATTACCTAGGTACTCTTGAACAACATACTGGTAAACTATCAATGATCCCTGTCAATACAGTTAAGTCTGTCTCACAGCGGTCGGAAGAGGAATTTGTCGTGCTAATTGAGCCTCCCACACCTTCGCATTCAGCCCTTAATCAATATGTTAAATTATTCAACGGTTTCATTAGAAATTTCCGAGTTATTTCGTCGTATCTTTGAGAATGTTTTGGTCTCTATGTTACAATATGAATTGTTAAGAAGTATGATTAATACTTGTTTATTGTGCACAAATAAAACGTACATTATAAAATAAACATAAAAGAAAAAAAGTACATACATACACAAACACACGACTTCTTCCCATGGGTGTAGGCAGAAATTACAGAAAGCCAACTGCTACGATCCTTAGATATTCCTTTTGCCTTTTTACGTTCATACGAGTACATCTGATCTTACACGCACGCCGGTTGCGAGTACCACGCACCTGACCTTTCTGAAGAACATCACCAAAAAGGCCACTATATGTCCTCCTAGAACGTCTCCTCTCACACCCCTCCCACTTCCTCTCTCGTCCCTGTTTCCATTCACATCTGCCTTGTAAATACCTTTTGTTAGTTACTTTTCATTCATCTTCTCAACATGACCAAACAATCTAAGCATACTCTTTTAATGTTTTGTCACTATATCTTCTTTTAAACCGCACCGTTGCCTTATCAGATCATTCCTCAGCCTATCATTCACAGTCACACCACACATGCTTCGCAAGGAATGCATTTTCTAATGTCATAGACTAATTCCTTCTAGGGTTGTCATATCTCAAACGGTTCGGAAACAGATAACGTATGAAACAAAATGGATGGAATTAGAAAGTACGGCTTAATAGTGGTGATACAAGGATGAAACTAAAACCAAAAAAAATTGGTGTGACTTTCACACCATTGGCGCGTCACTTGGCAAAAAATTTTGTTTGTGTTTCTTACCATGGGCCCGTTACGGTAACTTCACAATGCGGCCAAAAGCAGCTGAACGGATAAGCTATTTGCCAGTGAAAGTCCCGTCAAAATCGGTCCAGCCGTTTCGGAAATTAGCCGGAACAAACAGACTGATAGTTTTTTTTATTAATTCGTTTTTTTGTTATAATTATACAACATACTGCCACTGCTTACTGGGC
Organism: Griposia aprilina; assembly: GCA_916610205.1. Classification (NCBI taxonomy): domain Eukaryota; kingdom Metazoa; phylum Arthropoda; class Insecta; order Lepidoptera; family Noctuidae; genus Griposia; species Griposia aprilina. The sequence goes on from OU744299.1 coordinate 7,104,744, forward strand.
ATACTGCCAATCGCTTTATTAGTGCACCCTGTGGGTCAGTAGTACTCAGCGGGCACTCAATGCCCTTCGAGTACAAAATAATAACACTTTTAGGATGTTGTTGGGGCTGCCGAGATACTGTACTGCATCTGGTATGTATATGGAGACTTGGATTGATGGCTTTCATGCCAATGTGAGAAAGAGGGCGGCCTACATATTGCACCGTATCAGAGGCAGCTCCAACTGCATCCTGAAAGTATTAGCGGACCGGTTAGACGGTCCATTTTAAAGACAATGGATCGCACTCCACGTGTCTATTTCATTTAGTTTTTTATTGTGGTTTACTAACTTTCTTAAGTACTTACTAATACAATTATGGAGGATCTGTAATGGATATTCCGAAATAAAGTTATTATTATAATTATGTACTGTATAAATGTAGTTTCATATGCATTTAGTAAAAGTTGTTATTTTGATATTACAAACAGACACTTCAATTTGATCTATTTGTATAAATAAATGTATAGATAAATGTCACATATAGCACAGAAATTTCGATATTTTGACGTGTCGCCAGCACCCGTGCGAAGCAGAGGCGGATTACTAGTTTTTTTTATTATTATAAAGACACACCCTTTTCATTCGAGTTCATAAACGAATAACATGATATTTTCTCGCGCAATCTCTTTTATCGAAAAGCCCTTTTGACATACCTGTCAAATGTTTTTGATAAAGGATGATCTTTTTACAAGGGTTTAATAATAACAGATACAAAAGTTCTTGTGTTATCGCAAATACTTTATTGCTATAGATAGCTGATGACGTCATTATCATACTGAATAACAGTTGCGAACAAACCGTTCATAAAAAAAAAAATGTTTCGATGAGAATGTACGTACGTACATACATACATATATAAACTCACGCCTTCTTCCCATAGGAGTAGAAGGTGGCAGAGACCACAAAACACCACCTGTTAATGTATATAAATGTAGGTGTATTATCAAATATTACACGTGCGATCAAAATAATACAGTTTTACTAAAAATATTATACAAAATAAATAGGGTGTACGAATTATTCTTGGATTTTTACTCAAATTGTTCCATTTAATGAGCATTAATATTGATTTCAAACAATAACTTAATGTATTTTTACTTCAATAGCTCTGAAATATCATGAAAGTTAAAGAGATATCAGTGTTTTTTTTTTCATATGTAATCGGGTTGTTAACGGTGAAAGAAAACAGAAAACATCGTGAGGAAACCATGACTTAGATTCGAACATTTTAAGACATGTGACATTTAACCCGCACTGGGCCCGCGTGGAAGATTATAGCCCACTCCCTCTCGAAGTGAGGAGGCCTGTGTCCCAGCAGTGGGAACATTATAGTCTGATTATGCTTATGCTAATCAGCTTGTTTACATTAACATGGCGTTAATTTGTTATCGAGCAATAACGCTAGCTAAATTCCCTTGACCCTCTTTTTCTGTCAATGTCGATATTCAAGTGAAAACAGCTGAAAACTTTACACTTGCTGTATAAGGGTTTTCAGTTATGCTCCTGACTGCCTAAAGGAGTAAAGTGAGAGTATACAATAGTGTCTTAGGGATCCTTAATCTTATGCCTGGGTCGTGGGTTGTCGGAAAGGGTTACCGTGGCCCTGGCGCACAGGCAACTGAAGGAACACGGACGGGTTTTAGTCAGTAAAAGTCTGACACGTCCCCCCACTCCGCCCAGAGTGGGAGAAAATATTTGACGACTTCCTACCCAAAAAAAAGTATCTTTAATCTTGATAGGAAACCATTTCGTACTCAAGTAGCTTAGCAATTATTTTGTAATGTGCGTTTTTTTTGTGCAAAATAAACAATTTTTCTCTCTATCTTCTTCGTCTTTTTTAAACTTGATTTTGTGATCCTACTTAGCCTCGTCAGTTATGCCAAATGAGCAAGTCATTGTCATGTTGCTTAGAAATACAAATTTAACGTTTTGAGCGCCACTGACATGTATAAAAGACAAAAAATTGTGCCCCTAGACGCCCTTACAATATTGTAATAGAGAAATTAATTAGAAGACAATTAATTTCCCAATCAATATAACAATTAATTTCCTTATTAGTACGAATTCAGGGATTTTAAAGAGAGATGTGTTATTTTTTATTTCAGCTAATCATGACTGAGAAGCAGGACAAAGCAGGCAAAGCGACCAGCTACAGTATTTTCAAAAGAAGAGGAAGACCATAAACATTTACAAACAAAAAAACCTAATGTATTTTCTTTGAATAAATATATGTACCTATTTTTACTGTCTTATTTTTTTTAAAACACAGAAATGCATTTAAATGATATTTACTATGAAATTTATCGTCAAACAATAGAGTTTAAATTAGTATTCGTCATTTCAATAACTCCAGAGGATGTACAATATCTACACTTTGGCTACACTAATTTACAGCCTTAGCAGTCTTTGATGCTTCGTATGATACTTCGTACGGCATTTGAAGGTTCCATATTATCTTTTAATATGTCTACTATAAAGCTCATTGAGGTACCATTACAATACAATAAGTGTACGCCATAAAAAAGCCAATGGCTTTTTTATGGCAAAATTTTGCCATTGAGCTATTACAGAGTATTCTCTGTAATAGCTCACAGATTTAAGAGAAGTGTGACTTTATCGCGTTAAGCAGCCATTTACTAGCTTTGGTCTTCTTAACCAGCTAATACCGTAATATGTAGCCAAAAGCTGGACAATAGTGCTTTTAAATTCCACTTAAATGCATTTTGATATCTACTGTTTAACGATGTACGAGATTGCCCCTAGTACAGTCTCAAGACTCGTCTTATCCGTTGTTAGTCCATCCACATAAGAGCCTTCTGACTGTAATAGAGCATGTTTATGGACGTAATTTCCGCCAATGTGCTCCTTGAGGTGTACCTACCTCATCAATGCATTTTTCACACATCCATCATGTGCATGTTTTTTTTACATCTCACCAGTATTCCCCGAAAGGTTAAGCAACCCTTTAGTGCCCCCATTTCACCAGGTTTGTTTAAGTCACTTATAATAGGGAGCGAGCCTATTACCATCAACCGGGCACGCATGCATTTGTCCACTCACAAAAATTCATTAAGCACCCTCCCTTGTTCACAACAATTAACGAGAAAGACAATTATTATTTAAACCATAATTATTACAAGAGCGTGTACACTCATTACGGTGATATATTAAAATGACGAGTACATTACAGCGCTTTTACAACCGGCCCGTATAAATTTTAGGGTTAAATCTGTGACGGTATAATGTATCATGTCATAATACCTATACGGCTTTGTAAAACCTATAAAACAAGCATAAAGTGACACCTTTGTCTCATGTGGGTAGGCATAAAAGCCCCGTTAAAACAACCCTACCTTTTACCGGCTTGTGATTCTCCCATTGCAGGAGACCGAGTCCATAACTCAGAGATTCGACGGAGGACTAAGGTTTAAGATATGCAACTACGGGTAGCGGCTCTGAAATGGAGGTGGGCAGGACACTTGGCTAGACGTGCTGATGGCAAGTGGAGCAAAGCCCTAACAGAATGCTTGCCGAGAAACAGTAGAAGGAGCGTTGGCAGACCAATAGCCAGGTGGGTGGACGACCTACAGAAGATCGCGAGGAAGACCTGGATGAGACTCGCATAGACAAGGCAAATGCCTCTTCTCAGAGAGGTAATGAGCATTAATCACCATAATTGCTCAATGAATATTGGCGATTCAAAGCTAGGTTTCAGTCAGTAATTGCCAAATTATCTTAGAAAGTAACTCACAAAATTTTGCCCGTTGCCGTTGGTAGAACATTTCGTTCTCTTGTTACAATTTTATTGCGCGTGCCAAAGACACACTTAATGTCCAAAGACAGCATGATCTGCAAGCAGCCTTAATACGTATAAACCGGTATTTCACCTATGAAGCGGTATCATACGTATACCGCGCCATAATACTGCTTGTTTGCGCAGCCCGGGGCAATCGGATGCTGCAAGTTGGCTTATTAAACGAGCAGAGCACACTGTTTCAATATAGACTGAGGAGTAACTTTTAAAACGTTTATTAGCAGTAGCTATTGTACAGTAGACTGCACGTTAGTGGTGAAAGTAATAATGACATTATATTTCTTAAAATTAATAATAAAACCATATCCAATCCCCAGAAGATAGATGACATTTTCTAGAACAAGTTTGACATAACCGAGATAGTCGGCGAGTTTAATACTTTTGAACAAGCCATACAAAGTTTGCATGATAGGTACCGTAAACGGAGTAGATGTATAAATGTGCTGCGAACGAGTAACTGCTTATGAAATAAAATAAAAATTCAATGCAATGGCTAACAAGAAGTTTTCTGGTTATGATAAAATACCAATACGGATAATTAAAGATTATATTAACTTATTGGCGGAACCTCTGGCGCATCTCATAAATAAGTGCATAAACATGAATATGTTCCCCGAACAACTTAAGATAGCAAGAGTCTTACAAATTTATAAAAAAGGGTGCAAATCAGAACTCAATAATTATAGAACGATTTCTCTAATACTTTTTTTTTTAAATACATAAAGTAAGGCTTCTAAGACATTAAATCGCAACGAAATTCTTGATTACAGACAATTCGGTTATCAGAAAAAATGTAGGAACAGATGACGCAATTAATACGTTAATTATAATTTTACGGACTATCAGCGCCCTGCGGGTCCAATGGATTCAGAATGTTGATGGAGCTGCCCCGTTTCTGCAGTGCATCTGGTATGTTCACCCATGCACACGTTAATGGCTTCCATGCCATCATCAGACAGAAATCTGTCTCGCTGATCTGCAGAATGCGGTCCAGCTCCAAGTCCATCCTGAAGACTATAGCAGGGAGGTACGACTCTCCACTGATATATGATATTGTTCGTAGATGCATCTCGAACAATAATCTTGTTACTAAATATTAAGGTTTACTAACATAGATATAAGATTCTTTACTTACTAACCCACTATGGATGTAACTCGTCCGAAATAAAGTTTTTTTTTTTTTTTATGGAGGAATTAGTTAGCGGGGTTAATGATAAATTTTCAGTCGTAGGCTTGTTCCTTGATCTAAGCAAAGCTTTTGACACAGTTAATCATAAGCTACTATAAGCAAAAATGGAACATTATGGATTGAGTAAACCTGAAGTGGGAACGTTATAGGCTGATTATGCTTATGCAAGTAGTAGTGAGGTTGTAGATTAGCATAAACCCAAACTTAAAGCATTTATTTCAATTAAACCAATTACAGACACAACTGAAAGATGAAGCTAGTTGACCATTCCAAAACGTAGTAGGTTCCTATGGAGAAGAACGGACAAAAAAATCTCCTCCCTTGAACCTTTCATCGCAGCCCTTAAACAACTAGGTACCATTCAGCACGGTATGTGCCACTAATGGACCACAACCCACCACCAACCGCTGCTCATTAACATCGCAAGTATTAATATAAACTATGCAAAACCAGCAGTGTGGTAATTCGGCGATTGATGAAACATTCATAATTACTTTTAGTCATTCAACTCGCACTGCAAATATTTCGATTTACCAATAAATGATTAATGAATTTACTGATATCGCATCACTAATCACTTAATTATTATGATGATCAATAAATCTGGACGAGATTAAAACATTAATTTCATTAAGCTTGCAAAGTGAAAAATGTAATATATGCGATCCGCTTCATTTATCAGTTACTACATAGCTATTGCCCGCGGCTTCGCCCGCGTGGACGTTGGAAATTAACCTACGGGAACGTACTATCGGGATACAAAGCCAAATTTCGCCCAAATCCATTCAGCCGTTTTTGCGTGATTGAGTAACAAACATCCAAACTCGTTCGCACGGACGTATAAATATCGCGGCGAGATTTGATCGCGCAGTGGATTTTCAACTCTCGGTGTTGAACCGAACATTGAGAATCCAACAGAGTTTATCCCAGCGCGTCGAAAAGCCACTGTTGGATTTTCAACTCCCGGCGATAAAGACCCAGTGCGCGACTTATAAAAATCAAAATTAAAATATTTTATTTCACATAAACCTACATGGGCACTTATGAAACGTCAGAAGCTAGGTGCATGGTTCCAATTGGTCGTTTCCTATGGAGAAGAGCCGGAAAAAAACTCCGCGGTTACTCTTTTAAAAATAAGTGGCTTTTACAATGTTTTCAAATTACAGTGTTAATAGGTATGGGCGGACAGTGTAGGCCTGTCAACAAGTAGCTCGCCGTCCGGTAAGGACCAGGCCCGGGTCGACGGCGCGTTGTGTTCCACGCGCGCCTCAAAGAGATGTCAGCATAATTTACGGGGTCCGATAGGGCCGATGCCTGCCAGGGTCGCGGATTGTTCGAAAGAGTTACCGTAGCCCTGGTGCACAGGCAACTGAAGGAACACGGCTGGGTTTTAGTCAGTAAGAGTCTGACACGCCCTTCCGCTCCGCCCAGAGCGGGGGAGGTCATTTGATGATTTCCCACCCAAAAAAAAAAAGAAAGGCCTATCAACAAGTAGCAGGTACTCAACAAAATAGAAAAGGTCTACAAATCTACAGTCTATAAGTTAGGCGTACAGGTGTATGTATTCTTTCAAGGGATTAAGTACCAACTTGCGATTTAATTTTGGTTGAGTACTGTCTGCACTGTAGGAGTGCTAAGTTGAGCAATGTTACGTGGAGGGCGTTAAATAACAAATAATATTATACCGGTAAAACGGGGTGAATAGGAACGGCAGGGGTGAATCGTAACGAAACTTTAAAAGGGATTTTAACATTGAAATATTATAGTCTGTCGCCAAAAAGGACTCTAACGTTTATACTGTATTATAATTAACCGATTACGTGTCCCTGTTGGCAACAAATTATATTATTTAAATGTTAAAATTCCTTTTAAAGTTTCGTTACGATTCACCCCTGCCGTTCCTATTCACCCCGTTTTACGGTATTTATTCCGTTTATTTCAAGAAAACATGTTCACTTCTCCGTGCCTAATGATTACATCACTCTTGTTTTCTCCAAACAAAAACCGAATAATTTATTTTAGAAGCTAATTTAAATTCGCTTGAGAGATCGAATGCAACCAGAGCTGTTTTTCTACCAGCTTTAACGACGTTAGGTCGCTTTTTGCCGACAATCTTCACAGTATTTAACATGGCACTTAATAAGAGCTACAACACGTTTCTCTTCTGTGGTATTTTATGGTAAAAGCAATGTTAGATTCTATGATTTTTTAACGGCTCGCGGCTTCCTGTTTGAAAACACCACCCTGCCAGTTACAGTAATCTCGAACCGCAATATAAAATCATAAAATACATCAACGTAGTCTCTTTTACTTACAGAAGCACTTCTTCGGTATTCACATTACATCGCAGAACCGCTGCACGCTGCTTCGTTAGCCGTCTGTTTCGGCTTCAAAGTTCGCAACACTCAGTGTTCTACCGTGTTTCGAAGTATCGTGAATTTTATCTACTTGTACACAGCCTTGTTCTTGTGAGGTGCTTCTTAAGAGATTTAAGTACGTGGAATTTATATTTATATTTCAACACATAACGGCACGCCTGTATTCTCCGAAGGTATAGGCAGAGACCTGACTACATTACGCCAGTTATGTTAATTCTCATGTAGTAGGGAGCGAGCCTATTGCCATCAACCGGGCAAAAATTCAGAGTCCGGGCTGCTACTGAGAAATTCAGGATGGAAAAACTACGTAACACTTTGCCCGACCTGGGAATCGAACCCAGGACCTCACGCTCAGCAGAAATGCTTGCGGCCACTCGACAACGAGACGAATCATATTAAATGGAAATATGTACAGTCTTTGTGCCTAAACTATCAAAGTCAAGCTTTGACTACAAGCTAGTACAAATAAATTACCTTTGACGTGAGCTAGACGACGTAGGGACGGACGGGACGGGGGGGGTAGGACGTCTGAGGGTAAGGACGGTAAAAGAGGTTAACTCAACGTCTGTGAGTTTCTGAAGTCTATTTGCTCGATTATTATCAATGTTTAAAATAGTGATATAAAAGTAGTAAGTACATGAAATATTAGGTCTTTACCTATGAAATTGCCGTTCTGCAGTACTGGCCATTTCAAATCAAAATAATTTTTGTTTGGCTAAGAATTCTAATTTCAAATTAATTTTATTTTAAAAACATGGTTTTTTTTTTCTAAAAGTAGTCATTTCTTTATTGATTAGTGTTACATTTTCATCGCATTTCAATCTTTTTCGTCATCATGGATACGTTAAAATTTCGAGTAATTATGGAATATGAGTACCGTCGTGGCAGCAACGCGGCACAAGCGGCACGCAACATCAACGACGTTTACGGAGCTAACACTACAAACCAACGCACCACCTGTTATTGGTTTGCTCGCTTCCGTTCTGGAAATTTCGACCTGAAAAATGAACCTCGCGGTCGTCCGAAGACTTTGGTCGACAATGACGAATTAAAGGCGATTGTGGAAGCTGATGATACACAATCTACGGCTGAATTAGCAGCAGCTTTCGACGTTAGCGTCAAAACAATATTGGTCCATTTGCGTCAAATTGGCAAGGTAAAAAAGCTTGACAAATGGGTGCCCCACGAACTCAATGATCGCCAGCGCGAAGTACGCGTCGAGACGTGCCTTGCACTGCTCAACAGACACACAAATGAAGGAATTTTGAACCGCATTGTTACCTGCGATGAAAAATGGATTCTGTTTGATAACCGTAAGCGCTCAGCAAGTTGGTTGGATCCTGGTTCAGCACCTAAACAATGCCCTAAACGAAAACTTACCCCTAGAAAAGTGATGGTCACTGTTTGGTGGTCTAGCGCCGGTGTGATTCATCACAGCTTCTTACCAAACGGGGTGAGCATTACTGCAGATGTGTACTGTGAAGAACTGAACACAATGATGGAGAAGCTGGCGCATCTCCAACCAGCATTGGTCAATCGCTCGTCTCCGCTGCTCCTGCACGACAACGCGCGACCTCATACTGCACAGCAGACGGTCTCCAAGTTGCAAGAACTGGGGTTGGAAGCTCTCCGTCATCCGCCCTACTCACCAGACCTTGCGCCTACAGACTACTACTTTTTCCAGAATTTGGATAACTTCTTGGCGGGAAAAAAATTTAATACCCGAGAGGCAGTACAAAATGCCTTTGAAGAATTTGTTGCCTCCCGTCCAGCTGATTTCTTTAAGAAGGGCATCAATAAACTGCCACTGCGATGGCAAAGATGCATTGATTGCATGGGTGATTACTTCGATTAATACAAATAAAAAATTCATGAAAAAAATTCGTTTAAATTTTTTCATACAAAACGGCAATTTCATAGGTAAAGACCTATTATTTTGAAAGTCATTCTGTATAAATTTTAAAATACAGCACTATTTAGGTGCAGATATCAGCATAGCGAAATAATAACTTAATGTACTAAGATGTAAATCATTTATGATAATTATTATAATTGTTTTAACCAACATGTTTTTATTGTTAAAAATAAATTCATTAGTGCAGGTATTATTAAATGGATAAAATTAATTTATTTCAAGTAAATATAACCCGTATTAATTAATTGTATATTAATAAATTAGTGGATGCGGAGGAATTTTTCGACGCCATATTTTAGTTTGTTAATAGTTTTAGTTAAGTTTGGATAAGTAGTATGTTGATAATATCCATTACATTATATTAAAATCTTTGATTAAAATTGATTTCTTTAAATTACGGATATCGAATTTACAACAATCATACAGCCTTGAAAATTACCTACATTTTTTAAATTCCTTATTCGGCCCATTAAGGAGGCGGCCTGTTTCCTCATTAAAAACAATCTCCTAGCCTTTGTCCAACTACGTCGAGGTATGATGAATACCAATATTTTACATGGAGCGACTGCTTCTCTGACCTCCACAACCCAGTTACTGGATAACACGATACACATTGGTAAGACTGGTTGTCAGATTTTTGGGCTTCTGACTATCCATAACGACTATCAAAAATCTACGAATGACGGAAATTACCAAAGCCTTAACGTGCTTTCCCAGACTTGAAGTGGTCTCGATATGTTATGTATAGTCACCCATCCACAAACCAACCGCGCCAAGCGTAGCTTAACCTTCAATCGTTCCGTGCGGCTGTTAGTATTTACTTTACTACGTAGAAATCGTCTATTTTATTCTGTCTGAAGTTAAAAATAAACTATGATTAGGTCCTACCTAATATGCGATAAAAAGAAAATTTTAATAAAATGCCGTTCTACACAACTCTAGGTAAACATTTTCAAGAGCTCACACATAAAAGTTCTCATTAGTACATAAAGTAAACTTAGTAATAACAAGTCTGAAAACGGGTACCAACATAAAGTTTATCAAAGCAAAAACTACGTTTATAATGTTCATCATCACAAAGAACTTCTACAACTGAATTTAGTGTTTGAAGCTCACACACAAAGAACTAACTGAAATAAGACGCTGTATGCTTATAATAATATAAAGCCCTACACTACCTAGATTTAAAAAAATCACGGAGATACTTAATTCTTCTTCTTTTCGCTTTCGTAGAATTGATTTGTTCCGTATTCGCCTCATAAAGTTCGCCCCACATTTGATTTTCCAGTTTCGTCCCAAATTTTGTTCCTTATCCGCCCCGTTTTTTTTTTTAAATTGTATTAAAGTAATGCGTATAAAATTATTCCAAGAAGAAAGGATATCGTTGCTCAAATATTTTTACCAAACTGCAAACAAGAGATAAGCAGACAGATAAAAAATGAATGATAGACAGAGATGTTATGATACGCCCCACGTTACACCAATAAAAAATATTTTCAAGTACCATGGGTAAACCAACTACCATTTACCGGCAAAACCCAGGCTCCGTAGCTCCAGGCTACTACTGAGAAATTAACAATGGATAATTCCAATAATAGGGGGGGATTGAACACAGAATGCAACGCTTGAGGTCATTAGATTAAAACTACTTACTTCTTATATATTTAGATTAAAAGCTATGGCTAGCATAATTGCGTGTATTACCTACAGCTAATTTTAGGGCTGAAAATGTAACAAGCTTCCTAGAAATTGCCAGAGTAGCTACTATTACTCACTTACACATTAAAACCTCCCTGATGACCGCCTAAGCAGTGCCTCAGCATTTCTAGAAGGGCCTAACTTAAATTTGACACTTTTACACCTTGTGCAAATAAACTAGTGTTTGTTATTTTAGTTAATAACAACTTTTATTATCACTGGCGACTGTTTTCTGTCTAAAAGTGGTAGCCAGATTGATATCCTAAACGAGACTAAAATTTACTTAAGGCGACAATAAGTGCCAGCGACCTTGAGCGAGTGGGAGGAGCATGCGAAACTTTTAAGCGAATAAAATTGCACAGAGCGTTAGCGTCTACACGAACATTGGTCAGCGGTGCACTGCCGCCCGTCGCCCGCAAGAGCCCCCGCTTCAACGCGCATCAAGTTTATTCGTAAACACAACCCACCTTGATTTATCAAACACTATACAAATAAAAGCCGTATACAAAAATTTGGGTAATTAAATTGTCTTTTAGATGGTGCAAATTTCAGGAAAATACGCCCAATCGTTTTTGCGTGATTATCGAATTTGTGTTCGCGTTAGACATTACTTTACAAATTAATTACACTATGTTATAAAAATATAATTTCAAATATTCACATATTAAATTATGAAGAAAATAGTCTAGTTTATCACATATTTTTTTCAAACAAATAAGACTATTAATTTAGACGTGATGTTCAATATGAAATCATTAAAAGTCGTATATCTGCGCCTTAATAATAATCATAAATGCATTAATTCATTCACGGACAGGCCAACGCGCAGCCTAAATCGCTGGGTCTAGGAGCATGAAATTTAGAGTTCCTTTTGTAACGAAGGCAGGATATTTGAAAAAAAGTATACGCTAAAAGTGGAAGAACGTTTGTTTGGAAGTTCGACATTTTGCCGATAGGCAATCCCATCGGGCACATGACTTGTATGATAGAAACTCCTTACGTTGTCAAATCTGAGGGCCTAGACAAAGTAACATTCGATTAACGATTACGCTAGTAGAAAAGCCAAAAAAAATATGGGGTTCCTAAGTCAACGAATAGAAATAAGCTAGACAATGTTAACATCACAGAACAGATAAAAGAGGTTTTAACTGTTCTGTGGTTAACATCATTCGATTCTATGAAACGAATTGTCAGCATTTAATGATTACTTCCCTATAGATGCCAAGTGTCACTTTTTGACAAGCGTTATCGCTAGTTTTCGATTCGTATGATGGAAAACATTAGCGATAGCGATTGTAGAAATAAAATCGTTCCGAAGCAAATGCCATTTGCTAAGGCCTTTTGGAAATACACACGAAAACCTCGCACTTGATAGCCACACTTGAAAACAACAATAACTATTACATACAAAAATAAAGCTTTCATCCCTTCCCTTTTGATAAAGATCTAATTCAACCCTGACGTTTCCCTAAAACATGAGCAATTCCAGGAAAAAATGGCGTATCTCGGAAACGTGGTCGCGTTTGTTAAAACTGCCAAAGTAAGGAAACGTGAGATGTGTCCATGAGTGGAACGTGCAATCTCATTAGCATATCTATCAAATAAAAGGCATATTATAAAGGATGAATAAGTAATTTAATCGTTTCAGCAATAAGGATTTCATTGCTGAACATCCAAAAAGTAACCTGCCTATTATTATTCTGTTAAATATTTTTTTCACAATTTTTGTTCCTAATGAGTTCGCGACTAAATGATAACCGCCGCACGGGTCGATCGAAGGTTAAGCTATGGCTGCCACGGTCGGTTCTTGGATAGTGACCATCCATTACATATCGAGACCCTTCCGTGTCTCGAAGAGCACGTGAAGCCCGGGTTGTGGAGGTCAGATAGGTACTCGCTCCATGTTAAATACTGGTAATATATAAACAAGGCATGGCTTTTGGATAGTTGTAGACCTCTTTTTAAAAAAATTAACATTCTTCCACTACCCTGTATGTATATAAGAGATATCTGCATTTCTACCAAGAATTATATGCATTACTTTAAGCAACGGAGTGAGGTTCTACCAAGGCAAAAAAAGGGTTAAGTTTCACAACCTATTGTATCACCCACCTGCTCATAAAGATATTTATTAAAAAAATGTATTCAATAAGTGTATACTGGTTTATAATAGGTAACATTACAAATGAAATGAAACTGTTGCAGGGTATATTATTTTTAAAAAAAATTGACAGAGTGGTTACAAAATAGTTGTTTCTATAGCATTAAGGAATTTATGGAACTTAAAAATTAATGTTAATAATGAATGAAAATTTACCAATAATTGAGTTTATAATAATTGAAATACTAATATTAATTGCATGATAATAATGACATAAATACATGAAAGTAAATAATTTGCACGCTTGCTTGCAGGCAGAACACAATGTATTTTGGGATATAAGATCTTTCCCTGTAATTTGTATGTATTTTCTTGCAAATAAACATTTCTGATTTTCTGATTATTCAGCTGCATCGGGTTAGACTGGAAGCCAACCGCAACATTGTTGGGAACAAGCAGGCAGATTGTTGTTTTTGTTCCTAATTGTGTAATATCTTTATGCCATTTATTGTGGCAGAACACAGCAATACCTAATTTTGTTGTAACCTTACCTGTGTGTTTAAATAAACATACCTAGGTACGTATTTCATTTTATTTCATTTGAATGATATTTTATAAAAATGAGAGGTTACCTACGCAACTTTCGAAATTTAAAATCAAAGTGGAAATTGAGAGACTAAGGGCCCGTTGTTTGATCAGTAGTCAATCATACTAATAGTTAAAATGCGTTAATTAAACTAACAACTTGTTAAAAAAACTTTTTTACAAAAAAACAACCGACTTCCAAAAAAAACACTAAAAGACGTGAAAAATAACTTTTATTTCGGAAGTCGGTGCCTTTGGTTTTGTATTTTCGTTTTTGGCCACCGACTTCCGAAATAAAAGTTATTTTTCACGTCTTTTAGTGTTTTTTTTGGAAGTCGGTTGTTTTTTTGTAAAAAAGTTTTTATTTTTCACTTTTTAGTTGCGGTACCTACCCCACACAAATTCGTATTCAACTAATTGGTATGTAAATAACAGTGACAGCAAATTATCAACACATCATCAATATAAACTAAGTGGAAAAAATATGTAGTATTACGGATAACTCAAAAACTCCTGGTCAGACCCTGATCAAATTTAAATGGGACCACAGGTGAAGCACCAGCTATCAAATAAAAAAAGAATCACCCAAATCGGTTCACCTAGAAAAAAGTTATGAGCTAACACACATAAAAAAAAACATACAGACGAATTGAGAACCTCCTCCTTTTTGTGAAGTCGGTTAAAAATGACATGTGTGTTTGTTGACAAATGGTTAAACTAACTATAGTTATAAAATTGACAATTTGCTATGAAACTTAACCATGTGTAGACAGAGTAGTTAAACTTTAGCTATTGGTAAGTGACTAATTGTTAAGAGAGAGAGCAAGAGCTAAAGCGCGGTCACTGTCGGATTACATAGAAAAGAAAGAGACGCGCGATGACACAACGCTGGTAATTTGTTACAAATTAAGAAGCTATTATGAATTTACAAAAAATCTATTCATTGGACTAAAAAATTAAACCACTATCACGTTAATATGTTACTTGTAGAATAATCTGACATCAAATCTGAATGTTTGCATGTATATTAGTACGGTTTTTAATCGTTACAATATTTTTTTAGAGGTATCTTCGTGATTTTTTTCTACCATATCAAGTTCATTGTATTATGTTTTTAACACACTATCTAACTAGCTTAAATTCAGAAGAATATCATATATTTTTCTGATTTTAGTAACTGCAGTGGATCATATATTTTTAGGCATTATAAATGGGTGCTAATTAAGGCAGCTTCTTTAAAATGTCATTCTCGTCTTCAAATATATTTAGTTGTCTAAATAATTAATAGGTAAGCGACAAACTTTTAGCGTCTAATAAATGGTTTTCAAGCGAATATATATTGTAAAACGAGCTACTGTTAATATGACGCAGCATGGTGATAATTCTTAAGCAACGTTATGGACCAAGTAATAAATAGGGGCATTATTCATAATGCCCGCGCATTATGAATAATGACAAGCGTAGTCGACGGAGCCCCGCTTCGCGGGGCTCCTACTTCTGGGTGGTTTAAAAAAAATAACCACGAAGGGGATGGCGGGGTCTTTTAGACCCCGCCATTCCCTTCTAACCTAACCTGTCCGAGTCGGGGTGCCCTAAGTCCCGAGCTCGCTTAGTAGCTCACTTACAACATTAGTCACTTGAGTTATCAATTCAGAAGTAAATATATTTATCGGTAGCTCTGAGTCATATTAATTTACGCTCGTAAATGGACGCTGGTTTTTTGATATTCTGTTGGAATAGTAAAGATGATGAATTAATATAATTGAAGCTGTTCTATTAACTCGTCGCCTACATATAAAAAAAGACGCTAGGTTGCAGGTGCTAAAGAAAACTTTTGTTGCCGCACATATAATTTCCCATTATAAATTTGCGTTTAGGTCAAGCAGTCCCCTTAAATTGACTATTAAATATTTTTAACTATGTATTAAACAACGGGCCCTTAGTAGTTACATTGGTTGACACAAACAAAGAAAAGCTCATGGCCAGTAGTGGGACAAGTCGGTCTTTGGATAATGATGATGATCACGTTTTTTATGTAGGTACCTTGTACCTTATAACGTCACGGCAACATGCAGTACAAACTAGCCCGTCGTTTATTAATTTGTATTAACAAATCGATCAACGACTGTCAAATGTAATATAATGTAAATACGCTCTCGAATGAATCGTGACTTATTTTTCCACTGCAAATTATACTGTAGAAATATTTATTTTACTCTTCATCAAGGTTAAATAATAATTAAAAATTGCCTAAGTATATTTTTATCTGCCAAGACCTGTCATCGAATTCCGTCTAAACTTTAACCGTGTTTAATTTTATATTCTCTGTAACTCCGTTATGCGGTAGAAAAACTACGAATTGTTTACTCGCGAATCTAATATTAGCTTGTAGTTTTTGTGTCAATGTCAGAATCTGCAAATGTCATTGTCGCCTGGTTGCTAGCCCGTCATTGCCAGCCAGGTCGCGACCAGCTGGGCTAGAGAATGCTATGATATTCTCATATATTTTATCGTTATAATTTATAATTAAATAAATAATATATTATAATATATTTATATTTTAATATAATTGATATATTTTAATTGTTTATATTGTAAACACGGCACTCCTTTGACGATTGAAAGATTGTGAGGAGAATAAAGAGATAATGATGAGTCAATAATGTTTTGACCCTAATAACCTTAATCGGATTGGACGGAGAAGGTGCCTTCTCCATTCAATCGCATAAAAAAAATTGAAAAAATATGAGGGAGACCTTTGCCGAGCAATTGGACAAAATAGCATAATCTGCCTGTAATGTTCACACTGCTGGGACACAGGCCTCCTCTCTTCGAGAAGAACTGGGCTGTAGAATCTACGACGCGGGCCAGTGGTAGATGTCACATGTCTTTGAATGTTTGGTTCTGGGACATGCCGATGTCATCACGATGTTTTTTTCGCCGCTTTGAGAGCAGTAGTGATGAAATTATTTACGCAAAGTAAAGTACCTGCGACGCAAAGAAAAAATAGGTTAAAAGAAAAATATAACCCCAATCTAATCTCTAACCCAAAACGTCCACCGCTGCACATTGATACCTAAGTATAATATTATGGTCTTTGACTGTACATCAAAGTCATTGGTTTCTGCCAATAATCACCACCTGAAATTAACGGTTACCTTCAAAATTATCTAAAAAAAGCCGCCCTCTGCGTGTGTCAATTATTGCCAAGATATTTCTTGATCGCAATTTGTTGTTTTTATTATGACTTAGGACCTCTTGCACCGCCAAACACTAAATACATTTAGCGCTAAACGAGTTTTAAACATCATTCTGCCTTCAAAAATTTAGCAGAAACAGAATTATATTTTTAACTCGTTTAGCGCTAAACGTGTTTAGTGTTCGGCGGTGCAAGTGGGCTTAAAACTTTTGTTTCTATGTAACACAGTTACATTTTCATTCTATGGATATAAGAGAATTCAAATGTCGCAACGACAACGAGTCAGTTTTTTGTGGAAACAAATATTTGAAAACTAACTGTTTACGACTATATTCCGATAGAATCCAATCCAATGTAAGTGGTATTTTTATTTTCTGTTTCCGAATACACCTGTATTTATTGGTATTGTCTGAATACGTTATGCATATGGTATTTTTGTATGGAACAGCGAAAACATTTTTTTTTTGGTGTGGAAATCTTCTACATTCTTTCCTTTTGCCGTTTTTTTATTGAAGTGAAGTCATTATTTTAGTAAGAACCAACGATCTCTCTCTGATAAGAAAATATTTTTTTAATAAAAATAAACTCTGTTAGCTTCCTTTCCAACTTCCCTATGAGGAAAAAAAACAAAGATTAGCATTTTCCTTAAAATAAATTATGCATTCCACAACAATCTCTCAAATGAATATTTTCATAACGAACACACCATAACTTCAACAGGAAGGTTCATTTTCTTTTCTCAAAAGTAAAAAGAAAACTATTACATCGTGGTATAAATAACCAATCTTTTACTTAGCTCTACAGCCGTTTGTATTCAGTCTTTGCTACTTTTAGCCTATAATGTTCCCACTGCTGGGTCTCAGGCCTCCTCTCTTTGAGAGGGAATGGGCTGTAATCCACCACGCGGGCCCAGTGCGGATTGGTGGATGTCACATGTCTTCGAATTTTTTGTTCCAGGACATGCCGGTTTCCTCACGACGTTTTCCTTCACCGTTTTGAGAGCAGTGGTGATGAAATTATTTACACAAAGTAAAGCGCCTGCCTGGGTTCGAACCCACGACCTACATCTTGTAAGTCGGGGCCGATTCCACTGGGCCACCACTGCTCTATACCCACTCCACTGCTCGATATACGTACTGCCTTAAAAAGAATAAAATATAGTCAAGAGCAAAAGTTATCTCTAAAAGATTATGTAGCGAACTTGTATACGAGTATTAGTGAAATCAATGAAGCTTACTTAACATCACCCCCCCTATGTTTAAAGAGCTAGCAAAATGCTAAACTAAGTTAGCTTTGTACCATATTTTTAAATAACACGTACTCGGGTTTCTACAGAATATACACAGATGGATCCAAAGGCGAAATAGATTCAGGAGCAGCGTTTTACGATCCACAAACTAAAATTTCAGTGCAATTAAAGGTAAACTCAAAATGCAATATAATGTGTACTGAACTTGTGGCAATAGATGAAGCATTATCCTACATTGACTCATTTGAAAGCGGAAATTATTTTATTTTGAGTGATTCGAGAAGCGCTCTTCAACATTTGGCTCGGTGTACCTCGAGTTTTCGGGGTACTCCGATTGCTTACAGCGTGATCAAATCAATTTGTAAACTTATCTCTAAGAACATGAATATTGTACTGCAAACGGATACCGGCTCATGTTGGCTTGGAAGATAATGAAGTGGTGGATCGATTGGCGAAGGATGCTTGTGATGATGGGTTGGTTTGTCCACGTTTTCCCGTGCACAGTGATTATTTGTGTTTAGTTAAGGAAGAAGGCACTAAAATGTGGCACGAGCACTTCGATCAGAGGTCGCTGAGCAAGGGAATCTGGTATCGGATGATCCAACCAACACTTTCTCGTTCACGGTTTGACCACGCAAACATGAGTCGTCCGGAAATTGTAATGGCTCTTCGACTTCGATCAGGACACATTCCAATGAACAGCTTTGCGTTTTTCATGGGGAAAGTGGCTTCACCAAATTGTCCGGAGTGTAATATAGTAGAAGACACTTTATCATATCCTGATGGAATGCGTCCGGAACGAGGCCGAAAGAACCACATTATTAAGTGAGTCACTGGATGTTGGAAGGTGTAACAGCATTCTTGCGTCCCCATTATCAAAGGATGCAAGATGCTTGTATAAGATAGCAAAAATAGGATTTAGATTATAAGGAATAATTGTTTGTACCGATGAGGGTGGCATAATCAGTTTATGAATAAACCCTCCATAAATAAAATAGAATTAAAAAAGCGCCTATGTTACCTGAAGAGTTAGGCAAAGGTGTACCTATAGTACATCCAATTTCGCCAGTTATGTTTAAGTCCCATGTAATAGGGGCAATTCTATTGCCATCAACAGGGCGTAGATCCAGACTCCGGGCTGCTACTGAGAGTTTTCAACTGGGAAAACCCAATAACACTTTGCGCGAGCTAAGAATCGAACCCAGAACCACATGCTCTTACATACTTATTTATGTATGAGCTTCAGAAACTATTCTAATCGGCCCAAACATTGCTTAGGTCGTGGTAAAAATATCTGCCTCTCAGTTAAGCCTTCCATTATACAATTTGTTCATGGTAGTATAAAGAAAAAAAAATGTGTTTAAGGCGATATCGACGGGGTAGCCCGTGAAATTCAAATTTTCTTACGTTTTTTGCAATTTGGTGGTTAATTTCAGTTTGTACATTGATCTAAATATGATTCGCGGCCGTAACAAATATTTATTTATAGAATTATAAATCATAAAAATCAATAATACAACTCTCTAAGTTCATATTACCCTATTGAATGACTATTTCATTAAATTATTACATTTGCGGTCAATTCTAACTTATGGAGTTGTATTGCTGATTCTAATAATTATTATAATTCTATAAAGCCACATTTATTACGGCCGCGAATCAAATTTTAATCAACACAAAACCTGACACTGACCTGCAAATTGCAAAAAAACGTAAGTAAATTTGAATTTTGCGGGCTATCCTGGCGCTTCCCCCTTAAGAACAAAAAACAACATAAAACTATGAAAACAGAAAGATGCAAATCTAATGCAAACTGGCTTTATAACAATGAAACTATATAATAAAATAAACATACCTTCTCTGCTATAGCCCGATATATTTTTTAAGCACCCACAGCCTAAGTATTCTAAAGAAAAACGCTTGAAAGTGTATTTTCTTATCATTAATTTTGTTGAACTAACAACGAAGCACGAGTCTGATAATGGAAAAAAGTAAGAGAAAAATGTGAAACCCAAGGACAAACGGAACTCCAAAAATACTGTAACGAAACAAAATGTATAAATACGTAATGTTTATGAGATTATACCGCGTACAAGTGATAATATTCGTGAGAATATACTCGACAATAGAAACAAGCGGGTTTAAACGCCGGGTAGGGGAATATCGCACACAGATGTCATGAATGGGCGGAATTAAAAAGGTAAAAACTGTGCGAATTGTGCAGATACTACTGAATTTTGTAGTGGCAATTATTATGATGAGTTGTGGAAATTATTTCAGTGCTAATTAATAAGAATTTCGCAGTTTCGTTGAGGCATACACATTCACCATATACATTTTCATTTTATTTCGTGAAAATGATAAACCATTTCGCTATCAATTAATTAGCTTTCCCATTAGCAAGTGCAGTAACTGCAGATATTATAGTTCCTGGAGGTCGAGTAAAGTGTAATTAATATTTCAGTCCAGGCAATAATGTGCGTGAATTGGACATTTCATTGGACTTTTCATACACAAACCAAGTGAAAAATATATTTATTTGGATACATCACAAAGAGAGACAACATTAATCATACAGAATATCATCATTGGTGTGTGGTGATGTTTAATTCACTGCAAAAAAAAAATATGCATTTTTTTGTTTTAGTACCTTATGAACCGAATGGAATGATCTCAATCACCATGTTTGGCAGACAGTTTTGTGATCACATTTAGGGACATAATATGCTGCCAAACTACTACGATTACTACAGAAGTATGGAAGGAAAGACATGTTCTGCAGACCCCAAATAAATTGGAATAAGGGCAGGCAGGAGCATGTTCATGATGATGTTGCCAATCTACTAATTAAAATAGCAGCCTCCAAGGGATAAATCTATTATTCAGTGCACACAAAAGACATAGCACAACGCACAAAAGCACAATAAATGATAGCAAATTACATGAATATAAATATAAAAAGCAAGGTGCCGACATACAAAAATAAATATAGTGACACCATGACATACTTCAAAACAAATAACGAACTTTAACGAAACGAAACGAACGAATTAAGAAACTTTTACCAAACTATCCGAAACAAAAAACTGTGACATCAGCAAATATACGTACTACATCAACATTATGAAGATACGTAGTGCGAATGTGAAGCCAAATAAACGAAGCCATACAGCGCCTTAATATCCATCGTTATTACATTCCAACATGGCTGTCATTCCAATGATATAATTCAGAGATGAATCCAGCAGGGACTTACCTGATGGTACGAGCCATGGTCACTGCCGCATATGGCCACCTGCAGTACCAGAGAATTATTGGAGAAGAAGAAGAAGAAGAGTTATTGGATTTTGTCCGTCAAGAATTCTCGCCTCTTATTACATAGGCTTAAACATAACGGGCAAAATGTGAACTTTGTATAGAGGTACCTCTGCCTACTCCAAATCAGACGTGATCCTAGTCTACCTGTGTGTACTATGGACAATTCCAGCTAGAGTTACGAGAATGAAACCGATTTGTTTTATCCAGTCTGCTAGTTTTTTTGCTCTCTGGCTAAACTAACTCCAGGAGTCGTTGAACTAGAAAAGCGAATTAATCGGAGTGTCGTTCGGTTTGTCGGTGAGTTTTTACATAGGGGTTCTTTTTTATTTGATCCAGTTTACGTTAGAAGCGTTTACTAGATAGAATTTGCAGTATTTGAGTTGCAGCTTAGTTGGAGAACTATAGGTATGCTTGTGAGGGTTGTGGTTTCACAGCAATTGTGCTTTGAGGTGGATTTGAGCTACAGCGTAATACTAAAGGGTTCAAGCTCACGAAGACTACAAGGATATGAGATTTTCCAACACGGTTTCTGAAAACTAGCGCAATACAATTTGGCGCTAGGCATAGCCTTTGTAACGAAGTATTTCCCAAAATTGCGAGTTTAAAAATGCTCTATTACAGATATGGCCAAGTGCGAGTTGGACTCGTACGCGAAGCGTTCCGTATCACCGTACAACATTGAACACTACATATTTATAAAGCCTTTAATTTTTTACTTTATTTTATGTTTATTAGTTGTTATTGCAGCTATAGTAATTCACACTCTGTGAAAATTTCAAGTGTGTACGCACGACGACATATCAAGCTATACATTTCCACTATAGACTCACTTTTCACTGTGCGAGAACCCTATACAATGCGCGGTCTGCTAAAACTGAAAATGTATAGCTTGATAGTCACCGTGTGTACCTATTACGGTTCAAAAGATATAGCCCTGTGGCCGACGGACGAACGGACAGGGGCCTTAGTAATTGGGACCCGTTTTTTGAATACGGAACCCTAAAAAAGGGCTCTATTACAAAAACTATGGTACGAAAATTACTTCACCACATGTGGTGACCATTGGGTCGTTCGAATAATAACTTTGATCACAATATGACAGAAATAGACAGAGCAGCCATTTTTGTGGTACGTAACGACTTCAGTATCGGCACATTATTGGTCGCTCCGGTCAATAAATATAGTATTATGAGCAGATGCGAGCTCCCTGCTATATTTAGATTTTAGCTGCATACAGCGGATGAGTGATCGATTTTAAAGCGCTGAATGATATCACTGTGTTCAAAATAATAAAGAATGTTGTTTTAATTCAGTTTTATTTTTGTCTTGAGTCTACCAGGATGTTGTGTTTTATTTTCTAGTATGAAAAATGCCACGTGTACTTTTCAACATACGTTTGATATATTTTGCAATCGATTATGTATACATAGTTTAGCCCTGAAACCGTACCAATCAACATTTTATAACCCCGGAAATGTAAATATATTTTTGTACATCATGATAATAATAGTTTATTTTTGGCTCCGTACGGTTTGTGGATTCAGCCCGGTAATTACGTAACACACTAACAGTCGGAATGGCTTTTGTTTTGACAGTTCAACAACATTCATTGCGTTATTTACGTTGTTGAGCAGACAAATTTTTCGCACATATGAAGCAATGGATTAGCAATAGGCTTCAAAATGATCCAGATTGTGATTGATAGTGTCTTACCCAATTAGGGTGCTGATTAGATATGATTTTCTCGTTGATTGCCTATAATAAACGAAGCTTATGTGACAACTGACGTGTCTAACCGGAAAATAAATAATAATATGATGTGTGAAAATATGGTGTAGTGTTTACATTTTTTTTTTAAGCTGTATATGAATAATACACTAACCGCTACAAGTTAATAGACGATATAATTGAGGCAAATTGACGAACTCAATTTGTTGTTATTGGTAGTCCAAACTTCTTATTAGAGCAACCCGGAACTACACGGAACAGAGAAGTTCGAAATATCCCGTATAATAGAGTACCTATAATTATTTTTACATATTTGAGCAGTGCAAATGCGGTAATATCTTGGATTTTGGTACACACACTACAATCGTCACTCAGATTCCTCTCTTGAAATCCTCGTTATGAGACTTGCAAATAATGGAAATATTTGCTGTTGAACTGACAACATTTATTTTGTACAGACAGCATCAAAAAGATGTATACAGCATGGATCAGAAAAGTGTGGTCATAATTAAGGGCTTGATGCAGACAGTCAAACTGAATAACTTTCTCCATGTAACCAACATCGTAATCGTGAAGAAATTATCTACTATCCTATACAAAACTTCAATACCTAGTCGACGCAAATGTATGGGATGGCTGATATTTTTTCTTGATTACGATATTGGCCCCATTGAAAAAGTTGTTCAGTATGATGGTCTGTATGACACTCTTAAATTTGACGACACCTTTATTATATGCGCTAGAAATCGACAAAAATCATTTAATTGTCTATAATCTTTTTTCCATAATACTGTTTCATTGTGTTGCCATAGAAAATATTATTACACTTAGGTGAGTTAACTGATAGGTACACAAATTGCAGACAATCAAATGAATTCTTGTCGATGTATAGGTACATCTTTTGGCTGACTGTACATGTTGGAATAAAGCACAACGTTATGTAGAGTCAGCCTCAAAAAGATGTATACATCGACCAGAATTCATTTGATTGTCTAAAATTTGTGTTTCATAATACTGAATCAATGTGTAGCTACAACTAAGTAACCGATATGTAATATGTTATGTGTCTATACATTGATAGAAAGTTATGGAACCAAGATTGTAGACAATTAAATGATTTTTGTCGATGTATACATCTTTTTGAGGCTGGCTGTACAAAGGTAGATAGTATTACAGCACTAATACCACAGACAACTATTCACTGAATGTATCTAAAGCTACGGTGTCCTAGGAGAGCGATCCTGCATATTGCGTCTGCAATTTACCGGCGAATAACGTCACTGAAACGTTATTTGTGAAAGCATATTGGTGAGTTTTAACCCCCGACGCAAAAAGAGGGGTGTTATAAGTTCGACCGCTATGTGTGTATGTGTGTCTGTCCATGGCACCGTAGCTCTTAAACGGGTGAACCGATTTGGATGCGTTTTTTATTATTTAAAGGTGGTTCTTAGACATGTTTTTATCAAAATCCGTTTAGTAGTTTCAAGGTCATCAGCTCTTTATTGTGTCAGAAGTTTTTAATTTTACCTATTATTAATAAATTCGTATCGGTTCAAGATGTTAACTTTTCTCAGAGAAGCTGTCATTCGAACCTGACAAAATTTGAAATTTGAATTTTATTGTTTTTATTCTAGAGAGCGTTTTGTGACAACGTAAAGTTTGACCCCGCTGCTATCATTTTCATGACAGCCGTCAGTCACTGTAGCCGTTATGTGGTGGCTACCTTTTCTAGGAAACCATAGCCTTACTGCGTCCTACATATTGCATTATTATTTCGAGATCGCTGAGTTACTAAATACTTATTTTAATAACAGATCGCCGAGTAAACAATTAAAAAAATATATATATATTCATTGACAGTTATGAAAGCGCTATCTTTTAGACATAGTGTATGGACTATGCGACATGCGACTGAAAAAGCTCGGCTAGACACAACAACAGATTGAACCCGACAATAGGAAATATGCATGAGACTCAAATAAGGGTCAATCTTTTTTTAATAAACTTCTTTTTTTTTTTCCTTTTGAAAGGTCAGGTGCATAGTACTCACAACCGGCGTGCATGTATGACCAGATGTATGAACGTAAATGAGGCAAAAGGAGTATGTAAGGATCGTAGCAAGTGGCGTTCTGTAGTTTCTGCCTACCCCCATGGGAAGAAGGCGTGAGTTTATGTATGTGTATGTATGTATTACTTCTGAATTATGTCTCTATCAATATTTTTGATTATAATTCTTTTTTGAGTAAGTTTTTTTTTAATTGCTATCTAATTGTGGGAAATTCAAATATTTGAAAAGCGACGCCATTGGTCAAGCGAAAGTGACGTCAAAGTCTATGATAACAATAAATGTGAATGTATTCTAGAAAAGTGTTTGCGATTCAGTCCGTTGTCAATATCGACTATGACGTCACACTAAGCACGTCAAAATGGAGGCTGTTTAAGGTGCCCATGTCAGTTAGCTATTTTTATAAAAATAATTTAAGTACTTTCAACTGCTGTTTTGACGTTAAATGTTTTTTACTATTATATGGCGATGTAAACAATCGAATATTTAAAAAAAATATACATGTATGTTCCCTATTTTCATACGAGTATACTTTGTTCAAAGCTTCACACACTTGACGTTAAGCTACAAAGTCGCAACGACAGGCTAGAGTCACACGCTCTACAGATAAAAGATAAAGATAAAGATGCATTTATTTGTATAAACACGTGTACCATGATACATAAATATGCACATATGGATGGTAACCAGCGGGGTAATTACGTAACACACTAACAGTAGGAATGGCTTTCATTTTGACAGTTCAACAACATTCATTGCATTATTGACGTTGTTGAGCAGACAAATTTTTCGAACATATGAAGTAATGAATTAGCAATAGGCTTCAAAATTATTCAGACTGTGATAGATAGTTTGTTTCGTATTTGAGGTGCTGTTTAAAATTGCTGGTTCAACATGTTTTGCCATATTCGGCGTACAAAATAGTTAGAGTAGGAAATAAATGTCAAAATTCAATAAATTCAAATACATGATTACAGTCAATACAAAAATATAAAGTCAATAAGAAAATATAGTCAAGAAATTCAAAATAATTAAAACAATAAAATTAAAATAACTAAAACAATAAAATTAAAATAACTAAAACAATAAAATTCGCTACGTATCGCAGCGGCTAGACGCAGTAAACCCTCATGTTAGAACTTCTTTTGTTTTTAATCCCATCTTCTGAGAGTCTGAACTTACGATAACACTTTAAATCTTATTTGACTGCTCCAGTTACCTCTCAACAATTTATTGTGTTAACAACTGAAACCGCCTTAAGTTAATGCTACATGTCTGGATAATTATACTTAGGTACTGGATAGACTTAGTCATAGGTGTTGTTAAAGTTTTTTTTTTCTACGTGCATTCACTTACATTTCTGTAAGCTTATTACTAACAACAATTTGAATTTAATCTGAAATAAATTATTGATAATTGCCATCCAACGTGGCAATGCTGCCAGCCTTTTGAGCACTTTCCCTGTTGACAGCGATGCGGGTTTTTTTTTGGATGCTCTATGATTCTTCCCCTCGTTTTTTATACAGGGTGACTTGATCTATTTGTAACAATTAAGCATCTATGGGTTGTTTAATTGTTGCAAATGGGTCACACTTTCACGTCCTGCGGGGTAATTACGTAACGCACTAACAGTAGGAATGGCTTTCATTTTGACAGTTCAACAACATTCATTGCGTTATTTACGTTGTTGAGCATACAATTTTTTCGGAAGTAATGGATTAGTAATAGGCTTCAAAATGATTCAGATTGTGATGGATAGTGTGTTACGTAATTAGGGTGCAGGTAGGAATACGTCAAATTACAAGTCACCCTGTATACCTACAACTACATGTAAGGCGCCAGCACATCAAGTTACCACAAACTGTCAGATTTTCTCATTCTATTTTGAACTTAACTGACAACATTTTAAGGTTTAAAATCGTTTGGAGAAATTTGACAGCTTGACTTGCTCGCGACTGTACATATTGTTATTATTGTTTTTAGACTGTTAGCTTAATATATTATTATGTAAATATGATCTTGTTTGAAAAATAATTATAGATAAATGAATATTATTATTATGTAGAAATTTAAGTCCTACATTAACTCAAAAATCTTCAGCCAAAAATCCAGAAATAAAAAAAAAACTTCTGTTTTATTTAACGTGTCGATGGCAATCAAAATTGAGAAATATTTAAATCCTTTAAATAACTTATTGACCTGCGAATGATGGACACTTTTTTAAATGAGAGAACCTTTATAAAACTTTTTGCGCTCCTAAAGATGCACACTTTTTTTAATAATTGAGTCTCTTTTTGGCTTCTTTCTCACAGTTGGTCGCAGTAACTAAGCTAGGGTATCCTGACCAAACGGGTTGGTAAAGTGATGTTTCTTCTCCATACGAAACTAGCTTTTGGAAGGGGCTACTAGAATCAACTCCATTTCTCTTGTAAATTATGACGTTCAAAAGTGACTTTAATGTGCCTATTTGAAATAAATTATTTAACTTTGACTTTGACTTTTGAGGTTAGGATTATTAAAAGCCATCTAAATTGTGACAGCTCAGAACTTGGCTACGAGTTTTGTATTGAAATAATAAAACATAAGACAGGTCCGTAAAATTCAGTTTTAGTACAGACATTAAAACAACTTTGTTGCACTAGAGATCTAATATACGTGCACTGGGATTTTATATGGATGTATCGCGAAATGGTCTCCTTGGACATTTCAACAGGGACATTTAATTCTTGTAGAATTATTGTTATGGCCATGTTAGACAAAGAGCTTTGGCTGACACGTGTTTCTCGTCTTGTGTATTTTTATTGTATTAAAGTTTTTATGGACGCTACTGAAGGTGATAAACTCATAGCCACTGGACCGACCGTATTAAGATTTCTATCAACACGCTTAAAAGCAAGTTTATACAGCATGCATGGTATGGTCATATTTAAGGATGTGGTACAGACCATCAAACTGAACAATTTTCTCCATGGGACGAACATTGTAATCGCAGAAAAACATTTGGGCCGAGTTGGTATTGAAGTTTTGTATGGGATAGAAGATTATATTTTCGTGATTACGATGTTGGTCCCATAGAGAAAATTGTTGTACCACACCCTTAAACATGACCACACATTTCTGATACACGCTGTACAAGTACCAAGTTCGCTTTATTTGCCTAGTAGATACTGAACAGAGTTAGGTACACTTTAAATCAGTATACGAGTACACTCACTAGTAAAATCAATTAGAGAGATATTTGGTTACAGTTTTCATAATATTAATGGCACGGTGTAAGGCGGAGTACAACGAAGAAGAGTGGTAAACATTCTGATAGAAGTGTAACGTAAGAGGTTCGAATTCATGACCTCTTGCTCGCTATTCAAACTTTAAAAAAAGTGAAATTTCGTAACCCATCTAGCCGACACGATGAAAAATGTGTTTTGTAGTCCTCCAGCGTTATAGAACAGTCAATAAACCATTTATTTTAATAAGTTATTTATTCGAACCTCTAATAATTTCTATTTTGTGCTCCTAAAAATATTATTGAACACTCTAATATAATTATTGTGCCTCTTTTTGTGACCCTAAATAATTACTATTTTGGGGTCCTAAAAATACTAAATAGCCAACTTACTGTGACCAACAGTGAGAAAAGGCCACAACTATAAAAAGAGGCTTAATTATTAAAAAAACGTGTGCATCATTAGAAGGTCAAGAAGTTTTTTTTTCTTTCATCAGTGCCTACATGTGTCCAACATTGTCATTTGTGACATGTCTCTGGTAACAAACCTTCGATTAACGACCTCTGAATGTATCTTCATGTTTAACTTGATCTAAACTCAAACTTTATGAAGTGGAATAGTTGTTGACAGGAGATGAAATAGTTTCCCCAAGTATCGTGATTATTATGACACAAGTTTCACTCAAGTATACAGGGTGGTAATAAGGACTAGAGGTTTGCGCCGATCGGCGGCGGAACACTATGGGACCAAACAGTACTTTCCATCTCAAAAATGGTTTCGTCGAAAATCGTAAATCCATAGATTGTTTTATGGTTTTATTTTCTCAAAGGATGGAACTTACGAATAAATTACAAAATATAAAAAAATAAAAAGTTTTACGTTTATAAAATGAACCTCAAACATTGGGCATAAATATTTTCATGCCAATTAAATTACCGTTAAGGAAGTTCAACACAAAATTATTCGGATGTTTTCCAAGGAAACATATTAGTGTTATCCATCGTTAGATAGCTTAGAATATACACTTTGTAACCACGTTCAGTTTTGTAAAAAAAATGTTTTTATTTAATTTTTTAATATTTATTTAGTGAAGTAAAGAAAATTTAGTTTTTGTTAATTTCAATTGGAGTTTTTCTTGTTGCCGAAAGCAGCCAGTGTCAAGTTAATCACTCTATTAGAGACCTTATTTATTCAGTAATATAAGGATTAAAAAAAAACTTGCGTGTTTTTTGCGCCTGAGGTGATTTTGAAGCAATAATGTCAATCGGGGGAAAAAAAAACCTCGAAAATTACGGTTCTTCTTTTTTATTATGAAATATTATATTTAGTTATTATCTTTTGATGTCTATCTTGTTTTTTTCTATTTCTATGATAGAAGCATACATTTACAAATTAATAGACTGCTAATATATTTGAAAGAATCTTCCCATGGATTTTTTGTTTGGGGTGGTCACCTTAACCACAAGTATGATAAACTATATTGCTGCGGAAGTTATATTTATCTGTTGTGGTAATTAATTACAATCAGTACTGATTACACTATTTCGATGAGAACTGTCATAATCAATTGTCCCATGGTTTTTGCACAAGGCACTAAAATGTTAGTCCTTTACGAGTATATACCCGTGTTTCAGCATACGATTCATCAAAGTGTTCAGATACTTCTTTTCAATAACAATTAACTCACAAAAAACATATATTATCTAACAATGAGTGAATTCGTTTGTGTTCGACGCGGTCTTTGTGATCAAATAATAAAAGGGAAAAGTACTGCAGACCTCAAAAAATATTTGTTGGACAACTTTCAATTATCGGAAACTGACGTTAATACTGTAATAGAGAGTATTCAAAAAAAATCTAACATCAAGTTGCAACCAGAAATGGACCAAAACTCAAAGAAAGCCAGACAGGTTCGAGAGCCTATACTCAAATTGGTTAAATGGTGAGTTTAAAGTATCATTGAATTCTTGCAGTACCTCAACCACTGAAATTTCTTTTTTGAATACTTCTGGTGATCGTGGAAAACCAAAAAAACCATATGACGAGTGCTTGGAAAACACAAAGAACCGAAAAAATATGGAGCTGGTCCAGGAGTATGGAATGGGACATGTCCGTAACGCTTATGTGCAAGGTTTACGATCCATTGGGGTAAATGACGAAGCGTCGATTGTGACTATTATCAGAAATAAGGAAAAAGAAGAGAAAAAAGTTATTCTACAAAACATACTCAATCCAGATAATGCACTTTACAAAAGAGGAGGCATTGAGTATATGTATTGAAACAGATTTAACCAAAGCACAATATGCGTACCTAAGAAAAAAGCTCGTTGATAAGAATTTAAGTTCTGTATTGCCTTCGTATCAAACACTAAGTGAAGCAAAAAAGGCTTGCTATCCGCCTGCATCCAGCATTACGGTGACAAATATAAGCGCAAAAATCAACCTGCAAGATCTCTTAGACCATACAGTCTGCCGTATTATTAAGATAAAGTCAGGATCGACTTACAGTCGTCTCAAGCTGTTCACTAAATGGGGATGTGATGGATCCTCCGGGCAAAGTGAGTATAAACAAACTCTACCGGAAGAAAACGAACAAATATCGGACGCTAATTTGTTTATAGTGTCCCTTGTACCACTGCGACTAGTAGACGAAGAAACTTCTACGGTTATATGGAAAAACCCTACTTGCTCATCTGTTAGATATTGCAGACCAATTTCATTAGAATTTGCAAAAGAAACTCCCGAAAAACTACAGTGGTTGTCAGTGAAATTGAAGCCAAAATTAATCAATTGATTCCAACTCTTGTGTCAATAGAAGACAAAGTCATCGAAGTTAAACATCAACGGTTTATGACAATGATTGATGGGAAAGTTGCTCAAGTGTTGACGAACACATCATCCAGTGCTACCTGCACTGTTTGTGGAGCAACTCCCAGACAAATGAATGATCTTTTAAAAGTTACAACGAGAGTTGAAAATGAAAATGCGTTTAAATACGGATTGTTGACACTACACGCATGGATAAGATTTATGGAAACGATCCTCCATATTTCTTACAATTTAGGTTTTGAGAAGTGGTCTGCAACAACTCCAGAAAACAAGCAATTTAAAGAAGACAAGAAAAAATATGTCCAAAAACGTTTCCGAGAAGTGCTTGGTTTGCACATTGATAAACCACGTCAAGGTTCCGATAATAGCAATGACGGTAATACGGCAAGAAGATTTTTCAAAAATTACCAATATTCTGCAGAGATAACCGGAATTGATGAAGAATTAATCAAGAGACTATATGTAATTCTTCAAACTATGTCATCGGGATTCCCTATAAACGCAGAAAAATTCGGCCAGTATACATTGATAACCGCGCAATTATATGTAAGCAAATATAACTGGTACTACATGCCATCTTCGGTCCATAAAGTACTTATACATGGTGCTAAAATAATAGAGCATTATGCAGTTTTGCCTATAGGATAATTATCCGAGGATGCCCAGGAAGCTCGAAATAAAGATTACAAGAAATATATGTTACATCACGCTAGGAAGTGTTCCAGATCAGCAACAAACGAAGACGTTCTGCATATTTTATTATATACATCTGATTCCTAAATATCTAAATAAACCAAGTTTTCTAATATCCAAAGAATTGTTTGACGAAGCTAAAGAATCGTTGGAAATAGAAAGTGATGAATAAGATAAGAGCCAAAAAATTTTTTTTTTTGTCATGATCTATTTGTTTAGTAATAATAATTTAGTTTTAAACTTATTTTTAGCATAAGTGTAACTTTTATAGCTATTTTAATATTGGGTTGGGGAAAAAGTCTTTTCGCATTATAGTATGTATGAACTTGTAATAATATCTCTTTGGCTATACTGTTTGTATCTGGCTGG
Source organism: Griposia aprilina (assembly GCA_916610205.1). NCBI lineage: Eukaryota > Metazoa > Arthropoda > Insecta > Lepidoptera > Noctuidae > Griposia > Griposia aprilina. Next base: position 7,137,137 of record OU744299.1, read on the forward strand.
TTTTGGTATCATTGAAAGTTTAAATTTTAAAGAACATAATTCCAAATTTAAATTAGGAAAATGTGTGATTTTCATTTGTTTTTCGTACTGTCAAGATGAGTGAATCTAATGAAGAAATTCGATACATTTTAAAATTTTACTACAAAAAAGGTAAAAACGCAACGCAAGCCGCGAAAAAAATTTGCGATGTTTATGGACCTAGTGCAGTGTCTGTGAGAGTAGCACAAATTTGGTTTAAGCGTTTTCAATCCGGAAATTTTGATGTCAAAGATGCACGTCGCTCTGGTCGCCCTATTACGGATAAAATGGATGCCATCTTTGAAAAAGTGGAGTAAGATCGGCATATCAGTAGTTACGACGTAGCTGAAGAACTGGGAATTGACCACAAAACAGTTTTGGCACATTTGAAAAAAACTGGGTACACAAAATAGCTCGATATTTGGGTACCTCACGAGCTCACTGAAAGAAACTTAATGAACCGTGTACTCATTTGTGATTCTTTATTACGACGTAATGAAACCGAACCTTTTTCGAAGAAGCAGATAACTGGTGATGAAAAGTGGATCACGTACGACAAGAACGTGCGAAAAAAGTCGTGGTCAAAGGGCGGTCAGGCTTCACAGACTGTGGCGAAACCCGGGTTAACTCGCAACAAGGTGATGCTGTGTGTGTGGTGGGATTGGAAGGGCATTATTCATTATGAGCTGTTATAACCATGCAGGGCCATCGATTCTGAACTCTACTGCGAACAACTGATGAGATTAAAGCAAGAAGTTGAGAGAAAGCGGCCGGAATTAATCAACAGAAGGGGTGTGGTTTTTCATCATGGTAACGCTAGACCTCACACATCTTTAGCCACTCAGCAAAAATTAAGAGAGTTTGGCTGGGAGGTGTTAATGCATCCGCCGTATAGTCCTGACCTTGCACCTTCAGATTTCCACCTGTTTCGGAAAATATAATTTCAAAGAAAAATCGTCTTCTAACAGGATACGTTGCTAACTTAGCACCGTCATCATCTATCTATCTAGCGTTTTCTCAACTATGTGAGGATCGGTTTCCAGCCTAACCAGATGCAGCTGAATATCAGTTTTTTTCATGGAGCGACTGCCTATCTGACCTCCACAACTCAGTAACGAAAGCCCACATGCACCGTCTATCACTAAACATGTTTAGCGCTAAAAGAGTTTAAAACATCATTCTGTCTATGTCATCTTCAAACATTTGACAGAAATAGAATTCAGTTTTTAAGTTCGTTTTAGCGCTAAACGTGTTTAGTGATTGGTGGTGCATGTAGGCCTTAGTTGGTAACACGATGCTCGATGTAAGGCTGGTGATATTTTTGGGCATCTAAACACCCGTATCGAAGGTCTACGAATGACAGCCGGGACCAACGACCTGACACGATTTCCGAGGCACGGAAGGTTCTCGGTATGAAAATCCTAACTAATATTATAAATGCGAAAGTAACTTTGTTTGTTTGTTAACTTTTCACGCCTAAACCACTGAACCGATCCTCCTGAAATTTTGCATATACGTTCTCAAGTGTACAGAAAAGGACATAGGGGGGAAAAAAAACATCATCCCGAAAAAAAGTACTGTTCCCGAGGAAAACAACAATAACGTTCTTATGATAATAGATGTTTCGAATCATGATTGAATTATATTATTATAGAAACTTTAGTAGTGTGTTAAGAGTATTTTTTTAATTTTTATTAAGTACCTAATTTTGTGAGTTTAGAGTAGCATAGGAAAAGGGGGTGGGGTGCATTTGGAAAAGCCATGCTTTCCCCATGGCCAGCTATATGTAGCATGTTCGCGTGTGTCCAATGCCCAGAATTTATACGTATTAGCGCCAAATAGAAGGACATACAACATTGTGTATAGGAGCGTCCTAGAATAATGTTCCGTTCTGAGCCCATGATTGCAATGGCCAAATAACAAACAGAGTACAACCCGAATTGATTGTCAAACTCTAAATTAACGCGAGCGAAGCCGCGGGCAAAAGCTAGTGAATGCATAAAACAAAGCGTTGTAGGAACGCAAAAACCATATATTTTATAACGCTGCTCCCTCAAATTTGACATTGTTACAGTATTAACAATTGGGTGCTAATTAAGGCAGCTTCTTTAAAATGTCATTCTCGTCTTCAAATATATTTAGTTGTCTAAATAATTAATAGGTAAGCGACAAACTTTTAGCGTCTAATAAATGGTTTTCAAGCGAATATATATTGTAAAACGAGCTACTGTTAATATGACGCAGCATGGTGATAATTCTTAAGCAACGTTATGGACCAAGTAATAAATAGGGGCATTATTCATAATGCCCGCGCATTATGAATAATGACAAGCGTAGTCGACGGAGCCCCGCTTAGCGGGGCTCCTACTTCTGGGTGGTTTAAAAAAAATAACCACGAAGGGGATGGCGGGGTCTTTTAGACCCCGCCATTCCCTTCTAACCTAATCTGTCCGAGTCGGGGTGCCCTAAGTCCCGAGCTCGCTTAGTAGCTCACTTACAACATTAGTCACTTGAGTTATCAATTCAGAAGTAAATATATTTATCGGTAGCTCGGAGTCATATTAATTTGCGCTCGTAAATTGACGCTGGTTTTTTGATATTCTGTTGGAATAGTAAAGATGACGAATTAATATAATTGAAGCTGTTCTATTAACTCGTTGCCTACATATAAAAAAAGACGCTAGGTTGCAGGTGCTAAAGAAAACTTTTGTTGCCGCACATATAATTTCCCTTAACAATTGACAAAAGTTCCCTTCAACACAAGCGGGCATTACTAAGCGTTATTAGTAACATGTATAACCTTTTAAAATAGCCCACAGCACATGATTTTGATTCCATTACTTTTTATTGTTTCATAAACTGAATTACGAAGGGTTATCCAACAAAATCATGGCTGAGTCGACAATACTTCAATTTCATAGACCGGGGCTGGGTTCTACTATGGAGTAGACCCCAGCCACGCGTAACTTCGATCGAAACTACGGATTCTGTGCTTATGGACTGTCTGCATCCGCAGTTTCGATCGAAGTTAGGGGCGTTTCATACATCGTATCACTTACGGACATAAGATTATTTCGAGGCCCGAATTAAAATGGAATGACAACACCACTTGACAGTTGTCCTTACTCCCGATGTGTTATAGCCCGTCCGAAAAAGTTAATTAATCGGGAGTAGGGTTCATTTCAAACACTCGAACTACTTTCGGACGGGCCCGTTCCTTCGTTGATGGACTTAGAGAGTAGGCCCCCTGAACTCTGTACGACAGTGATGTGGCGGCCATTTTAGAAACCTGTTATTGTTTACGCGTGGAGGCATAAAGTAATTTGTTGGTTTTTAGCACGATTGATGGAAAGTTTTGTATAAGTAGGTAGCGGCGCCGTCCTTTCAGGGATGTTAACAGTCTTTCTCATGCTGGGTGATTGCGTAACACACTAACAGTAGGAATTGCTTTCATTTTGACAATTCAACAACATTCATTGCGTTATTTACGTTGTTGAGCACACAAATTTTTCGAACATATGAAGCAATGGATTAGCAATAGGCTTCAAAATGATTCAGATTGTGATTGATAGTGTGTTACGTAATTAAGGTGCTGACAATTCTCCTCTGAGATTTAATTCGTTTTAGGGTCAATTTTTAATCTTTACATAATTTTTATCTGAGGAATAAAAATTTGCTGTTTGGCACCTTTTGTATACATAGTATGTCAAACCGCCATATTTATTCTTCAGATGAAAGTAATCGGACGATTGAAAAATCGGCTCTTACGGAAAACTTAGCACACGGACAAGCTATTATTAGCCGTATGCGTATATTAACTTATTTCCACGTGTAACAACGACTTTGGTACGCAATATGCCCGGTTTTTTTAAAACATTTTGATATTTTTACCCCATAACCCCAAAAACAAAGCCTCACTATACAGAGTTAGTTTACAAAGGAAATTTTAAATCTCTTAATTAAATCGTTATTGTGTGTTAAACATTACAACCATATAAAAAATAAATGAAAACGTTCACTTGAAAATGTCTGTTTTTATTCTATTTTACGATCACACGGCAAGGATAGTGATCTCTCTCGCCGGGTACGCGGCGCGGCGGCGGGCGCGCATGTTGAGTAGGTACTACTAATCTAGTACTTAAATTAATTACAATACTTAATAAAATTAATCATAAATTGTCTATGTACTAAAAACGTCGTTAAATTTAAATTTAATTTCATAAAATAATTTAAAATAATATTGATTCTGAATCATCTGAAAATTAGGCAGGTCTTAGAAAACTAACCCTGCATACACATTCAAGAAAACCAGGCAGAACCTCAGGCACAGCTAGTCTACCTATAACGCAAAATATTTTCCTATTCGTCTCAAGTTTATACAAAAAGCGTCATTTAAAGAACACTTTTTGTTCTAAAACCTTTTGACACCGACCGGCTGGCCGGTGAAGCAGAAAAAGCCATCAGCGGCGCCCCGCGATGTCGACAGGAAAAATACGGGCGGATTGAAAATATATTTCTTTCTCCTTTTTTTACTTTTGTCGTCAAATTAACAGGCATCAAGAAGCTGATGATATGAACGAGTACTTTGGAGAAGTGAAAAATCTTTTTCCAATCCTTTGTACTTTTGACTCGCAAATCGCAGTGTCAGTACATAGATAGCTAAGTCGGTAACTGTGATTCCTTTTGTTCAGTTTATAGATGTTTCTTTTTTAGCTTAGGTTGACTTTTGAATTTAAATCTTTGTACCTAAATTATTACTAGCATGCTATTCATATCCACCAGTGTACGTCTTTCGGCCGTAATGATAATGTCTAAGTCATGTCGAAACATTTATTGCAAACTCTGCGTGTGCGTGTGCGGTGTATGTGAGAGGGTGTGTGTATGTGTGTATTTTATTACATTTCAGACGAATACATACGTAAATACTAACTTGTAAGTTAATTAATATACATCATATGTAGTGTAATACACAGCCTTTCAAATTGAACCTTTTCCAGGGCTTCATCGGGCGACCAATCATTTTTTCAATTATCATCGGAAAATGGCCAATTATAAGGCTTCCTGCAAACGCCGCAGATATGCTATTATTTCACGTGGGAGTACATTCAGTGGTTACCGCCCACTGCACACACGCTCGCTATTTTGTGGCCATTTAAAATCATTTGAATCATTTTTTTATGAAACTTGATTGAAAGCTGGATTGATTCGATATTGATTGATATGACATGATTGATTCAAAAGTTGAATATGCCGCCTACTGTAGATTTGTTGGGGAATTGGTGTTACCGTTAATGTATTTTTGAGAGGTTTTTTGAACTATTAATTTCTAAGTTGTTTGTATTTTCATGAATGATTATTGTCGTTTGTTCTTAACAGGTGTTTTAAGAAACTTAACGAAGCCATGACTTACTTGTACTCCCCGACACTTTAATATTTTTTTGTACTAGACTATACCTGGGAACCTTCTGGTTACGGAGATATTAAAGGTCAAAATTCCAACTTTTACTGACGTTTTTTTACTTAAACAAGTGTTCGGGGTTAAGATAGAGATAAAGGATGAGATAGGAGATGAAAGTCAGTTTAAGGTTAATAAATTCAATGTATTGTCTGTTTCTACAAATATAAGATTAAGATTAATTTTTACTAGGATGAATGGTGAACGATATGGGATTATGAGTGGCGTGCACGGTTTGTTCGCCGAATTACGTACTGAACTATTGCGGTGTAAGTGCAATATTATAAATGATGGAAGCATACTGAGCGGGTGACGCAATAATGATGACCCAGGTAAACGTACTGTACGGTGGTTGATCCGTACAACAAGTTTTTAATGTTACAACATATCATAAAATACCCTCACGACCCCTGAACCGTTGCATGCTCCTCTACGCACAATGTTTTGCGTGTGTTACATTGCGTACTACGCAAACAGCAAATTTTCTCACCAAAAAATAAAAGTCGTTTCCCAGAAATTATGTTTGTGCAATGTTACTTAGTTTGATGTACAGAATGCGTAGTTGACAGCTATGTGATTGTTGAAACCAAAGATGTACTTACAAGTTTCAGTTTCAATAAACAAAATCAACCGATTTTGTAGAGGTTATAACGAATAAGCTATGACTTCACGTTCCCATTCACTAATAATGACGAAAGAATACAAAGTTTCGTGAGCGTAACCGCAGGCACACTTTATGAATAAAGTTGTAAATGTTTAGTTTATCAACGTAACGTGTATCTACTCCACCAAGTATTTCACAAGTTATGTCAACCTTCCAGTTTGCACCGGCCACTCATTTAAGTTCGTCAGACCATGGGCGCCCGGAGTGGGGTGCAAGAGGATGCACTTGGACACCCCTTTTTTATTAATGGATCATTAATTATGGCCGAATGAAATGCTTCATATTTTTAGAAGTCATGCTACTTTTCCACAGTTCTAGAGTTTAGAATGTACTGAACAGAGAACGAAATAGAGAGATTTACATTTCTTTTCATTTATGTCGGTACAATTTGTACCTATATGAATAACTTATGTCGTGGTATAAAAATGCCAGTTAGGAATGTTGATTCCGGGACTAACTGCTGAGATAGTTATAGTCAGTCTTCAGTAACGGTACTTGTCTAAGCGTTTTATTCAAATCCACCTAGTGGAAATATACCCCCTATATAACTATGGGCGAACTATTGGTGTTGGTGGCAGGGATATCATGGATTCAGTACTTGAATCTGAACGTTCCTTTTTTTTTTTTCGTGAGAAATCATCAAATAACCTCTCCCGCTCTGGGCGGAGTGGAAGGGCGTGTCAGACTCTTACTGACTAAATCCACCCGTGTTCCTTCAGTTGCGTGTGCGCCAGAGCCACGGTAACTCTTTCGAACAATCCGCGACCCCGGCAGGCATCGACCCTATCGGACCCCGTCAATTATGCTGAAATCTCTTTGAGGTGCGCGTGGAAGACAATGCGCCTTCGACCCGGGCCTGGTCTTTACCGGACGGCAAGCTGCCCATTGCTCGCCGTCCGCAAGCCCGCGCCTACGGTGGCCGGGAGTCGGCTATCGACTCCCGACGCCCAGGGTGTCTCTTCCTGTGGTGACTAGGGGCGTGAGGGCGCAATGATTGCCTCTCCCTCACGCGCTCCGCCTCCTCCTTCGCAAGCATTACTGCTTCGCAGAAGGAGGTGACTGCTTCCCATTCCCTCGCTCCACATTTCATTCCATTCCATCCATTCCATTCCATCCATCCTCCATCCATCCATCCTTCGCATTCCATTTGCTCGTTCTCGAATCCTTCTCTATCTTAATTACTAAGCTTCTTTATATAAATCGACACAGTTAGTCCTCTTTCTGTTTGCATGGACAAAATAAAACCTATCCCATTCAAGGCGAGGTGCAAAAATTATCGAGCTCGCTTTGCTCGCTCTTACATCCTACATTCTCTTAATTATTAAGCTTTTCTGAAAAAGTCGAGTCATAGTTACTCCTTCTATGAATGGACAAACAATAATCTAACATATCCGAGGTGAAGTGCAAAATGATCGAGCTCGCTTCATGGAGCTGGAGATGCACCCGCCTGAAAATAAACTTGCCGGCCCATGCGTCAGACCATCTATTCGTGTGCTTTGACTCTGAAGCTAGATTAAATTAAGCTCATAGACATACTCAAGTAAAAGTCCAAAAGATGCCGTCGGAAAGCGCACCAAAAGAGAAGAAGTAACTCTTAAACTCACAGCTAAGTATCCTGACGGACTAATCTTCTAAACTAGTTGCACTTTCTTGGATCCAATGCGCGTCTTAACCCTCTACGTCTCGTCTCTCTTAAAGCTCATTTATACGAGGAAGATTTCTAGCCCCCTAAAGACAACTGTCAAAGGGAGATAAATAAAAATCAGTGTGAGTTGGTTTGGCACTCACGAAAATTTATGTGTAAACATGTGAGCTCGCATCAGTTTGGTTCACGCGCTCACATAGACACGGGTCTTACGCTGACGTCATCTGACGCTCGAAGTCATACGCTTACGCGTCTGACGCTCGAAGTCCCAGCTAGCCCCTATCGTAGACCGAGCGCTAAGATGTTTACACATCAAAAAGGCGACTCGTGTTAACAGTGCGTAGGTATTACTCTGACACATCGAAAGCGAGCGTTTCCTCACCGTTGAAAAATTGTAAACCCACGTGCGCACGGACGTAAAATTATCACGGCGGGATTTTATTGCAAACTGGATTTTCAACGCTTTGCTTAACGCCAAGAGTTGAAAATCCAACAGTCTTTTTTCGACGCGCTGAGATGCACTATTTTACATTCTTAACGCTCAGCTCAACAACGAGAGTTGAAAATCCAGTGCGCGATAAAACCCCGCCGCATATTTTACGTCCGTGTAAACAAAAAATCTTAGATATTTGTAGTTTTTAGAATTAAAGTTCGAAAAATCGTCTGAAAATCGCCGCAAATGAAATTCGTAAGTGAGATTTTTCTTTGCTCGAGTGTAAAAACATGGGCGCGATAATCGTTTCGCCTGAAACTCGCATGGGCATTCTCGCCTTTAGACAAGCGAGAAACTCTCCTCGTGTAAAAGAGCCTTTAGTTCATCTTCGCTTGGTACACTTTGTAAAAGCTAACTGCAAACAGCGATCCTAATTTAACGAGAAACGATAACATAAAAGTAAGTCGCCTTCTTTCGCGTCATTTTAAGCTGATATTAAAATCTACTACTTTTAGCATCTGAAAAGGCTACAGACGTAGAAATGATACTTGAAAACTATGTGGAAGACTGAATGGATTTAAACAGCTTTTGATGTTTTTAGTAGTTCGTATGTGAAAGAAATCTTTTATAAGTTGGAGTATACAAACTTGTTGGGTTATGCTCGGTTCCTATAAACAAAAACGAATCGTTTTGCTTACATTAACATTGCATTAGGTAGCATTTTTTTCGTGAGCTAATTGTACCTGTGATAGCTACTTCCATGTAGGAGGGTCTACTATGCAAAGCTATGAGGTATTTGCTTCATTATTGGTAAAGATACAAGAGCCTTAAGTTTATCCAATAACGGTCTGTAAATTGTAAAAATCGGCCATTACTTTACCTTCATTAAAACACTCGTTTGCCTCAGTAAATTTTGATATCTGATAAGATTAGTAGATATCAAAATAACTTAAGTAATTACAAGAGATTAGTTGTCATAACATCTATGAAGAAAAGCTTTTGGTAAGGTAATGATTTGACTAAGGAAAAGTTATGTAAATCTAGAACCTAATATTGATTTTAAAATCCCATAGCTTAGCCTATCACTGATGCTAGGTACACACGCAGCGACTTTAGATGACAGCCGATTTATCGTTAGCAATGTCAAAATATGTTTGAGATTTTGAATTCGCCGGCGAGTCACCGGCGACTAAAGTCGCTGTGTGTGTACCTAGCATAACAAATCACAGAAAACCAAACAAATATTTTCTCCCAACAATCGTGATTTATGATCTAGGAGCTCAAACATTGTGACCGCTGTATGCTGCATATGACCAGCGCCCGTATACAATACCAGTAATACGATATTATATTTTCCGACCGATTCGTACGATGCGTTCCTTTCCAATTTCGAGTCGCAATCATAAATTGCTGTTACAACTGGGGACACAAAAACGAGGAGTTTATATACCTACGGACGATTTATTCCATGCAACGTCTAAAAGTTACCAGGTTTTAGACCATAAATCGTCTGGGAAATGTTCACTTTCCTAATCAACTGATTAAAAATAGAAAACTGCGTCGGTTTTTACAGAAACAATTTATAAGAAATAAATGGTTTTTTTTCTAGAGGATTGTGGGGACTGCATCAATGTCCACCTAATTATTGGGTAGTTTTGAAGTAGTTAAGTACTTAGCAAAATTATCTACTCTGACGAAAGACATTGTTCTAATTTCTAAAGAGTAAAAACAAGGCTTCAAAACTACGCACTAAATAGTTGGATTTTGATGAAACACGTTTTATCATAAGACGGATTATGTTTTCATAGCAAGGACTAGTCATTTCGACGATACGATGCACATAAAACTCAAAATGGGAACACAATCTATAGGGATAAAATATGACTACAAAGAAATGTGTGTAAGTGAATCAAACTTCGAATAATTTATCGGCAGGTGCTGAATCAGGAGGCTACACGGAACGAAAGGTTGCTGAAACGTATATTCAGCCCCAGCACAGCAGCTTTGCGTGCAAATGTTTGGTTCAAATGGAAATACATGCACATAGCCTGTAGCAGGACCGATTTCGTAGCCACAAGGCTTCTTTCCACAGGCAAAAGGAAATTCAATGGTCTAAATCTAGTATATTGAAAGCGTAATCAAGTTACTGAACAGGAAACTAGAGGTCTCATCTCCTAATTACTGTTTTAGGGTTCCGTACACAAATGGTGACAACGGAACCCTATTACTAAGGCTCCGCTGTCCATCCGTCTATCCAGAGCTGTATCTTTTGAACTGTAATAGGTAGACACTTGTAATTTTCACATAGTGTGTACCACTATGGCCGGTATAAATAAAATAATAGAAATAAAATACAGGTAAAAGTTTAAGCGGGTCCCCATAAAAGGTATGAGCGATTTACGGTATAAAAAAAATAGAGTTAAATTTTGTACGGTAGTACTCCCTTCGTGTGCGAGTCCGACTCGCACTTGGCCGCTTTTTTATTAGATGACCATAACAAAATAACTACTGATAGGTGACACGGCATATCACTAGTAATAAAGTTACAAATAAAATCATTCAGAAAATGGCTTCTAGTTCTATTGGTCAATCTTCAAATGCTTATTGCATTTGCAACAATAACATCAGAAGCACTATGTAAACTTTACGTCATTATACCTTTGGGGACCGGACTGCTTCTCCTTAACACAGGTTTTCAAAACCTAGCTAGGAGAGCATTGCTCACCAACACGTTTGATATACCTAGTACTTATTTTGTAAAACTGTATTTTTTAACGTGTACTAGGTACGATGCGTTGTTTTTGAGTAAATAAACATTATTATTTCAAGCGAACCCTGGTAACTTAAGTGCCTTCAAGACTACACTACTTGGTTACCCCCTTTATCAAAGTAGGTAACCAATTAGCGCGTAAAGGGTTACCAATTAATGAAAGCATTCTGTACTTAAGTCTTATATGTCTACGAGTATCTAGTACACAAGCAAGATTTTTGAGAAGGAGTAAAGCTTGGGTTTCTAGGAAAGCGGTTCAGTCAAATTAATGTAACGACCGTAATGTAAATCTGTAATTTTCATCAGTATTTGACATTAAGGTGCAAAAAAACGCTGGACTTTTTGACTGTTTTTGGACATTCATTATCAGAGATCGGATATTCGGATACATATTTACCTTAAAATATTTTTTACCTGTAATAGTATCGAAGCGGCTTCTTCGTATATAATTTCTTTTGTAAAAAAATCGGATGCATATTTATTGAAAAATTTTTTTTAACCCCCGCTGCACATTATGTGTATGTAGGCTGTAAGAGCGGTGGTGTGTTAGATAAAACAAAAAAAAACATGTTTTTTTTTTTTTTTGTTAAATTAAGTACTATATCCTGATTGGGCGTAAATATTACATCGGTTACAACAACTTTAACCTCTACCTTTCGATCGCTATGATTTCGTCCGGTTTGATCGCTGAAATCTGACGTTAGCGGGATTTTTTCGATACAAAAGCGCATTCCATATTAGCCATCATCTCAACTTTAGGTGAATATGAATCCGAATATCCGATCTCTAGTCATTATTGTACACTTTCTTAGGAAACCAAATCTTTACATTCTGCATTTACACTTCAGTGCCAAAGTACAGACCAAACCGCACCACTTTCCAATCATTCTTTACAGTGACAGAGGTGTATTGACGAGGATTTTCAACCATTTTGTTAGTCGCCGCTAAATCGTTGGGACCGGTTACAAATGGTTTTCGGACTAACCTATTTAGCTGGCGACCTAAATATCCACGGACGTTGGAGTATTTGTTTAGTAGTTTACAGGAACGGAAGTGGATATTTTATTTAAAGGTATTTTAGCGAAGAACCTAAGAACGCTTTTTAGTTTATTTCTGTTTAAAAAAATTGTGGTAGTTGATTTGTTTGTTAGTGAGAAGGCAAAGGAAAACGCAGCACTCAGTAAATAATTATTAGGTAAGACAACAAAGTCGAATCGTTAAATTACCTATCTATGGTAATTTATCATTTAGTGTGTCTTTTTTCTATGCATTTCCGCGATTTTCATAAGTATGGAAAAGTCAGAGGCCAGAATATACATTAGAATGATAAGATAGCTCTCTTGTTCGCAAATTAGCTGGAAAATGCTACAAAGTACGTCTTCAGGCCTTGTCACTAACATGTTAAAACCGTAAAACCGTATCATTATCAAACATAAAGAATAAAACAAAAAAAAATGCTTTTAATAATGTCTTTTTTATTTTTCTTAAACTATTTATTACTTATTAGCCAAAAGGAGTATGTAAGGATCGTAGCAGGTGGCGTTCTGTAGTTTCTGCCTACCTCCATGGGAAGAAGGCGTGAGTTTATGTATGTATTGATGTATTACTTGTTTTAATTAATTAATTGTGTTATTATCCGCGCATAACGTAATGAAGCGAATTAAGTAATGAGGCGCTTAGACTTAAGTTTGCAATGTACAGACTGTGAAGTAACAGTGTTGAAAAGCCTAATAATAAATAAATAAATAATCTCGTTCCTAAACATGACTTCCAATGAATATTAGACGAGACAATAAAGTCATCTGTCTCAATTGTCACTATCCTATGCATGGAAGTAAGTGACTTAATTCGACAAAAGCTGAGCAGCAGATATGGCCTCTTGGACAATTAGACATACCTATTTGTTAAATTGGATTCACTGGTGCTAGAACCAAATGACGGTGTACAAGAAAGGCCACTTTGTATATGTATAATCAAGTAAATACGGATAATACTACGTTTCAGGGCATGAACACTATTCAGTCCAATCCGACATAAAAATATCGAATATTCTTGATTGATTTAGATTAACCGAACTCATTACATTTCTTTTATGAATAGTTTTCTCTCCTCATACTTAGCATAACCCAAGATCTTAACTGTCAATAAACCTAATAAACAAACCCACAAGACTGCAAAAGTCAATAAACCCTTTTGATTCCCTCTATTGTCTGCCTCTGACAAAGGAAACTCGATTAACCTTTCTGATAAAAGAAACCACCATCGGCATACTCCAGTCCTTAAGTTCTCCCCAATTCAATACATAGGGAAGTAGTTTAATTTGACATAAGCCAGGTTAGTAATTGAAATCGAGCGTTTGGGGACAATCGGCTAATTGGACGTAGAGTCAACTGACTGTGCATGGTCCACCGCGGATTAAGGCCCGCTGTGATTAGACCAAATTGGCATAAATTGAGGTTTGCGGCCTCTTTGTAGATTTAAGTTAACACTGATAGTTTGAGGTTAGCTATTAGTGTGCGTTGTTACTGGGTCAAAGGTTTTATCGGTTATCCGTTTGAACGGTTATGGTTGTTGATGTGGATGGTCATTTCCTGATGAAGCCTGTTTAATAGGTACCTACTATCAGCAGGTAAGTAGGTACCGAGTTTTGTCACTGCTGGTTTTGACGCGGAGATTGAACAAGCATTGATTTTTAGGTATTTTTAAGTTTCAGGATGAGCCTCTCTCATAGTTTCCGGAACACTATCCACGCACTAAATAAATTCAAAAATAGAAGAGATAAGTAAACCAGAACTTCAGATGAAACAGACCATGAGCATTGGTATCCTTATAATTTTTCAGTAGTGTTTAGATTAAAGTAGATATAAGTAAGTGTTTATCCAAAATCAAATCTAATGTAATTTATATTAATCTATGTTATATATTGTAATCAATTTGGGTAATAGTCGTATTCGAACTATTTATTAATAGTTTTGTACTTAAGTTTGTAATGTACAAATTGTGAAGTAATAGTGTACTCATTGTGAAAGAGAATAAATAAATAAATTAAACTCAAACCATTTATTTCAACTAAACTATTTACAGGCACTTTTGAATTGTTAAAGAGGCCGTCAGTTAGTCAGAAAGTTGAAGCTAGTTGCCCATTCCAAAACGTAGATCTCTATAGAGAAAAATGGACAAGAAATTTCAAGGACACTATTTTACATCAAGATATTACAACAGCCTGGGTACATTATTCTTATTGCGTCTATAAGTGAGAAAAAAAAAAAAATGAAGATACAATTCAAAATAATATGATTAAAAATAAAAATAAGCCGGGGCAGTTAAGGGATGACCGGTCTCAACCGACGGCGCCCGTTCAGGAACATTACGCGTGGATCAGCACCATCCAGCTCAACCATTTTGTAGGGAACCTATTAAGGATTGGAACTTCCAACAAAGAGCATTTGAGATTGGTTAAGAACTATTTTTAACACACCCCGAATGTCATAAAACGACTTATTAGAAAACATAAGCACATTAAGACACCGTAACAAAGTTTCAGGGTATCTCCACGAGGCGCAGGAACCAAGCAAACGTTCCCTTTCGAAACAATCTAATTCCAAGTTGAATGAAGTTAAGCGACGCTTGGCCTCATAATTATCAAGTGACAGGGTCTGACATGGGCAACTAAGTAAATACGTACTAAAGTTTAGTGAGCACTATATATTGTGGGGTAATCAGATATCTTGTTATGGCACTGTCTCGAGTTATGGAATTTCTGAAGTCCGCAAATCTTTTATGTAATTTGTCAAAACTATTCATAGGCTGAGGTTAGCGGATTCTAGATGACTAATACTGACATGGTCCCCTTTTTTGGTTGGACTAAAACCAACCAAAAATCCAAATCCAGCAACCAAATTTTTTTTTTTTTTTGGTATCTGTTTACTGATGAATGGAGCAGAATTATGCGTGTGTGTCTGATGTTTTGTGAGAGTAAGTATGCTAGGTTGTCCTCTATTATATGTTAGTATTTGAAATATTTTTGTTTACTATACCTGTTTCAATCTTTATGTTAATTAATGTAATGATGTTACCGTTTTAATTAACAATATACAAATGAATCATAATCTGAATCATTTTGAAGCCTATTGCTAATCCGTTGCTTCATATGTTCGAAAAATTTGTCTGCTGAACAACGTAAATAACGCAATGAATGATGTTGAACTGTCACAATGAAACCCATTGCTACTGCTAGTGTGTTACGTAATTACCAATATTGATATGTTGATGCCACATGTTTTGGGATTTTTGGTTCTAGGACATTTATTCTAGGACAGGTTTTCTCACGATGTTTTCCTTCCCCGTTTTGAGAGCAGTGGTGATGAAATTAATTACACAAAGTAAAGCGCTTGCCTAGGTTCGAAAACTATTTAATTATTCACCTGTTTCTGTTGTTTACTGAGCTGTTTAAGCTCAGAAAAGTGCACTGTTATAAGATGGCCGTAGTCATCAATGTGGAGAGGGGATGGGAAGCCGTCACCTCCTTCTGCGAAGCAGTAATACTCGCGAAGGAGGAGGCGGAGCGCGTGAGGGTAAGGCAATCGTTGCGCCCTCATGCCTCTAGTCACCGCAGGAGGAGACACTCGAGGCCACCGTAGGTGCGGGCTTGCAGAAGGCGAGCAATAGGCAGCTCGCAGTCTGGTAAGGAACAGGCCCGGGTCGACAGTGCGTTGTGTTTCACGCGCGTCTCGAAGAGATGTCAGTGTAATTGATAGCGTCCGATAGGGCCGATGCCTGCCGGGGTCGCGGATTGTTCGCAAGAGTTACCGTGGCCCTGGCGCACAGGCAACTGAAGGAACACGGGTGGGTTTTAGTCAGTAAAAGTCTGACATACCCTACCGCTCCGCCCTGAGCGAGAGAAGTAATTTTTGATGTACCCCGCAAAAAAAAGGCCCTGGAATACTCATACAATAGAGATACTTACAGGAGTAGCAGAACTAGCTATCTATCAAACAGGTAGCAAAAAGTAAACGTTAACGGGGCGATATCCTCGAGGTCCTTAGTTAAAATGGGCGTACCTCAAGGTTCAATTCTTGGCCCTTTCCTATTTCTAGTTTATATTAATGACCTGCCTTACATGATGGCTAACTTATCGGATATAATTTTATTCGCTGATGACACTTCTCTTATTTTTAAAATAGATAGAAAAGATACGGATGTCTTACATGTGAACGATACTCTGGCGGTTCTTTCGAAATGGTTCGCAGCAAATAATCTTTTAATTAATGCGAACAAAACTAAATGTCTTAAGTTTTCATTACCAAATGTACCCCAAGTGGGTATAAATTTAAAACTTGATGGCAAGGAACTAGATGTTATCACGGAAACTGTATTTCTAGGAATTACTTTAGATTCAAAATTGTAATGGGGTGCCCACATTAGAGCCCTTTCTGTTAGATTAAGTTCAGCTGCATATGCAGTAAGAAAAATAAGGCAGTTGACTGATATAGCCACTGCTAGGTTAGTATACTTTGGTTATTTCCACAGTATTATGTCTTATGGTATTCTGGTGTGGGGATCGGCAGCTGACATACATTCAATTTTCATTTTACAAAAGACGGCAATCCGTGCGATCTATAAAATGGGTCGTCGCGAGTCTCTTAGAAACAAATTATATGCTAATAATTATATGCAAATTATATGATATACTAACTCTGCCTTCTCTTTATATCTTAGAAAGTATTTTGTATGTTCGCAAAAACTTAGGACTTTTCCAAATAAGAAGCGATTTCCATAATATAAATACACGTAGCAAAAATGAAATTGTAATACCCAAACTTAGATTAACTAAAACTAGCATGTCATTTCTCTTAAACAGTATCCGCTTTTATAACAAGTTGCCAAAGTCAGTTACACAACTTAGCGATGGAAAGTTCACAACCCACATCAAACGTATACTTATCAAAATTGCATATTAACATTAAAGACTACGTTGAAGACAAGGAAGTTTGGCAATAATTCCTTCTGCACATGTGGCTTCCCTGGTACCACATTAACGGCATCACTAAGTAAATGTCAATTAACTGTTCCCAAATTACGAAGTTTTTTGTTTCTTTTTACTTACTTCTTTGACATAATCTCATTATTTGACATTATATACCTCGGATTCTTATTTCAACTCCTTATTTATGGCTTTTGTGGATAGGATTTTGATTCCGATTTGTTACAGTAGTAATGGCAATCATGTCATTTGGTCTAAATAGGCTTTTATTTTATATAGATTCTTCTATATTTTATGAATGTGAGAACGTTGTAGACCTAACTTGTAGACTTGTTGACAGGCCTACACTGTCCTCCCATACCTATCAACACTGTAATTGGAAACATTGTAAAAGCCCCTTATTTTTAAAAGAGTAACCGTGGAGTTTCTTGCCGGCTCTTCTCCATAGGAAACAACCAACTGAAACCGTGCACCTAGCTTCTGACGTTTAATAAGTGCCCATGTTGGTTTATGTGAAATAAAATATTTTGATTTGATTTGATTTGATTAGCAGACATTGCAATAGTAAAAGTTATTTTAAATGAGTATTCAAAAATCTACTAAGTACCATAACCATTTTTGCCGCCTAGAAGCTTTGATAGTGAAATAACAAAAGAAAAAGCAGAACCACAAGAGTTCTGTTTATCTTTACATTTCAAAGAGCTTTTTCTTCCAAACGTAAATGTGGCTAATATTCTCATCTAAAATCGTATCCAATCAGTTGAATACTTATTACAAACGGGTCCAATATAAAACGGTACGTCCGACAACATTTAATCAGGACAAAATGTCAATCACACCGGAAGGACCCTCTAATTTGATTCAATGGTTGGTGGGACTGGACCTTTTCAATTCAATGTGTGGCACGATCACCTTTTAGGCACCTGCCCTACCGCCGGCGATTAACGAGAAACGAGTATAGCTAGCAACTTAAAACGAGTTGGCTAGCTACGAGCGAGCGATTACTCGCTGGTATGCGTATGTACCAAGCGTGAGTCTCTCAGAGAGTCTTCTGCCCAGCAAGCGTGCATCGCCGAGTGTATACTCTCTTTGATAGCACTTGTCGCTGCAACAAACGAGTCCTCGCATGCGGTGAGAGCAGTCAGCGATCAACTATTACTCGTAATATATGTGTTGGAAATACGTTAAATCAACCGCTTAACTTTGTCTATAAAATAACGCTTGACCAGAGCAAAAGCAGAGTCTGTTGTTGGCGGTTAATCAGTGAACACGTTTAGAAACTGTCGCGCGTTCCGTATAGTTGTGTCGTGTACAGTACAGTGTGTGATTCGCTAGTGTGATTAATATATTCGTAAAATTATAAATTGTAATTTGTATAATTTGTTTGTCAACTAACATTACCCAAAGTACGCCCATAGTAGTTAAAATATGGCTGATGGTAACGTGAGAGACACGTACCTTCTCCGTCATATGTATGTCTTGTACCTCTTTTAATTACACGGGACCACTATTGAAATTATTTTGTCACTGTTGTCCATCTGTCCAATCACTATTCGATTGGTGGATTCATGGGAACTAGTAAATAGAACCCGTTATACCTCTGGTACACCATTGTATGGATTTGAGGACCTGGGGGTGCCACGAGTCCGAATTCAAGTTGCACCGTGGCACCCCCAGAGGTGTCCTCCAAGGGTGTCTTAGATCCGGAATGAATCTTTTATACGTTTCTTTAGCGGGTAAATCGTTGATAAGTAGTCGCTTCCTGGTCGGCGGTGGGACAGGTGCCTTACTGTAAGTGAATTGAGATCGGATTTTACGATCAGTTAGTTGATTAACTAGTTCCTTAAAGGACCCTGAATGTCTTTGTTTTTGAAACCGTGATTAACGTGTTTGGTTTTCAATTTAGTTGGTTGTGGTTATACCTACATACGAAGGCAACCTATTGGTGTCTATTAGAAAAAGCTTCTACCCATGTGAACTTGAATGATGGTAGTCCTTGGCAATTACTAACCCATTAGGCTGTTTTATTTGCCAACCAATGACCAATAGCCCAAAAGATTAAGCAAGCTGAATTGGAAATGGGCTGGTCACATCTGTCGCAGAGCCGACAATCGTTGGGAAAAACGAGTTCTAGAGTGGTGACCGCGTTTAGGCAAACGTAGTGTGGGACGTCCGCCGGCCAGTTGGAGTGACGACTTGCGAAAGGCGGCTGGCAGAGACTGGATGAGGAGAGCCGAACATTGGGCTTAGTGGCGTTCATTAGGAGAGGACTACGTCCAGCAGTGGATGAATATAGGCTGATGATGATGATGATTTGCTAACCGAGAAGGGACAAGCATTGATAACCAACCTTGATCATGTTCACTGTGTGTTGAGAATTTGAGATCGTTTGTTCTTTGTTTACTTCAAGTTTAGGTAGGTATAGGTATGTATTTATACATAATTCTGTGGTAACGTTCATCAAATCATTAATTAACCAGTAAAACCGTGCAGTTTACCTTAATTAATGGGTTGATAAATTTTTGTCCCGGTCATGGTTGTCACGTCAAATACGTAAACGCGTTAATTCTCATTAACATGAAGAGAGTATAATAATTGATTCAAATCTTTATTAAAAATAACATCACAACATAGCATAACATCAAGCCTATATTCCCCGAAGGGTTAGGCAGAGGTGTACATATAGCACACCCACATTTCGCCAGTTATGTTTAAGTCCCATGTAATAGGGGGCGAGCCTATTGCCATCAACCGGGCACAAATCCAGACTCCGAGCTGCTACCGAGAAATTCCAGATGGAAAAACCCAATAACACTTTGCCCGACCCGGGAATCGAACCCAGGACCTCATGCTCAGCAGTAGCGCTTGCGACCACTAGACCAACGAGGCAGTATTAGAAATAAATAAAGGCTATAACTGCGTTGTTGGTCTCTGGACCCAACCTCATGACCACATGTTTAGCAGTAGCTCAAGCAACATCTGGGTCCCAGGAACTACTGCTAAACATACTACGGGGGGACGATAATAAAACAACTTTTAACATAATAAAAAGCTCACCATTTTGCCACTCTTATCATCGGCACAAGCACAACTAACTTACATTTTTTTTTAATGTCAAGTTGTCACTCTTGCTTCACGAACGAACGGAATGGCATGTGAATGACATTTACGAAATAATGTCAACCCAAGTGTCAACCAAATGTAACGCAATTGTACATGACATGCATAAAAAATATTTATTATGTACCTAAGTTAAAAATTATTTAAGGATAAAAAATTTTTTTTTTCGAATTCCTCTATTTCTTTTATACAATTTGCTGTAGGTGTACGTC
Source organism: Griposia aprilina (assembly GCA_916610205.1). Lineage (NCBI taxonomy): Eukaryota > Metazoa > Arthropoda > Insecta > Lepidoptera > Noctuidae > Griposia > Griposia aprilina. The sequence continues at coordinate 7,157,437 of OU744299.1, forward strand.
GAGGTACATGTTTGGGCAATGTTGTATGGGCTTTTGTTGACCTCCTTTCGATGTAAGTATAGGTTCACCTCTGCCTAGCTCTTCGGGGATTACAGGCGTGATGCTACGTTATGTAAAAATAAATAAGTATATTCCTGATAGAAAACGTCATTATTACTTAGGTATCTTTAGTCTTGAGTGCAGTAGCAAAGGCGTAGGGTGTGGCGTGCGAGGGGTCGTGGGTTGCTTACCGGTTGCACTAATGACCCACTCTTGGCACAAGAACACTTAGCTTAGGTGGTAGGGTTAGACTAGTAAATACTTTGCAGTGGTACACCCCACATACCTACCTTGTTTAGTAAACCAAGTATTTTTTACAATTAATGTAGATACCCAGGATTTTGTAATAAGTATCTTGATTTAAAAGAGTGTCCTTGAACTTCCCGTTCTTCTCCATAGGAATCTACGGTTTGGAATGGGCAACCAGTTTCTTCTTTCTGATTAACTGACCAACTCCTTTACAATTATAAAGTGCCTGTATATGGTTTAATTGTAATAAATGCTTTGAGTTTCAGTTTGATTGGGGATACTTTTTCTCGTGTATCTAACCACTAGATCCTAACTCACATACGTCTCTGTATTTGGTTCTGTAATAATAATAATTTAAAGAGAGAAATATTTAATTATACCGGCGCCCGGTAGTTTTGACCCTGTTCCCGATACCGGTGGGCTACTATTTTTTATATTTTAATATTTAAAAATATAATTTGTATGTACATTATAATGAAATAAAGGAAATAACAATATTCATTAAATTCATTTAAGTATCCATAGAGTTAACAGTTACATACATTTAGAATGGGATATTAGTTTACAATTACTAGTCTAATTATCACACTACCATGAGATCTCAAAAAAAAGTTACAATAAAAGCAATAGAAAAATATAGTATTATCTATTTCTATATCTATCTTCTACCTATCTATTCTTCTCTTCTTCTCTAGATAATAAAGCTGAAGAGTTCGTTTGTTTGTTTGCTTGAACGCGCTAATCTCAGGAACTACCAGTCGGATATGGTTTTTTTTGCAATTGATAGCCCCATTCTTGAGGAAGGCTATAGGCTACTTAACATCACGCTACGACCCTTAAGAGCCGAGAAATAACAAAAAATGTCGCAAAGAACGCTAAGCGAAAACGAAGTATAGCGCGGGTAGGCGACGGGGTGGGTCGGGGTAACAAGAAATTTCACGCGGTCGAAGTCGCGGGCAGATGCTAGTATACTTAGATTCAAAAAAACAAATCCAATGCGGAAACACTAGAGGTTACATGGCTACGACCCCCCCAGTGCCTTCGTATTGGACTATCAATACATGATATACCCTCTATATTTTCGTTCTCACTCAGACACTAAATTTCTTCTTAATGTTATAGATTACAAGAGTAAACCGTCCACGTACTGTTGATACAAGCCGTCAGGAGGTTGAGAAGTGATGATTAGGAACCCTTCCTATTGGGTTAAACCCTAAGTAGGTTTTTAGTAGACAGGCAAAAATGTACGATAACGAGTCTTTCCAAGGGGTATCGTGTTAACCAGTAACTGGGTTGTGGAGGTCAGGTAGGCAGTCGCTCCATGTAATATACTGGTATTCAGCTACATCCGGTAACATAGGAAGCCGACTCCAAAATAGTAGAGAAAAGACTCAGTAGATTGTTTGAAGTGGCAAAAATGTAAATACTGATAAATGATAAATGATTTTATTTCTGTAAGTAGGTTTGTACAAACACTTTTACACGTCAATCATATTTTTAAAACTAGATGAGGTCGGCGTTTCCTATCTGACTACTCTGAGAAGAAAGGCCGAAACAAACTCAGAGGTCACAGTCTCTTTTAGAGTCGAAACATAATCTTAGTCAGATCATGTGAAGTCCATGTAGATTTGTCTGAAATGGTCTTTTAAGGAATAACCACACAGAATGAGTGGACCTGTCCAGTCAGTGCAAGCATTTGTCACTAATCGTGGAGCTCAACTCAGAACTTAAGAAGCTCAATCACTCGACGAACAATACCAAAGAAAGGACATTTGGGTAGGCCGCACCAAGCACTCAAACTGCCAGATTATCATTGAAACTACCTGAGAAAGTGAAAAAAATAAAATAAAAACAGTAAACAATAACCTCAGTTCTAATACGAGTAGCCTAACTTAACGATATTTTAGTATCGTTAAATTAATTATCGCTAAATTCCTTTAAGCCTTTATTTCCCACTGCACTATTAATTAAATATTTAATCAGAAGTAACAATCCGACAGAAATCAAGTAAGTTAATTAAAGTGTGTTCACAGCTAGAACCTAGACCGTATTGTGCAAACTAGGCGGCGGACCTAAAGGTCAATCCAGACTTGATTGTTAATGTAGCTTTAATAAATTAAATTTATTTTGAAATGGCCCTATTTCTACTTTTTCTCTCTTGTGGAAAGGTCAATTGAAGTGGTGAAAAGATTAGATAATGAACGTTGACAGCGAGGCTCAGGCCCAGCGGGGCAGTTGCGTAACACACTAACAGTAGGAATGGCTTTCATTGTGACAGTTCAACAACATTCATTGCGTTATATACGTTGTTGAGCAGACAAATTTTTCGAACATATGAAGCAATGAATTAGAAATAGGCTTCAAAATTATTCTGATTGTGATAGATAGTGCGGTACGTAATTAGGGTGCAGGATATGACGTATAGGCCACCTAGTAATTAATTAATTAATTTTGACAACAGTCTCCACTAAAATAAAACTTGACTAAGGTTGAAACTGAGCAGTGGTGGCCCAGTGGTAACGGCCCTGACTTACGAGTTGTAGGTCGTGGGTACACACCCACGTACTTTACTTTTTGTAAATATTTTCAACACCACTGCACTTGAATCGGTGAAGGAGTAACATCGTAAGGAAACCGGCATGTCCTAGAACCAAAAATTCGAAGACATGTGACATCTAGCAACCGCACTGGGCCCGCGTGGTAGATTACAGCGCACTCCCTCTAAAAGAGAGGCCTGTGTCCCAGCAGTGGGAACATACAATCTGATTGTGGTAAGGTTGAAATTATCTTACTGTCACATAGACAAATAGACCTTGGAGTTTTATGACGTGCAAGTGACATTCAACCATAGGGAGTTACAAGTCGACTATGCTGAAGTATCGTTGCGGAACGGATCATCTTCTCTGATATCAGCATCAACTATTATGCGTATTATATCATAAGCCAGTCAGTAAGATGGACAGCGGGGCTAACTGCCCAAGTGACGCTGGACGTACCTAAATGACCTAACGTAAACTTTTCTTCTTTCGTATCAGCACATACTTACTATAAAATGACAGTAGCTCATGGTGTGGTTCAAAAAATAGGCAGTCAGAACGGTTGTACGGAACTGTCTCCCTCTGGTACGAACTTGCATATCACCACTCAAGGAAACCATTTGAATCCACCCCATGTATCAAACACTACCACCACATGAATAAAACAAGCGAAAAATAAAACTTTAAAATCGAACATCAGTTTACATCCAACCACGTTGTCTGACCACATCCCTACATTTATATCCGGAAGCGTCCACAGCGCACGTAATATCCGTCTACCATCCATAACCCGATGGAGTCATGTAGCGGTGTTGTTCCTGCATGAAGCTGCGCCGATGATAAACGAATCACTTCGTGTGTTTCCGCCGCTCAGTGACAGCTGTCAGGCAATTGATGGCCATCCGCCACTCCGATTGTTAAGTGCTGCGATTGGAGGAATTGGAGATTTATTTTATGGAAGAAATGGATTGGAGTCCTTTCTGTATTAGAAATGACTTATTTTGGCTTATACAATATTTTTAAGAAGTTAAGGATAAATTCTGAACCAATTTGGCATCTGAAATAGAAAGGCTGGCCTACTTAGTTAGATTTTCTATTTCAGATACGAAATTGGTTCAGATTCATTGATTGGATAATAAATACTTGATTGGATCATGCGAGACTGTCATAATCATAACTGAAGATACAATAACAAATTAATGGGGTTGCTTATGCATGCTGCTTCGGGACGTGCAAATATGCGACGGAAGAAGCAATGGCCAGTCAAGGCCTTAATCGTTAGGCAATTTCCGGTTTTGCTTTGGCCTGATGCATAATACATTTGGCTAATGGACACGAGATGTGTTAACTATTTAGGTAGGTATGCTAATGAATTAAACTTCGAATTGTTTCATCAATCGGTTCAGACGCAGCATTCAAATTAGGAGACGGTTGCATTTTTGATTTTTATTTTCTTACTCTTACAACGAAGTCACAGTTATATGTATTATGTTTTATATAATATCATTATATATCAATTTATTTTATTTTTTATTATATTTAATGCACCTACCTCATTCCATTTTTTCCATAATTTCAGCACAGAAAACTGTTAATGTCTTTGTTATACAGAAAACTGGAGATTAGCTGACATAAAAACAAATGAATGAGTGGATTCTTTTTAAGCGTGAAACAAATTAATTATGTATTATGTGGACATAGGACATAGTAAATAATTCATTTGTTTGACACTTATAAAGAATCCACTCATTCATATATTTTTATGTCTGCGAATCTCCAGTTTTCTTTATAGCATAAATAACGCAGTAACACACTTAACACGTTTAACACTTAAAAAGAATCTCCTTATTACATAATTCATTTGTTTCACACCTAAAAACAATCCGTAATCCCCTAATTACGAACGCTGGTCCAATTAAATGTGAGTAATCACTATTCAATAGTAGGTATTTGCATTCGTATAGAACGAACTTCGTTGTAAAATAAAACAAATTCATTCAGGAATGGAGAAAGAATCAGCACAGAAAATTTGTTGGGTACTAATTGAATTACTGTTCAGTTGAAATACGAGTTTTAGGTAACAAAATACCAGTTAGGGACATACTTATTTTTTGTTGAATAGAATAGAATACTTTTTATTATGTACACCATAAAAATTACAGATATAAATGTATCTATGTGTGTGTGAGGGTGTGTGTATGTATTTCTAATATATAGGTGCCCGTCAAACTGCAGGGAAAATGCTGCGACTCATCTCGAGCCCAGATATACAGCCTGTCTAGTTTGGTGCTCACTGGCAAATTAAATGATAAATGATTTTATTTCTGTACAAACACTTTTTTTTATACGACAATCATATTTTTTTGAACTATATGAGGTCGGCGTTTCCTATATGACTACTCTGAGAAGAAAGGCTGAAACAAACTCAGAGGTCACAGTCTGTTTTAAAGTCCAGACATAATCTTGGTCAGATCATGTGAAGACCATGTAGATTAGAGTCTGAAATGGTCTTTTGAAGAAAGAACCACACAGATTGAGTGGACCTGTCCAGTCAGTGCACGCATTTGTCAGTAATCGTGCAGCTCAACTTGGAACTTAAGGAGCTCAACGATACGACGAATAATAAATTACTCAAACTGCCAGATCATGATAAAACTAACTGAGAAAAAAGAAACAAAAATTCAAATGACCCACATAGTCCTCACATTCACAATAATTAAAAAAATATAATACTTTACGAAGTAAATAGTCATGTCATTGTATACATATATTATATATTGTTACCTAACTGTAGGTAGTATTTTAAGCTACTCATGTCGTCTCGACTTGCTGTTAGCCTGTGAACCTGCTTACTCTATTATCTGGACAATAGAATATTATATATTTCTATTTTTATTTTTTTAAAGACAAGGAAAGAACATTGGCTTTGATCATAAGGGTTTCCTATTGCTCTTTTTGACTGTCACCATTATTTATAAACGTTGAATGATACGTCTGCTTAATCGTAAATGTATGGTCGTTACCCTTAAATCCTAACCTTGTTTCTGTGACAATTAAATTGTTTAATGTGTTTCTTTCATGATATTTCTTGGAACCCTGGGGTCCCGGACCTTTAGAAGGCGTATGAGGGGCCGAAGCCAACTCGCAGAGGCCCGTTAGACTTTTTTACCGACGATTATCTACAGTCGCACTAAACGAGTGATCCCTGTTCGCACTATACAAATGAATTATATATGAAGTTATATATTATTATAGTTCAGGTTTTCCCATTATTTTCCTTCAACCTTTTGTGAAAGTTTTCCATAGATTACCTAAAGAAAATAGTAGTAGGTACGACATGGGAAGAGTCGTATAAGATACTGGCCAGGTTTTTGAACCCGTGACCTCTATCTAGCCTTTATCTAACTAGGTAGACCGAAAAGCAATGGACAACTACAATTAAGACTTTGTGAAAACCTACGTCTCCCTATTTCTCTTTGTTTGTATCTATAAGAGTCGAGTACCTATTATGTATTCCTCTGTGTTCAGTAACAATAGTTATTATAGTAATAGAAAATAGTGCTAGAATAACGACTTCATTATCAGATTCTGGGAATCTAGGATCATTAATTAAGTACTAACAATAGTACCTTGTCTTCTAGTCGAATAAATACCTACTACATTTATTTAGGTGTAACAAAGGCAATAAAGCTACAACACAATCGTATGTTCGTGACTAAAGCTCGATTATATCAGAACTTTAATAAAGTGTGAAATAAATAACATAATGTTTGCCCGTTAACTCATAATAACAATATTATGTTATTTTATTATGTTTTGCATATTTCAAATTACTAACTAAATCTCATACTACGAACATTGCCAACGTTTTTTTACGATTCTGACAACGTTCGCAGAACGTAGAGCTGTTCCGTATACATCTCTAGTAGAGTCATCAAGACTCTTTACATCGCATTCTTTTCTTTTCATACCTGTAAAAAAGTCAGGAATAAAAATAGATAAACTTTATGATCTCGTAATGGCTTCAAGCAAGCAATCTTCTCGTTTTTCGCACTTTACGAGCCGTCTGAACATTAATGTGAAAATAACAAGGTGTCCGAACCTTGACATGAATATCGCCCTTGTTTTCACGCAACTTCGACAATATTAATCGTTCGAGACTAAACCAAATAAATCTTGCAGTCCGATACATTAATGAAATTCTTTCCACGCTATTTCTGTGGTAGTACGCTGAACCGCGCGGAGTCAGAGAAAAATCATAAGATCAGCTGCGACTTGCGAGTCACAATGACCAAAATACTGACAACGACTCAAGGTTGAGCGATCGTATAAAATGGCCGTAAGCTCGATGGATGATTGAGATAAGTCGCTGTCAAAGTTTGTGAAGGTACTCACTGTGAGGTGACGTGCAGGGGCGGGCTGCTGAGTCACTAGCACTGTACGGTCACACTTCACTATCAGGTCAACGGTATGTGGCAGAGGAGAGTTACTGGCGTGTAAAATTAGCGCGGCTGTGCACAGAGCGGCATGCGTCTTCGCTGTAGCAGCGGCGGGCGGCGACTGGGGCGTCTGGCCGGCGCCCGCCCAGCCGCCGCCCGCCCCGCGCCTTATCACACGAATAAAATTTATTAATGGATAACCGGCATGACGATGGGATGCCCATTGAAATTTTCCGGTTTTGCGACGATTATTAATGACTTAAACGGTGTTTGGCATATTGTTGCCGGTTCGGTGCACAATTACGATTATCGTTAGCGTTTCATTGAAAATATTAAGGAATTATTGATGATAAAAGTGTGAATTTGTTAGGGTTTTCCTGTTGAACTGAAAGTAGGTCACAGACTCCGGATAACCAGACGTTTTCGAAATGAAACGTGTTTTGTTGTGATACATCTTATTAAGTAGTCGCTTTGTGATGCATAACCACATAAGCATAATCAGCCTATAATGTTCCCACTGCTGGGACACAGGCCCCCCCACGGTGAGACGGAGTGGCCCGAATTCCACCACGCGGTCCCAGTGCGGGTTGGCAAATACCACATGTCTTCGAATTTTTGGTTCTAGGACAGGTTTCTTTACGATGTTTTCCTTAACCGTGTTGAGAGCAAAATGGTAATGAAATAATTAACACAAAGTGAAGCGCCTGTCTGGGTTTGAACCTACGACCTACAACTCGGTAAGTCGCGGCCGTTACCACTGGGCCACTGCTCCTATTTATGATGTGTGAATGTTGTCTATTAAATAATAAGTTGAACGCTTATTAATTCTAGCATTTTCTCAAGAATGTTTGATTCGGCTTTCAATCGCCACATGCGGCTGAATGTCTGTAGGTATTTTCCACGAAGTGATTGTCATTTGACCTTTATGACCCAATTTCTGGGAGATACTGTAAAGTAAGCCTGGTTGTCATTTTTAGGGTTCCGTAGTTCTGACAAGGAACCCTTATAGTTTCTTCGTGTCCGTCTGTCTATCCGAGGTTTGGCTAAGTCACCGTTAGTACTAGAAAGCTGTAATTTTGTAGGAGTGTGTATATCAATTACGGCAACAAAGTGGTAAAATAAAATTTTGGAAAATATATTTTTTTAGGGTAGCTCCCCTACCTGTGAAGTGGAGATGAATATTTTTTTCGTCGTCTACCCCATCGTGTGGGGTATCGTTGAATAAGTCTTCTAAAATGACTTGGGGGTTAAATTATTTTTCGATTTAATGCTCCATTTACGAAATATTAAACTTAAAAGTGCATTTTTTTGTTCCAGACAACTGCTGGCTTGAAAAATCTGGAAAAATTCACGATGATAGTGCATTTCATGAACTTAAAAGGAAACTTATAGCGGTTAAGATAACTTTATTAATTTAGCAGTAATAGTCGTTGAACTTGGGTGTTGGATAATTTTGTACCAAATACAAAATCCTTAGCATTAATACTTTATAGTGACTAAGATGAAGTAGTTGCTTGTTTATAACGGGTAAAGACTTTCATTGAAAAACAAATTAAATGATCTTACGTTTCACAATACTGCCGCTAGATGGCGCTGTATTTGCGGGTTACGTTTTCATTCGAGTACTTAAAGAAGTCACAAACGAACTTTGTTTAATTTTCGAATTACAATTTTGTGAATTGAAATAATAACTTGGCAGCAATCGTACTCTTATTTTTTAGCTTTAGCAGGAAAAAAGTGGGTATTATTAGTTATTGTCTAATCTGTTTAAATAATTACCTTCGAAAATCAACATTTTGTCAATAGTTTAGTATCGCTATTCGATAACAGATGGCTTTGTGTCATGACGTCACTTTTGTAGATCGCGGTGTTAAGATTTTCTTGCAAGGTATGACCTCCGTGGTTACGTTATGTTAAAGTTTTGTTTTACTCTAGACACCCTTGTAATATATTTTCTATGCGAGATATTTTTGGGACGTTGTACAGTTAACTATAAAAGATTAAGTAGATAGAGAAAGTAGTAAGTTAAATTAAAATTTTGGAGTTGCTTTAATGTTTGATTTCTTTTATATAGTCATTATTAACTCCTAATAAGTAAATCATTAACTCCTAATATCTTTACCAGTACTTATATTCAGAATAAAGAACAACAGAATCGTACTATATTGTGATAACGGGCTACTACGGAACCCTACACTGTGCGTGGCCCGACACGCACTTCGCCGGTTTTTTAAGCTTCGATCTACCGAAATGACAATCACGTGTGTCTAATTAATTATCATGTATTAATCTATAACTGCATGTATCACTCCCGGGAGAAGTACAGTACAACAAAAGGTATCTGGTAGTTTGTGTCTCGTTAGTCAACAAAAACTACATCATTCTTAACAGTATGATTGCTGAGGACGGATTAGATTTCCGGGGCGAGGCTTTTGGATCTGGAATTTCTCAGTAAAGGATAAAGTTTATAGTATTTTGTAGGGTGTATTGATCCTCTGCCTACACCTTTGAAGAATTAAGCCATGATGTTAAATTAAATTATCTTATTTGCACATTCCGAATCTCTTGCAAACATCTCGAGCGGGTATTCTGAGAGATCCTTATATAGAGATGCTCAACATTCCCGGAGGGTCCCGGTAGAGAACCCGTTTCTTTGAAGTCGTTCATGACCCGGTAGTGATCTGCATCTTATAACAGTTCTCGTTTTCTCGGAACCACTCGTATGAAACACGCTTCAGAGGGCTTTGATTGCTCTTCATTAGTCAAAGAGGCGTTACTTGATTATAAATTTACTACCTAGCGATCCGGTTTTTTATTTTTGGTGAATCGATTTAGATGATTCTTTTTTTATTTCATAGCTGGTGCTTCACATGTGGTTCCATTTAAATTTGAACAAGTTCTGACCAGTACTTTATGAGTTATCCTAAATACTGCATTTTTTTTCCACTTAGTTTATATCGATGATGTTTTGCTAATTTCCTGTCACTGTTATTTACATACCAAGTAGTGGTATACGAATTTGTGTGCGGTAGGTACCGCAACTAAAAAGATAAAAATAAAAACTTTTTTACCCGCTTTAACGCCTTACCCCCCGATCGTTGCCGAAAATATTTTCCGGTCTAACGTCAGACCCCCCGATCGTGACCGATTCGGTTTGCTGCGTTCAAATCGATTTAAATACCACTGGCACACTGTACTGTTGCAAAAAAATTCCGCCGGGTGGCGCCCTATTAGTTTCCGCGTACAATATTATGCTATAATCTGTGGCGACCATAAATATTTTTTGCAAAATAAAAGTTTTAAGTCAGCGCTCCGCCATTTTGGATGACGAACGATGCGCGCTCCGTACATATTATGTGTTGATGGCGTAGTTAATAACCCAATGTATTAGTGTTATATATCATAAAAATCCTCATTAATCAAGGTTTACGAATATCTATATGTGTCATAGGTTTTGAATCAGTTTTATTGTGTTAAACTCGTTGTGAAAAATTGAGGCCGTAGCGACACGCTACGCGCCGGCATTTTCGTGTTAAATTACGTGTGTTTTACTAAATAATTTACTAAAGTAATGCTTGTAATATGGACATAAGTTAATTATTAGTATGTTAAAACGCTCAGAACGTTTTAATACTATGAAGATAGTTCAAGATCACGAATAATTTAATTCGTTCCGCAGTACAATTTTAATAAGCCCCGTTTGAGGGGTGTGACGTTTTAACACGTTCACGAATTTAACAGATAAGGGTTCAGACGAATGTTTAACCGCGCATACGCTTCGTTGTTTTTCCAATTCTTTTGGTATACCGGTACTGAATTGTTGTAAAGTATATATAATTATTGCATACAAATGATTGCCTATCATTTCAAATATAATTACACAAAAATCATGTAAAATAAATTAAATCCTATTTATAAACATACGTTTTGCAGAACCCTTATCTGGACCTCGCAGGGGGCATGAAATTGTTGCGGGAATGGGGTGTTTGTTTTGGTGTATTGTGCTACTCTGAGCAAACCAAGTACGGACATATGGGTATCAAAAAAAAGCTTAGATAGTCTAGTTTAATAATTAATAGGTTTTATTGACACAAACTACAAACTAATGTACAAAATTTCAGTAAGAACAAATATTTTACGGAAATTCAACACATATTTTTAGTTTAACATTTTTTTACAGTTCTTTCGACTATGAAGTTGTATGGTAGTTTTAACACTTGTTGATTCTGTATGGTTTCAGCTACACACACGATTTTTTATTAAGGTATAAGTTCGGTAGTTTTCAAGTTATTACACTTTATGTTAGAAATGACCGGTGCGCGGTGCCGTGACCGGGCGACTATAGTGACCTTGACGTATGACACGCCTGCAGGCGTTTGACGTTTACGTTTGAGCGGAAAAAACAACTGACTTCCAAAAAAAACACTATAAGACGTGAAAAATAACTTTAATTTCGGAAGTCGGTGTCTTTGGTTTTGTATTTTCGTTTTTGCCCACCGACTTCCGAAATTAAAGTTATTTTTCACGTCTTATAGTGTTTTTTTTGGAAGTCAGTTGTTTTTTGTAAAAAAGTTTTTTTATAATATGTAAGATTAATATGAATCTATTAAAGGGGCCAATCAATTATTACGTAAGCAGAATTTAAGTAATTTTTAACCCCCCCCCCCCCCCTTGTCAGCAAAAGTAAGCAAGGTCTTACCCCCCTGCTATGCTTACGTAAACATTTTTTTATTTTTTAATAGTTAAGGTTTATTTATTGTTATTCATGATTCTAGAAATAAGAAATTTATAGACTATTTTAATGGCCATTTAAGTAATTTGCTTACTTGAGTTCTTTCTAACTTAACCATAAAACACCACTTATGAGCGAGTAACAAATATCAATTATTTTGGGGAATCCCTGAACATGCTTTTCGCTTTAGAACAAGTAGGGTTGCCATATTTATTCAAATCAGAATTACAAAATTTTGCAGAAAATTCAGAAAATGTAAATACATATTGCTGACGTAATCACCATCCATTCCCCCCCGTTCCCCATGTCATCAAAAATAAGCAAAGCAAAGGCCCCCCCACCCCCCTTTGATGCTTACGTAATACTTGAATGGTCCCATACGTATAAATCCTCCGCAATAAATTCTCTAAATTATGGTGAAAATCTCATCAAAATCCATTGTGTAGTTTAGAAGAACAACGCGGTCGCACTGAGAGACACGAAAGGTGACTTTATTTGACCGAGCGAGCGCGTATTGCGAACGAATCGTCTCCGTTTCAGCTTGGGCAAAAATGCTTTCGTATGTCCGGATGTCCAGCTGTTCTCCTCTACAGATCACCATTTCGCGCTCTTTGCGCGCTCTTTTTGTTTTAAGGTGCGCGGTGAACATTTATTCAGTTTTAAGCTTTGCAAAGCAGACTTGCGAGGTCTAGATCTCACAGAGCCACTAGTTTTAGTAGGTATGTATAGATGTACATGCACCGCTATATCTCTTAATTCGAACATAACGAAGTGTATTACACATCAATGTTATTTATTCTACATATTTTGTTAGTAGGTAAGTAATTTTAAATCCTTGCCGAGAGCAAAACATTTTGAATGAAGACATTTTTCGAATGAGTAATTTTCAAAATCAATAGTCATTCATTCAAACTAGGGTGAGATTCAGCACTTTATGAACGTTAAAATCACATGAGACACTTCCCCCAAAACGTCCACCGTTCACCACTTTCTAGTGCTTTAGCTGGGAAGCGCAACAAACTCCCTAGTAGCACAGTGGTCTGTTAAGTTAGAAAAACTGGTTTCTATACAATACGAGTAGTATGCAAAGTAATTAACATTACCAACCACAACACATGAAATTAAAAATCACAGATAAAAAATCTTGCATTCACAGTTCGATTTTGACAAATTATGGAGATTGCCAGGTTTGGTTTTATATGCCTCATCTGACCGCCATAACCCAATTACTGGGTAACACGTTACCCATAGGTAAGACTGTAGTAAAACTGAAGAACGATTAAAAATAATTCAGAGTCGAGCATAAAACAGGCACCTAAGCACATACGTCTACATCAAATATACTTCCGAATACGATTTACAATTCGAATCAAGACTGGTCCATCCTACTCTAATCTTAAAACAAGAGACGGAAAATGAGCGACCATAAAGTTGGTTCGCCGTGGGCGTTGCAAAGGAGAATGTATTGTGTTATTAATAGGACTGGCGACGCACAGTGTAACGAATTTATCGGAGAGGTGTTGATTTCCGAGAAAAAACGTCTCATTTTCAAAAACGAATAATGCTATATATCGTATTAAGGTAGCAAATGCCTTCAAAACTTGTTCTCAGAAATTTCTTTCTTTACCTCGTATTTCACGAGTTATTTGAGAACATGTGAAATTTTCTATGATAATAACTGTATCGAGCTTTCTGCCACTTGATTCCGGCCTTGTTTCAAGTTGTGGTCATTACTATCATATTATTATGATAATACGTATAGCAGAAGCTACATTTACTGCTAAGACACATGGTGTGTTAAACGTGCACCTTCTGACTTATAGGATGAAGTATTTATTGTTGGACGAATACTTGTAAGCAGTGGATCAGACGACAATAAAAGATTGTGCATAATATCTTCATTACATGAGATTCTACTACATTATCGAGAATCTCTCTATATTTTCGAAAAATTTTGTTTCTTGGCTCTGTTCAGATAGAAATCCAATGGGTATAATTGACAAATTTTGAACTATGTCTGGCCCGTGTATAAGAAGTTTATGAAGAAAAGAAGGCATGTAATACCATGGGTACTAATCTACGTAAAGTGTAACAGTATCAAAGTAGAAATCGCTGATTTGAATGTCATTAGTTTAACTTCCGCCCTGATGAAATACACTGCAAGATCACACAGGTTTTTCTCAATAGCTTAGCGTATATTCCCGTAAGTTCAGCAGATTTAGCGTAGGTATAAAAAAAATCGCCTTGCCGAGTTGCCATCTCAGCCTCAATTGCAGCCGGCTCTATCTGTACATTTGCTTTAGATTCTTTCATAAATTTAAACATTATGGGGTGGCCAAATGACGTTGAGGACGGTCGGTCGTTTTCCCAAATAATAACATCGTTTGAGTCGAGACGCAGAGGCACAAGGCTTATTATGAAGTTCTAGCCAGATTACTTAGCTCACTTCTTCTCGTCTTTTGATAATAAACGTTTTAGTTGGGTGATCCATCAAATCCCTATTTGCTGGTCAAAACGAGCTGTTGATTGGAATCAACTTTCTAAACAACTTAAAAGTCTTCTCGTGGTCACGTCCTTCAAAGCTTGTAATTTTATTTTTGCAGTTTTCTATAACTGTCAGATCTTCTTTGTCTGGATAACACTTCACTTTTTCTTTAACCAGCATGTAGTAACTGGGGTATTTTAAATCTCCTTCTTAATTGTTAAAATCTCAAAGTATTTTGTAGCGCCATTTTGATAAATTCGTCGAGACATACAGAGGCAATGCTTTCAAAGGTGTAATTTCTTTAACCTGAATTATATGCCCATGAATAAAGTCTTTAATTTCGGAAGCCTCTTCTGGGTTTTCCATTATGTATTTCATTACATCAGTTATGTTGATTTCTCCTACTTTTATAAGCGCCCTTTCAGCTGAAAACACGATTTCAGCGCTGCTGCTTCTACCACTGCATCCAAAAGCATCTTCAGTACGTCTTCTTTTTGCCGATTACCAAGATCTTCAAAACAATTTATGAGGACTAGAATTTGTACAAGTTGAAGCAACTGATTTAGCCGTGGAAATCATGTGCTCGATATCTTCCCTTACATTTTGCGTAGAAGGATCTACATTTCCGTTTTGTTTTGTTGGCAATTCTGGCCACTGAATTGCATCTTACAGCCACTCTTCATATTTCTTATGGAACTTATCCATGCTTCTTCCAAATATTGTCCATTTTGCAAAAAAAAACGGTAGTAAAATCTACAACACCAGTCTTTTAAACTTGATTCGGAACTATACACGGTTGTACAGAACGAATATCTTTTAAATCACTGAAAAATATTTATAGTAGCGCAAATATTTATGTGCGCGTGCACGGAGAGCAACGTAAAGATCAAGACTTGTAGTAAAATTTTGTAAATTCATTTCAAGATTAGCGTGACTATATGAGGTGTAAATCAATACTGATTTTAAAGCTTTATGGTGACTTATTTATACTACTCACTCATTGATTGATTAATATTACACGGTCCGATTTCCTGATGAGCCATGGTAAATTAGTTAATTATAAGCAGTTTGTTAGTGCTCATTACTGCATTAGTTATTCATATTACATATAGAATCATATTATAAGTTTAACGAAACCAGTATACATAAAAAAATAAAGACTAAATATGGTTTTTGTTAAAAGTATATAAATTAACCTGTATGTCAGAAGGTGCACACTTGGCGCACCATGCGTTTTAGCAGTAACTGTAGCTTTTGCTATGCGCATTACAATAGTCCTACAACGTTAAACGAGTCCGGAATCAGGCGGCAGAGAGGTACAGTCACTTTCATAGTCAAATTTCACATTTTCTCAATTAACTCCCGAAATACGAGAGATAGAAAGAAATTTGTCAGAACAAGTTTTGAAGGCATTTGATAACTAAACATCATGACACAATTCGTTTTTGAAAATGAGACTTTTTTTCTCGGATATGACTTTATCCAACCTCTCCCATCCATTCGTTCCACTGTGCGACGTGATAATGGCCTTAGTTATGTTATATTAACATGTGTTGAAAAGTGGTAGAAGGTGGTGATTTCAAGGTGTTATTGTGACGTTTATTGAAGGGCTCGTGGCTAAATAATAACAGCTGCACGAGCTGCTACGCGTGCCACTAATACTTGCGATGTTAATGACCAGTGGTTGGTGGTGGGTAGTGGTTCATTAGGTGCCCATACCATACTGAATGGTTAGAGGGCCTCGTGACTTAATGATAATAGCCACACAGTTCGAGCGAAGGTTAAGCTATGCTTGCCGCGGTCGGTTCGTGGATGGGTGTTAGATCCATTACGTATCGAGAACTCTCCATGCCTCGGAAAGGACGTTAAGCCTTTGGTCCCGGCTATCATTCGTAGTCAGAAGTCCGAAAGTCGGACAACCAGTCTTACTAAGGGGTATCGTGTTACCTAGTTACTGGGTTGTGGAGGTCAGATAGGCAGTCGGTTAGACTCGAAGCCGACCCCAACATAGTTTGGGAAAGGCTAGGCAGATTGATTAATGTTGCCGAATATATAGCGATCATTTATTTATTTTCCCGTGACAATATTTTATAATAAATTCATACCATATCCTTACATATTATCACGCCTGTAATCCCCATAGGGACAAGCAGTCATTGCAATCATTTTGTCAGTTATAGAAAACGCTTGAATAATGTTAGGGTGTTTTGAGAATATTGAGACGTTTTAAACAAGAGCCAACAACAGTCAATCTAATCCTGCGGGGTAATTGCATGACACACTAACAGCAGGAATGGCTTTCATTTTGACAGTTCAACAACATTCATTGCGTCATTCACGTTGTTGAGTAGACAAATTTTTCGAACTTATGATGCAATGCATTAGCAATAGGTTTCAAAATTATTCAGGTTGTGATTAATAGTGTGTTACGCAATTAGGGTCCTGTACTACAAGAATTCAATTTCAAAGGAACCATAATGCCATAACAGATAGACAAACACACACAATGAAAAGTATGCTCAAATATTTCTGTAGCAATAACGCATCATAATATACGTGGGTACTATAAAGCTTTTAGTTACATTTACAGCGGATACAGTGAAGAGTAACTGGTATGCAGAGCCTCAAGTTAGACGTTGCATCACTGTACAGAATATGTGGTCACTACTTGGACCCTGTCACATAGATAAATAAATAGAGTTCACTGAGTGGTCCAAAGTGTCTTACGAGTGACAATACTTATGGCACTCCCTAGGTAGTCAGCCCGCTACCATCTTGCTAACAGGTATGTAGGTATCTAATATTTTACCCACAGCAAAGCTAAGGTAATATTTTTTTTACAGATATGAGAGAAAAATTGATCTAGACGCGTATTTGGTAACACTGAAAACTCACAGGTCACAGGTCATCGGAAAACTTAAGCCTAGAGATGCCGATGCATTCCACCAGTTTTTATGACAAGTCTTTTACAGTTCAAGCAGTACGGTTATGGAATGCCTTGCCCGTGTCAATAAGGCGTGCTTAATCTTTGTCCACTTTTAAAATGCTGGTTATAAATCACTTCCTCTCTCCTTAAACATCATCATTACTTTTAGTTTCCTTGCTATTGTTTCATGTCTATTATTGTATAT
Source organism: Griposia aprilina (assembly GCA_916610205.1). NCBI lineage: Eukaryota > Metazoa > Arthropoda > Insecta > Lepidoptera > Noctuidae > Griposia > Griposia aprilina. The sequence goes on from OU744299.1 coordinate 7,175,049, forward strand.
ATTATGTAGATAAGTATATGTTTTATATATGTATGTATTTGTTGTATATGTAAATGGTACACCACTGACTACCTGCATTATTTTCTCTCCTTCTCTCTTGAATCCATCCAAAGGTTGTCTGTAAAATATCGCTTTTAGCGATAAGACCGCCCATTGTGTCACCCTATGTAAAATTTCTACATTTATAACTGTCATTTTTATGGTGTACATAATAAAGAGTATTCTATTTTATTCTGATAGCGTCACTGCAAGATTTCATTAAAACATTGTTCGTTATTAAAGAAACAAGGGTTGTACTTTCCATTGAAGAGCGAGAATCTTTCTATCCAGACGGTTGTTGTGTCTGATGAGAAGTCAATCTTGATTGATATCTGCAACTTGTAGTTACGTAGCTATTAGCAGGTATGTTACGTAGTTCGTAGGTCGACAGTGCCTGTACAGCCGGAACGCCTCCGCTATCTACATAACCGTGGTCTTAAACGCAGGCCACACCGCCAGCTAGCAAGGGAGCGAGCGAGCTGGAGGGCCAAGCGAGGTAAGGGAAACTATATAAACTAAGCGAAGCTTTGGCGAGCTAAACTATGTGGGTTTACACCGAAAACTACGGATGGACGGGTGAGTGAGCGGACGAGCGGGAGAGCGAGCAAGCCAGGCGAGCATCCTTTCACCTCTTTTCATACTTCGTTTCTCACCACGACCTGCAGAGCTAAGCTACGCTAACGAGGTGAACGAATAGAATCGCCGGCATCGTCGGATATTTCGTTCGCATCGTTTTTATCGCTGACGTAGCTTAGTTGTGGGTGTGAACGGAAGTATGAAAAGAGGTGAAGCGATGCTCGCCCGGCTCCCTCGCTCGCTCGCTAGCTGGCGGTGTGGCCTGCGCTTTACACTGAGGGTTCCGTAAGGGCGGAGGGCCATAAATGTGAAATGATATTCGTGTAATTCAACGCAAGTGCAAACATTTGTAGACATTACGATGAAATATCGTTAGGAGTGTACTTGTATGCGTCACAGCGGTTTTATGAGGAGAGTGGGCTTTGATGACGTAAAAGGTAACGTTGTGGGCGGAATAAGGTTACTTATACTGTTTGTTTAAATCATTATGTTTAGTCAATTAGGCGACAATGAATTGTAAGTGGTGTCTTTCAAGGTCTAAACTAGGGTTCCTTTTCAAGGTTGATTTTCTGCGGTGGTAGTGACGGTTTCTGAGCTTTATTTTTAATAGAAAGCGTTGATATTACGTCATAAGCCATATGGAATGCAATTTATTCTCTTGTTGCTAGGCACGTTGTAATTTCAAGGCTGGCTAGCCTTGTTGGTCCCGTTACTGATTCGGTTAGACAGGTCACTTTACAAAATGGTGGGTTGTGACCCCAAATCTATACTAGTGGCTCTGTGAGCTATAAACCTCGTGAGTCTATCTTTGCATAGCTTAAAACTGAATAAATATTCATCTTAAAACAAAAAGCGCAAGCATAGAGCGCTAAATGGCAGAAATATGTTTTATTTTACGTTTTCAACCCCCATATCTCAGAAAATTTAAAAAAATATCGTAAAAGTGAATCGTCAATAAAAACATATAATTATCGAACCTGCTTACAAAAATTCACGAGAATCGGTTGAGAGACCTGTAGAGGAGAACAGCCGGTTATCCGGACGCGAAAGCATTTTTGCCCAAGCTGAAACGGAGACGCTTCGATCGCGCTTCGCGCTCGCTCGGTCAAATAATGAAATCTACAGCTTTCTGTCTAATACATAAACAAAACAATTTCTGTCAAAAAACTTTCTAGGTTTCCATAACTATCTGCAAATAATAGTATCATAAGTAGGTAAAATAAGAAATTCATAATCACAGTAGATTAGGATCAATAATTGAACAAATTCTCCCTATTATTCCAATTCTCTGCAGCTTTAAAACGGTTAAAGTAGTAAAAAATGGAGATTTCGCTATTCCGAGACCCGTGAGGTCTGAACAAACAGCGTTGGCTGCTGCTGATGGAGGTCATTATTCATACTGCCCGGCTAAAGTGGCAACTATTCCAGTTGAATGTTTGAACTACGACTACGATTCCCGTCACAAAAGTTTTGAATGCATTTTTGATTCAATCTTGAGAATGAATGCAGTTTTAAAACTGGATAGGGATAAAAAATATTGTTTGTTTGTTATTTTAGAAATATTTGTTTTTCCCTGATTGAGCATAGTGTAATTGTGTTTTGTTTTTCCGTCAGGGATTTCTCAATAGCAGCCCGGAGTCTGGATTTGTGCCCGGTTGATGGCAATAGGCTCGCCCCTATAAACATAGGACTTAAACATAACTGGCGAAATGTGGGTGTACTATAGGTACACCTCTGCCTAACCCTTACGGGATTATAGGCATGATATTATGTGATGTAATTTGTGTTTTGATCATTTAACGTAACTGGGGGCTGACTCTCTAAGCACGAAGGCCGTACTTTCGGCCGGAGTTACGGGCATCTATACTTAATCAGTTACGGACATAAGATTAGTCCGGGGCCGAACTAAAAATTTATGACAACATGATTTGACAGTGGTCCTTACTGCCGATATATTATTGCCCGTCCGAAAAAGTTAATTACGTGGAAAACTATCGAACTACTTTCGGACTGGCCCGCATTTTCGTTGATTGACTTAGAGATGAGGCCCCCGGGACGTAACATGAGTAGGTACTAGGTACCCATATATGTCCTGTACATGATAGGTACATGTTAACAGTATTATGGGCTGACCTATACCACAATTTTTGACAATTTTTATCTTCTTTTGCCTGATCAGATGTATGAACGTAAACGAAGCAAAAGTGTATGTAAAGATCGTAGCAGGTGGCGTTCTGTAGTTTCTGCCTACCCCATGGGAAGAAGGCGTGAGTTTATGTATGTATATTTAATCCAATTTCGTTGATGGTTCGCAGAACAATATTGATTCACGCTGAGCCTAGCACTTTTTAGTTCTAAAATAATAGTACCTACGATTTTTTTTATTTCGATCCTGATCAACTACCGAAATTATGACAGACATAATTTGACGGCATTTCTAAGGTAGTGAAGACAAGTTGATTTTTTAGTCGCCATGCTAACGACAGTAGAAAACTTTTTACTCGACGGGCTCAAAGTATAAGAATGGAATGGGTAAAAAGGAATTTTTCACTTTGTGTATGGAAAATGTGAAAAAAGATTACCTACATGTTGAGTTTTAGGGGTTTAAGGGCTTCATAAAGGCGGTCGAAATTTTCATTATTTTTACGATAGGACACACCATTTTCGAGATATAAGCAAAATAAACGATAAACGTGAATACATTACTGAATTTCGTAAAAAGTGCAGTTGACTCTTTCTACTTTGCTGCCGTCGTACTGTCTTCACAAAACGTAATTTTTGTCTATTCTTCCCTCAACAAGACGGTGCTTGTGCTAAACCTGCTGCAGAAGCATTTCCCTTTAAAAAAAGAAGATTAGATCTAACACAACCATTCTTTACCTGCCTAGCCTGTTCCTAACTATATTGGGGTCGGCTCCCAGTCTAAGCGGATGTAGCTGAGTACCAGCATTTTACATGGAGCGACTGCTAGCTGACTTCTACAACCTAATTACTGGGTAATACGATTCCCCTTGGATACTGATGGTCAGACATTCGGGCTTCTGACGGACAATAACGACTGTCAAAGATCCATGAATATCAGCCGGGACCAACGGCTTAATGTGCTTTTCGGGGCACGGAGGGGTCTTGGGTATGTAAAGATGGTCACCCATCCACGGACTAACCGCGGCAAGCGCATAGCTTAACCTGATCGATCGACCCGTGCTGTTGTTATTATGTGTATATACTTTGCCACAAGCCCATCATTTGCCAGGTACCATTTTAAAAAACGACTGATAAAGAACGTGTTTTCCTCCTCCTCCACTTTTTATGACCTCCTAAACATCGTTACAGGCTTTATCGAAAGCATACGATGCTCAGATATTCAACGCAAAAAACATTTACAGCTGATAGGGCTGGCTCATTGCCATAGAATAGAATAGAATAGAAAACTTTTATTTCAGACTGGGAGTCCATAGTGTTAGTAACAATTTTACTTAACTGCTAGTGTTAGTAGGTTACAGACACAAATTAACATACCACAATTAAAAATCAGCGTGAAGCTGCATCTACCTCCGCAACATCGGGGAATCCCACCGATCTGCGAATACACTGAGAATACTGTTGGTACCGCCGCGAAGACGCGTCATCAGGGATGCACACCTATTCCTAATAATGGCGGCAAAACCATTAATATTATTATCTGCAAACATCCCTGACGCACTACAACGCCACGGCAGCCGCAGCAGCACTCTCAGTGCATTATTATATTGAACGCGTAGGTCGCTGTATGCCCGCTGAGTGAAGTTGATCCACAGGCTGCACGTGTAGAAGGATTGACAGTAAGCTTTGAAAAGCGTTACTTTAACTGGCTGGCCATAACAAGAATTAGTGGAGTTCATTACACATCTGTCACTTTTTACCTAACTGTCCCAATAGAATGGTGGGTAGTGTCTTTTTCCTGACTTTTTGTTTACCAGGTCAGGAAAATTCATTACTGGAGAGGTAGCTGGGGAGTTTGTTGTGCCACTTCTTCTTCCCATCTTAAACATTAGGAAGTGGTGAAGCACGGGAGTTTTTGGGGACTGTCTTAAGTACGTTTCCCCATGACACAGGGAATCCTAGTGTGGGATCTAGGGTATTTGTAAAAAAATAGCAACTAAGGCTCGTATGTAATCTGTAACTAGTTTTTATTTTTATTAAATTTTGTACAGTTTTTTTTACTGTACTGAATAAAGTTTGTTATTACTATTGACGTTTAAAAAGTGCTGATTCTCCGCCTAATTTAAATAAATAACGTTTAATGGGGCAACTCGACTAATAGGGTAGTAGCATTTATAGCTCAAAAGAGATGCCTTAGAGCAATGTTTCATTTGAAAACCACGGACAGCTGCAAACCCTATTTTATAATGCATAACATTTTAACATTGCCATCTTTATTTATTCTTGAAATTGTTATGTTTGTCAGGAATAATCCTAAATTATTTCCGCGCACAGCAGATCAATTTCCCAGGAACAGGCGTGACCAAACCCAACTATGTGTACTTCCCTGTAGGACTGCACTTATGCGCAAAAGTGTTTTTCATGTGGGTCCAATTGTTTACAATAAGTTGCCTAAAAGTTGGAAGGAGCTTAATAATGTACACTTGAAAAGAAAACTTAAGACATATTTAGTAAATCAAGCATACTATAACATTAAGGAGTTCCTATAGGAAAGATTTGTATTGACATAGTTGCTTATTTGATTTGACATGATTATTGTTTTACAAAACAAAAAAAAACAGAATATAAAAACAAAAATAAGTTAATAAGACCTCTTATTAACTTATTTTTGTTTTTATATTCTGTACTTTTTGTTTTTTTAAATTTATTACAATATTATTATTATTCTTTAATTATCTACCTAATTTACTGTTATTTCAAGAGAATGTTTTAATTAATAATATTTCTTGACATTTGCACGTCACATCATGTGGCAAAAATGTCTGTACCTGATAATGTTGTTACCATCCTATATGCATGTCTTTTCTTGTATGTATGACACATGTTTAGGTAAATAAATATTATTTTATCTTATCTTAATTTTGATAAAAAATTTGAAAGCTTATGTATTTCTTTTGGAATTACACGAAGAAAATCTTTGGTGATCTGTACTCGTTTTTTTAAATGTCTTATTATGAAACGATATCATTCAATTATTTTAGGATCTTTTTCTTCTAAATCACGATTAAAATGGATTATATTTTCTCAGAAAATTCGTAAATCGTACTTTCGTTTTTACAAGATAAATTACAAAGCAATGTTTAGAGTTTTCTAAATTAAAACGTCTAGCATCCCTAACTCCAGACATAAAGGTCGCAGGGTAAGTGCGGGTCATTCAGACCCTTTCAGCATTCCAGGAGGTTATTCAACTTTAGCCCTATCTAATGCTAGCGAGCAAAACATAATAATGTAATTAATGGCGCCTCCTCCAAACGAGGTCATTTCATAAAGGTTTTAGTGATTTTTCGTGCTTACGTCATCATATCGTCTCGTGAATACTGATTACAGTATTAGATAGACGATATGATGACATGGGTTTTAAAATTATCGCTACATTTATTTAAAAAAAATGTTTTCGAAAAAAAAAAGTTGAATAAATGAATGAATGAATGATTTATTTGCCAGAATGTAGGTAGGTACATACATAATGTGTAGTAGTATTAATAACAGATGGTTTCACTAAATTCGAATTATCACCAATTCATGAGATCGCATTTTTAACCGACGCAAAAAAAAGGAGGAGGCTCTCAAATCGACCCGTGTATATATTTTCTTATGCTTGACCGCGCATAACTTTTTACAGAGTAGTCGGATTTTGATGCTTCTTTTTTTAATGGAAAGGGTATACCTCAAAGTTGGTCCCATTTAAAATTGAAAAACGAAATCCACCCCTGAGGGTATAAAAATAAGGGTTAAATGATTTTTCACCTACTGAATGTTTACTTGTGAACCGATTCTGTTGAAACTTGGCACATATATGTAGTTCTATTGATGCTTCACAGAAAGGGACCTGGAGACCATCTGATGATGGAGACAGAAGACGGTCGAGAGAGCCCACATTACAGAGAGATTATTGAGAGATTACAGCAGTTAGATCGTATTGGGCTTATTTCATTCATCTTGATGAGAACTTTATACCTAGCTGGGGTATGACTGTCATATAGGGTATGATGTTGGGTATGGAAGACTGTCGAGGGAAGTTCTAAATATTAGCTGTGAGAGCATACTCATAACAAAAGCTTAGAAATTAACAAGGGTAATATTTATTACAGCTTGCGTGGCGAAGTTATTGTGTCCACTTATGCTCATATACAGCAAATCCTTAACTTCTGGCATATTCCCTTTAAAATGGAAAATGGCGAAGATGGTGATACATAAAATGGATAACAATGACAACATAAAAACTATATGCCCATCTCAATTCATGCAACGTTCACAAAAGTGTTTAAGTTACTTCTCTGCCCGCATTACCAAAACCATCTAAAGCTATTCATTAGCGATCACCAACACAGATTTGTTGGATCACGAATCGGACGGTCGCACGGTCGTTTCCCTTATGCAATTTTTTTTACTAATAAAATCTCCTGCTCTTCCTTTGCACAGCTTTACTTTCTTTTAGTTTGTGTGCATTGCTTGTTGTGATTTGTCAGGTGATGGCGAAAACAAGAAGTAAACTTACCGATAACCAGAAAAAAAAAACGACGCCGTGAGCAAAAAACACTGAGTATAAGGAAGGCGCGTGAAAAACTTAAACAGAATCCAGAAGCCTTGGAAGAAAAGCGAAGAAAGGATAAAGAATATTACAATCGGAAGAAAGCCGAACGGGAAATAAAAACTGTAGAAGACGTACAACTGGATGCAAAAAAAGCTTTTGAGGAGGATATGGAGAAAGGATGCAAGAAGACGCAGAGAAAAAGTCAAAATACTAAAAGAAACTGAAAAGTACATTGCCCTCGAGTCGGGTTACTACAGTATCATCAAGAGTTGAAATGGGTGCACGTATTGCAGTGAGAAACAGAAGAAGTTTGAAAGTAGAGAATGTTTTACTGAAAAAGAAGTAGATGAGTTTAGAATGTAAACTTGCCAAATACAGAATGTGATTACACAGATTACGGAACAAGAAACGAAAGGATGCAAATGAAGAACAAAAAAAGAAAAGGATTGAAGGTTCTAAGAAGGACAAGGAATTGCGTTTCGTGGAACCATTAAGGTCCATCAGGTTACTTGGAGTTGCCGTAAACCAATGATGGTTCCGTTTCGTTGGTTGAGTTGTATGAAATGTGGTCCAGAAAATACTTGTATACATTACGGTTTAGGTAGCAAAAAACTTGACATCTATGTCCCAGACCACTCCAAAATAATGTCCCAACTCTATCAAGTCCAGTCCTGACGACTCCTCTGCAAAGTCATACTCGGAATGACACACCAGCTCCCGCCGAAAGGATGAATTCACCGAGTCCAACCTTTACTCCTATGCACAGTCTAGTCCAATTGTGAGTGGCTCGATGCAGCAACCATTCAAAATGGGCAAACGCAGTCCATCACTGCTGATTGGAGGTAACGTACATAAGCCCATACAATTTTCGGACGTATATTCTGACAGCTCAGATACGTCAACTTCAAAACCAGAGAAGCCACCGATCCCCCTTTCTCTGGCTGAACGGATTGAACGCTTCTGGTCTTCTGACGACGAAGACATATTTTGACCATGAACCGAAAAGACAAAATGAATTGTCTTTTCGGTAAACAGACACAAAATATTTTTTTATTTACTTTTTAGTGACTGATTTATTCGTGATTATGTGAAGATAGCATTAACGTTATTTTTGTTCAAGATGTTAATCACATTTTGTTTTGTTTTTTTTTCAATAATTAACATTTTAGTCCACTCGGCGGACATATTAGTCTTTTCAGTGGAACCGAAATATTGTTATTCCCTTATAAATCGCCTTTTTCGAATTATTGATCTCAGACGGATACTCACTTTTGTTGTAACGTAAAGTAAGAGTCATAATATACCTTTGATTTTTATAAACCACGTGTTTCATTTTTTCGCAAAAAAAACCCTAAGCTTGACAATGACCCAAATATGTTTACCTCGGGCAGAATATGCAGCTGGGTAGGAACAATTTTGTGAGGGAAGCCGATAGAAGGATTCAGCTGGGATGGGCAGCATTTGGTAAACTTCATCAGGTCTTCTCGTCGTCTATACCGCAGTGCCTAAAAACGACAGTCTTCAATGCGTGCGTCCTATCAGTTACGACTTACGGAGCTGAAACGTCAACACTCATGGTGAGACTGGTCCATAAGTTTAAAGTCACTCAGCGAGCTATGGAGAGAGCTATGCTTGGAGTCTCTATGAAGGATAAAATCCGAAACGAGGTTATCCGCCAGAGAACCAAGGTAACCGACATAGCCCAAAGACTAAGCAAGCTGAAGTTGCAATGGGCTGGTCATATCTCTCGCAGAAGTTCTAGAGTGGAGATCGCGTTTAGGCAACCGTAGTGTGGGACGCCCACCAGCCAGGTGGAGTGACGACTTGCGAAAGGCGGCTGGCCGAGACTGGATCAGGAGAGCCGAGGATCGGGCTCAACGGCGTTCACTAGGAGAGGCTTACGTCCAGCAGTGGACGAATATAGGCTGATGATGATGATGATGAATGGTGCAAAAATAAAATGTATTTGAACTCAATGAAGTTTTACCACGTTAAATATACAAGAACAAATAACCTTATAAGTAAAGGCAGAGTAATAATACACAGACACAATCAGGTAGCAAACGTCATCCATCAAAAACTAGCACTCAAATATAAACTCATACAAGATACAAACACTCCTTATTACAAGTACGTACCACAAACAGTTCAAGAAAATACCACACAAACTCTACTACGATCGCGGCGTACTAACCAATAGGACCATTCACTTTAATAGACCAGATATAGCCCTTCAAAATAAAGTTATTAAAGTCACAAACCTCATAGATATAGCAGTCCCTAATACATACAATTTACAAAAAAACAATAGTTGAGAAAATCAGTAATTACGCTGAACTAAAAGAAGTGACCAGAATTTGGAGACAGGAAAATAAGTACGTAGTACTCATTGTGGTCTCCACGACAGGTCTTATACCCAACCCCCTCCACCACAGCATTAATCTAATAGACCTGAAAGACTCAGTTTACATAACACTACAAAAAGCTGCAATTTTAAACACCTGCTGTATAGTTAGGAACTTCGTGCAAATTGAGGGAAATCAAATGCCTCCTCATAACATTAATTCTAGGTGTTTAAAAAAAACACCATACATGCTACATTGACTTGGCTTGGGCCCGTTCATGTAGCTTAAACTAGCCAAAGAACTAAGAAACCAAATTTCTTTACCAAAGTAATAATTTATTTATTGCCATAAAAACTGGTTATAGAAAAATGTGTGACCCTGGCTTCAGAAACTCTCTCTGGCTCCTGAAATACAGGTACTCTACCTAGGTAGAGTACCTGTATTTAAGGAGCCAGTGAGAGTATTACATTAATGACGACAAAGTTACTTAAATAGACACTGTACGTGACCTCAGAGTTCTATTTGATGAAAAATTTATATTTGCACCATACCTACACCACATAACTAAAAAAGGGCTACAATTTAAATGCTCACCAAAATATTTTTTAGACCCTATGACTTAGTACCAAATAAAATATGTTAAATTCAAATAAAATAAACCCACTCTATACCGAGGTGCCTAAAGAACAACGTTTTAAGTTCCAATATAACTATACACTCATCAGAATAATTGTACGTGTTGTATTTATATTCTTTTTATCTACCAAAATGGATAAATGCTCACCAAATCTAACACTAGACGTTCAACGTCAGGGGCACCCCGAGGTTCGGTTGGTTAGGTTCCTTTAAATCTTGTAGACAGAAATAGGAGCCCCGCCAAGCGGGGCTCCGTCGAGCTATCTTGGCAGCTGGTAAGAAATTTAAAGGCGTTTAAAAATCTTTATGGCATAGAATAAAAAGGAAAATAGGTTCATTTCTACAATACTTTATGAAACACAATTTGGTGAGCATTTATCCATTCAGGTAGGTATTTCGAATTATTTGGTAGTAAAATAGGTACTTTTCTGGTAGACGTTTATATAGAAGCCCAAAAAAAGCGTCCAGGATGCTGGGTTTTTATCATAAGACAGAGTACTTTACACTTTGTAGTTGATATGTAGCAAAATACCGTAATATGGTGTGGCGGCCGCACTATGCTACGAATAGTTTGCGTCTAGAACAAGTTCAAAAACGCTTTGATTGGCATCTAGCTATTTCTGTTGGCATAGCTAAAAAAACATCTTACAAAAATAGATTGAAGTTCTTCAACACTTTAGAAGAACGAAGATGTTTAAACGACGCAATGTTTGTATGTAAATTTCTTAAAGGAATTGTCGACAAGCCTCCACTGCTCGCACTCAATATCTTGCATGCTCCGTCCGTCATGAATTCCGCGTAGACCTATTATTACTCTTTGTCCTCCACAGAGAAAAGCGGTATAGCATATAACTGTCCATATGCTAGGTTTTGCAAGGTTTTATTATGTAATAGCGATCTAATCGATTTACACTTTCATTCCCTAAGCTGAAACCTAAAATTCTTGACTGTTTGTCTGATTTGTTATGAAACCTTTATGATGACTTTGTATCTAGCATACTGTTCCCCTTGTATTAAGTTTGCTTGGAAACTTTTCATGTACCCAAGCTGTCAATTAACATAATTTAATTTTGGTAATGTGGTGTTTACCTTAAAGTAATTAATCCACTGTACTAAGTTTTCATTTCATGTTTTTCTTTAAAAATATCTGTAGTGTAAGCCATTGTTGTTAGCCCTAAATAAATAAAGAAGTTCATTTATTTGAAAAGGAAACTGCAAAGCGAAAAATAAAAAACTTTTTCTACAAAAATTTAACCGACGAAAAAAGAAACTGAAAAGCAAAAAATAAACACTTCAGTCTAAATAAGCTCTTAAATTAATGTTAATTACAAATTTTGAGTCGGCGCCAAACAATCAACGCAGATCAATTAACAGCGATCAATCAAGCTGCCATAAGTTTTCTTGGCGCCTTGTATGTTTGGCGCCGTCTCAAAATTTGTAATTAACATTAATTTAAGAGCTTATTTAGACTGAAATGTTTATTTTTTGCTTTTCAGTTTCTTTTTTCGTCGGTTTAATGTTTTGTAAAAAAGATTTTTACGTCGATATAATTCTTGCAGGATGATTCTGTCATCCTATAGTTTTTACTTATTTAATTCGGATTGCTTACAACACTCACAGGAAAAGGGCGGCCTTGGCCCAGATTAAAAGGGACATCCAACATTTGATAAAATATTCTTGACCAGAACAGCGAAAGACAAGGAAATTTTGACTCATATAATCGTAGGATACCTAATGCATGACTCGATAAATAACAAATATACCATATTTAACAATTTTTCGACATTTTTGTAAAATAAAATGACCGACTGCTCAAATCAATTAACACAAGAAGTGATTGCAACATCCTGTGTTCTTTTATTTTCTTAAAAACCCCAAAAAACCGTCCGTCTATATTTGAAACCGCTAAATCTTAGTTCCTAACCCTGTATATTTTGATGGCGTCACTGCCGCATGTCGCCTCATTGTCGGCCTTGTGACCCGCCCCCTGGTCCCCTTTTGTGATGAATGACTCTTCGCATTATGGCCCTCTCTCCTCGCCGTGAAAAATACGAGGGAAATAACTGATAAGTTTGTAAAAAGGCTCTCAAATGTTGTTTTATCATTTCAGGAGGTAGTAATTAATTTGTGTCCGGACATTGTGATGCGAATGAATTTTAATTGTTCAGTAGTTTTTAGGCTACCTTGTCTAATTACTTCTTCTACTTCTTGTATCTAAGTACTTCTTTTCATACAACTTCAATCAATCTTCCTAGCCTTTCCCCATCTATGTTGGGGTTAGCTACCAGTCTGACCGGATGCACATGAAAACCAGTATTTTACATGGGGTGACTGCCTATCTGACTTCCACAACCCAACAATCCATTTTATACTGTGATTATGTGTTTTAGAATTAATGATGTCATTTTTATTGATTTACATGACAACATATTATCATGATATTTTTTGATGACATTTAAAGAGAAACCTGTCTGTGAATGTGAGTAGCATGCAAGCTAGATTAAATACATGCTAATCATTTTAATATTGTGAATGTGAAGATTATGTGGGTCATTGTTGCTTTTTTTTTCTCGTTCTCTCAGGTAGTTTTAATCTTAGTCTGGCAGTTTGAGTAATTTTTGTGGCCTACCCAAATGTCCTTTCTTTGGTATTGTTCGTCGAATCGTTGAGCTCCTTAAGTTCTGAGTTGAGCTGCACGATTACTGACAAATGCGTGCACTGACTGGACAGATCCACTCAATCTGTGTGGTTTTCCTCAAAAGACCATTTCAGACAAATCTACATGGTCTTCACATGATCTGACCAAGATTATGTCTGGACTTTAAAAGAGACTGTGACCTCTGAGTTTGTTTCGGCCTTTCTTCTCAGAGTAGTCAGATAGGAAACGCCGACCTCATCTAGTTTTAAAATATGATTGACGTGTAAAAGTGTTTGTACAAACCTATTTACAGAAATAAAATCGTTTATCATTTATCATTTACCAGTTACTGGGTAACACGACCAAGTTACTTGGTAACACTCATGGTTACCAGACTTTTTGCTTGCGGCTTCTGGCTACCCGTAACGACTGTCAAAGATCTACGAATGACAGCCGGGACCAACGGCTTAAGGTGCTTTCCGAGGCAAGGAAGGGTCCCGATATGTAATGGGTGGTCACCCATTCATGAACCAAACACGAACAGTGTTGCTTAACCTTCGATCGACCCTTGTGGCTGTTATTATTTAGCCATACAAAATGATAAAAATGATAAATGACTTTATTTCTATAAATAGGTTTGTACAATCATAAGTTCTATCATATCTCATATAAAGACACATTCATAAAATTCACTAGTGCCTGGACTTGGTCATTTTACATGTTTTACCAAGTCTGTATGTTTGTGTGGGCACTCTTGAAAACTATCGAAACGAATTCTTAATAAAATATTATGAACATAATGCTATTGTTATACTTTTCAGATAGAGTTCTACGTGTGTTACATATGCATTATTCACTTAGATTCGCAAAACATGCAAAATTTGTGAAAAATGCACACCTAAACAAAAAAAGGTTTTTTCAAACGATTAAAAATAAGTAGCAAGTAACTGACACCCAATTTAACATAATTAAGCTCACAGTATCATGTTGTACAATGGGTACGTGACTTCGTTGTATAGCCTAATTACGTTAACACGTTATACAAGGAAGTCACAACGTATGTAAGTTCGTACGCGTCTACGAACGAAATGTTGCGTGATCGCGTCTAAGTGCGCTTACCTTGTTTTAAGAAGCAAATCGGTTGCCAGCATGCTATGTAAGGTAAGTCTATGAACCATATGTAGCTTCATACTGGATATTAAAAGTTGGTATTTAGCTTAGTGGCCCGGAGTCTAGATTACTGGGATGGGGTAGCCTTATCTCAACTATAATGAGGTCGGCCTCCAGTTTAAACGGATGTTGCTAAATAGAAATATTTTACATTAACTAATTGCCTATCTGACCTCCACAACACAGTTACTGGGTAGCACGATACCCCTTGGTAACACTGGATCTCCATCCCTTTTATATTACATACTAGTTAATGCCCGGTATGCGTTTCAATGCAAATATTATTTTCTAATTTTTTTTTTTTTTTACAGCGAACAAAACAGAAAAGAAAAAAACGGTTTGGCCGGTTTTTGAGTTTTAGCGAGACTAACGAACAGCAATTGATTTTTATATATATAAGAAAGAAAAAGAAGATTAAAATGCTGCAATTTTACCTGACAATATTTCTGAAATTAGGTGGACATTAAAATGGTTATGAAATACATTAAATCAAACCTAATGACCAATTTCGTCCAATCCGTTTTGTGGTAGACCTCGCAATTAGCAAGTGATAGATGATTAATTAAGCGAAACATTCCATAAATGTATTCTCTAATTGGCATTGTTTGTTGTTTATTTTCATATTATAATCCATACTAATTATTAATACGGAATTAACTCTCTATATATTGGGTGCGTCTCATATCATATAAAGTTATTTGGTATATTTTCATTTCAATAACGTTCACAAGATGTAATAAACGTGTGATATACCAACTTTTGATATAATTTCTTTACATATAACATTTATATACTCTAAAACTTATTTCGTATAACGTTTATTTAATCGAAAATATTGATACCATCATTATAGTTAACACCCCGATTCAGAGCAATCTGACTCCGATAGGTTAGGTTAGAAGCCATATTCCCTGTACTGTTGATGAATCATGTGAGTTAGGTTAGGTTAGAACAGTGACCATTAACGCACGAAGGCGAGCGAGCGAAGCGAGCGCGCCGCGGCAGCGGCCGCCGAGCGCCAGATCCCCTCTATTATTAGACTAAAAAGGTTTTATGGCTTTTGAATGGTATATCTAATGATTTTATATTTAAAGTACGCTATGCTAAAAAAAACACATATATAATAATAATAATATAATAATAATAAATGCTAAGACCCTCCACAATCGCGAGATATACAGTCTCAGGGAATATTTCTTAGAAGCCGACGTGGGGATGCATCGAGATGTGGTCACAGTGGACAAGGGCCTCACCCCGCTCTCCTTAGCTAAAGAGAACTGGCGCAAACCAGTAGTGCTTGACACTAATGATCGCATCGAAGTATGGCAGAGTAAGGAGCTTCACGGACGCTTTTTTCGGGCTCTATATGGGCCCGATATAGACCAACTAGCGTCCGTAGCCTGGCTGCGTTTCGGTGACCTCTTTGGAGAAACCGAAGGTTTTGTCTGTGCAATTATGGACGAAGTTATCTTAACGAATAACTACCGGAGACATATTATGAAGGACGGGACGGTTGACGTGTGTCGGGCATGCCATCGTCCGGGTGAGTCCATCAGACATATTATCTCCGGATGTTCTCGTCTAGCTAACGAAGAGTACTTGCATAGACACAACCTTGTAGCCAGGATTATCCATCAGCAACTTGCTCTGAAATACAGCCTTGTAGAATCGGAAGTGCCGTACTACAGGTATGTGCCCGACCCAGTTCTCGAATATGGACATATCACATTATACTGGGATAGATCCATCATCACTGACAGGACTATTGTTGCCAATAAGCCTGATATAGTGATGGTGGATCGATTAGAGCGGCGCGCAATGATTGTTGACATAACGGTCCCGCATGACGGGAACCTCGTGAAAGCCGAGAAAGATAAACAAATCAAGTATCTAGACTTGGCTCGCGAGGTTGTCGACCTGTGGGATGTGGACTCAGCGATCACTGTGCCGATAGTCGTGACAGCCAATGGCTTAATAGCCAAGAGCCTCGACCAACACCTGAGGAGGCTCTCGTTGGGCAGCTGGGTCAAGGGCTTGATTCAGAAAGCGGTACTTCTGGACACGGCTCGCATTGTTAGGAGGTTCCTCTCTCTGGAGCCCTGACCGCCGGTAGCTTGGACCCTGTTCCCGATACCGGTGGGCTACAATTTTTTATTTTTTTATATTTTTTATATTCTAATATTTAAAAATGTAATTTATATGTAAATAATGAAATAAAGGAAATAATAATAATAATAATAAAACCAAAATGTAATAAATTTAATCAAAAACTGCCGAATCGGAGGTGATATGACAGATGTCACCTCCGATAAAACGAGCATGAAAACAAGATAGGAAAATGAAGATGAGAATAAAATTTTGACCAGATCAGCCGCACGCCAAGCACGGCCACCACCTCCGGACTCGTCGCTCAGCTCCGCCTCGCTGCCGCCGGTATCCAGCCCAATTGTGAGCGCTGTGACGACACCGGCCGCGGTAGTTGCGTCGAGCTCGAGCGACGAGTATTTCTCCCCGCCCACGATGCCACCACCTGTTCGTCGACGTGGAGGACACCGGCCGCCGGACGGTTTAGGACCTCGAGGCCCACCGGCCTCTGATAGGGTCCCAGCTCCCGGCGGAAGTGTGCAGCGCATGAGATGGACGCGATCCATCAACGAAAACGTCATGCGCTCATACTATGGGGCTACAGAGGGGGGAAACAATCTGACTGCGTACCGTGTTCGGATGCTCTCTCTTTTTCAGGTGCTTGAGCCAGCTGTCAACGTGTCGGCACAACGACTGTCGGATCAGGTGCGGGTCATCCAACGTAATCATAATTATGTTGGATGACACTGTACTTGATCGCCTGCGAAATGAAATGCAGAGTAGTCATGTCATCGCCCCCCCGTCGCAGACTGTGGTAGTACTACCACAGTCTAACACAAGTCAAGCAGACGAGGAGAGTGATGATAGGGCTACAAACGTAAGTACCCAGTGCAATGATGAATTGAGGAGTACTTTGGAAGATGCGATTCGAGAATATCGGTTCATATCACCCGAACTTACACCACGCTTACCTCGTTTACCCATGCATAACAAAAATAGGGTGCTGGTGGCGGCACTGGATGCGCAGTTGTCAAATTATTTTGATGACTGCGTAGACCTCACCGATACATATTCGATTCTGTACTGCGCGGCTGTAGTGGCATGTCGTGTAGCTAACGTCAAATTTGCTAATGATTCTAGAGCTGCACGACCGAAACCAGCCGTACCAGCTTGGCAGTGCAGAATTGAGCGCCGTATTGGTGGGGCCAGAGCACTCATCGGCAAACTAATCTGCTTCAGGGAGAGCAATACTCGCCCTAGAGTGATGCGCTTTGTGAGACGCGCGTTCGCAGGGACTAATATCAGCCCTCAGGACTACATGTCCTGTGTCACAGAGCGCATCGACTTCCTGAAGCAGAAAGTGTATGCATGGGCGAACCGTATTCGTCGGTATAAGCGGCGAGTGGAGCGATACACTCAGAATCGCACCTTCCAGCGCGATGAAAGTTGGGTTTATAGGGGTTGGGAGCGACCGGATCAAGGTGTGGCTGACACGTGCCTGCCGTATGATGATGCCATGTGTTCTTTCTGGCGCAATATCTGGTCGGTGCCTGTCAGTCACACCGGAGGTGATTGGGCTCGGGAAGTCGAGCGAGCCTGCGATCCAATACCAGAAATGGGGGCTATTTCCATCTGTCCCCAAGATGCAACTCGTGCAGTCCGTCCGCTGCCTAACTGGAAGTCTCCAGGGCCGGACGGACTGCACAACTTCTGGATCAAATGGTTCGGTAGGTCGCACGCTCGCTTGGCGGCTCAGTACCAGGTTGCTTTAGAATCTGGTTCGCTACCCCAGTTCCTAACAACAGGAGTTACCCACCTGCTCCATAAATCAGGTAGTACTGCGGAACCTAAAAATTATAGGCCGATCACGTGTTTACCGACGGTCTATAAAGTTCTTACATCCATTTTGAGAGCTAAAATTAACAAACATATGGACACCAACTCCATCATAACTCCTTCTCAAAATGGATGTAGGAACGGGTCCCGTGGTACTAAGGAGCTACTCCTCATTGATATGACCATTAGCCAACAGGTTCGTCGTTCCCGAAAGGATCTGTCGACATGTTGGATAGATTACAAGAAGGCCTATGACTCAGTGCCACATACATGGCTCGTGAGGGTGCTGGAGTTGTATAAAGTAGATGCAACTCTGCGCACCTTCCTGAAGTCATGTATGGGACAATGGAGAACGGTCCTTCACTATCCAGGATGTCGAAATATCCAGAGGAATAACAAACCGATAAGGATCGAGCGAGGCATATTTCAGGGTGATAGTTTGAGTCCGCTTTGGTTCTGCTTAGCCTTGAATTCTCTAAGCACACTGTTGGAGGATTCAGGTCTAGGCTATCGGCTGAGGAGAGGTGGTCAGGTTATATCTCACCTCCTCTACATGGTTGACCTAAAACTCTTTGCCCCCAGCAATTTGCAACTGATGGAGCTACTGGAAGTAACTGAAACTTTCAGTAGCGCCATCAGGATGGAATTTGGTGTGGAAAAATGTGCGGTCATGCATGTAAAGCGAGGGGAGATTGTGGAATCCGTCGGAACAGAACTCTCGGATTCCATAAATCTTAGAGCCCTCTCCGCATTCGAAACCTATAAGTATTTGGGTATGTCGGAAGCGTTGGGCATCAATGGTACTGACATGAAGCAGTCGTTAAAGGAGCGCTTCTTTGGCCGTCTGAAAAAAGTATTTAATAGTCTTTTATCAGGCGGAAACAAGGTGCGCGCCTTTAACGGTTGGGTCATGCCGGTTTTGATGTACTCTTTCGGCATACTCAAATGGACTCAGACCGAACTCGACGCCCTGGATAGGGAGGTCCGTACACTGCTGACTGCAAATCGAATGCATCACCCACGATCATCGGTAATGAGGCGGTATATCCCGCGAAAGTGTGGAGGTCGAGGCTTTTTAAATGCTAAGACCCTCCACAATCGCGAGATATGCAGTCTCAGGGAATATTTCTTAGAAGCCGACGTGGGGATGCATCGAGATGTGGTCACAGTGAACAAGGGCCTCACCCCGCTCTCCTTAGCTAAAGAGAACTGGCGCAAACCAGTAGTGCTTGACACTAATGATCGCATGGAAGTATGGCAGAGTAAGGAGCTTCACGGCCGCTTTTTTCGGGCCCTACATGGGCCCGATGTAGACCAACTAGCATCCGTAGCCTGGCTGTGTTTGGGTGACCTCTTTGGAGAAACCGAAGGTTTTGTCTGTGCAATTATGGACGAAGTTATTTTAACGAATAACTACCGGAGACATATTATGAAGGACGGGACGGTTGACTCAGCGATCATTGTGCCGATAGTCGTGACAGCCAATGGCTTAATAGCCAAGAGCCTCGACCAACACCTGAGGAGGCTCTCGTTGGGCAGCTGGATAGTAGTGTATAATTGGGGGTTCTGGATCACTTGCTCTCGCTTTCGCTCGAGCGCATGATCCAGAACTCCCCAATCATACATTACTATCGTGATGTGCGATATAGTTCATAATATTGATTGAGTATTGTGTTTCATTCACAGTGGAGCGCTTGATACAGGATCTCCAATTTTTTTAATGGTCCGAGCGGTTGTCGTGTGTATTCATAAACAGGCATGGTATCGAACTGTTATAACGAAGCAAAATTATCGCGTGAACTTAAAAATAATAAACAACAATATCATGTTCGATCGCCGCGCAGCGCTGCATTGAAACGATGTAGTGCATATTTTTTTGTATTGATGGATACAAAAACCATATTGAGAGGTCAGCTGTTACTGGAAATTGTAACTTAATGTGTAGCCGTGTGTAAAAGTAACTGTATTATGGAGATAGAGTAATTGATTATAATATAAAAGAACGTAAAAAAAAAAAAGTCATAAAAGCCAAAACCAAACCGGAACAAATACTCATTTGTTCCGTGCGGGAATCGAACCCGCAACACTTTGGCACATTAATTGAAACATCTATTTTAAACCTACTATTTACATTGTGATGTAGCGAGTCGAGCTCTTAACCAATGCACCAAACGTGTCGTCAGTGATGAGATAAAATATGTATTCAGTATTAAAGTACACAGGTACATTCGTGATATCGACATGTTTCGACTTGATTCTGCCGCCAAGCACATAGTTGTAATATTATGAAGGAAATTAAACCTTAAAGACATGAATCTATATACCTTATATAAGAGAATCTGTTTTGTATCTAGATCGTAGAGAGCCTTTGACTGCGACACAGTAAATACAAGTTTTTTGTTTTTGGCTGTTTTCGCTACCCTGAGATTCAATCACAATGTCGGTAAGTAATAGTTATAACATATTAGGTAAATTATTATTATTGTTTTTTATTAATTATTATAATGTAGGCATTGTATGTAATCATACTCAAAACACAATTTATTTCTGTTTTCAGGACAATGAGGATCTTTTTAATTTTATCCCAAACAAGCAGCTCAAAGAATCTGTTACATCACGACTCAATTTGAAGAGAAAAAATGACGCGACAGGTCCTCCACAGAAACTTGAACGACAGCAAAACTACTCGTACATCAAAACCAGGGCGCCAAATACATCTTCAAGGACATGCATGATCAAAATTGAGATATACGAGTGTGATAATTTACCAGAAAAATCTTGCAAGTGCAGTGCAAATAAGTGTGTGCAATTTATAACTGAAAATGTTGTCACAAGTGATATATACTTAGATTTAGAAAACATTATTAGTAAAATTCGTGAGAATATATAATTGAAATTATTTTATATATTTATTAAGTATAGAGAGAGAGATATTCAATGTAATCATTATGTTAGTACCAACGTTTGTGTTTGTTTTTTATAATTAGCATAATAAAATAGCATTTAATAATATACTTAAATAGTACAACTAATATTGTTGATTGTATCGCATAAAAACAAAAAACAAAAAAAAAACTTATTATTTCATACACATTGATGTTAGATTAGGTAAGGAATCTGTTATTTCTTAGAAGATTAATTAGGTACTCTTTTAATGAATATATTTAAAAATAAAAATTCTGTTTGTTTTCATTTTCCAATATCAATTTTCATTTCAATAAAAAATAAGAGTAATTAATCTTCTAAGAAATATCAGGTTCCTTACCAAATAGTAAGGAAAAAAGGTGCTTATTATAATTATACACATTGATGTTAGATTAGGTAAAGAATCTGTTATTTATTAGAAGATTAATTACTCCTTTTATGAATATATTTAAAAATTAAAATTCTGTTTGTTTCATTTCCCAACATTCAATCACCCAGCCTAATTCTGTAATATCTTATTACGAGTTCTATAACAAAAAACCACTTAGAAATCCATTGCCACCTCTTTCCATTTACATTAAAATGAGCAGGATAGCTATAGCTAACACAGCCTTTACGACTTGAGAGTTTAAAGAATAAGGCGACAATTCTGTGTACATGACAAATAACTACCAGAGATCTCATTTTATTGGTTTCTTATAAGTTTGTATGTATTCCGACAGAGTTAATTGACACCTCATTCCTTTCACGATTGTCGTCTCCAGTCGCCTCCAAAAACTCTAATAAGGATAAAGTGCTGTGAAAACACTTTCCATAACTAGAGTATTCGGAAGCATTCACATTGCGACTTCAGTACGAGAAATGAATAAAATAAAATCTACTCTAGGTTCTCAAGTGATAGAGATGAAATTCTAATAACAAATATTATTTTAATTAATTTTTCGGAGTAATTATTGTTAGAAACTAACATATGACTAAGGCTTTAGGATTTAGGTCTATAAAAAGCATGTGAGAGAATTCCTTTACATTTTGTCATTGTTGTGCTGAAGTGCATTTCACTGAACAGTGAGTTTAAATTTGTTTGTGGTTGTTCACAAGTGTTGCAGAAACAAAGCATGTGAGTATTATATTTTATTTAATAAATATTTTTTCTTCGATCCTAGGACTGTAATAGTTAATTGTTTTACCACTGAAATTACTCAATTAAGTTTAGATCATATAATAGTTATTTCAAAACTATTGTACTTGTACTGCATTTGTAGTTTCATATTAATATTAATATTTTTACAAACGTTTATTTAATAATAATTCTTGCTTCGTTGTTCTAGCATGCAATAAAAATAAGGCCTAGGTTTGATTCTTAGGTCATTTAAAGTTTTTTTTTTTTCCTGATAAGTACTGTAAATATATTATTCCCTATTCGATGAGATTTCAAAACGCTCCTGTAAAAAGTAAGGGGGAGGGACTAACAGCACACCTCTGCCTAACCCTTTGATGAATACGGGTGCTGTTGTTTCATGTTACTAATGTTGGTAATAAAAATATTTATTGCATTTTAATAATGTTTTCAGGGCTCAGTCGATGAATAATCCTTTTTGGGTTGAAGAAGAGGACTCCACACCTTCAACGTCTGGACCAACAAAAGAAAAAAACAAGCGGCAGATCAAAAAAAAAACAGCTGTGAAGAGAGATAAGAAAATGTCTCAGAAGAAGAAGGCTTTGCTTTCTAAAATCCTTTCGCTTCAGAACCAGAGTCTGATAGCGACGGGCCGGCAGTTGTTACAACACCAGCTCCAAAAAGAAAACGGAATACCAACGCTTCAGACTGTGAGGTAAGACATTTTTTTCAAACATGTTAAATTCCCATTTCATTTAAAACCATTCCAGTGTTTTACAGCGTGTGATTTTCTCCATCAAAATTATACTTATTTGTGGACACAAGTGTTTAAATAGACCTTTTCTAATAGATAATAGATTATAGTTATGGTAACGGTAGATTCAAGAACGTGGAAGTCTGGAGTTTATCTATTATATTTTTTTTACATATCTATATTTTTTTTTACTTATCTATTTTTTAATTACTCGCCCTGACGCATTATTATTTTTAATTAAAACTAGTCATCTTATGTATTTCAGGATGAATCGTCTCGACCGCTGATCCGTGCTACCACTCTGAAGAACTGCTTCACTCAGCAGGTGGCTGATGGTTATACCTTCCAATCAAACCCGGACAGGGTTGGAAAGTATTATTTTGAATTAAGAGTTTATAACACGGGTGAAGTGGAAAAACTTACTCCAAATGAACGTTGGAAACAGTCTCTTGTAGCATTAAAATTATCAATAGAATAGAGAATATTTATTTGATTTATAATAATTATTTTACATGTACTTTTTCAGAGTTTCGATGTAAAATCGAAATTGAAACTTGAGATATTAAAAAACCCGAATTAAGAAATTCTGAAATTAAGAACAGAGAAATAAAAAACTGAGAAATTAAGAACTGAGAAATTAAAAACTGAGAAGTTAAGAACTGAGAAATTAAAAACTTAGAAATTTTAAATATGAGAATTTACCAACTTTTAAATAAAAATTGGATGACTGAGATAAAAAAAAAACATTTAGTAAAAATAGCTTTTTATAAAATTTAAAATAAGTGTAATGAACATGTTTTTTTTTTTGTAAAGACTAATATTTATGTTTCAAAGTTATCAGCACACAGTAGAACAAATATTCATATATCTAATCGATTGCTCTGCTCAGAATGATGTAAAATCGAAATTGAAACTTGAGAAATTAAAAAAACCGAAATAAGAAATTCTGAAATTAAGAACTGAGAAATAAAAAACTGAGAAATTAAGAACTGAGAAATTAAAAACTGAGAAATTAAGAAATGAGAAATTATGAACTGAGAAATTAAAAACTTAGAAATTTTAAATATGAGAATTTACCAACTTTTAAATAAAAAATGGATTACTGAGATAAAAAAAAACATTTAGTAAAAATTGCTTTTTATAAAATTTAAAATAAGTATAATGAACATGTTTTTTTTTGTAAATACTGTAATTATTATGTTTCAAAATTATCAGCACACAGTAGAACAAATATTCATATATCTAATCGATTGCTCTGCTCCGAATTCGAAAATATTCAAATTATTGCTATTGCTTTTAGAAATAGAATCATAAGTATAAAGTGAATCCACTTAAATCTAGTGAAGTAACAATAACTCCAGAAACGTTTTTATTTCAAATTTCAAAGTCAGTATGTGATATTATCAATCTTATGATTCAAAAACATAAAGCAATTAAAGTCAATTTTGAATTATTTGTGTCATACATTTTGCCAAAAAATAATCAAAGCTCTATGAAATCTTTCAACACCAAATATGAGATAGCAGTTCCGAATACAAATGTTTATAACATGTATTTTAAATGCTCTGAAAAATTATTATTTAGAGTTTGAACTTGCCGAATCTGGTTGGGCTATTAATTCTATAAACCATTTGGAAATAAACATAAACAAGTGCAATCCTTTAAGAGCTGGAACATACTTAGAATTGCCTACGGTTATAAAAAACACAAAGTCATGTTTGAATATACACAACAATGCCAATCATTGTTTTTTGTGGTGTATTATTGCCCAGATGTTTCCAAAAAGATTGAATGCTAATAGAACGCAATCGTACCCACACTATACGTTGCTTTTAAAAATAAATGATATGTCTTTTCCGCCATGTTTCGATGATATTAAAATATTTTAGAAAAATAATCCTTGTATAAGTGTGAATGTTTATGGTCTTGAAGCTAATAATCATGTAACTGGTCCTCTATTTTTGACACGTGAACGAAAGCTTATACATGTCAATTTGTTGTACATAACTAAAGATGATAAAGTCCATTTTTGTTTAATGTTATAAGATCTAAAAATCATCAAGTTTTTACACAAAAATTGAATAAACTCATACTTAATAGTGATGACGATAAAAGGCAGAGAACTGAAGGTTGTTTCAACACTTTGCCTTGGGGGGCATTATAGTTCAATACTTTAATACTTGTTGGATTACTGTATTCGTTCTACTGTGCTAAAACTATAGTTTAAGTTAAAAAAGCTAATTACAAATGATTTAAATGTGTAAAAAGTATGTAATCGAATAAAAAAATGTAATAAATGAATGTTACTATAATCAATAAATGAATAATCGATATTTATTTTCTTTTCTTTTCCTTTTCCGAAAGATTTTCCCTCTTATAAACACTGTGTATAGATTATGTCATGGTTAATGTTAATATTTTTTTTTTATGTCTATTAGCTTGTCATAACTATTATGCAGTGTTTATTATTAAGAGGTATCATACAGGATCAAATTAAATTAGCTAGAGAAACTCCTCAGATGTGATGGGTATCGATACCTAAACATGATAAAACAAAAGAAAACAGATTTTCTCAACTCATACTTCAAGTACCAGCACAACCAGCGGTCGAGGACCCCAAATAAAAAATAAAAAAATATCTTCTTTTTTTGTTTTTATATCGATGTGTTTAGATATCGATACCCATCACGTCTGTGGAGTTTCTCGTTCGTTAGCTAATTTAATTTGACCCCTGTATACTAACTTATTAGGTGAATAATAAAAAAAAACATTATGTAGAATCAATTTTAATTTTATTGTTTCGCCTTCAATTAAATAAATTCGACCAATAATAATAACTAATAAACAATAACTTATAAACTGCATTTAAGGTCTGCATGTGGGTGAACTTAATTTTTTAACTATTTTACCGACGAGATATTCTGCTTCATCCATAATTTCATCGTAATTGTCCTTGACTAAATACTGAACATTCACACAAGCACAATCACTATCACTGCGATCAACACGATTTATTAAATTATTGTCATTTAAATCACAAATAGATATTTTTATTAAATGGTGTGCTTTTCCTGGATCCTTGCGAATTACGTAAGATGTAGACGGTGTATCCAATAGTTTGGGCAGGGTAATTTTAGAAGTTAATTTCAACTTCTTGTTTTTTCTTTTTATTGGACTTTCTTGAGTATCCTTGACTTTATCCTGCTGATTTTCCTGGAACTCAGTTTGTTCAACATTGTCCCCAGTAAATTCTTGAGTAAAATAGAATGACTTAATAACATCATCAACAATATCAAGGCCTTCCATTTTCTGAAAAAAAAAAAAAAATGATAAAATTAATTTCCATTTTCTTTTATATTAAATTAACATTATTTTTATTATTAGACTTGACAAATTTATTAGTTACTTACAATCTTAAATAGATGAATTGACGATTAAAGATAATTTAATAATAATTAAAAAAAAACTCGTCCACTACGAACACTGTGACGGACACTGTCGCTGTGTAACTCAGTCGAGGACACGACTCTTAATAACGACCCAGGTCCAAACCCGTTGCTAGAATACTGTGCTCGCAAGTCACATATTCATATATAAAGGATAGTAAGTAATGAAAATAAATAATAGGCAAGATGAAGTTGATCAAACAACCCATATCCTTGAACGTGAATAATATCAATTTCAATGACTCAGCTCGTCAGATTAGACATAGTGCTTTATTGCCTAATACAATTCGCTGCATAATATGTGGACCCTCGAACTGTGGTAAAACAAACGTTATGATCAGTTTACTGCTGCATGAAAATGGGCTCAAATTTAAAAATCTTTATCTTTACTCGAAAACTACTTTCCAGCCAAAATATCGGTTTTTAAGTGAAGTATTAAGAAGAGTACCTCAGATACAGTTCAATGAGTTCAATGACGACAAAGATGTTATAGCTCCGAATGAAGCTTTAACAAATTCTGTATTTATTTTTGATGATGTTATGTGTGAAAAGCAAATAAACATTCGTAATTACTTCTCTATGGGAAGACATAAGCAAATTGACTGCTTTTATTTATCACAAACCTACTCAAAAATTCCGAAACAGTTGCTACGTGATAATGCTAATTTTCTTATAATATTTAAACAAGATGATGTGAACTTAAAGCATATCTATGAAGAACATGTAAATTCTGATCTGCGGTGGAATCAGTTTAAAGAAGTTTGTAAAACTGTTTGGAGTAACCCTTATAATTTTCTACTTATTAATAAAGAGTCGGCATTAAATAATGGGAGGTACAGACAGAATTTTGATATTTTTTTAAACTTTGAATGAAGGTACATACTTATAAATGAATTACATACATAAATGCTGTTAGTATTATTCCTTGTTTAGCTGAATACAGTTGTTATTTATTGTAAGATGGACAAAAATATTAAAATGGAATTAGTGAAGTCTGTCGACTCCATAAAGAATAAAATAAAACAAATGAAAAATCAGGAACATACAATGAACTTGTCGCTTGATAAAATGCTAAAACCTGTCACAAATCCTCTAAAAACTCTTGTTGAATCTAATAGATGTGCAGAAAAAATAAAAATAAATGAAAATCCAACTTTAAATAATTCTGAAGGAATCGAATTCGATGAAAAGAATACTAGCTCATCTACAAAGCTCAATGACTGTTACGATCCAAAACTAAATTCTACCCAATTCGTCAAACAAAATGCTAAAAAGGAATCGATAGATAATTTAGAAATGTCATTAGAGGATGATGATATCTTTGGTATTTATGACGGTGTTAGTATACCGTTTGGAATTAGAAGTGAAAATAAAACTCTATTGATGGGTAATTCAGCAGTATCATTTTCTAAAATTGATAGTTTGAATAACGATACAATCATTTTAATTAAAATCGGTGACAAAGCTTACAATTTAACAGTTGGTCTAAAAGAACTTTTACTCCGAAGAAAACCCGATTTAAAGTTAATATCGAGCGAAGATAAACTTGTCTATAAGGATATGTTACACTATACAAATGCACATAAAAGAGATTTTAATCCTAAAGGTCAAATAAGAGGTGACAAAGGTACAAAATATTGTAAAATAATAAAACCTCTATTTTTCGAATTGTCAAACGATGTTATACATGCTCACACTAAACTTGGAGGAAAATTACCAACGTTAAAAAAATACAAAAACAACACCGACTTGGTATATTGGGATGATCCTAACGAATTAGTCGAGAGATTGAAACTATTAGTAGCTTCAAGAGATGCTGGCAATACAAACCATGATAATGAAATGTTATCGATAATTGAAGAATTAAAAGAAGCTGACATAATTAAAGAATAAATAGTCGTAATAATATGCTTTACATTCAGTATTATACATGGATTCAAGACAAATGTACTGAATTCTGACCATGAGCAAAGCCGATGTGGTAAACGAAATTCATAAAAATGCAAGGGTAAACTTTCCCCGAAGACATGTTATTATGAAAGATATAGACGACCTGTGGCAAGCAGATTTAATTGATATGCAATCAATTTCAAAAGAAAATAAAAATTACAGATTTATTCTTACCGTTATCGATACATTTTCGAAATATGCTTGGGCCTTTCCTCTGAGAAGTAAAACCAAAGATGATGTATGTAACTCATTCAAAGTTTTGTTGGCTACAGGGCGTGTTTCAAAAAACCTCCAAACAGATAATGGAACAGAATTTTATAATAATAAATTTCGAAAGCTTATGAAATCTAATCATATTAACCACTATTCAACCTTTTCAACAAAAAAGGCTTCAATAGTTGAAAGATTTATCAGAACTTTGAAATCTAAACTGTATAAGGAATTCAGTTTAAAAGGCAGCTATAATTGGGTAGATAGTACACTTAATGATGTTATATATAAATACAATCACACTTACCATCGGACAATTCATGAAATTCCTGCTAATGTGGATAACATGAATAAAAAACGTATATTAGAAAGGTATTTAAGGTCGGTAAAAAATGAAAGAATAAAAAGCAAGTATAAAGTGGGTGATTATGTACGTATCAGTAAATACAAAGGAACATTTGAAAAAGGATATACCCCCAACTGGTCGACAGAAATATTTAAAATTCGAAAAATACAAAATACAACTCCTATTACCTACTTAATTGAAGATACAATCAGAGGTCAACCTATTTTAGGAGCGTTTTACTTACAAGAGCTTCAAAAGACAAAATATCCTAATGTATATCTAGTCGAGAAAGTTCTTAGAAGAAAAGGAAACAGGGTTTTAGTAAAATGGTTAGGTTTATCTTCTGCTGAAAACAGTTGGATTGATAAATCGAATGTAGTAATATAAATAAAAATAACTTTACTAACCGTATAAGTATTTATTAAAGTGTTCAATCCAGATTCATTAGTCTTATGATGTGTATTGGAGAGAGTAGTCTTCTCAATTGGCTTATAAACAATTTACCATTTGAATTACACTTACCAGGATACAATTATTGTGGTCCTGGTACAAAATTAATTAAAAGGCTTACACGCGGAGACGAAGGTATTAATAAATTAGACGAACATTGCAAAGAACACGACATTGCCTATCTCAAATCATCAAACTTAAAGAATCGTCACAGAGCTGATTTAATTTTGTTGAAAATGGCAAAAGAGCGAGCAGTTGCCTCGGATGCAAGTGTAAGCGAGAAAATCGCAGCACGCTTAGTAAGCAAGACAATGTCTACAAAAATAAAAACTGGTTCCGGCCTAAAAAAAAATAGAAAAAAGTGCTTTCAAAAACTTACACCTGGAAAAGGGTTAAAAAACAAATTTAAAAATGTTATCACTAAAACGAAAAGACACATGAAAAAACTAAAACCAAAATGCAAAAAAGTGGCAATAGAATTAGCTATGGCCGCAGCCAGAGAATTAGCTGATGATTCATCCATAAAACTTCCTCGTGTTATTCCTATACCAAAAACTGGTGGTGTATTACCTTTGATTCCTATTTTTGCTGGATTATCAGCAGTGGGAGCAATAGCAGGCGGTGCAGCAGGTATTACCAAAACCATAAATGAATTCAAGATGGCTAAAAAGCTGTTGGCTGAATCGAAGAGAC